>BSBM01001041.1:1552500-3030000 GCA_027924585.1 Larix kaempferi | reverse complement strand
TGAGAACCCCTTTGGCCCATATCCAAAACACCTTGGAGGAAGGAGAAGGAACATCAATGGAGCATTGGAGCAGCCCCTGGACTACTGCAAAGGCTCCACCAACCTCAACATTTGAGGTAAGCTTAATACAAAACAAATTTTCATTATCTTTTTATGGACATGCTAGAATAGTTTACTGTTTTTACTTACTATCATATTTTACTGTTTTATTGAACTGCTACTAAGGAGTCCCTTCTCCTTAGTAGGTGCCCATTTGCACAAACTAGGGTGGAAAACCTAGCTACAGTTTTGGCAACTACCCTAGTGTTCCTTTGAGTTTCTGGTTATAATTTTTAGACGTTTTTAATTTTCTGCAAGTTATTTTTTGTTTTCCCCTTTCGGCTGTCCCTTTCAGTAGTTGGGTTTGCTGCCAGAAATTGTGTATTTTTTCCCCACAACTACGATTCGACCGTGGATTTCAGCCTATTTCTTGCGATCTCCCCACAGCTTTCAACCTATTTCCTACGATCTCCTTGTGGCTTTCAGCCTGTTTCCTGTGATCTCCCCGCGGCTTTCAACCTATTTCCTGCAATCTACCTGCAGCTTTCATCCTGTTTCCTGTGATCTCCCTTCGGCTTTCAGCCTGTTTCCTGCGATCTCCCCACGACTTTCATCCTGTTTTCTGCGATCTCCCCATGGCATTCAACCTATTTCCTGCGATCTCCCCACGGCTTTCAACCTATTTCCTGCGATCTCCCCATGGATTTGAGCCCATTTCCTGTGATCTCCCCACGGCTTTTAGCCTGTTTCCTATGATCTTCCCATGGCTTTCAGCCTGTTTCCCGCGATCTGCCCACGCAGTTTTGCCACAGACCCGTGATCTGTTTTCTGCACTTTTTTACCCTGTTTTGAACCCATAACTTTGCTGCAATATTTTCTGCATCTGCACAACCACCTGTTCTATCTACAACCATACTTACAACCTTTTTCTGCAGTTTTCTTTTTGTTCCATTTACAGATTTTTTTAAAGTTTAAGCATTTCAATTGAAAAACAAAATTTTGCATTACAAGTTTAATTTATGCAATATTATTATTAGTTAGGAAGTTTCCCACCCCATGGCACTTTTGATTGGGTTCATTCTCTCACACGCACACACTCTGTCACCTAATTCAAGTGAGCCTTAAAACACTACTTAACACAACCAACATTCTAACCCCAATTGGGAAACACATAAGAATATTGTAGTTAGGTAGGACAGGGGGGTAGGCATCCAAATAACACCCCTCAGTCACTTACACTTGAGACATAGTTTTTTTCCATTAGGGAACCAAAATCCCCTAGTATTTTTTGGCACGGTCACAACCAGTTTATTAGAGGGCCTCTCCCTTAGGAGGGTTGAAATAGCCAGACTGGTTTCGGAGGCCTAAGTGGAATACCGCAATCCATTCAGTAACCAAAGGATACCTACTCATTGGTCTGTGTGTGGTGATTCCTTTTAGGCCCACACGGTGATAGGACCGGAGCTGCAGATTCACCTTTTCTGGATGTGTCATGAACGGGGTATCTTAGGTGCCTTTCTTCTAGGATTGTCTTACCCAGTGTCCCTCCCGGTAGGGGGATATCTTTAGCCACTTGGATCTACTATCCATATTGTATAATTTGGATTTCATCACCTTGCAAAGGATATGTTTGGTTGAGTCAGAATACTATTCAACCAAGTGTTTGCATGCTCCCTTACCTCCGTTTGGTCTAGCGAGTCTACTATTTTTATTTTTTAGGAAACCTGCTGCTTGTTGGTATTCTGACCATTGTTGTTGATACTACGCTTATTGTAGCACAACTGTTATAGTAGGTGTTTTGAGACGGTTGTTGTCCTGAGTGCCGTATTTTTTGCACTCTCCTTCTGCACACTCGGTTTCATTAGGGTTTTTGAGCTATTTTTTCACTCAACACAACCCCCATATACTTGACACCATCTGTCACCATTGAGTCCCTGAGACATTCTTGGTGCCTCCGGGGTGAGCCCCCGCAGAACGGTTCACTTGACATCACCAGTCATAGACGTAGAGCTTCATCACTTGATACCACTTGTCACCGACCTCGAGCTTCGTCACTTGACTCTACTCGTCGACAACATAGAGCTCCATCACCTGACCCGGATGCTCCTTGTTTCACATCTGATTCTGAGGCAGAGTCCGAAAACCCCACTAACACTGCACCAACCAGCCCCATGGCTAGCATGACATCCAACCCCTTCTTTGTAGGGACCATTGGTGGAGTGTCCACCACCACCCCAGTGACCACACCTGCTTTAGGTATGACCTCGATGGGGCCCACACCCACCATTCTGATCACTGTGCCCATTCTAGTGGCTAGCATACCCAACCCAACTCCACCAGTGACTCACACTACCCTTGGCGGTGCAAGACCATCCCATACAACCTTCATTCCTCCACTTGAGGGAAGCATCCCCAACCTGAACCCAGCCCCTACACTTGGGGGAATTGGCCCCAACATAGTCACAACCACCAGTATGTCACATCCTTCTACTAGTTTTCCATTCATGGCTAGTCTCAACCTTCCTGACCTGGCCAGACTGACTAAGGATCCCATCAGACACGACCCTGCGTGGCCTCACATGCCCACCAAGCTCCCATCATACATCCCTGAGTTTGAGGGAAAGGAAGGTGAAGACCCTGAGAACCACATTATGTCCTACCATCTATGGTGTTCCTCCAACTCCATAGTGGATGACTCTGTCTGATTCCGTCTGTTACAACACACCCTCACTGGCTCTGCAGCCAAATGGTACATCGAGCAGCCCCATGGGACCCATTCCACCTTTAGTTCCCTCGACTCGACCTTCCTATAGTTCTTTCAGTTACCTGTCCGCTATGACGCGGGAGTTGGGATCCTACTATCTTATAGAAAGAATACGGCCACCCACATCACTGACCACATTCATGAGTGGCGTCAACGCCGAAGCCTGTGAAAAATCAAGTTAGATGACCGTATCTTCTTAGATTGGTTTCTAAAATCTCTCCTTCCTGCCATTGCCAAGGATGTGGCATCCGAACGACCCCAGTCTGAGGAAGAGGCCATCCTAAAAGCCCCAACAATTTGACCTTATTTACGCCCAGTCTGGTTACCTCTATACCATCATACCTGATGCCCCCTGCGGCGATTCTTCTTGAAACGATGCACCGAGGGCATCCCATGTCGCAGATGGCATCATTGGCCGTATTGCCTCGCATAACCAACCCTTTTCCATAGCACGTACTAATGCTGGCCCCGACCTTTTATGGGCTACATCCCACTCCGGAGCAACCAATTCATATGCTCCCATGGCCCATAGCCACCATTCCCATGGACCATCATGTACACCTTAGTGCTTCAGCCATGTGTCCCCCGCTTACGTCCCACCAGTTGCACCTCAGCCATATTACCACCCATAGGTCGCACACGCTCCTATGTCCTCTCAAGCCCCCCCCACTTATTATCCGCCACAGGCATCACCTGCGGCAAATCCAAAACCCGTCACACAGACATATCAGGAACCCCCACAAGGTTCAGCACTTGCATCGCCTCCACCCACTTGTTATCCACCACAGCCTGCTACCGCACCTGCACAACCCCAAAACCCACCTGCCACCCAAGGGCAAGTGTATGCGCAACAAAATACGCAGCCCAACCAAAATAACCAACGCCAACAAGGCCAGCAAAACCATGAGAAAGGACGTAACCGTGGGAACAATCCTCCTCCAGACCAAGGCAGCCAACCCCCTAATTCCTCGAACAATAATAACGTGGCACCTGCCATCCAAAACCCCGACAGGCCGCCCAAGCAAGCCAAAAACCCTAATTTGCGACTAAACAATCCTTGTTCTATTTGAGGGGTCTATGGCCATTACACACATTCTTGCCCACATTTGGAGAGGGCCCAACAACTCTAGACTAATGATGCTCACCATCAAGGACACGCGGCACCTCAAGCACCACCTAACCCCCCACCACCTCAGATTCAACCCTTGGTGTTACAGAACCCTTTTCCAACCCAAGGCGTAGTGAACACTCAATCGTTGGCTCCCTCTCAAGGAACCACGCCACCACAACATCAAATAACTTATGCCGCTCCTGATCAACCCATGATAGACTCAGGTACCCATCACTTGTTAATGATGTCATTCACCAATGTCAACCTTCAAACCCGTCGGAACCAATAGGGATCCACCCCTGAAGCCCCTCCCACCGACAAAAACACCAACGCTCTTCCCATCGATCAGTCGTTACAAATACCTCTGACTCCACTAGATGGCACCTCCAAATCCCCTCGCTTCCCACTTCGCCGCATCAACAATAACCCTAATGTTCGCGCTACATCCAATTAGAACATTGTAGATGATTTAGCTCAGTCCCCTGCAACCATGTCTGTGTTAGAGGTCTTAAAAAACTGTCCTACACAGTGCAAGATTTTGCTATCAGCCATTGGTGCTATTGACCCAACTGATTCACGAATGATGGCCTTCGATTTGGACCAATCCGAACCACGCCTACCTTCCACATTAGCGTTCCAAGTTTCTGTATCCATTTGGAATCTTGTCATCCATCAGTGCATCATCGATGAGGGTACCTCTACATGCATTATGTCCACATTTGTTTGGAAGAAGTTGGGATCCCCTACTCTCCAACAGTCCACCACTGCGTTGCAAGCCTACGACGGTCGTTCGGCTCAACCCCAAGGTCTCTTAGCTAATATCCCCATCCAGTTGGCTAATAAAATAGTGCTTATTAACATAGAGGTCATCAACACCCAACTTGATTATAACCTCTTACTTGGCCGCATGTACACCATGCGGGCGGTTGCCTCATCCCTTTTTCATACCATGATGTTCCCCCATGACGAACGCGTGGTCAAGGTTGATCAACTCACCTATTACGATCCCAATGTCCCCGTTGCACCCGAAAATGTTCTCTCCATGGTTGAGCAACCTGTTTGTGGTGCATCTACCTCGTTGGTTTCCTCAGTGGGACCTAGAGTTTACTCAGATACGTCGATGACCTCAACATTCCAATCCATTCCACCCCCATCACCAACAACCAAAATATTTGACTTATGTACCCTTTCTTACAATACACCAACACCTAACCATCAACCGCCCTTGCTACCCCAACCACCATGGGTACCTAGTCATGTTGGTGTTACACCCATCCATACAATCCCCTTCCTATTCCCCCCTTCGGGAGTAGTAAGCACCCCCGTCATGGCCACTCTCAACCTCCCCGCGTTAACTTTAGGATTACTTGTGTGGTATCTCACGCCTCTCGTTTCCCCTCCGACACCAAATTTCATCCTACAATCAGTGCAACCCATCACCACTACTAGTCAACCACTTCCCAGTGTCACTACTCCTTCCTCATCCACCAATCCATCCCCTCTTATCAAGCACACTGGGGTCAGAGGCCCACAACCATACACTGCTTTACCCATGCCCAAAATGATTAAAAACCCCCCCACGTTTCGTGCTCCTCCCAAATGCTCTTTCGGTGATGAGTTGGGCCATGCTACCCATCAATGTCCACAATTACCCGCATTACAAGAGCACATGCAAATGCTTGATGATGACCCCAACATCCCGGTTGTCCAACTTGACCCTACCCCTAAGCCTTGTGATAAATCACTGCGTACAAACCACCCTTGTGCCATATGCGGTATTTACGGCCATTACTCACATCACTGTCAAGATCTCCCAGATTACAGAGCAGCTCTCTACGAGATGAATAACTTGGACCTTGAAACAGCTCCCCCCACCATTGAAGAGGTCCACCCCCTAGCATCCCCGCCACCCGGAGAGATTAATACCATTTATACGATCTCTTCTACTAGCACTCCCTCGTCAACCGATTTGACCACCCAAAGTTTCCACAATGATGAGGAGATTCTCGAGGCTCTTACTGCACCTGATTACCCTTAGATATGCACCATCGTTCCTATTTCTTCCCGGAGGAGTCCTCCCCCACCACAGCCACCCAATTTTCGGTTGAGTCCAAAGATTTCCTCCCCACCAAAGTTGATTGGTTTAAAGATTTCATTCCCGCCCCCGATGCCTTCGAGGATGGTAACATGGCCAATATTTCACCCACAATCCACGTTGATATCTCTACCCCAGCCAGTGCTCCTGAACTCATTACGTTAAGAGCCTCCTGCACGAAGTATGAGAACGGAGAGTACAAAAAACTTTTCCAAGAGTTTTGCGATGTCTTTTGCTGGTCCTATACCGAAATGCCTAGTCTTGACCCCGCTATAATAGAACACCACATTGACATGTGGCTAGATGTACCCCCCATTCGCCAGAAATAGCATCCCATTCATCCATCAAATCTCTCCGTCATTAAAGCAGAGATTGAGAAACTTCGAATAGCAGGATGCATTTATCCTATTGCATATACCACTTGGGTTTCTAACCCCGTCCCTGTTAACAAGAAACAAGGCACCATCAGAGTATGTACTGACTTCCACGATTTAAACTGATCATGTCCCGAAGACAACTTACCCATGCCATTTATTGACCAACTCATCGATGCATGTGCGGGGCATGAGGTCCTTTCCTTCATGGACAGTTTCTCTGGGTACAACCAGATTCAGATCCGCAAGGAATATCAATCTAAGACTGCCTTCACTACCCCATGGGGCACCTTTGCCTATTGTGTCATGCCTTTCGGCCTTAAAAATGATGGCGCCACCTTCCAGTGGGCCATGACCTATTGTTTTCACGACTTGGTCCATATCCTATTAGTCTAGCTTGATGATCTCACAACACGTTCCAAGCAATGATCCGACCACCTTAATGACCTCCGGCAAATTTTTCTGCATTGTCGCAAGTATCAGATCCGCTTGAACCCACTCAAGTGTGTCTTTTGCATTTTGGCAGGTTGGTTGTTAGGTTTCATTGTTTCCACAAAGGAATCGCTGATGAGCCCCTTGTTCAAACCAACACATATGTGATCCACAATCATAAACCCCATGCACATAGCATGGGGGAAGGTCATTAACCCTGCTCACTTTTTCACATACGTGATCTCAACCATTTTTTAGGACACATATCGGTTGTATATTTGATTTGATTTGATACACCTAGTATTCTTCCCCCACGGGTAATCATTTTTCCCCACCATTGCATCCTTGGCTTGGTGGGATCACCTTTATTTGCAACCATTTTTTAACCTAGTTATTTCCTTTGACCATTCTGGAGTCTTTATGACCTCCATTTTTCACACCATTTGCACTGCCGGATTCATATTTTCATGCCCATGATGATGCTTGAGATCATTTCTTGCTCTCACCCCCATATTTTTCAGGCATTTTTTACCAGCCCCTAGTCATCTCGGTTTGTGTGCCACCTCGGTCGTTATCCATTTTTGACACTTTTTATATCGCTGGATTCAGTTTTTCGAGCTCATGATGATGCTTGAGATCATTTCTCGCTCTCGCCATGAACAATTTCAACATTGTGCCATTGCACCTTGTTTCCGTAATTTGCGTACCACAGCGGCAGCGGTCAGTTTTTACACACCCTTTGCGTCACAACTTATTCATGAGCCCTTCACTCCATCCACACTGTAGTTATAGCATTGTTTTTCTACCATTCATCATCCTGCAAGGAGGCCCCACTAGTGTTCCCCCCCCATTCTTGACTCTCATTTGTGTCCCTTGAATGAGCACTTCCTCCTTGCCTGGCCATTCCTTTTGTTCGGTATAATTTCATCCATTTTTCAGGCCGGACAAGTCCTTTACAAAAAAGGCACTTAGGGAGTTTCTGTTAAGCTCTTTTTTTACTCCTAAAAGAATGAAAAGATCACTGAGAAATATTGCTTCCTTTCATGCTCATTAAAGTACCTGAAAGGGCGTCTATCTGGTATAAGTTTAACCCTTTTCCGGACTTGGTAGACTAATTACGAAAAATGAATACTCTAGTCACACCAGCTAGAAGAGTTCTTCATTGCATCCTTTTATGCTTTTTCGGGCCTTGGAGACTAACACACGAAAAAGAACCCCCTTGGAGTCTTCTTATTGCTTTCAGACTCTCTAAAATTGAAAGCAACCATGAGCATGCACCGTCCTAGGCTCGTACAAATCCACACGATGGTAGCATTCCATTATTTCAAAGTCTTCTTATCGCTTTCAGACTCCTTAAAATTGAAAGCAATCACGAGCACGAACTGTCCTGGGCTCGTATAAATCCACACGACAGTACCATTTTGAGCACACTTCTTCTAGCTCCTTACACCATGAAGAATCCCCTACCAATGCCCCTCGGCACTATGATCGATCATCTCGGTAGCACCCCCAATAAGGTCTCCTTTGTTCATAGTATTCTGCAGTCTCCTGCCATCTTACACTAGCTTGAGTATCACTCCTCCCGGTCACCATCCCTGATCCATTAAATCTATGATCCCCTTCCCACCAGTCAGTGTCATATGCTTTCTGATCACCCCCTCCATCATACTCTGAACAAAAAAAGCTTGAGTCCACCCACTCTATTTTCCCAGTTATTCCCCACCCCCACAGTATGTCAGTCCTACCATCAGTACTCTCACACTTCGGTTCTCCACCTCGTGCTCCTATCAAGGAAACATAATTGCCTTGATAGTTGCAGGTCTCCCTTTGTTGATGACAACCCATCTATTCCATAGGATATACCTAGAGGTCCCTGCACCTTAGACTCATCACCATCTGTGGTGAGTGCCTACAGACCATTTTGAGAGGAGTCATCAGTGCCTCTCCGAATGGTTGTTTCTCACATGCTTGACTTCAACACCTTGATCACATCGTTGAGATTCATGCAGGGTATATATCCCTTCAATTATTGGTCGAAGGCCCCGGATTTCCCCCGACTCTAGCACTTTGGTGAGTCACTTCAGAACACCCAGTCATATGTTCCCATGTATGTCCGGGTTGCGTTGGCGATTGTATTTGGAAGCCATCCACTTATATGCTTCCTTGAGTACCTAGTTCAGTTCCAGTTCAGTATACCATTGAGGATGTATAACTCTCCGTTATTATCATCTTCCAGTTTGTCAGTTCCTCTGGTACCATACTCCGCACTACTATTGATATTCTAGTGTATCAGTTCTTCAGCTCAGACATGGTTAGCCCGGCAGTATGTCCCAGATCCATGTCCCTTTTTTGGGCACTTATGATGTACACAGTGGTTCTCCATGTATCTTTCAGGTCCCCATTTTTGGACCTCATTTTTATTTTTTATATATCTTAATACGAGCATGGGTATGCCCGCCTCGTCCATATATTGAGATTCTTCCTCATTCATTATTTGAGGCCATGTATCTTTCAGGTCCCCATTTTTTGGACCTCATTGTTATTGTTATAGATCTTGATACGAGGATGGGTATGCCTGCCTCGTCCATATGTTGAGATTATTCCTGATTCATTATTGAGGTCATGTATTTTTAGTTTTTGCAGTTTGTTTGGGACTGTTGTTCTGGCCTCTAGTTTGTTTCTTCTCCTCTCCACATCCCCGGAAACCATAAAAGACCTATGATGTCTATCGGCCATACGATGAGCTCCTACCCTCACACATCAGGGGCCAATCTGTTAACACCCAAAAAGTGCTCACTACCTCATCTCCCTCATTACATGACTCATTTGTCTATATTTCCTCCCATATTTGCCTCCAAAACCTTAAAAAACCATTAAAAAGCCTCCAAAAGGCCAAAAAAAACCCCTTTTTTCCCCAAAATAATTTAAATTCCTCCAAAAATAGCAAAAACCCTCTAAAATGGCCCTAAATTCCCAAAAATCAAATAAAAGGGAACAAAAAATATAAAAAAGAGGAAAAAAAGGGAAAAAAGAAACAAAAACCCTATACAATTGACCTAAACCATATGGTGCCCAAAACCATGGGTCAACACTCCACCACTAAAAAACCTATAAATAGGTGATGGAGGCTGCCCATTTCATATCCACAATTTATCCCATCCTTATGCTGCCAAAAATTCTCTTGAAACCCTAGCTCTCCACTTGGAGCTAATTTCCCACTTGAGAACCCCTTTGGCCCATATCCAAAACACCTTGGAGGAAGGAGAAGGAACATCACTGGAGCATTGGAGCAGCCCCTAAACTATTGCAAAGGCTCCACCAACCTCAACATTTGAGGTAAGCTTAATACAAAACAAAATTTCATTATCTTTTCATTGTCTTTTTATGCACATGCTAGAATAGTTTACTGTTTTTACTTACTATCATATTTTATTGTTTTATTGAACTGCTACTAAGGAGTCCCTTCTCCTTAGTAGGTGCCCATTTGCACAAGCTAGGGTGAAAACCCTAGCTACAATGACGATGATGATGATGATGATGATGATGATGATGATGAAGAAGATGATGATGATGATGATAAAGACCATGCATTACAGAAATTTTGAGGTCAAAAAATGGCCTCAAAACTAAGAAAATGTACTATAAAAAATAACCAATCACATTCTAGTAGATGACATCATCCCCCTTGGTTGAGGAGGCATTGCATGAGTTAAGAATGTTTATTTGTCAAATTTTCTATGGTGGATGAAAACACATAGTTAACCAAGGTAGTGGTGTAAGTACTTTTAAGTCATAAAGTAAAGTACTCATAATGATAGTCTTTTCATAAAATAATATTATTGTCATTTTCAAGTAAAGTACTCATAATGAATGTCTTTTCACACTTTCTCATAAAATAATATTATTGTCATTTTCAAGTGAAGTACTCTTAATTCATAAAGAAAGTCCTTTTACATTTGTTTTATAAAATAATATATTATCATTTTTATGTTTTTAATTTTAAATTATATATTCACTCCACTCTATTTAATAACATAATGTCAAACTAATAAAGAATAATAATAGATTTAATAAATAATAATAATAATAATAATGCAATGTGGATTATAATAATATTATTAACATTTTACATGTAAATAAATTCTGAATTAAATTACATTATATTAAATTCATGAAAAAAGTACTAAATATAAAAAGTCAACATAGAATTAAAAAAATAGCTCTTAAAAATGTTTATTATTATTTAATTTCATTTGCAAGTTCAAGACAAATAAATGCTAAAGGACAATAAACTTTTGGGAATTTACAATGAATTTTAGTCACATCAATGTAGACTTATTTTATTAATTTTATTTCTAGTGAATTTTGAAAAGTAACTCAACCATGGTTATTTATATTGTGCATAGAAAATAGTGTGGGAGGTGACTTGTCATATATACCTACCCCATAAAACCCTCAATTCGTAATATTTTAATATATCTCATATTTTTGTAGTACATCTCTTAAGAGGCCATTTTTTGACCTCACAATCTCTCTAATGAAGATGATAGTGATGACAACGACAATGATGATGATGATGATGAAAATGATAATGATGATGATGAAGACCATGATGATGATGATGATGACCATGAAGATGATGGTGATGACAACGACAATGATGATGATGATGATGATGATGAAGATGATGTTGATGAAGATGTTGATGAAGATGATGATGATGATGATAAAGAAGATGATGATGATAAAGATGATGATGATGATGGTGGTGGTGGTGGTGATGATGATGACAATGATGATGACGAAGATGATGATGACGATGATGATGATGATGATGATGGTGAATATGATGATGCTTCTACTGATGATGATGATGATGAAGATAATGATGAAGATATTGTTGTTGTTGATGATGATGATGATGATGATAATGAAAACGAGGAAGATGATGATGATGAAGTAGAAGAAGATGATGAAGATGAAGATGTTGATGATGAAGTTGGAGATGATGATGATGATGATGATGATGATGATGATGATGATGATGAAGATTATGATGATGATGATGATGAAGATAAAGACGATGGTGATGGATATGATGAAGATGACGAAGACGACGACGATGGTGTTGATGATGATGATGATAACGATGATGATGAAGAAGATGATGATGATGAAGATGATGATGATGATGATGGTTGTGGTGGTGGTGGTGATGACGACGACAGCGATGATGATGATGGTGATAACAATGATGATGATGATGATGAGGATGAGGATGAGGATGAGGATGAGGATGACGATGATGGCGAATATGATGATGATGATGATGAATATGAAGATGATGATGATGAAGACCATGAAGATGGTGATGATGATGATGATGATGAATATGATGATGTTGATGATGATGATGATGATGATGATGATGAAGATCATGATGAAGATGCTGCCGTTGTTGATGATGATGATGATGATAATGAAAACAATGAAGATGGTGATGATGATGATGATGATGAAGATGATGATGAAGATGTTGATGAGGAAGAGGGAGATGACGATGATGATGATGATGATGAAGATGATGATGATGATGATGAAGATGAAGATGAAGATGATGATGATGATGATGAAGATAAAGATGATGGTGATGAAGATGATGAAGATGACGACGATGATGATGGTGATGATGATGACGACGACGATGCTGCTGTTGATGATGATGATGACGATTATGATGGTGATAAAGATGGTGATGATGATGATGATGATGAAGATGATGATGATGGTGGTGGTGGTGATGACGACGACAACGATGATGATGATGATGATGAAGATGGTGATGGCGATGATGATGATGATGATGATGAATATGATGATGATGATGATGATGATGATGAAGATGTTGTTGTTGATGATGATGATGATGATGATGAGGAAGAGGTTGATGACGATGACGATGATGATGATGATGATGAAGACGATGACGATGACGATGATGATGATGATGATGATGATGGTAATGAAGATGATGATGATGATGAAGATGACGACCACAATGATGATGAAGATGATGGTGATGGTGATGATGATGATGATGATGATGATGAGGATGATGTTGATGCTGATGATGAAGATGAAGATGATGATGATGATGAAGACCATGAACATGGTCATGGAGATGATGATGATGGTGAGGAAGATGGTGATGATGAAGACCATGAAGATGATTATGAAGACCATGAATATGACAGTGATGATGATGACAACGATGATGATGAAGACCATGAAGATGATGGTGATGATGACGACAATGATGATGATGCAGATTATGATGATGATGATGACGAAAAACATGGTCTTACCTATCCAATGCACTTGTTGATCACTTGGTGGATGGATTGAGGGAGTTTTGAGTGCAAATTGTGAAAATGGTGCTCTCTTGCTCTACACACGCGATAAGTGAGTGAGGCTCGGTCGATTGGGTGAAAATAGAACAATTCTTCCATATTTTTTTAATTAGCTTAACAGGAGTGCGTGCATGCTTTTGAGCGCGCACACGCTAAAAACGTGCACGCAAAGCAGCGCACACACGCCCCGGTTCCGTACTGAACCTAACAGCACGTGCGCACTTCCTTAGGCATGTGCGAGCCTCGGTTTATCCCTGCTAGCGCAGCCCTATTGAAATAATTTTTGGGAGCATATTTGTGCGCCCACCCTGGAGCTATTCCAAACGAATAGGGATTTCTGAATGCCCCTGGTTCGGGATGTTACTCCCTTGTTGACCGTAGTGCAGAATTTCCTGTCAACATGTAGTTGTTTGAATCGGGACCTAAACCTCCTCTAAATTTGTAACAATGCTAATTTGATAGATGTATAACTCATCTTGCTTCACAAGTATTCGAATCTTTCTGAGCGGATTGATTGAAATAAGCCCAGGGAGTATTGTAATCTATTTGTTACGGGATCAACTACCTAATTTTAATCTTCATTTTATCCCAAGGAGAAAAATTTAGAATGCCCAAGCCCTAATAAGTACATTGGGTAGCAGAAATAACTTTATCCTTCAAACAATAAGAATTTTTGGCAAGCCATATTCCCAAACTTATGATTAAAGGAAGAGATCTATAATCTTCTAATTGTTGGGAAAAACACCGTATCCTTAAGCATTCTTCAACTGTCAACCATGAGAATAAATTCTTAATTTTAATCAAATGCTCAAGTTTTTTCCAAGCCTTCCTCGTAAAGGAACATTCTGCAGCCAAATGCACATTTGTTTCATCCTCTTCCCTACACAAGTAGCACCTTTTAGGCCCCAATCTTCTCCTTTGCTGCAAATTGTCCCATATTAGAGATTTATTAGAGAAAAAAAACCACATAAACATCCCGACCTTCGAAGGACATTGAAAACACCAGATTTCTCCCCACCACCAGATTGGAGATGGCCTTCCCCCTACTGAAAGAATTGCATTATACCGATTTTTGGGGGAATAAACACCGTTAGGATATTTTAACCATACCAGAATGTCCTCGCTATGTTGTCCTCGCTATGCTGAATCTAAACTTGACTTATTTGCAAGTTGGATAAGAAAACATTCCATCTTCTATTGTCTTCTCCCTAAAATCCTATTAGTTCATCCTTGAGTCATCCTCGTCCCTTTCAAGAGGAAGCACTGTGATACACTATTTGATTAAGAGTGAAAAAACCTCTAAAGTGAAGAAACCTGATCATATGTTCAGGCAGGGAGTAACCAAAGGAGTTCCCCACCCAAGGATATTCTCTAAGCCGAACATGTTTCCCATTACTTACCTTTCAAGCCAGACCATAGCCAATCAAATTGAAGGGTTTGATGGCTACTTTCCATATACCTAAGACTGAATAAATTGATTTTTGACCTAATTCAATCTAATATGTAATGGATAAGGGTGATATATACTTTTGGTAAACAACCTGCACCCATAAATTTGTACCATTAATCACCCTCTCTATTTTTTTGCAGCCAACACTTTTGCAAAGGAGAAGGAATTTTTGATGCCCCAACCCTCACGAATTTTTTGAATTGCTAAAGATTTCCAATTTATCTAGGCTATGCCTTGAATTCCAAGCCTCCTTGACTAGAGAAAATGAAAACTAAGTTTTTTGATCTTGTTGATCACTCCTATAAGGATCCATGAAATCATCCAATAAACAGGTAATACTTCTAGAACCATCTTTATCAGAACCACAATGCCTCCTATATCTCTTAGTTAGTTGTATAGCTAAATTGGTTTTTCTTAAAGACTTTTATTCCAAGCTTGGCATATATAGTGTTTTTTAAAGAACCATTTCCCTCACCACATCATGAGCAAATATAATGTCGTTGGCATACTCTATGTGCCATTTAATATTTCAATTTGTAATCTTTCAGCAAATAATTAGTAGTTTGTGTTATTTACTATTTGGTGACCCAATCCTTCTTACTTCGTGGTAATAAAGTTGTGCTCATCTTATCCATTGTGTTACACCTAAATATTACCATCAAGAGACTCGGTGTAAACATCCCTAAAGTTTCCTTGACTAAGTTATTAACATGGAAGATATGTAAACCCATTTATACTATGTGTAGTGAGGTCGTCGTAGGTTGTCCTCATGCAACCTGGGACATCACAGGTTGGCCTCTTGCAGCCTGTGATGATGTCAGTTAATGGAAAAAAATAGCTTTTTCGGGCCCATTCTCGAATCTAGATGACATGGATCCCTATCCTTGACCTTTGGGAGAGCTGGAATTCGGTTCCTAACCTCTTGGAAGGATCCCCTATCTCTCTCTTACCATATCTCAACCTATCCTATCCACTTAGTCCTATATAAATGAATTTCACTCCCATTCCAAGGTGAGGAATTCTATAGTGTCTACATGCTGGTGAAATTACCTTAGGAGAGATCTCTGTTGAAATATTGTAACTTCTAAGAATATTATATTTGTACTTTATTATTTCGGAGATGTTTCATTCCTCCGTGGAGACCCTATTGTATATCCAAAGATGTTTATTCCTCTGAGAGAGTGTGGTAACTAGGCTTATTAGATCTCCCATGTTAGGTTGGCCCTGAGTTAGCTATTTAGGGGTTATTAGACTCTCTTAGGAGAGATCGGCCCCATTAGGGTGAAAAGTCAGTTAGAACACAAGTATAAATAAAGGAGGTGTGTTCCTCATTTATACCATTCATTCACTCACTTGTGATTGGCACATAAGAGAGAGAGAAATATGCATAGGAGGAGAAGGGTCTCTTGTTGAGGAGTACATCTTTGTATTGGTTGATTATCTATACTGAGGAAAGCTTTGCTGGGTTTTCTACCTGATGAGGGTTTCCCAGGGTAAATCTTTGTCTATCTTGTGATTGTGTTTCTTTCAGTGATATTGCTTGTGAAATTAGGATTAAATTAACATGGTATCAGAGATATCCTGAATAGGACATCTTTCACAAGGTGAAAATACCTCTCTCTCCTCCTCTGGTGAAAATTAGGGTTTATACAAAAGTTGGAATTTTTGGAATTTGATTGCATGGATGGATAGCCCTCCTCAAAATCGAACTTTTGAGCCCTAGATCGAACTTTTTGAGTGGGTAGAATTCCTGGAAAGTCAATCCCTAGTTTTGGTTTTGGACCAGAAAACCAAAAAACCAGAAAAACCAGTAAACCAGAAAAAGTGCGCACCTGTGCACCAGAAAACCATAAAAGGTGCGAACCAAAAAACTAGAAATTCTGCTGCAATTGTTGATCAGATTTGAAGTGTGAAAAGTTGAAGTTTCCAGAAGCAAAGCTCACCAGTTATCTCAATCCAATCAAGCACATCTTTTGGTAAGTTCTATTCTATCTTTTGAGAAACTTCAATTTATATGGTCCCATGGATAAGATGGCTCCAAGCACTAAGCTTGAAGACAAGCTAGAGGGTATAGAGAATTTTCGGGTATGGAAATATAGGATTGGCATCATTCTTGAAGAGAATGATCTTTCCCAATATATCAAAGATGAGGTTGTAGAACCTGAAGAAGATGAAGCCAAAGAGAAGTATAGGAAGGACTTGATTAGGGAAAAGAGAATCATTGTTGATTCTATCAAAGACCACTTGATTCCCCAAGTGGCATCCAAGAAGACCCCAAAGGAAATGTATGATTCCCTTTCCAGAATGTATGAAGGAAAGAACATCAATAGGAAGATGAACCTGAGAGGTCAATTGAAGAGCACCAAGATGAATCAAGGAGAATCCATTCAAGATTATTTCTCAAGGGTTTCCCAGTTCAAGGAACAACTAGATGCCATTGTAGATACCCTTGATGAAGATGAACTAGTCATGACTGTTCTAAATGGTCTCACTAGACCTTGGGAGTCATTCATCCAAACCATGTGTGCCAAAAAAGAGAGCATGAAGTTTGATGTGGTATGGGAAGATTGCATTCAAGAAGAAGCCAGGGTTGCCAACAAAGAATCCTTACTCAAAGAAGGTGACCAAGCCTTGGCCACCCACACCAATAAAAGAAGGAATAAATCCTAGTTCAAGAAGGATAGTCACAAGGAGTCTCAACCTCCACAAATATTTTAGAAGAAAAGAGGAACTAATCAAGGAAGAGATTACTCCTCATTTCAATGTTTCAATTTTCATAAAATAGGACACCTTGCTATAGATTGTCCTTCAAAGAAGAATAATAAGGGATTCCACCATAAAAGACATCAATCACACCTATCAGAATATGATAGTGAAGATGAAGAATAAGAGGAAAGGACCTAGAAGAAAAGAGCTAGAATAGAAGAAGAAGATGCAGAAGAATATGTTATATTCTCTGCACTCTCTGGGTATGTAACACCTGGAGAAGATACATGGATTATTGATAGTGGTGCTTCAAAGCACATGACAAGCCAAAAGAAAACTCTTGCAAAACTTGAAGAGAAGACCTCTCCATAGAAAGTATCTTTAGGAGATGACTATCAATATCCCATCAAGGGAATTTGTGAAGCAAGCTACAAGCTTGATTCTGGAACTCCATTGAAGATGAAGGAAATATTATATTTACCAGGTTTGAATAAGAACTTACTTTCTATCTCAGCTTTAGATAAGAAAGGTTATAGAGTTGCATTCGTAGATGGACAAGTACTCATGTGGTCCAAGGGAAAATCAATTAAGGATGCAGATGTTATTGGTGAAGAGTAAGGAGGTTTATACAAACTCAAGAGCCATCCAGAAACTGCCCTTGTTCATGAATCCACTAGCCCAAGTAAACTATGGCATAGGAGGCTTGCTCACATTAACTACAAATTAGTACCTCATGTGAGTAAAGTAGTCATAGGACTACCAGATTTGAATATTGATCATGATGGCACATGCAAAGAACGTGCAAAAGGAAAGAATATCAAGAATCCATTTCCAAAAAGTGAAACAAAGACTAAAAGTATTTTGGAATTGATTCATTCAGATGTATGTGAACCAATTCCCTCCACATCCTTGAGTGGGTATGAATACTACCTTACATTCAATGATGACTATTCAAGAAAGACTTGGATATACTTTCTAAAAGGAAAGAATGAAGTCTTTGGAAAATTCAAGGAGTTCAAAGCCTTGATAGAAAATCATTCAAAAAAGAAGATCAAAATACTTAGGACATATAATGGTAGAGAATATATTTCAAAGGATTTTGAAGTCTTTTGTAAAGAAACTAGAATCAAGAGGGAACTAACCACTCCCTACAATCCTCAACAAAATGGTGTTCCAGAAAGAAAGAATAGAACCATCATGGAAGTAGTAAAGACAGTGATACATGATCAAGACCTATCTATGTATCTATGGGATGAAGCAACTAGGACAACAGTCTATGTGCAGAATAGACTATATCATAGTGCTCTTGAATTCAAGACCCCAAAAGAAGTGTTTACAGGGAAGAAGCCTAAGGCAAGTCATCTCAAGATATTTGGATGCCCGGTATATATTCATGTTCCAAAAGAAAAGAGAACCAAGCTAGATCCTTCTGGGAAGAAGGGAATATTTGTTGGATATTGTGAAGCATCCAAAGCATTTAGAATATACATCCCAGGATTCCACCGTATGGAGATTAGTAGGGATGTGACATTTGATGAAGAGGCAGCTCTCAAGAAATCTAGAAATTGCCAGTATGAAGAAGTATATGAAGAAGATGCACCTCCCAGAATTGCAGAGGTTGTACCTACCCCTGAAGATGTAACACCTGAAGACCATGACATGATAGAACCACAAGAACCCCCCATCACAAACATATCAAGAAAGAGAAATCCAACATGGGAAAGAGACATTATGCTAGGAGCAGAAAAGTTTGGAGCTCCTGAAGGATCCACCAGAGTGACAAGAAATCAAAGCCATTCACCAACTATGTGGCTTTGATGTGTGATCTTGTAGACCAAGAACCTACTATTTATGAAGAGGCAATTCATAAGAAAGAGTGGGTAGAGGCAATGACAGAGGAGTACCAATCAATAATGAAGAATGATGTGTGGGATATAGTTCCCAAGCCAAAGGACAAAAGTGTGGTATCCTCCAAATGGATATACAAAATAAAGCAAGTTGTGGTATCCTTCAAATGGATATACAAAATAAAGCAAGTTGTGTATGGTAGCATTGAAAAAAATATAAGGCAAGATTTGTGGCCAGAGGATTCTCTCAGAAAGAGGGAATTGACTATGAAGAGACATTTGCACCAGTTGCAAGGTACACCTCCATTAGAACCATCATGGCACTTGCATCCATGAAGAAGTGGGAATTACACAAGATGGATGTGAAGACAACCTTCCTGAATGGTGTGATTGAGGAGGAAGTGTACATAGAACAACCACAAGGATTTGAGGTTGAAGATAGAGGAACCCATGTATGAAAATTGAAGAAGGATTTGTATGGCTTGAAGCAAGATCCCAAAGCTTGGTATGGAATAATTGACAGTTTCTTGACAAGTTTAGGTTTTACCAAAATCAAAGTTGATCCTAAGATTTATCTCAAGGTTATGGATGATGAACCTATCATACTATTGCTATATGTGGATGATCTATTTCTGACTGGGAATGAGAAACAGATTATCGAGTGTAAGAAGAAGCTCTCTGCAGAGTTTGAGATGAAAGATATTGGATTGATGCATTAATTCCTAGGTCTGGAAGTATGGCAAGGCCCATAAGGGATCTTTCTCAACTAGGGAAAGTATGCAATGTAAATCCTGAAAAGATTCAATATGTTGGAATGCAAAGCCATGGCTACTCCCATGGATTCCAACCTGAAGCTGTTAGCTGATGACTCATCATAGTTAGTGGATGTGACCCTGTATAGATAGATTATTTGGTCACTGATATATCTAATGAATACAAGGCCAGATATATGCTTTGTTGTGAGCACCTTAAGTTAGTATCTAGTGGAACCTAGATGAGTTCACCTGATAGTTGCAAAGCATGTGATGAGGTACCTAAAGGGTACGATATACTTAGGTCTATGTTATCATGGATATCATGACTTCATATTGTATGGATACACATATGCTGATTGGGCAGGAAGTGTATTAGACAGGAAGAGCACATCAGGTGGATGTTATTGTTTGGGATCTGCCATGATCTCATGGTTTAGCAGGAGGCAATCTAGTGTCGTTCTCAGAACAGCTGAAGTGGAATATATAGCTACTTGCTCTTCTAGTTGTGAAGCGATATGGCTTTGGAAGTTGTTATCAGGATTGTTTGAGTTAGAGATGGACCCTACTGTGATCCTGTGTGACAACCAAAGTTGTATCAAGATGACAGAGAATCTAGTGTTCCATGATAAGTCAAAGCACATAGACATCCGATATTTCTATATATGAGATATGGTGCAGAAAGGAACTATCAAGCTCGAGTATGTGAGAACTGATGAACAAGTTGTTGATGTGTTGACCAAACCTCTGTCTCGCGTAAAGTTTGAGTATTTCTGAGACAAGCTTGGTGTAGTTCAGAAGGACCCTCCTTGAAAGGGGGAGTGATATGGTTGATGATGATATTTTTGGATACTAGTATCGATGTGGATACCTATATCGATGGTAAGGTTAATGATAAGGATACCTGTATCAATGATGAGGATATTGTATCGCTAATGAGGATACTGTATAGATGATGAGGATACTGTATCGATTATGAGGATACTGTATCGTTGATGAGGATACTGTATCGATGATGAGGATACTGTATCGATGATGCGTATACTTGTATTGATATTGAGGTTACATGTTTCAACGATGAGGTCGATGATGAGGTTTCCAGTTACAATGATGAGGTCGATGCATGATCCTTAGAATTTGTCTAAGTGGACGAGGAGGGATTGTATCATCCCTAGACTTAGGTCCCTGAATAGATCCATAGACAATTGTATTCGAAAAGTGGTCTGTTGGGCCTGGCCCAAGTGGGGCAATTTTGAACAAGGAACCTTTTTGGAACTTCGAAGTTGAGCACAGCTCGGCCTAAATATTTCCTTTCTTTTGTATAAGTTTTGGGGATGTTGCGAAGTTGAGCGCAACATAATGATGGATAGTTACGAATCTCAGTGCTACGAGGATGCAATACCACGAAGTGTCCAGTCTACAAGGATCCAGCAGGGCAGAGTGCTGGATGGGGAAGATGGAACGTGTTCTGAATAGACCAGTAGTGGTCCAATTTTGGCAAATATGCTCCAGGAATTCCAAGGAGTGGGCAGGAGCGGATCAGGAAGAAAGCGACTGGTCCCACGTGCAAAAGATGCCACCACCTGTACCAGTCGCACAAATCCGTTAGAAGAAGAGCGGTTCTATGAAAGCGACCTATTGGCATGCATGCGACAGGAAGGCCGATAGCAACATGGGCACACGCGAAGGGTAGGCCATGATGGAAGATTCGCTACCAGGCGCCAGCTAGCTCGATGAGCTAGAAACTGTAACCGTTTTTGGTAAACCCAAGGGTTTTTAGCCTGTGTATTGTAAAGACATGACCTACGGGAATGATCTATAAAGAAGGCATGATTTTGTAAGGGAAGGGTTACTCTTTAGTTTTGATTAAGCATTGATTATTGTAGAATCTAAAAGCTTGAAATCCATTGTAAAGGCTCTAGAGATGAGTGCACAGAGACCTATCTGAGAGAGAAGAGAGTCTGCGGCTGAGTGCGCAGACTAAGAACGGTTGTACCCTTCCTATTAAGAGAAATATTAACAACCATTCTTGTGGACGTAGCCTCCATCCGGGGGGTGAACCATGTTAATTCCTATGTTATGTGATTGTTGTGTGTTTATGATTGTTCATTTGCTTAGTATGAAGGTTAATACTGCAGTTATATGTTACGTGATTGATTTTGTATGTATTTGCTGCAAATAATGGGAATAATATGTTAAGTGATACATGAATGGGTGATTGCTAGGTATTCAACAAGTATAAGTCTATGAATGAATGAATAAGCTGAGTAATCACACAGTGGAACATTGAACTTAAGCGCAGCATTTGGGCGTGTAGTTTTGCATGCTTTACTTATTTGCATACACCATAACGATAAACCCTTAAGTATCTTGAATGCATAAAGAATGGTAGCTTGGTTGACGTTGAACGGCCTCGAATAGCCGCGCGGTCCCGTAGACACGATGTTCCAAGTCCATGCTATGAGGTAAGCTATCAAAAGCTTACCTGCTCCAGGAAGGAGATAGTCCCTATTGCACAGTCCTTGGGTGAGCTAGTCATGCAAGTCCCAAAGCTCAAAGAAGCATCCGGCGTGGGACAGAGACTCCGCGCGGTTTCCTGTCAGCGGCAGTCTGCAAGTTATTGCGCTGCTTCCCTTCTTCCCACTCTCGCATCACCAAGCTACGAAAACTTGATTCCGCATCCACCCCCTCAGTTGTTCACCTCGGGTGAGACCTCAGGCTGTGGATAGTCTATTGCTGAAAGTGCCAGTGAATAGAGGTTTTGTTGGTTCCTTGAACTGCAAAGTACCTGGGTCTACATTGGAAACCTCAAGAAGGTGATATACAACCAACAACGAGTTATGTTTCTTTGCTAAGAACAATGATGCGATAGAGTGTTGGAAAGTAATGTGTGAAGAAGAATACCAGTTCCCATTGGGTTCAGACAATTGGCATCCCGAAAAGAAAGAGATCTGGGATTGGTGCGACAAGATTGAAAGAGATTTTGCAAGAAAATAGAACAAACACCCGCGTCTATCAGATGTACAGTGGTTGAAAAGATACTTGTGGAGAGAGATTCACAAGATTTTCTAGGCTTCATTTGGAAACGAGTTACATGAGTGGATCTCATGACTCGTAGAAAAGAAAACATGTTTTCAAGGAGGAGTACCTAAAGAGTGGACTCCAGAGCTCACAACGCAGCTCAAAGCAATAGATAACCCACTGACGTGAGCGGTCGACTTCTGGGTCGATAGTATACTTGAAGGATTTGTGACCGAGTTTATTGTAGAACACGCTGAAGTCCTACAGTCAAGCTGAAGCATACTTTTTCGAAGGATTCAAAGGTAAGTTCTTAAACAATCTAAGTTTATACATTAAAATGATTTTCGCTGAGAAAGGAGTTTTAAGATTGTAGTAATATTTTTACATATGTCATGGTCAATAGCATTTTTAGTGATTCTGACGAAGAAACACATAATCTAAGAAGTGGAAAGAGATATAAATTTAATAAAGAAAAGAATCCCGGAGGAACTGGACTCCGCGTGAATACCGAACTCCCATGTGACCTTAACAATCAGACCGCACCGCCATCAACCACTATCCACCCTATTACACCTCAGAATCCACCGCTTGCAGAAACCGTGCCACCCCTAGATCAGAACCCACCTGCTATGAGCATAGCGCAGCTTACCCCGCAGAGCGTCGACACAACATACACGATAGGAGTAGATACTTAGGCCAGTCCAATGCATACTATTCCAGTTTAGAATAGCCAATCTCAGACTATCCCACAGAATACCACTAGTCCAAATATTCCCTTTATTTTCTCTGCACAAATAATCAGCACTACCCAGAGCGGTACACAACCAGGAAGGAGAATGACAGATAACGATATAAAATTGCCGATATTCAAACGAATGGGTCTAGAAGACCCTGATCAACACTGGTTTCTATGTGAAGCAGTATGGAGTTTAAAGCAAATCCAAGATGATGCTGTGAAGAGAGCGCAACTCATCACTACTTTCAGAGACCATGCGTTGCATTGGTTTATGAAATATTCTCAGGAACAACCGAGAACCCTAACAAAAATTTAGGGTACACTTGTCGCAGAGTTTAAGAAGCCAAAGTAAGAATCACAGTGCATAACAGAATTAAAGGAAATCAAGAAGAATCCTATCGAATTGGTCTGGGAATTTGACCAAAAAATTAAAACATTGTTAGACCAAGTAAGCTTTGTGATAGCTCTGCAACAGCACAAGGAATGGTTCATCACTGCACTATTGCCTCACATCAGACAACCATTGATGCAACAGAAGGTTGCGTCGCAGGCAGAGGCCCTAGAGATCGCAATGAAGTTGGAGGCTTCACCGATTAGTGAGAGTAGTACTGGGATGTCACAGATTTAGAACCAGTTGACTACCCTGACATTAGAATTACAAGGTATGAAGAATGGAAAAGAACAAAGATATGAACACAGACGTGAAGTTTGGTGCACTGGATGCAAAGGAGAGGGCCATACCAGATAACATTGCCCTCTATTTCAAGATTATCTTGATAGTGGCACACCAAACCCAATCAATATGAATCACAATCAGGTGTTGTGGTGTCAAATCTGTAGAACCAAAGGACACAAGCCTGAAGACTGTTACCTAATACAGAAATATGTAAGAACACCTAAGAGCTTGTATTGTAATTTTTGTAAAGCAATGGGACATGATGAATCCAACTGTCACGCATATGGGCTCATGAATGAAAGAAAGTGTGATATGGAAGCAATGCGAGGTGTTGGGATGTATCGCGTCCAAGAGGAAAATCAGCCAAAGCAAGAAAACACCCACTATGATCAGGGTGGATATAGAGACCGTAGTCATGGATACCGCGGGAGAGGAAGAAATGCTATCTCGGTGCAAGGAAGAGGCCACGGCTAGGTAATTTGTCATAACTATGGCCAGCCAGGTCACGTTTCTAGAGATTGTACCAACCCATGCACTACATGCAATTACTGTAAATCATTTGAGCATGTTATTGAAGACTTCCCTGTGCTTGAGGTGGAAATGCAGAAAAGAAGAGGGACAGAACCACCGAATCCCAATATTCAGCTGGTCACAACAGAGAGCAAAACTACGGATCCAAGTGTAAATGTGTTAATGAGCAGTGGTACTGATACAGGAAGGGATGAAGGTGCAGAAGCTTCGACCTCCGGAATGCGCGACCCTAGGCAGAATCCTGGAGAGCCGGTATGGATTAGGAAAGCACCGGGTCTGGATTTACAGAAAAATAAGGGAGCATTTGAGGAAGCGCGGGACATGTTCAGGGCACCACCACCTAGATCCCCTAGAACACAATTGCATAGTGAAGTACCACAAAGAGAGAACATGCCAACAACAAAAGAGTAGATAAACGCCACCACAAATACAGGGACCGCTATTGTGCAGTTCTTACGCAGCTGCATGAAATTATTAAAGAGCGCAGATGCTTTTATAGAATTTGAAAAGCTACTAAGGCAGTATGAGCCAAACAGTGAGAAGGGGGTTGCCAATGGCACAGTCCATAATATTAGAAGTCCTAAAAGAATAGGAAGGGAAATGAGACTCACTGCATAGATTGGGGACTATGAGATGGATGAGATCATTCTTGATCTTGGATCAAAAGTAAATGTCTTGACCAAGCAGGCATGCCATTAGATGGGTAAACCCAAGCTTTAGTGGTCCCCTCTACAGTTGAGAATGGCTAATCAAGGGATAGTTATACCTTTGGGGAGATTACCCAACACCATTGTTGACATTGATAGAGTGCGTAGCTATGCCGATTTTGAAGTAATTGAAATATTGGATGACAACCATCCTTATTTAGCACTGTTGGGTATCGTTTGGGAAATGAGTAACTCTGCCATTATTGATTTAAATACCATGAAAATGATATTTGAAGGCAATGATATCAGGGTCATCAGGCCATTGGACCCTTCGGAGGGCAAGCAATATGTTGAACCGATTCAAGAGGAATCAAGAGCTCAAGACTTGGACCATATCTACAAGATGACAACCAATACTGCTGACTATATTAATTCAACTGCGGATGGCACACTCAGTTGGCACTATGACAGCTCTTGCGTTTCAGATTTTGATGCAGGACTAGAAAATTGGCAAAGTAGGTTACACGAAGTATCTACCAGGAAATGCGCGCGGATCACGAAGTCACTCTACTGGATTGGGAAAGAGGTAACTCCAATCCCTACCTTTGATTGTTTATCTAATGCTTATTATTTCATCAAAGAATATACTATTATATGTCAAATCTGCACTTCTCCGTCCGTGATTACCTTGAGTTGTCGATCACACAAAAGGACAACTTGGATTGAAGAGCATGATGACCTCAGATGAGACTTTGACCTGACTCCCCTCTCTGCAAGCTGACAAAACCCCAAAAAACATCATATTTTGGCATGGGCGCTACTCTGCTTAATTAAACTAGCGCATATTCCCTACTCCATTGTGCAATAGTAGTGCACACCTCTTGATGGGTGCTACTCCTCTTCAGTAGACTAGCGCAAAACATTCAAAAAGTGACAAATGCTAGTTGTTAAACACTGTGGTCACGCCTTGGGCGCTACTCCATTGTGAAATAGTAGCGCACATCTTAAAATATGATAAAAAAAAGATTAATTTGACGAATGGAGATTACTTGCTTTTGGTTTCCCAACTTCCCCAACTTCTCCTTCAACCACCTCTCGACCTGAACTGCCTACCTTGTCCGATAAATACAAGGAGGTTTGAAGAGAGGGGTTAGACATTAGACATAGATACATTGAGACATGAGATCCATAGAGAGACTTTTTTATATGAAAAGCTTATGTTGAAGGAGGTTATGTTGGAATATTTCAAGCTAGAGAAGAGCAGGAGCCTAGGATCAGGTTGCATGAGCATGCTGCAAAGTCAGGTACACTTTGTATCATTCATATGTTTTTGACAATAAAAGGTTGAAACATCTTTCTCATCCCAAATCAAGTGCTTATTGGATTATGTATTTGTTTGGATCAATGTTGGTTAATGCTTGATGTTTGAATTACTGTTCAATTCCATCATTATTATATTGGCCAAGACACATTGAGAAAGGTCTTTGTGTTGCAGGTTTATCAAAGAGGAGATTGAGTTGAGGATCGAACGTAAGGTTGGACAAAAGCTAGGATCAAACTTCATTCACAAGGTATGTCCTCAAGGTCTCTAATCTATTTCCCTTTATAAACGCTTTTGTAATGCAATTAGTATGTTTACCTGTCACCCCATTAAGTTGATAGTGTCCATTTCCTCACTATAGAGTAGTATTTCCCGCCAACAGACTGGTGACTCTGCCGGGGAGGTTGTTTTTCCTGCTCTAGGAAACCCTTCTTGATTGTCTTTCCAGTACTTCTTAACCCTTTTAATATTCTTAGAATCCCTGTAGGTTGTCCCTACCTGCTTCCCTTTGCTTGAATCATTCTTTTTACACCTCTACAAAGTTAATTTTTGACCCTTTAAGACCTGTGTGCTACCCTACTTTACATACAGTAGTGCCCATGTGCTAGTTTTCCTCTGTACAGTAGCGCCCACATCCCCAAGTGCACTAGTTTGCCTACTACACAGTAGGGAAAATTCATGTAGCTCTCTATTTGAGGTAAGATTGAGTTTTCTGCCTGTTTGGGTGGGTTTCTAACTTTGTTTTTGGCCTTCTTGACTGGTCTTTGAGGTCTGTAACCCTTCTTTGAGTCTCATTAGCCTCTTTTGAGTCCTTTAGGTCATTTTTTGGTCACTTTTTTACTTTTGAAGTGTTTGGTTCATATGTAACTCTTTTTGGATACTAGGCCTTGTTCCTTAGTGAACATAGTTGCTCATCTATACCCTGATAGTGTGTTGCTGACCTACAAACCTTTGCACTTAGCATTTGTTGTTTGTTGCAACACTTGCTTGCTCTTTGAGTATCTAATCCTTTGTTTTAGGGTTTGATCCATCTTTTGGAGCCTTTGGGGTGTCTTCCAAAACTTTTTGAGTCCCAACATTTCTTGACTTCATTGTCTTTTCCAGTATCAAGTGAGTTTGAAGTGCTTTAGATTGCTTCATCTTTCAGTCTTTGTGTTAGTAAGGTTATCCTTAGTTCGCTTGCCTACCTATTGCTTGGCTTAGTGGTCTTGTTAGGGTTTGGTGCTTTGGAGCATTCTTTTAAAGATTGATTTCTAGTTCTAAGCATCTTTCCTCTTTGTTTTCTTCCCGCTTTGTTTCCAAGTTTGAGAGCTTTTTCTTTTGAAAAAACTTGTAGGACAAGTCTTTGTCAAACCATTGTTTTGACAATTGTGAACTGTAGGTCATCTTGTCATTACTTACACATCTCTTATAGGTCTTATTTGCTTCCACTTTCAAGTTATTTTGTTCATATATAACAGAAAATCAAAATAAGTTTGGTTGTTCATAATAGTAAGGCTTGTAATCTTTGCAAAATAGCATAGTTTATTTTGTTAAGAATTAGAAAACAAAACAAAAAAGAAAGCTTTGTTTAGGTTTGCTTACTCTTTACTTTGGAAAGAATATTAAACAAAAAATAAAAAGTCATTTCATTGTTGAAAGTTGTTTCATTTCATGCACTTTATTTTCTGTTGCAACCACATCACACAATGCACTACCCCATTGAGTAAAACGTAACCTTAAAAATAATCTTAATAAAATCAATTAGAAATGATTTTATTTCTAGGGATACATGACACCAACAAGTCTAGGCTAGAGTTTCAAGCTTAAAACACCTTTAACCGCTCGAAGCTTTATTCATTACTCAAAAATCATAGTGCGGCTGTCATATAGGTAAACCCATATATATCAAATATTCCTGGGAAACTCTACTGAAACTAGAGCCAAGCACGAGGCCGTGTAATATCGGAATCGTTGAGGATACCTCCCTCACGTTCCTTTTGACCATAAACCAGGGTCAATTTGCGTATGGGGATCCATCTGGATTTTGGGCTTTGTTACCCCGCCCATGCATTTTGATCAGGATGGTGACTACCCCCCCAGGATATTTTATATGTATGGTAGCCTTAGTATCTGACCATAGTATCATACACAGGTGGCAGCGGAGGGTATATCTGTTGTACCTAGGACAGACGTGGGAGGAAATCGCTTAGAGGTCTTTGGGAGGGTGGTTGGGTGATTCCAGCACTTGCACCCTTAGTCATTGTATTGTGGACCCCATGTAACTGTTCTTCAACCTTCGTTGATCTGTTCTGGGACCTCATCATCCCAGACTCTTCTTCGGAAGGCATCTTGTTTGACTGGTTTGAATACTTAGGATTTTTTTAGTGGTGTGTTGTTTGACCCCTAGTCTTAGTGGCCACTAGGTTTTTTACGTAGTTTTTATTTTTATATATAATAGTGGAAGACCAACAACTTCGTAGGAATAGGAGGTTGCAAAACCTTCTCCCACTTAGAGTGGAACCACTACCGCCACCCGGACGACAGAGGGTAGACTCTAGTGTTCCTTTGGAAACTACTGATGAAATAGAGGTTCTTGAGGAACCACAACCTGCAATAGAAAGACCTGAAATAGAGGTTCCCGAGGAACCACAATTGGGGACTCCAGATCAGAAAGCTTTTAATACAGTTGAGATTGAGGATATCACTTCTGGTGAATTCAGTACTCCATTTAATCCTCCTCTGACTAATCTTAACAATCCACTTCTGTTACCCGTTGGTTTCCAGCAACCTGATTATAGTGCATATTTGTTCACACCTGGTCATTTTATGACTAATACAGGAGGCGAACAGGGAGTTTCACAGACTCCCACAATAGGTATGAACACAAATACTATAAATCCTCCTCCCACTTCTACACTGAGTTCGGCACAACCAACTTCTGTTTTGACTCCGTCCTTCAGCTTTAATATCGGTACCTTAGGCATGCTAAGTTCAACAACTGTGGCATTCGCCTCTACACCCACTTTTGGACCCAGTAGTACAGTGAATCTTGTTCCACCTCCTGCAACTCAACAGCCATATCCAATACCTAGTACTTGGATTTCCACACCAAATGTAGGGCCAAACGCCTCTGCAACTGTGCCCGTCATGAGTACCATGATTGCGCCGTCCACCATGATTACCCCTGGTTTTAATGCCTTTGCAGGTTACAATACCAACCAAGGTAATGTACCTACAGGAAACACCCCTTTTTCTTTATTTTCTGGAGGAGGGGGGTAACATCCTTAATCAACAATATGGTCGGGCTAACACCCAGCCTCAATGGACAAACGTTCAAAGTACTAACCCACTTTCATTTGGATGGGGGAATTTTAACAACACTTTCACACAACAGCAAGTGGCTGGGGGAAACCCCTACCAGCAAGTGGCTGGGGGAAACCCCTACCAGCAAGTGGCTGGGGGAAACCCCTACCAGCAAGTGGCTGGGGGCAACCCCTACCAGCAAATGGTTGGGGGAAACCCCTACCAACAGGTGGCTAGGGGAAAACCCTACCAGTAGTTTATGGTTCAAACTATGGGTGGTTCTCCCTTTATGACCCCATCTTATCAAATGCCATCTTGCAGACCTCGTTTACCATTTATGGCAACTCTGAACCTTCCAGACCTTTCCAAGTTAACAAATGATCTGGTATGCCATAACGCAGCTTGGTCACCAGTTCCTACTAAGTTACCTTCCGACATTCCAAAATTCGAAGGAAAAACTGGTGAAGACCCTAGTGATCATGTCACCACTTTCCATTTATGGTGTTCTTTGAACTCATTGAACGAAGATTCCATTAAGTTGAGACTTTTCCAAAGAACCTTAACCGGAACTACGACTAAATGGTACATTGAGTTACCTGCAGCTACGTTTTTTAACTTTCAGAATCTCGCTACTGTTTTTCTAAACCACTTCCAGCTTCTTGTTCGGTATGATGCTGGGACAGATCTTTTGTCTACATTTAGATAGAATAAGGCCACTCACTTATCTGATCACATTCAGGAGTGGTGAAGATGGAAGAGGCTCATTAAAGCCAATATACCTCCAGAATTCCTTCTTGAGTGGTACCTGAAATCACTTCTTCCTTATATTTCTAAGGAAGTATCTACTTCTGGAGTGTCTACAGAGGAAGAAGCCATCTTACGAACCCAGCAGCTGACCTTGTTTATGCATAGTATGGGCTACTTTATTAGATTATACCAGACGCACCGTGATCAAACACTGATATTGGCAGACCTAAACCTGGACCACATGCTGACGACATAGTGGGTTCAGTAGATTCTGCAACTTTCGAAGCATTGACCAAGCAGGTTCATGCCTTATCCATCAAACAATCGACTGCAGAAGTAACCTCCATCACAACCTCTCCTTCTACTTCTGAATCTGTGAACCGGGTTCAAAACAATCAAAAGGGCCCTCGGCAGCCCAACAACAAAAAGAAGGGCAAGAAAGGAGAGGGGAACTAGCAAAATCCCAAGAACAAAGACAATGCTGAGGAGGGTAACAAAGAGAAGAAGAAGGTTAAGTTCCCTTGTAAGCTTTGCAAGCAGGAACACCTTACTCACCAATGCCCTCTACTCAAAGAAGCCCAAAAGCTTCTTTAAGAAAAGAAACCTGCCATACTTAAAGATCCATTTCCTAGGGGGAAGGGTTCAACTTCTGGCACCTCCAAAGCTGGGGGCACCACTCAGGCTTCAGTTGATCAAAATTTCATTAATATGGTTAGTGCGGATGCACTTTTGCAAACATGAGCAAGAAATTAAACTCCGGATGTACAGAACAAGGACAAGGAGATTCCTGAATCTTCCATTCCTCTCCACATCCCAGTGGATTCGTTGCCCAAGATCCCGAAAGGTGTCTTCAAACGGGCCTCGCACAATCCCAACACTCGGGATGCTTCCAACTACAATATGGTTGAAGATATAGCCTAGACCCCTTGTGCTGTGTCCACCTTAGAAGTTTCGCAAAGTTGTCTGTTACAGCGAAATGCATTTCTGGCAGCAATTGGAAGTATGGAATCATCCAACATGACTGCATGCTTTGATATGTCTGATATCAAATATCGGTTTCCGTACCACGTTGCCCTACAAATTGAAGTGGTCCATGTTCCTATGACAATTAGATGGGCTGTCGTAGATGAGGGTGTATCGACTTGCGTGATGTCCATTTCTTGTTGATAAGCTTTAGGCTCTCCCGAGCTAGCCACCTCTAACACACTGCTTACTGCCTTCGATGGTAGGACTTTCCGTCCACATGGATTTCTACCATCGTTTGAAATTACACTTGCCAGTAAGATAGTTGCTATAGAGATCGAAGTTCTGGATGCTCCACTTGATTACAATATGTTATTAGGACGGAGTTGGTCGTATGCCATGCAAGCCATTGCATCGGCAGTTTTCCGAGTTGTTATGTTCCCTCACGAAGGTAAGATAATCATGGTCGATCAACTTTGATTCTCTCGGGAAAACAACCAGACTTAATCGGATACCACGATTCTTTTAGTTGATCAATCTACCCCAGTAAGCGAGAGTTTAGAAGTAGGGATTTACGGGTCATTATCAGGCACTTTTGACCTACCCTCCCCTATTCTTTTTATGCGTTCTGATGTAGGTACTTCTACTGAAACTTTCACGGTTGGTATTAGGACTGATCCGTGGATCCTTCCTACTATATCAGAACCTTTAGTGCCTTTAACCATTTCAGAAATAACATACATGGAAGCACAACATGCTGCACTGGAACATATCGTGACTCCGCCAATCTCTGCTGAGTCGGATATGGACTATGCTCTTGCATGGTAACTGAATTCTACCCACTCTTTTGACTGTTTAGATACGGTCTTACCGTCTAATGAAGACATTTTCGAAGTCATGATGGGCCTGGACCAGCCATGGGAACATATGCATCACAGGTCTTGCCTTCTTCCAAACCTAGACAGGATAGAGAGAGGAGAATTCTCTATGAGACCCGGTGGATTTGTTGATTTGTTATCTTTTCCTTCTACTTCAAGAGTTGTTTACGCTGAAGCGAATATGGCTAATATATCAAGGACAATCCCGATTAACATTTCCACCAAACCCGGGGTCATGGAAAACATTTTTATTGGTGCAAACTGCTCTCTAGAAGAGATAGCTCTATATACCAAACTTTTTAAAGAATTCCGCGACATATTTGCCTGGTCATATGAGGAGATGCCAGGTATCGATCCAACTATCGTTGAGCATGTCATCACTACATACCCTTATGCAAAACCTGTGAGACAAAATCTCCATCATGTGAATCCTCGAAAGGCAGCCGCCATTAAGGTGGAAGTTGAAAAATTGCCTAGAGCCAGATTTATCTACTCGATTGACATGACGGAATGAGTTTCAAACCCCGTTTCGGTTGATAAAAAGAAAGGTACCATTCAAGTTTGTACTGACTTCCAGGATTTGAATAAAGCTTGCCCGAAAGATAACTATCCCACACCATTTATCGACCAGATCATAGATGCATGTGCAGGACACGAGATGTTTTCTTTCATGGATGGATTTTCGGGATATAATCAAATCCAAATCAAACCCGAAGATCAACACAAAACAACTTTCATTTTCCCGTGGGGAACATTTGCATATCGGAAGATGCCATTTGGCTTAAAGAATGTTGGAGCTACGTTCCAGTGAGCTATGAATTTTGCTTTTCGTGATATCAAACACATAGTTGAACCTTCCTTGGATGAGCTCCTGACGTGATCTCGAAAGAGACAGGATCATCTAGCTCATTTGAGACTTGTGTTTGAAAGATGCAGACAATATAAGATTCGTTTGAATCCTAATAAGTGTGTATTCTGTGTCGAATTGGGACATTTACTGGGTTTTATTGTATTCATTCATGGTATAAGGGTCGACCTATTAAAAGTTGAGGCGATTGTAAATCTGCCTCCTCCTCGCACCTTGCGACAACTCCAAAGTTTGCAAGGCATGTCTAATTTCTTGTGATGCTTTATCATAAACTATGCTAATATCACACAAGGTTTAATGAGACTGCTTAAACAAGATACCTACTTTGTGTGGGATGAGGCTGCTCAAGCATCATTTGAGGCCTTGAAGAAGGCACTACTTTCAGCCCCGTTGTTGAGTCCGCTAGACTATGCAAAATACTTTCTTTTATATCTGGCAGCATCTCTTAATACAATTGGCATAGTACTAGTTCAGGAGGATGACATGCTCCAAGAGCATGTTGTTTACTATCTTTCTCGCACATTGATAGCTCCCGAGGTTAAATATTCACATGTTGAGAAGTTAGCACTTGCTATGGTCTATGCGGTATAGAGGCTTCGTCATTACATACTTTTACAAACAACTACTGTGATAGCAGAAGTCAATCCTTTTCAGTATGTTCTCACTCAATGCATCATCGGTGGGATGTACAACAAATGGATTGTAATCTTACAAGAGTTCGATTTGGTTTTTCAATCTGCCAAGTCGAAGAAATCACTAGTGTTCACTGAGTTAATCTCAGAGTTTCTGAGTGACGTAGAGCATATCGAGGAAGAATCATCATTCCTGGATGAACATATTTTCCTCATTGCTTCCTCTGACCCATGGTACGGGGATATCTTCGTATATCTCCAGAATTTGAGGTGTCCTACCACTTTTTCTAGAGAAGAACGATGCAAACTAAAAAGTCATGCGAAAAACTATCTCATCATCTCAGATACTTTGTATCGACGTGGGATAGATTCCATCTTACGACGTTGTTTGACTTTAGAAGAAGCATAATCAGTATTAAATGATGCTCATAGTGGAGCTTGTGGGGGTCATCTTTCTGGGTTAGCAACAACTCAGAAGATACTGCGTGCTGGATATTTTTGGCCCACAATCTTTAAAGATTGTGTGGAAGCGGTGAAACGTTGTAGACCGTGTCAGTTTTTCACCAGGAAAATGAGAGCACACCCAGCTCCTCTTCATCCTATGATTACAGTAGGTCCCTTCACAAAATGGGGGGTTGATTATATGACTTGCAATCCAGTTTTGGCTGGAGGACATCATTATATCATCGTTTCTATCGACTACTTCACCAAGTGGGCCGAGGCAATGCCTACTATCAAGGAAGATGGAGAAACTTCCACTTATTTCGTATTTAATCAAATTATTGCAAGGTTCGACACACCCAAAGAGATTGTGACTGATCACGACAGTCATTTACAGAATAACATGATGACTGATCTATACACAATGTTAGGTTTTCGGCAAGAACATTCGTCTTCATATTATCCAGAGGCGAACGGACAAGTCGAGGTAGTTAATAAAACTTTAAAGGTAATACTACAAAGAACTGTCAATGCCAGTTGAAATAACAGGAACATCATGCTATGCCCTACTCTTTGGGCCTACCAAGCGAATGTAAAGACTGCTACCAGGTTCTCTCCCTTTTAGCTTGTGCATGGGATAGAAGTAGTCGTTCCGATTGAATTCGAGATTCCTTCGTTAAAACTGGTTGTTCAATTACTACCGGATAGTTCAGCACTGGAAGATCGTTTGTTGCATTTAGAGCATCTATATGAGCAGCGCTACAACGCGCTCACAACAAACGAAGTTCACAAGAAATGAGTCAAAGGACAATATGACAAGTGTGTCACACCTAGGGTGTTCCTTGAAGGAGATGTTGTTCTACTTTGGGATTAGGACAAGGAACCTTTAGGACTTGGCAAGTTCAAGTCCATGTGGCTCGGGCCTTACATAATTTCCAAAGTACTGAAGAAGGGTGCTTACGAGCTAGTAGACTACGAGAGTAATAATCTGCCTGAGCCTAGAAATGGGCTCTACCTGAAGAAGTACAATGCCTAGGCAGTTGTGCTTTTTCTTGTAATATAGTTGTATATTTTGTAGAGCTAGTTTTTTCTTGTGTTTGCTTAGTTAACCTTATGAGTGTCTTCATTTCATGTATTAGATGTCGACTGGACATTTCTTAGGATTTGCTGATGGTGCCAGTCGCCACACCCGATAGTTGGCTTCAGCAGCTTGGGTCATTTACTCACCTAGCTAGCCAACTGGTCTCATCGGGGGGGGGGGTTGTTTGGGTCCCACTACGAACAATGTAGCTAAGTACAGTGCAATTATAGAACTTATCTGAGATGTCCTCATTCACGGCATTTCACATTTGGAGGTAACACTTGATTCACAACTAGTTGTATTTCAGTTAACGGGTGTTTACCAAATTAGAGATCCTGTTTTGCTACGACAGTTTTTGCAAGTTAGATATTGGAAAGATAGTTTGATTCTATTATATATCAACACATTCCAAGAAATTTAAATGCATTAGCTGAATCATTTGCAAATTGTTAAAATTCAATATGCTAAGACAGAAAATAGCAACATTACATTCCATTTCACAATAATAGCATATACAGGATCACTGAAGAAACAACAAGCACAACATAAACACAAGAGACAGAGATTTATCCTGGGAAACCCTCATGGGGTAGAAAACCCAGCAAAGCTTCCTCAATATAGATGACCAACAATATACAAAGATGAAACCCTGAGACATGATCTCCTCCTCCACAATAGCAGACCTCTCCTCCACAAGTGCGCTATCCTCAAGTGTGTGAGTGTGTCAAATGAGGAACACACCTCCTCTATTTATACACTACATTGACGTGTATTTTACATAGGTACACGTAGGCTCGTATTTAACCAATGGGTTAAATACCCCACTACAACTGACTGGGCCGACCCCTCTAGGGTGGTCTAATAACCCTTTGACCCACATAACACATAAAGGGCCGACCTCCACTAGGGAAGTCTAATAACCCAAGTTACCACATTCTGACGGAGGAATAAACATCTCCGGATATACAATAAGATCTTTACGGAGGAATGAAACATCTCCGGAATAATAAAGTACAATTATAATATTCTTTGAAGTTACAATATCTCAACACTCCCCCTTAACGAGAAGGATATTATAACAGCATCTGCACGAGCAAGGAGTCATCAACATCATACATGATACATCTATAAATCATTGGAAGCTTTCTCAACATCATCAGTAACTCAAATAGTTACTGGAACATCTTCAATACTGGAACATCAACATCATCAGAGTTGATAGTACTCAATCATCAGCATCGTCAACATGCGATCAACACAATCATCAGCATCATCATCACACGATCATCAGCATCGTCATCACACGATCATCAGCATCGTCATCATACGATCATCAGCATCATCATCATACGATCATCAGCATCACGATCAGCATCGTCATCATACGATCATCAGCATCATCATCACACAATCATCAGCATCGTCATCATACGATCATCAACATCGTCATCATACGATCATCAGCATCGTCATCGCATGATCATCAGCATCGTCATCACACGATCATCAGCATCGTCATCACACGATCATTAGTATCGTCATCATACGATCATCAGCATCATCATCAGCATCACGATCAGCATCGTCATCATACGATCATCAGCATCATCATCACACAATCATCAGCATCGTCATCACATGATCATCAGCATCATCAAAGGATGATGTAAACTAGTCATGTACCTTTTGAACTGAATTCCAGGGACGATCCAGTCCTATCATGTTCTTGGAGACCTCACGTCTACGGCTCAGTTTACAGGACCAAAGTCCAAGGATGATCCAATCCTTCACCGTGCTTTTAGGACCTATGTCCAAGGATGACTTAATCCTCAACCATCCACCAAGGACTTCATTCTCGAAGACATACGTCTACGGCTCTTCTTTCGGACTGAAGTCCAGGAATGATCCAATCCCTTCATTATCGAAGACATACGTCTACGGCTCTTCTTTCGGACTGAAGTCCAGGAATGATCCAATCCCTTCATTATCGAAGACATACATCTACGGCTCTTCTTTTGGACTGAAGTCCAGGAATGATCCAATCCCTTCATTATCGAAGACATACGTCTACGGCTCTTCTTTTGGACTGAAGTCCAGGAATGATCCAATCCCTTCATTATCGAAGACATACGTCTACGGCTCTTCTTTCGGACTAAAGTCCAGGAATGATCCAATCCCTTCATTCTCGAAGACATACGTCTACGGCTCTTCTTTCGGACTGAAGTCCAGGAATGATCCAATCCCTTCATTATCGAAGACATACGTCTACGGCTCTTCTTTCGGACTGAAGTCCAGGAATGATCCAATCCCTTCACATGTTCATCAAGAACATGTATCCTCATCATCATAACATGTATCACCACAACATGTATCATCAACATCAAAAGCATGTATAATCACAACATGTATCATCATCATCAAAACATGTATAACCACAACATGTATCATCATCATCAAAACATGTATAACCACAACATGTATAACATGTATCATCATCATCAAAGCATGTATAACATGTATCATCATCATCAAAGCATGTATAACCACAACATGTATCATCATCATCAAAACATGTATAGCCACAACATGTATCATCAAAAGCATGTATACATCTATCATCAAAAGTATGTATACATCTAACTATCAAAAGCATCTATCATCAAAAGTATCTAGCATGTATACATCTATCATCAAAAGTATCTAGCATGTATACATCTATCATCAAAAGCATGTATACATCTAACCATCAAAATAAAGAATATAAGAGTCCTAAATCTAAATAATTCTAGGTGAGTAAGTACAAAAAATAGGTAACCTCATCATTGATGAGATAGGCTTGTTTGTCTCATACTGTGCTACTCCCCCTTTCGAGGAGGGTTCTTCTGAACTACACCAAGCTTGTCTCGGAAGTGTTCAAACTTTACTCGAGACAGAGGCTTGGTCAGGATATCAGCGATTTGATCCTCAGTGCTTATATACTCCAGCTTGATAGCTCCTCTCTGCACCAAGTCTCGTATATAAAAGTATCGGATCTCTATGTGTTTTGACTTATCATGGAATACAAGATTTCCTATCATCTTGATGCAGCTTTGATTGTCACACATAATCATAGTGGAATCCATTTCTAAGTCAAACACTCCATATAATAGCTTTTGAAGCCACATTGCTTCACAGCTGGCAGAGCAGACAGCTATATATATTCTGTTTCAGTAGTACTGAGAGCCACACTAGATTGTTTCTTGCTAAACCATGAGATCATGGTAGATTCAAGACTATAACATCCACCTAAAGTACTCTTTCTGTCTGAGACACTTCCTGCCCAATCAGAATTTGAGTAACCATCTAAATGAAGTTCATGACCTCCAAGATTATATAGACCAAAATCTAAAGTACCTTTTAGGTACCTCACTATATGCTTTGTAGCTATTAAGTGAACCTTTCTAGGTTCTACTAGATACTGACTTACGGTATTTATAACAAAGCATATATCTGGCCTAGTATTTGTTAAATACATCATTGGCCCAATGATTTGTCTATATAGGGTTAGGTCCACTAAATCCGATGAGTTATTAACTAATAACTTCAAGTTGGAGTCCATGGGAGTGGCCATGGCTTTACACTCCAACATATCAAATCTTTTTAGAAACTTCACAGCATACTTACCTCGATTTAAAAGATTCCTTTTGGATCATGCCATACTTCTAGACCTAAGAAGTAGTGCATTAATCTGAGATCTTTCATTTTTAATTCTGCAGCCATTTTCATGATCTGTTTCTCATTCCTTATCAGAAAGAGATCATCGACACATAATAATGGTATGATAGGTTCATCATCCACAACCTTTAGGTAAAGGTTAGGATCAGCTTTACTTCTGGTAAAGCCCAAGCTTTGTCATGAAGCTGTCAATTGTCCATTATTCACACTCTGCATTGAGTGATCTTCTGCATATCTATCTGTGCCATCTCTCGTCAGATGGGTCTACTAATATGAGCCTCAAAGTCATTCGAACTCTATGGTGAGTTTCTTCTTGCATCCATATCATATGTGTATAGAAGCCATATTCAACCTTGTAGCAAGGGTTGAGATCCACATCACCCATGATGATCATTAAGCTCATCAATTGACTACCGATCCTGGGAACCCATACAGAACCTGATTACATTATTAAGAGAATGGTCAAAACATCTCATGATGATTCTCTTCCTCTTTCTAAGAGAATCTCTTAACCATAAGCTTTCTATAGTGTGTTTGATTTGTAAATCCTTTTGTTGAACATCCATCGCTTGTTCATCATTCATCATGATTTTCCCTACAAATCAAAATTAACTACAGGATTAGTAATACTTCATAATCATCAAATCATATTGACATAATAACCTATTATGCATACAGATATCATTTACATAGTTATGCAACTAATTTGACCAATACTTTGGCACAACACTTTCCCATATCTTGTATGCATACAGTGGCTATCTATATGCCTTCCATCTCCACCAGAACATACTATTGAGAGTGTGCACAGCTCTCGGCATGTCAGCAAAGAGGTTTCATTCTAGACAAGCAACAATGGAATGTTTGTCCAACTTACCGATCATATGCACATTAGTAGTATACTATTCAATGCTCTATGAATGTTTATACTCAGCATTATATATTCTAGGAATAAAAATATGCATACAAACTATTACAGGCAATATCATTACTATTTCAAATAACAACTCAAATACTTATCTTTTATGTTTGTGTGGTTGCCTCCCGCTTGAACTTTTGTATGTCTTTTGAACTTCTATTCATTCTGTACCACTGTGCATGCTCAAGAGTCATCCTCATGATCTCATGCACAAACATACACTCATTAGTATATTCTAAATGCTATCAAAACATTATAGTACTAAATAATCTTGAAAATGTATAGTCATGATTATAGTTAATAAACATTAGTATTCAAGATTTCAGGGAAGTCTTCTTTTACTCATGCATATCATCAATCAAGATAAAAGATATGCATAATCCCTTGATTACTAACTTTATGAATAAGCATAACCAATCATTCCAAGTATACTTATATAAGGGATCCTAACACAAGGTAAGATTCATGGGAAACATACCTGGATTAGTATACCTACTTGGTTATGTACAACACACCTAAACAATTTCTTCAATGATTTAGAGATCCTGAGCTAGAACCTGCATGTCTCATAGGTTAAGCATAATATAACAAAGTCATACATACCTCGTAAGTAGAACAAAGATTATGGATGAGTCTTTGTCTTCATGTTTTCATGGTCATGGAACCTGATTTGTCTTTTGTGATGTACCTGTATCTTGTTAGCAGACAACATCAACCTCACACAACATCATAATGCCTTAGTACAATCATAAGTGTCAACACCCTAACCAATGAATATCTTCTATCATGCATTCATAATTTTGTTAAGGTTATACGACAAATCTAAAATCAAAATTGTACTAACTGTAATAACCTGAAGACAAACATACCATAAACTTAATCATGGACAAGTATCGAAACATACCTCGATGAGTCATACCTGTCGAGATCGCTTGTATTCTTCTTATGTAAGGCCTTAGGAACTTCTTCACTTATGCAGGTGACCAATCCATCTTCTTCTAGGATTAACCCAATCCACTTGATTTGCAAGAACTGGACCTAGAGCTGGATATGGGTTTGTCAGAGAAACCCAAAAATTCAAACTTTGAATTTCAAACTTCCGAAAGGATAGAAATATGCGCCTTGATGAGCTGATCAAACTGGTATATTCAGAATTTGAAAACTGCAAAGTTTTACTCCTCAATTTTGCCTTTGAAACTTTCGGATTCACTGGACGTGACCCTGAACTGGGGTTTGATGAAGCCCACTCTTTTGCCCCATCAAAAGGTTTGATCCAAATCTCTAAGCTTCTATTTTTCTGAGGAGCTTCCAGCCGTGGTCACAGATTTCAAAAATTCCCATTTTTACAGAAGCCCTAATTTTCCACTTTTCTGATCAAAGTCCCGAACTAGGGTCTAATCAAGCCCGGCCTTTTGCCCAACCAAAAATTCTGATCTTGGTCTCTAAATTTCTATTTTGATGAGTAGCATCCAGCCGTGGTCTCCGATTACAAAAATTCCAACTTTCTTCAAAGCCCTAAATTCTGGAAGCCATGAATGAAGGTACCAAAAAATAATTCTGTTTTGACAGAAATATGTACCTGATTGTTTCTGGTGTAACTCCAAAATTTTTGATCCACAGGGTCTGAAAACGTTTTCTGAGATATCCTGATCTGTTAGCTTTCCATCCTGACAGGTCTGACCTCAATTGGATGTTCTGAGAGAGAGTTATGCCAAATGTCGCAACGTGACCTGTTTTGAGAAAATACAGGAGAGCGAACTTGTACGGCGTGCCACGTGTCACTATTTGACCTTCGGCCTCTGAAAAAGTTTTTTAAGATAGCTCGGCCTGTTATCTTTCCATCCTGACAGGTCTGAACTCAATTGGATTCTCTGAGATAGATTTATACCAAGTGTCGCAACATGACCTGTTTATGGGATAATACAAGAGAGCGAACTTGTACGGCGTGCCACGTGTCACTGGTTCAACTTCGGCCTCTGAAAAAGTTTTCTGAGATAGTAAAGTCTATGTACTACCTGTAACTTTTCACGAAATTTCATTTGGAGCTTCCTAGCCCAAGTTATGACCTTTTTCCCAAGGTCACCTGATTTTGACTCAGATCTGGAAGAGGCAGAAACCCTATATTGTACAGATCATAAATCACAAAGTACAACGAATTAGAGGTTTTCCTTTGGACACAAGGTACCTGGAGATTTTAGCTTCGTCCTGTAACACATTTCAGATCCGAAAACTTCGCCAAAACGGATTTATAGCGAAATTGCTACGATGACTGGTTTTTGCTATGTAAAACCCTAACCTTCAAATTGTCGTAAGTAAAGCAAGTGTCTTTAGTGCCATACCTTGTCTTCCTTCAGGTTAGCTCTGATACCATGTTAAAATTCAATATGCTAAGACAGAAAATAGCAACATTACATTCCATTTCACAATAATAGCATATACAGGATCACTGAAGAAACAACAAGCACAGCATAAACACAAGAGACAGAGATTTATCCTGGGAAACCCTCATGGGGTAGAAAACCCAGCAAAGCTTCCTCAATATAGATGACCAGCAATATACAAAGATGAAACCCTGAGACATGATCTCCTCCTCCACAATAGCAGACCTCTCCTCCACAAGTGCGCTATCCTCAAGTGTGTGAGTGTGTCAAATGAGGAACACACCTCCTCTATTTATACACTACACTGACATGTATTTTACATAGGTACACGTAGGCTCGTATTTAACCAATGGGTTAAATACCCCACTATAACTGGCTGGGCCGACCCCTCTAGGGTGGTCTAATAACCCTTTGACCCACATAACACATAAAGGGCCGACCTCCACTAGGGAAGTCTAATAACCCAAGTTACCACATTCTGACGGAGGAATAAACATCTTCGGATATACAATAAGATCTTTACGGAGGAATGAAACATCTCCGGAATAATAAAGTACAATTATAATATTCTTTGAAGTTACAATATCTCAACACAAATTATGTCTTAGATTGGCATTTGTATCATACACTTCCATAAACAGCATTTCACACATAAAGTTCAAACACATACACATGTAAATAACCAATACTGTATCAAAAAAATATGAGTTTTGCATCACAAGTCTATCACAAGTCATGTCATAAAGTACAAAACTGGGCTCGGTGGCCTAAAAAATATACATAAAGTATCCATCTCCTATGGAGAAGGAGGGGCCTCATCATCATCTACTGCATCCCTATAACATATGACTAGCCTAGCTATCTTCTGCAGCACCCTAAGCCATGCTAGGGGCACCCCAACTACATCTTCCTGCATTTCAATAGGTATCTGATCCATGCAACATGCAGGAACATCATGAGTCAACTGACTCATTTTCCTCTCTATGGTCCCTAACATAGCATCAGCTGCAACAACATCACCTGGCCTCACGAATATGGTAGGATGTCCCTCGAGATGGACAGGCCCAATATCTACATATGACACTTGTTTAGCACTTCAAAATTCATTCATAAAAATCAAATACTTGAAAGTTTGAAAAAATTAAATAATTCTCAAAAATAAAAACATACCAATAGCTCCCCAGGCTCCACCTGGAGGAAGCACCAGCTCTGGATCATGGCGGAAGTCCAATCCAACATACGGAAACTGCTCAAATGCAGGCACCTTCCTCTCCCACCACCCCCAGAAATCATCAGTATGATAACAGAAGTGGCTTTCGCCACCACCCTGGCAAAGAAAGATGTCACCCCATTGAATCAATCTAGGCTCACGGGGGTTGACTGGAGGTAGAGGCATCCCCAAGCTAAGAGCAGGTACCCTCTTAAAGAAGAAGGTACATAGAATGATGTCGTATCCAAAGTTCTTCATAATTCCATACTTGCAACCCGTGAGTTCAAGCTTCATATTTGCCAATAAACTAGTGCACCAATCATACACATGTCCCTGCAAGAATCTAACACCAATATGCATGGAATGGCTCGAAGCTAGGTGTTGTGTGGCACTCCCTACCATCCAATTTATCATACTCACAATAACCTTTAGAGGGAGGCTCTCAATGATAGAAACAAGGATTTGACTTCCTGATTTCTCAGCTCCAGCCACACAGTATGCATTTAAATATTCTTGCACCGATGTTGCACCCACATTGCGAGAAGATCCCTTCAAGTTGACTACATCTCCCCTCCTAGAGAGTCTAGTAATAAAGTAGATATCGTCGACAGTAAGGTCCAAGGATTTCCCTCGGATAACAAAGGCATTAGTATCTACATCCCAGTATTGAACGAGTCTTCGAAGCTATCTATTGAGTGCCCTCATGTTCACGGTTTGGTAAAACTTTAACAAACCACATCTTCAGAGGGCATGGCGAGTGGTTGGGTCTTGCATTTCCACCCTATCCATATCCTCATGCTCTCTCTCCCTCCAAACAAGAACCATCCTGCCACAAAAATGTCAAATTTTAGCATCTTGACACTTTTTTCATCATATTCAGGGGTGGGCACTACTGTATATACCACACAGTCACGCATGGGCCCTACTGTGTATAGACAGAGTAGCACACACCTCCTGGTATGCCCTACTATGCCCACTACAGAGTAGAGCACATGCTCCTCACGTTGTGAACATATCCTTAAAAGTGATTTTTTGCTCAAAAATTGACAAATGAACAATTGAAATGCAAGTGGGGATGATTTAAACTTACTTGGTGGAGGTTGAATGATGATTGGTCGCTTGATTTGATCGCCACATAGGATTGAAATTCAAGGTTTGCTCCGAAATTGTTTTCCCTACAAAACCAAAATGAAATTTGAGTTCTAATTTTGAAATTACATATATGAATTTAATTTTAATTTTTACCCACTTTGGTGAAATGTCTATAGTTTTAAATTCTACCAAAATTGTTCTATTTAATCAATTAATAACTACATGTGGTAATATGCTAATTTCACCCAGTGGTTCTCATTTTTTCACTAAAATTTTGTAATATCAATATTTTAAGACTAAATTTATTGATGGTAGACCTTTTTAACTAGCTCATGGTTAGAATTACTTATCATTTAAGATTTTTTGTCGCGATCACTAATAATTTTGTTGAAAACCTAGTTTTGGCAGATTATGAGTCGTGATCCTAGAAGCTGTCTTTCAAGTCATTTTAAGCTCTTGTTTGGACTATTTAAACCTAAACAAGATTGCCGAGAAAACTTGTCCTCTTCAAGCTCATTAAAGGAACTGAAGGCTCATCCACTCAGGTATAGAATTACCCCTTTTCCGGGCCTTGGTGGATAATTTATGGAAACAGTATACTCTAGGTATACTTTTGTATGCGCTAGAAGAGTTCTTCTTCCATTGTTTTAAACTTTTTCGAGGGAGGAGACTAGCTTTACGAAAAAGGACCTATCGGATCCTTTCTTTAGGGTTTTCAGGCTCTCTAAACATGAAAACACCAAGCGAGCATTCACCTACTCGGGCTCGATGTGAAATCCATGAGAGGGTAAATAGAGGATTGTTTATGTTTTTCAACTCTATAAACAAGAAAACACCACCAAGCACAGACCAATCCAGGCTCGATATAAAATCCATGGATAGGTGTAAAGAGGATTGTTTAATTTTTTCAGACTCTATAAACAGGAAAACACCGACGAGCATTAACCTACTTGGGCTCGATATTAAAATCCACGAGTAGGTGTATGGAGTTATTGTTTAAGTTTTTCAGACTCCTTAAAATTGAAAACAACGACGAGCAGGAACATATCTCAGCTCGATATTAAAATATAGAGATTAGTAATATAGAGTAATCTTCTATCTCTTCTTCGAACTCTGTAAACAATGAAGAAGGTCCTAAGTCTTCCTCCCATGGGTTCGTTAAATTTTTTACATGGTTGGATCTATTGAGTTTTCATTCTTTCTTAGACTCATTAAAACAACAAGAAAGGTATTCTTTTATCTAAAAAGAATAATGGATGAGAAATATGTATCGTATCTTCAGTGTCAAAGGTAGTTCAGTCAATTCTATCCTTGAACACAACACCTACTTGAAGTCTATCATGTCGGTTGGGTTTAGTTTTTGACCTTAGGGTGAACCTGAACTCTGAGTTGTTTACTCCCCCGGTTGGTTATTCTTCCAATCATATGGAGGGTCTGCTAATGTCTCCTACATTATAGGATTATATCATTTTCCTCATTATGTTGAAAATTGCCTAAGTCACTTTGAGTCGTGCTCACTGTTCAAGGATATACCTTTGTCAGCCATTCTGCAGTTTACCTTGACCTCATGTGTTAGCGATCCTAGTTCAGTCTTGTTCCATATCAGCTCATACCAGTTGAGTGTCCCTCATGTTGGATGATGGAGGATTCCTTAAGGCCTCCCTTCCAACGGACTTCTTCCCATCGACATCAACTCATTTTGCTCTGGGAATGAATTTTAGAGTTTCGGTTAGTACCTTGGAGATTGCAGTCACCAGTGGCAATTTTCCTCGCTATTGAATTATGAGAATACATCAATGTCTCTTATTTGACAGGATCCTCAAGTGTTCGAATCCAAGTCCACTTATTCAGACTTGTTGGATCGTACTAGGTACCTTGGGCCCCATCATCATTATCGGTGGAAGTCCTCACGTTTGTTAACGGTATACATCAACGAACGATAATCAAATGATACCCCGCATGTTTGACTATCAACTCATCTATTCACATGGTTAGGGTTTGTACCTTGGGTTGTTTTGGATGAAGATCTTGGGATGTTGATGGAATTACCTCATTATGTTACCACCCAAGTTGCGCAATATTGAGCCTCACTTATATTCGGCTCTCCATGAGACATAGATCCAGTTTGTTGTTATGGCCATGATCTCTCAGTTTGACATGGATCCACGCTTGTATTTCAAGTGGCCATGCTATATATACATCTCTTCGTTATGTATCAGAGATCATGTTGTATCATGCTGCACATCTATATGATGTCAAGGATGTAATTGCTCGCTGACCTTGATCTTTGTTTCAGGTTTTCTTGTGACTTGGTTCTACGGTTTCTTTCTCCTCCTCTGGCTTTGGATTATAATGTATTTCGGCCATCGTTTCTCTCTGACCTCACACATTAGGGGGAATTTGTTATAGGTCAAATATGCACTTCTCCATCCGTGATCACCTTGAGCTGTCGATCACACAAAAGGAAAACTTGGATTGAAGAGCATGATGACCTCAGATGAGACTTTGACTTGACTCACCTCTCTGCAAGTTGACAAAACCCTAAAAAACATCATATTTTGGCATGGGCGCTACTCTACTTAAGTAAACTAGCGCATATGCCCTACTCCATTGTGAAATAGTAGCGCACACCTCCTGATGGGCGCTACTCCTCTTCAGTAGACTAGCACACAACATTCAAAAAGTGACAAATGCTAGTTGTTAAACACTATGGTCACGCCCTGGGCGCTACTCCACTATGAAATAGTAGTGCACATCTTAAAATATGATCAAAAAAAGATTAATTTGACGAATGGAGATTAGTTGACGTTGGTTTCCCAACTTCCCAAATTTCTCCTTCAACCACCTCACGACCTGAACTGCCTACCTTGTCCTATAAATACAAGGAGGTTTGAAGAGAGGGGTTAGACATTAGAAATAGAGACATTGAGACATGGGAGACATAGAGAGACTTTTTTATATGAAAATATTATGTTGAAGGAGCTTATGATGTAATATTTCAAGCCAGAGAAGAGCAAGAGCCCAGGATCAGGTTGCATGAGCATGCTGCAAAGTCAGGTATACTTTGTATCATTCATATGTTTTTTACAATAAAAGGTTGAAACATCTTTCTCATCCGAAATCAAGTGCTTATTGGATTATGCATTTCTTTGGATCAATGTTGGTTAATGCTTGATGTTTGAATTACTATTCAATTCCATCATTATTATATTGGGAAAGATACAATGAGAAAGGTCTTTGTGTTGCAGGTTTATCAAATGGGAGATTGAGTTGAGGATCGAACGCAAGGTTGGACAAAAGCTAGGATCAAACTTCATTCACAAGGTATGTCCTCAAGGTCTCTAATATATTTCCCTTTATAAACGCTTATGTAATGCAATTAGTATGTTTACATGTCACCCCCTTAAGTTGATAGTGTCCATTTCCTCACAATAGGGTAGTATTTCCCACCAACATAAACTGCAGTAGTTCCAGATGAATACCGTGTCTCAGCTCTAGACATGGCACTGTGCGACATACCTGCCATATGGTGGGCTGCGCATAAGAAGACACTGACAACATGGGATCAGTGTAGAATTAAGATGCAAATCAGGTTCGCTGATAAGGTTACCCTATCCTTTGAGAAATATAATGGATAGACAGATCCACAAGAGCATATTTGAGTTTGTTCCGAAGCATGGAGAGAAAGATCACAGACAGAATGGGTGCATTTGTTTGTGCACACGTTAGAAGAACCAATTCTGAAGAAGTGGTACCTAGACCTGGAGTTGGACAGAGGCACAATGGACTGGTCAAGTCTGACTGCGACCTTCCAGCAGGATTTTAGTTTCGAAGATGAGCATCCAAGAATCAATGACGCGCTGCAGGTCATTAAGAAAAAAATATTCAGTCCAGATTGTACACAAGGAAACATGACACTGGAAGAATTCTTTGGCACAGAAAGCATACTTGCGCACCTACAAACTGAAGGGGAGGAGCTCTTGATTGTTATCACATCGATGGAGAAACCAAGGATATAGCAGATAGTGATGAGGAGGACCCACGCAATATACGGATACCTGAGTTAGAGGGATCGCATGAGGTAGAAGGACCTCCACTCGAAATTCCAGATATGAGTGGACTTATGAAAACAAGGAAAGTAAACATTGGTACCAGTGAAGAGCCAAAGTTCGTAGCTATTGGAGATTATTGGGATGGAGACACAATAGAGGAAGTCGCGGGTATACTACAGGAGTATCGCGAACTGTCCCAACTAAGTTCATAGAGATGAAAGGTATCTTGGGAGACTTAGGAGTGATGAAAATCCCTGTTAAACCTAGTGTGAAGCCTGTGAAACAAAGACCATACAGACTGAACCCACGCTACAAAGGACGAGTTAAGGCAGAACTCGATAAGCTACTTGATGCAGGGATCATTGAGCCAGTCAAAGAATCTGAATGGATAAGCCCGATGGTTATCCAGGACAAGAAAACAAAGGGCAAGATCAGAATTTGTGTGGATCTCAGAAAACTGAATGATGCTTCAATGCATGACCCATTTCCTACACCTTTTACAGATGAAGTCCTAGATAATGTTGGAGGGAATGAGGCCTATACTTTTACTGATGGATTCTCTAGTTACCATCATATTAGGATTGATTGCGCAAATAGGCACAAGACAACTTTTGCTACAGAATGGGAGTCATTCCAATACACAGTGATGCCTTTTGGTCTGAAGAACACACCCGCAATATTTTCTAGAGTGGTCATCGCAACATTTAAGGATTTTATACATAAAGTTGTAGAGGTTTACTTTGATGACTGGACCATTTTTGGTTTATTGACGAACCATGCCGTGAACCTTAGGATGATGCTGGAAAAGTGCAGACAACATCAAATTTCATTAAACTTGAAGAAGTGTGTTTTATGTGTTCCCTATGGAGTCTTGTTGGGACACATTGTGTGCAAACAGGGCTTGATGGTAGACCCTGCTAAGATCGCAGTCATTGTAAACTTGCCTACACCAAATTCAGTTAAGCAGCTATGCACTACACTGGGGCATAGCAGTTATTATAGGAAGTTCATAAAAGGGTATGCGCAGATAACCACAGCTATGGAAAAGTTGCTGAAAAAAGATGTGCCATTCATTTGGAATGAGGATTTTGAGAAAGGCTTCGACACATTGAAGGAGAAAATGGTCACTGCGCCAATCCTAGTTTTCCCAGACTGGGAGAAGCCATTTCATGTCCATGTGGACGCCTCATGCATAGCATTGGGCATTGTTCTTGCTCAACCAGGAGAGGGAGGTATTAATCATCCCATTGCCTTTTCCAGTAGGAAGTTATCATCCGCTGAAAAGAACTATACCACTACTGAAAGAGAAGGACTCGCTATGGTCTACACGCTGCATCAATTCAGACATTACTTGCTTGGTGCGCATTTCTCCATGTTCACTAACCATTCCACCTTGAAATACCTGGTCAATAAGCCAGTGTTAGGGGGGAACATATGCAGATGGTTACTACTCTTTCAGGAATATGACTTTGAGATTGTTGTTAAGCCAGGAAAATTGAAGTTGGGACTTGATCATCTATCAAGAATCGAGTCAGGATAAGAACCTACGAATCTGGAGGACAATCTACCTGATGCGCAGTTGTTCACCATATAGGTTGCTGACGATTATTATCAGGACATCATTTATTTTTTGACCACTGGGTTTGCACCCACAGAGTTCAATTTGCAACAGAAGAAGCAACTGGTAGTGTGCACAGCATACTTCACTATAATTGCAGGTCAGCTATACAAGTTGGGACCAGACAAAGCACTACGCAGATGTGTACTAGAGCACGAGAAACCATTGATATTGGCTGATGCACATTCAGGAATCCCAGGAGGCCATTACGCAGGTAGAGCTATTGCGCAAAAGATATTGTGCGTAGGGTTATGGTGGCCTACAATTCATAAAGATTTGAAGGAACACTGCCAGAGTTATGATGTCTGTCAGAGGACAGGGAAGCCATCGTGCAGGGATGAAATTCCCTTAAACCCGCAACTGACATTGCAACCCTTTGAAAAATGGGCTATTGATTTTGTGGGTCCTATTAACCCACCAAGAAAAAGAATTGGTTCCAGGTATATCGTTACTGCTACCGATTACCTCACCAGATGGGCAGAAGCAAAGCCATTTAAAGACTGTAGCATAGCTACAGCCGTAGAGTTTATATATGAAAATATCCTTACAAGATTTGGATGTCCGAAGATATTGATGAGTGATCAAGGCACTCATTTTCTGAATAATAGCATTGTAGCTTTGACCGAAGAGTTCCACGTTCATCATCATCGCAGCATGCCTTATCATCTGCAGGCGAATGGAATAGTTGAAGCATTTAACAAAGTGTTGGAGAATGCACTAACTAAGATATGCAATGTCAATTGGGACGATTGGGACTTGTGCGTCCCATCTGTACTATGGGCATACAGGACTACTTGCAAGAAACTAACTGGCCATACACCTTTTAGGTTGGCCTATGGGCAAGAAGCAATAAGGCCGATGGAGTACATTGTTCCAAGTTTGAGAATCGCAACATTTACAGGCATGGAAGACCGTGACGCACTGGAAGAGAGACTTTTACACTTGGTTGGTCTGGAAGAGGATCACTTCATTGCAGGCTTTCACCAACAAGTGTAAAAGGAAAGGAAAAAATAATGGCATGATCGTCACATCAAGAACAAGTCTTTCCAGGTAGGTGATCTAGTCCTCCTGTACAATAGTAAGTTCATAAAATTTCCTGGGAAGTTTAAAATGCATTGGATGGGTCCATATACTTTATTGCACATTACTAATGTTGGCGCAGTTTAGTTAGACACATTAGCCGGAGATACCTTGTCCACTTTGATCAATGGAAGCAAACTAAAACCTTACCGGGATAGTCCTGCTTCGCAGAACCCGTGATGATCGCCAACCGAAGAATTCTAAGTGCCAAGTATAGTTGAAATTGGGCATTGGAAATCTATGTGAATATGTACGTGATGTATATTGTGGAGTATGTATATACCGCGCAGCATGGTCACAAGGTGCTGCTGTGAAAAAAAAAATAGAAGAAAAAAGAAAGAAGAACAGCGCAGTTGCGAAGCTAAAAAATGCAACTGCGAGGAGGAAATCACATGAGGATGAGACTTAATTCAGAAGGTTGAGTTCCAATACTGCGAAGTCACTGCGCAGGACCAAGAATAACATACCGCGCAGTTTGATGCAACGTTTAGAAAAATAGCCATTAAAGTGTCAGTGCAGAAAAATAGCCGTTATATAGCCGTTTCCAGTAACCGCTTGGACGATTAAATCAAATAACTGTCCTGAACCGAATTTTGAAGGACAAGACCAAAGGATCCACCGAATTTGGCCAACAGATACAACCATTAATGCTCATCTAGCCGTTGAGGGGCACGGAGGGGGTCTGCTGCACCTATAAATAATGTTGCACATTGCCTCGCGGGCATTACCAAACACTTTGAATTTTCTGCGAATACTTCTATCTGAGCTACTTATAGTACACCATCTTCGAAGTTTGTGAGTGTATCTAGTGCATGTCTGAGAGGTTGTATATTCAAGAAGAATTCACATTTCAAGAGATAGTTGGGATTTTTGAGCATGAAGGGATCGAAGGGTTAATGAGAACCCTAGCTAAGAACGTTACCTTCGAACCAAGACAAGCATCAAGAAGGTCACCAAGGCACAGCCCAGTTATGGAAGAAAAAGGAAAGACTCCAGTGGCACCAAGAACAAAATTTCCTAAGATGGGTTCCACAGGGAAAAGACCACCAGTAGCAGATAAACAGATACAATTGACTATGACCCCGAATTACATCTCATCGCATGCACTAAACACAATGGTCTTTAAGCTACTGAAAAACGCCAAGTATGAGATCCCATTATCACCACTATCAAAGCATGTGGAGTTAGACAAGTATCTACTGGGAAAAATCCAAGATTGCAAGTGGGAGGATTATGACCAGCTGGCCATAGAGAAGGAGGAGCCCCATGTGTTGGCAGGCAGTTTGATGGGGAAATGTCGCGATACTGCCGATGCTGCGACTCACCGAAGGAGGGCGCGAAAGGAGTATTTTGTGTTAAAGAATACCGTAGTTGGCGGGTTTTGGGTCACTTGGACCACATAGTATGTAATAGTGAGTCAGTGTACCATGGTTTGCGGGTTTTTGGGGTCATTTGGACCGAGTCAGTTAGATATTGGGTCAATTGTCCATATTGTCGGTTAGGAAGTCAGTTGTAAGTGGACAAATCTTGTAATGGAAGAAGCCTATAAATACATGAGAGTCGTAAGTGTTAGGGGAGGATAGGTGGAATTAGACAAAGATAGAAAGAGAAGACCAATGATGTGCGAGATCTGTGTTTTGCTTTTGGTATATGATCACGATAGTAATATAATGATGTTTTGGTACTATCTTTGTGCAATATTGCAATATGTGAATGTTGATTGATGCAATGCTTGCTTACTGTTGCTGTGATGATAAATGCTGCGATTAAGTAATATTTTCTCTGTAGAATGTGATGATAAATGTTGCAATAAATATGATATGTTATAACTCATTGTGAAATGTTTAAATTTTATGTTGAAGTACCATAATAGAGTTAGCCCGTGCAGCCACAACTCTTGTCCTCCCTTGGCGGAAACATGGTTCCATATGCTCTTCCTGGACTCCTCGGGTGAGACCTCATCCGCTCTGCGGGTGTTGCTGGGTGGGCTCAAACCTGCCCAGGCCGGTGCCCAGGGAGACTACGGTATGTGTCGACAGTGAGGCGAACCCCTGTCGACTAAGGTCGCGTCGGTCAACAAATGGTTCCGTTGCTGGGACCGTGTGTAGAGTAGAAGGAGGTCATGTTGTGGCACTCGACGAAGCCGAAGATACATAAATGGTTCGATCAGAAGTTGTAGGAGTTTACTGAAGAAGAAAGTCGGAACACGCGACTGACAGTAGATCACTGGCTGGGGAGATATATTCACGACGGTCCACACGAAGGGTTTTTCTGTGAATTCCCGGTCATTTTGTATGAATGGTTGTCAAAGATGACCTTCCAGAAGAGGAACTTCCAGGGTGGTGAGCTGACGACTTGGATGCCGGAGTTGATTCAGGAGCTGCAAGAAGTCGATAATAAGGCATCGCGGGCTATCGAAGTTTGGCTTGATAGCATCTTGGAAGGATATATCACTGAATTTGCAGTCGAAACGAATAAATCCTATAGTGAAGCTGAAAGATACTTCTTTCGAGGACCGAGGGGAAGGTTTCTGGTGTCGATCCAACTATTGATTAAGATGCTAATCTGCGAAAAGGGTATATTAATATGCACCTTGATCAGTAGACAGCTTGGTGGGCAGAGGCCATGGGTACTGTGACCATTAGGGAGTGGTATATGGAATGGTAAGGGGTAGATGGGTGCAGACCATGAGCAGATTGTGAGCGAAGCCGTGGAAGAAAGTGGTCTTACAAGAGGAGGAGCAAGGTTTCGACAGGACAAGAGGCAGAGGACGGGAGAAGGTCCTGCTACGATCGAACTGCAAAAACGTGAAGGAAGTCCACACGGGATGAAGTGACCTCATAGTCCTGATAGGAAGGACCAGGATATGCCCAGGATAGAGGCAGGACCAAACCTCGACAGCAATGTACCCACACCTCCGCTCACTGACTGTCAACCAGCAAGAAATAATACTTCGACACCGCCAAGATCGTCAATACTACAGAAGTTAATTGGTAGTAGCACAAGGACAGGAGGAAGGAAGCCCAGGATGGTGGGCGATGCTGTTGAGTTATCATTATTCCGCAGAAGTGTGAGAAACAACCCAGAATAGTACTGGTTTTTGTGTGAAGCGGTTTGGACCATGAAAAATATCACTAATGCCAATGCTAAGAAAGAACAATTAGCCACGACTTTGCGAGGTCATGCCTTAGATTGGTTCATGAAGTTTATTTTAGTCCTTACGGGGGCTCTAGAGAAGTCACTAGATGAGATTCAGGATGGGCTGATTGTTGAATTTAGACGGCCTAAGTCGGAGGCCCAATATATTACTGAATTGAAGTAAATTAAGCAGTATCCCAATTATATGGTATGGTATTTCGACCAGCGATTCAAGACGCTAATGGAAAAGGTTAGTTTCAATATGAGCATTGTCCAACACAAAGAATGGTTCATTGCAGCACTGTCACCCCACATTCGGCTGTCGCTGATGCGGAAAAACATATCAATGCCTAGTGAACCTCTAGAGATTGCAATGCGATTGGAGGCATCACCGATTGGAGATAATGCAACCGGGATGTCGTAGATACAGAAACAACTCGCTAACTTGACTATACAGTTGCAAGATTTGAAGAAGAACAAGGAACAACATGATGAAGTATGGTGTACGTGATGCCGAGGAGAAGGGCATACGAAGGATAATTGCCCGGATTTCTGTAACTATTTGGTGTCAAGTGCGCCAAACCCGTTGAATGGCGACAGTATGCCGTGGTGTCATGTTTGTCACGTGTTTGGGCATAGTCATGATAATTGCCCATATATGCAGAAAATGGTAACAACCCCGCGAAATCTTTACTACACATTCTACAAGTCGGTGGTTCACGATGACAAGGATTTCCATGCATATGGGTTGCTATAGGAGAGGATGTGTGATGCATTCTACGTCAAGGACGATCAGTGCGCGGTGTAACAACCACAAATGCAACCGCAGGTAGCCCAGCTGCTACCACAGCCGCATATGTAGTTTGCACCACAGCAACAACAACCGTAGCAGTTCATGCCGCAATACAACCTGATGCAGACGGCTCCCCCACAGCCACAATATGTATGGCAACCACAGTATGCACCACAAGGGCAAGGGATTCCACCAGCATCAATGCAGCAACAATACCAACAGCAGGGTGGCTACCAGGGAGGATACAGGGGCAGACACGATGGCATATTTGGTCGTGGAGGAGGAGGCCGAGGTGGTCATGGACCTGTTCAATGTTACCACTGTGCGGTATGGGGGCATTATCAGTGCGACTGCCCACGTCTACAGAATCAGTGTACGTTTTGTTTTGGTAATGATCATATGGTTGAGAATTGTTCACAGTTGATTGCACGATGGAAGGCTAAGAACGCTCTACAGCTACAAAATTAGGCCCAACCACAGCAACCAGTACAGAACCCGGTATAGAAACCATTACAGAACCAGCCCCCACGACCACCGCCGAACACCAATCAAAATGTCAATCAACCAGGGAATTTACAGCAGAACTAGACGCAAGGTGCAAATATTCCGACCATTTCTACAGAACCACGACCACAAGATGCTTCAGTGGCTGTTGTCACTCGTGGAGGCAATACTACTAGGGAAGATGGTTCACGACCACTGATTCGATTGGCTGGTCAGAAGACGGTACCCTTCGACATTGATACAGAGTGAGAGACATTCCTAGAGGCACGTTGCACTTTGGAGAAAGATCACAATAAGGCTGTTGTTTGCGATATGCCGCCTGTCTTTGATGCTACATCAGACGCTGATCAACTACCACCACCGGGAACATTGCAAAAATTCCTTGAAAGCTGTCTATCATTGGCACGAGACCCGGCTGCCCTAGTTGAGATTGAGGGATGGTTGCAACGATTTCCAAAATGACGATAGAAGTCGGTAGTAAAATCCCTATAATGACGGAATACTAGCAAGGAGATGCGAATGAATATTCAGATTGGTGACTATGATGTTGACTCTGTGATTCTTGACCTTGGTTTGGATGTTAACATCTTAACCAAGCAGGTGTGGCAGAAGATGGGGAGTCCCCCATTGAGTTGGTCTCCTGTGCAGCTCTGGTTGGCTAACCATGCGAAGGTAACACCGATTGGGCAAGTTCCGCGGCTCATGATTGATATTGAGGGCATGAAGACTTATGCTAACTTTGATGTTATTGAAGTGGTTGAGGGAGGAAGCTCTTATCCGACGCTCTTGGGGATTGGATGGGCTAACGATAGTGGAGCTATAATCAACTTCAAGAAGCGCATGGTGACCTTTGAGAATCGCGATTTCTGGGTCATAGCCCTATTGGATCCAGCTGAAGGATGCCGATACGTTGAACCTGTAAGAGATGCTGATCCCGGTGGATGGGACCATGCATTCAACATTTCTGAAGATTATATTCATCCTACTATCCACGGTGAGTTGTAGTGGCGCAGCGAGAGCTCTACATCTTCCAACTCTGATTATGCCTTAGAACATTGGCAGAACCGAATGCATGAAGTACCATTCCGGAAATGTGGCTTAGTTACACAATCCTTATGTCATGTTGCGATAGAAACGATCACATTTACTATCTATGAGAAGTTACCTAGCCTAAACAACTTTTTAGCAGAGTTTGAAGACCGCGTCCCAAAACCACAACGATTGTTGGCTTTGGACGAAGGCCTGAAGGTTGCTCCAGCACGATGGTGGGAGACACATAAGATGATGGTTTGGTTCGACGATACTAAATTTTATCACACTAGCAAGTATGATGGCCGGACTGATCCCAGTGATCATGTGATGGAGTGCCAACGCTTATGGGTAGCGTGACCCAAAGATGAGTGGGTCCATGATTTTGTCCATACTTTGGATGAGATACCGCGCTCATGGTACACTGCAGCCGAGTTGCACCGAGACATTACAACATGGGGGGAGTTGATGATCTGTTTCACTCATACATTCACTTTTGCGGATGCCAACCTTGATATCCATAACTCCTTGCAGCTCATCCGTGACGTGATATTTCAGGTTGCTCCGGTGGCCTACCCTTTCGACCCACACACACACTGTCAGATGCAGTCTCTCATCGAGTGCTTCAACATCAGTGGTGGCCCAGAGGACGATGATGATCCCCGAAATGTTAACATTCCTGAATCTGCAAGAAGTCACGATGTGGTCCCACCTGTTGCGCCAAGTAATCCGTTCACTCAACCATTTTCAGCTTCGCAAGATGAATATCGACACTAAGGCTACTCCCAAGTTTTCTAATGTTGGGGATTATTGGGACGATGAAATGATGAGTAAGGTTACTGAGTTACTTCATGAGTTTCAAGATGTGTTTCCCATGAAGTTTTCTAAAATGAAGGGAATCCTAGGTGATTTAGGAGAGATGAAGATTCCACTGAAACCAGATGCTAAGCCAGTCCGACAGCAACCTTATCGGCTGAATCCGTGACATAAAGAAAAGTTCAAGGCGGAACTTGATCGGATGTTGGATGCCGGTATTATTGAACCTGTGGAAGAGTCCGAATGGATCAGTCCTATGGTGGTGCAGGACAAGAAAACAGGTGAAATGCGCATTTGTGTCGACTTGTGGAAGTTGAACGATGCCTACTTGCATGACCCTTTTTCAACCTCGTTTACTGATGAAGTACTTGAAGGAGTGGGTGGCCAGGAGATGTACTCTTTCACTGATGGATTCTCTAGCTATCATCAGATTCGCATTGCCAAGTAAGATCGCCATAAGACAACTTTCGTTACTGAATGGGGTCGCTCTGAGTACATGGTAATGCCGTTTGGTTTGAAGAATGCACCTGCGATATTCTCTCGGGTCGTTGTTGCCGCATTCAAAGATTTTATTCAGAATTTTTTACAGGTATATATGGATGATTGGACCATTTATGGATTGATTCGTGATCATCTGGCCAATCTATGGTTAATGGTTGAGCGATGCCGACAGCACCATATATCGCTGAACTTGAAGAAATGTATTTTTTTTGCACCATTTGGGATATTGCTGGGTCATATCGTGTATAAGTAGGGATTGCTGGTTGATCCAGCCAAAATTGCGCTCATTTTGGGGTTGCAACCGCCGACCACTGTTAAGCAATTGTGCGTAACCTTGGGTCACATGGGATATTATCGCAAGTTCATTAGGGGGTATGCTGCGATTATTGCCCCTATGGAAAAGTTGTTGAAGAAGGATGTGGAATTTGAGTGGAACCCAGAATGTCAGGATAGTTTTGAAACGATCAAAGCAAAGATGGCATCAACCCCAATCTTGGTCTTTCCGAACTGGAGTAAGGAATTCCATGTCCATGTTGATGCTTCATCGATTGCATTAGGGGTTGTGTTGGCTCAAGCAAGAGAAGGCGACCTTGATCATCCCATTGCTTTTGCCAGTCGGAAGCTATCCTCTGCAGAATGCAATTACACTACCACAGAACGCAAAGGTCTGGCCATGGTTTACGCGCTGCAGAAATTCAGGCATTATTTGTTGGGTGGCCACTTTAAAATGTTCACTGATCATTCTGCATTGAAATACTCGGTTAATAAGCCCGTGTTGGGGGGAAGATCTGTCGATGGCTACTTTTGTTCCAGGATTTTGATTTCGAAGTCATTGTGAAACCAGGGCAGTTGAATGTTGGACCAGATCACCTGTCACAGATTGACACAAAAGAGGAACCAACTAATATCAAAGACATGTTGCCTGATGCCCAACTATACTATTTCACGTTGCCGCTGCTGATCAATACTTTGATGACATCCTTCAATTTCTGGTTACCGACACTGGGCTCGCTAACTTTACCACTACTAAGAAGAAGAAATTGGTTGTCAAGGATGCTGTATTTCAACTAATCACGGGAGAGTTGTATAAATTCGGCGCTAATGAGATATTGCGCAGATGTGTCTTGACGCATGAGCAAGCGCAGATATTGGCTGAGGCACATGGTGGAGTAGTGGGAGGACATTATGGCGGTCGGGAAACTACCCGGAAGGTACTGCATGCAGGACTTTGGTGGCCCACATTACATAATGATGCGACAGACTATGCATGGTCTTGTGATGTTTGTCAGCAAACTGGAAAGCTGTCCAGACGCGATGAGATGCTGTTGCTACCTCAAGTAACATTGCATCCATTCGAAAAATGGGCATGGATTTTGTGGGACCGATCCATCCACCAGGGAAATGCATAGGTGCACGGTATATTGTCACGGCGATGGAGTACTTGACCCGATGGGCTGAAGCAGTACCTGTAGTTGATTGCTCCACCGCGACGACTGCTAGATTTTTGTTTGATCAAATCATCACTCATTTTGGCTATCCCAAGATATTGCTGAGTGATCAAGGCAACCACTTTCTTAATCGCACTATCAGTGCATTGACGGAGGAATTGTAGATACAACATAAGAAGAGTGCACCCTATCACCCACAGGCGAATGGAACGGTGGAGGCGTTTAACAAAGTCTTGGAGCATGCGTTGACAAAGGTGTGCAATGCGAACCGCGACGACTAGGATTTGAAAGTCTTAGCAGTGTTGTGCACCTATCGCACCACATGTAAAAGGTTAACTGGTTAGACACCTTTCAAGCTGGTATATGGGAAGGAAGCAATTATGCCTATGGAGTACATTGTTCCAAGTCTACGAATTGCAGTTGTTACGAGCATGGATGACGTTGTTGTTACACCAAAATGTCGTCACCCTTGTGCAAGTGTCGCAAGTGTTGCAAGTGTCATCATCCTGACCTAGTGTCGTCACCATGACCGTTACAAGTACCGTCATTATGACCAAGTGTTGTCATCATGACAGTTGTGATAATGTCGTCATCTTGACCATTGTGTAAACTCTTTGCTATTTTACCTAAACCCATTTTAGAGTAAAAACACATCCCTGAAGTTTCCCATGACTGGAGGGATTAACTGACCTACTTTTCAAGGTCGCCGTAGTATGCCCTTGTGCAACATGCGACATCGTAGGTTGTCCTAATGCAACCTGTGACGATGTTAGTTATTTGGATAAAAGAGTATCTTTGAGCCCATTCTCCAAGATGAGTGATGTGGAGGCCTATCCCTAGGCTCTAGGTGAGGTGGAATTTTAGTTCCTAACCTTATGGAAAGATCCCTTAACCATCTCCCTTAATCATCAACCTACCCTATCTCTTTAGCCCTATATAAACACCCACTCTCTCCATGGGAGGGGGGAAGGTCTATGGTACCCTTATGCTGATAGGATCCATACTAGTGATTGGGAAGCTTGTACCATCTTGGAGACTTGGATTGGACATGTTGGATGGAGGATGCAACGTTGAGGCTTTGGTTGTAGCTTTATCTTTTCTATGTATTCCCACGTTTTATACAGTTAATATAATCTCTTTCCATAAATGTTGTCTCGTTGATGATGTTTAGAACATTCTTCCTCAACTGTTAGTTCAGATCAGTTATTGTTTAGATATCTTGTACTGCTTGTATCATTTCCATATTGTCTTGATAGTTCTTGCAGCTGGAGATCTGACGACCATGAGACTTGGAGCAAAAACAAGGAGAAGGATCCGCGATCTGAAAGGTATGATATCTAAGTACTCGATCTGTAACTAGATCTAGGAAATGAGTTTTGTATTCTATTCTATTTGTTCTAGACTCGCATTGAGCTAGGGAGATCCTTCTCGTGCCCACTCGAGTGGATTGTCCGATAACAAATCTTGCGACTCTGCTGGGGAATGAACATAGTTTTTGTTTTCAATATGAATGTCAGTTTCAGTTGATTGCTTTTCCAAGCCATCTCTTTGGCCATTTGCTTCTTAATCCCTTTCACCATCAGATCTTCGCTTTGAATAGTTTGATTTCCTTCCTCTAAGTTTGCACATCCCATTTGTAGACCTTTTTATTGCTCATTATCTGTAGAATTTGTTCATTTTTTAATTCAGATCTCGCCCCTCGCACCTAGTTAGTGTTCCTAGAGCGACATTGTGTGTTTTTTTATCTTTTTTCTTTTCCTGTTAGTCTATCGTCGCAGTCCTTCCATTGGTATACTGCGACAACGTCACACTTCCCACATTGGTAGCCTGCGACGTCGCACTGTGCATAAGCACAAAGTGCGTCGATCTGCCATTTTTTCCATACATGCACCTTTTCTCCATTTCTGATTTGAGTTTTGGTTTGTGTGCAGACTCCTTTGCACTGTACCTTCCAGGTAGAGACCCTTTTGTCCATCAATGTTTTGTTTGGCTTGTTTGTATTCGTTTTTGGGTCTTTTGAGTTTTGGATTCATGTTTGGCCCCTTGACCCATCTCAAGGTTTTGAGATCATTTTTGGTTTGGCGTGATTAGCTTTTTTTAAAGACTTGAAAAGTGTGGGATATCCATGTTTTTTGAGCCTCTCTTTCTTGGATTATGCATCTTGTTTCCCTTACATGCTGAGCTATTTAATCATTTTTGGGAAAAATTCATTCTTTGTCTCCACTTTAGTTCAAAGAAACGCTTGATTTTGTCACTCTATTTCTATATTCATGAAATTGGAAAACATAAGTGTTCTTCTTACTTTAATTTGATCATTCGAAATTCTTGGTCTCACACTCATAAGAAGAAGAAAGGCTTGTTTCAGTTTTGTGTGCATTTGAGTTAGATAAGATCATTAAATTATTTTTTTTGTCTTGCATTTGATTGGAAACGTTAGTGGAATCCTTCTTTCGTGGCTTAGATGTGTCTTTTTCAAGTGTAAAAATATAGGAAATGAGTTATAATTATCTCATTTGGTAGATTTTGAGCCCTTCTTGAGTGCCTTTCAGTTGTTTGGGTGCTTGCCATTTTTCTTTGGGAATTTATGAATGATTAAAGAGTGTTGTATATATTCTCTCACTTTTTGTATATAAATATGAAAAGCGTTTAGTTATCAAATTCCATATTTGGTACGTGCATTTGAAAATTGAAAGTGCTTCACGATTTTTTCTTATACATTGTTAAGATTAGTTGCATCTTTCATTTTCTTTGCGCTTTTTGGCTGATTATTATAGAAAGTTAGATTTATTGCACTCTAGGAAGGAATTCTTCTTTTCGCTACTACTTAATTACTTTTGGTTTGAAAGAAAGAAAAACATCTCCCTACCTTAAGTAGTTTTCATTGAAAAGGAAAGAAAAAATGTGCATTATCATGTAGTTGAGGATTGCATTATGTTTACATTTATGTACTCACCTCATGCATGTGCCTAACCGTACAAGATAAAATCAATGCTAGCTTAGGTTAAAATCATTTAGCAACTTGTGTGTAAGTTAGAGATGTGTTCCAGCGTCGTTAAGCGTGGCAACTGTCGTTATTTGTTAGCACTGTAGTCTGGGGGTATTGTAGTATTCCACATACATCGGTATATTGAGCTCCTTCACGTACCCACCAAGTACCATAATCTGTACTTGGCATATATCGAAGGGTGTATCACGTACTCGACACGTATATCGAAAGGTCTCATGCCAACGACTGTGCATTAGACAACACCACTACAGATTTGAGCTCCCACGTACCTAGCGTATATCGGGAGACACCATTAGGATTCCTGAAACCAACCGAGTTAACCATTTGGCCGTCTTGGTAAAGAAATACACCGAGAACAACACTCGAGGAGATTAGCACGCACGTATTGTCCAGGTAATCAGGTATGCAGGCAAGGGTACGATCCCAATCCTCCTTGTTGCGTCATATTGTTGGACCCTATAGTATATAGCGGTTTGTGATGCCTTGATAATCCCGTGAGGTTCCATACTTTGAATCCACTCCTATTCACACAATTCGCTTGTTTCTTTTAGACTTGAGTAGTGTTTGTCTTGTGTGGTCCTTTAGAGACTCTTAGGAAGTTTAGATATGGAAGATTCTTCTAGGACTACCAACCAAGGCACCCCTTTCCAAGGTATGCCATTTTGTATTCCCCCTCGTGGAACTATTGGTCCTCCCTTTATGGCTACGTTGAGTCTTCCTGGATTAACGATAGGATTACCAGTATGGTTATTCTCCAATCTGGCTACGCCAAGTGCACCCATCATTTCAGACCTAGGTCCTTCACCACATGAGCATCGATCTCATGATGACCCTTCTCCTTCTCCGTTGAAAGTTGAATCTGCTTCCATCTCTTCCTCTTCTCCTACTAAAAACTTTGATGTTAGTAAGAAGGCTGGTGTGAAGAAGAAGAAAGGGAAGATTAAGAAGAAGAAAGATAAGAAAGAGACCAAGCGTCAACCATTTGCCTTTGATGGCACTCATTCTATGAGAACAACTCGTAAGCCAAATTTTCCTTGCAAACTTTGCAAGGGTGATCACCTTCTCAAGAATTGTCCCAGTCTTTCCCGTGTGTCAGAAGTGTGGTCTAAAAAACCAAAACTGCTTGTATCATCAACCTATGACCATCATATTGATGATACTCCCTCGACCAGTGACCCATTGGTGACGGTCGGAAGGGTAGAGCTGCAGACCCTTACTGGATATGAAAGGGCTTGCATTGTACTTACCTTTTTCCAAGTATGGATGAAGCTTCATGGTGGTTGGAAGATATTACTAGTTCTCAACAGGTGCTTCCAATAAGCGATAGTAAGTTGTCCCTCGATCCCCCACTGTTTGACCAAGTGATCAATTCAGTTTCATCTGTAATTGGTCCCACTCTTCCTTCCGAGAGTGAAGTGATCGAGTCATTGTCATCTCCACTCGATCCTGCTCTTTCATTGGAGAAAGTCTAGACTGAAGCAGTCACCATGACACAATCTTCATCTCATTCTTATCTTCCAGGTGAGAGTGAATTGGAAACTGTTGATGTTTTCCTAGTCAGCTCAGAATGTCCTAGGCAAGGGGAAACCCTGTGCATTTCTACAGGACCCCCTCCAAGTATTGAGGTTATTTCCTTTGATTGGAATGGTCTAACAGAATCTCGTCTTCCTTCGAGTATTTCTTTTCAAATATCTGTAGGAGTTTTCGATAAAGAAATATTTCGTACGATAGTTGATGAGGGAGTTTCTGTTAGTACTTTATCCTCAACTCCTTGGCAAGCCATAGGTTCTCCTCAGCTTGTGCCAGTCACTGACTAGATTTTTGCCTTTAATCGAAGACCTACCGGACCTTTAGGGATTCTCCCGCAGTTACCTATCACGTTGAGAGGTAAAACTATTTATGTTGATGCCATGGTTGTCCAAGGTCCTTTAGATTTTAATATGCTACTTGGACATGATTTTGTCTATGCTATGAAAGTTGTAGTGTCCACGCTCTTTTGAGTGATGTATTTTCCTCATCATGGGAATATTGTGACCATTGATCAACTTTCCTTCGTGACACCCACTCATCATATGACTCCTAGTCATCAGACTTCCCTGAATGTTCCACATGTTTTGTTGGTTTCTTCCCCTGAGGATGGGGGGCACAAGCACGATTTATGTTATGTTTCAAGCTCATTAAAAAATGAAACCAACCACCCTAGCATAGTTTCCCTTTGGTTTCAAGCTTGCATAAAAATGAAACCAATCCATTAGAGCACAGTTTTATTCTATCTCAAGCTCATCAAAAAATGAGATAGACCCCTCTAAGCATAGTTTACCTTTGGTTTCAAGCTTGCATAAAAATGAAACCATCCACTCAAGCATAGTTTTATTCTATTTTAAGCTCATTAAAAAATGAGATAGACCCCTCTAAGCATAGTTTACCTTTGGTTTCAAGCTTGCATAAAAATGAAACCATACACTAGAGCACAGTTTTATTCTATCTCAAGCTCGTTAAAAAATGAAATAAACCCCTCTAAGCATAGTTTACCTTTGGTTTCAAGCTTGCATAAAAACGAAACCATCCCTTCGAGCATAGTTTTATTCCATTTCAAGATCGTTAAAAAATAAGATGGCCCCCCTCAAGCATAGTTATTGTCTATTTCAAGCTTGTATAAAAATGAAATAATTCTCCCTCCCTTCAGTTCGAGTCTCTCGCTAGAGTTAGAACTTGAACCTTCATTTCCTCTGATTCTCGTTTCCCCCCCTTGGTGAACATTTTCATATTAGTATCCAGGTTTGTAGTTGGGTTAGCAAGCAACATTTTCAGACGAAATGAAGCTTGGGGGGCATGCCACATGTTGTACCATCAGCAATCATGTTGAAGGAACACCACCATGTTAAGCCACTAGCAATCATGCTAGGGGAATTTTCCAACCTATGGGAATCATGTTGGGAAGGAACCCGTCAATGGGCCTTAACCTATGAGAATAATTCCCTTTCTGTGTCAAGCTCTTTAAAAAATGAAACAAGTCTTTTGAGCAGAGTTCTATTCCTGTGTAAATCTCGTTAAAAAATGAAACATATCCTTTCCCTTTGAGTCGAGTCTCCCCGTAGACTTAGTACCTGAACCTTCTTTTCACCCACATATGCCTTAAGCGAATGAAATGAAGCTTGGAGGCATGTCTTCAACCTCTGGAAGTTACGTTGAAATCAACTTGATCGCCTCTCCACATCATGTTGGATCTAAGTCACTTACTTCTAGCAATCATGCTGGGGGCACACACCAACCTCTAGATGCCATGTTGGGAAAAAGTTCACCATTGGGAACATTTTCGAGCATACTTCCCTTTTTTAGGTTTCGAGCTCATTAAACCATGAAAATTAACCGAGCATAGTTCATTTTCTGTTACAAGCTCATTAAAAAATGAAGCAGACATCATGAACATTCTTCCAACCTATCTTCGAGCTCGTTAAAAATAGTAAGATGGTGTTGAGCTTACTTTTCACCTTTTTTCGTGCTCTGGTTGAAACATGAAAAGTTGTTTGAGCTTACTTTTTACTTTTTCGTGCTTTGGTTCAAATATGAAAAAGATTCCGAGTGCTTTTGATACCATTCTCGTGCTCGTTAAAAATTTGAGTTAAAAAGGTGTGTCTAACGAGTATAGGTTTACCACTTTATCCGGCCTCGCTAGACTATTTACGGAAAAGGAACTGTACCGAGTTTACTTTTTCCTTTGTCGTACTCGGTCATCAACCATGACAAAGTTGTTGATGGAGTCCTTTTTAAGCTCTTTTCAGACTCCCTAAATAGGAAAATATTGCCAAGCGAACTTGATGCTTTCACGCTTGTAAAAGCATTTGAATGATCGTCTTTCTAGTGATAGTTTACCCCTTTTTCGGACCAGGAGGCACTAATTACGAAAAAGGTATACTCCAACCAACCATGGCTGGAAGAGTCCTCTCCCGCATTGTTTTACCCTTTTTTGGGCGATGAGGCTAAATTTACAAAAAAGGAAATATGAAATGAAATGACGTCTCCTTTAGTTCTTTTCAGGCTCTCTAAACATGAAATGACGTCGAGTTTTCCTTCTCTGGACTCGTTAAAATTTAAACATTGAAGGGCCCATTATGGGACAAACCCCTCCTTTTCTAGGTTCGTAAAACATTTGGGATTGGACTCATCTATGAGATGAGCTATACCGAGCATCTGGTTACCCTCATCAATCTCGTTAAAAACACATGAGGCACTCATCAATCATGATGGGGAAAAAGGAAATATTTTGTGTTACATTTTAATTATGAAAGTACATAGTCACTCTTGAACATGGCACTCATTTGCATTTGCATTCAGTACTTGGATAATCTGTTGTCCTCAAGTCTTGTCAATTCCATGAGTTGCATTGCTCCTTTGGATCAACCAAAGAATGCCTCCACCATCAGTTTCATTAGGGATTGGTATCAGTCTCGTCATGTCAATACTGCCAAGTCATGCCATGCCCATGTTCAAGAGACATTTTTTACTCATCATCTGCAGTCAGTATACCTTCAATCATGTCGGTCTACCTTGAGTATGTCTTGCACATTACTGTACCATCCAATCTACTCTACACATCTTTTGCTGTGTTTCGTGTCGATTGATGGGGGATTCATCATGGCCCTCCTTCGACAGATTCATCCTTGTCGACATCAACTCATCATCTGAGGATTGAATCTAGAAACCAACCAAGTACCTTGGCCCTGCATGCCTCAATGGTAGGTTACCTTGCTTTCAACATGAGTTTACATCATTGACTCTTGATTGAAAGATTTCATCTTGCGTTCGACATCAACTCACTTATTCATGCTTGATGATATCTACTGTGATACCTTGGGAATCATTGAAATCAATGGTGATCTCCCTCTCACTTATTAATGGTTTACATGAATGACTGGTAATCAAGTTGTTTCTACCATGTTCGACATCAAGACATTTGTAATCACATGGATAGATTCGTATCATTGTGGGTTCAGCTTGAAGACCCCAGGGAGTCATGTTTTACCTAGGTTGCGATAGAGTTTGTATTGAGTTATATCACATGGATCCACTTTTGTATTGGTCATGGCTGTGTTAATATCTCATCATGGATCTGCAATGTATTGGTCGGCAGCCATGTTTTGTGTTGTATGAGACTTGTGGATCTCAGGTCATCTCTGCAGCAGCTCCTTCCAACCAGCAAGTCCTTGCCATTTTTCTTATTACAAAGCATTTCACCTGTCTCATTCCATCAGCTTCATGCTTTGGGGGGCATTCTGCTAGACCAAAATGTCGTCACCCTTGTGCAAGTGTTGCAAGTGTCGCAAGTGTTGCAAGTGTCGTCATCCTGACCTATTGTCGTCACCATGACCATTGCAAGTACCGTCATTATGACCAAGTGTTGTCATCATGACCGTTGTGATAATGTCATCATCTGGACCATTGTGTAAACTCTTTGCTATTTTACCTAAACCCATTTTAGAGTAAAAATACATCCCTGAAGTTTCCCATGACTGGAGGGATTAACTGACCTACTTTTCAAGGTCGTCGCAGTTTTCCCTTGTGCAACATGTGATGTCGCAGGTTGTCCTAATGCAACCTACGACGATGTCAGTTATTTGGATAAAAGAGTATCTTCGAGCCCATTCTCGAAGATGAGTGATGTGGAGGCCTATCCCTAGGCTCTAGGTGAGGTGGAATTTTGGTTCCTAGGCTTATGGAAAGATCCCTTAACCATCTCCCCTTAATCTTCAACCTAACCTATCTCTTTAGCCCTATATAAACACCCACTCTCTCCATGGGAGGGGGGAAGGTCTATGGTACCCTTATGTTGATAGGATCCATACTGGTGATTGGGAAGCTTGTACCATCTTGGAGACTTGGCTTGGACATGTTTGATGGAGGATGCAACGTTGAGGCTTTCGTTGTAGCTTTATCTTTTCTATGTATTCCCGCTTTTTATACAGTTAATATAATCTCTTTCCATAAATGTTGTCTCGTTGATGATGTTTAGAACTTTCTTCCTCAACTGTTAGTTTAGATCAGTTATTGTTTAGATATCTTGTACTACTTGTATCGTTTCGATATTGTCTTGACAGGTCTTGCAGTTGGAGATCTGACGACCACAAGACTTGGAGAAACAACAAGGAGAAGAATCCCCGATTTGAAAGGTATGATATCTAAGTACTCGATCTATAACTAGATCTAGGAAATGAGTTTTGTATTCTATTCTATTTGTTCTAGACTCGCATTGAGCTAGGTAGATCCTGCTCGTGCCCGCTCGAGTGGATTGTCCGATATTATTGCAGCATTAGATGAACGTCTAGCACAATTAGTGGAGCTGGAAGAGGATCGATTTATCACTAGCTTTCACCAAGGGGTGGAGAAGGAGTGCCAGAAGGCATGGCATGATCACCACATCAAAAGTAAACAGTTTCAGCAAGGCAACTTAGTGTTATTATACAATAGCAAGTTTATGAAAGATCCAAGGAAGCTGCAGATGCATTGGTTGGGTCCATGTCGCATCCGTTGTATTACTTCAGGAGGAGCAGTTCAGTTGCAGTGGTTGGATGGGGCGATGCTCCCCAAGATGGTAAATGATCACAGGTTGAAGCCCTATCACTTGGGCTTAGAGAAGTGCGATGTCTGAGTCGCATGAACGGAAAAAAAAGTGTGTTGCAGGTTGCTTAGTGGCCGATGGTGCACCAACAGAAGAAGGTATGAGGAAGCAGGGAGGCTTGTGCCGCAGGTTTGGAATAGTCAGAGATTCATGGTAGTATGGTGACCAGGACCGATGACAACTTCTGTTGAAGGATTTTTGTGATGATTACAGAGGATTTGGGAGATTCGACCGGATTACCACAAGACGACAGCATGTTTTGCACATGGCATGCTAGGCCGGTACGATCAGTACGATCTAAGGAGATTTCTCACATGTTGGCACATGGGATCTTAGGTTACAGTATGGTTCACCCCCCCCATTGTGTTAGTCGATGGGGTTACACACACAGATGAGAGGTAGTGGGGCATCATTCCCTCTGTCGTGACCCAGGAATGATCCGGCTATAAGTAACCGAGGCAACTGATAGTTCGCTACAACAAAGTTGTTCTGAAATAGGGCGGTTATGTTGGTTGATCAGTTTGTGAGTTGAGTTGTGAGGAATTCCAAGGAGGCTATGGAAATGCTTCACTTCGTTTCTCGTGGAAGCACCCCAGGGGCCCTGCGAGCCCGAAGGACGAGTGTCCCTGAGCACCTTGATATGGTGGGTGCCCTTACACTGTGGTATGCCTAAGCCAAGGGCTGGTTCAACATGGTTAAGTATGCAGTATTTCTTCAAAGGATTGTGCTCTTCTCGACCCCTGAGCAGGTTGGGGCGGTAGCTCCACGCCCATAGTAGGAACCAGTTGCCGGCGCGAAACAGATGAGCCAGAGTCATCTGCTAATTTCGCACCTTGGTACTATTCATCCTCTTTTTCTTCCTGTCAGCACCCTTCCAAGAGACTCGAGGATGAGTTTGAGAAGTACATGATAGCAAGTCAGGTGATGACAATTTTGGGGTAAACATACATCCCAATGAGTCGACAATCAATGTAGTAGAAGGAGTGGGCCAACACCGCGTAATCCAGACAGTAAGAATAGTTACCGAAACATAGTTCAATTCGAAGGCACTACATCCAGTAGTTGACGTGGCTTGAGGACGAGCCACAAGATTGTGTTGGGGGCCTGTTGGCAAGCGGTTTGATGGGGAAATGTCGTGATACCGCCGAGGGTGCGACTCACCGGAGGAGGGCGTGAAAGGAGTATTTTGTGTTAAAGAATACTGCAGTTGGCGGGTTTTGGGTCACTTGGACCACATAGTATGTAATAGTGAGTCAGTGTACTGCAGTTTGCGGGATTTTGGGGTCATTTGGATCGAGTCAGTTAGATATTGGGTCAATTGTCCATAGTGTCGGTTAGGAAGTCAGTTGTAAGTGGACAAATATTGTAATGGAAAAAGCCTATAAATACATGAGAGTCGTAAGTGTTAGGGGAGGATAGGCAGAATTAGACGAAGATAGAAATAGAAGACCAATGATGTGCGAGATCTGTTTTTTGCTTCTGGTAGATGATCGCGACAGTAATATAATGATGTTTTGGTACTATCTTTGTGCAATATTGCAATATGTGAATGTTGATTGATGCAATGCCTGCTTACTGTTGCTATGATGATAAATGTTGTGATTAAGTAATATGTTCTCTATAGAATGTGATGATAAATGCTGCGATAAATATGATATGTTATAACTCATTGCCAAATGTTTAAAGTTTCTGTTTAAGTATCACAATAGAGTTAGCCCGTGCAGCCATAACTCTCCTCCTCCCTCGATGGAAACATGGTTTCATCTTCTCTTCTTGGATGCCTCAGGTGTTATCTCATCCTCTCTGCGGGTGTTGCTGGGTGGGCTCAAACCTGCCCGAGACGGTGCCCAGGGAGACTGTGGTATGTGTCGACAGTGAGGCGAACCCCTGTCGACTGAGGTCACGTCGGTCAACACCATGACCCAAAGTTCCCATAGTTCCAGCCCGATCAGTACATGTGCTGGAAGAAATATGCAAAGGGTCAGATTAACTTGGTCCCCGAGAGCTTGCTGACAGGGGTAGCCCAGTTTGGGCTACTCAACCTACTCAAGCTCTCGCACTTTGATAGAACCCTGGAGATGAATGCCATAGTAAGAACGATGATGGAACGAATGCATCAAGGATACTTATGGTTGGACCGTAATGTGGACATTAACATTGACCTAATCCACCGCATTACAGGACTGAGTAAGAGGGGTAAAGATCCCAAAATTTGCTTTCAAGGAAAGACCAAGGATAAAGAAGCGGTGGCCATGATGAAGAAAACCCACCCCATTGTTAAAGCGAAGAGGGGTTTTCCGACAAAAGAAATTGACAATAGGGAGATGAGGTTCATCACGCAGCTGCTAGCAGGAAAGATCCTCAGAAAATGTAGGCCTCTAGAGGTATGTGCGGGCGCAGTACTGCTTGGCGCCGCGACAACAGTGTTAATTTTGAGCATTAATTCAATATACTCTAGGATCTTTACTAAGAGAATAACATGTACAGCATATCAAGTATAACAATGCATATCAATCACACCAAGAAATCACATGAGACAATAGACACATAGGGTTTCAATGGGGAAAACCATAAAGATGAAAAACCCCACAACTTCCTCAGAGATAGAAAGAGCAATGATACAACCAAAGTACAAGCAAAGTACAAGAGATAGTCTTCTCCTATCAGCTGATCCTCCTCCTCACATGTGCACCGCTTTCCAAGTGATGGAAGAGTGAGTAATGAGATGATCAAATATAGATCTCTTTATCTCTATTTATACAGACCCTGTCCTGCCAAACAAACCAATAGGGCCAACTTGTCTAACTCAGTCTAATAACCCATGGTTAACTTAATTGGGGCTAACCCCACACATGGTGGTCTAATAACCCATCGAAAAGTACAACACTTGTCAATACAAATGATGACACTTCTGTATAGAGGAATAATAACATCTCTATAGGAGTACAATATACATAGATGAAATACATAGGTGAAATACATTCCAAAGTTACATATACATCAACACTCCCTCTTAAATAGGAAGGTATTTCTCAACACAGATCTACTAGTACATGTCTTCTTCTCTGGATCATCATTAGCGAATCATCGTCCTCGAATCATTGACATCGTCACTACTGTTTCTATCTCAATCAATCTCCAATCTACTCATCATACGAAGTTCTATAAAGCCAGTCCTTTTTCATATTGGATGTAGGCCCACCACCTGTGGGTCTTCATCATCATTGGCCATACTGTGGAATCCTTAGGACTAATTACGTGCGTCAACAAAACCTCGAAAGAGCATCCCAAGAATTTTATGAGCACACAGCTCAACCTTAAAAGAGTGTCTTGTCAAGCAAGATCTCTAAAGAGCATCTGAGGCCTTTTTCATCCTGTCCAGATCTCCCGGACTTATTACATGTGACCCCTACCACAAAACCTTAAAAGAGTGTCTTGCCAAGCAAGATCTCTAAAGAGCATCTGAGGCCTTTTTCATCCTGTCCATATCTCCAGGACTTATTACATGTGGTCCCTGCAAAACCTTAAAAGATTGTCTTGCCAAGCAAGATCTCTAAAGAGCATCTGAGGCCTTTTTCATCCTGTCCATATCTCTGAGACTTATTACATGTGGTCCCTACAAAACCTTAAAAGAGTGTCTTTCCAAGCAAGATCTCTAAAGAGCATCTGAGGCCTCTTTCATCCTGTCCAGATCTCCAAGACTTATTACATGCTACCCTTGCACAACCTGTCCACGGACACAGAGTATCAACCTAATACTCACCATACATCGTTCTAATGTACATGATCATCCTAATCATCATCACTGCATCATCCCGATGCATGTCATCTGGAGAAACATCCTGAAGCTCGTCATCCATGATCATCCTGATCATACAATGCATCCATGTGATGCATACCAAGTATCTACCTGATACATATCATCATACATGATCCACTTGATCATACAATGTATCCACCTGATACATAAATAGATACATGATCCACTTGATCATACAATGTATCCACCTGATATATATCAACATACATGATCTACCTGATCATACAATGTATCGACTTGATACATATACAGATACATGGTCTAAGCATCTAACATGATGCATATACATATACATGATCCAACTGATCATAAAAAGCATCCAACATGATGCATATACATATAGATGATTCAAATGGTAATAACAAGCATCCAACATGATGCATATACATATACATGATCCAACTGATCATAATAACCATCCAACATGATGCATATACATATACATGATCCAACCGATCATACCAAGAATCCAACATGATGCATATACAGAGTGGTAACTGGAGCATCGTCATGATGCTCATCATCCAACGCTTACATCCACAACCATGGGAAGGATCCTCCTCTCACCATGCTTGGAATGGCTCCAGCAGATGTGTCCATCACTTCTTCCTCGAAGTATCATCAATCCGAAGAACACCAAGCCTCTCTCTGAAGTACTCAAACTTCACTCTGGCTAGTGGTTTCGTCAGCACATCTGCAACTCGCTCATCCGTCACAACATACAAGAGCTTCACTAGTCCTCTCTGCACCATATCCCTGATATAGTGATATTTGATCTCAATGTGTTTCAACCTGTCATGGAACACTGGGTTCTCAGATAGCTTCACACAACTCTGGTTGTCACAAAAGATACCAGTAGCCTCTAGCAGGAGATAAAATAACTCAGACCGTAGCTTCTGGAGCCATACTGCCTCACAAGTAGACGAACAAGTTGCAACATACTCTACTTCGACTATACTCAGTGCTACACAGGACTGCTTCCTACTAAACCAAGAGATCACACCTGATCCCATACTGAAGCAACACCCATATGTGCTCTTCCTATCTACAGCATTGCCTACCCAATCTGAATTGACATAACCCTACAAGTTAAACTTTTGATTCACATCATACTTGAGCCCATAATCAATTGTACCCTTCAGGTACCTCAGAATATGATTTACAGCAAACAGGTGAACACCTCTGGGATCTGTCAGGAACTGGCTCAATGTGTTCACCGCGAAGCAAATATCTGGTCTTATGTTCGTCGGGTACATCAAGGACCCAATCATCTGATGATACACAGTGATATCAATCAAATCAGATGAAGCATCACACAGAAGCTTCAGGTTTGATGCCATAGGTTTGGCCATGGTCTTGCAGTCCATCATCCCAAACTGCTTCAGAATCTCTACTGCATACTTCCCTTGTCCAAGGAATATCCCATCTGCACTCTGCCACACCTCCATGCCTAGAAAATAGTGCATCATACCCAAGTACTTCATCTCGAACTTGGTAGCAAGCTTCCTCTTGGTATCGAAAATCAATCCATCCTCTCTTGTTACAAACAAGTCATCCACATACAAGAGTAGTATCACAGGATTGCCTTCCTCAACCTTATAGTAAAGGTTGGAATCTGCTTTACTCTTAGTAAATCCCAAACTGGAGAGAAAGTTGTCTATCCTACCATACCAAGTCGTAGGAGCTCGCTTCAAGCCCTACAAGGATTTCTTCAGTTTGCGCACATATGACTCCCTGTCATGTGTCTCAAAACCAAGTGGCTTCTCCACATACACTTCCTTCTCGACTACACCATTCAAGAAAGTTGTCTTCACATCCATCTGGTGTATCTTCCATTTCATCACTGTAGCTAGAGAAAGTACTGATCTAATGGAAGTGCATCTGGATATAGGAGTAAAAGTCTCTTCATAGTCTATCCCCTCCTTCTGAGAGAAGCCATGAGATACAAACCTCGGTTTGTATTTTTCTATGCTACCATCTGTAGCATTCTTGATCTTGTAGATCCACTTGGAAGTCACAACTGAATTCCCTTCAGGTCTTGGGACCACATCCAAAACATCATTCTTCATGATCGATGGATCATGACATTACTTCATCCTGGATCTTGGGAACTTTATGCTCTTCAATAGATAGCTTAGTTGCTGAACAAATGTTGTACTTCTTCTTTTGTAGGTGACAACATACGATCTTTCCTACAAGACAAGTTCAATTACATGATTAGAAACTTCTCATATTTTTCAGAACAAAATCTTATACATAAAAATATATATGTCATACAGTCATGGAATTATCTTAGCCAATGCTTCAATACAACATTCATCAATATCTGTAACTTTCTAGATGCCTTCCATCTCTACCAGAACATTGTTAAGAGTTTGCACTACTCCCAACATGTCAGCAAAGAGGTTCCATTCTAGATAAGTAGCAATGGAATGTTGTATAGTGCCATAGGCCACTTACCCATCACATGCATATTAGTACTATAATGTTCTTTAATGCAATTATTCTAATATGCATAATACACAACCTAAGTCTAGGAACATAGGCATATACATCATTGAACAACATTATTTAAACAAACAGAATATACAAAAATGACAATTCAAATACTTATCTTTGTTTGTTTGCTGGGTGGACTCCCTCTCAATCTTTGCTTCCTTGCAGGAACAACTAGAGTGTGCTCCTTCTTGATCTTTTCTTCCTGGATTATCTATCCTATCCATCCTGGACCACTATGCATGCTTAATTGTGCACTAGTGTCATGATTGTGCCATCCTCAAGATCTCATATATAATCATACATTCATTAGTATAATCTCAAAACAAAATAATCTTAAACATGTATAGTCATAAATATTTCAAACACAGATAATAAGCATTAGTATTCAAGGTTTCAGGGAAGACTTCTCTTACTCATGCATATTCATATTTGACCATAGAACTCTTCTGGTTAGTCATATCATCAATCAAGGTAAGAGACATAATATGCATAAACCCTAGATTACTCAAACTTGTAACTTCATGAGTAATCATTATCAATCATACAAAAATATAAGATCCTTACATAGGGTAGGATTCTAACTTGATATAGGAAAAACATACTTGGTCATCATATTTGCTAGTTATGTCTAGCAATGTTTTCTTGTTCTCTTCAATGACCTGCATAACACATAAGTTAATTATTGTAGAACCAAATTATACATACCTCTATGTGATCCATGACTATGGATGAGTCTTTGTCGTCATGTCACTATGGTATTGATCTAGGACTTGATTTGTACCTTCATGTTAGTGGATAACATTCTCTTCATACAACACCACAGTGCATTAGTACAATCATAATACAATCATAAGTGTCATAAACCTAATCAATGAATGTCTTCTATCATGCATTCATACTTTTACTAGGGTGATAAGACAAGTCTATAATTAAACAAGATTGTTACTAAACTCATGAAGACAATCATATTATAAACTTAATCATGAACAGATTTCAAAACATACTTGTAAGTTATACCTGTTAGATTGCTTGTAGTAGTTGTTATTGTTGTTCCTTTTGTTATGAGATGGCTCCTTCTTACTCTTCTTGGTATGAGATGTGAGAGCTTGATCTTCATTTTTCTTCTTGGGCCACAAGCCTAGCTTCTTCTTGTGAACATTCCTCCCACAGTCTACTGAAGGAAATCAACTTCCTTCTTGCACAAATTCCTTCAATAAAGGAATCCTGTGACCTAGGTAGGCCATTCAAAGTGGTCATGACAACTTCACCATTATCCACCACTTCATCTATAGCTTCAATTTGTTCCTTGATCTGAGAGACCTTAGAGAAATAAGATTGAATGGTCTCTACATTCTGAAGCTTTACCCCTTTCAATTGGTTCCACAGAGTAATCTTCCGATTTATGTTCTTTCCTTCAAATAGCTTGGTCAAGGAATCAAACATCTCCTTGGGTGTCTTCATAGATGACACATGTGGTATGAGATGGTCTTTGATAGAATCAACAATGATCCTCTTTTCCTTGACCAAGTTTTTCTTATGTAAGGCCTTAGCCTCTTCTCCCTCTGGGACAAGGACCTCTTCACTTATGTAAGTGTCCAATTCATTTTCTTCCAGGATTAACCCAATCCTATACTTCCATGCTCGGAATTTATCGGCCCCTTCAATCTTATCCTCAAGCTTTGTGTGGTGAGACATCTTTAAAGAGTACTTCAAATGGAAGTATAAAAGATTTAGGTCTTACCACTTGATTTGCTGAAAACTGGATCTGGTCTCGGATTAGGGTTTGTCAAAGAAACCCTAAAAATTCAAAAAGTGAATTTCAACTTTCTGAAAGGATAGAAAGATGCTCCTTGATGAGATGATCAGCCTGGTATATTCAAAATTTGAGATCTACAAAGTTTCACCCTTCAGAAATGCCTTTTAGTCTTCCCAAATTCACTAGGGAGGACCCTAAATTAGGGTTTGAGTTTCTCGGAGCTTCACCCAACCAAAAATCTTGATCCAAAGCTCTAAACTTCGATTTTTCCAAGGAGCTTCCAGCTATGTCCTTAGAATTAAAAAATTCCTATTTGTGTGAAAACCCTACATTTTATGGCCAAAACTGAAAGTGCATAGATTTGAATTCTAATTGGACAGAAATATTCTCCTTAATGAGTAGAGTCAATCTACGTTACTGCTTTTCCAAAATCCGTGGAGAGAAACCCAATAAAATATAAACCCTAGTTTCCGCCACTAGACAATGTCTTCTTCTCAGGGAAGCTCTGATACCATGTTAATTTTGAGCATTAATTCAATATACTCTAGGATCTTTACTGAGAGAATAACATGTTCAACATATCAAGTATAACAATGCATATCAATCACACCAAGTAATCACATGAGACAATAGACACACAGAGTTTCACTAGGGAAAACCATAAAGGTGAAAAACCCCACAACTTCCTCAGAGATAGAAAGAGCAATGATACAACCAAAGTACAAGAGATAGTCTTCTCCTAGCAGTTGATCCTCCTCCTCACATGTGCACCACTTTCCGAGTGATGGAAGAGTGAGTAATGAGATGATCAAATAGAGATCTCCTGATCTCTATTTATATAGACCCTGACCTGCCAAATAAACCAATAGGGCTGACTTGTCTAACTTAGTCTAATAACCCATGGTTAACCTAATCAGGGTCGACCCCACACATGGTGGTCTAATAACCCATTGGCAAGTTACGACACTTGTGATCAATACAAATGACAACACTTCCGTATAGAGGAATAATAACATCTCTATAGGAGTACAATATACATAGATGAAATACATAGGTGAAATACATTTCGAAGTTACATATACATCAACAAGCAGAAGGGGAACATTTTAACTAGTCGCAATACCTACTGAATGAGTTCATGGACGAACTCAACAACACACAGATCAATGGAGGCAATTTCCACTATACATGGCTTATAGTGTTGATCGCTTTTGTGGGATGGAAAGAACCAAAGGATTACGTTGGAGTAATCACTGATGCCAATGAATGCAGAGGGCCCCGTTACTCAAACCTCTGGTTAAATCTGAATTCGCAGAGGCAACACGCAACTGCTGAAGTGTTCTACCAATACTATAGCCAGCTGCGTGATGCGATTATGGCGACTCCAAGGATTACAAAGCAGGTAACTAGAAAATATATTCGCATCGTCGATTTTTATGCTGACATGCGCAGTATCCATATTTCACCAAAAGTGCAACAGAAGGAGGTGGAATGGTATGCAGGAAAATATCACATGTATGAGGATGACATTGAGAACATAATGAAAGAATGGCTTGTTGAGTTCCGTGTTGAGGTTGTTGATGTCCCCAGTGATTCTGACAAGGATGAACCCATTCTGTGACCATGCCTGATAGTAGAAGAAAAGGAGGCGGCAAAAAGGAAGGAGCCGAAGAACCACGGCTAGAAAAAGGGAGCACACAAGAAGCAAAAAGATGATAAAGGCCAATTAGATATAGTCCTCAAGGAGGATGATTATGACATGATCGCAGTAAAATTCACGGAGCAGATGGAATATCTCATGACTGGCAAGGAGAAAAAATATAAATAAATACAAGATAATCTAGCCAAGAATCTAGTCATGTTGGAGGGGATTACACTAAATATTAATGAAGTACAGAAGCGGTTATCCCCACCGTGCGACTCAGAATCTGAAGGGAAGTCTGGAGGGACTTCGCAGTAGTAGCTGACCATGACCATCCTTGCGAGGTCACGTATCATTCATCTGGATACGAACACTGTCAATTTTCCTACGACAGAGCAATTGGTGCTAGACACGAAGGATGTCAAGCGAGTAGAGCTTGACTTAGCCAAAATACCATAGCTAGGCATACACTTTTTACACCTCCAGTGTGTGGAGGAAATGTATGAAAGAACCATTGACATGCTCAAAGGACAAGCTAAGCTGTAGGCATCCAACAGGTAGCTGGAGGAAGATAGCTCACAGAGATCTATGTAACTGCAGGATGCAGAGGATCCTTGGCTTAGAATGGAAGCCACAATCACTGCGGTCGCCGATGGCATAGATGAATTTGAAGTACAAGCAAAAACAGCGGATACAGTTTCCAATATTGGAGAACTCGTTACAAATCTTAACACATAAATGCAGGACATGGAGATTGTCCATGAGGCTAAGATTGCTGCCTTGAAGGAACAAGTTAACCCATAGACCCCACCAAATGAGCAGTAGTTAAGAGCAAAGGAGGTGAAAGCCACTACGGAGACCATTGTAGCGGAAGTGGCTAAGTGTCAAGGGTTGTTGGAAGTGGCCTCAGTAGCATTCACGATCCTTGAAGAGGACCCGACATTACAGAAGGTAAAGGATGCTGCAAAAGAAAATCAAGTTGCACTGGAGCAGCTGGATGCAAAAGTAAAAGCTCTTGTACCAAGGGACAGGCTGCCAAAGTACTGAGAAATCAATGCACTGAAAAAGGAAGTGCAGGCATTGTGGGAAAAAGAAAGTGAGCTGGGAGATAAGTCACAAGCTTTGCTGGTTGATGCCAACACGATCTTGAAAGAGATCGAGGAAAAGATAAAGGAGCTGAGCGTCAATCAAGCGCGGGTGGAAGGTCAGATTGACAAAGAAATCACACTTGAAATAATGGACACAGTCTGACAAGTCGAGCAGGACACAAAACAAGTGGTCGACAAGCTATTCGGTACGTACAATGAGTTCACTGCGAAGTTAGCTCCGCAGCAGGAGGAACAACTTGGCAAGGTTGCAAGTGGCTCGGTGGCGAGCCACACGTAAGTGTTAGGGGCATGTTGGGCCTAGCCCAAGTGGGGCAATTTTGAACAAGGAACCTTTTTGGAACTTCGAAGCTGAGCATAGCTTGGCCTAAATATTTCCTTTCTTTTGTATGAGTTTTGGGGATGCTGCGAAGTTGTGCACAGCATAGTGATGGATAGCTGCGAAGCTCGATGTTGCGAGGATGCAATACCGCTAAGTGTCCAGTCTACAAGGATCCAGTAGGGCAGAGTGCTGGACGGGGAAGATGGAAAGTGTTACAGATAGACCAACAGTGGTGTAATTTTGGTAAATATGCTCCATGAATTCCAAGCAATGGGTAGGAGCGGACCAGGAAGAAAGCGATTGGTCGCACATGCAAAAGATGCCACCAACTATACCAGTCGCACGAAGCCGTTAGAAGAAGAGTGGTTCTGTGAAAGCAACCTGTTGGCATGCTTGCGACAGGAAGGATGATAGCGACATGGGCACATGCAAAGGGTAGGCCATGATGGAGGATTCGCTACCAGGTGCCAGCTAACTCGATGACCTGGAAATTGTAATCATTTTTGGTAAACCTAAGGGTTTTTGGCCTACGTATTGTAAAGACATGACTTACGGGCATGATCTATAAAGAAGGCATGATTTTGTAAGGGAATGGTTAGTCTTCAGTTTTGATTAAGCATTGATTATTGTAGAATCTAAAAGCTTGAAATTCATTGTAAAGGCTCTGCAGCTGAGTGCGTAGAGATGTTAGGAACCCATGTCTTTAATTTGTTAGTATGTTGTTGTTGGACGCATATGCTTTGTAAGTCGTCCCGTAGTATTTGTTAATCAATAGTTTGTGTTATTGTTGTTGGCGCATATGCTTTGTAAGCCGCCCGTAGTATTGTTAATCCATAGTTTGTAACGGCCCATGGTTTCGACCCATAGTATTGGCGCCTAGAATTAGTATATAAGTGTGTGTTGAGACCTATGAAGGCACCGTGAAGTTATTTGTATTGAGCTTGCTCAAAGGAGGTTGCCCCCTCGAAGTGGCCTGTGATCAATACAAAAGTGATTCTGAGTTCTGTCATTTCTGCTATTTCGTGTATTCTTGTTAATTAATTGTTGCAGGTGCCTCACATCTGGTATCAGAGCACTTTCTTAGGCTCGCTGGGTGAAATTTCTGCCAAATTTTTTTTCGCATCTGTTGCAGGTTCGTATTTGGCAATAATCCCCATCCGCTTAACTGTGGGAAGTACTTGGGCATAAGCCCTAAAACTCATTGTGAGGAGTACCACAGGAACCCGGAAGTAGCTGGCCCATTGAGAGGACGTGCCAGCGAAAAGGGAAATGACCCATACCTGATTGACTAGTTCCCACCCGTGAGGTAAACCAAGAGCTGTCGTTTGTGGCAAAGCAGTTATCAGTTTTACCTGAGCCGTGGAGTGAGGGGTATTGCCCCAATACGCAAGCCGTCAGACAGCATTGGTGGCCGAGTGAAACCCCTGAACTGTTAGGAAGCCGCACATACCTGGGGTCCATATCTACTTTCAGCTGAACTATTGTCGATCACTGCTGCGCCGTTTCAGATCTATTTTGCAAGCCGTTCCAGATTCATCCGTTTTCAGTCCATTCAGCGCTGTTCCAGATTTCTTTCGATCCATAGCCGCGGCAGTCCAAGTCTTCAGTAGACAATGGGTTCTCTGCTTTCAGCAATTTCCGTGGTCCGAAGCTTGATTTTCCTTGCTTCAATGGTACCAATCCAACTGGATGGATCTATCATGTAGAACAGTATTTCAGTCTACATAATACTTTTGATGTCAACAAAGTTCCACTGGTATTCTTTCATTTGGAACAGGAAGCTCTTCAATGGTACCGCTGGTACATCAAGGCTCATCCAGAGCCCAACTGGCCAGACTTTTCCCAGCTCCTTTTGCAACGATTTGGTCCCAGTGCTTTTGATGACTTCACAGGAGCCCTCACTAAACTTCGCCAAACTGGCACTGTGAGAGAGTATCAAACCGAATTTGAGAATCTAGCCAACCACACCGAAGGATTGTCTGATGAATTTTACCAGAGTTGTTTTATCAGTGGTCTAAGGGATGCCATTCGCTCTGAGGTCAAAATGTTCTGCCCCAACACAATGATGGAAGCACTCGGGTTGGTTAAGTTGGCAGAAGACAAGCTTGCATCCCAACAACGCTCCAAGCCCACTTTTGTTCCCTTCCGAAATATGGGTTCTCAATGACCACCTATACCACAGGCTCCTCGACCGACTCCTATCAAGCGTTTGTCTGAAACAGAGATGCAAGCACGCAGAGAAAAGGGGCTTTGCTATAATTATGATGAGAAATTCACTCGGGGACATAGATTTGTTCAGCAAAAGCTCTATCTCCTGGATGTGGAGTCTCCGCCTGCCTCTGAAATGGGTGATGAAGATCTAGAAACACTGGATGCTCCGGTCGATAGTCAGGAACCGCCTATTGAACCTCCGTCTCAGGATGACCAGCCAGAGATATCTCTCCATGCTTTAGCTGGAATCACCACCCCCCAAACAATGCGGGTCAAGGGTTACTTCAAGAAGCTTCCTCTTACAATCCTCATTGATTCTGGTAGCACTCATAATTTCATTGACCCTCGGATCACCAAACAAGCTGATTGTTTTATCCATGCTTGCTCCAACTTTTAAGTCATGATTGCCAATGGGGGCACCTTACCTTGCAAAGGGAAGTGTCGAAATGTGCGTATCTCTATGGGAGATTATATCTTGTGCTCGGACATGTTTGCCTTTCCCTTAAGCGGATGTGATGTGGTTTTGTGTGCTCAATGGCTACGCACACTCGGCCCTATCTTATGGGATTTTGCCAAACTTTGGATGCAGTTTTCCCTCAATGGACAGAAACACACATTGACAGGTTTACAACCAGGTTCTCTTAGCATCATCAGTTCACATCGCATGGAAAAACTCCTCAATAAGAGTTCACATGGTGTCATTGCTCAGATCCATTCCATCCAGATGCAACCATCAGCGGTCTCCACTACTCCTTTGGATCTACAACAAATTCTGGATCGATATACAGGTGTCTTTGCTGAACCAGTGGGATTACCACCTTCCAGGCCAGAAGACCATCGTATTCAGCTCCTTCCTGGCAGCGTTCCTCCCAACATCAGGCCCTATCGCTACCCATTTCACCAAAAAATGGAGATTGAAATGCTCGTTCGGGACTTATTGAAGCAAGGTATTATTTTCCCAAGCACTAGTTCCTTTTCTTCTCCAGTTATTCTTGTCCGCAAAAAAGATGGGTCATGGCGCCTCTGCATTGACTTCCGAGCACTTAATCACCTCACCATCAAGGATAAGTTTCCAATTCCTGTTGTTGATGAGCTTCTTGATGAGCTTCATGGGGCTCACTTTTTCTCCAAGTTGGATCTTCGTTCTGGGTATCATCAAATTCGGGTTCATGAGGATGATATTCCTAAAATAGCTTTTCACACACATGATGGCCATTATGAGTTTTTGGTCATGCCCTTTGGCCTCACTAATGCTCCTTCCACATTCTAGGACTTAATGAATAAAATATTTCGACCCTGCTTGCGGAAATTCATTCTGGTATTCTTTGATGATATCCTCATCTACAGTAAAACATGGGATGAACATCTCCAGCATCTGGATCTTGTCATGCAACTTTTCTCTGACCATCATCTCCATGCCAAGCAGTCTAAATGTGTTTTTGGACAAAAGGAAGTTGAGTATCTCGGGCACATTATCTCAGCACAAGGGGTTCGCATGGATCCTACCAAAATCGAGGCCATGAACAATTGGCCACATCCTCAGACACTCAAGAGCCTTCGTGGGTTTTTGGGGTTGACTGGCTACTACCGCAAGTTTGTCAAGGATTATGGGAAGATTGCAGCTCCATTAACTGCTCTATTAAAAAAAGATGCTTTTACATGGACACCTGATGCTCAATGTGCATTTGACAAACTAAAACAAGTTATGTGTACTACACCTGTGCTAGCTATGCCCGATTTTTCCAAGCCCTTCACTATTGAGAGTGATGCTTGCGGCAATGGACTTGGTGCTGTTCTCCTTCAAGATGAACACCCCATCGCGTTCACCAGCAAAGCCCTTTCAGGTAAGAATTTAGCTGCCTCTACCTATGAGAAGGAAATGATGGCTATTTTGCATGTAGTACAGAAGTGGCGTCCATACCTATTAGGGAATCATTTCTGCATCAAGACTGATCACCAGAGTCTAAAATATTTCTTGGACCAGCTTGTCTCCTCCCCGGCACAACAGAAATGGGTTAGCAAACTCATGGGTTATGACTATGAGATCACTTACAAGAAGGGTAAAGACAATATTGTGGCAGATGCTCTTTCTCGCTCATTTGATGCCCAAGGTTCTCTTTCAGCTATTTCTATGCCTGTTCCAAATTGGTTACAATCTGTTCAACAGGGTTACATCAATGACTCTTCCTTATCTCAGATCATCCAACGCTTGACCAACAATCCTTCGGCTGTCCCACATTACTCTTGGGATGGTGCTTCTCTGCGATACAAGGGTCGTCTGGTGCTTCCCCAGAGCACAGATCTTCAACAGGCTGTCTTCTATGAACTTCATGCTTCCACATTGGCCGGGCACTCTGGGTTCCTCAAAACATATGAATGAGCACGGCGTAACTTCTTTTGGCAGGGCATGAAAAGGACAATTCAACAGATGGTGGCCAAATGTGATACCTGTCAGCGCAATAAGGGTGAAACAACACTCCTTCCAGTATTGCGTGAACCCTTGCCCATACCTACACGGATTTGGACAGATATTTCTATGGATTTCATTGAAGGGCTCCCTAAATCTGGCGGGAAGACAGTGATTCTTGTTGTGGTTGATCATCTCTCCAAATATAGTCATTTTTGCGCTCTCATCCATCCCTATACAGCCTCCTCTGTCGCTCAAATTTGTATGGACCAGATCTTTCGTCTTCATGGCATCCCTTCTTCCATTGTCTCGGATCGTGATGCGACTTTCACTAGTCATTTTTGGACAGAACTATTTCACCACACTGGCACCAAACTGAAGATGAGTTCAGGGTATCACCCACAAACAGATGGTCAAACTGAAATTGTCAATAAATGCTTGGAAACTTATCTTCGTTGCTTCACCTCGGAACAACAACATTAGTGGACAAAGTGGCTCCCTCTCACTGAATGGTGGTACAATACCTCTTACCATACTGCCTCTAAAATGACCCCATATGAAGCAGTCTACGGTCAGGCACCTCCAGCTCTTCTTCCATACACCTCCACCAGTTCACCAGTTCAGGAAGTTGACAAGGTCCTTCGCAACCGCGATCAGATTCTTCACATTTTGCGGGACAATCTTCACATGGCAAGAAATCGCATGAAGCAACAAGCTGATCAGCACCGTTCGGAGTGGACTTTTCAAGTCGGCGATATGGTTTTTCTTCGTCTCCAGCCGTACAAACAATCCTCCTTGAAACTCAAAGGGTGTCATAAGCTCGCTCCAAAGTTCTATGGGCCATATTGGATTCTTCAGAGGATTGGGTCCGTTGCTTATAAATTGGAACTTCCTCCTTCTTCCCGCATTCATCCAGTCTTTCATGTCTCTTGTCTGAAGAAAGTTCTTGGCACCAACATCAGCGGCCAAACGATTTTACCCGAACTGGATAATGAAGGATCCATCCTTTTGGAGCCAGAGGCCATCCTCAATCGGCGCACACGTCAGCTTCGCTCTCGTTCTATCACAGAGGTCTTAATTCAGTGGCACAGCATGCAACCAGAGGATGCTACATGGGAACCACTCCTTCAGATTCAACAACAATTTCCACATCTAAAGCTTTGAGGACAAAGCTTTTTTTAAGGGGGAGGGGATGTTAGGAACCCATGTCTTTAATTTGTTAGTATGTTGTTGTTGGACGCATATGCTTTGTAAGTCGTCCCGTAGTATTTGTTAATCAATAGTTTGTGTTATTGTTGTTGGCGCATATGCTTTGTAAGCCGCCTGTAGTACTGTTAATCCATAGTTTGTAACGGCCCATGGTTTCGACCCATAGTATTGGCACCTAGAATTAGTATATAAGTGTGTGTTGAGACCTATGAAGGCACCGTGAAGTTATTTGTATTGAGCTTGCTCAAAGGAGGTTGCCCCCTCGAAGTGGCCTGTGATCAATACAAAAGTGATTCTGAGTTCTGTCATTTCTGCTATTTCGTGTATTCTTGTTAATTAATTGTTGCAGGTGCCTCACAAGAGACCTATCTGAGAGAGAAGAGAGTCTGCAGCTGAGTGTGCAAACTAAGAATGGTTGTACCCTTCCCATTAAGAGCAATATTAACAACCGTTCTTGTGGACGTAGCCTCCATCCGGGGGGTGAACCATGTTAATTCTTGTGTTATGTGATTGTTGTGTGTTTATGATTGTTCATTTGCTTAGTATGGAGGTTAATATTGCAGTTATTTGTTACGTGATTGGTTTTGTATGTATTTGCCACAGAGAATGGGAATAATATGTTAAGTGATGTTGATGTATATGTAACTTCGGAATGTATTTCATATATGTATATTGTACTCCTATAGAGATGGTATTATTCCTCTATACGGATGTGTTTGTATTCCTATAGAGATGTTATTATTCCTCTATACGGAAGTGTTGTCATTTATATTGTAAGTGTTGTAACTTATACTTGATGGGTTATTAGACCACTTTGTTGGGGTTGGCCTTGTATAAGTCATGTGGGTCAAAGGGTTATTAGACCACCCTATTGGGTGTCAGCCCAGTCAGCTTTGTGTTATGTGGTTAAGTTGAGGCCGACCTAGTAAAGGTTATTAGGAAAGTCAAGTCAAGTATAAATAGAGTGCGGGAGGCACTCTATTTCATTATTCTATTCTCACACACACTCTTTGGAGAGTGGCGCACTCTTGGAGGAGGAGAAGCTACTGTTAGGAGATGTCTATCTCTTATGCTTGGGTTGTATCATTGCTCTATCTATCTTTGAGGAAGTTATTGGGGTTTTTCACCTTTATGGTTTTCCCCAAGTAAACTCTATGTCTCTTGTGTGCTTGCATTATTGTGTCCATGATTGATATGCTGTAGATATGATGTATATGTTGTTCTCTCCGTTAAGATCCTAGATCAGATTGAAGTAAATTCTGAAAAACTAACATGGTATCAGATCTATCCTGAAAGAAGGCATGGTATGGCATGTATGACACTTGTTGCACTTGCGATGCTAGGGCTTGATATAGAAAAAACCAGTCATCGTAGCAATTTCGCTATAAATCCATTTTGGAAAAAATTTCAGATCTGAAACTTTTATAGGTCAAATATCAGATCCCCATGTACCTTATTTCCAAAGGACAACTTCTAATTCATTTTAGTTTGTGTTTTATGATCTGTACAACCTAGGGTTTCTGCCTCTTCCAGATCTGAGTCATAAATAGGTGACCTAGGAAAAAAGGTCATAAATTGGGCTAGGAAGCTCTAAATGAAATTTCATAAAATGTGACAGGTAGTGCACAGACTTTAATTTATCAAGTAACTTTTTCAGAGGCCAAAACTGAACCAGTGACATGTGGTACATTGTACAAGTTCGCTCTCCTATTTTATCCCATAAACAGTTAATGTTGCGACACTTGGCATAACTCTCTCTCTCAGAGAATCCAATTGAGGTCAGACCTGTGGGGTTGGAAAGATGACAGGCCGGGCTACCAGAGGTAGAAGTTTCAGACCCTGTGGATTGGAAAGTTCATAGTTACACCAAAAACAACCAGGTGCATATTTCTGTCAAAACATAATTATTTTTTGAGCACCTTCATTCATGGCTTCGAGAATTTAGGGTTTCGGAGAAAGTTGGAATTGTTGTAATTGGAGACCGTGGCTAGGTTCTACTCATCAAAATTGAAATTTAGAGATCAATATCAGATTTTTGGGTTGGGAAGAAGACCAGGCTTGATCAAACCCCAGTTCGGACTTTGATCGAAAAGATGAAAAATTAGGGCTTCTGCAAAAGTTGGAATTTTGGAAGTCTGTGACCACAGCTGGATGCTACTCAGAAAAATCAAAGTTTAGAGCTTTGGATTGAAACTTTTGGTTGGGAAGAAGGGTGGGCTCTATCAAACCCTAGTTTGGGATCCTGTCCAGAAGATCCGGAAGGTGCAAAGGCAATTTTGAGGGGTGAAACTTTGCAGTTTTCAAATTCTAAGTATACTGGCTTGATCAGCTCATCAAGGCCCATCTTTCTATCCTTTCAGAAGTTTAAAATTCAAATTTTGAATTTGTAGGGTTTCTCTGACAAACCCTAATCCAACTCCAGATCCAGTTCCTGCAAATCAAATGGATTGAGTTAATCCTAGAAGAAAATGGATTGGTAACCTGCATAAGTGAAGAAGTTCATGTTTCAGAGGGAGATGAGTCTAAGGCCTTACATAAGAAGATTACAAGCAATCTCGACAGGTATGAATTACATGTATGTTTCGAATTCTGTTCATGGTTAAGTTTATGATATGTTTGTCTTCATATCATTACGGTTAGTACAATCTTGATTAATTACTAGACTTGTCGTATCACCTTAATAAAATTATGAATACATGATAGAAGATATTCATTGATTAAAGTTTTGACACTTAAGATTGTACTAATGCATTGTGATGTTGTATGAGGTTTATGTTGTTCGCTAACATGAAAGGTACACCAAGAAAGACAAATCATGTTCTACTTCAAAAACATATGATCATGGTGACATGAAGACAAAGATTCATCCATTGCCATGGATCACATAGAAGATCTACTTACGAGGTATGTATAACTTATGAGACATGCAGGTTACTAGCACAAGTCATTGAAGAGAACCATAAGACATCATGCAGGTATGTTAGACATAACTAGCTAACATAGTAATCCAGGTATGTTTTTCCTATATCAAGTTAGAATCTTACCTTGTGTTAGGATCCCTTATATAAGTATACTTGGTATGATTGGTTATGTTTATTCATAAAGTTGGAAATGTAAGTAATCAAGGGTTTATGCGTATTATGTATCTTATCTTGATTAGTGATTTGACTAACCAAAAGAGTCCTATGATCAAATAAGAATATGCATGTGTAAAAGAAGTCTTCCCTGAAACCTTGAATACTAATGTTTATTATCTGTGTTTGAAATGATCATGACTATACATGTTTAAGATTATTGTGTTTTGATAGTATTAAGATTATACTAATGAATGTGTTATTATGTATGAGACCTTGGGGATAACACAATGATGATAATAATAAGCATGCATAGTGATTAAGGATGGATATAAGTTCAAGGATAGGTAATCCAGGAAGCAAAGATCAAGAGGGAGAACACTTCAGTAGTTTCTGCAAGGATGCAGATATTCAGAGGGAGTTGACCACTTCTCACAATCCACATTAGAATGGAGTTATAGAAAGGAAGCAAAGACTGAGAGGGAGTCAACCCAACAAACAAACAAAGATAAGTATTTGAATTATCATTTCTTGCATATTTGATTGTTTAAATAATACTATTCAATAATGTATATATTGATGTTCCTAGAATTAGGTTGTGCATAGTTGCATTGATGAACAATATACTACTAATATACATGGGTAAGTGGCCTATGGCACTGTACAACATTCCATTGCTAATTATCTAGAATGAAACCTCTTTGCTGACATGTTGGGAGTTGTGCACACTCTTAACAATGTTCTGGTAGAGATTGGAAGGCATCTAGAAAGTTACGGGATATGGATAAATGTTGTATTGAAGCATTGGCTAAGATGATTGCATGACTGTATGACATATTTATGTGTAAGAATTTGTTCTGAAAACTATGAGATGTTTTCTAATCATGCAATTTAACTTGTTTTGTAGGAAATATCGTATACCATCACCTACAAAAGAAGGACTACAACATTTTTTCAACAACAAAGTTATCTATTGAAGATATTAAAAATATTGAAGTTCCTAGGATTCGGGATGAATGCCATGATCGAGGAGTACCAGTCGATCATGAAGAATGATGGTTGGGATGCAGTCCCAAGACCAAGATCAATCATAGAGAAATACAAAGTGATATTTGTAGCTCGTGGCTTCTCCCAGAAAGAGGAATTGATTATGAAGAGACTTTTGCTCCTATAGCCAGATACACTTCCATTAGTACTTTCCCTGACTGCAGTGATAAAATGGAAGATACACTAGATGGATTTCAAGATAGCTTTCTTGAATGGTGTAGTCGAAGAGGAAGTGTATGTGGATTAGCCACTCGGGTTTGAGTCATATATGTAAAAAACGTGGTATGGTAGGATCGACAACTTTCTATCCAGTTTGGGATTTACCAAGAGTAAAGCAGATTCCAACCTTTACTACAAGGTTGAGGAAGGAAATCCAGTGATACTACTTTAGTATGTGGATAACCTGTTTCTTATAGGTGAGGATAGATTGATTGCCGACACACAGCAGAAGCTTATTGCCAAGTTTGAGATGAAGGACTTGGGGATGATGCACTACTTTATAGTTATGGAAGTGTGGCAGAGTGCAGATGGAATCTTCCTTGGACAAGGGAAGTATGAAGTAGAGATCCTAAAGAGGTTCGGGATGATGGACTGCAAGGCCATGGCCACACCTATGGAATCGACCCTAAAGCTTCTATGTGATGCTTCATCTGATCCGGTTCATGTCACTATGTATCGTCAGATGATTGGGTCCTTGATGTACCTGATGAACATGAGACCAGATATTTGCTTTGTGGTGAACACATTGAGCGAGTTCCTGATGGATCCAAGAGGTGTTCACTTGGTTGCTATAAAGCATATTCTGAGGTACCTGAAGGGTACGATTGACTGCTCAAGTATGATGCGAATCAAAAAGTTTAACCTGCAGGGTTATGTTGATTTAGATTGGGCAGGCAGTGCTGCAGACAGGAAGAGCACTTCTGGGTGCTGCTTCAGTATGGGATCAAGTGTGATCTCTTGGTTTAGTAGGAAGTAGTCTTGCGTAGCACTGAGTACAACCGAAGCAGAGTATGTTGTAGCTTGTTCAGCTAGTTGTGAGGCAATATGGATTAGGAAGCTACTATCTGAGTTATTTGATCTTCGGCTGGAGGCTACTGGTATCTTTTGTGACAACCAAAGTTGTGTGAAGCTGTCTAAGAACCCGGTGTTCCACGACAGGTCGAAACACATAGAGATCAAATATCACTATATCAGGGATATGGTGCAGAGAGGAGTAGTGAAGCTTCTGTATGTTGCGACGGATGAGCAGATTGCAGATGTGTTGACGAAGCCACTAGCCAGAGTGAAGTTCGAGTACTTCAGAGAGAGGCTTGTTGTTCTTCAGATCGATGACACTTCGAGGAAGAAGTGATGGAGAGATTTGATGAAGCCATTCCAAGCATGATGGAAGGAGGATCCTTCACATGGCTGTGGATGTAAGTGCTGGATGATGAGCATTAGGATGATGCTCCAGTTACTGCTCTGTATATGTATATGCATCATGTTGGATGCTTGATATGATCAGTTGGATCATTTATGTATGTATGCATCATGTTGGATGATGGAAATGATCAGTTGGATCATTTATGTATGTATGCATCATGTTGGATGCTGGATATGATCAGTTGTATCATGTGTATGTATTTTTATATGTATCAGGTGAATACATTGTATGATTAGGTAGATCATGTATGTTGATATGTATCAGGTATGATCAGGTGGATCTGGTATTTGTATATGTATCAGGTGGATACATTGTATGATCAGGTAGATCATGTATGATGATATGTATCAGGAAGATACTGTGTATGCATCAGGTGGATGCATTGTATGATTAGGATGATCATGGATGATGAGCTTCAGGATTTTCCTCCAGATGACATGCGTCAGGACGATGCAGTTATGATGATCAGGATGATCATGTGTACATCAGGATGATGTATGGTGAGTATCAGGTTGATACTCTGTGGTCGTGGACAGGTTGTGCAGATAAGCATATAATAGCACCCTGGGATGTTTGAAGACCCTCTTGCTAGATTTTGCCACTTGCATATAATAGCTCCCTGGGAGATCTGGAAAATGCTCTTTCGAGGTTTTTCTTTGGGAGGACATATAATAGTGCCCTAGGAGGTTTGCAGATTCTCTTGCTAGGTTTTTTCGCTGGCATATAACAACTCCCTGGGAGATCTGGCAAACGCTCTTTCGAGGTTTTTTCCTATGGCATGTAAGTAGACCTGGGAGATCTAGACAGGATGAAAAAGGCCTCAGATGCTCTTTCAAGGCATTGCCATGACCACATGTAATAAGTCTTGGAGATCTGGACAGGATGAAAAAGGCCTCAGATGCTCTTTAGGGTTCTTGCTTGACAAGACACTCTTTTAAGGTTTTGTGGTGAGGGTCACATGTAATAAGTCCTGGAGATCTGGACAGGATGAAAAAGGCCTCAGATGCTCTTTAGGGTTCTTGCTAGTCAAGAGACTCTTTTAAGGTTTTGTGACAGTCACATGTAATAGCTCCCTGGGATATCCGATAGGTTGGGCTGTGTGCCCGTAATCAGTCCTGGGATGCTCTTGCGAGGTTTTTTGACGCACATAATAAGTCCTCAAGATTCCACAATATGGCTAGTAATGATGAATACCTGCAGATGGTCGGCCTACATCCAATATGAAAAAGGACTGGCTCTGTAGAACTTCCTATGATGAGTAGATTTAGAGATTGATTGAGATAGCAGCAGCAGTGACAATGACGATGACTCGATGATGATTATCCAATGACGATGATCCAGAGAAGAAGACCTGTGCTGAGAAATGCCTTCCTAGTTAAGAGGGATTGTTGATGTATATGTAAATTCGGAATGTATTTCAAATATGTATATTGTACTCCTATAGAGATGGTATTATTCCTCTATACATATGTGTTTGTATTCCTATAGAGATGTTATTATTCCTTTATACGGAAGTGTTGTCATTTATATTGTAAGTGTCATAACTTATACTTGATGGGTTATTAGACCACCTTGTTGGGGTCGGCCCTGTATAAGTCATGTGGGTCAAAGGGTTATTAGACCACCCTATTGGGTGTCAGCCTAGTTAGCTTTGTGTTATGTGGTTAAGTTGAGGCTGACCTAGTAAAGGTTATTAGGCAAGTCAAGTAAAGTATAAATAGAGTGCGGGAGGCACTCTATTTCATTATTTTATTCTCACACACACTCTTTGGAGAGTGGCGCACTTGTGGAGGAGGAGAAGATGCTGCTAGGAGATGTCTATATCTTATGCTTGGGTTGTATCATTGCTCTATCTATCTCTGAGGAAGTTATTGGGTTTTTTCACCTTTATGGTTTTCCCCAAGTAAACTCTATGTCTCTTATGTGCTTGAATTATTGTGTCCATGATTGATATGCTGTAGATATGCTATACATGTTGTTCTCTTAGTTAAGATCCTAGATTAGATTGAAATAAATTCTGAAAAACTAACAAGTGATACATGAATGGGTGAATGCTAGGTATTCAACAAGTATAAGTCTATGAATGAATGAATAAGCTGACTAATCACATAGTGGAACATTGAACTTAAGCATAGCGTTTGGGCACGTAGTTTTGCATGCTTTAATTATTTGCATACACCATAATGATAAACCGTTAAGTATCTTGAATGCATAAAGAATGGTAGCTTGGTCGAAGTTGAACGGCCTCGAATAGCCGCGCGGTCCCATAGACGTGTTGTTCGAAGTCCGTGCTATGAGGTAAGCTGTCAATAGCTTACCTGCGCTAAGTAGGAGATAGTCCTTACTGCACAGTCCTTGTGCACATTGGTCGTGCAAGTCCCAAAGCTCGAAGAAGCATCTGGCATGGGACAGAGACTCCGCGCGGTTTTCTGTTAGTGGCAGTCTGCAAGTTATTGCACTGCTTCCCTTCGTCCCACTCTCACATCACCAGGATGCAGAAACTTGTTTCCGCATCCACCCCCTCAGTTGTTCACCTCGGGTGAGACCTCAGGCTGCATGGAGTCTGTTGCTGAAAGGGTCGGTGAATATAGGTTTTGTTGGTTCCTTGAATCGTGAAGTACCTGGGTCTACATTGGAAACCTCAAGAAGGTGATATACATCCAACATGGTCCCTAGTGGATGAGGAGAGATTGTATCATCCATGGACTTAGGTCCCTGAACAGATCCGTAGATAGTTGTCTCCAAAAAGTGGTCCCTAGTGGATGAGGAGGGATTGTATCATCCTAGGAATTTGGTCCCTAAATAGATCCATAGACAGATGTCTTCGAGAAGTGGTCCCCATTGGATGAGAGGATTGTATCATCCGAGGACTTTGGTCCCTGAATAGATCCATAGAAAGATGTCTCCGATAAGTGGTCCTCAGTGGACAAGAGGATTGTATCATCCAGGGACTTTGGTCCCTACAGAGATTCGTAGATAGATGTCTCCAAGAAGTGGTCCCCAGTGGATGAGAGGATTGTATCATCCCAGGACTTTGGTCCCTGAATAGATCCATAGATAGATGTCTCTGAGAAGTGGTCCCCAGTAGATGAGAGGATTGTATCATCCCATGAATTTGGTCCCTGAATAGATCGGTAGACAAATGTCTCCAAGATGTGGTCCCCAGTGGACGAGAGGATTGTATCACCCCAGGACTTTGGTCCCTGAATAGATCGATAGATAGATGTCTCTGAGAAGTGGTCCCTAGTGGACAAGAGGGGATTGTATCATCCCCAGACTTTGGTCCCTGAATTGATCCGTAGACATATGTCTTCGAAAAAGGGGTCCTTAGACTTTGTCTAAGTTGACGAGGGGACTGCATCGTCCCTAGACATGCTATGATGTCTTAAATGGATCATGTGTATTATAGGGTATGTTGCTACAATGCTGATGATCGTGAGGATCCAGATGATGATGCTGATGATCGTGAGGATCTAGATGACGATGCTAATGATCATGAGGATCCAGATGACGATGTTGATGATCGTGAGGATCCAGATGATGATGTTGATGATCGTGAGGATCTAGATGATGATGTTGATGATCATGATCCAGATGACGATGTTGATGATCATGAGGATCCATATGACGATGTTGATGATCGTGAGGATCCAGATGATGATGATGTTGATCGTGAGGATCTAGATGACGATGTTGTTGATCGAGAGGATCCAGATGATGATATTGCTGTGGTTGATCGGGTGCTGCAGAAGATGAAGATTCAGTACTGAAGATGTTGATGTTCTAGTATTGAAGATGTTCTAGTAACTGCTTGAGTTACTGATGATGTATAAAGAAAGCTTCCAATGATTTATAGATGTATCATGTAGTTGATGACTCCTTGATCCTATAGATGTTGTTATAATATCCTCCTCATTAAGGGGGAGTGTTGAAATATTGTAACTTCTAAGAATATTATATTTGTACTTTATTATTCCAGAGATGTTTCATTCCTCTATGGAGACCCTATTGTATATCCGAAGATGTTTATTCCTTCGAGAGAGTGTGGCAACTAGGGCTATTAGATCTCCCATGTGAGGTTGGCCCCGAGTTAGTTGTTTAGGGGTTATTAGACTCTCTTAAAAGAGGTCTACCCCATTAGGGTGCAAATTCAGTTAGAACACAAGTATAAATAGAGGAAGTGTGTTCCTCATTTATACCATTCATTCACTCACTTGTGATTGGTGCATAGGAGAGAGAGAGATATGCATAGGAGGAGAAGGAGATCTTGTTGATGACTACATCTTTGTATTGGTTGATTATCTATATTGAGGAAAGCTTTGCTGGGTTTTTAACCCCATGAGGGTTTCCCAGGGTAAATCTTTGTCTATCTTGTGATTGTGTTTCTTTCAGTGATCTTGCTTGTGAAATTATGCTAAACTTAACAATCTCTACTCATCTATAGGGAGACTCACACTTCCTTGGGAGGATTTGGCATTGGTTTGGTCGGAGGAGGATTGCTACGTCAAGTCAATGGTTGTAATCTTTTCATCCTATGTACTTCCCTTTCAATACAGTAATATAAGTGATTTCCACCAAAATCTCGTTGTGTTGATGATATCTTGTGTAGCTCGCCTGCTTGACTACTTACTTAGATCTATTATTGTGTAGATGCATTTTACTTGTTTTGTTTTCTTGTTATCTTGATAGGTTTTGCAGCTCAGATCTGAATATCATCAAGCTTGGAGAAACATTCAAGGAGAAAAGGATCTGTGATCTATAAGGTAAACGTATCTAGTTCCTTGATATCTAATTAGATCTAGGAGAGTGATTTATATTCTGTTATATTTTTTCTAGACTCGGGTTGAGCTAGGGAGATCAGGCCTTGAGTTCGCTCTTTGTAGATTGTCTGTCAAACAAATCTGGCGACCATACTGGGGAAAAATTTGTTTGTAGTTGTCAATTTGAATACCATTTTCAGTTGATTTCTTTTACAAGCCATCCATAATCTTATTTTCCTTCTAAGCCTTGTTTCACCATCAGATCTTCACTTTGAAGAGTCTGTAGTCCTCCTATGAGTTTGTACTGACCATTTTTAAACCATTTTATTGCTCATTGTTTGGAGAATTAGTTCATTTTTTAACTTAGATCTCGCCCGTCGCAGCTGGGCAGTGGAGCCAAAACAACACTGATTCATTTTGTGATCTATGTTCTCTTTCTTTTGGCTTATCGTCACAACACATTCATTGGTAGATTGTGACATCGTCACATTTTCTGCATTAGTGACCTTCAACGGTTGCTTTGTGTACAAACACAAACTACACCGATCTGTGAAAACTAACATACATGCATTCCTTCTCCATTTCTGATTTGATTTTTGGTTTTGTGTGCAAACTCCCTGTGCTACAAGATCCACTCATAGACCCCATTTTTTATTAAGTGTGTTGAAGTGTTTGGTTTCATTTGGTGTTGTTTTGGGTTTCGTCTTGGGAAAGTCTAAGATTTGGTAGTGGTGGACACTCTCGTCTCCCCCACCTACATCCATTCATCCTTGCATTCCCTCCTCTCCTTGCCGAATCTGTTCATTGTATTGGATCAGTTTCCAAACCTCATTTGCATACATTTTTGAGCTTTTTCTTCCTTTAGTGTTGCTTGTTACTATTTAATTTTGAGTGTTTGTGTGCATCTTCAGTTCGTATGAGTGCTCATCATTTTCTTAAGATTTTCTGAGTCATTGGAGTGCTGCAAGTGATCTTTTCATTTCAGTATTTGTGTTTAAAAGCATCGCTGTCATCAAATTGTTATTTTGATGCATCCATTGAAAAATCAAAAGTACTTCATTTCCATAAATTTTCAAGCTCATTTGAAGAATTGTACATGCATTGGAATGTCTCATTTGTAGATATTTTGGAAAAGTTGAAAGAAAATTAAATTATTTGTGTTTTTCACGAATTATGAGTTGCTCATTTTCTTGAAACATTTGAGTAGATATCAAGTTTTGCAAAAGTAGTTCCATGTTTGGAAAGTTACATGCATCTTTTGGTTCTTATGCTTTTAGGCCATCATAGTGAAAGTGAAAAGCTTGCATACTCTACTTAGCAACTCTCTCTTTTCATCACTTAGCATAATTTTTTGTTTTGAAAAGATAAAAGAAAAAGAAAAACATGCTTTGATTTGGATTAGTAATGTTGTGTTTTTTTGTGTGTTTCGCTTGAAAAGGAAAAGAATACTTCATAGTCATTTTTGGTATATTTGGGATTGTGATTGCATTGTGTTGCTTTGGTAAAATATTTGGAAAGAAATTTCTCCCTCCCATACATAGAGTTCATCAAAAGAAAAGTACATTTTTTGCATGTAGTTAGGGCCTGCATTTTGTTTACGATTATGTACTCACCTCATGCATTCACCTAACCATCCAGATAAAACTAATGGTAGAACTAGGGTAATTTTTTTAGTAACTTGTGTGTAAGTTAGAGACATGTTCCGACGTCGTTAAGCATTGCAGCTGTCGTTATTTTTCAGCACTGTATTCCGGGGGTATTGTCGTCTTCCACGAACATATCGATATATTGAAGTTATTTCACGTACCAACCAGGTATATTGAAGCTCTTTCACATACCCACCAAGTACTTCAAGTACTTGGCGTATATCGAAAGTTGTTTCACATACTTGGCGTATATAGAAAGGTGTTTCACGTACTCTGTAGTATATAGGAAGCTATCGTGCCATACAATTGTGCATTAGACAACACCACTACGGATTTGAGCTCCCACGTACCTTGCGTATATCGGGAGACACCATTAGGATTCCTGAGACCAACCAAGTTAACCTTTTGGCCATCTTTCCAAAGTAATACACTGAGAACAACACTCGGGGAGATTACTACACATGTACCATCTAGGTAATCGGGTATTCAGGCAAGGGTACGGTCACAATCCTCCTTGTCATGTTTTACTGTTGGACCCTGCGGTATATAGCGATTTGCAAATCCTTAACAATCCTGTGAGGATCCATACCTTTCAATCCACTCTTATCACATAAGTTTGCTTGTGGCCTTAGTTTGGTTAGGGTTTTGTTTGGTCTGATTTTCTTTTATTTAGCTTTCCTTAGGAGAAACTTTTGTTTCAGTCACTCTAGCTGACTTTCCTTGGAGAAGGTCCCATAGGATTCAGAACTTTCCACCCAAATATCCCGTTAAAAAGGAGGTAATTTCGAAGCTAAGAATGGACCCACAAGCCATGTTCATGTCACTTGAAGTGAAAAACCCTAGTTTGAATGTTGGAGCACATATGTTTCCTCCAGATTCACCTGCCTCTCATCCCCTGCAGGGTGAAGAAGCAAAAACTTCTACTTCGCAAGACCTACCTCCCATTTTACTAGGGGAACCTAGATTGGTGGAATGGATAAATTCACCCCAGGATGTCCCTTCAACAGCTTATTGGACATCTTCTCTAGGCCACCCAGTGGCCCATTTTTTCGTTGCATCTCCACCTAGTTGGGATACTCCCGACGATCGCATGTCACCTTATCATGAACAATTGGCTAGGTTACGAGCTATGGCCACACTATTTACAAATCGTAGCCTTGCATGTAGGGATGAAGACCCGATGTTACATTTTTATCAACCACTCCCAAGTCGTTATTTGTCTTATGATTCACCAGAATCATCCATGCAACACATGACCACTTATGAGGCTGGTCAACCTTCAATTCCTACACATCCATCTCCTAGACAGGAGACCAGTTGAAGGACAATAGTCCAACACACCTGTGACTACCACGGTTACGTCACCTGCTCCTCCCCCGCCCCAAAATTCAAGGGGAGGATACTTTTTACCTCCTACCTTCTTTATAGGTAATGATAATCCTACAGTGGATAATCAACAACCAGTGTTGGGTCAACCTTTACTTAGTGTTCAGCAAGTTGTTGTTGGGGGAAACCTCCATCTCTTAACCATAATACTGCAGCATGAGTTCCCATCGATCCTTCCATTGGAAATTCCTTACCTCCTAGACCCTCCACTACAGGATTATCCCATGTCAGGGGACCATCCAGTGTAATTCAACCACCATCGAGTCAGGCGTATCTAGGTCATCTTAACCCTATGTCGGGACAATTTAATCCTAGAAACGCAATCTATGGGGTACGCTTCCTCGAAAATCCTTACACTCTATGGGGACAACAAATTTTTTTACAACATGGACCCCCGCTTACAGTCCCTCAAGTCCCTCCACCCCTTTTTGGTCCTCCCCCACCTCCCATTGGAGGCGGAGGCCCCCCACACAACTCTGGAGGAGGCGGACCTCTACCTTTTGGCAGAGGACCACCTCATTCCAGCCATCATGGACCACCCCCTCCTAACGGCGGAGGTGGAGGACCATCCCATCCTGGTGGTGGAGGTGGAGGACCACCCTACTACAGTGGTGGTGGTAGCGGACCACCCTATTATGGTGGATGTGGTGGAGAAGGCCCTTATCCTTTCGGCAGCAGGGGTGGCCCACCACCCCCTCCCGACAGAGGTGGTGGAGGCCCACCCTATTCCAGCAGTGGTAGCGAACCACCACCTCCTCATGGAGGAGGCAGTGGCGGCCCATCCTACCCTAGCAGTGGTGGAGAATCCCCACCATTTGGAGGTGGCCCACCCCCTCCCGGCAGTGGGGGAGGGCCCCCACCTTATGGTAATGGGCCACCTTATTATGGTAATGGACCAGCTTACTATGGTGGTGGACCTACATTTGGTCCGGGAGGCCTGTACTGCTATGGCCAGTTTCCTCCTAGAACACCCTATGGCCAGTTGATACAAGGCCCCACTGGTCCTTACGCACCTTATCAGTACTATCGGTACCCGCAGCCTAATCCCCAACTGCCCTTTTTGGCTACTTTGGACCTGCCTGACCTATCTTGCTTGACCAATGACCCCACCTACCACAGAACTAATTTGCCACCCATTCCGGTGAAACTTCCATCAGATATCTTGAAATTTGATGGCAAGCTGGGTGAGGATCCTAAAAACCATGTGATGACGTACCACTTGTGGTGTTCATCCAACTCCTTGATGGACGACTCGATCCATCTCATATTATTTCAACGGAATCTCATTGGATCGGCTACCAAGTGGTATATTGAACTACCACCCCATTCTTTTCCTGATTTTGGTTCTCTTGCTCTGAATTTTTTGACTCATTTCCAGCTGCCTATACAGTATGAAACTGGTACATAGCTTTTAACCTTGCTCCGTCAAAATATCGCTACTCACATATTAGATCATATACATGAGTGGCGGAGGAGATGACGTCTTATTAAGGCTCTTATTCTAGATCAACTCCTAGTGGACTAGTTTACAAAGTCTCTCATACCTACCATAGCACGAGATGTTTCCATGGGAGGCGTTGTCACTAAGGAACAAGCCATTGCCCGTGCCCATTTACTAGACTTAGTCTATGCTCAATCTGGTACGTTGTTTGATATTCTTTATGATGCACCCCGTAACACATATGACCCCATGAAACCACCCAAGGGACCCCAAGCTGATGGCATCATTGGATCCCTTAACACCCATCCTCCTTCTCAAATTGTTGGATCATCGAACCCCCAAGGTTCTTCCCCATCACCAACACAGGCTGGTCATGACACCACCAAATCATCCACTCCTGCTGTCACCGAAGAAGTGAATTTTGTTCAATCAACTTCACTTCAGAAGTCTGGTGGTAAGAAGAAGAACAAAGGGAAACCTAAGAAATATTCCACCCAGCAGGAACATAAGAGCACCCCTGATGACACCAAACAGAAAAGGAAGTTGAAGTATCCTTGTCTACTGTGTGGTGATGACCATTTTTCTAAAGAATGCCCCCATAGAGACGAAGTTCAAAAGTTTCTTAAGGGAAAACCTATACCTGCAGTTCTAAACGATCCCTTCCCTACTCAAAATCAGCAGTTGATTGCTCACACCTCTCCTTCCCAAGGAGAAGCATCCTCCACCACGCATGTTCTCATGATGCGTAGTGAGACCATCAATTTGAACACCTGTTCTCATTCGTATGACTCTATCTCGACAAAGGAACCTGTTGGAAGTAATACTAAAAAATATTACACTTCGATGCCTAACGTCACTGTACCGGCTGCTTCTCTCACCATTGAGAAGCCCTATTTCGAGTCAGTGCTGCATCCACCCAATAGCACGATTAGAAAATAAGTTTTCAATCCCAATGCTCAGCTGCTCAGAACTACAATATTGTAGATGACCTAGCATAAGCTCCTTGTGCTATGTCGACACTCGAAGTCTTCCAAAATTGTCCTAATCAGCGCAAAACTCTCCTCCCTGCCATTGGTGCATTTTCCCAGGATTCATCGAACACCATCATGTTCCAATTGGAATACTTCAAACCGAGGCTCTCCCATCAGTTGGAATTTCAGGTTGCCACAAACATTGCTGGGAAGACAATCCATCGTACCATTTTGGATAAAGTTTCCTCTACTTCGGTCATGTCGATCTCATGCTAGAGAGCCATTGCCTCTCTTGAGTTGAACTGTTCTCCTACCACTTTAAGATCATTTGACGGATGTGGCTTTCAACCTCATGGGATTTTACAAGCTCTAGCAGTCGAGCTGGGGGGCAAGACCGCAACCATTAACGTGGAAGTGGTCGCTGCCTCGTTATATTATAACATTTTCCTTGGTCGTAATTGGTTTTACGCCATGACTGCGGTTGCATCATCTATCTTCCTCATAGTACAATTCCCTCATTAAGGCCGAATTGTTACTATCGACCAACTTGATTTCTGCACACCTGACACCTCTACTCACCTGGGCGATAACGTTCCATCAATTGGACAATCTTCGCATCAATATGAGAACGTGGGAGTCGGCCTCATTAAGGACTCATCCCTTGTGGCCGTTTTTCCTACTTCGGATCCCCCAAATCATGTTTCCACGGTGAAGATGATCTCCTCGCGGATTTCATCTATCCCCAACTCCATTGATTCATGGCTTATACCTGACGAATCCACCACAAACCTGATTGGAGACACTATGCCTCTGTCATCCTCCAAACTCATGTATGAGGCTATCCAATCAGCACTGGAGGACCACTTAGCTTTGGCCTCGACCTCCTGTTCTCCACAGTGGACATCATCCGACCCCCTGCTACAGACTTTTCATTCTAGCGAGTCCATTATGGAAATCATGAGTGTGGATGATCCTTCGTGGGAAGACCTCCATCATCGTCCATATTTCCTTCCCTTTTTGGATATTGTGGAGAATAGCATTAATACCATCTTTATACTGGATGTCTACTCTGGCTCTCAATCCTTGATACTCACATGTCAAACGGACTCTGAAGGCAACTTAGCCAACATTGATCCTACCACTTTGATAGACATTTCGGTTACTCCTGGTGTAGTGGAACACATCTAGTTAGGCCAAAAGTGTTCCCCTGAAGAAGTCATTGCTTATACGGCCTTATTCAAGCAATTCCAAGATGTGATCACTTGGACCTACGAGGAGATGCCTGGGATAGACCCTTCCAATTTTTTACACGAAATCAAAACCTATCCCAACGTCAAACCTGTTCTCCAAAAGTTGCGACCAATACACCCTCGAAAGACTGCAGAAATCAAGGAAGAGACTGAGAAACTCGTGAAGGTCGGCTTCATCTACCCTGTCCCATTGACATAATGGGTCTCAAACGTCATCCCTGTTACTAAAAAATAGGGTACCATTCATGTCTGTGTTGATTATCGGGACCTCAACAAGGCTTGTCCTAAGGACAACTACCCAACTCCCTTTATTGACCAGATTATCGACAATTGTGCCGGAAGTTTGTTGATGCCTCGAAGATCGCAGCATCAAGCAGAAAGGGATTCTCCCCAGTAGACTTTCCCAATTAGATTGTCCACCATTTGGTATGGGGAATCCGTCCGGTTAGCAGTTTCGGCAACCGTTAGGTTTGGAGATTTCCTTCAATTACACCAATTATGGCCCAATCCACCATTCTTTTTTATTTTATGGTTTAAAATGATATGCAAGTGCCTAAGCTAACTTAATCTAAATGTAGAACTTGAAACAAATCTTTATCTAAAACTGAAATAAACCTAAACTATCCCTGCAAGGAGCAAAATTATAAGTATGAGTAATGTGTTGGAAGAAGTATCTAAAGATTAACAGACAACCATTAAATCATAAAGATATATCTACAGCAAGAAGGAAAAATATATTAGAAGATAGCTTCCAATTCACATATAACGAATTCCATTACTCATGTAGGAGAAAAATCATTTGCACAAGAGACAGTAAGATCATTCAATACAGATAAATAATTCAAGACAGCAAAGAAAGATCTCACTGTAGAATACGAAAGTCACATGAATAATCCAGCATGCATCCAACATCCATTTCCATGCAAAAGACGTCCTCTTTAGGCTCTTATTAGGAAAATTTCATTTTCTTGGAGCAAGTGCAAGATAGCTCGTACAAGTTAAGAAAAATAGTTTCCTTGCAAAAAGTCCCTTTTACACTATTCCCTAAGCTTCTATTTATATCTTTACAAAATGCCTCTTGGGCTGCCACCTGGCTCTTTACACATGTCCTCTACAGAATTTTCCTCTTAATAAACAAATCGTGGCCCTTTTCTTAAAACATAACATTTCTCAAAAATAGAGAAGGACAGTTGTCTAGTGATTCTACGCTCTAATCATAGGGAGACCAAATGAAAAATAGGAACAATGCCTTAGGATCAGCGTGTTCACCCTTGGGAAGGCACTTCTACTGGGAGGGAGGTGCTTGGACTGGCTTCTACTTTCTTTTCCTCCTCTGCTATGTAACTGAACCAGATACCAGTGTCTCTGATAAACACATTTGTTGGGGAAGGGAGCAAGATCTTTCGGGAAGTCACATGTTTACCAAGCTCTGCTTCAACACCATGAATTTCTGCAACTGCTACTTGGTGGATTTCTTTAAGCAAATGACTGTATATTGATGATAGCCCAATATAGTGATGGAGATCATCAGTGGCTAGGACATCAATCTTCTTTACATATTCTATTTGAATGCCTAGCTCTTCCTTCAAGTTTCATAAACGTTGCTCTTTGCTTGGAAACTCATCGAGGGACTGAGGGAAACTCATCTTGCACGTATCATGTACTTCATGGATCTTTTGATACAGGCTATTACTTTTATCAATTTTTCCTTGGATCTTAGCCATTAGCTTAAGGCCACAGTTCCTGTAGAATTCCATAAGGGCTACATCTTCTTTAAAATCACCTACCGACTTGAATGGGAGATGCTTGGGGAAATCAACCTTCCCTTCTCTCCATTCCATCTGGCTCAGGATGTTTGCTTTAACTCGAGTGTATTTTCCTTTAAGCCTATTGGCCTCTACATTAACTTCTTTCAATCTAACCATCATGGCTTTGAACCTGCACACTTCTTCAGTAATCAGCTCTTGTGTGGCATGCATTTGTCTCAGAATGTCATAGGACTTCTCATGAAAGGGAGACATATCTATTGCTCTGCTTTCTGCCTGCTCTAATTGATCAACCATTGCTTGCTTATCTGCTTGCAGATGAAAAACTCTAGCTTCATAATCGTTCTTTTCTATTTCTAGAACCATCATCTAGATTGCCAGGTGCTCCTTTTCTTCTTCTAACTAGCGATACTTATCTAACAACTCCTTGTGATCAACAGACATGAGATTATATTTATTCACTACAAGATCCCTTTAAGCCTGCTCATTAGCCATAGTATGTTGCAACATGTGAGCTCTCCTCTTTGTTGACTCAAATTCTCTAACCATATCGACCACATTGTCCTTTGTTTCTTTTGTTGCTGACACAGCGGTGGATGCCATGGCTATGGGAGCCTTATTTGTATTTCACATAACCGTCGTCTCCCACCGGGTAACAATATCTTTTTGGAAGAGTCTCTTTATCCTCTCTTCTGATTTCAAGACTACCGCCTTCCTCTTCTTATAATACACAAATTCATCCCATCAGGACACAGTATGATCTTCTGATGGGTTATAAGGGATGATTGGGAGGTCTATTACATGTACTTCTGTCTCTATGGGTGGGGTCTATACTACTTGAGATGTGTCTGTTTCCACATTTTGGGTGCCGGAGACACCTGCTTGAGATGTGTCTATTTCCATATCTTGGGTGCCGGAGCCACCTTCCTGGGCATCTTCATTGGTCTTAAGTTCTTCCTCCGCCTTTTGTTCCTCTTCATTTTTACGCATTCTCTCTTCTTCTTTAGCTTGTTGCTGATTTTCACTTTCCTCCCTCTGCCTTCGATCTTCTGCTTCCTTCTGCTTCCATACTTCCTCAGCTTCTCTCTCTAACCTTGCTTCTTCAGCTTCTCTCTGCAGCCTTGCATCTTCTTTCAATCTTTGTTTTTCACGGGCTAGGGCCTCAGTTGCTTCACTTTCTTTCTGCATACTGGCTTCTCGAGCTGGGGTAGAGCTAGAGCTAGCTCCACTGCCTTGACGACAAATATGCAACTCAGTCATGTTGTTGATGCCTCTGAACACTTCTTCCTCTGCATCATAGTAATGAGCATATTCAAAATGAGCATATACTTCCTTGCAATGTTCGACAACCTTGCTCCGCCTATCATTTCTATGGAAGATCATTTCACCGAAGTGGAAAGCTTTCATCTCTTGAACGTATTCCTTAGCTGTTGCAACCCCTGAGAATTTGTAGGCTCCTACGCAAAAGGGCAAAGGAGGGAAGGAAGCCTTATGTTGCTTGTTAAGAACCCCTCCTATTCCATCAAGTAAAACTTGCTTGACTGCTTCCTTGAGGACTACATAATCAGTAGCATATTTTGGAAAAATGTATGGCGCTTTGGTACCTCCAAAAATCCTGATGTAGGTGCCCTGCTCCGAGTAATAAAAATCACCATAGTTTTCCAGGACCTCCATGGCATTTTCTGATAGACAATTGGGCTCTTCCTTGAACATCTGCTCATACAGAGGGATGATGAACTCTTCACAGATGAGCTTATAGTTTGCTCTGTAATTTTGAGCCCACATTATTTTATAAGTAGTGTAGACTGGGGTATTGGCTTTATCCCATGTGCAACCTAGCATGGGGAAAGAGAGCTTGGCCAAAATGCAGTCAATGAGATAGGAAGACATGTAAAATTCTGACTTTTTTAAGGCCAAACCTTTTCTTGCAGCGGCCACTGTGGATGCCAAACTGTCCGAAAGGATAGTAGCCCAATCAAACACAGTTCCTTTGAATGTTATGAAATGGATGATGGGAGCCCACTGTAACCTATATACAGTGCCATCGAGCATGCCGAAAATTCTGCATAACATTAGGGTGATTAACCTAAAAGGAGGTCTTAGGCTCTGAACATCATATTCATCATTATCTCTCTTCCTCGGTTGTTTGCCTGTGACCAATAATTTTTTGGCCATCTCAGTATTATTCATCTTACCCAACCATTCATCACTTAGAGCTTGTTGGGAACGTGAGAATGTTAGGAACCCATGTCTTACTTTGTTAGTATATTGTTGTTGGATGCATATGCTTTGGAAGTCGTCCCATAGTATTTGTTGATCAATAGTTTGTGTTATTATTGTTGGCACATATGTTTTGTAAGTCGCCCGTATTATTGTTGATCCATAGTTTGTAGTGGCCCATGGTTTTGACCCTTAGTATTGGTGCCTAGACTTAGTATATAAGTGTGTGTTGAGACATATGAAGGCACCGTGAAGTTAATTGTATTGAGCTTGCTCAAAGGAGGTTTCCCCCTCGAAGTGGCCCGTGATCAATATAAAAGTGATTCTAAGTTCTATTATTTCTGATATCTCGTGTATTTGCATTAATTAATTATTGCAGGTTCTTCACATCTGGTATCATAGCACTTTCTTGGGCTCACTGGGTGAAATTTATGCCAAATGTTTTTTCGCATCTGTTGCAGGTTCGGATTTGGGAATAATCCCTATCCGCTTAACTGTGGGAAGTACTTGGGCATAAGCCCTAAAACTCATTGTGAGGAGTACCACAGGAACCCTAAAGTAGTTGTCCCATTAAGAGGACCTACCAGCGAAAAGGGCAACGACCCCTACCTGATTGACTAGTTCCCACCCGTGAGGTAAACCAAGAGCTGTCATTTGTGGCAAAGCGGTTATCAGTTTTACCTGAGTCATGGAGTGAGGGGTACTGCCCCAATACGCAAGTCGTCACACATCATTGGTGGCCGAGTGAAACCCCTGAACTGTTAGGAAGTCGCACATACCTGGGGTCCATATCTATTTTCAGCTGAACTGTTGTCGATCACTACTGCACCGTTTCAGATCCAGTCGTTCAGATCCATTCTGAAAGCCATTCCAGATTCAACCATTTTCAATCCATTCAGCTCCGTTTCAGATCCCTCTATTTCTGCTCACTTCTGGGCCGTTGCAGATTTATCTGTTCCAGATCCCTTCCGAGCCATAGCCACTCCAGTCTGAAAAAAAAAAAAGTATAAAATTCAGTTTTTTCTCCATATCTCCCTTGTTTTCACTCTGTTTCCCTTGAAATTTTTGGGGAACCCCTGTCATCCCATTCTGCATATTTCATTCCCGAGGACCCTATCCCCAATTTCCCTTCCCAAAGCCCGAAATCCCACATTTGTCTATTTTTAGGGTTTGCCATAACTTCCTCAGATTTCACCCAATCACCTTCAAATTTTACCACAGAGTTCCTTTCTGAATTCTGCTTCTTTGTCCCCCTCTGCCAAATTTTCCCATTCTTTCACCCCGCTTCTGAAATCCTCATTTTTGCTTCCTTGTCTATTCAACAGTGTCCAAAACTTAGTCAAACCCCAATTACCCTTCATATTTTTTCCCAAGTCCAGATTTTCCTTTACTGGAGCAATTTCTGTTTTTGTTTTCCTATCGAGTCAACCAAAAAAAAAAAAACTCCTGGTTATGGTTGTCACCCGTGCAAGAGCAAAAACCATGGAAGACACACTTGCAGCCATCCAATCCAAACTCCAGGATCTGGATGAAAAATTTCTCGGCCTCCATCTTGAACATTTAGCTATGAACAACAAATGACAGTCCGAGTCTTCATCAGACAATGGGTTCTCTTCTTCCAGCAATTTCCATGGTCTGAAGATTGATTTTCCTCACTTCAATGGTATTGATCCAACTGGATGGATCTATCGTGCAGAACAGTATTTCAGTCTGCATAATACTTTTGATGTCAACAAAGTTTCACTTGCATCCTTTCATTTGGAACAGGAAGCTCTTCAATGGTACCGTTGGTACATCAAGGCTCATGAAGAGCCAAAATGGCCAGACTTTTGCCAGCTCCTTTTGCAACGATTTGGTCCTAGTGCTTTTGCTGACTTCACAGGAGCCCTCACTAAACTTCGCCAAATTGGCACTGTGAGAGAGTATCAAACCGAATTTGAGAAACTAGCCAACCACACTGAAGGATTGTCTGATGACTTTTACTGGAGTTGTTTTATCAGTGGTCTAAAGGATGCCATCCCCTTTGAGGTCAAAATGTTCTGTCCCAACACAATGATGGAAGCCACAGGGTTGGTTAAGTTGGCAGAAGACAAGATTGCAGCCCAACAATGCTCCAAGCCCACTTTTGTTCCCTTCCGAAATATGGGTTCTCAATGACCACCTATACCGCAGGCTCCTCGACCAACTCCTATCAAGCATTTGTCTGAAACAGAGATGCAAGCACGCAGAGAAAATGGGCTTTGCTATAATTGTGATGAGAAATTCACTCAGGGACATAGATGTGTTCAGCAAAAGCTCTATCTCTTGGATGTGGATTCTCCACCTGCCTCTGAAATTGGTGACGAAGATCTAGAAACAATGGATGCTCTGGTCGACATTCAGGAACCGCCTATTGACCCTCCGTCTTAGGATGACTAGCTAGATATATCTCTCCATGCTTTAGCTGGAATCACCACCCCCCAAACAATGCAGGTCAGAGGTTACTTCAAGAAGCTTCCTCTTACAATACTCATTGATTCTGGTAGCACTCATAATTTCATTGAACCTCTGATCGCCAAACAAGCTGATTATTTTATCCATCCTTGCTCCAACTTTGAAGTCATGGTTGCCAATGGGGGCACCTTACCTTGCAAAGGGAAGTGTCAAAATGTGCGTATCTCTATGGGATATTATACCTTGCCTTGACCTTAGGCGGATGTGATGTGGTTTTGGGCGCTCAATGGCTACGCAGACTTGGCCCTATCTTATGGGATTTTGCTGAACTTTGGATGTAGTTTTCCCTCAATGGAAAAAAACACACATTGATAGGATTACAATTAGGTTCTCTTAGCATCATCAGTTCACATCGCATGGAAAAAATCCTCAAGAAGAATTCACATGGTGTCATCGCTCAGATCCATTCCATTCAGATGCAACCATCAGCGGTCTCCACTACTCCTTTGGATCTACAACAAATTATGGATCGATATACAGGTGTCTTTGTTGAACCAGTGGGATTTCCACCTTCTAGGGCAGAAGACCATTGTATTCAGCTCCTTCCTGGCAACTTTCCTCCCAACATCAGGCCCTATCGCTACCCATTTCACCAAAAAACGGAGATTGAAATGCTCGTTCAAGACTTATTGAAGCAAGGTATTATTCGCCCAAGCACTAGTTCCTTTTCTTCTCCAGTTCTTCTTGTCCACAAGAAAGATGGGTCATGGTGCCTCTGCATTGACTTCCGAGCACTTAATCACCTCACCATTAAGGATAAGTTTCCAATTCCTATTGTTGATGAGCTTCTTGATGAGCTTCATGGGGCTCACTTTTTCTCCAAGTTGGATCTTCGTTCTGGGTATCATCAAATTCGGGTTCATGAGGATGATATCCCTAAAACAACTTTCTGCACACATGATGGCCATTATGAATTTTTGGTCATGCCCTTTGGCCTCACTAATGCTCCTTCCACATTCCAGGCCTTAATGAATAAAATATTTCGACTCTACTTGTGGAAATTCATTCTGGTATTCTTTGATGATATCCTCATCTACAGTAAAACATGGGATGAACATCTCCAGCATCTGGATCTTGTCATGCAACTTTTCTCTGACCATCCTCTCCACGCCAAGCAGTCTAAATGTGTTTTTGGACAAGAGGAATTTGAGTATCTCGGGCACATTATCTCATCACAAGGGGTTCGTGTGGATCCTGCCAAAATCGATGCCATGAACAATTGGTTGCATCCTCAGACACTCAAGAGCCTTCGTGGTTTTTTGGGGTTGACTAGCTACTACCGCAAGTTTGTCAAGGATTATGGGAAGATTGCAGCTCCATTAACTGCTCTATTGAAAAGGGATGCTTTTACATGGACACATGCTACTCAGTGTGCATTTGACAAACTAAAACAAGCTATGTGTACTACACCTGTGCTAGCTATGCCCGATTTTTCCAAGCCCTTCACTATTGAGAGTGATGCTTGCGGCAATGGACTTGGTGCTGCTATCCTTCAAGATGAAAACCCCATTGCGTTCACTAGCAAAGCCCTTTCAGGTAAGAATTTAGCTGCCTCTACCTATGAGAAGGAAATGATGGCTATTTTGCATGCAGTATAGAAGTGGCGACCATACCTATTAGGGAATCATTTATGCATCAAGATTGATCACCAGAGTCTGAAATATTTTTTGGAACAGCGTGTCTCCTCCCCAGCATAACAGAAATGGATTAGTAAACTCATGGGTTATGACTATGAGATCACTTACAAGAAGGGTAAAGACAATATTGTGGCAGATGCTCTTTCTCGCACATTTGATGCCCAAGGTTCTCGTTCAGCTATTTCTATGCCTGTTCCAAATTGGTTGCAATCTGTTCAATAGGGTTATGTCAATGACTCTTCCTTATCTCAAATCATCCAAAGCTTCACCAAAAACCCTTATGTTGTACCACATTACTCTTGGGATGGTGCTTCTCTGAGATATAAGGGTCATCTGGTGCTTCCCTTGAGCACAGATCTTAAACAGGCTATCTTCTATGAACTCCATGCTTCTCCATCGGCAGGGCACTCTACGTTCCTCAAAACGTATGAATGGGCATGGCATAACTTCTTTTGGCAGGGCATGAAAAAGACAATTCAACAGATGGTGGCCAAATGTGATACCTACCAGCGCAATAAGGGTGAAACAACACTCCTTCTAGGATTGCTCGAACCCTTTCCCATACCTACACGGATTTGGACCGATAATTCTATGGATTTCATTGAAGGGATCCCTAAATCTAGTGGGAAGACAATGATTCTCATTGTGGTTGATCGCCTCTCCAAATATAGTCATTTTTGTGCTCTCAGCCATCCCTATACAACCTCCTCAGTCGCTCAAATTTTCCTGGACTAGATCTTTCGTCTTTATGGCATCCCTTCTTCCATTGTCTCGGATCGTGATGCGACTTTCACTAGTCATTTTTGGACAGAACTATTTCACCACACTGACACCAAACTGAAGATGAGTTCAGGGTATCACCCACAAACAGATGGTCAGACTAAAATTATCAATAAATGCTTGGAAACTTATCTTCGTTTCTTCACCTCTGAACAACAACATCAGTGGGAAAAGTGTCTCCCTCTCGTTGAATGGTGGTACAATACCTCTTACCACACTACCTCTAAAATGACCCCATATGAAGCAATCTATGGTCAGGCACCTCCAGTTCTTCTTCCATACACCCCCAACAGTTCACCAGTTTAGGAAGTTGACACAGTCCTTCGAAACCGCGATTAGATTCTTCGCATTTTTGCGGGACAATCTTCACATGGCAAGAAATCGCATGAAGCAACAAGCTGATCAACACCATTCTGAGCGCACTTTTCAAGTAGGTGATATGGTTTTTCTTCGTCTCCATCCGTACAAGCAATCCTCCTTGAAACTCAAAGGGCGTCATAAGCTCGCTCCAAAGTTCTATGGGCCATATCGGATTATTCAGAAGATTGGGTCCATTGCTTATAAATTGGAACTTCCTCCTTCTTGCCGCATTCATCCAGTCTTTCATGTCTCTTGTCTGAAGAAAGTTCTTGGCACCAACATCAATGGAAAAATGATTTTACCCGAACTGGATAGTGAAGGATCCATTCTCTTGGAGCCGGAGGCCATCCTCAATCGGTGCACTCGTCAGCTTCGCTCTTGCTCTATCATAGAGGTCTTAATTCAGTGGCACGACATGCAACCAGAGTATGCTACATGGGAACCACTCCTTCAGATTCAACAACAATTTCCACATCTAAAGCTTTTAGGAAAAAGATTTTTTTAAGGGGGAGGGGATGTTAGGAACCCATGTCTTTACTTTGTTAGTATATTGTTGTTGGACGCATATGCTTTGTAAGTCATCCCATAGTATTTGTTGATCAATAGTTTGTGTTATTGTTGTTGGCACATATGCTTTGTAAGTCGCCCGTAGTATTGTTGATCCATAGTTTGTAGTGGCCCATGGTTTTGACCCATAGTATTGGAGCCTATAATTAGTATATAAGTGTGTGTTGAGACCTATGAAGGACCGTGAAGTTAATTGTATTGAGCTTGCTCAAAGGAGGTTTCGCCCTCGAAGTGGCTCGTGATCAATAGAAAAGTGATTCTAAGTTCTATTATTTTTGATATCTCATGTATTTGCATTAATTAATTATTGCAGGTTCTTCACAGAGAATTTGTAGGCTGCTGCAATTTATGCTGGATGGAATGAAGCGGAAGGCTCTCCCTTGCTGTCATGCAACACTATTGTCTGTGGGTTGGCATGTTCCAGTATCCATCCGATCACTTCAGAGCATGGGAACAATTCAGGGCAAGTAGAATCCCTAGCTATGCCGAAAGTTCTGATGTTGAGATAGATTTGTTCTTCTTCCAATAATACATCTGGGATATCCTAGTCCCTCATCATCCAGTAAACATATCCCCAACGGACCTCGGGAGGAACGCTGGCAGTACACTTAGTTTCTTGGAAAATAGTTTCAGTTCTTAGTTGCACTGGCTCTGGCTCCATCACTTTAGTTTTCTTTCTACCACCTTTTGGCATCGTGGCTTATCCCTGCCAGCAACCAAATGTGAATCATTACAAATTTTGCAACACGTTATGAGAGTGTAACATAGAGTAGGACAATTTTAACATGCTAATGAGAAATATAGACAAAATTATAAAGTTGCATGCTGGGGAAGCAAACTAAACATAGATCATTCCAGAAAACGAAATATGGTCCTCATACTTGATTATTCAAGGGAGACAATGCCTAGTCAGGAACTTTTGGAATGCTTCCGAAAAGGTAAGCATACGACGTGGAAAAACCTACTTCCTTCCTAGTCCTTGGAGATAGGATTCCCTTCATCATAGAACTTCTAATGGTCAATGGTGGGTTGGCCTGGAGTGGAAAAATCCTATGAATAAACAACGAAAACAAGGAATTGTTTTCCACAGCCATTAACTGAGCCGAATAGGTGAGTGGTTGAGTATCTCAACTGACCACTACTATCATTGATAACACTTGCAAGACGGTCTGCAGCCGGTATGAAGTTCGGATGGTCATGGATACAACTCTTAGTCAGTAGGAATGAGAAACCTATGGGTCCACGGCGGCCAAAAAAAAAAAAAAAAACGATCTATGCTACCAATGTCTACCAGCCATGTTATGAAACAGGAAAAACCCAAAAAAGTAACTCGACGTGAAGATGAGAAAAAAGATGACGGTTAAAAAACCTACTAGGAGACGAGACAGTGGTTGAGTGAGGTGGACACAGTGGTGGATGCACTGAGATGGAGCGAGCTGACGCGGTCTTCCCAACGACATTCTTCGAATAACAAACTAACAATGGGACCAACAAAACCCCACCATTCTTATATAAAGCTAGACACGTGCGGGCATTTAAACGGGTAGGTGGCAATTTAAAATGGGGTTTAATGCTCATACGGTGCGGTCTTTTCAAGTTGACTTGGCATTTAAGCGCGACCGTCAGTTGCGGGGCGGACTCACAAGTTTCGTCTGCAGTTGCGGCCAGAACTCAGAAGTTCCTCTCGAAAGGCGGGAAACTTTATTGCGGAAAAGAGACAAAAAACAACACTTTGTAGTGGAGAAAAAAGATGGCAAGTCGTTTCGGCGTTTCAGGAGCACTATGTGAGTTCTTCCGAAATACACTCTCTCGGAAGCTTATCACAGCCGGCTTTGCCAAGTCATCCTGAAGTTTCGGAAAGACTCAGTAATTCCTTCCGCAATTCACGAATAACTTTGTTTAAGTTTTTTCTTTATCGAAACATAAATGGTCGAGTAACCTGGGGACAACTTACTACAGCAACATTTGGCGAAAGCTTCCGCAATTTCGGGAGATAATTTTAAGTTTCTTCCACAGTTTCGGGAGAGCTCGCTGAGTTCTTCCCTAGTTTCGAGAGAGAAATTTTAGCTTCTTCTGCAGTTTCGGGAGGCAATTTTAAGTTCTTCCGAAACTTTAAAAAAAACGCTAAGTGTTTTCGCTGTTTCAGTAACTTTAAGTCTTTCTGTGGTTTCGGGAGATAATCCTGAGTTCTTCCACAATTTCAGGAGAGAATTTTAAGTTTCTTCCGCAGTTTCAAGAGAGCTTGCTGAGTTCTTCCCCAGTTTCGGGAGAGAATTTTAAGTTTCTTCCACAGTTTCGGGAGAGCTCGCTGAGTTCTTCCCCAGTTTCGAGAGATAAATTTTAGTTTCTTCCGCGGTTTCGGGAGAGATTCATGAGTTTTGACTTCGAAGAAAAACTTCAATTTTAAAACATATTCCTTAGTTGAAACAAAAAACTAAGTCAAAAGGAGACTTAACTTATTTAGGCAGTCCTTCTAGTAAAATGCAAAGGAGGGGCCCCAATATGTACAAAATTTTGGGGGGGGATGTTGCTGCAACAACAAAGTTTTTTATTTTTTCATTTATGGATGGCTTTTCTGGATATAACCAGATTGAGATCCACCCCGCTGACCAACACAAGACTGCATTCATCTTCCCTTGGGGAACGTTTGCGTATTGTAAACTTCCATTTGGTCTTAAAAACGTTGTTGCCACATTCCAGTGGGCCATGTCGTATGCCTTCCACGATGTGAAGGACTTTGTGGAACCCTACTTGGATGACGTCCCTGCCCACTCAAAGCAGCGCGAGTTCCACATAGATCATCTAACGACCGTTTTCCTCAGATGCAGACGGTACAATATCCGTCTGAACCCTCATAAGTGTATTTTTTGTGTTTGAGTCTGGATGCCTGTATTCGATCCATTTGTGGAACCTTTGTATAAAATCCAATTGTTTGTGATTCACGCGATTTATTGGTTGATGATAAATCTGAGGATTTTTCTAACTTCTCATTTTTTAATTTTTTAATTTGTTCAATCAACCCTTGATTCATATTTTTTAAGCGAGAATTTTCTTCATTTTTTTCTAATAGATTCTTATTGAATTCTTTTTGGAGATCCACTCCTTTTTGGTGGAATTTTTCTTGATTCTCTTCTTCTAGCTTTTGATTCTGTTGTGCTTTATCCTTCATTTTTTTTATTTGAAGAAGCAATTTCTGATTATGATCTCTTAAACGGGAGATCTCTTCTTCTTTGTCCATGACAATCGTTTCAACTTCTTTCTGCTTCTTTTGTTCTGACTTATGATTTCCCTCAGAAATCATCTTTGATATATCCTTGAAGTCTTCATATGTTGGAGCTTCTACATCTGACTTCATTGTAATGTCTTGAAATGTGATTCTCTTCTGCTTATAAGAAAATGTCAGAAACTTCCTTTTAGCATTTAAGATGAAGGTCCCCAATGTTTTAATCCAAGGTAACCCTAAAACTATGTCACGATCAAAGCTCCATAAGGAACTAACCATGAATTGTGATATGACCATATAATCTCCCACATTCAATTCTAATCCACTTATTTGAAATTGCTTCCTGTTCCAAAGGTCTAGGCTTTCACCTATATTTGATTCGGGAATCACTAATTGGTTAGCAATTTCAACACTAATATAATTATTTCTTTCACTAGGGGCAATAGAAATGGTGACATCCTTCCTTGCAAGTGTCCCTTTAACTCTAAATAGTATTGAGACATTCAACAGTGAGGTGATAGGAAACCTTCCCTTCTTTTCAACATTAAAACCCATCTTCTTGAGTTTTGTTTGAAATTCATTCAATATCTCCTTTTTTTTATAATAAACAATATTCAATATGATTCTTCTTCTAATATTATTTTCCCCTTAATATATGTAAAATGGTGTAGATTGGGTGGTTGGAGGGAATGATTGTCACTTTTGGTTTGTTGTTAGGGAATAAAACCAAACCCACTTTTCACAAAACCACATGCACCTTAAAACCATGTGCGGTTTTATTTCTTACTTTTACTTTTTACTTCTACTCACTTCTAAACTTTACTTTTACTTTCTTTTTTTTCCTTTTTACTTATTATCACTTCTTTTTTTAGTTATTTATATATTCTCGTTTTTTCTTTTTTACTTGTCTTTCTTTTCTTCTTTTTATTTTCTTTTACTTTTTCCTTTTTCTTTCTTTCTTTTTTTTCTTTTTTACTTATTTGGGCCAAAGGCCTGGTTTTGGACAAGGTCCTAGATTGGTGGCTACAAGCCTAGCTCTGATACCAATGTAATATCCATAGTTGGATATTCTCAATAAACTCGGAATAAATCCATAATTTTTGAAATAACCCACAAATCGGTAGATGTAAAATGATATATAAATTGATAAGATAAGATATGAATTACAATTGAGGGCCCGTTATTTATACTTTGGCGAAATACCCTTTCACTAATAGTCATGTCTTTTCGGAAAGACATTATTAATTATCATTATTATTATTATTATTATTATTTATTATTATATATATATATATGTGGATGTTTATTATTATTATTATTTTATTCATAACAATGTACCACATTTTGACACATCAGGTTCTTGGGGGCAAGTATTCACATTGGATCATGATATTACATGAATTCGATCTCCTTTTCGAGAAGGCTAAGTCTAAAAATTCTTTTGTGTTTGTTGAGATCATCTACGACCTTCCCCGTGCTAATGTAGAATCTAAGCCCAATGACTCTTTTGTGGATGAGTCATTGTTTCTTATCAATACATCTGATCCATGGTATGGAGATATCACTTTATATATTCAGACCCAATGTTTTAGCCCTCAGTTGTCTCATGACGACTGTCGTCGAATATGCCACCATGAAAAGTATTACCTGATTATCAGTGATACTTTGTACCGTTGTAGTATCGATTCTATTCTTCAACGTTGTCTGACTCATGACGAGGCTGGACACGTCCTAAATGACTGTCATGCTGGGGTTTGTGGCGGTCATCTCTCTGGGATGGCTACAGTGCAAGAGATTCTTCACGTGGGATATTATTGGCTGTGTATATTTAAAGATTGTATCGAGGTCATAAAAAATGTCCTCCATGTCAACATTTTCATACGAAAAAGCGCACCCATCTCGCCCCGTTACACCTGGTTATTGCCATTGGCCCCTTCGCTAAATAAGGCATTGAATTCATGCATTGTAATCCTACCTCAGCTGGGGGGAATAGTTACATCATCATAGTTGTGGAATACTTTACAAAGTGGGCCGAGGCAATGCCTACATACACGAACGAAGACAAGACCGCTGCACTCTTCATGTTTAATCATGTCATAGCACAGTTTGGAGTTCCTCAGTGTATAGCTACCGACCATGGTTCTCTCTTTCAGAACCACATGGTTGAGGAATTGAGTGATACATTGGGTTTTCGCCATGAAAACTCAACACCCTACTACCCACAGTTCAATGGATAGGTTAAGGCCATTAACAAGGTATTGAAAACTATGGTCCAACATATGGTGGGTACGCACAATTCCAACTAGCATAATATGCTATTTTCAGCATTATGGGCCTACCGAACTTTTTTCAAAACCACCACTGGATTTACTCCCTTCCAACTAGTGTATGGATTGGAGGTTGTCATTCCTATTGAGTGCGAGATTCCATCCCTCAAGCTTGCCATTGAACTTCTCCCCAACACTACTGCCGAGGAAGAACGCTTCCTCTACCTAGCTAAGCTCGGCGAGACTCACCGTAATGCTGCTCTTTCCAACGATGCTCATAAGAAACGCATCAAAGCGCAGTACGATTAGTCGGTAGAACCTCGCATCTACAACAAAGGAGATTCGATCCTCACATGCGACCAAAAACATGATAAGCTGGGCGCATGGAAGTTTGAGTCCATGTGGCATGGACCTTACATAGTGAAACATGTCTTAGAGAAGGGAGTTTACGAGCTTGAAGACTAGGACAAGATATCTTTGGGTGAGCCCCGCAATGGGCTCGACCTAAAGAGGTACTATTCCTGATTCTTTAATGCATAAGTACTTTTGTATATATTGTACATGGCCTGTTTTTGTTTTTGTGTGGTGTGACGCTTTGATTTTTGTGTGCTTAGGTCTTGTTTCGTTTCTTATACCATGTTATGTCTGCGTGTGTAGATAGAAACTTGCTACGGATTCGCGGACGGTGCCAGCCGTCATACCCACAACCTTGCTTTGGCATCCTGGGTACTCTATTCACCTACTGGCGAGCTTATCATCTCAGGAGGAATGTGTCTAGGTTTCGCAACCAACAATGCTACGGAATATGAAGCAGTCATTAGAACCCTAACAGAGGTTATTTCTTTGGGTATGGACCACGTTGTCATCCACTTGAACTCTCAACTAGTGGTCTCTCATCTTAACCGAGTCTACACCATCCGCGATCCTACCTTACTTTGTCTCTATAGACGAGTCCATTTTTTGGAAAGGTCCTTCGATTCCATTCAGCACTTTCACATTCCACGAGACGTGAACACAGTTACTGACTCAATGGCCAACTTCATCTTAGATTGGTACATTGCACACACATAAGCATATTCATGAACTGTTAAAAGTAGACATAACATGTAAATAACTCATTTTATAAGAAAACACATAAACAAGATCACATCATTCATCCATTTAAAACACATAATGTATAAAACCACCAAAATGTCTATATATATATCATCATAAAAAAGTAGTGCTGGTACAAAATCTAAAGCATGAATCTATACAAAATTTGAAGCCTCATAGATTTCAGTAGTACAAAATTTTAGGATTCTGAGCTCTCAGTACATACATAATAACAACATAAGGCCTAACGCCTGACCCATGCACCCCTAGGTCTCACAGCTCTATCCTACTGAGTATGGAAGTAGTCAACTGCCCTTGCTACCTTGCGGAGCAACACATTGAAGTGCACAGACTCCCCCATCGCATACCTCTGCATAGGCCATTGTAACTCATCCACTATCATCTCTGGAACATCTAACGTCAACCCGGTCAAGTTCTCGTAGACATCCTCCATCTCCATAATGGCAGCATGTACGATTGGGGCCATGGCTGCTCCCCCTCCTCTCCTCGCAAGAAGAGAAATTCCTACTGGTCGCAGAGGGCCCACATCTGCACACACATGTTATTAACTTATCAACACTATAACAAAAAAATCATAAATACACAAAACTAAAAAGTATAAGGGTCATTGTTCTTACCAATTTCTCCCCACTCTGCTCCCTCGTGCACCGCCAAGTCTGGGTCCTCCCTATAATCTGTACCACTGTACGGATAGTCCTCTAACATGAGTAGTTGGCCTTCCATCCAGGTGAAGAACTTAGGACCATACCCGATGATAGGACCCCCACCATGGTGGGCCATCACCTTTGTCCATCTAGCCATGTGAGGATCCTTAGGATCCCTATCATCCAAAGGCACCTGCGGGCACAAGAGGGGAACCTGCTCCAATAGAAATGAGATCACTATCGATCTGTATCCAAACTGCTTGAGCTCTCCACGCCGACACTTGGTCAGCTGATCTTGAATGTTGGTGAGGAGTCCCTCACACCAGTTGAATACCTTCGGAGACATACAGTCCTCCGCATACAACATCTGGGACCTGGTATCTAGGTGAGCTGCTTGGCTTCCTTCTATCCTCACTATGGTAAAAAGTATGGCACGCAGCAGGCGTTCTCGCACCTCTTTAATGGGAATCTTCCCACTAGAGGCACGGGCATGAGGAGTACAATGCTGAAGGATCAAGTCATCCACAATCCGATCACTTCCCTGTGATCTGGTAAGAGCCCCGGAACGCTAACACATGTGCATAATATATATATATATATTCTTAGAAAGATAGTGTTGGACTACTAAGCATTTAAAAAAAACATGATGTATTTTAGGAATACAGATGCAGACCGAAGTTGAGTAACTTCAATAGCATATTGTGAAACTTTATGTTTATTTATTGTAAACTACTATGCAAGATAGAAAGACATTGCAGGTGAACTAAACAAGTACACTAAATAATAAATGTCTATACACAGGAGCAAGTGGCTCCAAAGTTTTATGTTTTACATTACGCAACCAATTCTTGAACCAGGTAAAGATGGTACCAAAATTGCAAACATTAGCAATGCCCAAGATAAGGAGCAGAGCAATACCGGAGATAAAGTATTGCATTCATAAAAACCCTATCTATAATATGCCTTTGTCATAAGATTGTAATTATTTTTTCTTCAATATATTGGAAAGAGAATGTGTTTACATATTGTAGAAATGCACGGAAGGAGGATGAACAGGTGAGGTAGTGCAAAAATTGGCACAACACCGAGGACGGTGTTCTTCCAAGAGGGAGATTATTATAACATCCGCATCTTTAGTAAGATTCTTATTTACGCAATTTTGTCTATTTATATAACCTAAAACCTAGACTAGGTCAGCAATGCAACCTAGAGTGTAAAAAGGGCATGGTGAACCACAAGGGGAAGAGTTTTAAATTTGATGAGTTCGCGGTACTCTTTGGCTTTGATTAACTTTGGAACATGAGTTAAGTTAATTGAATCTATGATATATTTGTATATATATAGATATACCTAAAGAACATCACTTCTAGTTGGATTTTTAATTAAAGCATGATAACTATTGATTATAAATACATATGTATATGTATTTATATGTGTTTTATATGAGAATATATAAATATATATAAGTGCATATTTCTACTATATATTTTATATACATGTTATTTTACATGATATAAATAAATTTATATATTTTATTTATATGTTTATGCTTTTAGTACTATTTAGAAATGCATATATTTTATGGTTATGCTTTTATATGAGAAAATGTTTACATTCAATGCATAATATTATTCTTTCATTCCCAACAAGAGTAATGTTACTCAAGATTGAACAATGTTTAACATGCACTTGAAATTGTTAATTCACTCAATCTTTGTGGAAATAAATTAGGGGTTCATTTATAAGTAACTCCTATTGTGGACTAAAGGTTAATTTGTATTTATTTTCCTTAAGGTTTCGCCTCTAGTGTGGGAGGAAGACTATCAAGTTAGTTTATAATTGTGATTTGTGTAGGTTAAAAAGAAACCGTGAATTGTATTATTTTAGTATGAGGATGCAATTATGAATATTTTTATGTGAAATGTACATCCTTGTATTAATCAATTTTAACCAAGTGTATATTTGTTTGTTTAAACCTAGTCATGGCACCCTTCTAACTACCCTCATGCAGGTGTTGAGGCAGGTTGTTAGTTTTCAATTAATTTATCTTCTGTTGATTGGGGTGTGGTTCTTGTGGGGAGTTAGTACTTGTCCTTTGAAGGTAGAAGTGGCTATTGGCGAGAGGCTGACTTCCTTTATGTTCTCTTGTTTTGATAGCGATTTCTAGAGACAGTTAGGGTTCTCAACGGAGGGAGGGATTCGAAATATCTAGGAGGGAACACCGCTTTAAGAAAATAGGATAAACACAAGGAGCGGTATGACAGAGGTGATTCTGCAAGAGAAAAGGAGTTGCAGACTTGGTGATCGAACTCTTTCTTCAATAGAACGATTTTACTTAAACACATTTGTCTTGTTGTTTACGCCAAGGAAATAGAGATAGGGTAAAGGAACAACCCTGCGTCAAATTACCATTACAAAAAAGATGAAGACCTGGTAGACTTGTACCATCCATCTCTTGCTTTGTATTTCTATTTTGTTAAAGAAAGTTTTTTTTCTCTTTATTGTGCTGACATGATAGAAATGAAAACGAATTTTCTCTCTCTGACATTTTTGTCTTTATAATTGTTTAAGAGAGCTAGAAGTCTCTCTCTCTCTCTCTTGGACTTTCATGTGCGTATTTGGGGATACATCCCTTTTATTACTCTATGGATTGAGAATGCAGGTCTCTCTTTCTCACTCTTGATTGTTATGATTATTATTAGTAAGAGAGTCTAGTCTTCCTGTATGATTGATATCTAGAAAGTATTATTCTAGTTATCTCAAGTTTTCCCTTGACTACTTAATAACCGTGTTCAAGTATTCTTGCTTAGGAAGAATGAAGTATGAGTATTTTCATGATGTCACAGTCCTAGTTATGGTGTCATATTATTTCATAACATATTTATGCTTGGAAATGAGTCAGCAAGGGGTTTAATTGTAGACTCAATTACCAGGGCATTCGATATGCCTTCTAGTATTGAGATTATCTTTGAGCCAAAGTCTGGTGCAAGGGATCTATAGCGAGGGTGTAGCCCTGGTAAGCACTCCTTTGTTTAGCGTTCTCCATGAAGGAGAAGACCCACTTTCCCTGTAATTTTAACTATCCATATTTGCTTTTATTACATTGTAAGCGGTTTTCTTTAATTATCTGTGCAGAAGTAGAAATTTGGGATAACCCCACGAAGGAGGAAATCCCTTCAAAATTTCATTGTAAGCGTTTTTCTTAAATTTTTTGCGTAGAGCACATTGGGTTGAAATCCCTGCAGGCTCACAGGGTTTGCATTTTATTTTATATGTGTTTATCTTATTGTATGCACAGAAGTTTACCTTCAGTGTTATGATATACATACTATCGATGGGAAAGCATATAGCTCACCCCCGTAGTAATTATGTTAGGAGATATATATATATATATATATATATATATTTAAATGATGTGGATGGGGAAGTGTGAGCTTCAATAGTGTTAACCATGTTATTATATTTTTTTATACTTCCATCGAACTTAACCCTGTTGGGATATATTTCCTGCAGATGTGTTTCCTGTTGTGATTTTGGTTGATATATCATTATATATGTATACATACTAAATGATTTTAATTGCATATTGGTATGCTTAATATTATTTGGATGACAGTGTTAAATTTTGAGCATTAATTCACAATACTCTTGGATCTTTACTGAGAGAACAACATATACAGTATATCAATGCATAACAATCACAATAAGCATGAGAAGCATGACAAGAATCAAAAGCATGAGAGACAAGAGACACATAGTTTCCGTGGGGAAAACCCTAAGGTGAAAAAACCCCACAACTTCCTCGGAGATAGAGAGAGAAATGGCTCAACCAAAGTACAACCAAAATACACTTGAGATAGTCTCCTAGAGCAGATGATCCTCCTCCTCACTAGTGCGCCACTTTCTGAGTGAGAGAAGTGTGTCTTTCCGAATGATCCAAATAGAGATCTCCCGATCTCTATTTATACTTAACCTATTTTCCCAGTGACCTTATGTGGCTGACTTGTCTATCTAGATACATCCACAATATAATATATATTTTAGGGCCGACCCCACACATGGTGGTCTAATCATCGTCATCGAATCATCGTCATTGTCACTGTTGCTGCTATCTCAATCAATCTCTGATCTACTCGTCATAAGAAGTTCTACAGAGCCAGTCCTTTTTCATACTGGATGTAGGCCCACCACCTGCAAGTCTTCATCATCTATGCGAACGATCTGATATAGGTGGCCTCTCAGGACTAATTTTATGTGCGGATGCAATATTGGAAAGAGTATCCCAGGATCATTTATGTGCCTAAGCACGACCAAAAAGATCTCCTAGGACTGATTACATGCATCTCCTCCACAATACCTTTAAACTGCATCCCAAGAACATTTATGTGCCGCAGCACGACCAACAAGATCTATAAAGAGCATCCCAGGACTTATTACGAGCACACAGCTCAACCTCTCGGATATCCAGGACTGATTACATGTGGATAGACAAAACCTTTAAAGAGCATCCCTGGAACATTTATGTGACGCAGCATGACCGAAAAGATCTCTAAAGAGAATCCCAGGACTAATTACGAGCACACAGTTCAACCTCTCGGATCTCCAGGACTGATTACATGTCTCCGTAGTAATACCTCATCCCAGGACTGATTATGAGCACACAGCTCAACCTATCGGATATCTAAGGACTGATTACATACTACATAGCAATACCGAAAAGAGTACCCTAGGAACATTTATGTGCCATAGCATGACTGGCAATATCTCCAAGGACTGATTACATGCTATTTGCACAACTTGCCACATATCATCTCTGACCTCCAAGTATCAACTTGATACTCATGATCCAAAGGATCATCATTGCACGAGGCATCATCCTGGTACATATCATCTGGAGAAACATCCTGAAGCTCATCATCATGATCAACCTGATCATACAATGCATCCACCTGATGCATACCAAGTATCTACCTGATACATATCACCATACACAGTGTATCCACCTGATACATATCACCATACATAGTGTATCCACCTGATACATAGATACATGATCTGCTTGATCATAACTGATACATATCAACATACATGATCTACTTGATCATACAATGTATCCACCTAATACATATACAGATACATGGTCCAAGCATCCAACATGATGCATATACAAAATACATACAAATGATCCAACTGATCATATCCAGCATCCAACATGATGTGATATACATATAAATGATCCAAGTGATCATACCCAGCATCAACACGATGCGTACATACATACAAATATAAATGATCCAACTGATCATATCAAGCATCAACACGATGTGTACATACATACAAATATAAATGATTCAACTGATCATATCCAACATCCAACATGATGCATATACAAAGCAGTAACTGGAGCATCGTCCTGATGCTCATCATCTAATGCTTACATCCACAGCCATGTGAAGGATCCTCCTTCCAACATGCTTGGAATGGCTTTAGAAAATGTGACCATCACTTCTTCCTCGAAGTGTCGTCGATCTAAAGAACACCAAGCCTCTCCCTGAAGTACTCGAACTTCACCTTGGCTAGTGGCTTTGTCAGCACATCTGCAATCTGCTCATCCGTCACAACATACAGGAGATTCATGGCTCCTCTCTGCACCATATCCCTCATGTAGTGACATTTGATCTCTATGTGTTTTGACCTGTCATGAAACACTGGGTTCTCAGACAGCTTCACACAACTCTGGTTATCACAGAATATACCAGTAGCATCCAATGGGAGATCAAATAACTCAGACAGTAGCTTCCGTAGCCATACTGCCTCAAAACTAGCTGAATAGGATGCAACATACTCTGCCTCAGCTGTACTCAGTGCTACGCGGGACTGCTTCCTGCTGAACCAAGAGATCACACCTGATCCCATAAGGAAGCAACACCTAGATGTGCTCTTCCTATCTGCAGCACTGCCAGCCCAATCTGAATCAACATAACCCTGCAGGTTAAACTTTTGATTCACTTAATACTTGATCCCATAATCCACTGTACCCTTCAGGTACCTCAGGACATGCTTTACAACAACCAGGTGAAAACTCCTCGGATCCGTCAGGAACTGGCTCAATGTGTTCACTACAAAGCAAATATCTGGTCTTGTGTTCGTCAGGTACATCAAGGACCCAATCATCTGACGATACATAGAGACATCAACCGGCTCAGATGAAGCATCACATAGAAGCTTCAGATTCGATTCCATGGGTGTGGCCATGGCCTTGCAATCCATCATCTCGAATCTCTTCAGGATATCTACAGTGTACTTCCCTTGACCAAGGAATATCTCACCTGAATTCTGCCACACCTCCATACCTGGGAAATAATGCATCATTCCCAAATCTTTCATATTGAACTCAGCAACAAGCTTCCTCTTAGTATCTGCAATCAATCTGTCATCTCCTATTACAAATAAGTTATCCACATATAGAAGTAGAATCACAGGATTTCCTTCCTCAACCTTGTAGTAGAAGTTGGAATCCGATTTACTCTTAGTAAAGCCTAAGCTAGATAGGAAACTGTCCATCCTACCATACCAAGTTCTGGGAGCTTGCTTCAAGCCATACAAGGCTTTCTTCAATATGCACACATATGACTCCCTGTTGTGTATTTCAAAACTGAGTGGCTGCTCCATGTATACTTCCTCTTCAACTACACCATTCAAGAAAGCAGTCTTGACATCCATCTGGTGTATTTTCCATTTCATTGCTGCAACCAGGGAAAGTATTGTTCTGATGGAAGTATACATGGCTACATGTGCAAAAGTTTCTTCATAATCTATTCCCTCTTTCTGAGAGAAGCCACGAGATATGAATATTGCTTTGTATTTATCTACACTACCATCTGCATCATGCTTGATTTTGTAGATTTATTTGGAAGTCACAACAGACTTCTCTTTAGGTCTTGGGACAACATCCCAAACATCATTTTTCATTATTGATTGGTATTCCTCAACCATATCATCCTTCCATTCTTTCTTTTCCGTTGCTTCTTCATAATTGGAAGGTTCTTTGTTCATAATGTCACAGAGTAAAGCAACATAGTTGGTATGTGATCTGGTTCTCTTCTTTGCTCTGTGTTCTTCTTCTGGAATGCCAAATCTTTCGGCATCTTGAATGAGCTCTCTAGCCCATGCAGGTTTCCTCTTGTGAGAGTTATCCTCACGAGGTGGATTTACAGGTTCTTGTGGATCTTCAAACTCACGAACAACTTCTGGAATTGCTTCAGTCATGGTAGTGTATTGAAATCTAGTTTCCTTAGGCTCTTCATAAACTTCGATAGGTGCCTTCCTTGATTTGATGAATGTTGAGTTTTCATCAAATGTTACATCCCTGCTAACATCAATCTTCTTGAACCTTGGAAAGTATATTCTGTAAGCCTTCGAGCTTTCACTATAACCCACAAAGACACCGTTCTTTCCTGAAGGATCTAGTTTGGTCCTCTTTTCCTTTGGAACATGAGTGTATACTAGACAACAAAATATTATGATATGGCTGACTTCAAGTTTCTTACCAGAAAAGACCTCTTCTGGTGTCTTGTTGTCCAATATCTTGTGGGGTGTTCTGTTCTGCACATATACAATTGTTCTAGCTACTTCTGCCCATAGATGCATAGGTAGATCCTGGTCATGCAACATTGCCCTTGCTGCTTCCATGATTGTTCTGTTCTTCCTTTCTGTAACTCCATTCTGTTGAGGATTTTAAGGAGCATTCAACTCCATCTTAATGCCTGAATCACTGCAAAGCTTCTTGAAGTCACCTGAGGTGAATTCTCCACCATTGTCGGATCTAAATGTTTTGATCTTTTTTTCAGTTTGATTCTCCATCAAGGTTTTGAATTCCTTGAACTTATCAAACACCTCATCTTTGTTTTTAAGGAAGTATACCCAAGTCTTCCTGGAGAAGTCATCAATAAATGAGACATAGTAAACATACCCACTTAGACAACTGGATGACATAGGACCACATACATCTGAGTGGATGATTTCCAGGATATCTTTTGCATTGGTTTCACTGCTTGGGAAAGCCTTCTTAATATTATTACCTTTTGCACATCCTTTGCAAACACCTTCATGTTTGGTCTTGATTTTAGGAAGACCCTCTACAGCCTTGCTTGCAATTGGAAGTGCCCTATAGTGCATATGAGCAAGTCTTCTATGCCAAAGTTCACTTGGCTCCATGGATTCATGCACCATGGCATGTTCAGGTTGTCCTTTTAATTTATACAAACCTCCCTCTTGCTCTCCAATCACAACTGCATCATCTATGGTCTTTCCCTTTGGCCACATTAGGACTTGGCCATCCACAAATGCAACCCTCATACCTTTTGCATCCATTGCAGAGATGGAGAGTAAGTTCTTCTTGATCCTGGGTACATAAAGGACTTCTTTCGTCTTCAAAGATTTTCCAAAATCTAGATTGTAGGAGGCTTCACCACTTCCTTTGATGGGATATTGATAATCATCCCCAAGTTTCACTTTATGGGGTGATTCATGTTCAGACAAATTTACAAAGGATTCTTTAAACCTAGTCATGTGTTTGGAAGCCCCACTGTCAACTAACCAATCATTACAACCATGGGAGATAGTACCTATGAGAGCAGAGATTAGAACATACTCTTCTTCACTTGATGAATCATCATTACTATCATCACTTTCTGCCCTAGCCTTCTTCTTTGGAGGTTGATCATCTTCGGCAGCATGAGCATGGTACCTTCTTTTGTTAGCCTTCTTCTTCTTGCTAGAGTTGTTGTTGTTGTGGTTCTCCCTTTTGTTCTTGGGACATTCTGAAGCAAAGTGACCCTTCTCATTACAAGTGAAACACCTTAGATATTTCTTGTCTTTTTGAAAATGATGAGAAGATTTCTTCTTGTGATGGGATGGCTCCCTCTTGAAATTTCCCTTCTTAGTGTGAGCTGTGAGAGCTTGATCTTCATTTCCCATCTTCTCTTCTCTTGCCACAAGCCTTGCCTCTTCTTGAGAACATTCCTCCCATAATATGATGAAGGATATTAAATTCTTTCTGGCACAGATCCCCTGGATAAAAGAGTCCCATGACCTAGGTAGGCCATTCAAAGTAGTCATAACAATTTCACCATTCTCCACCATTTCATCTACAACTTCAAGTTGTTCCTTGATCTGAGAGACCTTGGAGAAATAGGATTGAGTGGTTTCTCCATTCGACATCTTGACCCCTTTCAATTGATTCCGCAGGGTCATCTTCTGATTTATGTTCTTTCCTTCAAATAGCTTGGTTAAAGAGTCAAACATAGCCTTGGGTGTCTTTAGAGAAGACACATGGGGTATGAGATGGTCTTTGATAGAATCAACAATGATTCTCTTTGCCTTGACCAAGTTCTTCTTATGCAATACCTTAGCCTCTTCATCCTCTGGGATAGAAATGTCTTCTTTTATATATGAGTCCAACTCATTCTCTTCCAGGATTAACCCAATCCTATACTTACAAGCTCGGAAGTTATCAACCCCTTCAAGCTTATCCTCAAGCTTGGTGTGGTGAGACATCTTAAAGAGTACTTCAAATGGAAATAGAAAAGATTTAGGTCTTACCACTTGAAATGCTGAAAATTGGATCTGGTCCCGGATTAGGGTTTGTTGAAAAAACCCTAAAAATTCTAAATGTGAATTTCAACTTTCTGAAAGGATAGAAAGATGCGCCTTGATGAGATGATCAGCCTGGTGTATTCAGAATTTGAGATCAACAAAGCTTTACCCTTCAGATTTTCCTTTTTGTCCTCCCAGGTTCACTAGTGAGAGCCCTGAATTAGGGTTTGAGTTTCCCGGATATCTACCCAGCCAAAAATCTTGATCCAAAGCTCTAAACTTCGATTTTTGCAAGGATCTTCTAGCTATGTCTTCATATTTCAGAAATTCCTATTTTTGTGGAAACCCTAATTTTTAGGGCCAAATCTGAAAATGCTCAGAATTGAATTCTGATTGGACAGATAGATTTTCCTTGATGAGTAGAGTCAATCTACTATACTGCTTTCCCAAAACCTATGGAGAGAAATCCAATAAACAAGAAACTCAAGTTTCTTTCACTATAAAATGTCTTCTTCTCAGGTTAGCTCTGATATCATGTTAAATTTTGAGCATTAATTCACAATACTCTTGGATCTTTTCTGAGAGAACAACATATACAGTATATAAATGCATAACAATCACAATAAGCATGATAAACATCACAAGAATCAAAAGCATGAGAGACAAGAGACACAGAGTTTCCGTGGGGAAAACCCTAAGGTGAAAAACCCTACAACTTCCTCAGAGATAGAGAGAGCAATGGCTCAACCAAAGTACAACCAAAATACACTTGAGATAGTCTCCTAGAGCATATGATCCTCCTCCTCACTAGTGCGCCACTTTTTGAGTGACAGAAGTGTGTCTTTCCGAATGATCCAAATAGAGATCTCCCGATCTCTATTTATACTTAACTTGTTTTCCTAGTGACCTTATGGGGCCGACTTGTCTATCTAGATACATCCACAATATAATATATATTTTAGGGAAGACCCCACACATGGTGGTCTAATAACCCATCGGCAAGTACACACACTTGCGACACTTGTCAATCCACATGATGACACTTCCTTATAGAGGAATAACACATCTCTTATAAGGGTACAATAAATATATATGAAATACATAGATTAAATACATTCCAAAGTTACATATACATCAACAGACAGTGCATTTTCTCTAGCATGCTGCACAAAGTTTGGCAAGGCTACCTAAAGCCTGTTGATGATATATAAATTATATGTATTAAATGCTTTTATTATTGGCATGCTGAATGTTGTTGGAATGTACTCATTTCATATTGAGTTTGATGCATGCTGAAAGTTAATCATTGCACATAAATGGGAGTATGATGAATATTGTTTGAATATATTCACTTTGTGATAAGTATGTTGCATGCAGATCATTATGATGTCTTTGTACAACTCTTTGATTGTATTTACATACACTACATGTCATGGATTTTCAATATAATTATCCCTGTGGTAATTGGGGATAGAGTGTTGTTGAGATAATATTTGTATTTATTATTCCCGCACACTATTGATTATTCCTGTTATATATGGGGTATAAAATCTCAAATATTTAAACATTTGGATGTACCATAGATCTTAGAAGGTCAATTCCAGAGTACATACTTGGGCTAGCATAGAAAAACACCACAACGGAGTAAGAGGTTAGAACATGAGAAGTGTTCAGGTAGGAGCACTACCTTAGTAGGAGAACTGCAGTAACCATCAAGCCTGTGAGTGGCTGGTTCGAGGGAGATGAGACTTAAAACTCACTATCCTAATTGTGGATGACCATGCCCAACTTGGGGGTGGCCTTCGGACGGACTAAGTATAAGTCATCGGAGAGTCTACAGTTGGGTGGAGCATTGCATTTCCCCAATTAATTCCCCTTAATAAATATTTATGATTAATAATCAAATAGAATTAATGGTACTAATGAATGTTACAAGTGTGATCTAGCTAGGTAAAGAAAGCAGGGAGGAAAACTCCCTTTCATCTCTACCAGACTGGTAAGAAATGTATGCTTGGTGAAGTTAATGTATTCCTTGATACATCTTGTATCCTAATGATAGTAAAAGGGAAAGTGATGAGATTATTCAAGTATTCTATCTTTAGCTATATGCCGATAATATAATAAAAGAGAATTTTCTTATGCCTAATGTTTAAACCTGTATTAGAATTTATATCTAATATATGAGGATATGGTTGTGGGTGCAATTGAAAAATAAATGAGCTTTTGTTTTAAGTAATATCGTGTACTTGAATGTTCTCTTAAATTAATGTTTACATCTTACGCGGATAAAGAGTAAGACAATATGTTTGCTGAAAGAATGTAATAATAGTAAGGACTATTACAATTGTAATAAAGAATGGTCTCTTACATTATGTTCGCATGAAAGTTGACACATGTAAAAGTATGTGTGAAAAGGGACTCATTAAACAATCATGATTATATTCACTTTGTGAAAGATATAGAGGATAGTTAATATAACATAGCTGAATGCCTCTTAATTTAGAATCACACCTTTTGGTATAATCTATTGTTGATATAATGTTTAATGGAGAAAAACAACAACAGGTCATCATATTGATAGAAAAGTGTATATCTTTGTCTACATTTGACTTGTGATGGGATCAATGGTAATCTTGTATGCTTCTAATGTTTTAGTTGATTCTTGTGAAAGAAAAGGTGTGTTAAGAAGATGTGACATCTAGATGTGATGCAATAAAGATGTTGTCTATATGTTATTCAATTATGATAATTGAGTTGATGTTGCAAAATATAAGAATGATTATCTAAGGACCTTTGCATAAGATGGGTATACTTGATTATACTAGAGGATGATTTAAGAAATATGAATGTTTATTCTTAATTGACGGTTGTCATGTGTAAGTACTATGTCACAACCACAAGACTAATGTTTCATCTACTCGCTGAATGTGAGAGGTCAATTCCAGAAGGAATGATACTTACCAAGTATGTTAAATAAAAAAGAAGAATTTCAGCCCATTTTCTCTAGAATGTTCTGAGGATTTTGGGTGTATTACACATCCACATGACATCCTTGTGCAAGGTCTAATTGATGTTTCCACTTGTATCCTCACTATGCAAGTCATCCACCTATGCTCTACCCTTACATGTGGTTGTCTTTTGATTTTCCACAGTGTATTCGTGCCTTTTTCTTACTAATGATCATAGGATCTAGCCCTTGAGGAGTGCGAAGGGACCACATGCCTAGGAATGTAAGATTGATAAGCATCCCAACCCTCAAACTCATGTATTCCTCTCCTCATCTATATTCACATATATATTTGTGAACACTAAGCTCCCCAGTCATAGGTCTTTCCACTTTTGTAGCACAATACTAAAGGGAGTGTTTTCATTAGTACTACACTATTAAACTGCTCTATAGAAACTATCTCTGTATAGTGGCCATGAAAAAATTCCTTAGGTTTCCTACCTTTTTTCCAAGGAAAAAAAACTTTATATTTGATATTTCAAGATTGAAATCAAAATATACATTATCTTAGCCTCTTGGGTGAAGTCCAAAAATCACAATTGATCTATGAAATCAGTCCAATCCTAAACTAATTATCACAACCATACTTTGTTTAGTTAAGGATCCAAGTGTACTCCTATATTTCCTTTAAAAAATCAATAGTATAAGAAAAATTACCCCTGCAAGGGTTAATTTTGGAGCAATTCAACTCTTCTAGTTTAATCAAAAGCTAGTAGATAATATTAATATGATAGAGCATCTTCCTTGAATTCTTGTACAAACAAACAACCTTCCTACAATGAGAGATCTTATTTAGATAAGAAGTTTGCTTTGTTATTGAAAACCTTGTAAATATAGTGAAGTATATTGATACAAGTGTGACTTTACCTTTAGGAATCTATTCATGATAGGTACTAGATCAATGCTGGTGATTTGGAACTTTTCATTTACCTAGTCCATGTGTAATTTAGAATCTCCCAAAACCTACAGGTTCTGAACACCTTTTCTTTATGTTGATTTCAACAACATCCAAAAGAAAAATATCTTAGTTCTATTGTTCGAACCAAGTACAACACCATTTATTAAAATAAAGTGATGATTATCATTTATATGAAAGATGGCCCCAACACCACACTTTCCTAGACTACCTTGAATATCCCCATCAAAACCCCCTTAAGGATAATAAGAATCTAATATAGGTTCCTTCCAAATCCCTCGAGGGGTTCATTCTATGAACCTATGACATATCATGAGAATTCATAGTATATTAAATAATATCCCCGATTTCACTAGATATTAAGGAACTCCTCCAAAAACCACTTTATTGAATCCCCTTCCCAATACACCTCTCCAATTTAAAAATTCTCTATTTTCACTAGATATCCTAGGTATCCATTTTTTTCCATGGAATTTTAATACTCTTTTTTATTTTTACCCTTTGTATTGTTGATGTATATGTAACTTCGGAATGTATTTCATCTATGTATTTTATATATATTTATTGTACCCTTATTAGAGATGTGTTATTCCTCTATAAGGAAGTGTCATCATGTGGATTGACAAGTGTCGCAAGTGTGTGCACTTGCCGATGGGTTATTAGACCACCATGTGTGGGGTCGACCCTGAAATATATATTATATTGTGGATGTACCTATCTAGACAAGTAGGCCCCATAAGGTCACTGGACAAACAGGTTAGTATAAATAGAGATCGGGAGATCTCTATTTAGATCATTCGAAAAGTCATATCTCTCTCACTCAGAAAATGGCGCACTAGTGAGGAGGAAGATCATCTGCTTCTAGGAGGCTATCTCAAGTGTATTTTGGTTGTACTTTGGTTGAGCCATTGCTCTCTCTATATTTGAGGAAGTTGTGGGCTTTTTCACCTTAGGGTTTTCCCCACGGAAACTCTATGTCTCTTGTCTCTCATGCTTTTGATTCTTGTGATGCTTGTCATGCTTATTGTGATTGGTATGCATTGATATACTGTATATGTTATTCTCTCAGTGAAGATCCTAGAGTATTGTGAATTAATGCTCAAAATTTAACATGGTATCAAAGCTAACCTGAGAAGAAGACATTTTGCAGTGACGGAAACTTGAGTTTCTTGTTTATTGGGTTTTTCTCCATAGATTTTGGAAAAGCAGTATAGTAGGTTGACTCTACTCATCAAGGAGAATCTATCTATCCAATCAGAATTCAATTCTAATCATTTTCAGATTTGGCCCTAACAATTAGGGTTTCCACAAAAATAGGAATTTTTGAAATCTGAAGACATGGCTGGAAGCTCCTTGCAAAAATCGAAGTTTAGAGCTTTGGATCGAGATTTTTGGCTGGGTATATCTCCGGGAAACTCAAACCCTAATTCAGGGCTCTCCCTAGTGAACCCGAGAGGACAAAAAGGCAAATCTGAAGGGTAAAGCTTTGTTGATCTCAAATTCTGAATACACCAGGCTAATCAGCTCATCAAGGCGCATCTTTCTATCCTTTCAGAAAATTGAAATTCACATTTAGAATTTTTAGGGTTTTTCCGACAAACCCTAATCCGGGACCATATCTAGTTTTCATCATTTCAAGTGGTAAGACCTAAATCTTTTCTATTTCCATTTGAAGTACTCTTTAAGATGTCTCACCACACTGATCTTGAGGATAAGCTTGAAGGAGCTGATAACTTCCGAGCTTGGAAGTATAGGATTGGGTTAATCCTGGAAGAGAATGAGTTGGACTCATATGTAAAAGAAGACATCCCTATCCCAAAGGATGAAGAGGCTAAGGTAATGCATAAGAAAAACTTGGTCAAGGCAAAGAGAATCATTGCTGATTCTATCAAAGACCATCTCATACCCCATGTGTCTTATCTAAAGACACCCAAGGAGATGTTTGACTCTTTGACCAAGCTATTTGAAGGGAAGAACATAAATCGGAAGATGACCCTGTGGAACCAATTGAAAGGAGTAAAGTTTCAAAATGGAGAAACCATTCAATCTTATTTTTCAAGCGTCTCCCAGTTCAAGGAACAACTAGAAGCAATGGATGAAATGGTGGAGAATGGTGAAGTGGTGATGACCACTCTAAATGGGCTACCCAGGTCATGGGATTCCTTTATTCAAGGAATTTGTGCAAGGAAGAAGTTGATCTCCTTCAACAGATTGCGGGAAGAATGCTCTCAAGAAGAAGCTAGGCTTGTGGCCCGAGAAGAAAAGATGGGAAATGAAGATCAAGCTCTCACGGCACATGCCAGGAAAGGCAAGTCCAAGAAGGAATCATCTCATAACAGGATATTCTCACACCACCATTATCATAAAGATAAGAAATATCTCAGATGCTTCAATTGCAATGAGAAGGGACACTTTGCTTCAGATTGTCCCAAGAAGAAGAACGACAACAACAACAACTTCAATAAGAAGAAGAAGAACAACAAAAGAAGATATCATGCTCATGCTACCAAAGATGATGAAACCCCAAAGAAGAAGGCTAGGGTAGAAAGTGATAGTGATGATGACTCATCATGTGAAGAAGAATATGTTCTAATTTTTGCTCTCACATGCACTATCTCCCATGGTTGTAATGATTGGTTGATTGAAAGTGGGGCTTCCAAACACATGACTGGGTTTAAGGAATCTTTTGTGAATCTATCTGAACATGAATCACCCCATAAGGTGAAACTTGGGGATGATTATCAATACCCAATCAAAGGAAGTGGTGAAGCCTCTTACAACCTAGATTCTGGAAAATCTTTGAAGATGAAAGAAGTCCTTTATGTACCTGGGCTCAAGAAGAACTTACTCTCCATCTCTGCATTGGATGAAAAAGGAATGAGGGTTGAATTTGTGGATGGCCAAGTCCTAATGTGGGCAAAGGGTAAGAACATAGATGATGCAATAACGATTAGAGAGCAAGAGGGAGGTTTGTATAAATTGAAGGGACAACCTGAACATGCCATGGTACATGAATCCATGGAGCCAAGTGAACTTTGGCATAGAAGACTTGCTCATATGCACTACAGGGCACTTCCAATTGCAAGCAAGGCTGTAGAGGGTCTTCTTGAAATCAAGACCAAACATGAAGGTGTTTGCAAAGGATGTGCAAAACATAAGAACATTAAGAAGGCTTTCCCAAGCAGTGAAACCAAGGCAAAAGACATCCTGGAAATCATCCACTTAGATGTATGTGGTCCTATGTCATCCAGTTCTCTGAGTGGGTATGTTTACTATGTCTCATTTATTAATGACTTCTCCAGGAATACTTGAGTATACTTCTTGAAGAACAAAGATGAGGTGTTTGATAAATTCAAGGAATTAAAAACCTTCATAGAGAATCAAACTGACAAGAAGATCAAAACATTCAGATCCGACAATGGTGGAGAATTAACCTCAGGTGACTTCAAGAAGCTTTGTAGTGATTCAGGGATTAAGAGGGAGTTGACTGCTCTTATAATCCTCAATAGAATGGAGTTGCAGAAAGGAAGAACGGAACAATCATGGAAGCAGCAAGGGCAATGCTCCATGACCAGGATCTACCTATGCATCTATGGGTAGAAGCAGCTAGAATAGTTGTATATGTGCAGAACAGAACACCCCACAAGATATTGGACAACAAGACACCAAAAGAGGTCTTTTCTGGTAAGAAACCTGAAGTCAACCATCTCAGAATATTTGGTTTTCCAGTATACACTCATGTCCCAAAAGAAAAGAGGAATAAACTAGATCCTTCAGGAAAGAAGGGTATCTTTGTGGCTTACAGTGAAAGCTCGAAGGCTTACAGAATATACTTTCCAGGGTTCAAGAAGATTGATGTCAGCAGGGATGTAACATTTGATGAAAACTTAGCATTCATCAAATCAAGGAAGGCACCTATCGAAGTTTATGAAGAACCTAAGGAAACTAGATTTCAGGACACTACCATGACTGAAGCAGTTCCAGAAGTTGTTCGTGAGTTTGAAGATCCGCAAGAACCTGTAGATCCTGTGAGGATAACTCTCACAAGAGGAAACCTGCATGGGCTAGAGAGCTCATTCAAGATGTAGAAAGATTTGGCATTCTAGAAGAAGAACACATAGCAAAGAAGAGAACCAGATCACATACCAGCTATGTTTCTTTACTCTGTGACATTATGAACAAAGAGCCTTCCAGTTATGAAGAAGCAGTGGAAAAGAAAGAATGGAAGGATGCCATGGTTGAGGAATACCAATCAATAATGAAGAATGATGTTTGGGATGTTGTACCAAGACCTAAAGAGAAGTCTGTTGTGACTTCTAAATGGATCTACAAAATCAAGCATGCTGCAGATGGCAGTGTAGAGAAATACAAAGCAAGATTCATAGCTCATGGCTTCTCTCAGAAAGAGGGAATAGATTTGCACCTGTAGCCAGGTATACTTCCATAAGAACAGTACTTTCCCTGGCTGGAGCGATGAAATGGAAAATACACCAATTTGATGCCAAGACTGCTTTCTTGAATGGTGTAGTTGAAGAGGAAGTATATGTGGAGCAACCACTCGGTTTCGAAATACATGATAGGGAGTCATATGTGTGCAGATTGAAGAAAGCCTTGTATGGATTGAAACAAGCTCCCAGAACTTCATATGTTAGGATAGACAGTTTCCTATCTAGTTTGGGTTTTACCAAGAGTAAAGCGGATTCCAACCTTTATTACAAGGTTGAGGAAGGGAATCCTGTGATTCTACTCCTGTATGTGGATGACCTAGTTGTAACAAGAGATGACAGATTGATTGCAGATACTAAGAGAAAGCTTGCTGCTGAGTTCGATATGGAAGATTTGGGAATGATGCATTATTTCCTAGGTATTGAGGTGTGGCAAAGTGCAGGTGGGATCTTCCTTGGTCAAGGGAAGTACACAGTAGATATCCTGAAGAGATTTGAGATGATGGATTGCAAGGCCATGGCCACACTTATGGCATCGAATCTAAAGCTTCTATGTGATGCTTCATCTGATCCGGTTGATGTCTCTATGTATCGTCAGATGATTGGGTCCTTGATGTACCTGACGAACACAAGACCAGATATTTTATTTGCAGTGAACACATTGAGTTAGTTCCTGACAGATTCGAGGAGTGTTCATATGGTTGCTGTAAAGCATGTTCTGAGGTACCTGAAGGGTACAGTGGATTATGGGCTCAAGTATGAGGCAAATCAAAAGTTTAACTTGCAACGTTATGTTGATTCAGATTGGGTTGGTAGTGTTGCAGATAGGAAGAGCACATCTGGGTGCTGCTTCAGTATGGGATCAAGTGTGATCTCTTGGTTTAGCAGGAAGCAGTTCTGCGTAGAACTGAGTATAGCTGAGGTAGAGTATGTTGCAGCCTGTTCAGCTAGTTGTGAGGCAGTATGGCTACGGAAGCTACTGTCTGAATTATTTGATCTCCTATTGGATGCTACTGGTATCTTCTGTGATAACCAAAGTTGTGTGAAGCTGTCCGAGAACCCAATGTTTCATGACAGGTCGAAACACATAGAGATCAAATATCACTATATCAGGGATATGGTGCAAAGAGGAGCTATGAAGCTCCTGTATGTTGCAACGGACGAGCAGATTGCATATGTGCTGATGAAGCCACTAGCCAGGGTGAAGTTCGAGTACTTCAGAGAGAGGCTTGGTGTTCTTCAGATTGATGACACTTTGAGGAAGAAGTTATGGACACATTTGCTGAAGCCATTCCAAGCATGTTGGAAGGAGGATCCTTCACATGGCTGTGCATGTAAGCGATGGATGATGAGCATTAGGATGATGTTCTGGTTTTTGCTTTGTATGATCAGTTGGATCATTTTTATATGTATGTATGTATGCATCATGTTGGATGCTGGATATGATCAGTTGGATAATTTATATGTATATGTATGTACGCATCATGTTGGATGTTGGATATGATCAGGTAGATCATGTATGTCTATATTGTCAAGCACTCTAATTGCAGATAATTAAATATCAACACACAGAGCGTATGAAATTTATTGTCAACCCGAGAAAGTCTTTTTATTTCAAAGGACAAGTGCACAATATATGCTTAAACACAAACCATTAGAAGTGAATACTTTTATCTTCTATCATCTATGTTCATCCCAAGAATCTACGCAACCCCAATTGCCTTCTAACTGCTGTACTACAATCCTTTTCTATTATGCATCAAGCAGAACGAATATCATATCTAATCAACGATTGCAGGAAGGAAATCTCAATTGCATTCTAAAATAATCAACTGTCTAATGAAATCAAGCTGGGAATCATGAAGCATGACCTGAACATTACTCTAGAATTTAATAAGGGAGATTGAAGCAACTGTTCTAAGATGCTGAATTGCAAAATATAAATCAATCAACACATAACAGGAAAGCTAATTCGTAGGAACTTCTGGGATTACGTTTCAGCTGCAGGATGAGCACAACAGTGTGAACAGAAATTGAATTACATAAAACAAACCTGACTCAGTCGACTGTTATTGATACCATTTACCAATCTCACAAATAAATCATTTACTGAGAAATCCACACAATGAATATTGCTGCTGCGTACAAAAGAAAGATCAAATCATCACACAACAGAAAGATGAAATCCTAAATTAACACAGCAATCTCTGTGGAAGACGGGCCCAGTCTTCACACAGAGACGCTGGTTGAACAACACTCTCTTTAACTCAGAAGCAACTCCTTATATTAACAGAAGGATGAGTACACAGTTTCGGCTTCACTGCTAATACAAGATGAATTAATTCATTGCTGTCCAACCCCTCGATCGAGATAATACCACATATTTATACATACAGTTGCAACATCAAAAACCTATAATTGGGCAGCCATGAAGATCTATGATCTTCAGGCGCCCTAAATAATCTAGCTGTTACAATGCGTGGCAGAACTGAAATATCCAAATATGAGAGGAGTTATCAACTGTCCCAAGAGTGGCGGTCCTTCCAGCTCACAGCTGGATTCGAGCAGCGACATACTTAAGATAGAACTTTATGTTACAGCTGCCCTGCCACGACTATGCCTTGATTGATGATTTGAGCCCCAAGGAACCTTCCTTAAGCAATGGACGTCCCTTCCTCCGTGACTTGTTCAGCTCCGATCTTCCTGTGGTCTATCTATCTTACTACCTTCATAATTTGCATCATGTTAGCACGAATTAAGAGATGCACAGCTTAAATCATCACAATCATAAGTATTAATACAATAAAACAATAATCGGCCATACCTTGGTAATTTGGGGAATATATAAGGACAATAAGTTGAATTGCCAAGGTAATTGGTGTAAGACAAGGTAAGGGACAGTGATAAATGATGGTCAAAAAGGGCCAATTCTGGGCTCAACATCTCCCCCCAACTATCCTGTTGCATGTCCTCATGCAACAACCTGCATCTGAATATTGTACTGAACCTTGTCCAGGCAAGAGGAAAGAATGTAGATAAATCAGGCATCCCCTCTATCCCTTTGAAAAATTTCTGTGAGCAACCCAGCAGCTCCCAACTTTACTGTTCCCCTTCTCCCGCTACTTGCTAATATCTGCAGTTCTCTTATGCTATGCCTGGGGAAGTTGAAAAGACACACTCAATCTGAATCCAATTCAATGATACCTGTAGGAGGTGGAAGCACTGGTTCTTGTGGGACAGTGTCTTCCAGCGCATCTAATCTTATCAAGGGAGTTGCTGGTTCTTGTGTAACAGCAACATCCCTTAAACCTTCTTCAGCAGCTGCCTTTATTGCTTTTGGAGACACTGGTTCTTGTGTAACAGTGTCTTCTTTGTCAATTGGCTGCTGAGATTGGATATCCTTTTCAATTTGCAGCTCCTCCTCCAAGATTTCAGTGTCACCTGAGCAGGGTGTCTGTACCTGTTCATCATCGCTCCATTGTGTATCAGGAATGATCTCTACTCCCGGGTTATCCTCCAACTGCAGTTCAGGGGTTCTTGCTGCAGCATCCAAGGATGTTGGTTCTTGTGTGACAACATCCTGGCTTACATCTTCATCTTTATTTTGCTGCAGCTCCTCTTCTACGAGTTCTGTATCATGAGAGCTTTCTGGGGTCACCACCCAGAGTTCATCGTTGAATGCCAGAATATCCTCTGTCCCGGCTTCTTCTTCTGTCTGCTCAGTCGGTTGGACGGTCAAGTTCAGGATTGCTGGTTCTTGTGTTGCAGCATCCTGTTTCAACTTGTCACTGTCCTGCATTTCCATTTCTCCTTCTAAAATTATTGTGTCCTGGGAACGTTCTGGGGTTACAGCACAAACTTCTTCACTATCCTCCAGAGTATCCCTTGGCTCCATGATTTCTGTGTCATGAGAACACTCTGGGGTCTCACTATACTCTTTTATAAGCTCCAGAGCATTCTTCATCTCCCGTTCTTCTCCCAATTGTTCTATGATTTCTATGTCGTGGGAGCATTTTGGAATTGCCATACATTCCTTATAAATTTCCAGGGCATCCTCCACTCCCTGTTCTTCTCCCATCTGTTCTATGACTTCTGCATCATGGGAAGTAGCAGCTGCAGCAAGGATGTTTAAAGGTGCTGGTTCTTGTGTTGCAGCATCCTCTTTCTCCACTGCTTTCCCTTCTGTGGCTGCAGGCTGTTGTGCTGAATAGGTGCTAAGTAAAAATTTTATGGCCTGCTTCCTCAAAGATCTCCCCACAGGTGGGGCAGAGTATTCGCTCATCCTTTTCTCCAGCTTCAGCAGAAGCTGTTTCCTCCACTTGGTCTGCAGCCTCTATTAATGTATACATCTTTCTTCCACCCTGCTTTTGGCAGGTTTCCTTCCATGTTTCCAGCTCCTTTCTAAGTGCTTGGAGGTCCTCTTTCAGCATTGCATTCTCATACAAGAGTCCCTCAACCCCCGGCTCTTCCTCCACTGGCCTTTGTGGAGCATCCCTCGGTTTCGGCGTAAGGATTGGGGGTTCAACCTGTGTCTCTAAGGTTGCCCATTTTGTTCTGGCTGCCTCTGCTGCTGTGATTGACCGAGTTCGTTTCCTTCTGATTGGTGCCACTAAATCAAACTCATTGGTGGCCCTCTTCCTTTTCTGTGGGGGTTTCTTTTGTGACTTTCCTTTTTGTAGTGTTTCTTCTCGTGGAGCTGGAATATAGGGAGGCAAAGCTGAAGTTAAAGGAATATTTACCTGCCCTCCATGCTGTTCTTCTTCAATCACAGCTGCTCCTCCTGCCCATTCCGGTGAAGACTCGATTGTGACCAGCTCAATGTCGTCCTCCATTGCTCTAGCTCCGTCATCTTCAGGTTCCATTGTCGCAGCTTTTGATGCTGCTCCAATTTCACCTTCTGCTGTCGGAGCTGCCCTGTTGTCTAGGTTTTCCACGAGGGTTTCATCTATATTGTCGCCTGACAGCTCTGTTTGCGCTTCCCCTCGCTCTCCTTCAGATGCAGTGTCATCCCCCACTGGTTCTGCTTGTGCTGGGGATTCATATACTTCAAACGGCTCTGCCTGTGCCTCGGGTTGTTCTTCTTCTGTAGTTTTGTCAACCCCTGATGTTCCTGCCTGTTCCCCCTATTGCTCTTCTTCAGTTTCATTCCTCCCGGATGGTCCTGCCTGTGCCCTCTGTGGTTCTTCTTCCGTTTCATCCCTCCCCCCAACTTCACTGGAGGAACTCCGGTCCTCCTGTTGTGGCGGAACCGGTAATTGCTGTAATGGAATAACCCTCAAGGGAACAGGTTGCTGTGGCCGGGTGATGAATTGCTCCCATGTTATATTATGTTGGGCCAGGGTTCTTTTAATAATTAACTTAATGAGGCCATGGTGGGTGAGGGAGGATAATGGGTGCTTTGCAGATTGGACGAATGTTGCCATATGGCGCAAATCATGCAATAGGTAAAATGGAATATTTAACAAAATGCCATGACGGAGATGAGAAAGCAAAGGAAGTTCAGAGTTGTACACAGTTTGGTATCTACCTTCGCAAGTTATGTATTTCTTGAGGAAGATAGCGACCTGGTCCCATGGCTGTGGCAGTGACTTCAATGCAATCCCTCTCCTGGATGCTTCAACTTGCTCCCCTGGAAGTAAAAATTGTTCCTGTGCAACCGTTGCAGGGACTCGACGATTAAACCAAGGTTTTCCCACCAATGGGATAGCTGTAACCTCGGATATAATGACCTCCGAAACATCTATACACAGCCCCCACACCGTGGAGTGTGTTTTAGTAAGATTCAATGCGAATTGCAGGGCTGCGTCCCGGTCGAATCCATCCAATCGTTCAAAGAACTCGACCCAGCCAGCGGCTTGAAAAATGGCCAGAACCTGCAAGTTCCGTCTAAGTTCCCGGGTATTGAAAGGTTCATGGCGAACTGGAATGCCCATGGTCCTGGCTGCAAGATAGAACTGCTGTTTCGACAGAGTACAGGATTCAGAATAGAAGTTGCAGCGCGGAGAATGCACGAATCGTTGAGCGGAGACGTTGAGCGAATGAACTAATTTGGAAAGTTAAGCGCAGAGAGGAGTTTAAAGTTTTCATGCCGAATTGGGGAAGGTGGCAGTTATTAGTATGACGTCGTACGAGGGAAAGGTTCAATCAGATATAAATGGTGGTACGAGTGAAGGTACGGCCAATCTCGTTTACATGATATCAATACTTAGTCACGTGATAAATGAAAGCCATACCTCATAAAACTGTGCGTCGGAAGGCTGCGGAAACTGGTGGAGCATGGAGTTGGTGACGTCATGGAGCCGAACGCGTGCACAATCAGACGTGGAATCATGATGACTCGGATAAGGCACTGATTTCCTTCGCTGGTAAAACACAAGGCGTCGCATCCTCCGGGTTGAAATGATGAGTTCGCCGGCAGGACTGGGCTGAATCAGCGTCATAATTAGCAAGTTGAACAATCCTTCTGTTAACACGGGAGTTACCACTGCAAATTGCCAAAGAAATGATCACACGGCCGATGAAAAAGCTTGTTGCAGCTGACAAGAAAGAAGTTACAGCCATCGTGAAAGAATTCGTGGCAGCCAGAAAAAGATTCACAATATCCGGGAAAAATTACGGCTGTCACGGGAAAATTTTACAGCGGCGGAAGAAACTTACGGCTGGCGGGAAAAGATTTTTCGAATATGGGAAATATGTCGCAGCCGCTGGAAAGAAATGACAGCTGTGGTGTGGAAGTGACTTGGTCAATGAGGTGGCGGCCGGGAAGTGATGTGGCGACTGCGAGAAAAAGATGTTGCAGCCGCCGAAGTTACAGCCACCGGGATTGCAGCTGCCGGAGTTGCAGCTATCGGAAAAGATTTTGACGGCGGACGGGAAAAATTTACGGCTACCGGGAAATGGAGAATACGGTTGTGGCTGGTAAATGGAATGGCAGCTGCGGAAAAATGAGATGGCAGCCGTGGAAGATGAGGTGGCCATAGCTGGTGAATGAAATGGCAGTTGCGGAAAAATGAGATGGCAGCCGTGGAAGATGAGGTGGCCATAGCTGGTGAATGAAATGGCAGTTGCGGAAAAATGAGATGGCAGCCGTGGAAGATGAGGTGGCAGCCGCGGAAACTGGAGTTGCAGCTGCCGATGTTGCAGCCGCCGATGTTGCAGCCGCTGATGTTGCAGCCGCTGATGTTGCAGCTGTCGAAAAAGATTGACGGCTGTCGGAAAGGGCATTACGGCTCCCGGGAAATGGAGAATACGGTTGCCGGAAAAATATGTTGCAGCTGCCGGAAAATATGTTGCAGCTGCCAGAAAATATGTTGCAGCTGCCGAAATTTTTTTTTTTTTTTTTTTTTTTTTTTTTAACACAAGGACGGCACGGAGGGATTTTCATTATGGGCCCCAAACTGATCGTTCTCCTGGCGCTTCCCTGAAATTTTTTTCTTAAAAGACAACAGCAAGCAAAGAGATCAAATGCAAAAAGAAAGAAAACGACAATTATACGCTACAGCAAGGAATTATTTATGTACAGCAAATATGATTTTCATTTTAAGATTTGGTTAAGGTAGAAAAATGTTCCTGCTCTGGTGCCAATTGGTAGTTTGGATCAGCAGCAATCTGTGAAATGAATGCATCTTTCGAAATGGGCTTCCGATACAGTCGCAGCCTGTGGCCATTAACAAGTAATGGCATACGGTTTTCATCAATGGTGACCAGGCGAACAGTGCCGTTGTCAAATACCCTGTCAACCAAATATGGACCCAACCATCTTGTGCGTAATTTCCCTTTGAAATCTTTCTTGAATCTAGAGTCGTACAGTAGTGCCCAGTCTCCTTCATGGAAGATTTTCTTTTTAATGAATCGGTCATGCCAGTTAGATCTCTGTTGCTGAAGCAGCACAGTCTGGTCCACCGCAGCTAATCGTTTCTCATCCAGTTCATTCAATTGATTCAATCTTCTTTTCTGGGCTTCTGTTACATCCAGGTTCATTTCAATGGCTGTTTTCAGGGTCTTGATCTCAAATTCAATTGGAAAGATGGCACTCTTACCATACACCAGATCATAGGGAGAAAATCCCGTGGTGTTGCGCCAAGTCGTGCGATATGCCCACAGTGCTTCTGGAAGTCTGTCAGCCCAATCCCTTCGATGGCTTTTAACTGTTTTAGTAAGGATTGCTTCGATAACTTTATTAGTGCTTTCCACCTGACCATTGGCCTGGGGATGATAAGGTGAAGCTATCTTGTGCTGCACATGATACTTCCGGAGCAAAGATTCAAATTGATGTGAAATAAATTGTGGTCCGCCATCGGTAACTACTTCCTTTGGTACTCCAAAACGGGTAAAAACTTCACTGTACAGGAAATCAATCACCGCCTGGTCGTTTGCCTTAGCCAAAGCTACAGCTTCTACCCACTTAGTCATGTAGTCTGTACACACCAAGATGTAAATCTTTTGTTTGGAAGGAGGGTTGATAGGACCAACAAAGTCCAATGCCCATCTATCAAACGGTTCTAGTACCACTTGGGGCTGTAAAGGCATCTGGTCTGTCTTATTAGGTTGGCCCATCCTTTGGCAGCTGTCGCAGGACTGAACATATTTTTTAGCATCTCTGAACAGTGTCGGCCAATAATAGCCCATCCGCAACGCCTTATGTCCTGTTCTTTTATCTGCAAAGTGTCCTCCGCAAGGTTCATCGTGACAGGCCTTCAGTATATGAAAGATCTCATCTTCCCTTACACATCTTCTAATTTCAAGATCAGGTCCTGTGTAAAAGAGATGGCCTTTGAGCCAACAATACCTGGCACTTTGCTGAATAATTTTTATTTTCTCTCGTTTAGACATATGTGGCGGAAGTTTCCCTGCAGCCAAATAATTAGCAACATCTGCATACCAGGGTGAATGAGCTGAGAGTGCAAATAAATGTTCATCCGGGAAAGCATCCTCAACAGGTGAACTGTCATCACTGTTAGTAAATCGTGATAAAAAATCAGCAACAACATTTTCTTTTCCAGGTTTATCTATAATAGTAATATCAAATTCCTGTAATAATAAAAGCCACCTGGTTACTCTGGCATTAGTGACAGGTTTATTCATTAAATACTTAATGGCAGAGTGATCAGTATGCACAAATGTAGGATACCCAGTAATGTAATGCCGAAACTTATTAATAGAATAAACAATAGCAAGAAATTCTTTTTCAGTAACCGTATAATTTAGTTCAGCAGGGGCTAAGTTTTTACTCACATAATAAATAGCATAAGGTACTTGACCATCCTGCTGTCCTAGTACTGCTCCAATGGCGGTATCAGAAGCATCTGAAGAAATGTGGAAAGGTATGGTCCAATTAGGTCCCCTTAAAATAGGGGCTGTGGACAGTTTCTCTTTAAGCTTATCAAATGCTGTCTGGCATGCTGTACTCCATGCAAACTGCACATCCTTCATTAACAATGAAAACAAAGGAGAATCAAGTTTGGAGAAGTTTTCTATGAATCTCCTGTAATACCCAGCATGTCCCAGAAAACTTCGCACCTCTTTCTGAGTTGAAGGGGTTGGTATATTCTTTATCACCTTAATTTTTGAAGGATCCACTTGAATACCGTTAGTAGAGATGAAATGTCCTAATACCACCCCCTCACTCATCATCATGTGGCATTTTTCAGTGCTCAGTGAGAGGCGAGCCTGTTCACAGCGAATTAAAACCTTCTTCAAATTTTCCAACGCTTCATCAAAATCCCTGCCATAAGGAGTGAAATCATCCATAAAAACTTCCATGCTATCATTTACCAATTCAGAAAATATGCCAATCACAGCTCTTTGGAACGTTGCAGGTGCATTGCACAACCCAAAGGGAAGCACCCTGTAGGCGAACGTTCCCCAAGGGCAGGTGAAGGTGGTCTTATCCTGATCCTCTGGAGCAATCTGGATTTGATTGTACCCACTGAATCCGTCCAGGAAGGAGAAGAACTTCTTCCCAGATAAGTTATCAAGTACCTGGTCAATAAAGGGCAGAGGAAAGTGATCCTTTTGTGTAGCCTTGTTCAGCTCCCTATAATCGACACAGACTCTCCATTTACCGTTTTTCTTGGGTACAATTACAAGTGGGGAAACCCACTCACTGTCTGAAATAGGATAGATGAATCCTGCTTCCAAGAGTTTCTGGATTTCTTCCTTCACTATATCCCTCAGATTGGGGTTCATGCGTCGTTGGGGTTGACATACAGGCCGGGAGTCGTTTTTAATATAAATATGATGAGTGCACAGACTAGAAGGAATACCCTTCATGTCTGTATACTCCCAGGCGAATGCCCCGTTACGTTCCTTCAAGAGATTGGTTAGGCGCTTTTGTTCTTCTGAGGAGAGAGCAGGATTGATGTTCAAAGTTCTTCCAGGCTCTACCTCAATAGGAATACTTCTCGAGCTTTTCAATACTGGGATTATAATTGCGTCATTGGCTAGTGCTTCCTCCGTAAGCTGTTCTTGTTCTTCTTTGCTGAGGGTACTGTTCAGAAGTTGATAAACTTCCTTGTCTACAGAAGCAGGTTCGCTAATGAAATTATTAACGGCATCGTCTTCTGTTTCGTTTTTGAAAGTTAGTGCCTTCCCTATTGTTAGTAATGGCTGAACATCTTCTTCTTCTTCTTGTTCTATCCAAAGGGAGGTTTCAGTTTCTAGACTCGGCCTTGCTGGAGGGTACAGGGTAAGATTTTTGGTTTCCATGCCATCAGATATAGTCATAGATCCTGATCGACAGCTGATGCAAGAATCAGCTGTAGCCAACCAAGGTCTCCCTAAAATCAATGGATGTCCCCCCAGCTGTGATTTTGGCTGTAATACCAGAAAATCGGCAGGGTATTCCCACGAGTCTACTGAAATAACGAGGTCGTCCAAAATCCCTTCAGGTCTGATGGTGGATCTGTCTGCCAGTTCTAAGATAGTAGGGGTCGGTCTAATATTGGTGAATCCGAGTTTTTTTACAGTCTCCATTGTTATAACATTGATCGCAGCTCCTAAATCTACTAGTACGTTGGGTATCTGCGTTTGTCCTATGTGTACAGTGACAGTAGGATTGCCGGGATCCTCATACTTAGTTACAGGGGTTTTTCCAGTCATTAAAGCGTATAAATTCCCTATAACATGAACAGTAGGAGGATCTCTGGGTTTCCTTCCCGGTCTTTTAGTGCACAGGTCCCGAACAGTTCTAGCGTAGATAGGTACATCTTGAAGAGCTTGTAAAAGGGGAATCTTAACATAAAGGTTCTTCAATTCTCCTAAGAGATTGAACTGAGGTTGCCCCCCTCTTTGTGGCAGCATCAATCTCTCAGGGTAAGGTGGTTGCCTTACCAACTGGGTGGGCTGCGTGTTATCCACTTCATCGTTCAATGTTTCAGCCCTACCATCTGAGGGATGCTCAGCATCTTCAATGATAGGAACCGGATCAACAGGATGCTGGGAACTCTCTCCTTTGTCATACACAGTTGGTGGAATATTTCCTGAAGTTACACGTTCTACTACCTTCCCAGACCGTAAGCGAATGTCATTACAAGGTACAGGGGAGAGAGAGTAGGCTGGCATATTGAGAGTTTCCAGTTGCTGGACTGTTTTATTATTTGGGTTAGGGTTAGGTTGGGCAGGCAGCTGAGGCCGTATTGGTATGTTAGGCACAGGATTATTTTGCAGCTGCAGCTGCGACTGCTGAGGTAGGTATTGAGGATATTGCTGAAATTGAGGATATGGAGGATACGGTAACTGTTGAGGTGAAGGTGGTTGAGGAAACTGATTCCCAGGATGGAAGTTCCTCCATCCAGGAGACCATGAAGTAGGTTGATGAGGTGGCTGTGTCCAAGGACTCCATGAATTATAACCTTGCATCGTAGGTTGAGGAGAATTCCACTGAGCATAATTTGAAGGGAATTGTGTATTTACGTTTTGCATATTAGTATTCCAATTATTCAAATTATTCAAAAATGGAAATGAATCGGGAGACATACCTTGATTCCGGGGCTGCCAGGGTTTCTTCTGTGCAATGAAGTAGGCTGAATCCACCTCTGGAGTTGATGCCTGCAGAACAGCTTTCACTTGGGGCAGCGTGGGGCATTCTTTCATATCATGATTCAGCTCGCACAATTGACATACTTGAACTTTGTCAAGGGGGCATTCTTTCAGTGGATGAGTCTTTCTACATCGGGGACAAAACACCCCTAGTGTGAGATCCTCCACTGCCTGTCTTTGCTTGGCCTTCAAGACGTCAATCTCTGAAGAGATAGAGCTCATCATTTCTGTTTTAAAATTTTCAAGAAGATTGCCTATCTCTGCACGTGTAGCTCCCCCATTGGATGACTTCTGAGTTCTGTCGAAGACATCACGTTCCAGGTTATTTCGTTTATGCTGCTTATTATGCCTAGAAGATCCCCTGGAATATCTCTTACATAATTCCACAATTGTCTCAAAAGATTCTTTAGAGATATCCCCCTTTCCTAATAAATTTAGCATGTCTAAACAATCGTCCCTGATTCCTCGAAGCAGGATTATCTTAAGCACATCTAGTCCCATGTTCGTCTGTCCAGCTCTCTGCACATTGTACAGCAACCTCTCTACAAAATCCTCCAAGCTTTCGTCCTCCTTCTGTACCATTTTGAATAACTCCTCCCTCTTGTCCCTGGTGTTGCAATATTCTTGATATTTTTCCAGGAACACTTGCTTCATCTTGTTCCAATTAGCAACAGTTCCTCCCCCAAGGCTCATGAACCAACGTAATGCATTGTCCTTCAGGGTGGCAGGAAAAAGCTTCAACTTTTGAGCATCTGTGACATAATCATAGCTGCGACAGAGGATATCGAATTCAAACAGGAATTCGTCTGGATCTTCTGCCGCCCTGCCATGGAAGCGGGGTAACACCGACGGTGAGATGTTTTTCATAGGAGCTGTCCCCTCGAGCTGCTGTATTGGGAATTGCAATGTAGCCATAGTTTCTGGCGGGGAATTATCTTCATGATGGTATTGTACCACTGCTTCTTCCTCTTCATTCTCATGTCTGTTATTCATCTTTTCTTCTGTATCTTCTCCTTCGTTTGTTCCTTTATCCCTTACCTCAGTTGTAACAGCTGCGTATTGTTCGGATGTAACAGCTGCGTATTCTTCGGTTGCAGCAGCTGCGTATTCTTCGGTTGTAGCAGCTGCGTATTCTTCAGTTGCAACAGCCGAATCAGCTGTTCCTTCTTTAGCAGGAGTATATGCAGAAATCACCGCTGCTCCTGTATCTTCCACTGTAGATCCTGATGCTAACGCTCCAGGATCAGTAGGGCCTCTTTTGATAGGAGTCCCCTGTTGACGAGATCTGACAGCTGAATCAGTTTTGTCAACAAGGTCGTTAATGAATGTTCTTCTGCCCAGCGGTGGACCTCGACCACGACCCGAACCACCTGTACTGTTAGTAATTTGTGGGGTTTTGGGGGTCGGGAGGTGATCGCGTTTTACCCCCCTCGTATTCATGCGAAGCAGATCATTTCAAAAACAACCAAAAGACTGACTGAAAGCAATTATCAGATACAACTAATGACTAGTGTTTAATTTTTATCCTTCCCCGGCAACGGCGCCAAAATGTCAAGCACTCTAATTGCAGATAATTAAATATCAACACACAGAGCGTATGAAATTTATTGTCAACCCGAGAAAGTCTTTTTATTTCAAAGGACAAGTGCACAATATATGCTTAAACACAAACCATTAGAAGTGAATACTTTTATCTTCTATCATCTATGTTCATCCCAAGAATCTACGCAACCCCAATTGCCTTCTAACTGCTGTACTACAATCCTTTTCTATTATGCATCAAGCAGAACGAATATCAGATCTAATCAACGATTGCAGGAAGGAAATCTCAATTGCATTCTAAAATAATCAACTGTCTAATGAAATCAAGCTGGGAATCATGAAGCATGACCTGAACATTACTCTAGAATTTAATAAGGGAGATTGAAGCAACTGTTCTAAGATGCTGAATTGCAAAATATAAATCAATCAACACATAACAGGAAAGCTAATTCGTAGGAACTTCTGGGATTACGTTTCAGCTGCAGGATGAGCACAACAGTGTGAACAGAAATTGAATTACATAAAACAAACCTGACTCAGTCGACTGTTATTGATACCATTTACCAATCTCACAAATAAATCATTTACTGAGAAATCCACACAATGAATATTGCTGCTGCGTACAAAAGAAAGATCAAATCATCACACAACAGAAAGATGAAATCCTAAATTAACACAGCAATCTCTGTGGAAGACGGGCCCAGTCTTCACACAGAGACGCTGGTTGAACAACACTCTCTTTAACTCAGAAGCAACTCCTTATATTAACAGAAGGATGAGTACACAGTTTCGGCTTCACTGCTAATACAAGATGAATTAATTCATTGCTGTCCAACCCCTCGATCGAGATAATACCACATATTTATACATACAGTTGCAACATCAAAAACCTATAATTGGGCAGCCATGAAGATCTATGATCTTCAGGCGCCCTAAATAATCTAGCTGTTACAATGCGTGGCAGAACTGAAATATCCAAATATGAGAGGAGTTATCAACTGTCCCAAGAGTGGCGGTCCTTCCAGCTCACAGCTGGATTCGAGCAGCGACATACTTAAGATAGAACTTTATGTTACAGCTGCCCTGCCACGACTATGCCTTGATTGACGATTTGAGCCCCAAGGAACCTTCCTTAAGCAATGGACGTCCCTTCCTCCGTGACTTGTTCAGCTCCGATCTTCCTGCGGTCTATTTATCTTACTACCTTCATAATTTGCATCATGTTAGCACGAATTAAGAGATGCACAGCTTAAATCATCACAATCATAAGTATTAATACAATAAAACAATAATCGGCCATACCTTGGTAATTTGGGGAATATATAAGGACAATAAGTTGAATTGCCAAGGTAATTGGTGTAAGACAAGGTAAGGGACAGTGATAAATGATGGTCAAAAAGGGCCAATTCTGGGCTCAACATATATGTATCATGTATTTATATTTGTATCAGGTGGATAAACTGTGTGATCAGGTGGATCATGTATGATGATATGTATGAGGTAGATACTTGGTATGCATCAGGTAGATGCATTGTATGATCAGGATGATCATGGATGATGAGCTTCAGGATGTTGCTCCAGATGACATGCAGTAGGATGTTGCAGTGATGATGATTAGGATGATCATGTGTACACCAGGATGATGTATGGTGAGTATCAGGTTGATACTCTGTGGCCGTGGAATAGGTTGTGCAGATAAGGATGTAATTTGTGCCCTGGGAGATCCGATAGGTTGATACATGTGCTTGTAATCAGTCCTGGGATACTATTTCAAGGTTTTTCCATGACCACATGTAATTTATGCCCTGGGAGATCCGATAGGTTGAGCCTTGTGCTCGTAATCAATCCTAGGATGCTCTTTCGAGGTTTTGTGGTGACCACATGTAATTTGTGCCCTGGGAGATCCGATAGGTTGAGCCTTGTGCTCGTAATCAGTCCTGGGATTCTCTTTCGAGGTTTTGTGGTGGGGTCACATGTAATAAGTCTTGGAGATATGGATAGGATGAAAAAGGCCTCAGATGCTCTTTAGGGTTCTTGCTAGTCAAGAGAATCTTTTAAGGTTTTGTGACACATGTAATAAGTCCCGAGATTTCCACAGTATGGCCAGTGATGATGAAGACCTGCAGGTGGTGGGCCTACATCCAGTATGAAAAAGGATTGGCTCTGTAGAACTTCCTATGACGAGTAGAGTCAGAGATTGGTTTAGATAGCAGCAACAGTGACGATGATGATGTCGATGCATCGATGACGATGATCCCGAGAAGAAGACTTGTCTACCAGATCTATGTCGAGAAATACCTTCCTAGTTAAGAGGGAGTGTTGATGTATATGTAACTTCAGAATGTATTTCATCTATGTATTATATATATATTTATTGTACCCTTATTAGAGATGTGTTATTCCTCTATAAGGAAGTGTCATCATGTGGATTGACAAGTGTCGCAAGTGTGTGTACTTGACGATGGGTTATTAGACCACCATGTGTGGGGTCAGCCCTGAAATATATATTATATTGTGGATGTACCTAGTTAGACAAGTAGGCCCCATAAGGTCACTGGACAAACAGGTTAGTATAAATAGAGATCAAGAGATCTCTATTTAGATCATTCGGAAAGTCATATCTCTCTCACTCAGAAAGTGGTGCACTAGTGAGGAGGAGGATCATATGCTTCTAGGAGGCTATCTCAAGTGTATTTTGGTTGTACTTTGGTTGAGCCATTGCTCTCTCTATCTCTGAGGAAGTTGTGGGGTTTTTCAACTTAGGGTTTTCCCCACGGAAACTCTGTGTCTCTTGTCTCTCATGTTTTTTATTCTTGTCATGCTTATTGTGATTGGTACGCATTGATATACTATATATGTTATTATCTCAGTGAAGATCCTAGAGTATTGTGAATTAATGCTCAAAATTTAACATGTATGGTGACATGGAACAAGTCTTATAACCCCTATGAACCTTGAACGACAGAATATGAAATATTAATGGGAACAAATATTTCAAGGTAGGGACCAACCCCCTGAACACATGAAAATCATTGTAATTGACTTCAAACCACATTCACTCGTAAATGAAACCTATTCAAACAACACTTTAACTCTAAATACAGTTGGATTCACACTACCTTAGAATATATCATACTTATTCAAGCACTATTCTGACCTCACACAAAGTTCGAGTCACACCAACTTTATGCACAAAGTACCTATTCAAATCCCCCAATACTTTATTCAACCTCCTAGATACATAATTATGAAACACCCCTAATATGTAGGAATTTTTAATATATTAAATATACCCCTTGACCCTTATATACTAGGCAATATGTTTCTTCCAATTTTTAGAGTATTAAATCCCCCAACATGAACTCACATATATAATATTGCCTACTTAGTGAATCCCCCATGCAAAATTCTTGTGGAATTTTTCTTTGTCTTCTTGTATCTTTCTCTGTAGGATAGTCTCATGCTATGATAAACATACCCAATTGAAAGGTGTTTTTACTACAAGGAAAACACGTTCTAGAGGAGGTCTTTGTAGACCTTGCACAAAAAAGGCACATTCATTAGTTTATAGTGGAGGCGAGTAGGCATGGGTTTTAGCAGGTTTTCAATTGGTGCACCAAAAACTAAAACACTCACCATTGCGCTTTAAGGAAAGTCATGTCAGTGCATCAAAATCATAAGAGAATTGAAGTACTGGTGTGCCACACTATGAAATGCACTAACAATAATATAGTTCGATGGAAATCTATGTGTGTGTGTGTTTGTGTTTTCCTGTCAAAGCTTGTTGGTGTGTTATGTGGAAACCAATGGACTGATCTATGACAGAAAAAAAAAAAATTTTATTATAAAAAATGTATGGTGCTTCACATCTATATAGATGCACCAATGTGCCAACACACAACATGACCGGTGTGCATCACTAAAGTTACATCAGTGTCAAAGAAAACATAGCTCGATGAAATTCAAAAAAATATACATTTTGTTCCTATTAAAATTGGTGATGCATATTGATGAAACAGATGCACCAATGCATGTGAAACTAAAAAGCATTGACTAGAAACCAAAAAAAAATTATTATTAAAAATGTACGATGCACCGCATCTATCAAAATGCACCAATGCACATCATTAAAAAAGGAGCAGTATCAAAATAGTTTGGTGGAATTTTTTATTATTTTATTTTATTTTATTTTCTTGACAAACCATGTGCGATGCGTGTAAATAAGATGGAAGAACTTATGCATGCAAGGTTAGAACACATCACACTAAAAATACCTGCTTTTAATTTAACCTTTATGGCTCCTCGATGTGTTATATTTATAAAGACAGACTGGTGCTTAACACGATACAATGCATTGGATGATATCTAAAATTAATATTTTTTAAAAATAGATAGTTGAATAGTGCTTACTATTAAACGAATCTCACTTGTATCCTAAAAATGTGCACTAACGCGCCATGAAATTGGGCGCAACAGAATAGGGTAACATTAAAAAAAATGGCACCAAAATGTCATTTTCTCCTTTTCTTAGTGTTGGAGACCGCCTTGTACCACCCAAGCAATGTTGTTGATTTGTGACACCTATGCCCCCCATACTCGGTGCACCTAGTTGTATTTTTTCCATGATTTGGTTGGTCAATGGAGTTGAAATTTTTCTACGCAGTTGGAAATTGGATTTATTCTATACATGGAAACCATTCCTCTCAAGAAAGTAAGAGTCCAAATATTCTTTTTATTACATTCTCATTTAATTTATTAGCAGATTAAATTGAGAATTTCCTTCAATTTTCCATTTAAAAATTAAATAAATCTGCGCGGTGCACTTTTCCTATTCATCTCACACTAGCCTTGATGACTGGTGCACTATGCTCAAACATAGAGTACACTGGAAACGAGTGCATTTAAAAACAATTAAGGAACTGTTTATGTTTATTTCCAATAAATTGGATGCACCATTTACGACATGTGAACATATGATGCAGGAGCATCGGGGCCTAGGTAGAGTAGTCGAAGATGATCGACATAAGGAATACCGACCAGAGGGAGTGCCGATGACCACTGGTGCAGAAGAGAAAATTGGATTTCAAAGTCAATAAGTCGAGCAGGAGTTGTCGAGGTATGTCAACATGTGAGCAGGTCGAGAGTCGACATGTCAAAGGTCGACAAACGACAGAGTTGTAGCGGACACGTCGAGGGTCGACATGTGTCAAACCGCGACACCGACAGGTTTGGGAATGAGCCAAGCAAGGCGGAATGGGTGGATTGGAGAAGCCTAAGCGTAGAGTGAAGCTGACGGGAGACAGTATGGTCAAGGAAGAGACATGACCGACTACTGTAGAAGTGTCAAAAGGGCACACAGAAAGTCAAGGAGAGTACTTGGTAGACGTTCGAGGTTGCTAAGGAAGTTATTACCATTTATTTAAGGTAGTTGGGATCGTGACAGGTATCAACATAGGTAGAGATTGTGCAACACCAAAGAGGCGCTGACAGTTGCAGGTCTACAGGGTCAGGGAGATTGGCGGATAGAGGAAGCATGTCTCGAGGGTCAAAGTGATCTCAGGAAGAGCAACAGCAACATAGTATAAGGACATGGAGTTTGGATCAGTTAGATAACTTGGAAGTGGAGAGAAGATCGATCCATATCTTAGAGTTCCGTAGTGAACTAGGAGAGGGTGAATATCGACACACTGAAATAGAACACAGTTGCTTCCGTATTGTAATAGGCTGAGGTCGACAATAGTTAGTTGTTTACATTTCTTACAGTTGCATTGTAACCATTTCGGTAAAAGTAATATAAGCCAGCTTCTGGCATCCTGTTTACATCTTGTTTATGTGAACGTGTGTGTTGTGTGTAATCGTTAAGCAAGACCCTTTGCGAAGGAACCTTGCATCAACATAAAACAAAACACAACAATTAACCTATCAAACATTATTTTTAAACACATAGTGCTATTTAAATAAATTAATGCACCTTTCTTGATGCTTGACCATAAATATGCACACCATCCATAGTGCGTGAACCAAATGTAGACTCACTTTTGAACCATAAAAATAAAAAAATACATTGTTCTATTTAAATATTCAGATGCATCAACACCAATGCATGCCTCTTCATAATGAGCACCTTAAAAATTATATTCAAGACACATTAATAAATTTAACACCAAAACCTTGTAATGTATTTTACCACATACAGGTGCTCACTATATACATGAATGCACAAGTGCTAGGTATATATTGATGCATCGTCGATGGTGTATTTTCATAATAAGCACCATAAAATATATTGATAAAAAAATTGTTTTTATTGTTGCTTTGATTATATATAGACACACCGGTGTGTATTGATAAACAAAGCACCGAAAGGTCTATACTTACAAAAATGTGTTTTTATTTCCGTGGCGCACTTTATATATTTTCAAGCACCATTTTTGGCATGTCTTTGTTTTTCTAGAACTGCTAGTGGTGTGATTAGTTTACATAAACACTAGGGACGGTGCATGACTGTTTTATGGATGCACTTAGGAGCTTTGAATTTTCTTTTGAGAAAAAAAATTATTTTCTTCTTTTAATAAATGTAAATCTACTTTAGTAAAAAAATTATTTTTTATTTCTGTATATATATCTATAGATATATGTTTATCATGAACATTATATGTGTTTAATTAGATACCAGAGTGATGAGAGAAACAACAAGATCAGGAAAAATGGTAGGACCAATATAATGTTGTACGAGAGTGGGATATTAGAGAGAGGGAGAGGGATTTGGTCACTTGTTATGAAGATAAATAACATGAAAATACATAAGATAATATAAGTAATAAATAATAATAGAAATGATTAATTAATAAAAATATATAATGAAAATATGTGACTTATAAAAAATACATGACTATTAATGAAAGGGCACTCCATTTAGATATATATAATGGGCCCTTAGTTGTAATCTGTAATCTTATATTTTTATTCATATATTATTATTCAATTATTATGTATCCGGATGGATTTATTTATAACGTTCCAAATATTTTGGATGTCTGGAGTCTGAACCAGATTATTTCAGTACATTTGGTATTAGAGAAAGTTCTCATTCCACCTATTGGCCATAGCCTTTATCAAATCTTGTTTGGTTAGTTTTTAGAGTTTCTATTATCTTGGTTTTTTACCACAACAACCCTTGTCCATCTACAACTCAAAAATTATGTCAAAGAAAAATAAATATGCTACCAAGTATCACTGTCAATGACCATTCAATTAAGAAATAACCAATTGGGAGTCCAATTTGATGATTATATGAAGGATTACAAGGGTAATAGCTTTGGAAAGTATCTCAATTATTGCACTATATTCTATGACAATATTGGTTGCAGATCCAAGAAAAGTTCCTTCTGAACATTGAAGTTGGTTGGTAGGTGAAAATATCACCAATGCGGTGGAAGAGATGTTCCATGTGCTATGGATGGAACTGTCCTTGTATCCTAGATAAGTGAGAGTATCATATGACATGTGCTAAGAAAAATACCAAGAAATATAAGAGTGTTCATGAAACAACTAATGTACAGAATCATGATATAGATAATACAACATAATACAACAAGTATTGTGAGGCATCAATGCCTACATGAAGTAATTGATCCTATTAACATTATTAGAGAGTAGTTCTCCATCATAATTAAATAACTCATAAGCTCCCCATTTCAAAATGGTTTTAATGGTGAGTGGGACATACCACATGGACTGAAAATTTCCCTTCTGTAACTTATAATGGTCTTGATCATAAACCAAAGCCAATTAACCTTTGGAAAATACTCATGGATGGATGTTCTTATCATATTGGGATTTGAATCATTTCTTTTATGCTTCAATGGTAAGAGAAACCTCCCATTGAATTTCATCAAGACGTTATAAATAGAGGATCCACTCTTCTTCAGAAGAGGTGTTGGGCAGGATCTTGATGGCTAGTTGTAATGACAAAATCTTGCATTCAATCAACAATAATGCTTCAACTCCATATAACAACTGGAAAGGAGTGAATACATATGCGGTCTTAGCTGAGGTTCGATATCCCCAAAGAGTATTGTTCTTTTTAATAATCTAATGCATCATAGTATTCAAAACTTATTGATTGCTTCTACTTGACCATTACACTATGGATAGTATCACGAAGGAAATTCTTTCCTCAGTCATAATTTGGTGATAAGTTCTTGCACCAACAAATTTCAAAAATTAGAATCGTTATCAGTAACAATATTCGTAGGTACACCAAACTTGGTGATGGCATGATTGAATAGAAAGTATGTTTCAATTTTACCTATGTTGTTAAATGTTGGAATCACTTCAACTCACTTAGGAAAGTAATCGACTTCCACTATGATGTAATGGTGGTCGTCGACCAAAGGAAGATTGCATGTCATAAAATCGATGGACCATTTTGTAAATGGACCCATGGTAATTATAGGATGAAGTGGAGAATGATTAGCACACACTTTCTTTGTGTATAATTGAAATTGATCACATGTTTTTATGGAATTAATACAATCATTAAAGAGAATAAGATAAAAGTGTTGATGTTCTCCATAGTTACAACATCGAGCAAACATTCTGAAGATCATTCTTCCATATGGGTCATGAACCAGGTAGAGGATGGCCCCATTCTAGCCCTTATTATTCATGTGTATTGGCTATGTCTTGAAGCTCAGATGCTTATCCTTTGTCTAAGTCATGTGGATTGTATAGGGTGAAGGAAGGCTGGAGGTCACATTGCATTCTCTGTGAAAGAGTACTCTTGATGAGTGATGTATTCTTATAGAGTGAGATGAATTGTCTATGTTACAAAGGGATCTTATCCTTTTGTATATTACAAAAGTAAAATATAATGTTGAATTCGGCATTGGATCTAAGAAGTGTCTGAGACTTCTTAGAGTATGGTCAAATCAACATTAGAGATCTATGGAAGAATTTGAAATACATGTGATGAGACATAAACAAGGAGAAATTTTCTATGATGAAGAAATAACCAAGGAGTCAAGAAAATCTATTGAAAAAGTCCTAGAGAAAGTGGAAGGCAAGAAAGAGCACAACTACCCCAGTAAAAGGGGTAAATTGACCCTATAAGACAAAAGATAAATAAAAGATGAATATTGAACTAGCAAGTCAACCCTAGTGGAGAAAAGAAAATTCATCCCCATTAAGGAATCTTCTAGTCAACTAAAGAATAAAAATATAAGTGTTCTCTCACTTCATTTGACACATTCAACAAGCTCAACTCTACTCAATTGGTGCACACTTCTCAAGGAGAACAAGTGAAGATCACTAGAAGTAATTTTTGGGGTTATTATTATCTCTACAAGTTTTATATCTCTCCCAAAAAGGTTAGCTAGGGTTTCTTGTGGAAGAAGGGCACACTCTTGTGCTAGGGATTAATCTTCATGACTGGTATTGTTCTTATATTGGATTATTTTCTTCCGAGAAAAGTTTGTTGGGTTTTCTCCCATTTTGAGTTTTCCATGATAAAATATTTGTGTCTCTTATGCATGGTTATCTTTCTGTGATCCTTGTTTTGTTTTCCACTGCAACTGAATGATGCTATAATTGTGGGATGAAATGAATTATGAAATTAAAGTTGCAGGAGATGAAAATTATATTGCTAAGTTAAAATTCAACAAAAAATATGTTGCATGCAATATTTTTTGAGTTGTAGAAAACCCATAAAAGTGACTACCACATTCTCTAGCATGGTAATCATTCAGTACTTGCTCAACTTAAAAATGAAGTAAACATTATATATTAAGTTGATTCCTCGACAGTGTAGAGTATCCAAAATGATGAGGTACATTTGGGCATGGTGTCTATTACCACCCAGTCTTCATAGAATTTTCACTAGACATAAGACATCATCAGCCAGCTAGAGACCTTCCAGTCCCCCACCCATATTAGGTAGTATTTTTCCTAGTGTTAATTTACACTTCCTTTTTCATGGTAAAATTAGGTTGCTTAATTTTTTTGACATCCATTACATGTGTAAAAGGGCTAGTCTGAGTGAGTCACTTATGTTATGACAACTAGGAAGTGTGCTTTTCACCTAGTTAAACTTAGATCCTACAGATCAGAGTTCAAAATGGTTTTTCCACTCACACCTCCAAATCCAAAGTTTGTTATAATACAGGTTCCTTAGGATGGTGTATAAGTTATTAGAGTTCAATGTAAAAATTTGAGACATTTACCATTTTTTAGGAAAATTTATGACCCTTTAGGTCCCTTGGGGGGTTGAATATGTCCTAATGTGGTAGTGTATGGTCAAAGAGGGTGTAAGACACCTTAATATACTTAATACACCCCTTTTTGGACACTAAAAAATAATACAATCAAGCTAATTCACTCCCTATAGGAAAAATCCCATGATTTATGCATGTTGGATATAAGATTGAGTGATTTTAGGAGGTTGGTAAAAGGGAATATTCCCAAATTCGACCACCTTCAGTGAGGTGTCAATTTTGATTGGACTTGATCTCAATCAATCCCTATTTTCCCCCTCCTTGTCTCCTAGTTGGATCATGAGGATCCCTTAAGCTCTAGTTAACTTCATGAGTTATCAAATTACACTCTAGTTAACTCCATGAGGTTTCATATAACACTCTAATTCACTCTGCCTCATGAAATTCGCCCCCCTCTTCCTCTTTGGCTACTTAAGAGTCCTTCTCTCCTCTCATTGTTGTTCGTTGTTTGAGGAATTAATGCGATATTTATTTGATAATAAAAAAGGATTTGGAGGTCTAGTGTATGGTCTTTATTGTGTGGATTGTTATGCTTCTCAAGTGCACATGTTAGAGATAATATTGTGGTTTTTTTATTGTGATTTATTTGCTTTTGTTGGGCGATAGGAAGGGAATTATTTCCGAATTCGATTAATGCTATGGTTAGTTTATGCTTATGTAATTTCATTTCTATTTTACTTTGAAGCATATTATTTTGGCAGCTTTCCTTTGTTTGGATTGTGCAGAGCTAATTTCTTTTGTTGTAGGATACACCCATGAAAACAAGAAAGAAGGGATCGATGTTTCCCCTTGCAATTATACTTCATTCTTTCTAAGTCATCAAGCAGGTGTTGGTTCGTAGCTTTAACCTCCCTCTCTTAGTGACCTCTTCATGGGAGAAAAACTCCTCTTGACTACTTCACAATAGCTCCATTTCCCATCTGGAAAGGGGCATTCTACTTCTTCTTCTCTAGCAATTTCCCTTCCTAAAAAGATAATTTTTTCCATTTTTTTCACATGCATATGAAGATATATGGCCTAAAAATTGTATCTGAATATCTGACTTCACATGCATGAAGACCGATCTGGTAGCTCTAAAGTTCAAAACTTGAGCTAAATCTAATTTATTTCCTATTTCTAGGTGGAAACATATAGATGAAAGTTAATCATATAACACTCGGAGGAATACTTACTTTATGAGTGGGAAGCATTATTTAAGATATATTTGAGCATTTTTAGATCGCTTCCCATTGTTTGAAAATTGCCTAGACAACATGGAAACATCACTTACTTCCATTGAGAATTGTAGATTTAACCCTCATTTTTTATTTGTTTGTAATCTAACTTTGTTTGTGCGGGACAAGCCCATTTTTGGAGAGATCAAAGAGATCATTTACAACAGTATTCCTTTCCATTTTCTAAACTTTACTTGTAGTTTTGAGACTAAAATAAAACATTCCAAAAGGTATCTAGTACTGGCCACCATTGAACCCTTGTTGGCCCAAATTTATGATTGAGGCCAACTGAGGAGATTAAGCCCACACAAGTTACTTATTGTAGCTTCCGGTATGTTTGGATTAGCAAAATATACCACGTTGTGGTCCTACTACCACTTGATTTTTATCCTCTTAAGGAGAATGTGATTGTCTAAACTCAGGGAAATATTACCCAAGTTAATCTAAAGTCAAACTAGTTCCTAATGTTAACTTCTAAGTTTATGTTATCCTAGTTTTGCTTTCGTAATGAAAGTCTTTGTTTTCTGGTTTCCTGGTTTTGTTTGAATTTCTAACAAAAGAAACTATTCCAGATGTAAAACAATTAACAAAACTAAATCTAATTAACAACTACTTAATTAAAAATCTAAGCTAAAACTTTGAATTAAGCCTAATATATTTTTCTTATCTCAGCTGAGAGCAAGTCTATTTTATTAAATTAACTACCTGTTGATGATAAGTATATCAGAGAAAAGAAATAACTTAGCAGAATTAAAATTATAACAACTTTCTGATTTCATAAAATTCTATGAAGGAAGAATAATGAAACAAGAAATCACTTCACTATTCTATGATCATAACTATCAAAATATAATTAATGTTTTGCATTCCGATATTTGAGCAATAATGAAAATTAACTAACTATTTTAAAATATTTGTCAAATACGAATATTTTAATTCGTTATCTAATGAATAAGTGATATCATTATCATTTATTTATTAAGAAAACTTTAACTAAATAAAAGATATGATATAAATATCAAACATAGAAATGACTGGTGAGTGATTAGAGCAAGTCTTTATGAATTATACATAAATCACACCAAAGCATGATCATATATAGATAATTGGAGAAAGTCGAATACGAAATATGTATATATATAGGTTTCAAAAACTGTCACAAGTGATACCAGTTCTGAAAACAGTACTTCGGAGACATCCAAGAAAGAAACAAACTCTTCAGAATATCCACAAGTGTAACATCGAAATTTCAGTATAAGTTTTCTCATTCAAACCCCATCCCCACAATTGTAATTGCTTACAGCTTAAATACTAAAACCTACTCTAACTTCTTCCAGTTTTATCTAACTAATGCCTAAAAATAAAACAAGCTCTTGACAGTCGTTAAAGGATCCAATAGACGATCACTGTAATTGTTCTATCAAATTTCAAATACACTTAATTTTAACATTTAAAAGATGAACAACTGTTCAAAAAACTTCACGATCTTCATTCATGAAATCAAACTGGTCCATGTAAAAGGCTTGATCATAATAAACACCTGGAAATCGTTCCTTGATCTGATAACCAAAATTTAAAGTAACCGCAGCATCAGTGAAAGCATCTTATCCCCAAAATCGCGATCATATGAACATCTGGTAGCAAATATTGCATCCTTCCAACAGTCAATTATCCAAAAAAATCGAATATCTACCTGTACAAGCAAGACATTCATTTTATATATTTTTGAATTGAATATATGATAGAAACCAACTGTTATAAGCATGCTTGCAGAATTTTAATTTTGCGAGTATGCTAACTCAATAATTCTCATTACCTGCACAATTCAAAAATAGAACAAACGCTTTAAACTATAACAAAATCCAATTCAAGTTGAACTGTAGAGTCTGGTGGTTCTTCTTGCTTCTGATAGTTTAGCTTTGAGTTCCAAAATTTTGAGCTTTTGATGCTCTTTTGACTCAAGCAGTTGATCTTTAGTTATTGTCATGGATTTCTTAGTAGCTTTGTATCTGTCTTTTTTCGCCTTCATTTCTTTCCATTTATTAATCCATAACAATAATTCATCTTTAAGAGATTTAATTTTATCTCTCATATTCGACTCATTGGAATATGATTCCTTCAACTCTGTTTTTAACTCAGTGATTTTATCCTTTAATATCTGCTTAATAGTTAATTGAAATTCTTCATTGCTTCAAGCACGTGAGGAATCGCCAGCGAACGAGGGTCTCGGTCCAGATTCATAAGGAGAAGACTGGTCAGTGAATTCATTGGCTAGTGACATAATGGAACGATCCACCCCAATATCCTATCCATCATTTTCATGAAAAATATCATGAATTGCAGATGATTCATCATATTCACTGTCAATTTTGATCAGAGGGGATTCTTCCTGCTGCTGAGTAGTAACTGGAAAGGAAATTGTAGCCATGCTACAAGTGAACCGTCGAGCACTAGAAAATGCAGAATGTAATGTCCCCATTTTGACCCTTATAATATTTTGGGCTATACTGTAAATATTGTATGCATATTATGTATGATTCCTAGCATGTAGCTCAAGGCCAAGGCCCCGCTAGTGAACGCTCGATCGTGAAGAGGAAAGTATTTGGAATTTTTCTACCCATGTGCTAGTGAGCCATGGAAATTGTAAATATGCATTTTAATATAAATTCCCACAGCTAGATATGCAATGCAACAAAGGATGGGGGCATGATGTTTACAAGGAATTGGGAGGGAAATATTCAAACCAAGTCAATCCAAGTTTCAATGAGAGAACCCATCAACCCTCAACTACCCATGCTGACATTTGTACCCAATCATTTACTCTCTCAAGAGTTGGTTGAGGTAATTAATGCCTTGGGGAATGGAGAGGTATGGCTGTTCAAATTCGGGTATGGGCAAGCCACCCTTCATAGAAATTCGTGTTTGGCTTCTTAGAAAAGAAGGGAGCCATGAAATTTCTCCCCAAGCCATTATTCGCCCATCAGTCTTTCTCTCTCAGGAGTTTGGAGATTCCTAGGCGTTCTCCTCCACGTTTTTCTGGTTTCTTGTTTTCTTCTAGCTGGAAGAAGGGCGTTTTTATGTTGCAGACCCATGGGGAAGCAAGGGGAAATTGATTTGGGGACCATAGAGGTTGTTTTGGCCCACTGATTGCTTGTATATCTGTGCGATAAATCATTTTCTTCCCTATGGTTGATTTTTCCTCTCACAAATCTATTTTTGGTGTGCCCACATTTGGGGAAAACCCATGTCCATCTAGTTTCTAAGTCCCATTACTGAAAATTTGTTTCCAAGCCCATATCTGAGTTTTGTGTGTAAAAGAATGTTGGGGTTGATATGGGTATCCATTGATTTGGCTGATCTGAGCTTGAGAGTCCCAATTTGCATGTAGATATCATGCCCAGCTAGGGGGTGGTCTCTGAGTGCTGAAATAATATAGGCTTGGTAGAGACCTATGGTTGGGTGGAACGTTGCAGGGACATAGCTAGTTAATCGGTACAATGTTACAGTGAGATAAGTATATTCTCTTATTTGTATTTACTTTTGCATTGTTTTAATTGATAGATGACTGTTTTTGATATGATAGATGCTTGTGAAAGGTGTGTGGATGATGTTATATTCCACTGTGCATATTTGCTTGAATTGCATCTGCACACATATGCATTGTATTGTAATGCCATGTTGTTTTATTCATGATGAATGGGGATAAGTTTTGTGTAAAGCCCAGATCTTAGTGCCATGTTCCCTTCCTTGCATTGGATAGATGGGAGGGGACGTTACACAGAACCCTTTCATTTAGAGTCATCCTCATCACAACAAACCTCTGCTAACTGCTCAAGCTTTCATGCAGGTACACCACGGGGTTTTCTAGATGTGCACAGGTTAGTTAGAAACTCAGGTGCAACAGGGTTTGATCATTTTACAGATCGCCCAACCTCATCTAACCCTTCATCCATATTTGCAAAGGTACTAAAATGCTTAATAGATGAGGGTGGGACTAGATTCGTTTCGGCATCCAAAGGATTGGAATCTTTGCAACCGTATAACCAATATTAACCTCCACAGGCAAATTTGTTTCCTGTAACTTACCATCCCCTATCTTAGACTTATGATCATCATCATTTTCAGGATTCAAAGGAGCCTTACGCTTTCTACGAGTGTTCAGAAGTGTGGTATTCCAATACTACGTTAGCCCTAGGTTGTTTTCAGCCAAAAACTCATCCCACGACCTACCAACAAGGGATAGCTGGTGTTGAACCAGAATTTTTAGTAAACCATGATGGAATAAGATCCTATCTAGGTCACCTACAGTGCTTTGTATTGTGTGTGCCATATTCTTCAAACATTGCAGTAAATAAAAGGGTAGATTGAGTTTAAATCCTTTTAAAGCCAATAATAAACGCATGTGATAGTAATGGATATGTGAGAAACGACCGTCATAGGACACATACCTGAATAAAATTTTGAAATAGTTTCTCCATTCTAGTTTTAGAAATTTCGAAGAAACCTTGTATTTCATATTTGCATTAGCTGGCAAAGGTAGGAGCAATGACTTACGCCTTCCCTTATTGACCTTTCCCCCTTTGAACCAAATCTCACCAGTCTGAGGAAGATTTGTCGCTTTGGAAATCTTGTCCTCATCAATTGTAAACTAAAACCCCCCAATCTAAGCCACATCCTCCTTCAGTCTTAGAGTGAATTGTCTAGTGACTTCAATATTATGGCCACTGAAACACAAGAAAAATGACCCCCGTCCTTTCTTTTCAAATAATGCAATGACTTCTGGGTCGGCCTGAACCAATTCAGGACCTGAAACCTAGAAACGACTAAGAGGATCCATCTCAACGCATTCACAACTATGGATTGGGTTTGAAACGAATGTGGTTGTGAAAATTGAAGGAATAGGAACCCAAGTAGCAAACATTATGAAAACAATCAAATCACTCATCGGCTCACCTGCAGCGAAAATTAAAACCCTAGATCTATTCTCGATAACCATCATTTCGAATTATGAGAACAAATGCAACAAAACTCTTATGATTGTCGAATTTGATAAGATCGCACAGGCTAGATCATCACGGAAACTACTCGATAATCATAAATGATTAATCCATTCTCAACCAAAACTTGGATAATGAAAGCAATTGAACGACTTCAGGGTTTGATAACCAGATAGTACAAAGAACGAAGTAATAATGATAATACAAGAATAAAATGAGGGCTTCGTATTAATTTATAAATGATAATGGTTTATCAAACAATTTGAAAATGACGCGATTTACATATATGATCAACAAGTGTCAGATAAATTGATTCGTGCATCAAATCCAAGATATGATAGCTAGCAAATTAATACGATTTTGATTGAGTATGATCATCCACCAAAGTTTTAGGAATAAATGAGAAAAATCGAATTATTCATTTGAGTGTAGTCTTAGGACTTTATTGATTTACAAAACAATGACAAAGTTTGTGTTAAAATATTATGTTGTTCCAATCATATTAATAAGGGTTTTTTATATAGAATGCATAATTTTAGTAACCCAAACAATACAAAAGAAAACAAAAAAAGTGATAACAACTATGTCTAGTGTTTCAATTTGCATCACTAAAGCTCAATAAAGATTGGGAAAATTTACATGAAAAATGAGGAGTCATAAGTCATATGAGCTGATTCAATTTGATTCATAAACAAGCATCAATTCATTCATCTTCATAATACATAATCAGAATATATAGTAGTGAAAATTTGATCATATATAAATTCAAATTTTGATAGCTGCTAAATAATTAACTTGCATAAGAACCAACTTAAAAATACCTCCTAAATTCTAACTTGATTAAAACAATTTCCCTTCATTGAGAAAACCTTCAGAATCAAATATTCTGAAGGCATTCTTTAATAATTTTATAAATTTCTTAAAGAAAAGAACTGATCAAATTTTATTACGTGAAAACAAAAATAAAATTATGAAGGTTACTGCCTGCCAACAAATGGCGACATACTGGGAGAACTAGTTATCTATGTTTATTGATCTCAAAAGCTATATAAAACATAATCTTTGAAATTTACTTAGAAAAATTAGAAATCCTTAATCTAGTAAGAACCAACATCTAATTCATATCTGTAAATATTCTCAGAACCATCCTCATTTCTATTGATAAATATTTTTTCAAAGATGATTGCAAATTATCTCGTCAAAACAAAATACACAGGATAAAGATAATCTACATCATGAGTTAAAGATATATCTATTTACTTCCCTGAAAAACTTCCAAAATCTACTCCAATTATAAAAAATATTATTGATTTCCCATCAGATTTTAAATTGAAGAATACTGCCCAAGCATGGTAACCTGATATTGATAGCATCATTCATGGGCATTACCAGAAATAAACAAGTCAACTCGTGATGAGACCTCCTGTCCCTTAATATTTCGATCAAGATCCATCGTACTAGTGATCAGAAATGATGTTACCCCTAGAAGGGCTAATGATCATGATTAGGCCGGCTCGTGATGAGACCTTCTATTCTTTAATCAAAATCTAACTTAATACAGATAATTATGCATGGAGCAGACTCAAAAACTTTTCAGATGGTAAATAAACCTTTTAAAGAATGACCGCTAATGCAGACTGATAAAGATTTTTCCAATTACGAAGTTTTGAAAAGAGAATCCATCAGCTATCTTAACTGTAAAGAGACAGATGATTCAAGATCAATCCTAATCATAAACAAAAACATTATCAATTTATTGTAGATTCCTTTAAGATTTGAGAAGATCTGATTAATCTAAGCGAACTTCGAAAGATTTAACTTCATTTCATCTAATGTGCAAACTGACATTAAATCACAGGGTTTATTTATTCACAAACACCCTTTCAGATAGAAATATGTACATAAAGATCAAAGGTTAATGATGTTTTTTTTTAACTCGAAACAATATTTATTTATTTACAAATATCATGTTTAATAAAATATGTACATAAAGATTGAAATATGATAAATATTTTGTGATGATATAAATCAATATGTATAGGGAATTACTTCTAAAATTTTGTAAATATTTACAGAAAAACAGTTTCAAAATCATGAAAAGAAAATATTGTGTAATTATTTACAAAAATTATATACATAAATAATTTAATAAAATGAGTGAAAATACTTTTTAAGGATCAATCCATTTACAGGAAAAGTCTCAGACTGACCCTCCAAGGCTTGTAATTGAAAACTACCAGGACCTAACTTATCAGAAATAATAAACAGTCCTAACCAAATTCGTTAAAACTTAGTATGCTTACCCTTCTCTTCGTGGGCTTTATCCCACTTTAGAACTAAATCACCCACCTGTAAGTCCCTATTAGAACTTGAACACTGATCAAACCAAGACTTAACAATTTGTTGATGTTTCATAAAATGTTGTTTATCCCTTTCTCTATCTTCTTCTAGTTTTGTTAGAGTGTTAATCCTCTTCTCCATAACTGGACAATCTTCATCCTGGACAGATTGAGCTAGTTGAAAAGAAGGTAAAAACAAATTAGGGGGTAGGATAGCTTCTATACCATAAACCAGAAAAAAGGTGAATTTCCAATTGAGGATTTAGGACTAACTCTATCCACCCAGAGTGCATTAAATAAAATTGTGTGCCAATCACAATGATGAGTAGTAATTGGTCCTTTTAAGAATTTTTAATAAGTTTTGATTGGTTGATTCTGCTAGACCATTATCGCGAGGATGATAACTCGCCAAATACCTCATTCTTATGCCTTTCTCCAAAGAAAACTAAGCTAATTCAACCGAAGAAAAATATGAGGCATTATCGAAAACAAGCGATTCAGGAACACCAAATCACGCAATGATAGAAGATTCAAGGAATAATATAACTTGATTGGTGTTCACTATCCTAAAAGGTGCAGCCTCTTCCATCGAGTGAAATAATCAGTTGCAATAATAATATATTTGTGTTGTAAGGAGGAAGGTGGTTTAATTGCACCTACTATGTCAAGACCCCATTGTTGAAATGGTCTTTCTACTGTAACCGGATGTAAAGGAAAGGAAGGATTCTTAACCTTTCTTGTAACAGTTTGGCATTGCTAACATTTTCTGACAAAAGCATAAGAATCTCGAAATAATGTGGGCCAATAGTAACCTTCCCTAAGAATATTATGAGGTGTAGTCTCTCCCCCAAAATTGCCACCCGCAGAACCATAATGTAATTCTCTCAGGATTGTCTTAGTTTCATCTTTGTCTAGGAAACAGAGCAATACACCATCAGAATTCCTTCGAAAAAAGGTGTTATCTATCAGCAGATAAGCAGCTAATTTTAACCTAAGCGCTCTCCTTTTTATTGGTTCAAGATGGTCAAGAGCATTTCTTGTTTCAAGAAGAGTTCTTAAATCTGAATACCAAGAATCCTGAGCTGGAGGATAAAAATATATTTCCCTTTTAAGCAAAGTTTCATCAATGTTAATTTCAGGATCACTGTTTGGCAGGTGAGCTGCTTCAACAGCAAGTTTACACAATCCTTGTCCCTTTACTATTGTTGAAGGCTTAACCTCCAGATCACACTCCTGGAGGGATGTCATCCATGGAGTTGTCTTTTCACCTAAATCTTTATGTATCAATAAGCTACTCACCACGGGGAATGGAACAATAAATTTCGTTCTAGATTTCAGAAGGTAAGGGCGAAAATGTTTGACATCTTTGAAAACAACAAATGCTTGTTTATCAAATTCGTGGTAGTTAAGTTCAGCTCCTTTAAAATTTGAGCTCATAAAGGATATTGGGACCTCATTATTTTGTTGATTTCGCTAGGTTAAGACTGCAACATAAGATATGTATGAGGAAAAAGTATATAGTATGAAATCCTCACTAAAATATGGACTCAAAAGACTAGGGGCTTTAGAAATAACTTCTATGATTCTCTTAAATGATTCTTTTTCAGTATTTCCCCAATTGAATATCACATCTTTCTTGGTCATGTTCTGTAAAGGGCGCATGATCTCTGAAAAGCTAAGGATAAATCTCCTCACGAAATTTATTTTACCCAAAAAGGATTGCATGGCCTTTTTGCTAGATGGATAGGTAATTTTAGAAATAGCCCAGGAGTTTTTTATGGATTAATCATGATTCCATCCTTAGAAACCACATAGCATAATAAAATTCCTTGGGTCACAGCGAAAATCATTTTCTTTGGATTAAGAGGAACCCCATATCTTCTACATCGCTCAAACACTTTCCTGAGATGAAAAATATGGCCAGATCGATGTTTTGAAAATATTGTTATGTCATCCAAATAGACAACCACTGAATGATTAATCAAACCCCTAAAAGAAATATCCATTGCTCTTTGGAAAGTGACCCCAGCATTAACCAAACCGAATGGCATTTTTCGATAAGCATATGTTCCCCATGGATTTCTAAATGTTGTTTTAAGTTGATCATCTGGAGAAACCAGAATCTGGTTATATCTTGAGAAACCATCAATAAGTGATAGCATCTCAGAACTGGAGACTTTCTGAAGGATTTGTTTCATGGGCGGAATAGGGTAATTGTCCTTTTCTGATGATTTATTAAGATTTCAGAAATCGACACAAAGTCGAATATCCCCATTTTTCGTCCTAATTGGAACCAAGTTTGCTACCCATTGAGTGTGTCTAATAGGAAAAATGATCTAGGAAACTAACAGTTTGTTTAACTCCTTTTTAACTATTGGTTCGAGTGTTGGATGCATTTTTCTAAGCTTTTGATGGAAAGGTTTCAAAGCTTGTTTCATTGGGATTATATGTTGCATGACCCATGGATTAAATTTTTTGAGGTCATCATACGACCATGCAAACACATCTTTAAATTCTTTAAAGAAATTAACAAAAGCTGATTTTTTTGAAGGAGTGCATTCTATTCCTAGGTTGACAGTTCGGGGATCTAAATCAGTTCCTAAATTCACAGTTTCATATTTCAAACATGAACTATTGGTCTTGCAATTTGGGACAGCCTTGAATTTGTCCTCGAGATCATAAATTTTTTCTAATATCGGAATAGAGTTAGGAATAGATTTTACCTCACCAAGAGCTTTCTCTACAGAACAATGATCATGCATTACCATAAAATTTCGCAAGTCTTCGTCATGCGTTATTTCATCGATTGCTGAATCCTTGAAAGTGTCTTCATTCGTTAAGAAATTCAATATCTGTACATCGTCATCAAAAACACGCCACTTAATAATATTATCAGGAATAGATGGCCTAAAAATTAATTCAACTGAAAAGAAATTAGGTGAGAAATTTTCAGATGGAATTAATCTAGAGGCAACATTCTTTAACAAATCAGCCTCTTGATTCTAGAATCTCGGAATGGAATTTATATTAAATGCTTCAAAATGCAAAATGAGATTCCATACCTCCTTTTGATAATTTTGCAAATGTTCAGCAATACAATGTATTGAATTACGAACTTGCCAGACGATAATTTCAGAATCTCCAAAAGCTACCAGCACTTTGATGTCTAAATCTATTTCTTTCTTCAAACCTTGGATTAAGGATTCATATTCTACCATGTTGTTTGTACAATAAAATTCAAGTCTACATGATATACAAATTTTATTTCCTTTTGGGTCAATTAGTAGGAAACCAGCTTCAACTCCTTCCTTGGATTTTGACCCATCGAAATACAAAGTCCAAGTTGAGCTATTTGCAATTACTTTACTTTCTACAATATGTACATAATCATGGTTATCTACATTATTTACAATATCCTTAGAAATAGAATCATGTTGAATATGAGTTACATCCAAAATTTATGATTGTTGTTTTTTACCTAAAAAAGGTGAATCTTCAGCCTTAAAACTTTCAAAATCAAGTTCATACATATAATTTCCCATAATTGAATCAGAAAAAATTACTGGTTCATTGGGATCATGCATTTCATTCACTGTATGTTTTAAATATCTCTCTCTCCCTATCTTGATCTGATTGGCCTTACCATTTTTGGGAAACCATAATGTTGACCAATCGGTTGTGAAAAAGCCATTCAACTTTTGAGACCAATCCCTACTCAAAAAAATCCCATATGCATCAGGGATGTCTGCAACCACAATATCTATGATTTGAAAAATTGAAGGGTTACTAGCAAGCCTAATTAAGACATCCTTCATCTCTCCTAAAACCCTCACATTTGATCGATCTAGTTGAGTAATATGTGACTTAGATGGAGTATACTTAGCATTCATCCTTCAGAAAACAAACAAAGGGATCACATTAGTAGAATCTCCAGAATCGACCATACAGTTATGGACGTTTCTATTAAACATTTTGAAGGTAAGGTTAAATGGAGGAGTGGTGGATCTTGAGTTCTTCCCTATTAGTGAGGATTTGTCAGCTACCGATTTACCTTTATCATTAAATACTAATTTGTTATTTGAATTATTAGAAGCTACATTTTGCTAAACATTAGGAGCTATCGAACTCATCACACAAGTTATAATGGGACTATTAGGCATTGGGTAGATTTGAAGTAGATCGTACATACTAATGTTTGCGCATAATTTTTTTAAATCTTCAATTATGTCATACTATAGATCTAACTTTGGAGAATTCTGGACAGACCGAGTTTTCTTAACAGGCTGAGGATTATTATTGTCCTTACGTGGACTAGAACTTGATGATGCTTTGGGAGTATTCGTTGATGCTCTACTCTGTTTGTTTTAGGCATGTTGACATGAAGGAGGGTTTCTACTTTCTACATCCTTTACCAAACTATCCCAAAAGTGACCATTTAACTATTGTGGTTCTTGAAATTCTTCTTCATTTTCAGAATGTTCCTCTTCTTCATGATCTACAATTTCTTGATTTGGAGATTATTCAGACAAAGACAAGACTGCTCAGATAGTGTTTAAAATCTCCTCATTGACTGTTATATCAGGAGGGGAATTTGGTATATTATTAGCAGCAAGATTTTGTCTAAATTGGTTCCTGAAATACCCTCTAGAATAAGAACCCTCTGAGTTAGTTTTCTTCAATCCTTCCACTTCATTTTTTAATGCCCTGATGGTGTTTTGCAGTTGCTCAACATCAAATGCCTTATCCTTATCTGAACTGAATCTTTCAATTTTCTTTCGAGGAAAGGTATCAACTTTCCCGCTTCTTTCAGGTTCATATTTCATGGATTTTTTCTCAACTTTAATAGCCTCCTCAAATGTTTCAAGTGTCATCTTGTTAGCTTGTTTAACAAACATCCCTAGCTATTTTGGCAAAGCTGAAGCATAATTTTCTATAATGATATCTTCGGGTGGTTGAGAAGTGTCAGGAATTTTTTTTTTCAAAGTGAGGAATCTATGATTAAAATATTTGATTCGCTCTTTACTTTCCATCTTAATTCGAGATAAATCAAGAGATAAAGTAGCGGGTGTTTTATCTTTTCCGAACTTATCGAGGAAATATTTGTTAAAATCAGCCCAGTTTATAATTGAACCTTGAACTAAAGAGAAGTGCCAAGATGATGCTCTTCCTTCAAACGTTAAAGGAAACAAATGACAAACTACATCCTCATGCTGAACATTCATGGTTTGGATAGCTAAAATGAATTTATCCACATGAACCTCGGTTGGTTCTTTGTTATCCGGATTAAACTTCGGAAAAAATTTGTTCGGATGTTTTGGCAATGGATGTTGTACGCTGGCTATAGCCACAACACTTATTCTTATCCACGGAAGTGGTGGGTTTGGTGGAGGGTTAGGTGGAGGATTGCCTCCTCCTGCTTCGGGTATGTTTCCATCCATAGGATATTCTTTAGAATCTGAAGAATCATCTTGATTAAAAGGCCTTGGAGTATCGGGCGGAGAATATGGAGGAGAAAGTGTCTAACCAAAACCTCCTAGGTTAAGTCAACTATGTGAGGTATGTGTTCTAGTGGTCCCTCTAGATCGACCTATTGTCTCATGACTTGGAGTAGCAGTCCTCATGATATCAGTTTCTAATAATTCTTTCTCTATCGTGGTTAACTGAGTATTATGTCGATGTCTTTGAGGTAGTCCGTAATCTAAAGGTGGCATGCCAGCTTGATGAGCATAAGCTCTTGTGAGTATTCATCGTGATCCTTCTAAGACTCGAATATTCTGTTCATAGGTGTAATGGGATGTATTATGGTCTCATTATATAATGCTCCTTACCGTGTCACTAAACGAAGAACTGCTGAATTCGGTTTGTGAAGTAATCACTGAACCAGAAGTGGTGATGTTCTGTGAATCAGTTTTTAATGGAGGATATTGACTGGTTGAAGGTTTATTAGTAGTTCTTTCATCCATTAATCATTTTTAGGTCCTCCTTCTAGCGCCATTTGTTGGCCCGAATTTATGAATGAGGCCAACTGAGGAGATAAATCCCACACAAGTTACTTCTTGCAGCTTCCGATATGTTTGGATTAGCAAATTATCGCAAGTTGTGGTCCTGCTACCACCTAAGTTTTATCCTCTTAAGGAGAATGTGATTTTCTAAACTTAGGGAAATATTTCCTAAGTTAATCTAAAGTCAAACTAGTTCCTAATGTTAAATTCTAAGTTTATGTTATCCTAGTTTTGCTTTCGTAATGAAAGTCTATGTTTTCTAGTTTATTGGTTTTGTTTGAATTTCTAACAAAATAAACTATTTCAGATGTAAAACAATTAACAAGACTAAATCTAATTAACAACTACTTAATTAAACTAGAAAAATCTAAGCTAAAACTTTGAAGTAAACCTAATCTATTTTTCCTATCTCAGCTGAGAGCAAGTCTATTTAATTAAATTACCTACCTGTTGATGATAAGTGTATCAGAGAAAAGAAATAAATTTAACTCAGAAAGATAACTTAACAGAATTAAAATTATAACAACTTTATAATTTCATAAAATTCTATGAAGGAAGAATAATGAAACAAGAAATAACTTCACTATCCTATGATCATAACTATCAAAAGATAATTAATGTTTTGCATTTCCATATTTGAACAATAATGAAAATTAACTAACTGTTTTAAAATATTTGTCAAAACATGAATATTTTAATTCGTTAGCTAATGAATAAGTGATAGATCATTACCATTTATTTATAAAGAAAACTTTAACTAAATAAAAGATATGATATAAATATCAAACATAGAAATGACTGATGACTGATTAGAGCAAGTCTTTATGAATTATACATAAATCACACCAAAGCATGATCATATATAGATAATTGGAGAAAGTCGAATACGAAATATGTATATATATAGGTTTCAAAAACTGTCACAAATGATACCAGTTCTAAAAATAGTACTTCGGAGACATCCAAGAAAGAAACAACTTCTTCGGAATATCCACAAGTGTAACATCAAAATTTCAGGATAATTTTTCTCGTTCAAACTCCATCCCCACAATCGTAATTGCTTACAGCTTAAATACTAAAACCTACTCTAACTTCTTCCAGTTTTGTCTAACTAATTCCTAAAAATAAAACAAGCTCTTGACAGCCGTTAAGGGATCCAATAGATGATCACTCTAATTGTTTTATCAAATTTCAAATACATTTAATTTTAACATTTAAAAGATGAACAACTGTTCAAAAAACTTCACGATCTTCATTCATGAAATCAAACTGGTCCATGCAAAAGGCTTGATCATAATAAACACCTGGCAATCGTTCCTTAATCTGATAACCAAAATTTGAAGTAAATGAAAGCATCTTATCCCCAAAATCGTGATCATACGAACATCCGGTAGCAAATATCGAATCCTTCCAATGGTCAAAATTATCCAAAAATAATCAAAGCTCCACCTGTACAAGCAAGACATTAATTTTATCAATTTTTGAATTGAATATATGATATAAATAAATTGTTATAAGCATGCTCGCATAATTTTAATTCTGCGAGTATGCTAGCTCAATAATTCTCATTACCTGCACAATTCAAAAATAGAACAGACCCTTTAAACTACAAGAAAAGAAAATTCAAGTTTAAATATGAAGTCTGGCAGTTTTTCTTGCTTCTGATTTTAGCTTTGAGTTGCAAAATTTTGAGCTTTTGAAGCTCTGTTCGCTCGAGCAGCTGATCTTTAGTTATTGTCATGGATTTCTTAGCAGCTTTGTATCTGTCTTTTTTCACCTTCATTTCTTGCTATTTATTAATCCATAAAAATAATTCATATTTAAGAGATTTAATTTCATCTCTCATATTCAACTCATTGGAATATGATTCCTTCAACTCTGTTTTTAACTCAGTGATTTTATCCTTTAATATCTACCTAAGAGTTAAGTGAAATTATTCTTTGCATCTAGAAGGTGTGTCATGTCCCAAATTTGGAATTGGGTCACAATGGCCTAATCACATTGGCCATATTCATTAGAGTTTGTAAAATTGATGTTAAAGGTCAAATAATTGCCAAGGAGGAAGATTACTAGTTTCCTAGGTTTGGGGTGGAAGCTTTGGGATTTGGAATAGTGGGGATAATAAATGATGTTTGAACATTAGAGTGGCATAAATATTTAATAAAGGAGATAAATAAATATATACAATTGAAAATCAAAGTGGCATTTGATCATGAAGACACATGGAGGAAGTGGGACCCACATATGGCTAGATTTCCCCACTACACTTGGCATCATTCTCTCACCAATTCGAATTCAAGGTGAATGGTAACATACTTGGGGGATTCCAAAAGGTATTATTCATGGCATGACTCATCCAAGGTCTAAATATAGAGGAATAGTAACTCCCATGGAAGAGGAAGAGGCAATTTGGAGCTAGTGATACACTTGGGCTAGATTCCCTAGCTCTATGACAACAATGATGAAGATGTTATGACACCTATGACACAAATCACACCCGAAAGCTGAAATATGACATATATGACATGTTAGGGCTAAAACTAGACTCCAAGAGGGCGCTCAAGGGTGTTAGGGCAGCTAATATGCTTCCACATGTGATTTGGTGGAAGTGGGAGACTAGGAATTGTTGTACAAGTGGCGTTCTTTGGAATCTCTTCCCAATTTGAGTTGGCATGAGTCTCTTGGAAGGAATTCGACCCATGGAGGACATTAGAACTTTATAAATGTCAATAAAAAATAATGAAACCAGCTTTTGATCATTTGTAGAATTTGCAATTGCATTTGTGAAGAGGGAGAGCTAGTGGATGACTAGTTTCTTGCCTTAGCCAATTTCGAGGGTGAAAGATTCCCATCCAAGTTGGTAATTGGAAAGGCCATTTAGACCTTTCATTTGGATATTTAATGGAGTGTTTATTTGCAGGTGTAAGCTACAGGGAATCTCATGGTTTCTTCTATTGCAGCTCACTCCTTCAACCATTTCCAGTTTTGATGGCATATTCTTGATCCTTGACGGAGGGCGTTTTTGGTGAGCTATTGTACTCTTTGGGGAAGCTTTTAATGCCCCATTTATTTTTTAATATGAATTAAATAATTTTTTCTTCATCTCCAGAAATTTTCATGTCGAAATTCCAAGTAGAAATGTATAAATCTCAATTTTAATGAAAGAACAATGTCATTTCCCCACTACCTTGTTGTGAATCAATGTAATGCTGATTATTTCGAATGAATGGATGATTCTCTGATATATTTGTGATAAATATACTTCCATGGATGTCTTATAAAATTTTCATGTACTGTACTTGAGCATTTGAAGCATTTTTACACAGTTTAGTTGTATTGGGAGGTGAAATAGTGCCATTTCCCCAAGGGTCGAATTGGGGATTTTTGCAGTTGAATGGGAGAGGGTGAGAATAGTTGTAATAATCAATTAATGGTGCAAATGAGACTTTAATAACATACTTAACACATTACATACCTCTTCTCATAAATTTGAGTGGGTTTGGAGGCATTTGGGAAGCCATTTTCAATACTTACCCCAAGGGGATTTGAACCCCAATTACTAGTAAAATTGCATAATTGGTCCAGAATCTTAAGCGAGTTTTCAGAGGTATTTTTGTGGCCATATTTCATCCATAAAAATCATATTAAAGTTATAATATCATTCATACACCTTCCTTGAATATTTGAAGGCATTTGGAGTCAATTTGAGACCTAGAGACCAATACTAGTAAAAGGGAAATCACTTGTAAAGTTACCTACATTGATCAGAATTGAAAGAGGATTTGCAGAAGTATTTTAAAGGTCCAAAGGAATCCCTAAAACACTTATTTATGTTATAATATCATTCATATACCTGCTCAGAATATTTGGGATCATTTGGGGCAAATTTGGGACCTAGAGATCAAAACTAGTCAAAGGTCGAACTAGGGAAAAAAAGTGGAAAATTGCAATTTTAAAAAATTCCTAATAAGGGACATTAAAAGGTGAGGAATCACTAGCGAACAAGGGTCTCGGTCCAGATTCATAAGGAGAATACTGGTCAGTGAATTCATTGGCTGATGACGTAATGGAATGATTTGCCCCAATATCCTGTCCATCATTTTCAAGAAAAATCTCATGAATTGGGGGTGATTCATCATATTCACTGTCAATTTTGATCAGAGGTGATTCTTCCTACTGCTGAGTAGTAGCTAGAACAGAAATTGTAGCCATGATACGAGTGAACCGTTGAGCACTAGCATATGTAGAACCCTTTTGTTTAGAGTCATCCTCGTCACAACAAACCTCTACTAACTGCTCAATCTTTCATGCAGGTACACCATGGGGTTTTCTAGATGTGCATAGGTCAACTAGGAACTCAGGCACAATAGGGTTTAATCGTTTATATATCCCCCGACGTCATCTAACCCTTCATACATATTTGCAGAGGTATTCAAATTCTTAACAGATGAGGGTGGGATTAGATTGGTTCCGGTATCAAAAATATTTGACTCTTTTGCAACCGCAGAGCCAATATTAACCTCCATAGATGAATTTGTTTCTTGAAACTTACCATCCACTATATTAGACTTATGATCATCATCATTTTCAGGATTCAAAGGAGCCTTACACTTTCTACGAGTCTTCGGAAGTGTGGTAGGCCAATACTACGTTAGCTCTAAGTTGTTTTCAACGAAAAACTCATCCCATGACCTACCAACAAGGGATAGCTGGTGTTGAACAAGAATTTTCAGTAAACCATGATGGAATAAGCTCCTATACAAGTCACCTACAGTGCTCTGTACTGTGTGTTCCATCTTCTTCAAACTTTGCAGTAAATAAAAGGGTAGATTGAGTTTAAATCCTTTCAAATCCAATAATAAACGCAAGTTATAGTAATGGATATGTGAGAAACGACCGTCGCAGGACACATACCTGACTAAAATTTCCAAATATGTTCACCATTCTGGTTTTAAAAATTTCAAAGAAACCCCGTATTTAAGATTTGCTTTAGCTAGAAAAGGTAGGAGCAATGACTTACACCTTCCCTTATTGACCTCTCCCACTTTGAACCAATGCTCACTAGTCTGAGGAAGATTCATCGCTTTGGAAATCTTGTCCTCATCAATTGTAAACTGAAACCCCCCAATCTGAGCCATGTAACAACTTCGAAAAAGGAACGAAGGATTCAAAAATAAATAAAAAATTTGCGATGCAAAACTGAAAAGTAAATTATATCTTGCATGTCCTAATTACACATGTTCAAGTATTTTGATGTCAACTATCATACTTATGTTTTCTTTCGATATAGGGGTTCTTTGAGAAGAGATCTCGAGGCTTACTTAGCTTGCAAAGCTAATGCTGCACTTGATACTTTGAACAAATCCGTCGACAGAGTAAGGGCTTTCGTCATTTATGGTATGATATCTTATCGATCTTCAATTTAGTTACTCAGGATTAGAAGATGTTGTGATTATCAAGTCTCCGTCTAGGTATCCTAAAAAGTACTAACCCTATTTGAATTCTAAAGGTTCTAAGAGATATATTAAGCGCCCTTGAAACATGAATTTGATACTACATGCATGATGAAAATATCACAAGGGTCAATACACTTATTATTCTTTTTATGAGTTCACTATCCTAGAATTTGAAAGTTGATGGGAAAAACTATTAATACCATTGCAATATAAATCTATCCTATGGTCCACACACTAAAACACTCAAAGGTTTTGGAACAGATTAAGGTACTATGCTAAGTCCACAAGTCGGGCCCTAGTTTGGATTTGGGAAACCAAGAATGTTTACAATGGGGAAGTGATGGGAAAAGTCTTTTCAGTTCAACACACGAGTCTTGGCATTTATGATGACTGGAGAATTGAATGTGGTGATCTACATATGGATTCGAATTGGTTGTGGGTGTGTCTAGAATCTCAAGTTCTTAATTGCAACTGTCTGGTCTGTCTGAATCACATTAATGTTCCTGGCCACATGGCTCCTTCGAACCCTAACTCCCTTATCGATGTGTTTCTCGTCATTTTTATTGTTTGGAAAGTTGAGGTGTGTCTCCTCCGGCTCTCTGGTTCTCGGTGGACTCGGCCCTTAGCCTCGGATTCAACCTTTAGCCTTGGCCTTGACAAGTTCGTGAAATTTTTGGAAAGTTCTTTCCAGGTATTGTATTTGTAACCTATCAACACTTTGGGGTTTTTATGTTGTTGTTTGCATGCAACCAAAATAGTTATTGACCGATTCTTGGTTTTCTTGTCGTAGCAAGCTCCAGGTATCAAGGAAGGAGGAGAGGTTTTGATGAAGAGAAGAAGGGAACTCAACCCTGGTAAGCCCCTGGTCCTCCATGGGAGATCTCGGTGTTTGCAACCTGCGGTAACATGGTTTTTAGGGGTGACAGTCTTTACTTTGACCGTTCTGGGGTGAGTTAGATGTATAGGCCTGTCGTAGCCTTTGGTAGTTATGCTGGAGTTCACATCTTAAAAGTTTTAACATGCATTTTTGGGTTGGGGTTGTTCATACGAACTCAGTTAAATATTGAAGTCTTAAGGTGGTTTAGTCTCAGTCCTTAAAGGAATAGTTTCGTTGTGAATACAATTGTCCCGTTCTTGGAATCTTCATTGGATTGTTTATGATGGAAATTTAAATGCCATGTTTCGATGGTTGGTTAACTTTGTTGATGGTCCCCTCGACCTATTTGGGAAATGCAAACGGTGAATTCCAAGAACTTATAGTGCTTTGCTTGTTGATTTAACTATGTAATTTTGGCCGTGGAAGAGTTTCGATTGCTTGAATTTCGTGCATGGTAGTTGAACACTCTAGTTTCCTGTATGATGATAAACTGTATAATATGGATTGTGTTAAAAAATGTTATATGGATGAAAATGTAGTTGCTTAGTGTTGTCGTAAGATTTGGTAGAGAAGGCTTAAGAAGTTAGAACTTCTGATTTCGTATGGCTACATTCTTTAGTAGAGAAATTGTCATTTGGATGTAGCTTGCTTCATGTAAACCTATGGAGATTTGATCCCGAGCCTGAGATGTATAGCATTACTCTAAAATGATAGAATCTAAGTTATTTCTATGTTTATCTATCCTGGTTCGAAACTCCTTTTATAAAAATTGTGATTGTAAACATGTTTATGGGGAAAGGTTGTTCGACAGTCCTGCGTTCCATCTTAGGTTGTAATACTTTTGATTTCTAGGGTTTAAAGCAATTTTCCATGCTCTTGGTTTTATGTTTGGATGTAAGGGTATCCACCTGTACAAGGACTTTACAACATTTAAATGTTGAACTACTGACTGCAACAGTGTGTATGCTTACCTGTCATGAGTTGTATGTGATGGATCTACTTGTTTGTTGTTATATGAAATATGGTTGTTCTTTATAAAAGAATTTGGTTGTGTTTAAAGCATCCGTATTTTGGAAATACCAAAACAGAAATTTGTTTGTCCTTTAAAGGTTAAGAATGCAAGAAAATATGACCCTCCCTAGAACACAGAAAGGTCCTCTGAATGGCTAACATAGGGGTTAGGGAAATGGAAAACTGAAATATAACTGGTTTTTAAATCCTGAACTGTATATTTCATTCCATCGATATTTAACAATTTTCAATTGATCAGCTGTTTTGAAAAGAATGTTTGATATAAATTTTGAAAAAGAAATATTACCAATGTTTATCTGTGCATCTGTAATTTATTACATCCATTCTTAAATTTTGCCCTGTACTAGAGTACACCACCTTCGGGTGGAAGGAAAAATACAGAGGTAATTATTTTCATTTTTAACCAGTCAATCCTAATTCAAAGATCAGTTTAATTATAAACCATTTCATCAAAACTAATAACAAGTAGAGTAAGAAATAGAAGAAACCTGAACAATAAAGCTGGGAAAAAATCCACAAGTGACCGTTCCTCCCAACCTATTCCTCAAGCACTCAATGGAATGCTTGGGACCCCCGAGCCCGTTCACTGAACCACCAGGATGAAGACACCGAATAGGAGTAGGAGACCTTCCTTTGCAAAGACTCAGTAGTCCTTCAGATCTGCCATTCTTCCTTACTTTGTACTCAACTGATGGACAGACTCACTCTGGGAATCATTAGTTAGGTACCCCTCATTGAATTTCCTTGTGTGCTCAAAACTATCATAGTTTTTCCATCTAGCCCCAAGGGAAAAGAAAAATAATAATTGATGAGCCTCATGCTCAATTTGATGGCTTCATAGCTTTCCTAGGTCTTTGGTCAGCTATATAATTTATTGAGCCACTTGCTCAACTCCTCCACCCTTGGAGATTCATGACCATAAGTATAGGGTAGTTGCCTCCTGCAACAACTAGTAAGTTATTCTAGATTCTGCCACTTGTCTCCTTGTCTCCTAAGCAGTTTCATTCTTCCTAGTGGGTTAGTGAACACTCTTTAACAGTCCCCTATGGATGAGTGTCTCCACTTTTAAATTTATTAAAAATAAAAATAGTTAATTACAGTCATCCTTGACCACCTTGGTCATAAAAATTTATAATAAAATTATATCAATGTTTTTCTCAAAATAAAATGTTTTTCAGTTCTAGGGTTGTTACAAACACCCCTCTTAAGCTCAACATCATCCTCGATGTTGCTTAAGGGTATTTTGAGTATTCATGGAACAAAATTGGCTATGCTACTTGCATATGAATCTCCAATTCCCAGGTTGCTTCTTTTGGACTAAGGTTCTTCCATTGCACCTTTACCTGTACAATGGTGTGATTCCAAAGTGAAATTTCCCTCCTATCGAGGATATAGTCCGGTTCCACCAGAAAATCTCCTTCGGGTTCCACCTGTATGTCATTCCAGTTAATCACATGAGTAGCATCATGTATATGTCTTTTTAAAATGGAAATATGAAATACATTATGCACTTTAAGGTTGGGTGGTAGGGACAGCTAATATTCCACTGGTTCGACCCTTGATAATATTTCGAATGGTCCACAGCACCTGGGTGCCAACTTGGTACAGCTCCCCAGTTTCAAACAAATTTTCTGGGGCTTTACCTTTATAAACACATGTTCACCAACCTGGAACTCCTGTTGAGTCCTTTTACGATCTGCATGGCTTTTCTGCCTGTCTTGCGCAATTTTTAAATTACTCTACACCTGTTTCATTGTTAGTTCCATCACTTTTATCAATTCTGGTCCTAATAATAGTCTATCAACTGGGTTGCTCCACGAAACGGGAGTATTACATTTACGACCATACATTATTTCAAAAGGGATCATTTTGGCTGAGGTTTGATAGTGATTATTATAAGCAAATTCAACAAGATGTAAGTATTCTTCCCACTTCTTGGGTTGATCGCTAACATACATTCTGAGCATATCTTCTAATACTTGGTTCACTCTTTCGGTATTCCCATCCATTTGTGGATGATAGGTTGTGCTGAAATTGAGTTTAGTATCCAAACTCTTAAATAAAGATTTCCAAAAATTACCCATAAACTTGGATTCACGGTCATAAATTATTACTTTGGGTATCCCGTGCAATCTAAAAATTTCTTTCATGAAAATATCAACAATATTTGCAGCTTTGTGAGTAGTGTTAACTGGTATAAAATGAGTTTCTTTTGTAAGCTTGTCTACTACCACCATTATCGAGTCATTTTGCTTCTGATTCTTTGGTAACCCTGTTATAAAATCAATGCTAATCACCTCCCATTTCCAATCTGGGATCGGTAATGGCCGCAATAAACCAGCTAGGTGTTGATGTGCAACTTTAACTTGCTGGCACTTAATACATCTAGCTATAAATGCTGCAACTTCATTTTTCATATTCAACTAGAAATATTCTTTTCACAACATTGTGATGGTCTTTTCATAACCGGGGTGTCCAAAATATGGACTGTTGTGTATTTCATTTAAGATCAATAGTTTGAGTGCTGATACATTTGGCACATATAATCTGTCCTTGTATAAAATTAAGCGATTTTCCTTTAAACTGTAATCTGAAATTATACTTGCAGATTTATTTTCTGAAATTTTCTCATATAAACTATGATAATTTTTATCCAATTTAATTCCTTCTTGAAACTGATTCTCCAAATCTATTTCGTAAGTGCTTACTGCTGCTACATAATTTAATTTAGAAATTCTACTTAGTGCATCTGCAACTTTGTTTTCTTTACCCTATATATGTTGGATCTCAAAATCATATTCGCTAAGGAAAGCTAACTCTTGGCGTAGGTAACTGATCTAAAGGTTTTCCAATATAGACCCAGGTTCTTTGCAATTTTTAGCTTTAACCAACAAAACCCCTTTTCACCGGCCCTTCAAGCAACAACCTGCACGTAGGTTGAGGTCTCACCTGAGGCGAAGCTATGGGGGTGTTGCAGAATCAAGTTTCCATAGCAGTGTGATGAGTTGATCGGATAAATAAACTGTGCAACATGCTACAGGCTTGCGCTGCATTCTGAGGGCCGCGCGATGACTATCTTCATCGCAGGTTAATACTTCTACAAATTACAATGCTACGCACCCAGTGCATCCACGGATTGTGTGGGTCGATTTAAATCGCTCGATGGGACATCGCAACAGACTTATGCACTTCCACTTTGATGGTAATTGTATTAAGGGTTTCACGTATCACTTATTCATTCAATTACTGCCATTGATTATTTAGCCTTATACTTGATGTAATCAAACAAGATATCAGTACTGCGCACTTCCAGTGTTATGCATTAACAGAATTATATAACCCAGTCTTTTATATGCAAATATGTTTATTTAATGACTGGTACATTCACAGATAAAACACTTCGCATTCATCAATCATTCATTCATGAAATGCTTAACATATCATCCCCATATTTCTCCTATGTTGAATACATATAAAAGCACTAACAATCCAATTGATAACTGAGGATTCAAGCATGCATGGTAAGCAAACAGACAATGCAATGTACAAACAAATAGACAATCTCACTACATAAGATTTAACGTGCTTCACCCCTGGATGGAGGCTACGTCCACAAGAACTCTTGTTATATTTGTCTTTGGGAAGGGCACAACAGTTCTTAGTCTGCTCACACAGCTGCAAACTCTCTTCTCTCTCAATAGGCCTCTGCGCACTCAGCTTGCAGAGCCTTTACAAAAATGTTCCTCAACCGGAATTTATCAAATTAGGAATAAGAACAATACAAAATGAAGAGTAACCCTTTCCCATACAAAAATGCCTTATTTATAGATCATTCCTGTAGGTCATGTCTTTACAATCTAAAGGCTAAAACCGTTAGGTTTACAAAACATGGTGTGGCTAACTGCTAGCCTGACTGTTGTCATCGACAGCTTGCTCCAGGATGTCCTGCTGGGCCACTCGTGGTTCACACGCTCTTCTGATAGCCGCCGTCCTCAAAACGGTTACAACTGCATCGTGGGATGTCCCTTTCCGCCTCTTCTGCTTGCCTATCGTTGTCGACATAGTGGCCTAACTTCTCAACTACTTGCTTCCACTCTTCCATACAGGTCGCTTTCTCCTACCTTCACCTGTCTCTTTACCAAAAATAGGTCACTTCCCTGTCTCACCTTTACTTATATATTCTTACCAAAATTAGCTACTGCGTGGGTCCTATGCATCAGCATAGCTGCACAACTAAATATTCCCAGCAAGCTGCACACTTAACAATGTCGTACTTTTCTACTGTGCAGCTCAAAATCGTGTTTCAACAAAATGGTACCTACTTGGGCCATGCCCAATAGGCCCCTAACACTTACTTGTGGCTCATCTAGAGCCACTTTAGTCCAGTTGCTCCATCTGTTCTTCTTTTGAAATCCCTGCCCACGCAGTGAATTCTTCAACTATTGTGCTCAGCTATGCAACTACCTGTTTTACTTCCTTCTCACACTCCTTTACTTTGTCAAGCCTTTCCTGCGAAGCAGGTTATGAAGTTTCTTCCTTGATACGATTTTCGGATGTTCAAATTTCTTGCAATTTTTCCTCGATGTCATCGGTCAAAGTAAGTGCTTCTTCCATTAGTGGCTACAACCTCGCGGAGGTTTCAACTTCCTTTTCCCTTAAGGCTTCACGTTCCCTCCTTAATGCCTTGGTCTGCTCAAAGGCCACTCTCTTCTCGTAGATTGGTAAGTCCTTCATGGATGCATCTGTGGCATCCAACTCTTGTTGCTTTTGCTTTCTTTCCTCATGGATATTCTGCAACTCTGGACTTTCTTGCAGTACGCTCCACACATTGGAGATGTCATTTGACATGATTTGGCACTTTGCTACTGCTATGCAGATGCTTTGCATGGAAGCCCTTATTGCTTCTACTCTTGCTTCTTCTTCTTGCTTCTTTGTGTTAGCTGGCTGCCGTGCTGCTAGCTCAGCTATTTCTTCCTGGTGGGAAGCCTTCATCCCTTCAACTTCATCTTTATGGGAGATCTGCAGCTCCCTCATTTGTTCCTGTAAACTGCTCACACCAGCACCGATTTGCAGGATCGTTGCTTCTATTTCTGGCTCTTCTTCAACTACGGAGAGCTTCGCGTAGATAGACAACACTACTTCTCTGATCCTGCACTCTTTTGCCTGCGTGCGCTGAAGATCCTTATCCTTCTGTTGACATTCACTTTGGTGTTTCCTGTAATTTTCGTCCAGTTGACAGCGCTGATTATGCGAGATGATGTCTAGCTCATGTAACTCATGGGATATCTCGGTGTGCAACTAGTGCAGTCCTTCTAGTGGTAGCACAACTACATTAAGTTCTAAGTGTGCAAGCAGCCTCTCACTCTCTATCATTTCATCAGTTGGATACAAAATTGACAATGGCGTGATCTTAACTAATCGCGTTCTTGGGGTGAATGCCGGTGGCCTCTGCATCTGCTCACTTTATAGTTCAGGGTCAATGCTCTGGGATGACTCCCTAACCATATCTCGATGGACTTGTTCCATCCTCAAGACTAAGCTGCTCAACTTGTTAATGTTTTCTTGGACCTGCACCTGGTCGAGCTCATTGTGATTTCCCTTAAATGCAGGCACATCCTCTAGATGCACAGTTGTCTGCGATGCTATCATTTCATAGTCATCATCATGCAATATTCTATCTAGTGGCGGCTTCGTAGCCTTAGACTTCTTCTTTTGTTGCGTCTGAGGGCTTCCAGTGCTCGACTCTTTCCTCTTCTCGCCAACTTGTGGCTCCTTGCTTGTTTCTCCTGCTTGCTGAGCAGGTTTCGAGGTTGATGCACTTTGGACCTCTGCATCTTTGTCCTATTTGTTTTCTTCTTCTTCTTCCTCATCCGATGGGGTGATGACTGATTCTGGTGCATGTTCTTTCCATTTGTCGGGCCAATCCTCAATAATGAGCTCAATCATTGGGACGCCTAGCTAATATTGTCCCTCATACCATTTTTCTACGTTCAAGCATGGGTGAATAAAAATTGAATGTAGCCCAGCTTCAAAAAGCAAGAATGGCTTATACTTGGTTGTCACTTCTCTCATGATTCTTGGGGTCTTCTCAATCATGGTGCATAGCTGCTCCAAGAAAGTGAAGAATGGTAGATTATTAAGCCTATGCTTCTCTGGATTTGTATATGACCACATGTTTCCAAACTGTACTACGCGACAATCATCCTATGCTACCGACATGCTGTTCTGATGGCTGGGTTCTTTCCATCCCACAAAAGCTATAAGGACCAGAAGCCAATTAAAATAGAAGGGGAACCCTTTATGCTTGACATCCTCGATATCCAATAATAATTCATTCAACATAAATTTCGCCCAATTTTATTCATGGTCGTCCATAGCTTTCACAGCTAAGGCTACGACCGAAGCTCATACCTACGCTGGCCTAGATTTCCGTAGAAGTCTTCCTTTTAATAGTTGAATTGTGAACCGCAGAGGTTCATTTAGAATGGGGTCAGTCTCATAACCCCTACTCCCTCTAGACAAATTAATGGTGCTTTTGATGCTTGTGGCTAGTTCTTGATCATCCTTCTTGCCCACAAACTCTTTGGAAGGGTCGTCACCCTTCTTGCTCAACACCGTGATTCTAGCTATGAGGTCCACAATGATATTAACTTTGAAATATAACTATATATACCCCTGGTGCGTGTAGGAAATCAAAGTACGCACCATATCTTTGTATTCCTTGCTAAGCCCAAAATGTGGGATGCGTAGCAGGTTAAGCAGGCCCGCCTGATATAGCGGCACTTCCCAATCCATAGGCACAACTTCTGCCTTGTTTTTTGTTGGATTATTTACGCTGTACATATATTTGTCAGTCTGTAAATGAGGACATTTCTTGGCATTGTTCAGATTAAAATCAGTCAACTTGCATTCCATGATCTTACCCAGCAAATCATCTCTTTGTCGCATGCGCTTCACCATTGGCGACATTCGGACTCCATATCATGGGTTCTTTTGTAGGTGCAGCTCCAGGGCATCACTCTTCCTCAGTCTGATATATTCAGGAATAACACATATTGGTGCGGGTGGGTTCCCTTGCAGAACCTGCTTTCGGGTTACTGGTGCCTCTGGCTTCTGTGGCGCTGCCGCTAACTGCTTATCTTTCTTTGGCTTTTGTTTCAGATGGCTCGGCTTCGAGCCTTGAGATGGTGTTGGTTTTTCTACTATAGCTTTATTTTATGGAGACTTCATGACTCCTCTTATACTAGAACGTCTGAATGCATCCAAAATCTCTTCTAAGCTCGGCTCATCGGACATAAACACAACAGATATCAGTGCTCTTTCTACTTCGGCTCTTAAGCTCTTCACACTTGATAAAATTTGAAATTCATGGTATATTTTCATAAGGGCGTGTTGATGCCTCGGTTGTGCAGGTTAGATGAAAAAGGTGCTGGAATGTTCCAAGACACTCAACAGAGGAAGAAAACCCAAGTTGAAAGGCTTCGAAAGACCCTGCGCAAGGGCAGTTCTATCCCCAACCTGTTTGGTGTGGTGATCCCCCATGGATATTAGGCCTCCGCTAGCACTCTAAGAGTAGATGAGTTGAACTATAAGATCATTTTTCCAGTCAAGAAAAACCAAGGTGTGGATATGGTAAAACAAAGCTAACCTAACCTATTTTAGAAAAGGGAAACTAGTCTAAGTCAGTCTTATTCTAAAATGAAAGCTTGTTTATGTGCAGATTGGTCTTGAGATATGATTAAACAAGTAATTGAACAACTTAAACAAAAATGTCTTTAGTTGTATTACTTGTTAACTTAAATTATTATCAGTTAATCAAAATTAAATGACAATCTTTCAAGTATTCAGGCTCATTCAAGATCCAGTCTGTAATCACGCTGCTAATTTAAAAATTAACAATGATTATATAAATTCATATGCACCGAATCATTTGCAGAAATAAAACATGAAAGTACTTGTATTGAAAAAACTCAATGAAGTACTCAGAAACATAAACCAGTCATATAGAGAAATCAATACAATAGATTTGTGCATTAACAGATGTTTAGCAAAAGATCAGATACATAACATATGAAAATTTGAAGCATAAATCAGAAATTCTCAAAGAAATTTGAGGAATAACAGAAGATAGATTAAAAGATAACTTTACTGTATCAAGAGGTCTTGTACAGAAATTACAAAAAATCTCTACTTAATAGAGTATCCCTAGTCCAGTCTTCTGCTGACTTACAACTCCAAAATTACCAACCCCTAACTACGAGAGTTATCTTCTTTAAATAATTACAACAGAGTCCAAAAATGGAGATCCCTAGAAAACAGAGATTACAAAATCGGATCAAAACTACAGATCCAAGAAATCTTGCCATTCCTCGGCCTACACGATTTCTGACACCTTTCAAAATATATTATTAAAGACACATTTTTTAATCAAAAGATCCTCATAGCACAACAAGAATTCCGCCCCAACCTGCTCATTATTAGCAACAGATGATTTTTCTTGTAGAGAATTTGCCGTGGGAACTTCTGGATCAGAGACTATATTCTCAAAAACAAAAAAATCCATTAAAGGATCTATTTCAGAAGAAGTCGATGGGACATATGGTTCTTGATTGATTATATAATCTCGTATAACATCGTCTTCACGCTCAGCCAGTTCCTTGGAAACTTTCTTCTCTTTCTTATCAGGGAATTGCATGCAAATAGACAGAGCGTCAGAATCTTCTTCACCACTATCGCTACTTAAATCAGGAACACCTGCATCAAAAGGTGGTGACATAGGTTCTTGATATAGTAAGGGACAGAGTTCTTCATCTTTGAAATGTGCATTGGGAGATTCATTACCTGTCTGCATATTGCTTTTATCAGATACGTTCAAAAGGAAGCTTACAAGATTATCACATAGAATTTTTCCCCTTGAAGAACGCAAAGGACGAACTAAAGGTTTCATGTATGTTTCCAATTTAAGGCCAACCAGTAATATAACAGACATTGAACATGACAAATGGTAATAATTCAAATTATGCGATCAATTCATTGCAATTATCCAAACTATGATGAAAACGAGCGAGGACATGTGTTAGTTGGATAAAACCTGTGTGAAAGTACAAAATCAATCGAAACTTGCACATCTTAAACTGGTTCCAAAAGCTCATTATTTCGAGTATTCTCACATCAGCAATCATGGCTTCACATTCGTGACCAAAATGAAAATTATGGCTTGAAAACCGACTGCGAATTGACTGAAATAGAATCTTGAGTATGCAGACCAGCAACTCTTGCATACCTATCAAAAACGGATTCGGGTGACCAGATTTGACAAAATAACTGGAAGAATCTTTCAGACCCAAAAGGCATAATGGGATAAAACCTTGAGGAGTAGAAACAAATAACGAAAAGGTGTCCCAAACAAAATAGGAACTTCCAAACACTGAATGTCGCAAAGGCAGCAATCCAGCCAGAAGTAACTGAAAATCAGTTAAAATGTCCTCTGGTAAGAATTCGGCAGTAAAATCCTCAGTGCGACGGGATAATTTTCGAGCAATAAAATGATAAAATAAAATGGAAAAAACCCTATTTATTGAATTCACCGAATTAAAGATGACCGTGCGATTAGAAAAAATGAACGGTCGAGATTAATCGAAGCGGTATGCGGGGTCACTGGAAATTTTTATTCACAAAATTTATTAAGGGATCTAGAAAGCCGCAACTCGACAATTGTGGGTTGCGGGTTGCAGGGTCGTGCAAACGACAAAGGTGGAAAAGAGTTCCCAAGAGCCGAAATCCGCAATTGCGGGTTTCGGGAATGATCATGATCAAAAAATGAGAAACGTGTTCCCGAAAGACGCAATCCGACACTTGCGGGTTGAGGGTTTCGGGAATGACATGCTCGTAAACCGAAAACAACTTCCCGAAAGCCAAAAGCCGCAGTTGCGGGTTTCAGGTTTTGTGGAAAAATTTCCAAAAATTTCTTACAAAGGAAAAACCCGAAGCCCGTAACTGTCGCGTTGTGGGTTTCAGGTTGATGAAAACAAAAAGCTCGAAAAGTGAAATCACACAACCCACAACCGTTGGGTTGTAGGTTTCGGGTTTCCTAAACTCAAAGAATAAAACAAACAAATCCCGCAACCCTCAACTATCGGGTTGCAGGTTTCAGGAACGTAAATTCCAAAACTGCAAAACAAACACCCCGCAACCCGAAATTGTCGGGTTGCGGGTTTCGGGTCTCCTAGCTGTCGAGTTTCAGGTTGATTGAAAACAAAAGGGTAAAATACTCAAAATTTGAGGATTTTGACAAATCACACAGTTAGAGGCCATCCAGAAAAGGGAAACATGTAGGACAAAAGTATGGGTGAGAGACCTAAACAAGTGAAAAACCCAAAATCTGATATTTACAGGGTATACTTACCAAAATACCTTTATGTTTATTCAAAATGGGGTTCCCGTGCTTCACGTAAGCATGGGATCTGTTGTGGCCACAATAGCGCGAGTGTATGAATATTTATAGGATCACGCCCTGATGTTGCAGTCGTTAATGAATCGGCCAGGAATTAAAAGTTACAACAGCTTAGCAAATCTCGTATAGATCTCTGTTTAATGTGATATTGAATGCACCGGGAACGGCTAGATTAGACATTAAGTGCCAGTCCCGAGGGATGAGATTTCGCCAGATATTGATTTCTTTCCGCCATTCTTTACGTCATGTCATGTAAACTTCCTTTAATTGGCGGTGTGGAATGGTACTGTCAGGCTATCTGACAACCGATCAAAATTTAAATGCCAAATCCGTTAGGCGGATCCCATTATGACCCCGGTCACTTCAGTCTTTACGATGCTAGCCTGTATAGGGTTTTCAATAAATGCATGATTTGGATGGCGTCATCCCTTTGATTAACGGTTTAATACCCGACTGACAACTGTCGCGGTCATCTTTTCTCGTCATGACCTACTATCGGTTCTGACATTATGGTGCATACTTCTCATGCTCGTCTTTGTACTTGCTGCGCGACTTTAGTTGTGCCATATGTCTCTGCGTAGCTATTCCTTTTCATTCTTAGAAGTGTAGTTCATTTTTATTTTTTTTGCACGCATCTTCAGCAGTGCTGCGCGACACATAGGCCTTTTCCTTGTAACTTTTTCGTATAGACTCTTCACACTTTCTAGTGTCCAATTTCAACTATACTTGACACTTAGAATTTTCCCCTCCGCTTGATCATACAGGGTTCTGCAAAGCAGGGTTATCGCGGTAAAGCTTTAGTTTGCTTCCATTTATCAAACTGGGAAAGATGTCATCGGCTAAAGTGGCTAACTGAACTGGGCCACCGTTAGTAACATGCATTACAGTATATGTGCCAAGCCAATGCATCTTAAATTTTCCAGGAAACTTCATAAAATTGCTATCATACAAGAGGACTAAATCACCTACCTGGAAGCACTTGTTCTTGATATGGCATTCATTCCACGCTTGTTCACGCTCTTTTTGTACTTGTTGGTGGAATCCTGCAATGAAACGATCCTCCTCCAAACAAACCAAGTGCAGTAGCCTTTCTTCTATCGCTCAGTGGTCTGCCATGCCTGTAAATGCAGCTATTCTCAAGCTGGGAAAGATGTAATCCATGGAATTATCGCTTCTTTCCCATAGGCCAACCTGAAAGGTGTATGTCCAATCAGTTTCTTGCATGTAGTCCTGTATAACCATAATACAGATGGAATGCGCAGGTCCCAATCATCGCGATTGACGTTACCTATATTGGTTAGCGCATTCTCTAGTACTTTATTGAACACTTCAACAGTTCCATTCGCTTGTGGATGATATGGTGTGCTACGCTGATGGTGAACGTGAAACTCTTCAGTTAAAGCTTCGATGGTTGGGTTTAGGAAATGAGTGCCTTGATCACTCATCAAAATATTCAAGCATTTGAACCTTGTCAGGATGTTCTCATAGATAAACTCTGCGGCTGTAGCTACGCTACAATCTTTCACTGGCTTTGCTTCTGCCCATTTGGTGAGGTAGTCAGTTGCAGTAAAAATGTACCTTGCACCAGTTCTTTTCCCTAGTGGGTTAATAGGTCCCACAAAATCAATGGCCCACTTCTCAAATGCCTGCAAAGTTAATTGTGGATTCAGTGGCATTTCGTCCCTGCGCGACAACTTTCCCATCCTCTGACAGACATCACAGTTCTGGCAATGTTCCTTTGAGTCCTTATGGATAGTAGGCCACCATAGCCCTACACGCAATATCTTATGTGCAGTAGCTCTTCCTGCGTAATGGCCTCCTGCGATTCCTGAATGTGCATAAGCCAATATGTATGGCTTCTCATGGTCCAATATGCATCTGCGCAGTACTTTGTCTAGTACCAGCTTGTATAGCTAACCTGCGATTATAGTGAAGTCTGATGCACGCACTACCAACTACTTCTTTTGCTGCGTAGTGAACTCCTTAGGTGCCATCCCTGTATTTAGAAAATCAATGATATCCTCATAATAGTCATAGGAAACTTGTATAGCAAACAACTACACATCAGGAAGATTGTCTTCTAGATTCGTGGGCTCTTCTCTTGACTCAATCCTTGATAGATGATCAGGTCCTAAATTTAAACTGCCTGGCTTAACCACTATTTTGAATTCGTACCCTTGAAAGAGTAATAACCATCTGCATATTCTCCCCCCTAACACCGGCTTATTGACCAGGTATTTCAAAGCAGAATGGTTGGTGAACATCGAGAAGTGCACACCAATCAAATAGTGCCTGAACTTCTGCAACGCGTATACCATTGCGATTCCTTCTCTCTCAGTAGTGGTATAATTCTTCTCATCTGATGACAGCTTTCTGCTCGAAAACAAAATGGGATGGTCAATACCTCCCTCTCCTGGATGAGCAAGAACAACACCCAATGCTATACATGAAGCATCAACATGGATGTGAAATGGCTTCTCCCAGTTTGGAAAAACTAGGATCGATGCAATGACCATCTTTTCTTTCAATGTGTCAAATCCTTTCTTACAGTCCTCATTCCAAACGAACGGTACATATTTCTTTAACAGCTTCTCCATAGCTACGGTTATTTGCGCATATCCTTTTATAAATTTCCTATAGTAACCGGTATGTCCTATTGTAGTGCGCAGCTGTTTAACTGAGTTTGGTGTAGGCAAATTTACAATGACTCTGATCTTGGTAGGATCTACCATCAAGCCCTATTTTCACACAATATGTCCCAGCAAAATTCCGTAGGGAACATAGAAAATACATTTCTTCAAATTCAGAGAAATCTGATGCTACCTGCATTTTTCCAGCATCAACATGAGGTTCGCGGGATGATTTTTTAGCAAACCAAAAATAGTCCAATCATCAAAATAAACTTCTAAAAACTTATGTATGAACTCTTTAAATGCTGCGACTACCACTCTAGAAAATATGGCAGGTGAGTTCTTTAGACCAAAACACATCACGGTGTACTCGAACAACCCCCATTCTATAGCAAAAGTAGTTTTGTGCCTATCTACGCAATCAATCCTGATCTGGTGGTATCCAGAGAATCCATTAGTAAAAGAATACGCCTCATTCCCTCCAACATTATCAAGCACTTCATCTGTGAAAGGGGTGGGAAATGGGTCATGCATTGAAGCATCATTTATATTTCTAAGATCCACACAGATCCTGATATCACCCTTCGTTTTCTTATCCTGGATAACCATTTGGCTTATCCACTCAGATTATTCAACAGGCTCAATGATCCCTTCATCGAGCATCTTATCGAGTTCTGCCTTAACTCATTCTTTGTAGCGCGGGTTTAGTCTATACGGTATTTGCTTCACAGGTTTCGCGCCAGGCTTAAGAGGAATTTTCATCACTCCTAAGTCTCCAAGAATACCTTTCATCTCTGTGAATTTGTCCGGGAATAATTCTCGATACTCTTGTAATATGCCCATGACCTCTTCAACTATATATTCATCCCATTAATCTCCTATAGCTACGAAATTTGGGTCTTCATAGGTGCCAATGTTCACTTTTCATGTTTTCACAGGTCCACTCATATCTAGAATTTCCAGTGGAGGTCCTTCTACCTCGCGTGATCCCTCTGATTCAGGTATCTGTATGTTGTGCAGGTACTCCTCTTCACTATCTAATTTATCCTCGCATTCCTCGGCGATGTTATAACAATCAAGAGCATGCTCTAGTTGTTCCTCCCATTCTGGTTGTAGGTGCACAGGTATGACGTCTGTTCCAAAGAATTCTTCTAGTGTCATATTTCCCTGTGTGCAGTATGGTCTAAATATTCTTTCCTTAATAACCTGCAGCACGTCATTGATACTCGAATGTTCATTTTCAAAGCTGAAATCCTTCTGAAAGCTCGCAGTCAGGATAGACCAATCTGTGGTGTCTCTGCGCAACTCTGTATCCAGGTACCACTTCTTCAAAATAGGTTCTTCTAACATGTGCACAAACAGATGTACCCATTTTATTTGTGGCCTGTTCTCCCAAGCTTGTACACAAACTTCAATATGATCCCTAGGATCTGTCTGGCCATTATATTTCTCAAAAGATAGTGTGACCTTCTCAACAAATCTGATCTGCATCTTAATTTTGCACTAATCCCAAGTTGTCAATGTCTTTTTATGTGCAGCCCACCATCTGGCAGGTGTCTCATGCAGTGCCATGTCTAATGCTGACACGCGGTGCTCATCTGCAACTGCTGCAGTATATTATTTGATAAAGGAATAAACATTAGACAAACTGTCATAGGTAGGGATTGGAGTTACCTTTATCCCAATCCAGCGGAGTTACTTTGTGATCATCGCGCATCTCCTAGCAGATACTTCATGCAATCTACTTTTCCAATTTTCTAGTCCTGCATTAGAGTCTGAGATGCAAGAGCTATCACAGAGCCAGCTGAGAGTTCCATCCATAGTTGGATTAGTATAATCGACAGCATTCATTGTCATTTTATAGAGACGATCCAAGTCTTGAGCTCTATACTCCTCCTGAATTGGTTCAACATATCGCTCCCCCTGTGGAGGGTCCAATGGTGCGATAACCCTTAAGTTGTTTCCTTCAAATATCATTTTCATTGTCTTCAAATTTATGATAGTGGAATTAGTCATTTCCCAATCGATAACCAGCAGCGCTAGATAAGGATGACTGACATTCACAATTTCAATTACTTCGAAGTCAGCATAGCTATGTACTCCGTAAATGTCAACAATGGTGTTGGGTAGCCTCCCTAGAGGTATAACTATCCCTTGATTGGCCATTCTTAACTATATAGGTGACCACTGTAACTTTGGTCTTCCCATGTGCTGCCATGTCTGCTTGGTCACGACATTTACTTCAGATCCAAAATTAAGAATGATGTCATCCATCTCATAGTCCCCAATCTGTGTAGTGAACCTCATTTCCCTTCCTGTTCTTTCGGGACTCCTAATGTTATGGACTGCACCATGGGCGTCCCCCTTGTCACTTTGTGGCTCATGCTGATTGAGTAGTTTTCAAATTCCACGATAGCATCTAAGCTCTTCAATAACTTCATGCAGCTCCATAGGAATTGGGAAACAAAAGTGCATGTGTCTATTGCAGTGCATGTCTGATCGTATGCTATTGTCATATCCTCTATTTGCGGTGCTTTGCTATGCAGCAGGATTCTCGTCGACTCAGGTGTTGACTCTCTAAGGAGATCCCGCGCTTCTGTAAATGCTCCTTTATTTTTTTGTAGGTCCAGACCGGGTGTTCACCCAGCAACTTTTCTAATCCATACTACGTCTCCAGTAGTCTTCTTAGCATCCATTGTTCCAAAAGTCGAAGCTTCTGCGCCTCCATCTCTTCCTATATCAACGCCACTACGCGTTACCACATTTACTCTCAGATCCGTAGTTCTTGTCTCTACTGCGTTCAACTGAATGTTGGGATTTGGCGGTTCTGTCCTTCTTCATTTCTACATTTCTACCTCTAGCACAGGACAGTTCTCAATAACATGATCAAATGACTTACAGTAATTGCACGTAGTGCATGGGTTTGTACAATCTCGAGATACGTGACCTCATTGGCCACAGTTATAATAGATTACCTGGCCTCAGCCTCTCCCCTGCGTCAGGCCGACATTTATTCCTCTCCCGCGGTATCCACCACCACGGCCTCTGTATCTTGCCTGATCGTAGTGAGCATTCTCTTGTTTGGGATGATTTTCCTCTTGGACACGAAACATTCCAGCACTTCGCATTGCTTGCATAACTCGCTTTCTTTCATTCATCAACTCATATGCATGACAGTTGGATTCGTCATGTCCAACTGACTTACATAAATTGTAGTATAAGTTTTTAGGTGTTTTTACATATTTTTGTATTAGATAACAGTCCTCAGGCCGATATCCTCTGGTTCTACAAATTTCACACCACGGCACCTGATTGTGATTCATATTCATTGGGTTTGGTGAACCACTGTTAAGATAATCTTGAAATAGAGGGCAATGTTCTCTATTGTGGCCCTCTCCTTTGCATCCTGTGCACCAAACTTCGTGTCTCTGTTCATATCTCTGTTCTTTTCCATTCTTCATATCTTGCAATTCTAACGTCAAGGTGGTTAACTAGTTCTGGATCTTTGAAACCCTAGAATTACTCTCTCCAATCGGTGAAGCCTCTAGCTTCATTGTGATATCTAAGGCCTCTTCCTGTGATGCAACCTTCTATTGCATCAATGGTTGTCTGATATGGGGCAACAATGAAATGATAAACCATTCCTGATGCTGTTGCGGAGCTATAACAAAGCTCACTTGGTCCAACAACGTCTTAAATTTTTGGTCAAATTCCTAGACCGTTTCGGTAGGTTTCTGCTTGATTTCCTTTAATTTTGTTATGCATTGCGATTCTGATTTCGGCTTCTTAAACTCTGTTGCGAGCGTAGCCTTGATTTTTGCTAGGGTTCTCGGTTGTGCTTGAGAATACTTCATAAACCATTATAATGCTTTGTCTCTGAAAGTGGTGATGAGCTACGCTCTCTTGACAGCATCATCCTGAACTTTCTTTACACTCCATACAGATTCACATAGAAACCAATGTTGATCAAGGTCTTCTAGACCCATTCCTTTGAATATCGACAGTTTTATATCGTTATTTGTCATTCTCCTTCCTAGTTGTGTAGCACCCTGAGTAGTGCTCTGATTCTGTGCAGGGTTCTGAGTGGAAAAAGTGAATATCGTACTTGGAATAGTGCTAGGGATATTAGTTTGTAGAATATTCTGAGACTGGGTGTTCTGAACTAGAATGGTCTGAGATGGAATGTCATCGGCACCCGCTCCTGTCGTGTTACCATTATTGATGTTTTGTGGGGTGGTTTGCGCGATGGTCGTAGTGGGTGGGTTCTTAGATAGGGGAAGTAAGGTATTTTCTAATTTTTCAGAGGATCTTAACTGAGCGAACAACATGTACAACATATCAATCATGAACACAATAATGCAAGCACACAAGAGACATAGCGTTTACTTGGGGAAAACCATAAAGGTGAAAAACCCCAATAAATTCCTCAGAGATAGATAGAGCAATGATAAAACCCAAGCATAAGAGATAGACTCCTAGCAGCAGCTTCCTCCTCCTCCACAAGTGCGCCACTCTCTCATGAGTGCATGAGTGAGAAGTGAGTGATCAAATAGAGTGCCTCCCGCACACTATTTATATTTGACTTGACTTGCCTAATAACCTTTACTAGGTCGGCCTTAACTTAACCACATAACATAATGCTGGCTGGGATGACCCCCAATAGGGTGGTCTAATAACCCTTCGACCCACATGGCCGACACCCAATACGGTGGTCTAATAACCCTTTGACCCACATGACTTATACAGGGCCGACCCCAACAAGGTGGTCTAATAACCCATCAAGTATAAGTTACGACACTTATAATATAAATGACGACACTTCCGTATAGAGGAATAATAACATCTCTATAGGAATACAAACACTTCCGTATAGAGGAATAATAACATCTCTATAGGAATACAATATACATATATGAAATACATTCTGAAGTTACATATACATCAACAGTATTTGCAACTGCCAGGTTCTATGGTGTAATAGGGTGGATGGTATCTGATGACACGGGGGCTTCACTAGAAGGCAATATAATACCACGTTCATTCATATTGCGGTATTAAATATTCATGAAAACTTAAAATTTATATTGCTTATATATTAAGGGGCAAAGGGTTTTTTTTATTTAATGTAACAATACAAAAATACTTTGGGGTTTTTTTTATATGGGCAGGTTGACAAATATCTACCAAATGGAGATGGAGGGATCACAGTTGGATGAGAAATCGGGTTGAGGCAAGGCTCAGGCTTACCAGTATGCAGGGAAATCACATCTTGAGGCATGCTTGAGGCCAGGAGTTTCATGGTGAAGTGGGTTTCCAGTCGATCATAGTCGAGAGATAGTGGTCATTGACAGCCAATTGTTACCAATAACACTCAGCCAGTTGTTACCAATAGACTTGGGAGGCTCTAAGTGTCCAAGGCCTGTTATAGGCCCTCTATAGGCCTTGGGGGCTTGAATACCCAACCACTCGTTCCTATTACAGGCCTTGGGAGGTTTCTTCAGCCTCCTAGAGCTTGTTACAGGCCCTGGGGGCTTGGATACCTAGCCCACAACAGGCTTAGTTAGTGATTGGGTAACTGCAACATGCAATCTAAATGTTGTACTATATGCATTGGCTCTAGTAACATACAAGAAGTGATCTCCTATCTCTTCATTAGACCATTAGATGTTTCAAATCATAATGATATGTGGTTGATTAAATGCATTGTGGGTGAAATAATGTGCATCCACGATATACATCGAAATAAGCAAGGTGCATTGTAGAATGCATGTGGGGTCATAAGAGGGGTATCATATCAATATACTAGGTAGAAATATAAAGAAGTATAAAAAATTTTAATGAACAAATTGATACATACACTATCTAGTGAAAATAGGGGTTTTTTTAAATTGGGAAGGCATATTGGGAGGGGGTTAAAAAAAATGATTTTGGAAGGTATTTTCCAATATTTAGTGAAATTAGGGCTATTGTTTCATATGCCACGATCGAATGTGCTATGATAGTTGTTTATTGGGTGAAGCTCCCATGGCTGATGATGGCGCGGTCTGATCGGTAAGGTCACATGGGATTTTGGTATTCATGTGGAGTCCAAGTCCTCCAGGATTCTTTTCTTTATTAAACTTGTATCTCTTTCCACTTCTCAGATTATGGGTGTCTTCACTAGAATCACTATATATAATTTCTACCATGACAGATTGAAAATAATTACTGCATTCTTAAGACGCCTTTCTTAGCTAAAAGCATTTTAATGTATAGACTGAGATTGTTCAGGAACTTACCTCTGATTCCTTCAAAGAAGTATGCTTCAGCTTGACTGTAGGACTTCAGCATGTCTACAACAAACTTGATCACAAATCCTTCAAGTATGTTATCAACCCAAAAGTTGACTGCACGTGACAGGGGGCTATCTATTACTTTGAGCTGTGCAATGAGCTCTAGAGTCCACTCTCTAGGAACGCCTCCTTGAAAATAGGTTTTCCTCTCTGCGAGTCACGAGATCCACTCGTGCAACTCATTTCCAAATGTAGCCTAGAAAGTCTTGTGAATATCTTTCCACAAATATATGTTCAACCAATCTACGTCGGATAGACGCGGGTGTCTGTTTCTTTCTTTTCAAACTCTCTTTCGATCTTATCACACCAATCCCAGATCTTTTTCTTTTCGGGATGCCAATTGTCTGAACCCAATGGGAACTGGTATTCTTCTATGCACATTATTTCTTCAACTCATCACAAACTCTTAGCATTGCAACAGAACCATTTGTTGGCGTAGGTAACTGATCTAAAGGTTTTCCAATATAGACCCAGGTTCTTTGCAGTTTTTAGCTTTAACCAACAAAACCCCTTTTCACCGGCCCTCGAAAACAACCTGCACGCAGGTTGAGGTCTCACCCGAGGTGAAGCTATGGGGGTGCTGCAGAATCAAGTTTCCATAGCAGTGTGATGATTTGATTGGGTAAATAAACTACACAGTGCGCTACAGGCTTGCGCTGTGGTCTGAGCGCCATGCGACGACTATCTTCGTCACAAGTTGATACTTCTACAAATTACAATGTTGTGCACCCAGTACATCCATGGATTGCACGGCTCGATTTAACTCACTCGATGGGACAATGCAACAAACTTATTCACTTCCACTTCGACGGTAATTGTATTAAGGGTTTCCCTTAGCACTTATTCATTCAATTACTTCCATCGATTATTTAGCCTTGTACTTGATGTAATCAAACAAGATATTAGTACTGTGCACTTCCAGTGTTATGCATTAACAGAATTATATAACCCAGTCTTTTATATGCACATATGTTTACTTAATAACTGGTACATTCACAGACTTAGAACACTTTGCATTCATCAATCATTCATTCATGAAATGCTTAACATATCATCCCCGTCTTTCTCCTATGGCGAATACATATAAAAGCATTAACAATCCAATTGATAACTGAGAATTCAAGCATGCATGGTAAGCAAATAGCCACTGCAATGTACAAACACATAGACAATCTCACTACACAGGATTTAACGTGGTTCACCCCCCGGATGAAGGCTACTTCCATAAGAACTGTTGTTGTATTTTTCTTTTGGGAAAGGTACAATAGTTCTTAGTCTGCGCACGCAGCTGCAGACTCTCTTCTCTCTCAACAGGCCTCTGTGCACTCAGCTTGCAGAGCCTTTACAAAAATGTTCCTCAACCGGAATTTATCAAATTAGGAATAAGAGCAATACAAAACAAAGAGTAACCCTTTCCCATACAAAAATGCCTTATTTATAAATCATGCCTGTAGGTCATGTCATTACAATCTGAAGGCTAAAACCCTTAGGTTTACTAAACATGGTGTGGCTAACTGCCAGGATGATTGTCACCATTGACAGCTTGCTCCGCCTGCTTTAGGCCGTCCTACTGGGCCACTCGTGGCTCACACGCTCTTCTAACAGCCACAGTACTCAAAATGGTTACAATTGCATCGTGGCTTGTCCCTTTCTGCCTCTTCCACCTGCCTGTCGTCGTCGGCGTAGTGGCCTAGCTTCTCAACAGCTTGCCACGACTCTTCCATACTAGTCTCTTTCTCCTGCCTTCACCTGGCTCTTTACCAAAAATAGGTCACTTCCTCGTCTGACCTTTACTTCTATCTTCGTACCAAAATTAGTTGTTGCACGGGTCCTACACATTAGCATAGATGCGCAACTAAATATGCCCAGCAAGCTGTGCACTTAATAATGTCGTACTTTTCTACTGCACAGCTCAAAATTGTGTTTCAACAAAATGGTTCTTACTTGGGCCACGCCCAACATTAACCATCTAGCTTTCCTAGCATTCAGATTTTGTTGATCTAGTAGATATTTTAAGCCCTAATTATCTGTCATTAAGGTAAACTTTCTACCAATCAGATGATGGCACCACACTTGTAGAGAATGTATTACGGCTGCTAGCTCTAAATCATAGGTAGCATAGTTTTGTTCTTGAACTTTCAATTTTCTTGACTCATAAGCTATTGCGTGCCCTGCTTGAGTTAAGACCCCACCGAGACCCTTGTTACATGCATCGGTGCATACAACAAAGTCCTTGTTAGGGTCTGCAATTTTAAAGATTGGTACAGTTGTTAATAATTCTTTTAACTTTTAAAAACTTTCCTCGCACTTCTGATCCCACACAAAATTCTTCCCTTTTCATTGTAACGAGGTGATGGGATGTGCAATCCTTGAAAATCCTACAATGAAATTCCAGTAGTAACCGGTAGTCCCCATGAATGACCTCACACCGGTTACCATTAATTGCTTTTATCTTGTCTGGGTCAACCACTATCCTATCCTTGGAAATCATATGACCTAGATATTGTATTTTATCCTTATAGAAGTCACATTTACTGAATTTAGCATAAATTTGGTGCTCTCTCAGAACTTGTAAGATTATCCTTGAGTGTTCATCGTGTTCTTCCCTGGTCTTGGAGTAGACTAAAATGTCATCAATGAACACAATTACAAATTTGTCTAAATATTTATGCAATGCATTATTCATTAAGCACATAAAAACTACCAGAGCGTTTGTTATCCCAAAGGGCATAACCACAAATTCATAATGCCCATAATGGGTTCTGAATGCAATTTTATAAATGTCTTGTTCTTTAATTCCGACTTGATGATATCTTGATCTCAAGTCGATGTTAGAAAATATCGATGCCCCACGTACTTGATCGATCAGGTCTTCAATGCGGGGTAACGGATATCGATTTTTAATTGTGATCTTATATAACCGGCGGTAGTCGATGCATAAACGCAATGTACCATCTCTCTTTTTAATAAAGATTACAGGTGCTCCCCAAGGAGACACATTGGGTTTGATATAATTTTTATCAATTAATTATTTTAATTGCGACTTAAGTTCATTAAGCTCCAGGATATTCATCTTGTAGGGAGCCTTGGAATTAGGCACCGCACCGGGCACTAATTCGATAGTGAAGTCTAGGCCTCTTTTTAGAGGTAATCCTGGAATTTCTTCTGGGAATACATCCGAAAAGTCCTTTAGGACCAGTATATCTTCAAGTATGATTTTAACCTCCTTAGTCCTTTGTTCTTCATTGATTACATTTACTGCAAACATCTTGCATCATTTTCGTGCTGCTCTTTTTAATTGTAATGCAGAAATATTCCTAACAGAAACCTTTCTCGGTATGCCTTTAATTAAAATAGTCCGTCCTTCGGCATTTATATATGTAAAAGTATTTTCAAATCAATTCAATACTACTTTCTGTCTTTCTAGCCAATCCATACCAATCATACATCATAGGACCCTAAAGGTAATACATTTAATTTTACCCTAGTATTAGATTGATTCATCAATAGCTCACATTCATTTACAAAATTATTCACCCTTCTTTTTGTTCTAGTAGCTAACTGAACTAACCAAGGCTTTTCAAATTTCTCAACATGCAATTTACATTTTTCTACTATGGTAGGAAAAACATAACTTAAACTGGCACCCGAACCAATTAGAATAGAGATAGGTTTATTTGAGATCATACCTTCTACTTCGACCATAGATGTTTGATGATCTACCTGTCGGTTATCCAATGCTGCATTGATCCTGTGCACTTCATTTGCCAAATATCCAATGGTTGGTTCTTCTTGTACTGTGTGCACATTGCTGAGGTTTCTCCTTCTGTTGGGACAACTATTTTCATAATGTGGTCCTTGGCATTCCCAACACTTTACTAATGTTTTTTGTTCAACAGATTTATCAGTACAATAGTAACTTCTTTGTTCTTTATTGTTGGTGCATTTGACTGAACATTAGACCTTGTATTAGATAAATTTGGCTGTGCAAAAGGCCTTGCTATTGAAAATTTCTGTGATGCATTTCCTTTAAAATCTGGCTTAGAAAAATTTCATGAATTACCAAACTTATGGTTATTATTAAAATTCCTTCTTCGCTATTCATAATAGTTTGTCTTTTTATCTTTCCAATTCAATATTTTATCCTTCCTCTTCTCTTACTCTTAAAGTTAGCTTTTGTCATCGCTTCCTCGAGAGTTTTAGGATTATCATATTCAATTTAGTCCTTAATATGGTATGGCAAACACGTCAGAAACCTATGTATTTTAGGATTCTCCTCAACTATATATGACACATACCTTAACAGACTTAGAAATTTGCTACTCAGTTCCTTCATGCTCATTGAGCCCAATTTTAAGTCATAAAATTCTTTAGCCTTTTCTTCAAAATATTGTTCAGATAGAAACTTCTTTTTGAAATATCTTACATTCTTCTCTTTGATACGTTTTACTTTTTTAATATCCTGCCACCATATGTCTGCTTTTCCAATTAAGTTGTAGATAGCCATTTTAGCTTTTAGTTTGTCGGAATAATTGTAAATCTGGAAATACTTCTTCATTCCAGATAGCCATGCTTTGGCTTCTTCACCCTTCTCAACTTCTCCATCGAATGTTGGAGGTTTTATCTTTTTAAATTCTGTAGATATTTCCTAATAAGGTTTATTTCTTTCCTTTTTACGTTGGTAATCATTGTCATTACTATTGCTAGAGCTTTTATATTTTCTCCTTCGTGGCTTAAATTCATTATCGGAAGAAGAAAAACTTCCTTCATCTGATGATGCCATCTGCCTGTTCTTATGTGTAGAGATTTTATCTTTTGTTTCAATTTTAAGTTTTCTTCTTTGTTTTTGTTCTTCGTTACTAGTGTTGCTTAATAGTTTATGATTTAGTTCCTCTTGTGCTCTTAATATTCTTTCATTTTTTGCCTTTACTAGTTGTAGTTCTGTTCTCAATTCTCTCATAGATTTTAATAACTCAGTTGGATTATCGTTTTCTAATTCTACCCAGATGTTATCATCATTTATAAATCCAGGACCATGACCATGATTTGTCTCAGTCTCAGCAGATCCTTATGTCCCTTCCATTTCCTGTTAAGAATAGAAAATTCTGATATGCTATAACAAAACAATTCAACACAAGTTAGAATTCTATTTTTTTTGTTTCTGAGTTGGATGTGTGAGTTGAGACTTCTTTCAGGCCTAGAGCTTGAATCCTTTGTCTGATACACTTGTAAAAACTCCCAAAAAAGAACTAAGGTTTCGAAAATTTAAAAAAAAAAATGGGATGAAAAATTGAAAAGTAAATTATATCTTGCATGTCCTAATTACGCATGTTCAATTATTTTGATGTCAATTGTCGTACTTATGTTTTCTTTCGATATAGGGTTTCTTTGAGAAGAGATCACAGGGATTACTTAGCTTTCAAAGTGAATGATTCACTTGATACTTTGAATAGATCTGTCGACGGAGTAAGGGCTTTCGTCATTTATGGTATGATTTCTTATCAATCTTCAGTTTAGTTACTTAGGCTTAGAAGATGCTGTGATTGTCAAGTATACATCTAGGTATCCTAAAAGGTACTAACCCTGTTTTAATTCTAAAGGTTCTAAGAGATATATTAAGTGCCCTTGAAACATGAATTTGATACTACGTGCATGATGAAAATATCACAAGGGTCAATACACTTATTATTCTTTTTATGAGTTCACTAACCTAGAATTTGAAAGTCAATGTGAAAAAATATTAATAACATTGCAATATAAACCTATCCTATGGTCCACACACTAAAACACTCAAAGGTTTTGGAACAGGTTAAGGTACTATGCTAAGTCCACAAGTCGATCCCTAACTGGGGTTTGGGAAAGCAAGAATGTTTACGATGGGGAAGTGATGGGAAAAGTGTTTTCAGTTCAACACATGGGTCTTGGCATTTATGATGAATGGGGAATTGAATGTGGTGATCTACATATGCATTCGAATTGGTTGTGGGTGTGTGTAAATCTCGAGGTCTTAACTGCAACTGTTTGGTCTGTTTGAATCACATTAATTTTCTCGACCACATGGCTCCTTTGAACCCTAACTCCCTTATCGATGTGTTTCGCGTCATTTTTGTTGTATGGAAAGTTGAGTTATGTCTCCTCCGGCTCTCTGGTTCTCGGTGGACTCGTATTCGGCCTTTATCCTTGGCCTTGGAAAGTTCATGAAAGCTTTGGAAAGATCCTGCCAGGTATTGTATTCGTAACCTATCAACACTTCGGGGTTTTTATGTTGTCGTTTGCATGCAACCAAAATAGTTATTGAACAGTTCTTGGTTTTCTTATGGAAGCAAGCTCCAGGCATCAAGGAAGGAGGAGAGGTTTTGATGAAGAGAAGAAGGGAACTCAACCCTGGTCCTCCATGGGATATCTCGGTGTTTGCAACCCGCGGTAACATGGTTTTTAGGGGTGACAATCTTTACTTTGACCGTTCTGGGGTAAGTTAGATGTATAGACCTATCGCAACCTTTGGTAGTTATGCTGGAGTTCACGTCTTAAAAGTTTTAACATGCATTTTTGGGTTGGGTTTGTTCATACTAACTCAGTTAAATATTGAATTCTTAAGGGGGTTTAGTCTTAGTCCTTAAAGGAATAGTTTCGTTGTGAATACGCTCGTCCCATTCTTGGAATGGTCCTTGGATTGTTTACGATGGACATTTAAATGCCATGTTTCGATGGTTGGTTAACTTTGTTGATGGTCCCCTCGGCCTATTTGGGAAATGCAAATGGCGAATGCCAAGAACTTACAGTGCTTTGCTTGTTGATTTAACTATGTAATTTTGGTCGTGGAAGAGTTTCGATTGCTTGACTTTCGTGCATGGTAGTTGAACACTCTAGTTTCCTATATGATGATAAACTGTACAATATGGACCATTTTAAAAAAGTTTATATGGATGAAAATGTAGTTGGTTAGTGTTGTCGTAATATTTGGTAGAGAAGGCTTAAGAAGTTAGAAATTCTGATTTCGTATGGTTACGTTGTTTAGTAGAGAAATCGTCATTTGGATGTATCTTGTTTGATGTGAACCTGTGGGGACTCGATCTTGAGCCTGATATGTATAGCATTACTCTAAAATGATAGAAGCTAATTTATTTCGATGTTTATCTATCCTGGTTTGAAAATCCGTTTATAAAAACTGTGATTGTAAACTTGTTTATGGGTAAATGTTGTTCGACACTCCTGCGTTCTAGCTTAGGTTGTAATACTTTCGATTTCTAGGGTTTAAAGCAATTTTCCATGCTCTTGGTTTTATGTTTGGATGTAAGGGTATCCACCTGTACAAGGACTTTATGACATTTAAACGTTGAACTAATGACTGCAACAGTGTGTATGCTTACCTGTCGTGAGTTGTATGTGATGGCTTGCTTGTTTGTTGTTATCTAAAATATACTTGTTCTTTATAAAAGAAATTGGTTGTGTTTAAAGCATCCATATTTTGGAAATACCAAAACAAAAATTTGTTTGTCCTTTAAAGGTTAAGAATGCAAGAAAATACGACCCACCCAAGAACACAGAAAGGTCCTCTAAATGGCCAACATAGGGGTTAGGGCAATGGAAAACTGAAATATAATTGGTTTTTAAATATGGAATTGTATATTTCATTTCGTCGATATTTAAGAAATTTTCAAGTGATCAGTTGTTTTAAAATTAATGTTTGATATAATTTTTGAAAATGAAATAATACCAATGCTTATCTGTGCATCTATAATTTATTACATATATTCTTAAATTATGCCCTGTATTAGAGTACACCACCTTTGAGTGGAAGGAAAAATACAAAGGTAATTATTTTCATTTTTAACTAGTCAATACTAATTCAAAGATCAGTTTAATTATAAACCATTTCATAAAAAATAATAACAAGTAGAGTAAGAAATAGAAAAAACCTGAACAACAAAGCTGGGCAAACATGCATAGGATACTGTTCCTCCCAACATATTCCCCAAGCACTCAGCGGAATTCTTGGGACCCTCGAGCCCGTTCACTGAACCACCAAGATGAAGACACCGAATAGGAGTAGGAGACTGTCCTTTGCAAAGACTTAGCAATCCTTCAAACCTACCATACTTCCTTACTTTGTACTCAACTGATGGACAAAGTCACTCTGGGAATTATTAGTTAGCTACCCCTCATCGAATTTCCTCGTGTGCTCAAAACTATCATAGTTTTTCCAGCCAGCCCCAAGGGAAAAGAAAAATAATAATTGATGAACCTCCTGCTCAATTCGATGGCTTCATATATTTCCTAGGTCTTTGGTCAGTTATATCATTTATTGAGCTACTTGATAAACTCCTCCACCCTTGGAGATTCATGACCATAAATATAGGGTAGTTGCCTCCTACAACAACTAGTAAGTGATTCCAGATGTTGCCACCTATCTCCTTGTATCCTAAGCAATTTCATTCTTCCTAGTGGGTCACTGAACACTCTTCAATAGTCCCCTATGGATGAGTGTCTCCACTTTTAAATTTATTAAAAATAAAAATAGTTAATTATAGTAATCCTTGACCACCTTGGTCATAAAACTTTATAATAAAATTCGATCAATGTTTTTATCAAAATAAATGTTTTTTCAGTTCTAGGGTTGTTACAAGCCACATCCTCCTTCAGGATTAGAGCGAATTGTCTAGTGACTTCAATATTATGGCCGCTAAAACACCAGAAAAATGACCCCCATCCTATCTTGTCAAATAATGCAACGATTTTTGGGTCGGCTTGAACCAATTCGAGACCTGAAACCTCGAAACGACTCAGAGGATCCATCTCAACGCTTTCACAACTATGGATTGGGTTTGAAACTAATGTGGTTGTGAAAATTGAAGGAATAAGAACCCAAGTAGAAGACATTATGAAAACCATCAAATCACTAATCGGATCACCTACAACGAAAATTAAAACCCTATATCTATTCTCGGTAACCATCATTTCAAATTATGAGAATAAATGCAACAAAACTCTTATGATTGTTGAATTTGATAAGATCGCACAGGCTAGATCATCATGGAAACTACTCGATAATCATAAATGATTTATCCATTCACAACCAAAACTTGGATAATCAAAGCAATTGAACGAATCCAGGGTTTGATAACCAAATAGTACGAAGAACGAAGTAATAATGATAATACAAGAATAAAATGATGACTTCGTATTAATTTATAAATGATAATGGTTTATCAAACAATTTGCAAATGAATCGAAAATGACACGATTTACATATATGATCAACAAGTGTCAGAGAAATTGATTCGTGCATCAAATCCAAGATATGATAGCCAACAAATTAATACGATTTCGATGGAGCATGATCATCCATCAAAGTTTCAGGCATAAATGATAAAAATCGAATTATTCATTTGAGTGTAGTCTTAGGACTTTATTTATTTACAAAACAATGACAATGTTTGTTTTAAAAGATTATGTTGTTCCAATCATATTAATAAGGGTTTTTTTTTATATATAATGCATAATTTTAATAATCCAAAGAATATAATAGAAAACATAAAAAGTGATAACAACTATGTCTACTTTTTCAATTTGCATCACTAAAACTCAATAAAGATTGGGAGAATTTACATGAAAAAGGAGGAGTCATAAGTCATATGAGTTGATTCAATCTGATTCATAAATAAGTAGCAATTCATTCATCTTAATACTATATAATCAAAATATACAGTAGTGAAAAATTGATCATATATAAATTCAAATTTTAACAACTGCTAAATAATTAACTTGCATAAGAACCAACTTAAAAATACCTCCTAAATTCTAACTTGATTAACAATTTCCCTTCATTGAGAACACCATCAGAATCAAAGATTCTGAAGGCATTCTTTAATAATTTTATAAATTGATTAAAGAAAAGAAATGATCAAATTTTATTACGTGAAAACAAAAATAGAATTCTGAAGGTTGTTGCCTACCAAAAACCTCCAAGGTTTCCTACTAAGCAAATCACTTATCTCACCTTTCTCTCCCTTCCATTGTCTAAATTTTTTAATCATGATTGTTGGCCATAAGGACCAACAATAGGAAATTATAAGGGATTCATATCCCATTGTAACACATCATGTAGGGTGGTTTTTTCAAAATCCCCCTTGACCCCCTCTCCATGTCATTTTCATGCATGATTTTTTCTTTTTCTTTTTCTTAGCTTGGCATAGTTTTTCTAATTTGTTTTAACTAGTGATTAGATCACATTTTATTTTAGTTGAAAATAAATTAATTGCGTGCTAACATATCATGATTCAATCTCTCATGCATATTGTAAATTATTCAATTAATTTCATATAATAATCAATCCTAAAAAATTCTAATTAATTCCACATTAATTAAACCCAAAATCAATCCTCCCTAAAGATGTAATTCCAATGTCTATAAACACCATATATTTGTCACTTGTGGGAAAATTCTAAGTGAATGGAATCTACTAGGTAGTGATAGTGGGGAACCATCAAACTACACCTTTGATTGGTTTTAGTGTTGGACATACCCCTGTGACTTTGATTTAGTCCCCTTCTCGTGCAGTACCACACTTGATATCCAAAATTGTTTCCATGTACCTAACATATATAAAAAAAAAACCCCTTTTCCCCTTAACAATTGACTTGTAACAAACATTTGATCCCTACATGAAGCAGGTTCACAATTTGATGAACCTCCTTTTAACAAGCAAAGTCAATCCTCACTTTAGCGAGTTCAAAATTTGACTTTGTTTTCTCTTTCTAATAATTAGATAACACTTATTTTTTCTAATGGTAAAGTAATCTATTAGTGTAGCTTGCAAGTATTGAATAGTTGTATCCTTTTTCCCCAATAGTACAGAATTGGTCTTTATTTCATACATTTTTGGGTGGAATTCTACCCTATGACTGGGGTTGAGGCCACCAACATACTAAGTTTATTGATATAGAAATCTAGGGCTTCACAGAAAGAAAATTAGGGTTTATGTTCAAACAAAGCTAAACTAGGAATTTAAAAGATAAAGAATAGTGTAACTTGCTTATGAATTTTGATCCTAGCTTTCATTGCTCCTTAGCTCTACTTTAAACCTTCAATCCAAGAACTTGCAAAACCAACATAGTACCTTCCTCAAAAGATTCTAAGCATCATGAAATTATTGAAGAATTGAAAGGGTAACAAGAACATAAATCTATGAATTTACTTTTAATATAAAATATCAATTATCTCATCAAGAATGTCACAAAATCAATATTAGGGAAGGGAAAGAAGTCAATTATCTTTTTATTAACAAAAGAAAGTACAATATTACCTATTGTTGCTGCAAAACCCCCCCCAAAATTTGTAAATATTGGGGCCCCTCCTCTTACTTTTGAAAAGGAAATTTCTTAGAAGTCAAGCCCATCAAAACCTTTTTCTTACTTAGTTTCCTAGAATGAAGCCTTTTGTTTTCTTCCTTTGAGTCTGCTTTTGTTTTTGCCTAAGTAAAACTCACGCTTTTGTGCCGCAACAGTAGAAGAAATGGGTTAGTTGGGCTGCAATGGCGGTAAAACTCAGCAAGTAATGCCACAATGGCGGGGAAAATGGATAATTTAAACCGCAACGGCGGATGATCACACCAAGTTCTGCCGCAACAGCGAATAATCTCACCGATTTCTCCCGCAATGGCGTTTTCTTTGGCTGTGTCGGAAGAACTCAACAAGTATGGCTGCAATGGGCAAGGGGAAATTTATTGAGTCTTGCGTCGGTCTGTTTCGAAAAAACTCCACTAAGTCTTCTGAAGTCTTCTGCCCACACTCACTCAGTTCGTCTGCAATGGTGCCAAAACTTGGCTAACTCACCCGAAACGTGACCTTGGCCTTGCTTGTGGTGAAGTTCCCCATCTCTTTTTTAGATGAACTCGGCCAGTCTTGCCGCAACGGTGATCCAAATTCACAATTTTTGACCGCAACCGGTGGATGATCTTGCCGAGTTTGTTTGATTTTGGATGGACACATTTAATGTCAAGCATGTCGATTTTGTTAAATTTTCAGAATTTACTTCAATCTGATCTAGGATCTTAACTGAGAGAACAACATGTATAGCACATCTACAGCATATCAATCATGGACACAATAATGCAAGCACACAAGAGACACAAATTTTACTTGGGGAAAACCATAAAGGTGAAAAACCCCAGTAACTTCCTCAGAGATAGATAGAGAAATGATACAACCAGAATACAAGAAATAGTCTTCTCCTAGCAACAGATCCTCCTCCTCCACAAGTGCGACACTCTCCAAAGTGTGAGTGAGAGAATAGAATGTGTAAAATGAGAGAGACACACTCTCTATTTATACACTAACTTGACTTGACCTTTACTCAACTAGGTCGGCCTCAACTTAACCATTTAACATAATGCTGACTGAGCCAGCCCCCACTGGGGTGGTCTAATAACCCTTTGACCCACATGGCCAACCTCCAATAGGGTGGTCTCATAACCCTTTGACCCACATGACTTATACAAGGTCGACCCCAACAAGGTGGTCTAATAACCCATCAAGTATAAGTTACGACACTTACAATATAAATGATGACACTTCTGTATAGAGGAATAATAACATCTCTATAGGAATATAAAATACATATATGAAATGCCTGGGTGAAATACATTCTGAAGTTACATATACATCAACACTCCCTCTTAACTAGGAAGGTATTTCTCGACACAGGTCTGCTAGCACAAGTTTTCTTCTCTGGATCATCATCAGCGAATCATCATCCTCGAATCATCGTCATCGTCACTGTTGCTGCTATGTCAATCAATATCTGAATCTACTCGTCATAGGAAGTTCTATAGAGCCATTCCTTTTTCATACTAGATGTAGGCCCACCACCTGCAGGTCTTCATCATCTGTGCGAACGATCTGATAGAGGTGGCCTCTCAGGACTAATTTTATGTGCGGATTCAATACCAGAAAGAGTATCCCAGGAACATTTATGTGCCTAAGCACGACCGGAAAGATCTTCGAGGACTCCTTACATGCATCTCCTCCACAATACCTTTAAAGAGCATCCTAGGAACATTCATGTGCCGCAGCACGATAGGCAAGATCTCTAAAGAGCATCCCAGGACTTATTACGAGCACACAGCTCAACCTCTCGGATCTCCAGGACTAATTACATGTGGATAGACAAAACCTTTAAAGAGCATCCCAGGAACATTTATGTGTCGTAGAACAACTGGCAAGATCTCGAAAGAGCATCCCAGGACTAATTATGAGCACACAACTCAACCTCTCGGATCTCAAGGACTGATTACTTGTCTCCGTAGTAATACCTCATCCCATGACTGATTACTGTTAAAATTCAATATGCTAAGACATAAAATAGCAGCATTACATTCCATTTCACAATAATAGCATATACAGGATCACTGAAGAAACAACAAGCATAGCATAAACACAAGAGACAGAGATTTATCCTGGGAAACCCTCATGGGGTAGAAAACCCAGCAAAGCTTCCTCAATATAGATGACCAGCAATATACAAAGATGCAAACCCTGAGCATAAGCTCCTTCTCCTCCATAGCAGACCTCTCCTCCACAAATGCGCCTTTCTCAAGTGAGTGAGTGTGTATAATGAGGAACACACCTCCTCTATTTATACACTACTCTGATATGTATTTTACACAAGTACACGTAGGCTCGTATTAAACCAATAGGTTAAATACCCCACTACAACTAACTGGGCCGACCCCTCTAGGGTGGTCTAATAACCCTTTGACCCACATAACACATACAGGGCCGACCCCTACTAGGGAAGTCTAATAACCCGAGTTACCACATTCCGACGGAGGAATAAACATCTCCGAATATACAATAAGATCTTCACGGAGGAATGAAACATCTCCGGAATAATAAAGTACAAATATAATATTCTTTGAAGTTACAATATCTCAACACTCCCCCTTAACGAGAAGGATATTATAACAACATCTGCACGAGCAAGGAGTCATCAACATCATACATGATACATCTATAAATCATTGGAAGCTTTCTTCAATTTGTCTTCATCAGTAACTCAAACAGTTACTGGTACATCAATGTCAACATCAACATCAACATCACGATCAGCAGTATCGTCATCACATGATCAGCAGCATCGTCATCACACGATCAACAGCATCGTCATCACACGATCAGCAGCATCGTCATCACACGATCAGCAGCATCGTCATCACACGATCAGCAGCATCGTCATCACACGATCAGCAGCATCGTCATCACACGATCAGCAGCATCGTCATCACACGATCAGCAGCATCGTCATCACACGATCAGCAGCATCGTCATCACACGATCAGCAGCATCGTCATCACACGATCAGCAGCATCGTCATCACACGATCAGCAGCATCGTCATCACACGATCAGCAGCATCGTCATCACACGATCAGCAGCATCGTCATCACACGATCAGCAGCATCGTCATCACACGATCAGCAGCATCGTCATCACACGATCAGCATACTTGATCCTTCCTTTCGGAATTACTGGATCATAATCATATTTAAGACTATCCTTCCTTTCGGAATTACTGGATTTACTGTCTAAGGATGATTAGTCCAACTACAATCATATTTAAGACTATCCCTCCTGGATTTGCTATCTAAGGATGATTAGTCCAACTACAATCATATTTAAGACTATCCCTCCTGGATTTGCTGTCTAAGGATGATTAGTCCAACTACAATCATATTTAAGACTATCCCTCCTGGATTTGCTGTCTAAGGATGATTAGTCCAACCACAATTCATTTAGGACTATCCTTCCTTTCGGAATTACTGGATTTACTGTCCAAGGATGATTTAATCCACTCAATTCATTTAGGACTATCCTTCCTTTCGGAATTACTGGATTTACTGTCCAAGGATGATTTAATCCAACCACAATTCATTTAGGACTATCCTTCCTTTCGGAATTACTGGATTTACTGTCCAAGGATGATTTAATCCACTCAATTCATTTAGGACTATCCTTCCTTTCGAAATTACTGGATTTACTGTCCAAGGATGATTTAATCCACTTAATTCATTTAGGACTATCCTTCCTTTCGGAATTACTGGATTTACTGTCCAAGGATGATTTAATCCAACCACAATTCATTTAGGACTATCCTTCCTTTCGGAATTACTGGATTTACTGTCCAAGGATGATTTAATCCACTCAATTCATTTAGGACTATCCTTCCTTTCGGAATTACTGGATTTACTGTCCAAGGATGATTTAATCCACTCAATTCATTTAGGACTATCCTTCCTTTCGGAATTACTGGATTTACTGTCCAAGGATGATTTAATCCACTGATTTCATTCTCGAAGACCTCACGTCTACGGCTCTCTTCAGGACTGACAGTCCAGGGATGATCCAATCCCCTCAAGTCCATCAAGGACTTCATTCTCGGAGACCTCACGTCTACGGCTCTCTTCAGGACTGACAGTCCAGGGATGATCCAATCCCCTCAAGTCCATCAAGGACTTCATTCTCGGAGACCTTACGTCTACGGCTCTCTTCAGGACTGACAGTCCAGGGATGATCAAATCCCCTCAAGTCCATCAAGGACTTCATTCTCGGAGACCTTACGTCTACGGCTCTCTTTAGGACTGAAAGTCCAGGGATGATCCAATCCCCTCAACTGTCCGCTAAGGACTTCATTCTCGGAGACCTCACGTCTACGGCTCTCTTTAGGACTGAAGGTCCAGGGATGATCCAATCCCCTCAACTGTCCACTAAGGACTTCATTCTTGGAGACCTTACGTCTACGGTTCTCTTTAGGACTGAAAGTCCAGGGATGATCCAATCCCCTCAACTGTCCACTAAGGACTTCATTCTCGGAGACCTTACGTCTACGGTTCTCTTTAGGACTGAAAGTCCAGGGATGATCCAATCCCCTTCTGTATTCTCATCTATACAAGAGCAGTTATCACATTAGCATGTATTCTCACCAATACATCAAAACATGTATACATTACACCAAAACATGTATACATCACAACTAGCATGTATTCTTACTAATACATCAAAACATGTATACATCACATCTAGCATGTATTCTTACTAATACATCAAAACATGTATACATCACATCTAGCATGTATTCTTACTAATACATCTAACATCAAAACATGTATACATCACAACTTAGCATGTATTCTTACTAATACATCAAAACATGTATACATCACATCTAGCATGTATTCTTACTAATACATCTAACATCAAAACATGTATACATCACAACTAGCATGTATTCTTACTAATACATCAAAACATGTATACATCTAGCATGTATTCTCACCAATACATCCATCATCAAAAGCATGTATAAGTAAAACTAAGTAATCTAAGTAAGAGAGTCCTAAATCTAAATATTTCTAAGTAACTGGGTGTAGAGAACAGGTTACCTCATCAACGACCTTGTTGTTTGATGAGACAATCTCATCAGTAGTGACTATACTACTCCCCCTTTCGAGGAGGGTCCTTTTGAACTACACCAAGCTTGTCTCGGAAGTATTCAAACTTCACTCGAGACAGAGGTTTGGTTGGTAACTTCTTCACTTGACGTAGAGGCTTGGTTAGTACAACGGTAACCTGTTACAAATTCAAACTTTTAGAGTTCCTTTCTGTGTCATATCTTGTTAGTTCCTTATGTTCTTTGACTTATCATGGAACACTAGATTCTATGTCATCTTGATACAACTCTAAATATCACATAGGATCTCAGTTGGTTCTATCTCTAAGTCAAACAATCCTAAAGCCAAACTTCTTCACAACTAGCAGAGCAAGCAGCCATATATTCCGCTTGAGCTGAGATCCACACTAGACTGCTTCCAGCTAAACCACGAGATCATGGCTAATACCAGACAATAACATCCTCTCGATGTGTTCTTCTTGTCTGATACTCTTCCTGCCCAAACAGAATCTGAATAGCCATCTGAAGTCATGATCTTCAAGATAGCATAGATAAAATTCTATCATGTCCTTTATGTGCCTCATCACATGCTTTGCAACTATCAGGTAAACACATCTAGTTTCCACTAGATACTAACTCAAGGTGTTCATAACAAAGAATATATCTAACCTAGTATATGTTAGATATATCAAAGACCCAATAATTTGACTGTACAGAGCTATATCCACTAACTCTGATGAGTTATCCCCTAACAGCTTCAAGTTGGAATCCATAAGAGTGGTCATTCCCACACCTCAAGTCATATTTCTTATCATACTTTCCCTGGTTTGAGAAATATTCCTTCTGAGCCTTACCATACTTCCAGACCTAGGAAGTAAAGCATTAATTTGAGATCTTTCATTTTCATTTCTGCATTGAATGATCTTCTGCATATCTAACTGTGCCATCTCTCGTTAGATGGGTCTACTGATATGAGCCTCAATATCATTCGAACTCTGTGGTGAGTTCCTTCTTGCAACCATGTCATATGTGTATCATATTCAACCTTGTAGCAAAGGTTGAGATCCACATCACCCATGGTGATCATTAAGCTTATCAATTTATTATCGAACCTAGGTACCTATACAGAACCTGATTCACACTTCTTCTTTAATTACACCATACTTTGGAGCAAACATCTTGTTGTGATTCTCTTCCCCTTTCTAAGAGAATCTTCTAGCCATGAGCCTTCTATATTTTGTTTGATTTGTAAATCTTCTTGTTTGAACATCCACCACTTGTACGGTGTCCATGACCTTTCCTACAAATCAAAATTAAGTACATGATTAGTAATACTTCATAATCATCAAAAGATAACCCATTATGCATACAGATATCATTTACATAGTGATGCAATTATTTTGACCAATACTTTGGCACAACACTTTTCCATATCCAGTATGCATACAGTGGCTATCTAGATGCCTTCCATCTCTACCAGAACATACTATCGAGAGTGTGCACAACTCTCAGCATGTCAGCAAAGAGGTTTCATTCTAGACAAGCAACAATGGAATGTTTGTCCAAGCATATGCACATTAGTTGTATACTGTTCAATGCTCTATGAATGTTTACACTCAGCATTATATATTATAGGAATACAAATATGCATGCAGGCAATATCATTACTATTTCAAATAGCAACTCAAATACTTATCTTTTATGTTTGTGTGGCTGCCTCCCGCTTGATCTTCTGTATGTCTTTTGAACTTCTATTCATTCTGTACCACTGTGCATGCTCAAGAGTCATCCTCATGATCTCATACACAAACATACACTCATTAGTATATTCTAAATGCTATCAAAACATTATAGTACTAAATAATCTTGAAAACGTATAGTCATGATTATAGTTAATAAACATTAGTATTCAAGATTTCAGGGAAGTCTTCTTTTACTCATGCATATCATTGATAAGAGATATAATATGCATAATCCCTTGATTACTAACTTTATGAATGAGCATAACCAATCATTCCAAGTATACTTATATAAGGGATCCTAACACAAGGTAAGATTCATGGGAAACATACCTGGATTAGTATACCTACTTGGTTATGTACAACATACCTCGTAAGTAGAACAAAGATTATGGATGAGTCTTTGTCTTCATGTTTTCATGGTCATGAAGCCTGATTTGTCTTTTGTGATGTACTTGTATCTTGTTAGCAGACAACCTCAACCTCACACAACACCATAATGCATTAGTACAATCATAAGTGTCAACACCCTAACCAATGAATATCTTCTATCATGCATTCATAATTTTGTTAAGGTGATACAACAAATCTAAAATCAAGATTGTACTAACTGTAATAATCATGAAGACAAACATACCATAAACTTAATCATGAACAAATCTCAAAACATACCTCGATGAGTCATACCTATCAAGATCGCTTGTAATCTCCTTATGTAAAGCCTTAGCCTCATCTCCCTCTGAAACATGAACTCCTTCACTTATGTAGGTGACCAATCCATCTTCTTCTAGGATTAACCCTATCCACTTGATTTGCAAGAACTGGACCTGGAGATGGATATGGGTTTGTCAGAGAAACCCCAAAAATTCAAACTTTGAATTTCAGACTTCCGAAAGGATAGAAATATGCGCCTTGATGAGCTGATCAAACTGATATATTTAGAGTTTGAAAACTGCAAAGTTTTACTCCTCAATTTTGCCTTTGAAACTTTCGGATTCACTGGACGTGACCCTGAACTGGGGTTTGATGAAGCCCACTCTTTTGCCCCATCAAAAAGTTTGAACCAAAGCTCTAAGCTTCTATTTTTCTGAGGAGCTTCCAGCCGTGGTCACGGATTTCAAAAATTCCCATTTTTACAGAAGCCCTAATTTTCCACTTTTCTGATCAAATTCCCGAACTAGGGTCTAATCAAGCCTGGCCTTCCGCCCAACCAAAAATTCTGATCTTGGTCTCTAAATTTCTATTTTGATGAGTAGCATCCAGCCGTGGTCTCCGATTACAAAAATTCTAACTTTCTTCAAAGCCCTAAATTTCGGAAGCCATGAATGAAGGTATCAAAAAATAATTCTGTTTTGACAGAAATATGTACCTGATTGTTTCTGGTGTAACTCCGAAATTTTTGATCCACAGGGTTTGAAAAAGTTTTCTGAGATATCCTGACCTGTTAGCTTTCCATCCTGACAGGTCTGACCTCAATTGGATGTTCTGAGAGAGAGTTATGCCAAATGTCGCAACGTGACCTGTTTTGGGAAAATACAGGAGAGCGAATTTGTACGGCGTGCCACGTGTCACTGTTTGACCTTCGGCCTCTGAAAACGTTTTCTGAGATAGCTCGGCCTGTTGTCTTTCCATCCTGACAGGTCTGACCTCAATTGGATTCTCTGAAAGAGAGTTATGCCAAGTGTCGCAACGTGACCTGTTTATGGGATAATACAGGAGAGCGAACTTGTACGGCGTTCCACGTGTCACTGGTTCAACTTCGGCCTCTGAAAACGTTTTCTGAGATAGTACAGTCTGTGTACTACCTGTCACGTTTCACGAAATTTCATTTGGAGCTTCCTAGCCCAAGTTATGACCTTTTTCCCAAGGTCACCTGATTTTGACTCAGATCTGGAAGAGGCAGAAACCCTATATTGTACAGATCATAAATCACAAAGTACAACGAATTAGAGGTTGTCCTTTGGACACAAGGTACCTGGAGATCTTATATTCGTCCTGTAACAATTTCATATCCGAAAACTTCGCCAAAACGGATTTATAGCGAAAGTGCTACGATGACTGGTGTTTGCTATGTAAAACCCTAACCTTCAAATTGTCGTAAGTAAAGCAAGTGTCTTTAGTGCCATACCTTGTCTTCCTTCAGGTTAGCTCTGATACCATGTTAAAATTCAATATGCTAAGACATAAAATAGCAGCATTACATTCCATTTCACAATAATAGCATATACAGGATCACTGAAGAAACAACAAGCATAGCATAAACACAAGAGACAGAGATTTATCCTGGTAAACCGTCATGGGGTAGAAAACCCAGCAAAGCTTCCTCAATATAGATGACCAGCAATATACAAAGATGCAAACCCTGAGCATAAGCTCCTTCTCCTCCATAGCAGACCTCTCCTCCACAAATGCGTCTTTCTCAAGTGAGTGAGTGTGTATAATGAGGAACACACCTCCTCTATTTATACACTACTCTGATATGTATTTTACACAAGTACACGTAGGCTCGTATTTAACCAATAGGTTAAATACCCCACTACAAATAACTGGGCCGACCCCTCTAGGGTGGTCTAATAACCCTTTGACCCACATAACACATACAGGGCCGACCCCTACTAGGGAAGTCTAATAACCCGAGTTACCACATTCCGACGGAGGAATAAACATCTCCGAATATACAATAAGATCTTCACGGAGGAATGAAACATCTCCGGAATAATAAAGTACAAATATAATATTCTTTGAAGTTACAATATCTCAACAATTACGAGCACACAGCTCAACCTATCGGATATTTGAGGATTGATTACATACTACATAACAATACCGGAAAGAGTATCCCAGGAACATTTATGTGCCGCAGCACGACCGACAAGATCTCCCAGGACTGATTACATGCTATTTGCACAACCTGCCACATATCATCTCTGACATCCAAGTATCAACCTGATACTCATGATCCCACGGATCATCATCACACAAAGCATCATCCTAATGCTCATGATCACACTGATCATCATCATTGTACCATCCTGATACATATCATCTAGAGCAACATCCTGAAGCTCGTCATCATGATCATCCTGATCATACAATGCATCCACCCGATGCATACCAAGTATCTACGTGATACATATCATCATACATGATCCACCTGATCATATAGAGTATCCACCTTATACAAATACAAATACATGATCCACCTGATCATATCTGATACATATCAACATACATGATCTACCTGATCATACAATGTATCCACCTGATACATATACAGATACATGATCCAAGCATCCAACATGATGCATATACAAAATACATACAAATGATCCAACTGATCATATCCAACATCCAACATGATGCGTACATACATATACATATAAATGATCCAACTGATCATATCCAACATCATCCTGATGCATATACAGAGTAGTAACTGGAGCATCGTCCTGATGCTCATCATCCATGATCCTCCTAATCATCATAGCATCGTCCTCTTCAGATCATCCCATCGTCCACGAAGCACAGCTCAGATTCACATCATCCAATACTTACACCACCGACATGGGAGAACACATCTACCACCATTCGGGGAAGGCTCCAGCCCTTACTTTTTCACCATGGGAGAACACATCTACCACCATGTGAAAAATGGTTTAGTAATTATATCACCACCAAGGGAGAACACATCAACCATGTCAGAAAAGCTCATGTGCATCTGTATCTTCCAAAATCATCACTTCCCTTTGGAAGGAACCTCGATCTGAAGTGCACCAAGCCTCTCTCTGAATTACTCAAAATCCACTCTGGCCAATGGCTTGGTCAATACATCTGCAACATGCTCATCCATCGCAACATACTCTGCTTTGGCTGTACTCAGTGCTACGTAGGACTACTTCCTGCTAAACCAAGAGATGACACTTGATTCCATACTAAAGCAGCACCCAGAAGTGCTCTTCCTATCTGCAGCATTGCCTGCCCAATCTCAGAATATGCTTTACAGCAACTAGGTGAACATCTCTCGGATCCGTCATGAAGTGGCTCAATGTGTTCACCGCAAAGCAAATATCTGGTCTCGTGTTCGTCAAGTACAAAGAGGACCCAATCATCTGACGATACATCATGACATCGACCAGATCAGATAAAGCATCACACAGAAGATTCTGGTTTGATGCCATAGGTGTGGCCATAGCCTTGCAGTCCATCATCCCGAACCTCTTTAGAATCTCTATTGCATACTTCCTTTTGTCCAAGGAAGATTCCATTTGTACTCTGCCACACCTCCATACCAAGAAAATAGTGCATCATCCCCAAGTCCTTCATCTTGAACTCAGCTGCAAGCTTCCGCTGCATGTCGGCACTCAATCTATCATCTCTTGTTACAAACAGGTTATCCACATACAATAACAGTATCCCTGGATTGCCTACCTCAACCTTGTAGTAAAGGTTGGAACCCGCTTTACTCTTGGTAAAGACCAAACTGGATAGAAAGCTGCCTATCCTACCATACAAAGTTCTGCACATATATGATTTTCTGTTATGTGTCTCAGAACCAAGTGGCTGCTCCACATACACTTATTCTTCAACTACACCATTCAAGAAAGTTGTCTTGAAATCCATCTGGTGTATATTCTATTTCATCACTTTTATATTTCTCTATGTTGCCATCTACAGCATGCTTGATCTTGATAGATCCATATGGAAGTCATAACAAACTTCCCTTCAGGTCTTGGTACTTCATCCCAAACATCATTCTTCATGATCGACGAATCATGGCATTCTTCCCATATCCTGGGAACTTCAATATCTTCAATAGAGAATTTTGTTGCTGAACAAATGTTGTAGTTCTTCTTTTGTAGGTGATGGCATACGATCTTTCCTACACAACAAGTTAAATTGCATGATTAGAAAACATCTCATAGTTTTCAGAACAAATTCTTACACATAAATAAATATGTCATATAGTCATGCAATTATCTTAGTCAATGCTTCAATACAACATTTATCCATATCCCGTAACTTTCTAGATGCCTTCCAATCTCTACCAGAACATTGTTAAGAGTGTGCACAACTCCCAACATGTCAGCAAAGAGGTTTCATTCTAGATAAGTAGCAATGGAATGTTGTACAGTTCCATAGGCCACTTACTCATGCATATTAGTAGTACATTGTTCATCAATGCAACTATTCTAATATGCATAATACACAACCTAATTCTAGGAACATCAGTATATACATTATTGAACAATATTATTTAAACAATAGAATATGCAAGTAATGACAATTCAAATACTTATCTTTGTTTGTTTGTTGGGTTGACTCCCTCTTAGTCTTTGCTTCTTTTATGCAACTCCATTCTTATGTGGATTGTGAGAAGTGGTCATCTCCCTCTGAATATCTGCATCCTTGCAGAAACTACTGAAGTGTGCTCCTTTGCTTTCTTGCAGGAACAACTGGAGTGTGCTCCCTCTTGATCTCTACTTCCTAGATTACCTGTCCTTGAACTTACATCCATCCTTAATCAATATGCATGCTTATTAGTATCATCATTGTGTTATTCTTGAGGTCTCATACATAATCACACATTTATTAGTATAATCTTAATACTATCAAACCACAATAATCTTAAACATGTATATTCATGATCATTCATAGATAATAAACATTAGTATTCAAGGTTTCAAGGAAGTCTTCTTTTACTCATACATATTCTTATTTGATCATAGGACTCTTCTGGTTAGTTGAATCATCAATCAAGATAAGAGATATAATATGCATAAAACCCGTGATTATTCAAACCTATACCTTCTTGATTCTTCTAGTTAGTCATATCATCAATTATGGTAAGAAACATAATATGCATACAACCATGATTATTCAAACCTATGACTTCATGAATAATCATTATCAACAACACAACAGTATAAGATCCTAACACAAGGTAGGATTCTAGCTTGATATAGGAAAAACATACCTGGATTAGCATGCTAGCTAGTTATGTCTAACATACCCGCATAATGTCTTATGGTTCTCTTCAGTGACTTGTGCTAGTAACCTGCATGTCTCATAAGTTAACCATTGTAGAACCAAGTTATACATACCTCGAAAGTAGATATTCTATGTTATCCATGAAAATGGATGAATCTTTGTCTTCATGTCACCATGAGCATATGTTCTTGAAGTAGAACATGATTTGACTTTCTTAGTGTACCTTTTGTGTTAGCAAACAACATAAACCTCATACAACATCACAATGCATTAGTACAATCATAACTGCCAAAACCTTAATCAATGAATATCTTCTATTAAGGTGATACGACAAGTCCAGTAATTAATGAAGATTTTGCTATAAATATATGAAGACAAACATATGTTAAACTTAACCATGAAACATACCTGTAAGCCATACCTGTCAAGATTGCTTGTAATCTTCTTATGGACGGCCTTAGCCTCATTTCCCTCTGAGACATGAACTTCTTCACTTATGCAGGTGACCAATCCATCCTCTTCTAGGATTAACCCAATCCACTTGATTTGCAGGAACTGGATCTGGAGCTGTAATAGGGTTTTTCAGAGAAACCCCAAAAGTTCAAACTATGAATTTCAAACTTTCGAAAGGATAGAAATATGCACCTTGATGAGCTGATCAAGCTAGTATATTCATAATTTGAAAACTGCAAAGTTTCACTCCTCAATTTTGCCTTTGAAACTTTCGGATTCACTATACGTGACCTCTAACTAGGGTTTCATGAAGCCCACTCTTCTTCCCAATCAAAATATTTGATCCAAATCTGTAAGCTTCTATTTTTATGAGGAGCTTCCAGCCGTGGTCACATATTTCAAAAATTCCCATTTTTGCAGAAGCACTAATTTTCCACTTTTCTCATCAAAGTCCCGAACTAGGGTTTGATCAAGCCCGGCCTTATGCCCAACCAAAAAATCTGATCTTGGTCTCTTAATTTCGATTTTGATGAGTAGCATCCAGCCATGGTCTTCGATTATAAAAATTCCAACTTTCTCCGAAGCCCTAAATTCTGGAAGCCATGAATGAAGGTGCTCAAAAATAATTCTGTTTTGACAGAAATATGTACCTGATTGTTTCTGGTGTAACTCCGAACTTTTCAATCCATAGGGTCTGAAAATTTTTCTTGAGATAGCCCGACTTGTTATCTTTCCATCTCGACAGGTCTAACCTCAATTGGATTCTCTGAAAGAGATTTATGCCAAGTGTCGCAACGTGACCTGTTTATGGGATAATACAGGAGAGCGAACTTGTACGGCATGCCACGTGTAACTGGTTCAACTTAGGCATCTTAAACTTTTTATTGAGATATCCTGACCTGTTATCGTTCCATCCTAACAGCTCTGAGCTCAATTGGATTCTCTGAGAGAGAGTTATGCCAAGTGTTGCAATGTGACCTGTTTATGGTATAATACAAGAGAGAAAACTTGTACGGCGTGCCTCATATCACGGGTTCAACTTCAGCCTCTGAAACAATGTTATGAGATAGTACAGTCTATGTACTACCTGTCACTTTTTACGAAATTTCATTTGGAGCTTCCTAGCCCAAGTTATGACCTTTTTCCCAAGGTCACTTGATTTTGACTCAGATCTGGAAGAGGCAGAAACCCTATATTGTACAAATCATAAATCACAAAGTACAACGAATTAGAGGTTTTCCTTTGGACACAAGGTACATGGGGATCTGATATTCTACTTGTAAAAGTTTCAGATTTGAAACCTTTGCCAAAACGGATTTATAGCGAAAGTGCTATGATGACTGGTTTTTTCTATATCAAGCCCTAGCATCGTAAGTGCAACAAGTGTCATACATGCCATATCATTCCTTCTTTCAGGCTAGCTCTGATACCATGTTAAATTTTCAGAATTTACTCCAATCTAATCTAGCATGTTAACTGAGAGAACAACATGTACAGCATATCTACAGCATATCAATCATGGACACAATAATGCAAGCACACAAGAGACACATATTTTACTTGGGGAAAACTAGAAAGGTGAAAAACCCCAATAACTTCCTCAGAGATAGATAGAGCAATGATATAACCAAAATACAAGAGATAGTCTTCTCCTAGCAACAGATCCTGCTCCTCCACAAGTGCGCCACTCTCCAAAGTGTGAGTGAGAGAATAGAATGTGTAAAATGAGAGAGACACACTCTCTATTTATACACTAACTTGACTTGACCTTTACTCAACTAGGTGGGCCTCAACTTAACCACTTAACATAATGTTGACTGGGCCGACCCCCACTAGGGTGGTCTAATAACCCTTTGAACCACATGGACGACCCCCAATAGGGTGGTCTAATAACCCTTTGACCCACATGACTTATACAGGGCCGACCCCAATAAGGTGGTCTAATAACCCATCAAGTATAAGTTACGACACTTACAATATAAATGATGACACTTCCGTATAGAGGAATAATAACATCTCTATAGGAATATAAAATACATATATGAAATACATGGGTGAAATACATTCCGAAGTTACATATACATCAACATATTTGACCCCGTCCGTACGCGCCATAACCCCATTTTAAAATTTCCAACCACCGTTTTAAATTCCCACACGTGTCAACCGATTATAAATAGAATTTGGGAATTGTTGCATTTAATTTGTTTTCATTTCCTAAAATTGTTGCTTGAAACTCCATTCGTGGCCTAAAAGTCGTCCCGACTCATCCAGCTACGTAGCATTGTCAGCATTTTCGAGCCTTATGTTACTTGCTAGGTAGGTGGTTCTGTGACGTTCTTTTTTCTTTTCGGAAGTGAGTTTTTTATTCTTTTTCGGTCGTCGCCCTTGCTGCTTTTCCCATGTTTTGTTGTAAAAACTCAACATGCCTTTTAAAGCAGATAACATAGCTCCCACCCCATTAGCCAACCTCAACCCAGTGTTAGTCCACAAAAACCAGTACACCCGACATCGCCCAACCACATTCACCTGTTTCCCCTCCCACTTTTTCATGACAAGGGTCCCGACCTTGCTACCTCAGGCCTGAATTCAATATTTTTTGTTTTTACCCCATGAAGCCAACTCACTTGTTTGTTTAAAAAGGGAAGCAATGTACATTTTTTTTGTTATGAGTTTTACTTCACATTCATGTTTGAAATATATTGATCATCATAGGAATTTGTCATTGCTATATCTGGAAAATACACTTAAGCTATATTGTTTTGTCAGATGATCACTGTTAACACCTAAAAAGTGCTCACTAGCTCATTCCCTTATTCACATGACCCATTTGTCCACTTTTCCACCATCTGAGCCTCTGAAACCAACAAAAGGTCACCAAAAGACCTTAGTACACCCCTTTTTCCATTAAAAAAGATTATTTTTCCAAGAAAATCATAAAAAACCCTAAAAAAGGGTCCAAATTCCCAAAAATATTAAAAAGGGAATTAAAATATTATTTTTATTCAAAAAAGGAAAAAGGAGGGAAAAGTACCTAAACCATGTTGGTCAATACCATTTGGTTTCCACAAAACCACAAATGGTATCTCCCACCACCAAAACCTATAAAAAGGTGGTAGGGGCTCCTCATTTCACATCCTTCCATTATCTCATCCTTATGCTGCTGAAATCTCCCCTGAGCACTTTTAGCCATTGAAGCAACCTTGGAGAAAGAGACCTATTGGAGTTTGGAGCTACTCATCTTGGGAGTTGCTCAACATCAACCTTCACCATTGAAGGTAATATCGCAAGCACTTGCTTGCCCCCCCACTTTTCAATACAAAAAATTATTTATTATGTTTCTTGTTCTTGATTTTGAAATGTTTACATTATTTGCTTAGATTCTTGTTTAGATCCATGAAAAGTATTGTTTATTTAGTTTATTGTTTTTATTTCTATTGAAACTGCTGCTACTAGTTAGCAGGTGCCCATAGCACTAAGCCTGGTTGCAAAACCGGGCCAACAGTTTTTGGCGACTCCGCTTTGGTTTGAACTTTAGATCTCTAGTTTTGCCTTTAAATCTTAGTTTTTATGAGTTTTTAACCTTTAGATCCATAGATCTGCCATCTTAGACAGCAGATCCATTGCTGTTCTGAGATTTGGCCCCATAAACAGCCCGAAATTTTCAATTTTCGGGTTCTTTTCTTGGTTTCCGTGCACGGCTTCCGCCTCGCGGCTTTTTGCCAGACAGTCGCGCGGTCCATCGCGACTTTTCTGGGTTTTTCCGCGCGGTCCATCGCGGCCTTTTTCCAGACAGTCGCGCGGTCCATCGCGACTTTTCTGTGTTTTTCCGCGCTGCACACCGCGGCTTCGCGGCCTATTTCCGCGCTGTCCATCGCGACTGTGCGCCCAAAACCCGCGCGGTCCATCGCGACTGTGCGCCCAAAACCCGCGCGGTCCATCGCGACTGTTCGTCCAAAACCCGCACGGTCCATCGCGACTGTGCGGCCAAAACCCGCGCGGCCCATCGCGGCTGTTCGTCCAAAACCCGCGCGGCTGAATTTTTTCATTCGGCCATCCCGATTTTGAAAAGTATTTTTTACTGTACTTTCTTCCCATAGCACATTTTTTACAGTATTTGCATTCTGCATATTTTACAGCTTTGAAAAATTTTTTACTATTTAAAAGTGCATATTTAGAAATCTTTTTCAAAATTTTCAAGAAAGTGAAAGAAAGACTCATTTTGCATTTTCATCTAGATTCAAATTTTTTCTTGTTTACTTCTTTGAAATCTTGCCCTTAGCAATTTTTCTTGAAACGAAGAAATCCATTTATTTCTTTTAGAAAGGAGTTTATTATTTGCTTTCATAAATCCAAGAAATCCTTTATTTTTTGAGTTATTTTTTGAAAAGCATATTAATTCCTTTTTAGTGAAAAAAGTCTTAAATATTTGCTTTTTATTTTCGAAAAATCCTTTATTTTTTGAAAATTTCCCTTAAAGCATTTAATTTTTTCAAAGTTCAGTTTACAACACCTCACGTGCACTCACACGATCACTTAATTGAACTAAGCCTTAAAACGCACCTTAATTTGAACACACTTTTAACCCCACTTGGGGAACACTAAAAGAATTCTTGTAGCTAGGTAGTATTGGGGGGATAGGTGTTCCAATAACACCCCTCAGTTCATACATCTGAGACATAGAAGTTGTCCAATTAGGGAGCTAAAATCTCTTAGTACTTTTTGGCGCGGTCACAACCGGTTTGTGGGAAGGCCTCTCCCTTAGGAGGGTTGAAGTCGCGAGGATGGTTCCGGAAGCCTGAGTGGGATACCGAAACCCATTCAGTAACCGAAGGGCTACCATTCGCAGTTCTCGGGATATCCCTGTATTGGGATATTGCGATCAAAGGACCAAACGGCAGATTTACCTTTTCTCGACGCGTCATGAACGGAGTATCCTAGTAGCCTGTCTTTTTAGGATTGATTACCCGGTGTCCCTCCCGGTAGGGGGATATCTAGCCATTGTCTCAACATCCATATTGTCTGACTTGGATTTCATCACCTTGCAGAGGATATCGTCTGTTTGAGTCACAATACTTTTAGATTAGGTGTTTGCATGATCTTTACCACCTTTTGAGTCTAGTCACACCTATTTTTTCTAGGAGCCGTTTGCATGTTGGTATTCTGACCAGTTGTTGCATTCCTCCACTTATTGTAGCACAGCTGCTAGAATAAGTGCATTTTTTGAGGATTGATTTTTTGGCCTGTGAGCCTTCTTTTTTCACTCCCCTTCTTGCACCCTTGGTTGCATTAGGGTTTTGAGTCTTTTACATATATATCACCACCTGATACTTAAAACACATTTTTTTTACATAAAAAACATATTCTCACCATTGAGAATTCTAGACGTTCTCGTCGTCTACAGGGCGAACTCCCAGAGTTTAGTCCACTTGGCTCTCCACGTCACGGACGCAGAGCATTGTCCCTTGATTCGACACATCGTCAATCAATTAGACGGTCATCCGATTCTGACATACCCCACTTCACCTTTGATTTGGAGGTAGAATCCGAAAACCCCACCGAGTTACCACCAACCACAAATATGTCTGAAACACCAGTTGATCCACAATTTACATTAACCATAGGTCAGACACCCGCAGACCCTTCTGCGGCAGTACCATCCACGGCAACAACCACCCCCTTGGGTATGCCCAATATGGGTAACACTCCACATTCAGGAATGCCTAGCACAGGACCACCACCTGTCATGGGCATGCCCAATATGGGGGTCATACCCCCTTCAGTTTCCACAAACCCTATCCCAGGAATCCCCAGTGCAATTCCTAACCCAAGTGTAACTCATGTTGCACTTGGCAGTTCTATACCAGGAATCCCTGGTGCGATTCCTAACCCAAGTGTAACCCAAGTTGCACTTGGGAGCGCTAACCCATATTATGCCACACCTTTTGGAGGGCACATACCCTCCATACCTAGCATACCTATAGGCGCTACTGGACCCCTACACCATACCACAATGGCTAGGCAGGTCCCGGTTCCGGTCACCACATCCGCTAGTCTACCATACATGGCAAGTCTCAACCTGCCAGATTTAGCTAGGCTCACAAATGACCCCATCAGACATGATCCTGCTTGGCCCCATATGCCCACTAAGCTTCCCTCTGACATCCCTAAGTTCGAGGGTAAGGCTGGAGAAGACCCCCAAAATCACATCATGTCCTTCCATTTATGGTCTTCCTCAAACTCCATAGTGGATGACTCAATCCACCTACGGCTTTTACAACGCACCTTCACTGGCTCCGCAGCCAAATGGTATATCGAGCAACCCCATGGGACGCATTCCACATTTACCTCCCTTGCCTCGACCTTTCTACAATTCGTCCAGCTACCTGTACGCTACGATGCGGGCGTCGAGATCCTACTGTCTTGCAGACAGAACACGGCCACGCATATCACTGACCATATTCATGATTGGCGTCGGCGCCGAAGCCTATGCAAGATCAAATTAGACGACCGAATCTTTTTAGACTGGTTCCTTAAATCCCTCCTTCCTCTCATTGCGAAGGATGTAGCATCTGAAAGACCCCAGTCTGAGGAGGAGGCCATCCTTAAGGCCCAACAGTTTGATCTTATCTATGCCCAGTCAGGTTACCTATACACGATCATACCTGATGCCCCACGAGGTGACTCTGCACGCGGTGACACACCGGGGGCATCACATGCCGCTGATGGCATTATTGGCCAAATTACACCGCAAGCAAAACCTTTCAGTATGGTGAGCACCATGCCCACCCCAGACCTTTCTAGGGCTACATCTAGTTCCGGGGCGACAACTTCTTATGCTCCAACAAACCAGACCCATCACGTTCATGGACCCTCTTGTCCACAACATTGTTATGGCCAAGCGCCATCGGCATATGTACCCCCTACATACTATGCTCAACCTACGGTACAAAACCCCATGCAGTTCCAACAACAGCCCATGCATTACCCACAACCGGTTGAACCGGCTAACCTCACACCTCCACCAGCTCAGGGGTACCAACAACCCCAGCAGGCAACTGGACCACCTCCAGCTCCACCTGCATACTATCCACCGCAACCTGCTCCCGCACCTGCGGCTCCTCAGAATCCCCCTAATGCTCAAGGGCATGTGTACGCACAACAACATCAGCCCCAATATCAAAATAACCAACGCAACCAGGGTGGGAAACCAAACCGCGGAAGAGGACGCAACCGTGGAAACAATCAAAACCGTAACCAAGCTCCACAACCTACCCATCCTCCACAAGACAATAACGCGGCGCCCGCTCATCAGAATCCTGATCGGCCACCTAAGCAACCCAAAAATGCTAATTTACGAACAAACCATCCTTGTTCCATTTGCGGTGTCTATGGCCACTATACCCACGCTTGCCCACATCTGGAGCGAGCTCGACAACTATGGACAAATGACGCCCATCGTCAAGGGCAGGCGGCTCCTCAGCCACCACCCAACCCCCCACCACCCCCACAACAACCTTTGGTCCTCCAAAACCCTTTTCCAACACAGGGAGTGGTAAACACTGTTAAATTTTCAGAATTTACTTCAATATGATCTAGGATCTTAACTGAGAGAACAACATGTACAGCATATCTACAGCATATCAATCATGGAGACAATAATGCAAGCACACAAGAGACACAAAGATTTACTTGGGGAAAACCATAAAGGTGAAAAACCCCAATAACTTCCTCAGAGATAGATAGAGCAATGATACAACCAACCAATAGAGATAGCCATAACCTAGAAGCAATCCTCCTCCTCCATAAGTGCGCCTCTCCTCCTTGAGAGCATGTGTGAGAAGTGAGTGAGTAAATAGAGTGCCTCCCGCACTCTATTTATACTTGACTTGACTTGCCTTTTTACCTAACTCATGTCGGCTCGAACTTAACCACATAACATAATGCTGAGTGGGCCGACCCCCAATAGGGTGGTCTAATAACCCTTTGACCCACATGGCCGACCCCCAATAGGGTGGTCTAATAACCCTTTGACCCACATGACTTATACAGGGCCGACCCCAAACAAGGTGGTCTAATAACCCATCAAGTATAAGTTACGACACTTACAATATAAATGACGACACTTCCTTATAGAGGAATAATACCATCTCTATAGGAATACAATATACATATATGTGAAATACATTCCGAAGTTACATATACATCAACACTCCCTCTTAACTAGGAAGGTATTTCTCAGCATAGTTCTTCTAGCACAAGTCATCTTCTCTGGATCATCGTCACTAGATAATCGTCATCGAGTCATCATCATCGTCACTGCTGCTGCTATCTCAATCAATCTCTGAATCTACTCTTCATAGGAAGTTCTACAGAGCCAGTCCTTTTTCATACTGGATGTAGGCCCACCACCTGCAGGTCTTCGTCATCACTGGCCATACTGTGGAATCCTCAGGACTTATTACGTGTGTCACAAAACCTCGAAAGAGCATCCCAGGATGTTACGGGTACACAACTCCGACCTGTAGGATCTCCCAGGGCGCTATTACATGTGACCCCACCACAAAACCTCGAAAGAGCATCTCAGGATGTTACGGGTACACAACTCCGACCTGAAATCTCCCAGGGCACAAATTACATGTGGTCCACCACAAAACCTCGAAAGAGCATCTCAGGATGTTACGGGTACACAACTCCGACCTGAAATCTCCCAGGGCACAAATTACATGTGGTCCACCACAAAACCTCGCAAGAGCATCTCAGGATGTTACGGGTACACAACTCCAACCTGAAATCTCCCAGGGCGCTATTACATGTGGTCATGGCAAAACCTCGAAAGAGCATCTCAGGATGTTACGGGTACACAACTCCGACCTGAAATCTCCCAGGGCCCAAATTACATGCCATAGGACAAAACCTCGCAAGAGCATCTCAGGATGTTACGGGTACACAACTCCGACCTGAGATCTCCCAGGGCACAAATTACATGTCCTCCCAGAGCAATGTCTCGAAAGAGCATCCCAGGCTGTTACGGGTACACAACTCCGACCTATAGGATCTCCCAGACATGCTCATCTGCACAACCTGATCCACGGCCACAGAGTATCAACCTGATACTCACCATACATCATCCTGATGTACTCATGATCGTCCTGATCATCATCACTGCAACGTCCTGCTGCATGTCATCTGGAGCAACATCCTGAAGCTCACCATCCATGATCATCCTGATCATCATCACTGCAACGTACTACTGCATGTCATCTGGAGCAACATCCTGAAGCTCACCATCCATGATCATCCTGATCATCATCACTGCAACGTACTGCTGCATGTCATCTGGAGCAACATCCTGAAGCTCACCATCCATGATCATCTTGATCATCATCACTGCAACGTCCTGCTGCATGTCATCTGGAGCAACATCCTGAAGCTCACCATCCATGATCATCCTGATCATCATCACTGCAACGTACTGCTGCATGTCATCTGGAGCAACATCCTGAAGCTCACCATCCATGATCATCCTGATCATCATCACTGCAACGTCCTGCTGCATGTCATCTGGAGCAACATCCTGAAGCTCACCATCCATGATCATCCTGATCATCACTGCAACATCCTGTTGCATGATCCACCTGATCATCAATGCATCTACCTGATGCATACCAAGTATCATACATGATCCTCCTGATCATCAATGTATCCACCTGATACAAACACATGATACATATCATCATACATGATCCTCCTGATCATCAATGCATCTACCTGATGCATACCAAGTATCTACCTGATACATATCATCATACATGATCCACCTGATCATACAATGTATCCACCTGATACATATACAGATACATGGTCCAAGCATCCGACATGATGCATATACAAAATACATACACATGATCCAACTGATCATATCCAGCATCCAACATGATGCATACATACATAAATGATCCAACTGATCATATCCAAGCAGAAACCAGAACATCATCCTGATGCCCATTATCCAACGCTTACATCCACAGCCATGTGAAGGATCCTCCTTCCAACATGCTTGGAATGGCTTCAGCAAATGTGTCCATCACTTCTTCCTCGAAGTATCCTCGATCTGAAGCACGCCAAGCCTCTCTCTGAAGTACTCGAACTTCACACTGGCTAGTGGCTTCGTCAGCACATCTGCAATCTGCTCGTCCATCGCAACATACAGGAGCTTCACAGCTCCTCTCTGCACCATATCCCTGATATAGTGATATTTGATCTCTATGTGTTTCGACCTGTCATGAAACACTGGATTCTCGGACAGCTTCACACAACTCTGGTTATCACAGAAGATATCAGTAGCTTCCAATGGGAGATCAAATAGCTCAGACAGTAGCTTCCGTAGCCATACTGTCTCACAACTAGCTGAACAGGCTGCAACATACTCTGCCTTAGCTGTACTCAGTGCTACGCAGGACTGCTTCCTGCTAAACCAAGAGATCACACCTGATCCCATACTGAAGCAACACCCAGATGTGCTCTTCCTATCTGCAGCACTGCCAGCCCAATCTGAATCAACATAACCCTGCAAGTTAAATTTTTGATTCGCCTCATATCTGAGCCCATAATCCACTGTACCCTTCAGGTACCTCAGAACATGCTTTACAGCAACCAGGTGAACACTCCTCGGATCCGTCAGGAACTGGCTCAATGTGTTCACAGCAAAGCAAATATCTGGTCTCGTGTTTGTCAGGTACATCAAGGACCCAATAATCTGACGATACATAGAAACATCAACTGGCTCAGATGAAGCATCACAAAGAAGCTTCAGATTCGATGCCATAGGTGTGGCCATGGCCTTGCAATCCATCATCCTGAACCTCTTCAGGATCTCTTACTGCATACTTCCCTTGTCCAAGGAAGATTCTATCTGCACTCTGCCACACCTCCATGTCAAAAACAAATAGTGCATCATCCCCAAGTTCTTCATCTCAAACTCGGTAGTAAGCTTCCGCTGCGTGTCGGTAATCAATCTATCTTCACCATACCAAGTTCTGCACATATATGATTTCCTATCATGTGTCTCAGAACCATCTGGTGCATCTTCTATTTCATCTCAATGCTGCCATCTGCAACATGCTTGATCTGATAATTCCATTTGGAAGTCATAGCAAACTTCCCTTCATGTCTTGGGATTACATCCCAAACATCATTCTTCATGATCGACGGATCATGGCATTTCATTTCTTCATCCCAGATCCTGGGAACTTCAATATCTTCAATATCTTCAATATATATCTTTGTTGCTGGAACAAATGTTGTAGTTCTTCTTTTGTAGGAGATGGCATACGATCTTTCCTACACAACAAGTTAAATTGCATGATTAGAAAACATCTCATAGTTTTCAGAACAAATTCTTACACATAAAGAAATATGCCATACAGTCATGCAATTATCTTAGCTAATGCTTCAATACAACATTTATCCATATTCCGTAACTTTCTAGATGCCTTCCAATCTCTACCAGAACATTGTTAAGAGTGTGCACAACTCCCAACATGTCAGCAAAGAGGTTTCATTCTAGATAAGTAGCAATGGAATGTTGTACAGTGCCATAGGCCACTTACCCATGCATATTAGGAGTATACTGTTAATCAATGCAATTATTCTAATATGCATAATACACAACCTAATTCTAGGAACATCAGTATATACATTTATTGAACAGTATTATTTAAGAAATGACAATTCAAATACTTATCTTTGTTTGTTCGTTGGGTGGACTCCCTCTGAGTCTTCGCTTTCTTGCAGGAGCTGCTGGAGTCCTAATCTGAAGTAGCTTCTTCTACACCTTTCTGTTGTGGGATGTAGAGAGATGATCAACTCCCTCTGAATATCTGCATCCTTGCAGAAACTACTGAAGTGTGCTCCTTTGCTTTCTTGCAGGAACAACTAGAGTGTGCTCCCTCTTGATCTTTGCTTCCTGAATTACCTGTTCTTGAACTCATATTCATCCTTGGTCCCTATGCATGCTTATTAGTATCATGAATGTGTTGTCCTTGTGATCTCATATAAAATCATACATTCATTAGTATACTATTAAAACACAATAATCTCAAGCATGTATAGTCATGATCATTTCAAACAGAAATAATAAGCATTAGCATTCAAGGATTCTTATGGTTAGTCAAATCATAAGAAACATAACATGTCTAAACCTGTAATTACTCAAGCCTATGACTCTTCAGGTTAGTTGAATCATCAAACAAGATAAGAGATATAAAATGCATAAAACCTGTGATTATTCAAACCTATACCATCATGATTCTTCTGGTTAGTCATATCATCAATTATGGTAAGAAACATAATATGCATACAATCATGATTATTCAAACCTATGCCATCATGATTCTTCTGGTTAGTCATATCATCAATTATGGTAAGAAACATAATATGCATACAATCATGATTATTCAAACCTATGACTTCATGAATAATCATTATCAACAACGCGATAGTATAAGATCCTAACCCAAGGTAGGAATCTAGCTTGATATAGGAAAAACATACCTGGATTATCATGTTAGCTAGTTATGTCTAACATACCCGTATAATGTCTTTTGGTTCTCTTCAGTGACTTGTGCTAGTAACCTGCATGTCTCATAAGTTAACCATTATAAAACCAAGTTATACATACCTCGTGAATGGATCTTGTATGAGATCCATGACAATGGATGAATCTTTGTCCTCATGTTATCATGATCATATGTTCTTGGATCAGAACATGATCTGTCTTTCTTGGTGTACCTTTCATGTTAGTAGACAACACAAACCTCATACAACACCATAATGCATTAGTACAATCATAAGTGTCAACACCCTAACCAATGAATATCTTCTATCATGCATTCATAATTTTGTTAAGGTGATACAACAAATATAAAATCAAAATTGTACTAACCGTAATAACATGAAGACAAACATACCATAAACTTAATCATGGACAAATATCGAAACATACCTCGATGAGTCATACCTGTCGAGATCGCTTGTAATCTTCTTATGTAAGGCCTTATCCTCATCTCCCTCTGAGACAGGAACTTCTTTCACTTATGCAGGTGATCAATCCATCTTCTTCTAGGATTAACCCAATCCACTTGATTTGCAAGAACTGGACCTTGAGCTGGATATGGGTTTGTCAAAGAAACCCCAAAAATTCAAACTTTGAATTTCAACCTTCCGATAGGATAGGAATATGTGCCTTGATGAACTGATCAAACTGGTATATTCAGAATTTGAAAACTGCAAAGTTTCACTCCTCAATTTTTCCTTTGAAACTTCCGGATTCACTGGACGTGACCCTGAACTGGGGTTTGATGAAGCCCACTCTTTTTCCCCATCAAAATGTTTGATCCAAAGCTCTAATCTTCTATTTTTCTGAGGAGCTTCCAGCCGTGGTCACAGATTTCAAAAATTCCCATTTTTACAGAAGCCCTAATTTTCCACTTTTCTGATCAAAGTCCCGAACTAGGGTCTAATCAAGCCCGGCCTTCTGCCCAACCAAAAATTCTGATCTTGGTCTCTAAATTTCTATTTTGATGAGTAGCATCCAGCCGTGGTCTCCGATTACAAAAATTCCAACTTTCTCCAAAGCCCTAAATTCCGGAAGCCATGAATGAAGGTACCAAAAAATAATTCTGTTTTGACAGAAATATGTACCTGATTGTTTATGGTGTAACTCCGAAATTTTTGATCCACAGGGTCTGAAAAAGTTTCCTGAGATAGTCTGACCTGTTATCTTTCCATCCTGACAGGTCTGACCTCAATTGGATTCTCTGAGAGAGAGTTATGCCAAATGTCGCAACGTGACCTGTTTTGGGATAAAACAGGAGAGCGAACTTGTACGGAGTGCCACGTGTCACTGTTTTATCTTCGGCTTGTGAAAAAGTTTTCTGAGAGAGCTTGGCCTGTTACCTTTCCATCCTGACAGGTATGACCTCAATTGGACTCTCTGAGAGAGAGTTATGCCAAATGTCGCAACGTGACCTGTTTATGGGATAATACAGGAGAGCGAACTTGTACGGAGTGCCACGTGTCACTGGTTCAACTTCGGCCTCTGAAAACGTTTTCTGAGATAGTACAGACTGTGTACTACCTGTCACTTTTTACGAAATTTCATTTGGAGCTTCCTAGCCCAAGATATGACCTTTTTCCCAAGGTCACCTGATTTTGACTCAGATCTGGAAGAGGCAGAAACCCTATATTGTACAGATCATAAATCACAAAGTACAACGAATTAGAGGTTGTCCTTTGGACACAAGATACCTGGAGATCTTAGCTTCAGCCTGTAACAATTTCAGATCCGAAAACGTCGCCAAAACGGATTTATAGTGAAAGTGCTACGATGACTGGTTTTTGCTATATCAAGCCCTAGCATCGTAAGTGCAACAAGTGTCATACATGCCATATCATGCCTTCTTTCAGGCTAGCTCTGATACCATGTTAAATTTTCAGAATTTACTTCAATATGATCTAGGATCTTAACTGAGAGAACAACATGTACAGCATATCTACAGCATATCAATCATGGAGACAATAATGCAAGCACACAAGAGACACAAAGATTTACTTGGGGAAAACCATAAAGGTGAAAAACCCCAATAACTTTCTCAGAGATAGATAGAGCAATGATACAACCAACCAATAGAGATAGCCATAACCTAGAAGCAATCCTCCTCCTCCATAAGTGCGCCTCTCCTCCTTGAGAGCATGTGTGAGAAGTGAGTGAGTAAATAGAGTGCCTCCCGCACTCTATTTATACTTGACTTGACTTGCCTTTTTACCTAACTCATGTCGGCTCGAACTTAACCACATAACATAATGCTGAGTGGGCCGACCCCCAATAGGGTGGTCTAATAACCCTTTGACCCACATGGCCGACCCCCAATAGGGTGGTCTAATAACCCTTTGACCCACATGACTTATACAGGGCCGACCCCAAACAAGGTGGTCTAATAACCCATCAAGTATAAGTTACGACACTTACAATATAAATGACGACACTTCCTTATAGAGGAATAATACCATCTCTATAGGAATACAATATACATATATGTGAAATACATTCCGAAGTTACATATACATCAACAAACACTCAGCCGTTAGCCCCCCAACAGGGCAACGTGCAACCACAACAAATAACTTACACAGCTCCTGATCAACCCATGTTTGATTCAGGCACCCACCACTTATTGATGATGTCCACCGCTGACGTCAATATCCAAACCCGTCGGAATCAATACGGACCGACTTCTGAAGCCCCCCCCCGCTGAAAAGGATACTAATGCTAATCCCACTGATCAGACATTGCGTATACCTCAGGTTCCACTCGATGGTGCTTCTAAAGCACCTCGCTTCCCCCTTCGCCGAATCAACAACAACCCCAATGCACGGGCTGCGTCCAATTACAACATTGTCGATGACTTAGCCCAATCCCCCGCAGCCATGTCTGCGTTAGAAGTCTTAAAAACCTGTCCTACTCAGCGCAAGACTTTACTTTCCGCTATTGGGGCGATTGACCCAAATGATTCGAAATTGATGACCTTTGATTTAGACCAATCTGAACCACGGCTGCCTTCTACCATAGCAGTCCAAGTTTCCGTTTCTATTCGGAATCTTGTCATCCATCGATGTATCATCGACGAGGGTGCCTCCACATGCGTCATGTCCACTTTTGTTTGGCAGAAGTTGGGATCCCCTGCTCTCCAGCAATCCACCACTGCATTGCGGGCCTACGACGGCCGGTCAACTCAACCTCAAGGTTTATTACCCAAGGTTCCCGTCCAATTAGGTGGGAAAACTGTGCTCATCGACATAGAGGTCATTAACACCCAGCTCGACTATAACCTTTTACTTGGCCGCAGTTACATGTACGCCATGAAAGCGGTCGCCTCCTCCGTCTTCCGCACCATGATGTTCCCCCACGAGGGACGCGTGGTCAAAATTGACCAACTCACCTACTATGATCCCAACGCCCCTGCAGCACCCGAGAATGTTCTTCCCATGGTTGAACAACCCGCTTCTAGTGCAGTTACCTCGTTTGTGTCTTCCGTGGCACCCGGACTTTATTCCGATACACCAATGACCTCTACATTTCAGGCCATTCCACCACCGTCACCGGAGACCCAAGTCGCAAACCTCTGTACTCTTTCGCAGAATACGCAAACGTCCGGTGGTCAACCACCATTGATCCCCAGTCACATTGGTGTTACACCCATCCACACCATCCCCTTCCTATTTCCTCCTTCGGGTGTAGTAAGTGCCCCGGTTATGGCTACCCTTAGCCTACCCGGGCTAACATTGGGATTACCCATGTGGTATATTCCGCCTCCCGTTCGACCACCCACACCCGACGTCATCCTCCAACCGGTACAACCTATCGTTACCACAAATCAGCCTCCTCCTGGTGTTGCAATCTCTTCGTCGTCAACGAAACCTCCTCCTGGTCTCACGATTGCTTCGACGTCAAGAGATCCCCCTCTTCTTGCTAAGCCCACTGGGGGCAGAGGTCCACAACCATACACTGCTATACCACCTCCTAAGGCAGTTAAACCCCCACCAGTGTTTCGAGCTCCCCCCAAATGCTCATTATGCGATGAGATAGGCCATCCAACTCATCAATTCCCACACTTACCCGGCACTCCAAGAGCACATGCAAATGTTGGACGACGACCCCAACATCCCAGTGGTCAAACTGGATCCAAACCCTATGCCTCGTGATAAATCACTGCGTACCAACCACCCATGTGCGATATGCGGTATTTACGGCCACTACTCCCACAACTGTCCTGACATCCCAGACTACAGAGCAGCTCTCTATGAGATGAACAATTTGGACCTAGAGACAGCACCCCCTGCTATCGAGGAGATCTACCCTCCCGCATCATCCTCATCCGGAGAGATTAACACCATCTACATGATCTCTTCGATTACCACTACCTCATCACTCGATTTGACCACTCAAAGCTCCTGCAATGATGAAGAGGTTCTCGAGACTGCTACTACCTTTGATTATCCTGGGGAAGACATGCACCATCGTCCATACTTCCTCCTGGAAGAGACTTCATCCACCACCGCTACCCAATCCGCGGTTGAGTCCAAGGTTTTCCTTCCTACTAAAATCGACTGGTTAACGGATCCCATGGCCGATATTTCTCCCGTCATCCACATTGACATCTCTGACCCACTTGGTGCCCTTCATACCATCACATTAGGAACCTCCCATAGTGAGCATGAGATCGAAGAATACCAACGACTGTTCCAAGAATTCACTGATGTCTTTACTTGGTCAGATACCGAAATGCCTGGCCTTGACCACACCATTTACACGGTTTCCACTGGATACCCCTCTGTCCGGTCGGCCCCTTCAATTAATACCTTAGACACACATGTTCAACTCTTTCAAATCGATGAGGAAACCACATGTCCACAACATGGGGGCAGGCCCAAAACCTTGCTTACTCATCATCATCATGATCCTCGTCGGAGATACTGGGGGCATCCACCCCACAAAGGGAATCCACGATCATCATATCATCACTTCAGTATGCCACCACGACCCACAGCCTCATGGTATAACACCCCGCCAGTAGTTGTTCAATGCCCTATTGATCTCTCTCTGAGACAACATCTGCACCACATTGACACCTCTGAGTTAGGGGGCATAATAGATTACCTCGACCCCGGTATAGGGGGCATGATCAATCATTTTGAACCTACCCCATCATCTCTATCTCAACACCTCAATGAGCCCATCGTTCAAACCAACACACATGTGATCCACAATCACAAACCCCATGCACATAGCATGGGGGCAGGTCATTAACCCTGCTCACTTTTTCATATTCGTGATCTCAACCTTTTTTGAGGTCACATGTCACTTGTATATTTGAGTTGATACACATAGTGTTCCCCCCCGCGGGTCATCATTTCTCCCCACCACTGCATCATTAGCTTGGTGGGCTCACCTTAATTGGTAGCCATTTTTTAACCTAGTTATTTCCTTTGACCATTCCGGAGTCCTTATGACCTTCATTTTTCGCACCACTTGCACCGCCGGATTCATATTTCCGCGCTCGTGATGATGCTTGAGATCATTTCTCGCTCTCACCTTTAGATTTTCCGGGCGTTTTTTCCACGCCCCCTCGTCACCTCGGTTTGCGTGCCACATCGGCCGTTCTCCGTTTTCGATGTGTCTTATATCGCCGGATTCAGTTTTCCGCACTCGTGATGATGCTTGAGATCATTCCTCGCTCTCACCTTTAGATTTTCCGGGCGTTTTTTCCACGCCCCCTCGTCACCTCGGTTTGCGTGCCACATTGGCCGTTCTCCGTTTTAGATGTGTCTTATATAGCCGGATTCAGTTTTCCGCGCTCGTGATGATGCTTGAGATCATTTCTCGCTCTCACCTTTATATTTTTTGGGCATTTTTTCCATGCCCCCTCATCACCTCGATTTGCGTGCCACATCGGCCGTTCTCCGTTTTCGACAATCCTTATGTCACCGGATCCAGTTTTCCGCGCTGATGACGATGCTTGAAACCTTTCCTCGCCCTCATCAATACATTTTTGTTTGGTATAATTTTATCCCTTTTTCGGGCCGAGCAACCCCTCTTTACGAAAAAGACACTTAGGGAGTTTCTGTTAAGCTCTTTTCTGACTCCTAAAACAATGAAAAGATCGCCGAGCAATCTTGCTTCCTTTCATGCTCGCTAAATGTATCTGAAAGGGCGTCTACCTGGTATAAGTTTACCCCTTTTCCGGACCTTGTAGACTAATTACGAAAAAGGTATACTCTAGTCACACCGGCTAGAAGAGTTTTCCATTCGCATCATTTTATGCTTTTTCGGGCCTCGGAGACTAAAATTACGAAAAAGAAACACCAATAGAGTCCACTTACCGCTTTCAGACTCTCTAAACACGAAAGCAACCATGAGCATGAGCCGCCCTGGGCTCATAAAATCCACAGGACCGTACCATTTTAGAGCACACTTTTATCCCTTCTTAGAGCTCATTAAAACTACAAAGAAGGAATCAATGGTGCCTCTTGGCGCTACAACACATCATGTCTACTCACATAGCAGCTTCCCCATTTTGGTCGCCTTTGTTCAGAGTATTCTGCAGTATGTAACCCTGAAACTCCCTCGACAGCTACCATCAGCTTCACCCACCTAGAGTCAGTGCATACCCTTCAGTACCTAAAAGATGATCCCCACACCTACAAGTCAGGTCCCTACGCTGCCAGGTCAACCATGTCATCATGCTTGAACAGAGGAAGTTTGAGTCTACCCATTTTTTGAACTAGTTATTTCCCATTTCCACAAGTATGTCAGTCCTACCATCAGTACTACAACACTTCAGTTTTACACCTCGTGCTCCTATCAAGGAAACATCATTGCCTTGTTAGTTGCTGGTCTCCCTCTGTCGACGACAACCACATTGATTCCAGAGGATAGACCTAGAGGTCCCTGTGTCTTGGACTCATTACCATCTATGATGAGTGCCTACGAATCATTTCGAGAGGATTCCTCAGTGCCTCCCCGAATGGTTGTTTCTCACATGCTCGACTTCAACACCTTGATCGCATCGTTGAGACTCGCACAGGATATTGGCCCGTTCAGTTATTTAGTCGAAGACCCCGGATACCACCTGACTCCTCCACATTTGAGGGTCTACCTATGGATACAACCAGTTACATTTTTTTCTATAGATATTCGGGTTGCGTATGGCGACAGTATTCAGGTTTACCCCAGTTTCATACTCCCTTGAGTATACAGTTACATTATTTCTCAGATGTGACTCATAGTCATTGAGTCCATACAAATGTTGGACACCTTCAGTTTCAGCAGTTCAACAGTTATTCCAGTGTATCAGTTATTGAGATCAGTCATGATCATGAGTATATCCCACAATAATGTCCCCTCTGGACCATTATGATGTACCAGTATATTTCTTTATGTATTAGATCCCCCTTCTTGGGACTAATTGTTTTGTATACGTCTTGATACGAGCATGGGAATGCCCGCCTCGTCCTTTATCAGAGATTATACCTCATTCATATTGAGGCCATGTAATATTTTTTGTTTTTGCAGCTTCCAAGGGCCGTGGCTCCAGTCTCCAACCGGTCTCTTCTCTCCCCTAAACCCCAGAAAAAAGGACAAAAGACCTATGATGTCTATCGGCCATACGATGAGCTCCTGCCCTCACACATCAGGGGGCAATCTGTTAACACCTAAAAAGTGCTCACTAGCTCATTCCCTTATTCACATGACCCATTTGTCCACTTTTCCACCATCTGAGCCTCTGAAACCAACAAAAGGTCACCAAAAGACCTTAGTACACCCCTTTTTCCATTAAAAAAGATTATTTTTCCAAGAAAATCATAAAAAACCCTCAAAAAGGGTCCAAATTCCCAAAAATATTAAAAAGGGAATTAAAATATTATTTTTATTCAAAAAAGGAAAAAGGAGGGAAAAGTACCTAAACCATGTTGGTCAATACCATTTGGTTTCCACAAAACCACAAATGGTATCTCCCACCACCAAAACCTATAAAAAGGTGGTAGGGGCTCCTCATTTCACATCCTTCCATTATCTCATCCTTATGCTGCTGAAATCTCCCCTGAGCACTTTTAGCCATTGAAGCAACCTTGGAGAAAGAGACCTATTGGATTTTGGAGCTACTCATCTTGGGAGTTGCTCAACATCAACCTTCACCATTGAAGGTAATATCGCAAGCACTTGCTTGCCCCCCCACTTTTCAATACAAAAAATTATTTATTATGTTTCTTGTTCTTGATTTTGAAATGTTTACATTATTTGCTTAGATTCTTGTTTAGATCCATGAAAAGTATTGTTTATTTAGTTTATTGTTTTTATTTCTATTGAAACTGCTGCTACTAGTTAGCAGGTGCCCATAGCACTAAGCCTGGTTGCAAAACCGGGCCAACAATCACTTTTTGCATCGTAATTTTATCTTATATCCATATATGCATGGAAAATGAATAGGGTTAAGTCATGATGCCTAAAGGTGGCAAAAGAAAGGCAAAGGGGAACGAGCTGGAATTAGCTGGCATTGAGGCAAGAGTAGAAACCCTATTCGGGGACACAAAATCTACTATGGGCATTCCTCCAGAAGTCAAATGGGGAGACGTATACCGTATGCTAAGAGACCAAGACATCCTTGAGGCACTCCTAGAGGAAGGATATTTGTACCAGAACATCAGGAGCTCCGACATATCTAAAGCAGCCACGCGTCCAGAACTCTTCCCTTGCTCGGAAGTAATTGGATGGATCCTCCAGCATGCAAATGCCGAGATGAGAGTCCTTTCTGACAGCAAAAGAGAAGCCTTTGCATCGATTCATCCAGCCTACATAACAGGAGCTTATAAGTTACCTCGTGCTCAGCAGGAGCTGAACGATGAATGGCTTGGGCAACTCAAGATGGATAACTTGGAGATGGATAGAAAAAGGCTAATCGCAGGAAAATAGATTAGGAAGAAGGAGAATGACGAGTACAAGGTTGAAAACCTAAGGCCTCCTTTCAGAATGATTGCCCTCATGTTGAGCATAATCTTTGGTAGGGCTGACGTGACTGTTTATAGGCTCCAATGGGTCCCTATCATTCATTATGTGGCATTCAGAGGAACAATTTTTAATTGGGAAAATATTCCTTCAGATAGTTTGGCATCAGGTATAACTACTGCACAAGAAGGGTTAGTAGAAAAAAAGTCAGAATTTTACATGTCCTCCTACCTAATAGATTGTATTTTGTCAAAGTGTCCTCTTCCAAAACTAGGATGCATCTGGAATCAAGCAGAAACCCCAATATACACCGCTTATAAGCTGTTATGGGTCCATAATTAGAAGAGGATCTACAAGCTCATTTGCGAAGAGTTCATCATACCTTTGTATGAGATAATGTTCAATGAAGAGCCTAACTGCTTATCTGAGAATGCCATGAAAGTCATGGAGAACTATGGCGACTTCTATTTTTCAGAAGAAGGTACTTATATAAGGATGTATGGAGGTTCCAAGCCCCCATATATCCTACCCAGGTATGCTACTGATTACATAGTCCACAAGCAGGTAGTAAGGCAGGTGTTCCTTAACGGAATTAGTGGTACCTTGTATAGGTTAAAGAAGGCCTCTTTTCCTCCTTTTCCTTTCTATATTGGAGCTTATAAGTTCTCAAAGATCCTGTCAGTTGAAGATTTTATTATGGAATTGAAATATTTTCATTTTGGGGAAAAGATCTTTCGAAAGAATGACAGGCGAGGCAAGGCCGTTGAGCATTGCAGGGAAATTCGTGCTCACTTTGAGTATGCCCACTATTATAATGAAGATGAAGAAGTATATAGAGGGGTCAATAACATGACCGAACTACAAATTTTTTGTCTCAGTAAAGGCAGAGTCAGTTCTAGCTCCACTACTGTGCCCCGTAATGAAAAAGAAGCAGAGTAGCAGAAAGAAAAAGAAGCATCTGAAGTCGTTGAAGCCCTTTCCAGAGAGGAGCAAAGGATCAAGGAAGAAGTTGAGAGAATTTAAAGAGAAGCTGATGAAAGAGAAAATAAAGAAAAGGAAGATGAACTTCGAAAAGAAGAAGCTCAAAGAATCCAAGAGGAAGAGAGAATCAGATTGGAAGAAGCTTCCAAACTGGAAGAAGATGAGAGACAAAGGAAAGCGGAAGAGGAGGAGGCTCAGAGAAAGGCGAAAGAGGAAAACAAATCCAGAGAGGATGCTGAACCAAAGAGCCCAAGCTTACAAGACATGGATACAGACCTCCCCATAAGAGAACTTCTGCTTCTCCCTTTTACACCATCGAAGAATAGTACGGTGTCCCAATGGGGCAAGTTTGTTTATAACCAGAAGAGAAAATCCATTGTTAAGGAAACAGTGACTCGTATGAAGAGACTTTTCCAACCAGATATCATCACCAAGCATGAAACCACAATGATGCAAGGTACCCAAAATGATCCCGGACTCCTAGCATCTATCTCTGTAGCTTCTCTTAAAGAAACTGTAGATAATGTCCACATGTTGGTAGCCGAGTTAGAATTGGAGAAGAAGAAATCTTTCCATTCGCAGCAGACTCTAGTCAAAGAGATCAATGTTGAGGCCAAAATGTAAACACCTGAAGGTAATAGTATCCAGGTTCAAAGAGATCAATGCTGAAGCCACTAGGCTCAGGCGGAAATATGCACGCATTAGCGAGGACATTAAGAAGCATATTGAGTGGAGAGAAGGAAAGTCAGAGTTCCCTGCAAACCTCCCTCTTAAATCCATCTCTGAATTTAAGGCAGATGTGCGTCTTTTAGTGTTTTGCAAAGATTGTGGGATGAAGTTGAATGCTGTATCCCAAGTTACCCTTAAACAGTGTAGAAATTTGTATCTTAAGATATGAGCTGCCCAAGAAAATTGTCAAATGGTGATGCCCCAGGATATAGAAGACTTTCCAGATGGAACCCAACGCTTGTCCGAGCTACGGGATGGGCTAAGTACATAAATAGACTATGTAAAGAATATGGACGTGTTAACTGCGGAATATCTCCACCACTGTATCGGCCAGGCCATTGTTCATGCACATTTCCTTAAAGAAAGCCTCCAGGTTGCAACAGTAGAGGTAATCAGCCTTGAAGAAGAGCTTGCCAAGCATGAGGTATCTCTGAAAATTATGCTCCCTGTACCCGCTAACAACATCCTAAGAGAAACCAGCCTCTGGGTGAAACATATAGCAGAAGCACACAAGGCACCAGTTTCAACAACATTACCAGCAGCAGCAAGGGCACAAGTTTCGATAGAAGAATCAACATTACCAGAAGCACCGGCTGTGGAAAATGTGCCAGCTCAGGTTTAATATTTTCTTTTATATTTAATGAAAGGCCAAAGCGCTTTTTATTTTGCCTATGTACCTTTTAAATATTAAAAGGACAACTGGAGTTTTCTTCTCGTCCTTCTTTTGTAATATTTCCAGGACTTATTCCTTTTTTATAAATGGGCACTATAGACAAATTAGAGGAATCAAAGAGGTTAGGGTACACTTGGCAGCTCTTGGAGAATTTTGTAAAGCTATATATAGATGATCAAAGGCTAGTAGAAGGACTTTTGGCAGATGAAAGGACACTGTTCTTGTGTACGTGAACTATTTTTGCTACATGAATAGAAAATCGTTTTGGCCTGTGGAAGCCGACACAACATTTTTCTTAAGATGGTGTTGGATAATTGCTGAACTATTTCTACATCTTTCATACATTTTCTGTGAGATCTTTCCTAGCTATTATGAATTATTTCTCTGCTATGAATGATTTTATTTCTTTTGCAGAATTTCTGTGTTAAATGAGTAATGAGATGTGCTAATCAAATCAAAGCTATCTTTGATATCTTTTACTTTCTGCTAGAACTGCATCTTTACAATTAAATGGCTATCTATGATATCTTTAGATGTGTCTTTCAGTTTATTGCTCACACTTTCAGTTTGCTCCTTGCAAGGATAGATTAGATTTTCTTAAAATAGTGTAGATTAGATTTGTTTTGTTACATGCATTTAGATTAGAAGCACTTGCATGTCATCTTTTAAATAAAATATATAAACGGTGGATCTGGCTGTAACCGGTGAACTCTAAACAAATCTTTAAATCATACACGGTAGACAGAACCGTTAACTAGACAGATCCCCACACCAAACGGTGAGCGATCTAATTGGGCTTGCTTACCGAGGAGAATCCCTTGCTGATTGATGCTACGATTTTCAAGGCATCAACATTACCTTATAACTATTCTGGAACCACGTGAAATCTTGAATATAGATCTCCTTGCTTCTCTTCTCCAACACACCCAACCAATCTCCAAGTATATTAGGGATAGGATATCATATGCATAAGGCACTAGGGGATGGAGATAGTACTATTCCTCCATCATAACATTACTTGTGGTAAAAAAATTCCTCCTCATGGCCTATATTTCATGTTTTTATAGTATATTTAGATAGATAGACTCAAATAAGGGGAAGTTGTAACTGATAGGGTAATTACCAAAACCACTCCAACTACCCAAATTTCAATTTTTTATATTTTTGGATATTTTGGGGGAAAACATTGGTAAAAAAAGGTAAACATGCATTTGAAATGATTTACATGCAAGAGAAGCTTGTGTTTACAAATTTTTCTTCGAAACGATGGTGAAACACAAACAACTAACATGTAAAATGCATGCTTACAAACCATTAATATCATTTTTCTCTTATCACTAGGTTACAAAAATAATTTGTGTTGGAGAATCAGTGAATGATCAAGGCCTTGGCATCAGTTACCAGATCAAGGATATTCCATCAATAGTTTCCTTTTGTGTGAACGACAATTGAAATGTCATCATGTTAGCAACCCATGTCAACCCTTCTCTTTACTTTGTTAGTATATTGTTGTTGGACACATATGCTTTGTAAGTTGTCCCGTAGTATTTGTTGATCCATAGTTTGTATTAGCCCATGGTATTGACCCATAGTATTGGATGCATATGCTTTGTAAGTCATCCCGTAGTATTATATGTCCCATGGTATTGACCCATAGTATTGGGCATAGACTTAGTATATAAGTGTGTGTTGAAGACAATGAAGGTACCATGAAGTTACTTGTATTGAGCTTGCTCAAAGGAGGTTTCCCCCTCGAAGTGGCCTGCGATCAATAAAGTGATTCTAAGTTTTGTTATTTCTGCTATCTCGTGTATTCTCATAAATTAATTATTGCAGGTTCTTCACATCTGGTATGAGAGCACTTTCTTGGGCTCATTAGGTGGAATTTCTGCCAAAAACATTTTTCGCATCTATTGCAAGTTCGGATCTGGGAATAATCCCTATCCGCTTAACTATGGGAAGTACTTGTGCATAATCCCTAAAACTCATTGTGAGGAGTACCACAAGAACCCCAAAGTAGCTGGACCATTGAGAGGACCTGCCAACGAAAAGGGCAATGACCCCTACCATATTGACTAGTTCCCACACGTGAGTAAACCAAGAGCTGTCGTTTGTGGAAAAGCAGTTATCAGTTTTACCTGAGCTGTGGAGTGAGGGGTACTTCCCCAATACGCAATTCGTTAGATAGCATTGGTGGCCCAGTGAAACCCTTGAATTGTTAGGAAGCCAAACATACCTAGGGTCCATATCTATTTTCGGCTGAACTGTTGCCAATCACTTCCGCACTGTTTCAGATCCATTCCAACCGTTTCAGATCCAGCCATTTCAGATCCATTCTGAAAGTCATTCCCGATCCATCCGTTTCAGATCTATTCTAAAATTCATTTCAGAGCCAGCTATTTTCGATCCATTCGACGTCATTTCAGGTCCATCTATTGTCGATCCCTTCCACGTCATTGCAGATCCAATTGTTCTAATCCCTTCCACGCTGTTGCAGATCCATTTCTAGAAAAAAAAAGTATAAAATTCGGTTTTTTTTCCATATCTCCTTTGTTTTAACTCTGTTTCCCTTGAAAATTCCCGGACACCCCTGCAATCCCATTCTGCATATTTCATTCCTCAGGACCCTATCCCAATTCTACTTCCCAAAGCTAGAAATCTCACATTTGTCTATTTTTAGGGTTTGCCATAACTTCTTCAATTTTCACCCACTCGCCTCCACATTTTGTCACCGTGTTCATTCCCTATTTCTGCTTCTTTGTCCCTCTCTAACAAATTTTCTCATTCTTTCACCCCACTTCTGAAATCCTCATTTTCTGCTTCCCTATCCATTCGAAAGTGTCCAAAACCTAGTCAAACCCCAATTAGCCATCAGAGTTTTTCCCAAATCCAAGTTTCCCTTTACTAAATAAGTTTATGTTTGTGTTTTTCTACCCGTTCCCCCCCCCCCAAAAAAAAAAAAAAAAAAAACTCCCAGTTATGGTTGTCACCCACGCAGGAGAAAAAAACATGTAGGAAGCACTTGTAGCCATCTAAACCAAACTCGAGGATCTGGATGAAAAATTTCTTGGCCTCCATCTTGAGCATTCAGCCATGAACAACAAACGATAGTCCGAGTCTTCATCAGACAATGGGTTTTTTTCTTCCAACAATTTCTGTGGTCCGGAGCTTGATTTTCCTCGCTTCAATAGTACTGATCGACTGGATGGATCTATCGTGCAGAACAGTATTGCAGTTTGCATAATACTTTTGATGTCAACAAAGTTCCACTTGCATCATTTCATTTGGAACAGGAAGCTCTTCAATGGTATCGTTGGTATATCAAGTCTCATGAAGAGCCAAAATGGCCAGATTTTTGCCAGATCCTTTTGCAACAATTTGGTCCTAGTTGTTTTGATGACTTCATAGGAGCCCTCACTAAACTTTGCCAAATTGGCACTGTGAGAGAGTATCAGACAGAATTTGAGAAACTATCCAATCACACAGAAGGATTGTCTAATGAATTATATAAGAGTTGTTTTATCAGTGGTCTTAAGGATGAAATCTGCTTAGAGGTTAAAATGTTCTATCCCAACATAATGATGCAAGCCCCGGGGTTGGCTAAGTTGGCAGAAGACAAGATTGCATCCCAACAATGCTCCAAACCCACTTTTTTTCCCTTCCAAAATATGGGTTCCCAACGACCTCCCATCCTACCAGCTCCTCGGCCAACTCCTATCAAGCATTTGTCTGAAACATAGATGCAGGCACGCAGAGAAAAAGGGCTTTGTTATAATTGTGACGAGAAATTCACTCGGGGACATAAATGTGTTCAGCAAAAGCTCTATCTCTTGTATATGGATTCTCCGCCTGCCTCTAAAATTGGTGAAGAAGCTCCAGATATAATGGATGATCAGGTCGACATTCAGGAGCCGTCTATTGACCCCCCATCTCAGGATGACCAACCAGAGATATCTCTCCATGCTTTATCCTGTGTCACCACCCCCCAAACAATGAGGGTCAGGGGTTACTTCAAGAAGCTTCCTCTTACAATACTCATTGATTCTGGTAGCACACATAACTTCATTGACCCTCGGATCGCCAAACAGGCTGATTGTTTTGTCCATCCTTGCTCCAACTTTGAAGTCATGGTTTCCAATGGGGGCACCCTACCTGGCAAGGGGAAGTGTCACAATGTGCATATCTCTCTGGAAGATTATAACCTGAGCTCTGACTTGTTTTCCTTGTCCCTAGGTGGATGTGAAGTGGTTTTGGGCGTTCAATGGTTATGCACACTTGACCCCATCTTATGGGATTTTGCTGAACTTCAGATGTAGTTTTTAGTCAATGGGAAACAACACAAATTTACTGGCTTACAACAAGGCTCTCTCCGCATCATCATTTCACATCGCCTGGAAAAGATCCTTAAGAAGAATTCACATGGTGTCATCGCTCAACTCCATTCCATTTAGATGCACCCATCAATGGTCTCCACTACTTCCTTGGATAGATATGCAGGTGTCTTTGCTAAACCAGTGGGCTTGTCGCCTTCAAGAGCCCTATTAACACCCAAAACGTGCTCACTATCTCATTCCCTTATTCACATGACCCATTTGTCCACTTTTCCACCATTTGAGCCTCTAAAGCCATCAAAAGGTCACCAAAAAGACCATAATACACCTTTTCCCCCTCAAAATATATATTTTTCCTCAAAAAACATAAAAAACCCTCAAAAAGGGTCCAGAATTCCCAAAAAATATTAAAAGGGAATAAAAATATTCAAAATATTCAAAAAAAAGAAAAAAGAGGGAAAAAGAGAACTAAACCATGTTGGCCAATACCATTGGTTTCCTTAAAACCATAATGGTATTCTCCATCACTAGAAACTATAAAAATGTGATAGGGGCTCCTCACTTTCCATCCACATTTCATCCTATCCTTATGCTACCAAATTCCCATTGAGAGTCATTGCCTCCCATTTTGAGTTTGAAGACCCCCATTTCAACATCTTGGAGAAGAGACCATTGGATCTTGGAGCACCTCAACCTTGGAGTTGCTTAACATCAAACATCCTCACCTTTGAGGTAATAAAAAAAATCTATTATTTTTTACTCTTGTTCTTCCATAGATCTCTTGTTATTGATTTAGTTCTTGTTTATTTACACATGCTTATGTTAATGTTAGATTAGATTTATAATTGTTTTTGCTTTTATTTGAAGACTACTATTACAAGTTAATAGGTGCATCCTTGCACATGCTTGGTTGAAAAACCAAACAACAGTTTTTTAGCTACTCCACTGGGTTTCGAGCTTTTAATTTTTTCTTTAGATCTTTGTTTTTTACTTGCTTTTACCATTCCAATTAGCAAATCTGCCATACTAGACAGCATATTCATTGCTGCGCTAGCTCTTCGCCCATTTTGTAGCCCTTAACAGACCGAAATTTCACTTTTCGGTTTCATTTCCAGCGACTCTTTTTTCCATTTTCGCATAGCGACTTTTCGCCCGATAGTCGCGCGGCTCACCGCTACCTCGCGGCCTTTTTCCGTGTTGCGCATCACGGCCTTTTTCCACGTTGTACATCGCGGCTTCACGGCTTTTTTCCGCGCTGCACATCGCGGCTTCGCGGCCTTTTTTCGCGCTACCCAACGTGGCTTCGTGGCCTTTTTTTGCACTGCACATCACGACTTCGCGGCTCAAACCCGCAATGCACATCATGGCTTTTGCCCATAAACCCACGATGCTATGTTTTTTCACTTAGCCCACTTTTTAGAAAAAAAATTGCTGCATTTTTTGCCCATTTAGCCTATTTCGTCCAACATCATTTTTTCTGCATTATTGCAGCAATAGTGAATCTTTTTTCTATTACATATGCTCAATTAAAATCTTTTTGAAAATTTTCAACAAGTGAAAGAAAGGTTTTTAGCACTTTGTTTAGATCATAGATATATTTTCTTTGCAAATTTCGAACCATTTTTCTGATTTGCTCAATAGTTTTGCCCAAGCAAACACTAAGAAATCCATTTATTTCTTACAATTTTTACAATATTTGCTTTCCTTTAAAAAATATTTCGAAAATTTATAGTTTTTGAAGTATTTTTTGCAAATTAGAATCGTCTTGTTTTTTCATTTGTAATCAATTTCCCATGCGAGGTAAATTCATTTTCAGTTAAATAATCACACTTGCACCCAATCTACCACATTTTTAATTAACTGAGCCTTAAAATCTACCTAAACTCAACCAACACTTTAACCCCATTTGGGGAGCACTTAAAGAATCTTGTAGCTAGGTAGGATTGGGGGGATAGGTGTTCCAATAACACCCCTCAATTATTTACATCTGAGACATAGTTGTTGTCTTTTAGGGTCCCAAAAATCCCTTATTATTTGTTGACACGGTTATACACCAATTTATTGGGAAGGCCTCTCCCTTAGGAGGGTTGAAGTAGTCAAACTGGTTCTGAAAGCCTAAGTGGAATACCGCTATCCATTCAGTAACTAAATGATACCTTTCATAATTCTCGGTGTACCACTCGTATGGGAGTACAACGACGATAGAACCAAACTACAGATTCACCCAACCGAATGTGTCATGAACGGGGTATCCTAGTGGACATTTTTTAGGATTGTCTACGCGGTGTCCCTCCCAGTAAGGGGATATCTAGCCTTTGATTCCACCACCCATATTGTCTAACTTGGATTTCATCACCTTGCAGAGGATATGTTTAGTTGAGTCATAATACCACTTTTAGTTAGGCATTTGCATGCTCTGCTACCCCCCTTGGTCTAGTAAGCACCACTTTTTCTAGGAACCGTTTGATTTTTGGTATTCTGACCACTTTTCTTGATTCCTCCACTTATTATAGCATAGTTGTTATAATAAGTGCTTTTGAGGTTGGTTGTTGGCCTGAGAGCCATTATTTTTTCACACTCCCCTCCTACACACATTGTGGCATTAGGGCCTTGAGTTTTTTATCTCACCACCATCCATTGGCATTTCTATACATATATCACCATTGAGAACTTAAGACGATCCCACCATTTTCAGGGTGAACCCCCTTAGTTTAGCACACTTGAATCTACACGTCATAGACGTAGAGAGTTATCCCTTGACCCCACATGTCATCGGGATAGAACCCAGTCATCTGATTCTGATGCGCCTCACTTCACATCGGATTCTAAGGATGAATCCGAACACCCTACCGAGACATCACCAACTAACCCCATGATCGGATCACAATATGACCCCCTTTTCACCAGTGCTATTGGATCTACATCAACAAACCCCACTACTATCGTGACAACCATGGTAGCCACACCCCCCTTATGTATGCCCAACATCAAGGTCACCCCCCCTCTCATTACCACTACCCAGACCCTAGGGATGACAGGAACCATCCCTAACCCATCTGCAACCCATGTTGCACTTGGGAGCGCAGGCCCCTCCCACACCACATCAGCTGGAGGAAACATCCCTTTCACACCTAGAATACCCTTAGGGGGCATTGGACCATTCCATAATGCTACCATTAACAGTTATGCCCCGGTGTCCATCCCACACCCATATGCCAGTCTGCCATACATGGCTAGTCTAGACTTACCAGACCTGGAAAGGTTAACCAACGACCCTATTAGACACAACCCTACGTGGCCACCCATGCCCACAAAGCTTCCCTCAGATATACCAAAATTTGAAGGAAAAGCTGGGGAAGATCCCCAAAACCACATCATGTCATTTCACCTATGGTGTTCCTCTAACTGCATAGTATATGATTCCATTAGACTAAGACTTTTACAAAGAACTTTCACTAGCTCTGCATCCAAGTGGTACATTGAGCAACCACATGGGACACACCTCACTTTTACATCCCTCGCCTCAACGTTCCTTCAGTTCTTTCAACTACCTATACGCTATGATGCAAGAGTAGAAATACTTTTGTCTTGTAGACAGAACACCACTACACACATCACTGATCATATCCATGAGTGGCGTAAGCGCCGTAGCCTCTGCAAGATAAAAATTTATGACCGAATCTTTTTGGACTGGTTCCTCAAATCACTCCTTCCCCTCATAGCCAAAGATGTAGCTTCTAAACGACCCCAGTCGGAAGAAGAAGCCATCTTAAAAGCTCAACAATTCGACCTCATATACACCCAGTCAGGATATCTATACACTATTTTACCTGACGCCCCGGACGGCGATCGATCCTGCCATGACGTGCCAGGGGCATCCCATGCTGTCGACGGTATTATCGACTAGGTTACGATGCAAAACAAACGTTTTACCATGATGAGTACAAACAACGCCCCAGACCTTTCTAGGGCTACATCTCATTATAGAGCTACAACTTCGTGTGCTCCAGTAATACACACCCACCACACTCATGAACCCTCATGTCCACCACAGTGTTACAGGAAAGCACCATCATCCTATGCATCACCTTCATACTATAACCAATAGGCCCACCACACTTCGGTCCAGCCACAAGCCCAAGTGGCTTATTATCCCCAACAGGCAGCACCTCTTGCTCCAACACTTCCAGTAGCTCAAGGTTACCCACAACCACAACAAACACCAGGGCCACCTCAGAACCCTCCTGTTTACTACCCACCACAACCTGCTCCAGAGCCTACATGACCTCAAAACCCACCTACTTCCCAAGGGCATGTTTACGCACAACAAAACCAACCTCCAAACCAAAACAACCAACGTAAGCAAGGAGGTCAACAAAATCGTGGGAGAGGGTGTAACCACGGAAACAACCAGCAACATGAACAAGGTGCACCACCACCTAATCCTCCAAACAATAATAACATTGCTCCCCCCAACCAAAATCCTGACCGTCCACCGAAAAAGGCTAAAAATAATAACTTGAGAACAAACCATCCATGTTCCATATGTGGAGTCTACGGCCATTACACACATAATTGTCCCCATTTATATCGAGCGCATCAACTTTGGACCGACAACGCCCAATGACAAGGACATGTTGCACAGCCAGCAGCTCCTCCTCACAAACAACCCATGATATTGCAAAATCCCTTACCAAACCAAGGCACGGTAAACACTCATCCAAATGATCCCCCTCAAGGATCCACTGCGCCACAGGAGAAAATTACCTACGCAGCCGTCGATTACCAACATGCAGAGTCCAACACTCACCATTTGCTAATGATGTCATCAAATGATGTCAATCTTCAAACCCATCGAAATCAATATGGCTCAGCCCCTGAGACCACACCTACCGACCCATCATCGAGTACTCTTCCAACCGATCAACCACTTCTCATACCCAATATGCCCATGGACGGGGGTCCAAAAGCACCTCGTTTCCCTTTGAGATGGATTAACAATAACCGAATGCTCGTGCAACTTCCAACTATAACATTGTAGAGGATTTAGCTCAGTCCCCCGCTGCTATGTCCGCTCTCGAAATCCTAAAAAATTGTCCTGCATAGATAAAATTGTTGTTATCTGCCATTGGTGCCATATATCCTAATGACTCTAACATGATCGCTTTCGACTTAGAACAAGCTGAACCTCGCCTGCCTTCATCTCTAGCTTTTCAAGTTTCTGTCTCCATTCGCAACCTCGTCATTCATCGATGCATAATCGATGAAGAGGCCTCTACCTACGTTATGTCGACTTTCGTATGGCAGAAACTTGGATCCCCAACGCTACAACTTTCAACTACCGCATTGCGAGCTTACGACGGTCGTTCATCCCAATCGCAAGGTTTGTTAGTAAACGTACCCATACAGCTTGGGGGAAAATTGGTTCTCATAGATATAGAGGTCATTAATGCCCAACTTGATTACAATCTCCTTCTAGGATGAAGCTACATGTATAAAATGAAAGTTGTCACTTCTTCAATTTTCTGCATCATGATGTTTCCCCATGAAGGACGCGTAGTTAAAATCGACCAGATTACATACTATGATCCCAATGCCCCCACAGCACCAGAAAATGTTCTTCCCATGATTGAACAACCCGTTCTCAGTGCACCGACATCATTTGTATCATCAGTCGGCCCCTGATACAAACCGTTACACCAAAACCTCGATATATTAGTGAAGGTTTCCCAGCAGGATCTTAACATCCCACCACGCTCCGCAGTCCAGACTCTAGGCTGGATGTGCGTCCGTACGGTGGTGTCCCCTTTGCGCCGTACGAGCCCTGGGTGAACACTGCAATGCTGGCATTGCCACCTGCTCTGTGACTTGAACCTGGGTGGAGGCTCTGATACCAGATGATACAAACCGTTACACCAAAACCTCGAGATATTAGTGAAGGCTTCCCACCAGGATCTTAACAGCCCCAGGATATATTCGGATACTCCCATGACCATCACTTTCCTGTCAATCCCACCTCTTCTCCAGGTAACTAAAGTATCCGATTTGTGCACCTTATCGCACAATGAACAACAACATCCTCAACAACCTCAACCACCGCCACAAGCACCATTGTGCTTAGTCATATTGGAACAACACCGATTCACACAATCTCGTTCTTGTTCCCGTTTTCAAGAGTTGTCATCACGCCAATAATGGCTACACTTAACCTTCTAGGTTTAGCGTTAGGAATACCTGTATGGTACTTACCTGCCCCAAGTCCCCCAACGACTCCAACCATTGTCCTACAACCGGTACAACCTATGAATATGTCGAACCATCCACCACCTGGCATACCAAACCCCCAAAATCGCCCACCACCTAGTGGTTCGAACCCCCAAAACCGATCAATTCCAATAGGGGGCACTACATCGACATCTAGTTATGTCCCCCCTCAATCCTGCAACACTGGGGGCAGAGGTCCACCAACCTACAACACTGCACCCACAACTCCCACCCCCCCAGTGATGCCCAAATTAGCTAAGAATCCCCCAACCCATGTGCTCCCTAAGTGCTCCTTGTGCGACGATATTGGCCACGCTACTCACCTATGTCCACAACTACCAACACTTCAGGAACATATGAATATGTTGGATGATGACACCAACATTCCAGTCGTCAAATTAGAATTACCACCTCAACCTCGCGATAAATCATTGCACACAAACCACCCTTGTGCAATATGCGGAATCTACAGCCATTATTCACATAACTACCCTGATCTCCCAGATTACAGAGCAACACTATACGAGAAGAATAATGCCAACCTAGAGATATCCCCCCCACATATTGAGGAAATATTCGCTCCAGAATCGTCCCATTCAGAAGAAATCAATACCATTTATACGATTTCAACTACTTACAAACCCAAACCAATTAATTTATGGGCACACTATTTCCGTACCAATAAGGAAATCCTAGAAACACTCATCGCACCGGACTACCCTTGGTATGATATGCACCATTGATCATACTTCCTCCCTGAAGCGTCTACGTCCACCGCGGCAAACCAACTATCTGTTGAATCCAAAGAATTCTTACCAACCAAGGTTGATTGGTTCAAAGACCCAATCCCAGCTCCAGAATCCTTTGAAGAAGGTAACATGGATAACATTTTTCCCATTATAAAAATCGACATCTCCACCACCCCAGGAAAACCCGAGCTTATCTATTTGGGTGCATCTTGCACTAAAAAAGAAACCCAAGCTTATAAGAAACTCTTCCAAGAATTTCGAGATGTCTTCGCCTAGTCTTATACCGAGATGCCTTGTCTTGATCCTACCATCATAGAAAATCACATAGACACTTGGCCCAATATATCACCAGTTTGCCAGAAACAACGTCCCATTCACCCATCCAAGCTTCCAGCCGTCAAATCAAAAATCGAGAAGATTCGAGCAGCAGGTTTCATATACCCGATTGCATATACCACTTGGGTTTCAAATCCAGTACTAGTTAATAAGAAAGTAGGCACCATCCGCGTCTGTACTGATTTCCGCGACCTCAACTTAGCTTGTCCCAAAGACAACTTCCCCACACCATTTATTGAACAACTAATTGATGAGTGTGTAGGGCATGAGGTACTCTCTTTTATGGATGGTTTCTTTGGATATAACCAAATCGAAATCCGTAAAGAAGATCAATACAAGACCACTTTTACTACCCCATGGGGCACCTTCGCCTATCGCGTCATGCCTTTCGGTCTCAAAAATGCAGGAGCCACTTTCCAATGAGCCATGACTTATTGCTTCCATGATATGCATAAAATCAATAAATTTTATCTAGATGACCTCACCGCCCGATCTAAGAAACGATCTGACCACTTAGAAGATCATTGACAAGTTTTCTTACGTTGCCACAAATACAAAATCCGCTTGAACCCACTTAAATGTATATTTTGCATTATACCAGGACGCCTGCTGGGGTTTGTCATTTTAGAAAAAGGGATCACCATTGACCCTCTAAAATTTCAAGCCATAATGGACCTCCCCTCACTACATACACTAAGACAGCTACAAAGCCTCCAGGGGAAGTCCAACTTCCTTCGTCGTTTCATCCCAAACTATGCCACCACTATACATGGTTTCCTCCATTTGCTATGCCTCCATACCCGCTTCGTATGGGACAACCAAGTAGAAGGAGCTTTCACTTATCTGAAAAAAGCACTTACCAGCACCCCGTTGATTTCTCCACCAAATTTCACAAGAGACATTACCCTTTACATTTCAGCATCTGATTACGCCGTCTCTGGAGTTCTCATCCAAGAAGACTCCGCTCACCAAGAGCATGTCATTTACTATGTGAGTTAGACCTTGTCAGGCCCACCTCTCCGCTACCCACATGAAGAGAAAATGGCCCTCGCCATCGTCTTTTCAGTACAAAAGCTGCGACATTACATTCTCCTAAGCCACACCACAGTTGTGGCCAATACCAATCCAATGGTCTATCTCTTGAACCGTCGCCTTCTAAAAGGCCGTGTTGTCAAATGGATGATTATCTTACAAGATATGACCTAAATTTTAAAACCCCGAAGAGCACCAAAGCATTAGCACTCGCTCAACTCATTACGGACTTACCATCATCGTCGTCATCACCAATTATCCATACCGATCTAATCGATAAACATTTGTTCATCATCTCGTCGGAAGACCCTTGGTATGGCAACATTTTTGTATACCTCCGCACACAGAAGTTTCGACCCAACATTGACGGTGACAGACGCCATCGCATGCATCACCATGCCCCCCATTATATCATCTTGGGTGATGTCCTCTATCGACATGGCGTCGACACAATCTTACGACAATACCTTTCCCAAGACGAAGCAGAACAAGTCCTTAACGACTGTCATAGTGGTGCCTACGGCGACCATTTTTTAGGAATGGCCACTGCCCAAAAGGTATTCCACGCAGGTTATTTTTGGCCATCATTATTCACTGATTGTATCACAACAATCAAACATTGCCAAAACTGCCATCTCTTTTCCCCAGAGGCAAGAACCCCCCCCGCCCCTCTTCATCCGGTTGTCACCACTGGACCATTTTGCAAATGGGCCATCGACTTCATGGATTGCAATCCCACATCAGCCGGCGGTCACAAACACATTATTGTGGCTGTTGATTACTTTACCAAATGGGCGAAAGCCATGCCTACTTACAATTGTAAAGCCGACACTACAGCCCGTTTTTTCCTCAACCATGTTATTGCTCATTTTGGAGTACCAAAACAACTCGTCTCAGACCATAGCTCTCACCTCGAAGACTATGTTTGGAGAGAATTGCCCACACTCCTTAAGTTTGAACACCATTTCTCCTCTGCCTACTACCCCCAAGGGAATAGCCAAGTCAAAGCTGTTAACAAAATTTTGAAGACTATCCTCTAACACACCATCGACAAACATAAATCCAATTGGTATCACATGATTTTTCCCGCATTATGGGCTTTTCGCACGTCGACCAAGACCGCCACTGGCTTTACCCCATTCCATTTAGTTCATGGCGTGGAATATGTTCTCCCCATTGAATGCCAGATACCAGCATCACAAATTTCCGTAGAAATTCTCCCCGATACATCATTGATTGAAGAATGCTTACTTCTTTTAGAGCAGGCCGTCGAAGATCACCATGCAGCTCTCCAAACAATCGAATCCGCAAAGAATAGATCTAAACTTCATTATGATAAACATGTTCACCCACAAGAATTTAGTGAAGGCGACCTCATACTTTCCTATGATCAAGCTCATGACAAAACGGGAAAAGGAAAGTTTGTGTCCATGTGGCAAGGCCCATATATTATACACACCTGCCTCAGAAAGGGGGCATATATTCTAACCAACTTAGAAGGCAACCCCCTACGTAACCCACATAATGGTTTGTACCTCAAGTGATTTTACCCATAGAAAATATGATGGACACCACAGTCCACAATTGTACAGTCTTATTTTCTTTTTTACAAAAAATAAATAAAAAATATACAAAAAACTAAAAATTTGTTTTTCCTGCATGACCACAGATGGATCCTGTTCCACTTTGCTACATTGGCTTCTCTAATGGTGCAAGCCGTTTTCCTCCCAATATCACCTTCGCTGCTTGGGCAATATATGCCCCTTCACATGAGTTGATCCACATCTACGGAGTGTGCATAGGTGCCGCCACAAACAACCAAGATAAGTACGGCACCATGAACATTGCGACTATCTGCCCCAAACCCGCGATGAACATCGCAGGTATCAAGTCCATACCCACGATGTTCATTGCGGAAAAAGAACCGAAACCCGCGATATTCCACGTTGGAATGCCAATGTGGAATTTTGCGTCCTTTGGGGGCCCGTTGCTAACCAGAAAAGAAATAATTGAAAAGGCTAAGGCACATAGGCTTACCTAAAACTCGCAGAAAAAAATTCCAACGATCGAATCTCCCACAAATTGAGAAAATGCTCTGACCCACTCAAATGCTTTGTGAAACTCGCATGTAACAATGACACATGTCACATTGGACCCACCCACTATTTATAGAGATTTGACCATTTTTCAAACAACAATTTCGGTATCATACGATGTCATTTTTCAAACCGTTGGCAACGTTGGAATCAACACAGCGAGAACTTCGTGATAGTCCACTCCTTTTCCCAATTCCACCAGGTCCATTTTTTGGGCATTTTTTACATGCCCCCTCATTGCCTCAGTTTTCATGCCACATCAGCTGTCGTCTGTTTTTGACGAGTTTTATATCGCCAGATTCAGTTTTCTGCGCTCATGACAATGCTTGAGATCATTTCTCGCTCTCACGCCCAAATTTTTCGTACATTTTTTACATGCCCCCTCGTCACCTTGGTTTACGTGCCACATCGGCCGTCGTCCATTGTTGACAAGTTTTATATTTCCAGATTCAGTTTTCTGCGCTCGTGATGATGCTTGAGACCATTTCTTGCTCTCACCTCGGTTTGCGTGCCACATTGGACGTTGCCCATTTTTCACAATATTTATGTCACCAGATTCAGTTCTCTGTGCTCGTGACAATGCTCGAGATAATTTCTCGATCTCACCAATACCTTTTTGTTCGGTATAATTTTATCCCTTTTTCAGGCCGAGCAATTCTTTTACGAAAAAGGCACTTAGGGAGTTTCTGTTAAGCTCTTTTCTGACTCCTAAAACAATGAAAAGATCGTCGAGCAACCTTGATTCCTTTCATGCTCGCTAAAAGTATTTGAAAGGGCGTCTACCTGGTATAAGTTTACCCCTTTTTTGGACCTTGTAGACTAATTACGAAAAAGGAATACTCTAGTCACATTGGCTAGAAGAGTTCTCCATTTGCATCATTTTATGCTTTTTCGGGCCTTGGAGACTAACTTACGAAAAAGAACACCGATGGAGTCTACTTACCACTTTCAAACTCTCAAAAAATGAAAGCAACCACAATCAATCAGCGTCTTGGGGTCGTATAAATCCATAGGACGGTAGTCCGCCACCACTACAGAGTCTTCTTATCGTTTTCAGACTCCCTAAAAATTGAAACACTCATGAGCACGAACAATCCTGGGCTCACAAAATCCACAGGACAGTACCATTTCAGAGCACACTTTTATCCCTTCTTAGAGCTCATTAAAACTACGAAGAAGGACCCAATGGTGCTTCTAGGCACCACAACAGATCATGTCTACTCATATGGCAGCTTCCCCATTTTGGTCATCTTTGTTCAGAGAATTCTACAGTATGTCAGCCTGAGAGTCTCTCGAAAGCATCCATCAGCTTGTCCCCCCAGAGTCACTCTAGTCTGCAATACTTACCCCTGATCCTTTAAGCTATGATCCCCACACCTAAAAGTCAGTTTCCTATGCTTCCAGGCCATCCATGTCATCATGCTCTGAACAAAGGAAGTTTGAGTCCACCCACTCTATGACCCCAGTTATTCCCCATCCTCACAGTATATCAATCCTACCATCAGTACTATAACACTTCAGTTATACACCTCGCGCTCCTACCAAGGAAACATCATTGCCTATGCAGTTTTTGGTCTCCCTCTGTCGACGCCAACCAAATCTATTCCAGAGGATAGACCCAAAGGCCCCTGTACCTTGGACTCATCACCATTAGTGATGAGTGCCTATGGATCATTTCGAAAGGAGTCATCAGTGCCTCTCCAAATAATTGTTTCTGACATGCTCGACTTCAACACCTTGATCGCATCGTTGAGACTTGTAAAAGGTATCGGTCCTTTCAGTTATTTGTTGAAGACCCCGGATATCATCTGACTCTACCACATATGAGATTCTAATTAAGGATACAACCAGTTACATTTTCCTATGGATATTCGAATTACATTTACCGACAGTTTTCAGATGTACCCCACTTTTGTACTCCCTTGAGTATACAGTTACATATAACCCCTCAGAGTTGACTCACAGTTATTAAGTACCTACAGATGTTGGACACCTTCAGTTTCAGCAGTTCATCAACTCTTCTGATACCTTATTCAAAACGGTTGTTTCACTTTTTTCCAGTGTATCAGTTATTCAGATCAGTCATGATATGACCATGAGTATGTCCTAGCATTGTGTCCCCTCTAGACCATTATGATGTACCAGCATATTTTTATGTATTTCTTCAGGCCCCCCTTCGTGGGCCTAATTGTTATGTATATGTCTTGATACGAGCATGGGTATGCCCACCTAGTCCATAATCACAAATTATTCCTCGTTCATTTTGAGGGCATGTATTTTTTCAGTTTTTTCAACTTCCAAGTGTCCGTTGCTCTAGTCTCCAACTAATCTCTTCTCTTATCCAAACCCCAGGAAAAAAGACAAAAGAACTATGATGTCTATCGGCCATACAATGAGCTCCTACCCTCACACATCAGGGGGCAATCTGTTAACACCCAAAAAGTGCTCACTAGCTCATTCCCTTCTTCACATGACCCATTTGTCCACTTTTCCACCATTTGAGCCTCTAAAGCCATCAAAAGGTCACCAAAAAGACCATAATACACCTTTTTCCCCTCAAAATATATATTTTTTCTCAAAAAACACAAAAAACCCTAAAAAAGGGTCCAGAATTCCCAAAAAATATTAAAAGGGAATAAAAATATTCAAAATATTCAAAAAGTAAAAAAAGAGGGAAAAACAGACCTAAACCATGTTGGCCAATACCATTGGTTTCCTTAAAACGATAATGGTATTCCCCATCACCAAAAACTATAAAAATGTGATAGGGGCTCCTCACTTTCCATCCACATTTCATCCTATCCTTATGCTTCCAAATTCCCATTGAGAGCCATTGCCTCCCATTTTGAGTTTGAAGACCCCCATTTCAACATCTTGGAGAAGAGACCATTGGAGCTTGGAGCACCTCAACCTTGGAGCTACTCAACACCAAACATCCTCACCTTTGAAGTAATACAAAAAATCTATTATTTTTTACTCTTGTTCTTCCATAGATCTCTTCTTATTGATTTAGTTCTTGTTTATTTACACATGCTTATGTTAATGTTAGATTAGATTTATAATTGTTTTTGCTTTTATTCAAAGACTACTATTACAAGTTAATAGGTGCATCCTTGCACATGCTTGGTTGAAAAACCAAGCAACAAGACCTTTCCGGTAAGAATTACCCACATCTACATCTCAGCAGGAAATGCTGGCTATTTTGCATGCAGTACAGAAGTGGCATCCATACCTATTAGGGAATTATTTATGCATCAAGACTGATCTCCATAGTCTGAAAAATTTCCTGGAACAACAGGTCTCCTCCCCATAACACTTGAAATAGGTTATCCAACTCATGGTTTCTGCCTATGCGATCACTTACAGGAAGGGTAAGGACAATATGGTGGCAGATGCTCCTGCTCGCACATTTGATGACCCACTTTCTCTTATAGTTATTTCTTTTCTGGCTCCAAATTGGTTGCAATCTGTTCAACAGGGCTATCTCTTCTATGAACTCCATGCTTCTTCATCGGCAGGGCGCTCTGGGTTCCTCAAAACGTATGACCATGAACAATGTAACTTATTTTGGTAGGGACATAAAATGACAATTCAACAGATGGTGGTTGACTATGATACTTTCCAGGTCAACAGGGGTGAAACAACACTCCTTTCAGGAACCCTTACCCATCCTTACATAGATTTGGACAATTATTTCTATGGATTTCGTAGAAGTGCTCCAGTGGTACAATCCCACATCTAAAAGGATACCATATGAAGCAATCTATGGACAGGCATCGCCAATTCTTCTTCCATACACCCTCAGTAGCTCCCCAGTTCAGGAAATTGACTCGGTTCTTCAAAACCGCGATCAGATTCTTCTCATTATGCAAGACAATCTTCACATGGAAAGAATTCGACTGAAACAACAAGTCGATTAGAACCGTTCTAAGCGCATTTTTCATGCATTTTATATGGTTCTTCTTCATCTACATCCTTCCAAGCAATCCTCCCTGCAATTCAAAAGGCATCAGTGGCCCTTAATGCAACCCGAGGATGCTACAAGGGAACCACTCCTTCAGATTTTGCATCAATTTCCACATCTAAAGCTTTGAGGACAAAGATTTTTCTAAGGGAGAGGGGATGTTAGGAAATCATGTCAACCCTTCTCTTTACTTTGTTAGTATATTTTTGTTGGACACATATGCTTTGTAAGTCGTCCCGTAGTATTTGTTGATCCATAGTTTGTGTTATCTCCTAAAATAACCAGTCAGTTTTTCATTATTTTAGGTGATAGGTTTGAATCTAAAATTTATTTTTTAAATGTTTAGAGTCCATAAGGAGGTCCTCATTCTTATTACTGAGTCAAAAATCCGATTTATTCGAGTCTTGGTTTTCAAATTTTGGGAGGACAAGTTTCGGTAGCTAACTCTGTTTTGCAGAGGCCAGTTAACTGTCGAAAAGGCTCACTTTCGGCAGCTGAAAGGATTAACTGAAATTACTAAGGTTATGTTAGTTGCCGAAAATGATCTTATCAGAAAATTAAAAAAAAAAAAGTACGTGTCTGTACTCAAACTTCACATCAAGAGAGCCTGTGTGTTTTGCCGCCGAAAGGAAGATCAGAATGCATCTCATATGACCATCATGAGGTTTAATGCCGGTAAGCTGCCGAAGGCGAGTCATTAAACACCCATATCATTGATTGCGCAGGGTAACACAGGACTTCACATCAAGAGAGCCTGTATGTTTTGCCGCCGAAGGGAAGATCAGAACGCATGGGAAGATCAGAACGCATCTCATATGACCATCATGAGGTTTAATGCCGGTAAGCTGCCGAAGGCGAGTCATTAAACACCCACATCATTGACTGCGCAGGGTAACACAGGAACTCTTAATGCATATCTGAGGATCATTCGTAGCTGATCGCTTCATAATTTCACACGAGCTAGACGATATCATAAGTAATCACTCGCTCGGCTCAGATGGAAGGCATCTTTTTCCCAAAACGTTGTAAGTAGGGCCATGGCCATGGGGTTTTTCATTTTATCACTCAGTTGAAGTTTTTATTCCGTTCAGGCAGTTTTTATCAGAGCAAATCATCTATCCAGGGACGCCCCCATCAGGACGAGACTCTAGCACAGTGTCTTTTTAATCTTCTGCTGCAAAAAACGAAGGGCTGGACTCATGGCAAAAACAAATCTGCCACTCAGGACAGAACTAGACGGGGTCTGGTATCTCGAGTCCCATCCACAGGTGGCCGAGTTTTTCAAGTCTGCAGAAGTTTTTGACTACTGTGAGAGACTCACTAGTTTCATCCAGCCACTTGCTGAGGCGTTTGCTCTGAGCTACGACGGGAGAACAGTGAAGTTTGGCAGAGAAGAATTTCATGTGGATGAGGCAGCTATAGCCGAATGTACGGGTCTTCCCAGAACAGGACAGAGTTGGTTTAAGACCACTAAAGTTTCAGACATTGAATTCAGGTCATATCTCCTACCAGCTCATAAGGAAATCAGGTGGAGAAAGGATATTCCCATCGCCTTTCTCGAACCTCAATGGCAGGCTCTTGTAAAGGCCATCATCGTTTACATAACTTGTGAAGGCCGTTATCACAGGGTGCTGCACTACCATTTCAAATTGTTGAATCATTTCACAGGGAGAGAAAAGATTAATCTGCCATACTTCTTCCATAAGACCCTCACTAAAATGGCAAAGCAAGTCCAGGCTAAGCCAAGCAAGATTGCAAGCAGGATCTCTCACCAGGGTCTCATAACGTTGATAATCAAGGAGCTTCTGAAGAAGAGAGCTGTGAACTGGAATTACTTTTTATTCTGGCACGAGTTTCCCACAGAGCTTGTAAATGAAGAGGCAGTTAAGCAGGGCAAGGGCGAGAAGAGCAGCACTCCCAAAATCAGCAAGAGAAGGAGGAGAGCCATCTCTCCTCAAGCCCAAATGGAATCCCCTTCCTCATCCAGCAAAAGGAGAAGGTCAAAGAAAAAATTGGTATTTGAACAAGCTGAAGGAACTCCTCAAGGAAAAAACCCACTAAATCTCCCCTACTCAGGATCTGAATCTGAAGACGAAGGAAAACAAGGAGGAGAGCAGCCCATGGAGAGTGAGAAAGGTAAAGACCCTCCCTTGACTGATGTACCAGATCCCAAACCTTCCACACCAGAGACCAACAAAGTCAATGAGCTGCTACAGGAACTTTCCCAGGCAAGACATAATGAGGAACAGGTTAAGTTGCACAACGCAAAGCTAATTGAAAAGAATATGGCAATGCATGATCGGAGCAAGGAACTCTTCGAAAAACTCCAGAAAACAACCGAGAGGAACGCATTGCTGATAAAAGACAATGTCAAACTTTACCGTAACCTCAGGATGCTCAGGTTAAAGGTGAAGGAATCGTCGGGGACAAAAGTACAACCAGCAGTGACAGGAGCACAAACATCTGATCTAAACACGTTGGCTGAGGTGGCCACGATCCCTGAGGGAGCAACACCTGTGAAAGCTCAGAAAGAACAGCCTGTGGAAGCTCAGCAAGAACAGCCTGTGAAGGTTCAGCAAAGACAGACTAAACGAGTGACTAGAGGGAAAAGAGCAGTTTCAAAGAAGTCCTAGCGATTGGTCACGAACATGCTGGAAAGCAGCGTTTTGGGGTCTTAATTTTTGAAGCAATTACAGCTTTCGGCAGCTTAGGCGAGCCCCACAGAGCTCATTAGCTGCCGAAGAATCTGACTTCCGGCGGCTAAGGCACATAATCAGTTAAGCAGTGTTTGGGTTTAATTTTGTGAAACAGCTTTCGGCAGCTTAGGCGAGCCCACAGAGCTCATTAGCTGCCGAAGAATCTGACTTCCGGCAGCTAAGGCACAAAATCAGTTAAGCAGCGTTTGGGTTTAATTTTGTGAAACAGTTACGACTTTCGGCAGCTTAGGCGAGGCCCCCAAAGCTCATTAGCTGCCGAAAGGTCTGACTTCCGGCAGCTAAGGCACGAAATCAGCAGAATAGTTAGCTGCCGAAAGCCTGTTTTTGCAAAGGTCGACTACCATATCACGAAAATCAAATCTGTGGCGCGCCCAACCCATTTCACCGAGCCTTGGAAGGCTGCTTCACTTCGCCAACCATCGAGTCGTTGAAGGAGATCTCCATATCTGAATGTCCATGATTTTAGGGATTAGTCCCTATCTTTTGTTTTTAACTTTCAGTTAGTACTTTAGTTCATTAAACAGATCCATGTTTTTAGGATCTGGAAAAAACGATTTTGTAATGGCTATAAAGCCACAGAACCAAGACTGTTAGATGGTTCGATTTTGGATGGAATAATTGGCTACTTTATTCAGTTTTCTTATGCTAATATAGATCACAGGTTTCCCTTAGTTTTGATATCAGTTGTCATTTTCTCTTTCACTGTATCAGCGTTGTCTAGCTTTGAATGTGAATGTTTATTTACATTGTTTAGCTCACAGCTTGATTCCAGTTCTTTAAATGTATCTCGAGCCCTACTTCGTATTGGTTTGGTTACATGTTTTCTTCATCCACCTTTGATATTATATATGCTGATCAATCGTTTCTTGAGGGCACTGTTTCATCTGTTTACATGTTGAATGTCTAAATACTGTACTCTGATTTAGTCATCCCATTGATCCACCTTTTTTCAAAAGACACAAAAACATATTTTCTTAAGTTACCAGGCATACCTAGCTTATAACCCTAGGTAGTTTCCTGGAGTGATAACAAATTGGCGCCGTTGCCGGGGAGAGGAGTGAGAAGCTGATCTTCCTGGGAGAACGACACAGATCTGGTCCTTGATGATAGACAAGGACTAGACACTACATCGGTTATATATCTTCTATCTGGCGACTCCACAACATCATTCTGGCTCCAAAAAGGGCCAGCACCAGAGCGAATCCCCAAGGACCCCTGGTGTCTCCAGTACCAAATCCAGATCGAATCTTGAGGGAGGCGAAGAAGACCAAAGGTCAAGCTGTTCCAAAAGTCACCACTGTAAGTTCATCTGTTGTTAGTTTTTCTGCTGCATCACATACCACAGTCATCATGGCTGGGGGAGTAAATATGACTAAGATGGAACAAATACTAGCTAACAGATATGCTCCATTGGTACTAGTACTTCCACTGTCTCAAATGCTCGTAGGGGATTACCAAAAATACATGCCTAAATTCTTTGGGCCAGGCAACTACACAGCAGAAGAACACCTTGAAGCTTTCTACGCTTATGCAGAAAATACCAACATCGAAGCTGAAGATGTTTGGATGAGAATTTTTGTCCAGAGCTTAGATGGAGAGGCCCAGAAATGGTTCAAAACACTGCCAGCTGCTTCCATAGGAGACATCACTGCTCTTGATGATGCCTTCTTAAAAAATTGGGGAGACAGAAAAGATTACCTGCATTATATTACTGAGTTTGGAAATCTCAAACGGAAAGCAGGTGAGTCTGTATCTGATTTCACCAAGAGGTTCAATAAGATGTATGAAAAGATCCCTGAGGTAGTCAAACCTTCCGAAACATCTGCTATGATCACATATTCCGGAGCTTTCGATTACAAATTCTGCTTGATGCTCAGAGAAAGGGATTCTGAAACCCTCGTAGCCATGCAAGAAGCTGCCCTGAAGGTTGAATCGAACTTGTCATCTTCTGAGAAACTGAAAATAGGTTCCGAGAGAGGGAGAAGGAGTGAGGAAGCCCCCTCCTCCTCCAATTCAAATCAAAAGGTTGACAAGTTGGCAAAAATGGTGGAAAATCTGACCTCTGAAATGGAGAAGTTTAAGACCAGCAGCAGATCTCCTGACAAAGGGAGAAATCAAAGTAAATTTGAGCATCCGAATAGGAATCAGAACCAAGCTGATTACCCAAATAGAAATCAAAATTTGAGAAGGAACCAACAGCAGGTCCAACTTTTACAGAGAGAGAGACATCCAGTTGACGATCAGAAAATCAGGGCTCCTTTCCAGAATGTGGTGTTTGACGAAGGAGATGAGGAGGATGTTCAAGAAATCGAAGAGGACATTCACTGTGTCGAAGCTGAGTACGAAGAAATTTACTTGACTGAAGCTGACTATGAGGGGTCATTGTTTGATCAGGGACTGAACCAACTTTATGAAGATCAGGCCATGCTGCAAACTGATGGACGAGCAGGATACGATCTGAGATCCAAAAGGAATACTGGAAAACAAAACTCTCCAGTGCCTCCAAAAAAGACTGCTGCCCCTGCAAAGCAGCCAGCCAAGGAAGTTCAGAAAACAACTCAGTCGCAGCCCATGGTAAGAGCAAATCCCTCTGAGTCTGAAAAATTTGCTTCTTCTTCTTTCAATTTACAAACAGAAATTCAGAAACTAAAGATCCCTGTACCTCTTATTGAACTCATGAAGAACGAAGCCTTCCGAAAGGACATTTGTAAAAGCCTTGATCACAAATCTGTCTCTTTTTCCTCTGACACCATAAACTTATCTGATGATAACCCCAGCATTGTGCTAGGCCCAATGATTGAAGAACGAGGTGAAAGCTGTCCCCCTTTTTATGTCTCTTTGAACATCCATGACAAGACCTTGCACAATTGCCTCCTCGATTCAGGTGCTTCCCATAACCTGATGTCAAAAACAGTCATGCATGGACTAGGCTTAGAAATCACCCGCTCTTACCATGATTTATTCTCCTTCGACTCCAGGAAGGTGAAATGCCTCGGGTTGATAAAGGACCTTGCAGTTTCCCTATCTTCTGCCCCGATGAAAACCATGATTATGGATGTTGTTGTGGCTGATATCCCGCCCAAGTTTGGTTGTTTGCTGTCCAGATCATGGATGAAGAGACTAGGTGGAACCTTGCAAATGGACCTATCTTATGCCACTATCCCAGTCTTTTCCGGAGAGAGCAGAAGGTTGTACCGTGAGTCTCAGCTTTCTTTCATCATCAGTGATGAAAAGAACCCCGCTAACCATCCCATTTATTCAGTAGACACGGAAATGGGCTCATGTATCTTACAGGTTGATGACTCTTTGCCGGAATCTTTGCCACTAAAAAATCCTGTGGTCCAGCCTATCAACAGTGAGAATGAGAATGGATTATGGACGATGTTCTTTGATGGGGCTTGTACCAAAGAATCTGCTGGAGCAGGGGTTGTGTTCATTTCTCCCTCACAGGAAAAGACACAGCTGTCATTTAAGCTAAGTTTCCAAGTGACAAACAATGTTGCCGAGTACGAAGCTTTGCCGTTGGGGCTGAATTCAGCCAAACAAATGCAAATCAAAAAGCTACATGTCTTTGGGGACGTTGATCTGATTATTGAGCAGGTCAACAAATCTTTTCAGGCAAAGCATTTGAGGCTCAAAGCCTACAGGGACGAGGTACTCAATGTTATCCCTTCTTTCTCTGAATTCAAAATAGCACATGTACCTAGATTGATGAACGAAATGGCTGATTCTTTAGCTGTTTCAGCTTGTAATTTCATTCCCCCTCTGCCTCCTAAACCGTCATACGAGATTCAAGTAAAATATCGGCCTTCACTGCCTAATAATGTAGAATTTTGGAAGGTGTTTGAAGACGATGTAGAGCTGACCAGGTTTTTAAATGTTATAGATGAATTTGCTGACTTAGAAATTGATGAAGACAATCAGAATGAGCAGGCTGCCAAAGAAAAAACCAGGTTTGAAGACAAAATCGGGACACACAAAATAGTTCAGCTTTCTTCCAACAGAATCCCGAAAGGGATGATACCTTTGGAGAGACTGTTTGATAGCAATGATGTTGCTGTTAAGCTTGAGAAGAAAGAGGACGAGTCTGATAGCTGTCCTCTGAACCTAGCAAACGAATCAGATCCGAAATATGTGAATTTGGCTTCCCAGTTGACAGAACCACAGAAGTCTGAGTACGCTGGCCTCTTAAAGGAGTTCTCCGACATATTTGCCTGGAAGTATTCAGATCTGAAAACTTATGACACAGATATCATTCAACATAGGATCCCACTGAACAAAGATACTACTCCTTTCCGACAGAAGCTCAGATCATTCAATCCAATGCTGCTGCCCACAATGGAGAAGGAAATCAAAAAATTGCTTGAGGCCCAGATTATTATCCCGCTGAGATATTCCGATTGGATTGCCAATCTTGTCCCTGTGAGAAAGAAGAACAGTGAAATCAGACTCTGTGTCGATTTCAGGAACTTGAATAAGTGTTCTCGGAAAGACAATTACCCGGTACCCAAGATGGAACATATTTTGCAGAGAGTTTCCGGGGCAAGTGTCATGTCCTTTATCGACGGATTCTCGGGGTACAACCAGATTGCTGTCCATCCTGAGGACAGAGAAAAGACAGCCTTCACAACTCCTTGGGGTACGTTCATGTACCAAAAAATGCCTTTCGGTCTCATGAATGCTGGGGCTACCTTCCAGCGGGCAATGGATATTGCCTTTGTCGGAGAAAGGGATAATTTTGTCCTCATTTACCTCGATGACATCACGGTGTTCTCTCACAGCCATTCAGATCATCTGCTACATTTGAGAAAAGATTTCGAGAAATGCAGGAAGTATGGTATCTCGTTGAATCCTAAAAAGTCATTTTTTGCACTCAAAGAAGGTAAGCTGCTCGGTCACATTGTTTCAGCAGAAGGAGTTAAAATTGACCCAAAGAGGGTGGAGGCAATCTTAGATTTGTCATTACCTAGATCCAAGAAAGATGTCCAATCTTTTCTTGGCACTATCAACTTCATCCGCAGATTTATTTCAAATTTTGCTGAACTGACTAAACACATTACCAGCATGCTAAAGAAAGATTCAGAAATCAGGTGGACTAAACAGGCAAAGGATTCATTCCAGGATATCAAGAAAGCAATCACTTCAGCCCCGGTTCTCATCAGTCCACATTTTGACAGAGAATTCTTCGTCTTTTCATTTGCTTCACATGACACTATTGCAGATGTCCTCTTACAGAAAAATGATGATGAACAGGAGCAGCCTGTGGCTTTTTTCAGTCGGGTACTCCGTGATGCTGAGCTTAAGTATGAACCTTTGGAGAAGCAAGCGTATGCATTGATTAAGGCCCTGAAGGCATTCAGAATTTACATTCTCCAGTCCAAGGTAATTTCCTATGTCCCCTCTAGTTCAGTCAAAGATGTTTTAGTACAGCCTGACATTGATGGCAAAAGGAGTAAGTGGGTGGCAAAGCTGATTGAGTTTGACATAGAAATCAAACCTGTCAAGCTGGTTCGAGGACAGGGACTCGTTCGGTTATTGACTGAAAAAAATTGCGAGGCATTGAAGATTTATGAAGAGGAGAAAGGTACAGCAGATTTCCAATTTGAAATTTCAGCGAACCAAACGAGGTCAGATTTACAGGTAACCTCTTATATCTCAGAGTGTGAATGGTACAAGGATATTGTTTTCTTTTTACAAACTTTTGCTTTGCCAGAGGGACTCACAAGAACACAGGGAAGAGCTCTTAAGCTTAAATCTACGAGCTTCTGCATCAAAGATAACTTGCTGTTTTGGAAAGACCCTTTAGGGGTACTCCTGAGATGTGTGACAAAGGAGGAGGCTGTCAAGGTAATGACTGAATTTCATGACAGTATCTGTGGCGGACATCACTACTGGAAGACAACCGTCCACAAGATACTGAGGGCAGGTTATTACTGGCCCTGTGTATTTGCTGATGTATTTGCTTTTGTGAAAGCATGCGACAAATGTCAAAGGTTCCAAGGAAAGGGGCAGTTGAAATCTTTACCGTTGAAGCCCATCACAGCTGTTGGTCCATTCCAGCAATGGGGCTTGGACTTCATCGGAGAGATCCATCCTTCATCAAGCAATCAGCACAAATGGATATTGGTTGCCACAGATTATTTCACGAAATGGATCGAAGCCATTCCCACGAGGAATGCTACTCATAAGGTGATTATTGACTTTCTGTTTAGTAATATCTTTTCAAGATTTGGTTGTCCCATGAAGCTGATTACAGACAATGCTCCTGCCTTTAATGACCGACATTTGGTGAGCTTATGTGAAGAGATGGGGGTAAAACTAGCTCATTCCACGTCATATTACCCACAGGGAAACGGACTAGCTGAGTCTTCAAATAAAAGTTTGTCTCGTATCATCAAGAAATTGCTGGAAGAAAATAAGAAAAGTTGGGACAGCAAGTTAAAATTTGCTTTGTGGGCCGACAGAGTCACTATCAAAAAATCCATTGGTACATCCCCATTTAAATTAGTCTATGGCACTGAAGCCATATTCCCAGTCCAACTTGTGTTACCAGTGACTAATTTCCTTCAAGAGGCCGGCTCTGAACTTGATGATCACACTAGAAGATTTTTCCAATTGGTGGAGTTACAGCAAGAGAGAGAGCATCTGATAGAAAAGTCTGAAAATCATCAAATGAAGGTAAAAAACACTTTTGACAGAAAAACAAAAAAGGAGGTGTTCAAAATAGGTGATTTTGTTTTGAAATGGGATGCAGCTAGGAAAAATAAAGGACAGCATGGGAAGTTCGATTCATTATGGACTGGTCCATACATTATAACAGAGGCTTACCACAACAACACTTTTGTTCTTCATCATCTGGATGGAGAAATTCTCGCAGGTGGCCCATTCAATGGGCGATTTTTGAAAATCTACCTCTCTTAAAGACCGTGGGTCTTTCTCATTGTAAAATATTCGTCTTTCTTTTCTATTTAGAGTCAGTGTGTCAAATAAACTCCATGCCCAATGGGAGTACTAGACTAGGTGTCAGTTTTATTTCCATGAATGTCAAATAGACTCCATGCCCAATGGGAGTACTAGACTAGGTGTCAGTTTTATTTCCATGAATGTCAAATGGACTCCATGCCCAATGGGAGTACTAGACTAGGTGTCATTTTTGGAACCTCACTGGGAGGATTCCATCCCCGAGTAGGAGCCAATGTTATCTCCTAAAATAACCAGTCAGTTTTTCATTATTTTAGGTGATAGGTTTGAATCTAAAATTTATTTTTTAAATGTTTAGAGTCCATAAGGAGGTCCTCATTCTTATTACTGAGTCAAAAATCCGATTTATTCGAGTCTTGGTTTTCAAATTTTGGGAGGACAAGTTTCGGTAGCTAACTCTGTTTTTCAGAGGCCAGTTAACTGTCGAAAAGGCTCACTTTCGGCAGCTGAAAGGATTAACTGAAATTACTAAGGTTATGTTAGCTGCCGAAAATGATCTTATCAGAAAATTAAAAAAAAAAGAGTACGTGTCCGTACTCAAACTTCACATCAAGAGAGCCTGTGTGTTTTGCCGCCGAAAGGAAGATCAGAATGCATCTCATATGACCATCATGAGGTTTAATGTCGGTAAGCTGCCGAAGGCGAGTCATTAAACACCCATATCATTGATTGCGCAGGGTAGCACAGGACTTCACATCAAGAGAGCCTGTATGTTTTGCCGCCGAAGGGAAGATCAGAACGCATGGGAAGATCAGAACGCATCTCATATGACCATCATGAGGTTTAATGCCGGTAAGCTGCCGAAGGCGAGTCATTAAACACCCACATCATTGACTGCGCAGGGTAACACAGGAACTCTTAATGCATATCTGAGGATCATTCGCAGCTGATCGCTTCATAATTTCACACGAGCTAGACGATATCATAAGTAATCACTCGCTCGGCTCAGATGGAAGGCATCTTTTTCCCAAAACGTTGTAAGCAGGGCCATGGCCATGGGGTTTTTCATTTTATCACTCAGTTGAAGTTTTTATTCCGTTCAGGCAGTTTTTATCAGAGCAAATCATCTATCCAGGGACGCCCCCATCAGGACGAGACTCTAGCACAGTGTCTTTTTAATCTTCTGCTGCAAAAAACGAAGGGCTGGACTCATGGCAAAAACAAATCTGCCACTCAGGACAGAACTAGACGGGGTCTGGTATCTCGAGTCCCATCCACAGGTGGCCGAGTTTTTCAAGTCTGCAGAAGTTTTTGACTACTGTGAGAGACTCACTAGTTTCATCCAGCCACTTGCTGAGGCGTTTGCTCTGAGCTACGACGGGAGAACAGTGATGTTTGGCAGAGAAGAATTTCATGTGGATGAGGCAGCTATAGCCGAATGTACGGTTCTTCCCAGAACAGGACAGAGTTGGTTTAAGGCCACTAAAGTTTCAGACATTGAATTCAGGTCATATCTCCTACCAGCTCATAAGGAAATCAGGTGGAGAAAGGATATTCCCATCGCCTTTCTCGAACCTCAATGGCAGGCTCTTGTAAAGGCCATCATCGTTTACATAACTTGTGAAGGCCGTTATCACAGGGTGCTGCACTACCATTTCAAATTGTTGAATCATTTCACAGGGAGAGAAAAGATTAATCTGCCATACTTCTTCCATAAGACCCTCACTAAAATGGCAAAGCAAGTCCAGGCTAAGCCAAGCAAGATTGCAAGCAGGATCTCTCACCAGGGTCTCATAACGTTGATAATCAAGGAGCTTCTGAAGAAGAGAGCTGTGAACTGGAATTACTTTTTATTCTGGCACGAGTTTCCCACAGAGCTTGTAAATGAAGAGGCAGTTAAGCAGGGCAAGGGCGAGAAGAGCAGCACTCCCAAAATCAGCAAGAGAAGGAGGAGAGCCATCTCTCCTCAAGCCCAAATGGAATCCCCTTCCTCATCCAGCAAAAGGAGAAGGTCAAAGAAAAAATTGGTATTTGAACAAGCTGAAGGAACTCCTCAAGGAAAAAACCCACTAAATCTCCCCTACTCAGGATCTGAATCTGAAGACGAAGGAAAACAAGGAGGAGAGCAGCCCATGGAGAGTGAGAAAGGTAAAGACCCTCCCTTGACTGATGTACCAGATCCCAAACCTTCCACACCAGAGACCAACAAAGTCAATGAGCTGCTACAGGAACTTTCCCAGGCAAGACATAATGAGGAACAGGTTAAGTTGCACAACGCAAAGCTAATTGAAAAGAATATGGCAATGCATGATCGGAGCAAGGAACTCTTCGAAAAACTCCAGAAAACAACCGAGAGGAACGCATTGCTGATAAAAGACAATGTCAAACTTTACCGTAACCTCAGGATGCTCAGGTTAAAGGTGAAGGAATCGTCGGGGACAAAAGTACAACCAGCAGTGACAGGAGCACAAACATCTGATCTAAACACGTTGGCTGAGGTGGCCACGATCCCTGAGGGAGCAACACCTGTGAAAGCTCAGAAAGAACAGCCTGTGGAAGCTCAGCAAGAACAGCCTGTGAAGGTTCAGCAAAGACAGACTAAACGAGTGACTAGAGGGAAAAGAGCAGTTTCAAAGAAGTCCTAGCGATTGGTCACGAACATGCTGGAAAGCAGTGTTTTGGGGTCTTAATTTTTGAAGCAATTACAGCTTTCGGCAGCTTAGGCGAGCCCCACAGAGCTCATTAGCTGCCGAAGAATCTGACTTCCGGCGGCTAAGGCACATAATCAGTTAAGCAGTGTTTGGGTTTAATTTTGTGAAACAGCTTTCGGCAGCTTAGGCGAGCCCACAGAGCTCATTAGCTGCCGAAGAATCTGACTTTCGGCAGCTAAGGCACAAAATCAGTTAAGCAGCGTTTGGGTTTAATTTTGTGAAACAGTTACGACTTTCGGCAGCTTAGGCGAGGCCCCTAAAGCTCATTAGCTGCCGAAAGGTCTGACTTCCGGCAGCTAAGGCACGAAATCAGCAGAATAGTTAGCTGCTGAAAGCCTGTTTTTGCAAAGGTCGACTACCATATCACGAAAATCAAATCTGTGGCGCGCCCAACCCATTTCACCGAGCCTTGGAAGGCTGCTTCACTTCGCCAACCATCGAGTTGTTGAAGGAGATCTCCATATCTGAATGTCCATGATTTTAGGGATTAGTCCCTATCTTTTGTTTTTAACTTTCAGTTAGTACTTTAGTTCATTAAACAGATCCATGTTTTTAGGATCTGGAAAAAACGATTTTGTAATGGCTATAAAGCCACAGAACCAAGACTGTTAGATGGTTCGATTTTGGATGGAATAATTGGCTACTTTATTCAGTTTTCTTATGCTAATATAGATCACAGGTTTCCCTCAGTTTTGATATCAGTTGTCATTTTCTCTTTCACTGTATCAGCGTTGTCTAGCTTTGAATGTGAATGTTTCTTTACATTGTTTAGCTCACAGCTTGATTCAAGTTCTTTAAATGTATCTCGAGCCCTACTTCGTATTGGTTTGGTTACATGTTTTCTTCATCCACCTTTGATATTATATATGCTGATCAATCGTTTCTTGAGGGCACTGTTTCATCTGTTTACATGTTGAATGTCTAAATACTGTACTCTGATTTAGTCATCCCATTGATCCACCTTTTTTCAAAAGACACAAAAACATATTTTCTTAAGTTACCAGGCATACCTAGCTTATAACCCTAGGTAGTTTCCTGGAGTGATAACAGTTTGTATTAGCCCATGGTATTGACCCATAGTATTGGACGCATATTCTTTGTAGGTTGTCTCGTAGTATTATATGTCCGATGGTATTGAACCATAGTATTGGGCGTAGACTTAGTATATAAGTGTGTGTTGAGGCCAATGAAGGTACCGTGAAGTTATTTGTATTGAGCTTGCTCAAAGGAGGTTTCCCCCTCGAAGTGGCCTGCGATCAATAAAGCGATTTTGAGTTCTGTTATTTCTGTTATCTCGTGTATTCTCATTAATTAATTGTTGCAGGTTCTTCACACATCACGGATGGAGAAGTGCTGGGTTGGGATATAACATATACCCCCTAATGTATGAGGTCAGAGGGGAACATGATGGCCGAAATACATTATAAACCTATTGGGGTGCGAAGTCGATAAACCTAAAAATCCAAGAATCTCAGTCTCAACGAAATACCTAAAATAAAAAAAGGATGCTAGACAATCTTATCTCTGGGATATATGTCCATGTTCAAAATGATAGAACATGACCTACAAAAATTTACAATGGTAATCCAATAGATATGTATAGATGATGCAAATTTCATAGCCATGAAAATTCAAAGTGAATCCATGAGAGATAAATGCATCATGGCCACAACTAAACATAGTGGATCCATGTCCAAAAAATGATCGTAGCCATAGGAATACAAGGTGGATGTATGTCAAAACTAGAAATCATATCAACAACAAAAAAAAGTGGATCTATGTCTCATCAGGTGCCAAATAAAGTGGGGTACAATCTTGTGCAACTAAGGCAATAACAAAAATGGAGGTTTCTATTGTTAATCTAAGGTCTCCAATCCAAACCACCTAAGGGTATGAATATGGTCCACGTGAATAGATGAGTTGAAGTTGAACATGGGGCGTAGCATTTTATTACTGGTCAATGATGTAAACCGTTAACAAACACGAGGGAACCCACCAATAATGAAAATGAGCTTCAAGGTACCTAGCACATTCTAACACGTGTGAATAGATGTTCTTGAAGTCAAACACCTACAAAATCCATCGAGTAGGAGACATTGATGTATTCTCACTACCCAATAGTGAGTGAAATTGCCACTAATCATTTCAATCCCCAAGGTACTACCGAAAATTTAAACCTAATTCCCAGACCAAAATGAGTTGAAGTCGATGGGAAGAGGTACATTGGAAGAGAGGCATTAAGGAATCCTCTATAATCCAACACGAATAGAAATGAATGAATTATTTGATTTGGAACATGATTGAGTACATGATGAAAGATATTGACACTAGCGAATGGCCGACATATGCAGTCAAGGAAATTGTAGAATGGCCGACATATGTAGTCAATGAAATTACAGAATGGCTGACACAGATAATATCCTTATACAATGAACATGACACAATAGTGACTTAGGAATATTTGGACACAAATTGACTGACGATACAAATATACCATGTAGGACACATTAACATATTCTCCATATGATTGGAAGAGTAACCAAGTAGAGGAGTAACAACTCTGAGATCAACTTTATCCTAACATCAAAGACTAGAACCCAACTTGTTTGAGAGACTAAAAAATGGTGCTTTGTTTAAGGACACATTTGAATTTATATCATTATATTCAGAGATATCTGAAATATTTACCTTCACTTTTCTCTTGTTAAGTACCTTTTCATTTTTTAATGAGCATGAAAGAGATAAAAAATATGATGGATAGAATATTTTTTGTAGAATTTAACTAGTCTAAAAAAGTAAAATCGAAACTTTCTTCCTTTTTTTTAACGATATTGAAGAAGAGATAGAAAGATGCTTGATAAGATATTGATTGTGGATTTTATATCGATCCTGGATTAGTTTGTGCTTTCCGTTGTTTTCAGTTTTAAAGAGTCTAAAAAACTTAAACATCAACTCTATGTACCTGACACGGAATGGCTGACACAGATTATATCCTTATACAATGAGCATGACATAGTAGTGACTTAGGCATCTTTGGACACAAATGGACTGACGATACAAATGTACCATGTAGGATACATTAACATATTCTCCATATGATTGGAAGAGTAACCAACTAGAGGAGTAACAACTCTGAGATCAAATTTATCCTAAGGTCAGAGACTAGAACCCAACTTGTTTGAGAGACTAAAAAATGGTGCTTTATTCAAGGACACATTTGAATTTCTATCATTATATTCAGAGATATCTGAAACATTTCCCTTCACTTTTCTCTTTTTAAGTACATTTTCATTTCTTAATGAGCATGAAAGAGATAAAAATATGATGGATAGAATATTTTTTGTAGAATTTAACTATTTTGAAAAAAGTAAACTCGAAACTTTCTTCCTTTTTTTTAATGATATTGAAGAAGAGATAGAAATATGCTCGATAAGATATTGATTTTTGAATTTTATATCGATCCTAGATTAGTTCGTGCTTGCCATTGTTTTCATTTTTAAATAGTCTAAAAACTTAAAGACAACTCTATATACCATCCCGTGGAGTTTATTGAGCCCGAGTTGGTAAATGCTCTCTAGTGTTTTCATATTTAGAGAGTCTGAAAAACTTAAAGAAGACTCTACTGTTAGAATTTTTCATAGATTTAGTCTCCACCACCTTAATAAGTGTAAAATAATACGAGGGATAAATCTTCTAGCCAAATTTGACTAGAGTATTATTTTTTTGTAAATAATCCACACAACAAAGAAAAGGGTTAAACCTATAATGGATGGATGTACCTTCGAATATTTTAATGAATGTGAAAGGAACAAGCTTTCTTAACAAGCTTTTCAATTTTAAGGAGTTTGAAAAGATATTAAAGAGGACTTTATATGAATGGGATACTTTTAGGGATGGTCAGAATAAAGTGAACAAAAGTATGTGGTTTTCTCTTTTAGTCATGACAAAAACTACCAAGGCTCCCTAACCAATAAAAATGAAACATGGGAACCAAAATTGCAATGAAGGTGTTAACTAGGCTGATCCATGTGAGGTAGGCTCTATTCACAGAAGAACAATGGATTTACTTTTTATGAAAAGAGGGCTAATGTCATAGTCCGTGAAAAAGTGGTCCAAAGGTGTAAAATATGGCAAGGTCGGAATGCAATGTGCAAAATCCTTAAGACCTACTCTATATGCTAGATAAGATTACAAACATTCTAAATAGGACCATGTGTGGACAAAAATACCTTGGTTCATCATTTACCTACTTGAAATTGTAAACACCTAACCAAAAAAGGGTCATTAGTTTTAAATATGGCTCATAATAAATTCTCAAAACTATATAAAAGTGGGTAAGAATAAAATATCTTCACCACATATAGAAAAAATAGTGTAAAAACATTTCATTTCGGATTTTACCACTTGTGAATAGCAAAGAATCCCTAGAAATTTTGATTATTGATTATGGAAAATCTGGTGGACCATTTGCACATCCATCAGTTCCAAGTAGATTATCTCTCTCTGCTCATTATTTTTAATGGTTTTATTGCAATTTTTAGGGCATATTTGAGTTGTTTTAGATTCATTATACAACTCTCACGACCAAGGAAAATTTTAGGGGCGAAATTTAGCCCATGGGCTATTTTTCAATGTTTTTTTCCAAAAAAAGATTCGCCAATTTGTATTTTTTGATGCCCTGTTTCGCCCAATTTTGATGGGGTAAAATTTTTTCACTCTAAAAATCACCAAATTATTATATAAAGTATATAAAATCCTTAGAAATTGAAATATTTTTAGAAAAATATCACCAAATGTGTTATAGTTAACATTTTAAGAAGTGGTAAGATTCGCTAAGGTTTTTACAATTTTAAATAAGTATGGATCGTTAAAATCATCCCTGCTCACGACATACACGCTAGTGAGACAATATTGGGGTGTGTTTTTGGTAAAAAAATGCAACTATACAGTGTATGACTAACATGTAGAACACAACTGTGCATTGGATGACCAATATGTCATGTAGTGAAGAGTGAAACCTCAACTCTTTGATACTAAAACTTGAAATTTTGCAGAGATGGTTCTTGTATGGAATGAGAGAGATTATGAAGAACTTCATAGGGATGCAATGATTGACCTTGTGGTTTATTGAAGTTCTTTCAAACCTCAAACATGAGGGGGAAAAAAACTCTACTCCAAACTTTAATCAGATACTAGGATGCTAATCAAGGTGTGTTTAACCTTGATGGAGGATTTCTTGAGATTACCACTGATGATATCTACTTCATGACAAGATTATATCGGTGGGTACAAGTCATAAATATAAAAGGGACCTTCTGAGGGGTAGGTTCCTTTTCAATATAGGAGTACATAAATGCTTATTCTGTTCTATAGACCCAGAAGACTTGTTCACACATTTTGATCTCCACCATATCAAGTTTCCCACTGAACGTTATTGTGACAACAATTACATGAATGAAAAGGACTACAACATTGCATTTAGCAACCATAAATCACATGAAAATTGGTGTATAATTTCGCCGAGTTACAATATTTGATTGGTCTACTTGGTTTTTGGAAAATTTGAAATCTCAAATGACTAAATGTAAAAAAGGTAGGATGAAATTTTTTGGTTATAGAAGTATTCTTGTATCATTATTCTTTGAGAGACTTCCATGCATGAGCCCGTGTATCTCACATCCACCTTTGGACCATCGCGAACCAAGGTTGGTTCGATGGAGTGAATTATTTATGAGAAATGGAGGCAGGAAAACCACTACTACCTTTGATGATGAGTTCCACTCTTGGTGGAGCCGACAGGTGCCAACGGTAGAGGATTTTCCCTATGCTAGATTACACTTTCGTGGTGATCCATACCTCATGTTTCCTCCTAGCAGAGCTTGGGGCCAAATTAGTGAGTTTTTTTTTTGTTATATTTCATTTTTTTGTTTTAAATTATTTAACAATAAATTAAACATATTTTTGAGGTATGAGTACTAACCCAAAAATAAAAACATGATGCAAATGTAGGGTCAGTGTAACCAGCCAGCTATCTGACAGTACTCGCATCAGTACCACAACTTAATGAGGGGGAATAGGCCATACTAGCATCTTGATGAGTCCTAATTTTGACAGGTAAAAGACATATCCAAAACTTAACTATGTAAGCTGATAAGTATTATTTCAAGAAATTTGGTTAAAACTTTCGAGGTTGATTATGCATTTATGGCTAGAATGATGATGATAGAAGTGTTTATATTTTCTTTTTCTTGATTTACTTTAGTTTGGTGAAAAAAGCAGTTTAATGCATGGTATTAACATGTGATTGTGGATTGAAAAGCATCAAGTTAGAAGTTAAATTTGAGTTCTAGCATTTGCCCTTTTTTTAGGACCAATTTGTGAAACCACTATTGCATGATTACTACCACAATTCTGGGGATGACAAAGCCATAATTGAAGTTCAATACCAGAGGTTCACTAGTACCAATAGTCTCAAATATTAATGAATTAATGTGTAACTGATGAAAGGGGAAGTTACACTATATTTCACCAAGACACTTTGAGATCCTGATCCACTGCTAGTTATCTCCAGTGTTCCAATAATTAAGTGTGATTATTTTGATCACAGAAGATCTAGGAGCTATGGAGAACCTCACAAAATCGAATTAATTTGCAAAAACAGTGGAAAAACTTGAAAAAGAAGATAAATTTACACACAATGTATGCTGAAACCTTTGATTAACTGACTGTCTAACATGTGAAAATGTTAGTAACAGGTTTTTATTACATCCATGAGAAATTCGAGAGCATTAGGTGGCTCAAGCTGAGTGTAGAAGTCAACAATGCCAAATTGGCCTCAATCCCCCCTAGGTGGGTCCAACTCAATCCCAATCACCCCAAACAGTCACGAATTCTGGTGTGTAGGTGGCTGAAGCATGCTGGGTCATAAATGAGCTCAAGGCAGGCGTGGGTGAGCAAGTAGAGGAGTTTGGGGGGCCCAAGGGAGCATTAAATGCTCCAAATCTAGCAAAAAATGGGCAAAATCCACCCTAGCGCCCTTGGTCAACTGAAATTCCCCAAAACAAGGAGAGAGGGTGCACTAGCAATTAATGAGGGTGCACTTGTGGACAAAACAGGAGGCTGGGTGAATTGGTTTGGTTGGAAGTGGGTGTGAACACTCTCAAAAGTGGGTTTTTGACCAACTGTAGTCACCTAGTCCAAACTATGGTTTAATTAAGCACATGGGCAATAAAAATGTATGGATTATGGTACTAAGTGTGGATTACAGTTCTAACACCCCCCCTTAACCATAGCTTAGTACATCTCATGAAAGATAAGTGGGAGGCCTTGGCAACAAAGGCTCAAGTCACCTCATTACAAATAGAAATTTTATTTGTCCATATGAACCGAGGAAAAGAAGTAAAACCTCATGGGATAAAAACTTCCCTCTAAAATGGACATGGGGCTGAACCTGCAATTAAATTGCAGCAATCACCATCCATCACTCACTCCAAGCAAAGCTCTCAAGTGAGTGAAGGTCTTCTCAGTAAAGCACTTGGTGAAAATATCTGCAGTTTGCTCGGTGGATGGGCAATACTACAATGAAATCACCCTGTCATGCACCAAGCCCCGAATGTAATGCATGTGGATCTCAATGTGATTTGCTCTTTGCCTCTGTACTGGATCAGTAGATATCTTGATGGAACTTTGATTATCCACCCAAATATTGGTTGGAGAATCAATAGCAACACCAAACTCCCGAAGAATGCCTTGCAACCAAACACACTGTGTGGCTGCGTTCACTGCTGCCCTGTACTCGGCCTCTGCTGATGAAAGAGAAATTGTATGTTGTTTCTTACTTGACCAGCAAATGGGACCTTCAGCAAACATAAACACAAAACCTAAAGTGGACTTTCTATCGATGGGATCTCCCGCCCAATCGGAATCAGAAAATACAGCTAGTTGAAGTGAAGAACCAGCTGCATAGTGTACCCCAAAGTTCTTTGTTCCTTGGACATAATGAAGGATCCTTTTGGCTGCCTTCCAATGGATCTCATGTGGCTGCTGCATATACCTTGCTACAACACTTACATCATAAGACAAATCAGGTCTTGTATGTGTAAGGTACAGCAAACTTCCAACTAGCTGCCTGTAGAGAGTGCAATCCACCAATGGGGAGTCTTCAAATTCACCTAGTTTTATGCCTGAAAGGAATGGGCACTTGGCTGCCTTACATTCAGCCATTTTAAACTTGAATAACAGGTCTGAAGCATACTTAGGTTGACTCAGCAATATACCTCTCTCGGATTGCTCAATTTCCAAACCCAAAAATTGCCTTAGCAATCCTAGGTCGCTCATGGCAAATTCACTGTGCAAAGAAGCTTTAATTGAGCCAATTTGTTTGGTGCAGCTCCCTGTAATTAAGAGATCATCAACATACAATACAATGACCTGAAAATTATCATCACAATGCTGCAAATAAACATTTGGATCAGACTTGCATCGACAGAAACCAATTGAGAGCAAAAAAGCATCCATTTTGGCATACCAAGCCCTGGGGGCTTGCTTGAGTCCATAGAGTGACTTCTTCAACCTACATACAAGTGTGGGATCCTCTTGGAATCCTTCAGGTTGCTGCATATATATCTCTTCCTGTAGCTCACCATGCAAGAATGCACTTTTGACATCCATGTGGTGAACTTCCCAACCTTTACTAGCTGCCATGGCTAGAGCTAGTCTAATTGAGTCCATCTTTGCAACCGGTGCAAAGGTCTCTGTATAATCCACACCATCGATTTGTGAGTAGCCCTTAGCCACTAACCTAGCCTTATACTTCAGATCAGAACCATCAGCAACAGGTTTGGTTCGAAAAATCCACTTACATTGCACAAGTTTCCTCTTGGGAGGAAGAGGCACCAAATCCCATGTTTTGTTCTCTTGGAGAGACTGGAATTCTTCTTGCATTGCTGCTCTCCACCTTGGATCATGATGAGCTTCCTGATATGATGTTGGATCAGATACAATCATCATATAACAGTGATCAGCAATTTCACTTTCATTTGAAAAGGAAGCATTGATTGTTTGAGATCTAGTCTTCCTAGGCTCTTGGGGATTGCCTGCCAATTCACCTGCAGCTTGTATGATTTTCTCAGCCCACTTGGGCCTTGATGGTGACTCATGTACAGAAATGTCATCTTCAGCCATGTCATCTTCAGCAATATCAGAAAAATCAGAGGTGGAATCATCACTAATTTCATTAAGGTGTGGAGGAGAGGAGCTTTCCCCCGATGCAAGCTCAAAATATGGAATTGGTTCTTCTTCGAATTGCACACTTCTCTCAATGAAAGTTTTAAGTGTGGATGTGTCAAAGAGCTTGTAGCCCTTTGTGTCCTCACCATATCCAACCATGATACATTCCCTGCTCTGTGGCTCCAAAGCCTTCCTCTTTTATGATGGAATTCGAGCCCATGCTCTAGACCCAAAAATCCTGAAATTTGACACATTTGGTTTTTGGCCAAACCATGCCTCATAGGGGGTTTTTCCTTTGACTGATTTGTGAAAGGATCTGTTCTGAATATGAGCATCACAATTGATGGCTTCAGCCCATATCTTAGGGCTTAGATCCCTAGCTTCAATCATGCAAGTAGCCATCTCCTTGAGAGATCTATTTTTCCTCTCTGCCACACCATTTTGCTGAGGTGTGTAGGGGATTGAATGTTGCATTTGGATGCCACATTCCTCACAAAGGTGCTGAATGTTATTATGCACATATTCCTTTCCATTATCAGTCCTAAGGATCTTTATCTTATCACCACTATGGTTCTCCACTAGGGCTTTCCAAATCTTCAATTTCTCAAACACTTCTGACTTCAATTTAAGGAAGTAAACCCAGCAGAATCGAGAGTAGTCATCTATGAATGTAAGTACATACCTTGATCCACCATATGATGGAGTGGGAAGAGGACCAATGAGGTCTGAATGTACCAATCCAAGTGGTTGAGTGGCTCTCCTTGCCATTCCCTTCTCATAGCTGCGCTCAGGATACTTTCCAACTACACACCCAATGCATGCACCATTTGCAGATCTGATTTCTGGAAGCCCTTCCACCATCTCGTCCTTGTGCAATTGCTGGAGATATTTGTAGTTCATGTGGCCAAATCTTTCATGCCACAACTTGGAAGTCTCGTTGGCATGAGAGACAAGAGCATGGTCACTAGAATTTGGAATGAAGTTTGAGAATTTGTACATTCTCTCATCATGATCTGCATACCCTACTGCCACAACTTGATTTGAGGAAATTTCTGAGATTTCTACCAAATCTGGAGTAAATGTTACTCTCTTGGCTTCTCCTATATGGGTCATTTGATAGACTGATAGCAAATTTGCAGCCAATGAAGGTACATAGAGCACATCACTGAAATAGCCATGCTCCATGTCAATCCTACCAATCCCCTTGGTTTGGATTTCTGAATCATCTCCCATTCGAACTGTTGGGCCACCATTCGAATGCATAGAGGAGAAGAGCTCTCTGGATGAAACCATATGTCTGGAAGCTCCTGAATCAATGATGAAGGAAGAGGGATTCGAAATACCTGCTACCAAAGCATGACACTTCTCCTTATTGTCAGGGTTTGAGGTGCTCTCCTTCTTCCTTGCGCCCTCAGGGACTGGGATGTTGTTCTTCTCCAGCAGCTGCGCCATTGAGTCAATGGTTTTCTTCATACATGAGCTCTCTGGATGCCATCCCCTATGACAATAGGTGCATTTGGTCTTTTCCTTTCCCTTCTTGTCCTTCTCCTTTGACAGATTCGAACCCCCATCTGCAGACTTGGTCTTGTTAAACTTCCTCTTCTCTTGCTGCTTCGAATTCTTGGCTTTCTGCTTTCCTTTGCTTGAATTTGAAACACCCATTGCCAAAGCTTGGTCCTTTGATTTTATGGTGCCCATCTGAACTAGTTTGTCCTGCTCCTGAGTGAGACACTCCATGAACGTAGCTAGTGATGGCATTTGCCAATTTCGAAGGGTCATTTTGGCTGAGTGAAATGTGCTAACAAATACAGAGAATTATGGGCCTAGCTTCGAAAGGATGGACAGAATCAGTTGTTCCTCCTTCTTAACAATTCCACATTGTTGCAGTTGAAGCACCAGTGACTTGAATTTCGTGAAGAACTCCTGGATGGTTTCAAAATGCGCTGGGCTCAAGCTGATGAGCTCGTTTTCAAGCTGGTGGCCTCTCAGTTCATCAGTTTTCCCAAAGAGTGATTCTAGCTTCACACATACTTCATTGGGGGTTGTCAAACTGTCTGTATGAAACAAGAGTTCCGTTGAAATGCTCAGGCATAACAATCCATAAGCTTCATCAAGTCGATTGTAGTACTTTGCTTTCTCCACAACAGAGTTTGGTTCCACTTCTGTGCCCATGGTCACTCTATAGAGACCCTTAGATCTCAGCTTGATGAACATCTCAGCCTTCCAATCAAAAAAATTGAAGGGTGTGAGCAACATTTGGTTTTCTTCCATGACTGCTGCGTTAATGGTGAGAAAGCTACTGAAACACCTGCAAAAAACACTCAATTTTTATCTGGAAATCCTCTCTAGAATGCAGTTCAATGCTCAATATTGACCTGCAACTCACTAACTCCATGATGGCTCTGATACCATGTGAGTATTTTGATCACAGAAGATCTAGGAGCTATGGAGAACCTCACAAAATCGAATTAATTTGCAAAAACAGTGGAAAAACTTGAAAAAGAAGATAAATTTACACACAATGTATGCTGAAACCTTTGATTAACTGACTGTCTAACATGTGAAAATGTTAGTAACAGGTTTTTATTACATCCATGAGAAATTCGAGAGCATTAGGTGGCTCAAGCTGAGTGTACAAGTCAACAATGCCAAATTGGCCTCAATCCCCCCTAGGTGGGTCCAACTCAGTCCCAATCACCCCAAACAGTCACGAATTCTGGTGTGTAGGTGGCTAAAGCATGCTGGGTCATAAATGAGCTCAAGGCAGGCGTGGGTGAGCAAGTAGAGGAGTTTGGGGGGCCCAAGGGAGCATTAAATGCTCCAAATCTAGCCAAAAATGGGCAAAATCCACCCTAGCGCCCTTGGTCAACTGAAATTCCCCAAAACAAGGAGAGAGGGCACACCAGCAATTAATGAGGGCGCACTTGTGGACAAAACAGGAGGCTGGGTGAACTGGTTTGGTTGGAAGTGGGTGTGAACACTCTCAAAAGTGGGTTTTTGACCAACTGTAGTCACCTAGTCCAAACTATGGTTTAATTAAGCACATGGGCAATAAAAATTTATGGATTATGGTACTGAGTGTGGATTACAGTTCTAACATTAAGGCTTAGTTGTGATCGAGTTTAGAATTAGTTTAATTCCAATGTTTAGTTTTAATTACACACCTTTTCGTAATAAATAGACCTTTTTGTTTTAATATGGGAGTTCAACTCTCACATATTTTGAAAACCATTCGATACAACACTCTTATCATAGGTTTATCTTGTTTCACACATTTATATATGAATACTTAATTAGTTTAATTATAATGCCTTCTTTATTGTATTTCGTGTGTTCCTAAGTTACTTCCACTCCTGTGTTTCTTTGGGGAAGGCCCCCCTCGTTGCAACCACAGGAGTTCCTGATTCATTTTATTAATGTAGGTAATTTATGATCATGCTTAGTTAGAACTCAATCGCTTTATTCAGCTGAAATTTATGTTTCATATCATTTAGCATAAATTAGTTAATGTTGTAATACCATTCACACATTGTTGTAGATTCCTATAGAATTGTTTTATTGCAAAATAAGTTAACTTCGAAGTTTACACATGCATCCTTTAAATATTTAGTTCAACAAGTTTTGATACTTAGATCAATTCACATACTTTCCTACATTTACCTTTTCAGATTCAACTTAGTTTTGCTTTACTACGCACATAAATTCTTTAAATCTAGATTTGCTTTCATGGATCTATTTCTTTAAATTATATTCATTTAATTGTTTTCATAGATTCCCTTTCTCTAGATTGTAGTAGTTTAAATGATTTCGTATATTTCCTTTATTTAAAATCATAGTAGTTAAATCTCTTCCATAGATTTCTTTCCTTAAAGTTCAATATTTTCATTAAATTAAAGTAGTTAAATTGCTTCCAAATATTTCTTTCCTTAAATTGTAGCAGTTTAATTGATGTCAAAGAGTATGTTCCAGATTAGAGTAGTTAAATTAGAGAGCTTTCATAGATTTAATTTATGTATTTTTTTTTCCTACTTTACAGTTAAAGAGTTTTCCAATTCATTTCATAAATAGTCATTTTAGTTAGCAATCTTCTCCTGCTTGATTTAGGATCTAGTTTAAGCATGTCATGGTTATGTTAAAACCTCCATTCTTAACTAGGAATCCATTTTATTCCCACTATAAGATAGATACTCTTGCAATTTGCACATATAGTTCCAGCACCTCTTAAGTTTGTACAATCCTAGATTGACATAAAAAAGTAGGAATCCTGTTTTACTAACCCTAGAATTGGTCACCATACCAATGAGATATTGTTTTTGGTATCGTTTTTGGGGAGGTGCTAAAACTCCAAAAAGAAAAAAACAACTATTCTTTTTTATATATACAAAAAATCTAAAAAAGCACACACACAAAACATAAACTAAAAATATGTTGTAACATGCATGTCGCCATGCCAAAGGGATAAATTTGGATGTTTCTTACCTAATACTCCTATGAGTGAAACAGGCTTAGCAGAATACAGTTTTGGTGAATCTCTCACATATGACGAATATGATCCTAATTATAACCGGGAGTTTGAAAATTTATTTGCTCACTCTAGTTCCAATACAACTATGGAAGGTGAGAAAGATGAACCTAGGTAAATATTTCAATTTCCCATTAGTACTACCCAGGAGGAAGCCCGAATGAGAAGTGTAAACCCTGTGGTTTTGCCTAACTTTCATGGAATAAATTGAAAAGACCCAGACACATTCATATTCAAATTTGAAGTACTTTGTAGGACATATGACTACTTTCCAGACACATAGAAACTTAAACTTTTTCTTTCCACACTGAACGATGTGGCGTTAATATGGTTTATGAGTTTGGGGAGGAACAACATTTTCACATGGGATCAAATGAAACAAGATTTTATTGATAAATAGAGGGATTATTGTAATGTCCCTTATTAGGAATTTTATTAAAATTGCAATTTTCCACTTTTTTCCCCTAGTTCGACCTTTGACTAGTTTTGATCTCTAGGTCCCAAATTTGCCCCAAATGATCCCAAATCTTCTGATAAGGTATATAAATGATATTAAAACATAAATATTTGTTTCATGGATTCCTTTGGACCTTTAAAATACTTCTTCAAATCCTCTTTCAATTCTGATCAATGTAGGTAACTTTACTAGTGATTTTCCTTTGACTAGTATTGGTCTCTAGGTCTCAATTTGACTCCAAATGCCTTTAAATATTCAAGGAATGTGTATGAATGATATTAGAACTTGAATATTATGTTTATGGATGAAATATTTCCACCAAAATACCTCTGCAAACTCTCTTAATATTCTGAACCAATTATGCAATTTTACTAGTAATTTGGGGTTCAAATCCCCCTGGGGTAAGTACTGAAAATGGCTTCCCAAATGCTTCCAAACCCACTCAAATTTATGAACAGAGGTATGTAATGTGTTAAGTATTTTATTAAAGTTTCATATGCACCATTAATGTATTATTACAACTTTTCTCACCCTCTCCCATTCAACTGCAAAAATCCCCAATTCGACCCTTGGGGAAATGGCACTATTTCACCTCCCAATACAACTAAACTGAGTAAAAATGCTTCAAATGCTCAAGTACAGTACATGAAACTTGTAGAAGACATCCATGGCAGTATATTTATCACAAATATATTAGAGAATCATCCATTCATTCGAAATCATCATCAATACATTGGCTCACAACAAGGTAGTGGGGAAATGGCATTGTTCTTCCATTAAAAATGAGATTTATACATTTCTACTTGGAATTTCGACCTGAAACTTTTTGGATATGAAGAACAGAGTATTTAATTCATATTACAAAAGAAATGGGGCATTAAAATCTTCTCCAAAGAGTACAATAGCTCATCAAAAATGCCCTCCCTCAAGGATCAAGAATATGCCATCAAAACTGGAAATGGTTGAAGGAGTGAGTTGCAATAGAAGAAACCATGAGCTTCCCTGTAGATTAAACCTGAAACTAAATACTCCATTAAATCTCCAAATGAAAGGTCTGAATGGCCTTTCCAATTACCAACTTGGATGGGAATCTTTCACCCTCGAAATTGGCTAAGGCAAGAAACTAGTCATCCACTAGCTCTCCCTCTTCACAAATGCAATTGCAAATTCTACAAATGATCAAAATATGTTTTCATTCTTTGTTATTGACATTTATAAACTTCTAATTTCCTCCATGGGTGGAATTCCTTCCAAGAGACTCATGCCAACTCAAGTTGGGAAGAGATTCCAAAGAACGCCACTTGTACAACAATTCCTAGTCTCCCACTTCCACCAAATCACATGTGGAAGCATCTTAGCTGCCCTAACACCCTTGAGCTCCCTCTTGGAGTCTATTTTTAGCCCTGACATGTCATATATGTAATATTTCATCCTTCAGGTCTGATTTGTGTCATAGGTGTCATAGCATCTTCATCATTGTTGTCATAGAGCTAGGGAATCTAGCCCAAGTGTCTCACTAGCTCCAAATTGCATCTTCCTCTTCCATGGGAGTTACTCTTCCTCTATATTTCGACCTTGGATGAGTCATGCAATGAATAATACCTTTTGGACTCCCCCAAGTATGTTACCATTCACCTTGAATTCGAATTGGTGAGAGAATGATGCCAAGTGTAGTGGGGAAATCTAGCCATATGTGGGTCCCACTTCCTCCATGTGTCTTCATGATCAAATGACACTTTGATTTTCACTTGTATATATTTATTTAGCTCCTTTATTAAATATTTATGCAATTCTAATGTTCAAACATCATTTATTATCCCCATTATTCCAAATCCCAAAGCTTCCACCCCAAACCTAGGAAACTAGTAATTTTCCTCCTTGGCAATTATTTGACCTTTAGCATCAATTTGACAAACTCTAATGAATAGGACCAATCTGATTAGGCCATTGTGACCCAATGCCAAATTTGGGACATAACAAATCCTCCCTTCCCAATATTGCTTGTCCTCAAGCAATTTTAAACATGGGTGTTGAAGAACCTGTTTTCTGTATAATTCTTTGAAGTTGCCATTGAATTGCCCAACCTTGAGTCTTTGAGTTTCCATGAAGATTTTAGAGAGGAACCACCATGCTTGCTGCTGCACTACTCTGATAAAAATCACTTTATTAAATGGGGAAATCCATCTCCCATACTTCTTGTTTCCCCAAAAAAATTTGAAACCAATGAGATAAAAATTATTCCAGGGTCCCATTGCTTGTATTGCACCCCAATAATTAAGAGTGCTCTCCAACCCACACCATTAGTTAAGAGTATTCATGGATCCCATTTTATTGTATGCATCCTTCCAAACATCATGAGTACCAAATATATATCATCAAAGTACATAACAACATAATGAAAATGTACATCAAGGATATGCTTCATCAAAGATTCATGAAAGTGCTTATACCTCCAAGCAAGTAGACCACCATTTTCCAACTACATACAAGCTTCAAGTGACCAATCAAATCTGCTCCAATGACATAGGTGAGGATCCCATGTCCTATAATTTTTCTCCAAAAGGATTTTATATGCATAAAAATATTCAACCATGTATTCTTTAATCCAAGAAGTGAATGAAGAATCTCCACTAAAATCTGAACCAAATAATGAGCAAAAAAAACAAGGAGACTTCAAATGACTCAAAGAAGTCTCACCCATACATCCCTGAATGTGAGAGTCATAAAGATATAACAAAGTATGTGTATTGCAACAAAAAATTTCTCCAATCATAAATCTAATCACCCAAGTGTTGGATGAAGTTCCTCCAACATCAAATGAATCAAGTGTTGAGCAAGAAAAACCATGAGTCTTCAAGTGACTCAAATGCATATCATAGGTGCATCCATGTAGATGTGCATAATCATAAAGTAACAAAGGATGCTGCTGCAAATGTGAATAAGAATGTGCTCCAACCATATCATCATAAAAAGTAAATCTAGGAGTTCCATACTCCTCATGTGGCACCATCAAAAAGAACCCTTTCACACATACTTCATTGAGACTAATGTTGCAAAACATGGAATTGTAGGATGTAAGAGAATGAACCAAATCACCCAAATGATCAAAAGGTACAGAAGTTTCATCATGGTAAGGATCCATATGGGTAGTATCATGCAGCTCCTTCAAAAGTGTGAACTCTTTGTCATAGTTTGGTTCCAATGTAGAGGAATCATGCTCTTCTTTAAAAATTGCATAACCTTCATCAAGAGACAATTCAAATTCCTCTTCCACAACATCAAGTGTTTGGATCTCTTCAAGTTCATCTTCAAACACATTAAAAACATTCAAATTTTCACATTTCTCATGATCCACCATGTCATGAGAATCCTCCAAACAATCTACGATTTGACAATCTAAAACATAGGAGGAAAAACAAGTATCTTGCAACTTTTCAAGAAGTTGCTCATTTTGAATTGTGAGCTTATGATTATCCTCATTATTCTTCAAGTATGCATCATGTAACAATTCATTAAGCTCAAACAAATGGTTTCTATCAAAAAGCAAAGACATGAAATTACCTTTGATGTGGCACATTGCTCTGTGAATCTTCTCCATGTCTTCAAGGAAGGATGTTTCCTCTAATGAAGTAGCTCTCCAACAAGAATTTGACACCAATGCTTGAGTGTCATGGAGAATGCTGAGAGACTCTTGGATCTTCTTTTCATTCATATTTAAGGACCCTTAAAGAAAATGAGGCTCTTGCAAATGAACCTACTCATCTTCTTCATTTTTTCTTGGACCAACTTCATGAAGCTCAAGTGGTGATGGGGAAGTTGATCTTGGTTCTTCTTCAACTGCTACAAGGTCTTCATTATCATGCTTAATGAAACTTGTACTCATAGAAACACTTTCAAAAGTGATCTCTATGTCATCAACATAGAGGTGTGAGCACCCATCAGTAGGTACTCCTTCATAGTTTAAGCATCCATCAGTAGATGCTCTTTGGTTCATGTCTAAGCTAGAAGGTGTCTCGAAATGATCTTCCATATTTTCAATAGAATCTTCTTCATGCTCTTGTGATGTATCTTCCTTTTTCTCCTTAAATCAAGTTGATGCATTTTGCCCCTTGTTTTCCTTAGGATCAGTATATTTGGAATCTCTTCTTGAATAAATCTCAAAAGCTCTCCTCAAGGAGGACATCATTTCATGCACACATATATGATACTCGCTCCAAGGGTTTTTACAAGAAGGGCATAAACCTTTCTTCACTAACTCCACATCTTCATTTTTGGGCCTATTTTCAAAAACATGTTCAGCATAGTACTCAAAAGACATGGCATTTTGTGTATTTTTTCTCGAAGCAAGATATTCTTGATATTTTTGATATTGTTGGGGCAAGGTTTTATATTTTTCTCTCCATCTTTGGAACTCACTCATAGAATTATCCTTGGTTGGTGTGACACACTCATATTCATCAGATCTAAATTCATAAGAATAATCTTCATTTCTCCTAAAATTGTAAGAAGTGTTGCATGATGGCACCTCTTCCTCGTACCATTCACATTCTGCTTCATATTGTTCATAAGCATCTACATATTCCTCATAAGAATTGTACTCATAGGATTCATCATAATAGTAAGACATGGCTGCCAATTATTCTTGAATGTATGTACCTAATCCACAGGTGCAAGGACAATGCTCTGATACCACTGTAATGTCCCTTATTAGGAATTTTATTAAAATTGCAATTTTCCACTTTTTTCCCCTAGTTCGACCTTTGACTAGTTTTGATCTCTAGGTCCCAAATTTGCCCCAAATGATCCCAAATATTATGAGAAGGTATATGAATGATATTAAAAAATAAATATGTGTTTCAGGGATGCCTTTGTACCTTTAAAATACTTTTGCAAATCCTCTTTCAATTCTGATCAATGTAGGTAACTTTACTAGTGATTTTCCTTTGACTAGTATTGGTCTCTAGGTCTCAATTTGACTCCAAATGCCTTTAAATATTCAAGGAAGGTGTATGAATGATATTAGAACTTGAATATGATGTTTATGGATGAAATATGTCCACCAAAAGACCTCTTCAAACTCTCTTAAGATTCTGAACCAATTATGCAATTTTACTAGTAATTTGGGGTTCAAATCCCCCTGGGGTAAGTACTGAAAATGGCTTCCCAAATGCCTCCAAACCCACTCAAATTTATGAACAGAGGTATGTAATGTGTTAAGTATTTTATTAAAGTTTCATATGCACCATTAATGTATTATTACAACTGTTCTCATCCTCTCCCATTCAACTGCAAAAATCCCCAATTCAACCCTTGGGGAAATGGCACTATTTCACCTCCCAATACAACTAAACTGAGTAAAAATGCTTCAAATACTCAAGTACAGTACATGAAACTTGTAAAATACATCCATGGAAGTATATTTATCACAAATATATCAGAGAACCATCTATTCATTCGAAATCATCATCAATACATTGGATCACAACAAGGTAGTGGGGAAATGGCATTGTTCTTCCATTAAAAATGAGATTTATACATTTCTACTTGGAATTTCGACCTGAAACTTTTTGGAGATGACGAACAGAGTATTTAATTCATATTACAAAAGAAATGGGGCATTAAAATATTCTCCAAAGAGTACAATAGCTCACCAAAAACGCCCTCCCTCAAGGATCAAGAATATGCCATCAAAACTGGAAATGGTTGAAGGAGTGAGTTGCAATAGAAGAAACCATGAGCTGACCTGTAGCTTACACCTGAAAATAAAGACTCCATTAAAGCTCCAAATGAAAGTTCTGAATTGCCTTTCCAATTACCAACTTGGATGGGAATCTTTCACCCTCAAAATTGGCTAAGGCAAGAAACTAGTCATCCACTAGCTCTCCCTCTTCACAAATGCAATTGCAAATTCTACAAATGATCAAAAGATGGTTTCATTCTTTTTTATTGACATTTATAAACTTCTAATGTCCTCCATGGGTGGAATTCCTTCCAAGAGACTCATGCCAACTCAAGTTGGGAAGAGATTCCAAAGAACACCACTTGTACAACAATTCCTAGTCTCCCACTTCCACCAAATCACATGTGGAAGCATCTTAGCTGCCCTAACACCCTTGAGCACCCTCTTGGAGTCTATTTTTAGCCCTAACATGTCATATATGTCATATTTCAACCTTCAGGTCTGATTTGTGTCATAGGTGTCATAGCATCTTCATCATTGTTGTCATAGAGCTAGGGAATCTAGCCCAAGTGTCTCACTAGCTCCAAATTGCCTCTTCCTCTTCCATGGGAGTTACTCTTCATCTATATTTCGACCTTGGATGAGTCATGAAATTAATAATACCTTTTGGACTCCCCCAAGTATGTTACCATTCACCTTGAATTCGAATTGGTGAGAGAATGATGCCAAGTGTAGTGGGGAAATCTAGCCATATGTGGGTCCCACTTCCTCCATGTGTCTTCATGATCAAATGACACTTTGATTTTCACATGTATATATTTATTTAGCTCATTTATTAAATATTTATGCAATTCTAATGTTCAAACATCATTTATTATCCCCATTATTCCAAATCCCAAAGCTTCCACCCCAAACTTAGGAAACTAGTAATTTTCCTCCTTGGCAATTATTTGACCTTTAGCATCAATTTGACAAACTCTAATGAATAGGGCCAATGTGATTATGCCATTGTGACCCAATGCCAAATTTGGGACATAACAATTATTGTAAGGATAAGGACACTAGAGATGAAATATTTAGGATGTAGTGGGGAGAACATGCTTCCTTAGAATATTACAGACAAAGGTTCTAGTTGATTCATACAAGAGCCCATACCTTCACCTTAGACAATGAGTCCCTAAAATTAGTCTTGCTCTGAGGTGTAATAGAAGACCTATTAGAAACCCTAAACTTCTAGAATATGGATATATCTTTTCAAAAATATATGAAGAAATCTAACAGATCTTCAAAAACTACTAAAGGTCTAAAAAGGGAAAAATAGTAGGAATATGGCTTCTCAATGCATTCAAAATTAACGCAGACTAATTTGGGACATCTACTATATGATATGAAAGATTACATTCTTCAGTCTCTAGGTATGAAACTAGATGCCATGCAATTAAAAAGGAGACATGAAGAATCTGCACAAGCCCTAGTCGTGTTTTGCCCAAAATGTAGGGAGAAACATGAGAGAAACCAGTGGCCACTGAATGATGTAGAAGTTTGTGGTATATGTGTTCAACATCACCGAACAGATAAATGTACACTCCTATTGTCATGAAAGGCACATTGAAAGAGAAATAAATAGGGGAACCAATGGAGAAACTATATTATGTAAACGAGCGAAGGCCTAAATTTCTAAACCCATTCCAACCACATAATAAAACCTATGGAAATCAATATGAACCACCCATTTATTGGACCCAAATGGGGAAGGATACATGACCACAACCACCAAAAAAAATAAAAATAAAAAATCACTAGCAGAATGCTCAAAATACTTATGCTCCTTCTTATTCTTATCCCTATCCATAGTACCATCAAACTCAACAATATCATGGTAATTAACAAATACCACCCATAGATCCATATCCTTACTCATCCGATTGGAGGCTTTAGAAATCCTTGATGCCTCCACCACTGCATTCACCTAGGAAACCTCAGTTACCAGCACAACCTGCACAGAATCCCAAGAACAATAGACCAGTTTATAACAATGAAGTACTCCATTTTCCAACCTATGTACTGGACAAAGTGGACTTGGATGAGGTGAATCTATGTTTAGGAAGGATAGTTCAAAACCCTCCACCTTCTATAGTATCTATTAACCCATAGGGGAAAAACAAATATCCAACAGACTAAGACCTACATAAATAAAAAGAGAATGATAGGAGAACTCAAGAGGACAAAGAGAACCATAGCGAGGACTAGATTCAACATATAGAGAAACCCCCCCAATTTCTTGAGAGGATAAGAAGTTAAATTGAATTTCATCTAGAAAATTCCATCATCAATGAGCTAAAACACTTAAACATACAAATTCCACTTCTCCAGGCCATTAAGGAAGTACCCATCTGTAATAAATTCATTAAATACATATGTATTAAGAAACTTGGAAGGAAGAAAAAAGGTCCAACAACAATCAATGCCATAAGGAAAATTGCATATTTAATGCTTGGAAATATTGTCAATACAAAGTATCCAGGGATCCCTATTATTAATTTCCATATAAAGGGGGATCTGATCCAAAACACCCTAATAGATCTAGGGGAAGAAATCAATGTGATGAGCTTAGACACTATCTGCATGCTTCACTTAGGAAAATTCCCATAGTTCTGCAGTTAGCAGATACGTCCACTCTGTGACTAGAAGGAATATTAGAGGATGTCATTATCATGATTGACTCATGGGAATATCATGCAGAATTTTTAGTCTTTCATGTAAAAACCAAATTAAGTAGATATCCTCTCATCCCGGGTCAAACATGGTTAGAAACAACATATGCATGCATTGCCTACAGAACAAGGGATATGACCATCACTAGTGGATAATACAAAAAGCGAATCACCATTTATCCCCCTGTTAAAGATTTTGTTGATATAGAATACCCTCTTTGGATATACTATGATGAAAATTATGATCAAAAGGCTTGTCATGTACTTAGTATAAACACTACTCTAGCATTAAGATATGAATATGAAGATATAATATTATCTATTTTCTACAAAACATCTATCCTAACACTGATATACTTGAAGAGATATTTGTAGCAGGTGAGGAAGAAGAGATGATAGGTGCTCCAAATAATGCAGACGAAATTTGTAAAATAGTATTTGATATAGAATAGAGACCCACCACAGTCGAAGTTGTGGAAATCCTGCATGGGAAAGCTATGGAGATCAATAATCATCTGGAAGTAGATCAAAATAAAAATTTGATTAAAATTCTTATCCTAGAGTTACATTGACATGAAAGGCATACACCCAGACATTTGCAAGAACCACATCTACATAAAAGAATATGTTGTTCCAATAAGGAATCCACAAATAAGGATGAATCCAACATTAAAGGACATTTTGAAGCAAGAGTTGCAAAAACTACTAGATACTAGCTTCATCTTCCCAATATCAGATAGCAAGTGGGTATCACCTCTGGTGATAGTTCCAAAAAAATGAGGCAAATGGAGAATATGTGTGGACTACAGATAACTTGATAAGGTAAAAAAGAAGGAACATTCCCCCCTACCATTCATTTATCAAGTCCTGGACACCCTGTCTGGCAAGAAAATTTTCTCATTTTTAGATGGTTTTAGTGGATACAACCAATTACAAATTCATCCAGAAGACAAGTTAAAACCACATTTACATGTCCTTAGGGAGCATTCACTTATAGAGTCCTCCCATTTGGACTATGCAATGTCCCTGCAACATTTCAACGAGTCGTTCTCAGTATATGTGCATAATTTGTGAATGACATCATGGATATCTACATGGATGATTTTACACCGTATGGAGAAGATTTTAAGTAGACCTAGGACAATCTATACATTGTCCTAAAGAAATGCATAGAGATTATCTTATGTATGAGTGATGAAAAATACCAAATGATGATGAGTGAAGGTATAGTACTGGGACACCACATATCTACCCAGTAAATCCAAGTGGACCAAGTGAAGGTTGAGTTTATAAAAAATATGCCTCCACCTTTAAAAGAGAGAGATGTCAGAAGCTTCCTTGGCCAAATAGAATACTATAGAAGATTCATAAAAGGCTTCAGTGAGGTGGTAGCTCCCATTTTTTCCATGTTAACCAAAGATACAAAGTTTGAGTGTACAGATAATTGTATGACAACATTTGAGTAGCTTAACGAGAACACTATCACAGCCCCTATACTTTGACATCCAAACTGAAACATACAATTTCACATTCACTCACATGCCTCCAACGAAGTGATTAGAGTAGTACTGGGTCAATTGGAAGACAAGAAACCCTACGCAATTTATTATATCATAAAACATTTGGTGGGGGATAAGCTCAATTACATGGTGACAGAGAAGGAATTCTTAGTTGTCGTCTACTCCATTAATAAGTTTCTACACTACATCATAGGCTACCTAGTATATCTCCACACCAACCACTCAACTATCAGGTACCTAATGAATAAACACAATACTAGTGCTATAATCATTAGATGGTTACTAGTTTTACAAGAATTTGATATCACAATACTAGATAAACAAGGAAAGAATAATGTTGTTGTAGACATTTTGTCAAGACTATCACATGTTGCAAACAATGAGTTAGTTGACAATGTTTTTCTAGATGAGAATCTCTTTTCCATCTTAATACAAAGCCCCTAGTATGACGATATAGCTAATTTCCTTGTATCTGGGAGGTTTCCACAGCACTTTGATTATAAATAAAGATGTATGTTCATCATAATAAGTGAAAATTATACTTGGATCCAAAGATTCATATTCAATAAAGGACCATATCAAATTCTAAGAAGGTGCATAAGGGAAGATAAGGTACATGCCTGTTGGGCCTGGCCTAGATGGGGAATTTTTGAACAGGAAGAATTTTGAGAACTGTGGAGCTAAGCACAGTTAAGTTTGAAAAATTTTGGGATAAGTTTTTGTATGCTGCGAAGTTGCGCGCAGCATAGTATCAGAGGAGTTGCAAGGTCGTTGCTGCGAGGAGTACAATGTCGCAATGTACCACGTCAACGGAAATCCAGCTAAGAAGAGCATGGACGGATGAAGGAATTTATTTTGGTTAGGTCACAGAAGACCTATTTTTGGCAAAGATCGTCGATAGCTACCAAGTAGTGGGTAGGTGCAGATCGGAGGTAGGTGACTGATCACAATAGGAAGAAGACTACTACTACTCGAACCAGTCATCTAAGGCTGGAAAAGAAGGAATAGCTTGTCGGAAGCAACATGTTGGCGTGCATATAACAGAAGATCTACTACTAGATATCAGTAGTCTGGTTTTGGGAAAACCGCGACAGTTTTGTAAACCTAAGGGTTCTTCCTTCAAAATGTAAAAGACATGGCCTACGGGTCTTGATCTATAAATAAGGAAATTTTGTAAAGGGAAAGGGTCACAGTATTCAATGACCACTCTATGAAATTACAAGGAAACACTGACCAATGAAGTATCCATGTTGAGGGAGAAGATACAAATCCTAAAAACTCAATATATTGTCAGTCAAAATAAACTAGAGCAGAGAAGCACAGAACTTCAGCGGGAAGTAGAATTATGTAAACGGTACATGGAAGAGAAGGGTCAGAAGGTAGAATATCTAGAATGTATCCTAAGCAAGAGTACTTATCTCTTTGAAGAAATCATTAGTTGTCGAACCCCATCAGAATATTATGCAGTGTTTCTAAGGGAGATATGGTGTTGTTGGGCATGTCCCAAGTTGGATCAATTTTGATGAAGTGGAGTTCAGAATTGCACAGTTGGAGAAGTGAAGTCCAAAGAAGCAGCACAGTTTTGCTGATGCACAGTTCTAGCACAACAATTATTTTTGGCAAAGAATATAAGTAAAGTAAGGTCCAGTAGCGACCTATTTTGGGTAATTAACTCCATGATTCCCGAGAGTTGGGTAAGGGGCAGCATGGAAGTGGATGAAAGCGATCTGTCATCCAGAGTAGCAGAAACCATCAAAGGCAAAACGGTGGGACGACATCAACAAAAAATCCAAAGTGGTGGAAAGGGGCATGCCACTGTGCAGTAGAGCCATTCCGTGAGGACTGCAGCTGTCAGAAGGGCGTTAGAGCCAGGAGTCACTAGTACAAAATGAGAGATAAGTGACCAGGCGACCAAAAAATTTGGTCACCACAACCTTTTCAAGGGATAAATGACCAAAATTGATAAATTTTAAGTGAACTAACTAAAAATGACCAAGATAAATGACCAATTTGATCACAGGATAAGAACTAAACTAAAAATGACCAATTTGGTCACAAGATAAGAACGAAACTAAAAATGACCACATAACAATTGGTCATTTTTAGTTGTCATTCCAACAGTGGAAAATTATAATTTTGATAATGAATTTGTACAATTTACTAAATTTTAACACTGCAGATGGATTCGGAGACCCCTTAGAAGACCCCCTTCTAGTGAAGACCCACTAGAAGGGGGTCTTCTAGAGGGTCTCCGAATCCATCTGCAGTGTTAAAATTTAGTAAATTGTAACATTAATAGTATACAACTTGGATTGTTTTTAAATAGATGTCTCCATGCATTCTCTGACATGCGAAGTTCCGTCCACATGGTTACCTGCATCCGGGGATTAATTAACAAATTTTAAAAACAATGAAGAAATAGAATTAAATACTTATCTTTTTCAAAAGAAAGAAAACATGTAACTTAATATTCAAGAATAAATCAAAATTATAATAATCTTTACAAACCAAAGAATTAAACTTATAATAGAATTTACAAACTAAAAATGTTTTATATATAAACAAAGAAATTTCCCAAATTTATTTTTAAAAGTAATACTGCACCTACTTTACCAATAACCCAAATCCATCTACTCAACTTTAGCTCCCATGTGTAAAGATGATGTTTTTCTGGTTGTGGAAAAAAAAAATCCAACCTGCTAAGATTAAGATTTAATAAAAGGAATATCACACCCAGTGATCAAATTTGAAGGGTGGGTCTTAATTTTTATTGGAAGGACATTTTTTCTTGGAGCTCTTCAAAGATGAAGGGAAATATAAATAAGTGTACTTCAATTGACAAGTATAAATTAACTAAACCCTTCCCCCCAAAAAATGCAAAAAACAAATATTGCCCATCCAAATTTTTACGATCTTAAACAATTAAGCACTCCTTAATATCTACATGATAAAATGGTATATTTTCAATAAAACTGAATTTGAACACATTAATTTGACATATATGTAACATTAATTTTACAGTTCATTAAAATAACAACTATTTTGTTGTATTTTTATGGGTTAGACCACACTTCATTATACATAAAACCACTTAGACTATGCAATAACCATATTGGAACATCTACATGATCTTATGCATAGTGCAAGATGTTGTAACTAGATATAGTCTTACAATAAAACTAGACCCATGAGAAAATTACTTACTGTTAACTATGTACAAGAAGAAGCCACTAAGCAAAATGAGGCTATAATAAACCAAAACCAAAACCTTAATTCAAACCGGAGAGAGGGAAATCATCCAATCTTGAGAGGTGTAAGAATGATGGACATTAGGCGCCTAAGAAAAAATAATACATAGCTCAAAAAAACATTAATAAAAAATCCTCCAAACCAAGCAAGTTAGCAATGCATCATAGGGGCTTGTGCATCAAATTTTATTGTTCAACACTTGTCGCGATAATATACAGATATGGGATGGGGGGGAAATGGAATCAAGCCTAAGTCAACTGGAGCCTTGCAACTGGCTGCATGTTTTAGTCTTGACAATCTACCTTTTAAATTGAACCAGAACAACAAAATAAGTTTGTTAATGGCTAGATTTGCGAGAATTCTAGATACATGAGTAATTAAGAGCTCAAGGCTCTAAAATTTGATGTGTTTTTTACCAATCCACGATTCGATGAATTCATAGTCATTGGCATGAAATTTAAGTTATTTAATGAAAGAATTAATGTATCTACCTCTATGTCAAAATTGTTTTCCATGTTGATGCGGGCCACTGCCCTCCTTATTGTCTTACCAAAAGGCATGAGAATGAGGAAGAAGACATAAAATTATGGACTTCACCATCAAAGAAGCCTTACAATCACATTGGTAAGGAGTGATAAGAAGATCACAACAATCCAATGTGTCAAATCTCAGATGATAGTGTCAATTAAAGACTTATATGGTAAATTTAACATAAGACTTACTTATAGTTGTCTCTTACTCTTTTCGTCTTGACACATTTGATAATTTATGGTTTTCTTTGTGCCTTGGCCCAATTGATATGATAAGGTGAGGATGTGCATGCATAATAATCCTTATTTATGACTATGCAATGAGGATTTAAATGGAAGAGGATGTAAAGACATGTTATTTTTATACGTATTTTTGTGGCGAGTGTCGAAGAGAAACGTGGTAAGAAACCACATATGTTTGGAAGGACGGGGGGAGATTACATGATCATGATCATGCCACACATGAAATTGAAGACAATTCCTGATCTAGAAATTGTTTTATTTTATTTTATTAATAACCGTTGTGGTACTTTGGTCCAAATGTTTTTTCTAACTCATTGTTTCTCCATATTGTGTGCCTAGTGCCACCTCTCTATATCAATGCATAAATCAACCTCTGCTTTGTTTGTGGTTCTAGTTGCATGCCATTGAGTGTTGTTTAGAGTTGTCATGACTCTGTGACATTCATACAATAAATGAATTCTTGTAGAGGAGAACTCATCAAAGCAGCAATTTGAATTTCATTTTGATGAAAAACGAGTGGAAATTGGTAGCCAAGTTCACATAGGTAGTAGGCACAATGTTTTGGCCTTGTTTTGGGCCCTGTAGTGGTTCTCTATTGTTACAACCATAGTCATTGACACATTGTCACACCTTAGATCTTAGCCCAAAGTGACTCGGGATTCATAGTCAAATCCCAGTGGCTAGTACCTCGTAGTCACCAGTCATCACTCGTAACCTTGCAAAGCTAAGTAGTGAGTGCACGACATGAGTGAGTGAACGATTATAATTTATGATATTTCCAATATTTTGAATGACGAGTCGAATTTTATAGCATAGGAATTTCAACATAGAAATTGAAATTTATATGGATGGGTGATTTCAAATGTTGCCCTCCTTTTGAAATGTTGATATAAATTATGTCTTTCCTATTGGAAGGGTAAAACTTAGATTTTTTTTTGAAGGGCAATTTTAACTTTACACTTCTAGGAAATGTTGATATAAATTATGTCCTTCCTATTGGAAGGGGTAAAATTTAGATTTTAATTTTTTTTTGAAGGGAAATTTTAACTTTACACTTCTAGGAAGGGCTAGAACCCTTTGGAAGGGATGGGAAGGGTTCAAATTTGAACGTTGAAATTCACACCCACTTTACCAATCATCCAATCGAGTTGAGACTTGATAATTATGTGTCACATACAAATGGTGTTTGCCTATCACTATTCATAATAATCTTTATTGTTTGGGGTAGTAAGTTATTTCATTGTCAACATGACATGATATGGAGCACTAGAACTGAAATCATATATCGAACGAGTACCCATTAAAACCATCTGCTAAGTTATTGATCTCGGCCATGGTCTTCTGCAAATCGGGAGCAAATCCTTAGCACCTTCCCATGATAAAACCTCGGGTAAGCCCTAATACTAGGGTTTTCTACTGATCTTGGGCATGGTCTTCTGCAAATCGAGAGCAAATCCTTAACATCTTCCCATGATAAAACCTCGGGTAAGCCCTAATTCTATGGTTTTCTACTTAAGCACTTAGCCTTGATACATATTTAAGAGTGCATATGTTTGTCCTCAAAAAGAAATCAGAATCCTAGCTTTAGGGTTTGGGACTTTTTATTTCGTCGGTGTTGTATGGATTCTGGCCCATGTTTCCAATTTGTAAGCGTTTTGGTATTGTCGATTCTTGCATATGGTTCCTTTAAACTCAAATGAATGATTTGTAAGTGTTTTGGTATTGTCGATTCTTTCCTATGGTTCCTTTAAACTCAAATGAATGATTACAAGTGGCCCGAGGAGGTTGATTAAGCCCACTGCTACAGGGGATACTCTTCAGTTAAATTCACCCAGGGCTTGGACCTTATCCCAACTTATTATTCATGTTGCTAGGGGGGTTGATCCTTGGTAGGCGTACTGATATGCCACTCTCTTCACCACTAAACCACAACCCCATTTGCGTTTTGTTTTATCAATTTTTTTGTCACCGTTTTTCATTGTAAATGTTAACAATTCCTCCTTTTTTCTATATTTTTAATGGGAAAAATAGAGATATGTTAAGGAGTGTATTTTTTCTTGTACATGACATCTACCTGTAATACTTACCTGCATTCTTGAGTCTTAAATTGCATTAAGGGCTTATATACAGTAATGGACTTTTATATGGAAGAACTTGACCTTGATTTCATTTGTTTACTTCCCACTACCTAGGTCTATATGAAACATTTAAGGATTTCATTTTTTTACATAAAAAACTGGCATCTCTCAGTGATACCATTTGATACTATCACAGTACCATTTGATACCATCTGTCCTTCCCTCTTAGACGAAAAAATACTCACCTTTCCTTGAACATGTAACTGGTCGGATTTTCCAGTAGACATACAAAATAAGGAGTCATTCTGTCGAGGTTCTAAAATACTCACCTTTCCTTGACCTGGTAATGGTTGGGCTTCCCAGTAGACAAAAAAAACAAGGAGTTATTCTCTTGAGCTTCGGGTGTCTGAAATCCCATACCTTGCAGATTTGTTCTATATGCACAAGTAGAGTAATAGGCATTTCTTAAACTCTGATCCAAAAATCCAAGCTAGCGCTCGTGATATGGACACTGCTCATGCAGGCATGTATAAACCTTTTGATCTTCCAATGGAGGTTCCTGTGGTAACTTTCTCTTTCTGATAAAATTTGCATTATCTTCTACCCGGAGAGATGAAACTCTATCATTTGAAATTCCTATATTGAAGAGGTCAAAGTCTTGTGGTTTGCATTCTTGTACCTCGGAATTTAAGAGATCCAAGTCTTGAGGTTTCCAATCCTGCACATCAATATTAGGAGAAATGGAATTTGGATCATCCTCAAAGCCTTCAACACCATACTCGTTGCTGCTGCTAAATGCCAGAGACCTGAAATGTGTTATCACCGCAGCACCGGTTGGTGGACAATCATTAGGGTTTTTATGGCAAGCCAATGCCTCCTCTTGGTTGATTACTTCCAACCAAGTTGTTAAGATTTAATATGCTAAGACAGAAAATATCAGCATTACATTCCATTTCACAATAATAGCATATACAGGATCACTGAAGAAACAACAAGCACAACATAAACACAAGAGACACATATTTATCCTGGGAAACCCTCATGGGGTAGAAAACCCAGCAAAGCTTCCTCAATATAGATGACCAGCAATATACAAAGATGCAAACCCTGAGCATAAGCTCCTCCTTCTCCATAGCATACCTCTCCTCCACAAGTGCACCACTCTCAAGTGAGTGAGTGTGTGTTAAATGAGGAATACACCTCCTCTATTTATACACTACTCCGACTTGTCTTTTACACAAGATATGTAGGCTCGTATTTAACCAATGGGTTAAATACACCACTACGACTGACTGGGCCGACCCCTCTAGGGTGGTCTAATAACCCTTTGACCCACATAACACATATAGGGCCGACCCCCACTAGGGAAGTCTAATAACCCAAGTTACCACATTCCGATGGAGGAATAAACATCTCCGGATATACAATAAGATCTTCGTGGAGGAATGAAACATCTCCGGAATAATAAAGTACAAATATAATATTCTTTGAAGTTACAATATCTCAACACTCCCCCTTAATGAGAAGGATATTATAATAGCATCTGCACGAGCAAGGAGTCATCAACATCATATATGATACATCTATAAAGCATTGGAAGCTTTCCCAACATCATCAGTAACTCAAGCAGTTACTGGAATATCTTCAATACTGGAATATCAACATCTTCAGTACTGAGTCTTTATCTTCTGCAGCACTCGAACAACTACAACACCATCAACATCTAGATCCTCGCGATCATCAGCATCGTAATCATACGATTATCAGCATTGGGATCATCTCGATCTACAACATCTGGATCATCTCGATCTACAACATCTGGATCATCTTGATCTACAGCATCTGGATCATCACGATCTACAGAATCTGAATCATCTCGATCTACAGCATCTGGATCATCTCGATCTACAGCATCTGGATCATCACGATCTTCAGCATCTGGATCATCTCGATCTACAGCATCTGGATCATCTCGATCTACAGCATCTAGATCATCTCGATCTACAGCATCTGGAGCATCTCGATCTACAGCATCTGGATCATCTCGATCTACAACATCTAGATCATCACAATCTACAGCATCTGGATCATCTGTATTAGTATCCACAACAATACATCTATCATCAAAACATGTATTCTTACTAATACATATATCATCAAAAACATGTATTCTCACTAATACATCTATCATCAATGTTGATGTATATGTAACTTCGGAATGTATTTCACATATATGTATATTGTATTCCTATAGAGATGGTATTATTCCTCTATAAGGAAGTGTCGTCATTTATATTGTAAGTGTCGTAACTTATACTTGATGGGTTATTAGACCACCTTATTTGGGGTCGGCCCTGTATAAGTCATGTGGGTCAAAGGGTTATTAGACCACCCTATTGGGGGTCGGCCATGTGGGTCAAAGGGTTATTAGACCACCCTATTGGGGGTCGGCCCACTCAGCATTATGTTATGTGGTAAAGTTTGAGCCTACATGAGTTAGGTAAAAAGGCAAGTCAAGTCAAGTATAAATAGAGTGCGGGAGGCACTCTATTTACTCACTCACTTCTCACACATGCACTCAAGGAGGAGTGGCGCACTTATGGAGGAGGAGGATCTGCTGCTAGGTTATGGATATCTCTCTTGGTTGGTTGTATCATTGCTCTATCTATCTCTGAGGAAGTTATTGGGGTTTTTCACCTTTATGGTTTTCCCCAAGTAAATCTTTGTGTCTCTTGTGTGCTTGCATTATTGTCTCCATGATTGATATGCTGTAGATATGCTGTACATGTTGTTCTCTCAGTTAATATACTAGATCAGATTGAATTAAATTCTGAAAATTTAACATGGTATCAGAGCTAGCCTGAAAGAAGGCATGATATGGCATGTATAACACTTGTTGCACTTACAATGCTAGGGCTTGATATAGCAAAAACCAGTCATCGTAGCACTTTCGCTATAAATCCGTTTTGGAGAAGTTTTCGGATCTGAAATTGTTACAGGCCGAAGCTAAGATCTCCAGGTATCTTGTATCCAAAGGACAACCTCTAATTCGTTGTACTTTGTGATTTATGATCTGTACAATATAGGGTTTCTGCCTCTTCCAGATTTGAGTCAAAATCAGGTGACCTTGGGAAAAAGGTCATATCTTGGGCTAGGAAGCTCCAAATGAAATTTTGTAAAACGTGACAGGTAGTATACAGTCTGTACTATCTCAGAAAACATTTTCAAAGGCCGAAGGTGAACCAGTGACACGTGGCACGCCGTACAAGTTCGCTCTCCTGTATTATCCCATAAACAGGTCACGTTGCGACATTTGGCATAACTCTCTCTCAGAGAGTCCAATTGAGGTCAGACCTGTCAGGATGGAAAGGTAACAGGCCGACCTATCTCAGGAAAATTTTTCAGAGGCCGAAGTTAAAACAGTGACACGTGGCACTCCGTACAAGTTCGCTCTCCTGTTTTATCCCAAAACAGGTCACGTTGCAACATTTGGCATAACTCTTTCGCAGAGAATCCAATTGAGGTCAGACCTGTCAGGATGGAAAGATAACAGGTCAGGCTATCTCAGGAAACTTTTTCAGACCCTGTGGATCAAAAATTTCGGAGTTACACCAAAAACAATCAGGTACATATTTCTGTCAAAACAGAATTATTTTTTGGTACCTTCATTCATGGCTTCCGGAATTTAGGGCTTTGGAGAAAGTTGGAATTTTTGTAATCGGAGACCACGGCTGGATGCTACTCATCAAAATAGAAATTTAGAGACCAAGATCAGAATTTTTGGTTGGGCAGAAGGCCGGGCTTGATTAGACCCTAGTTCGGGACTTTGATCAGAAAAGTGGAAAATTAGGGCTTCTGTAAAAATGGGAATTTTTGCAATCTGTGACCACGGCTGGAAGCTCCTCAGAAAAATAGAAGCTTAGAGCTTTGGATCAAACCTTTTGATGAGGCAAAAGAGTGGGCTTCATCAAACCCCAGTTCAGGGTCACGTCCAGTGAATCCGGAAGTTTCAAAGGCAAAATTGAGGAGTGAAACTTTGCAGTTTTCAAATTCTGAATATACCAGTTTGATCAGCTCATCAAGGCGCATATTTCTATCCTTTCGGAAGTTGGAAATTCAAAGTTTGAATTTTTGGGGTTTCTCTGACAAACCCATATCCAACTCCAAGTCCAGTTCTTGCAAATCAAGTGGATTGGGTTAATCCTAGAAGAAGATGGATTGATCATCTACATGAGTGAAGAAGTTCCTGTTTCAGAGGGAGATGAGGCTAAGGCCTTACATAAGAAGATTACAAGCGATCTCGACAGGTATGACTCATCGAGGTATGTTTCAATATTTGTCCATGATTAAGTTTATGGTATGTTTGTCTTCATGTTATTACGATTAGTACAATCTTGATTTTAGACTTGTCATATCACCTTAATAAAACTATGAATGCATGATAGAAAATATTCATTGATTAGGGTGTTGACACTTATGATTGTACTAATGCATTATGGTGTTGTATGAGGTTTATGTTGTCTACTAACATGAAAGGTACACCAAGAAAGACAAATCATGTTCTGGTCCAAGAACATATGATCATGATAACATGAGGACAAAGATTCATCCATTGTCATGGATCTCATAGAAGATCCATTTACGAGGTATGTATGACTTGGTTTTGTAATGGCTAACCTATGAGATATACAGGTTACTAGCACAAGTCATTGAAGAAGAACAAGAAGACATCTTGTGAGTATGTTAAACATAACTAACTAGCATGCTAATCCAGGTATGTTTTTCCTATATCAAGATAGAATCCTACCTTGTGTTAGGATCTTATACTGTTGTTGATAATGATTATTCCTGAAGAATCATAGGTTTGAATAATCATGATTGTATGCATATTATGTTTCTTACCATAATTGGTGATATGACTAACCAGAAGAATCATGATGGTATAGGTTTGAATAATCACAGGTTTTATGCATTTTATATCTCTTATCTTGATTGATGATTCAACTAACCTGAAGAGTCATAGGTTTGAGTAATTATAGGTTTAGACATGTTATGGTTCTTATGATTTTACTAACCATAAGAATCCTTGAATGCTAATGCTTATTATTTCTGTTTGAAATGATCATGACTATACATGCTTGAGATTATTGTGTATTAATGAATGTATGATTTTATATGAGATCACAAGGATAACACATTCATGATACTAATAAGCATGCATAGGAACCAAGGATGAATATGAGATTCAAGAACAGGTAATCCAAGAAGCAAAGATCAAGAGGGAGCACACTCCAGTTGTTCCTGCAATAAAGCAAAGGAGCACACTTCAGTAGTTTCTGCAAGGATGCAGATATTCAGAGGGAGTTGACTATCTCTCTACACTCCACAACAGAAAGGTGTAGAAGAAGCTACTTCAGATTAGGACTCCAGCAGCTCCTGCAAGGAAGCAAAGACTTAGAGGGAGTCCACCCAACGAACAAACAAAGATAAGTATTTTAATTATCATTTCATGCATATTTGTTTGTTTATATAAAATTGTTCAATGATGTATATGCTCATGTTCCTAGACTTAGGATATGTATTGTGCATATTAGAATAGTTGCATTGATGAATAGTATACTACTAATATACATGGGTAAGTGGCCTATGGCACTGTACAACATTCCATTGCTACTTATCTAGAATGAAACCTCTTTGCTGACATGTTGGGAGTTGTGCACACTCTTAACAATGTTCTGGTAGAGATTGGAAGGCATCTAGAAAGTTACGGGATATGGATAAATGTTGTATTGAAGCATTGGCTAAGATAATTGCATGATTGTATGACATATTTCTTTATGTGTAAGAATTTGTTCTGAAAATTATGAGATGTTTCTAATCATGCAATTTAACCTGTTTTGTAGGAAAGATCGTATATCTTCACCTACAAAAGCTACAACATTTGTTCCAGCAACAAAGATATCTATTAAAGATATTGAAGATCCCAGGATCTGGGATGAAGAAATGGAATGCCATGATCCGTCGATCATGAAGAATGATGTTTGGGATGTAATCCCAAGACCTGAAGGGAAGTTTGTTATGACTTCCATATGGAACTATTAGATCAAGCATGTTGCAGATGGCAGCATAGAGAAATATAAAAGTGACGAAACAAAAGATACACCAGATGGATTCAAGACAGCTTTCTTGAATGGTGTAGTTGAAGAAGAAGTGTATGTGGAGCAGCCACTTGGTTCTGAGACACATGATAGGAAATAATATATGTGCAGAACTTGGTATGGTGAATGTTAGAACATTTTTCCACCTATGTACATTAATCATTTATTAATGATGATTAATTAGCCCAAGTGATTAATGATTACATCCCTAAGTTGATTAGCTACTAAATGGTCAATTATCATGAACTAGATAGCAAATGTGAACAAGTGCTGAGTCAAACCAGCTAAGTGGAGCGCTCCCCAGGGCAATTAATGCACTCAGCATGCCTAGAGCGCCCTCCTCAGGTCATTTAATGCACTCAGCATGCTTCTCTTCTACCTAGGGCGCATTTGCTCTCTTTGTGGACAATCTTGCCTTGTTTTGTCACATTTTTGACCAATTTTAGACTCCAAACCTCTAACCAACCAGTTTCTTCACATGTGTGAGGTCACATGGGCCTGTCCAGTCATTCCCAGCATTCACACTGCAGATTCGAACCAGTTTGGGATGGTTTGGGATATTTTGGTCAACTTAGGGGGGTTTGAGCTTTTTCTAAGCTAGATCAGTGTGAACACTCCAGATGGATTCGAATTCTTCCAGATTTGTATATATGGGTGTTCTTAACCTTTGTTAAGGTTGGACAGTTAATAATATTGACATTATTCACCAATTCATGAGTATTGTTCTTCATTCATTTAAATTTTTTATGCTAATTCTTGCAAATGTTGTGCAATCTTTCACCAGTGAGGAATCCACAGTAGCTAGATTCAACTGTGCTTGAGATTTTACATGGTATCAGAGCTCTTGGAGCTAGAATTCGAACCTGCAGACTGTTGTAGTGGATTGCCAGAAGCAGTGGAGAAACCACATAATTCCTGAGGCCATTGCCTTGAGCTTACTGGAGAAATCTAGTGGCTCCTCTCAGGTGTGATGCTCTCCCGAATGCACCCACTATCCATACAGGGTTCGAATCTGTCAGTGTAGATCCCTCCAGAGTGATTTGAGAGTTGTTTGCAGGTACTGAAGATCAGCATTGTCAGCAAGTACGAATTGCAGCAGAGAGAATGGAGCCATCTCACCCAAACGTGCTCACTCCCTTCAACTATTTCGATTGGAAGGCAGAAATGGTGATTTTGCTGAGATCCAAGGGTCTCTACAGAATCACGATGGGCACTGAGGTTGAGCCAAACTCAGCTGTGGAGAAATCCAAGTTTTTTAACAGAATGGATGAGGCATTTGGCCTCCTTTGTCTCAGCATTTCGAGAGACCTCCTGTTTCATGTAGAAAGTCTAGCAACTCCAAATGAAGTGTGGCTCAAGCTTGAGACACTGTTTGGAAAGACTGATGAGATGAGAGGCCACCAGCTCGAAAATGAGCTTGTCTCACTGAGCCCAGGGAATTTCGATTCCATCCAGGACTTCTTCACCAATTTCAAGAACTTGGTCTTGCAGATCAGACAATGTGGCATAGAGAAGAAAGAAGAACAGTTGGTGTTGTCCATTCTCTCCAAATTGGGTTCTGAATACTCAGTTTTTGTGTCTTCCTTCAACTCCACAAGGCTCACAGTTAGAGGATGGAAGATGCCATCTTTGGCTGACTTCATGGAGACGCTAACTCAAGAGCAAGACAAGCTGGTCTTGATGGGCTCCATCAAGCAAAAAGATCAAGTGCTTGCAGCTGGAGATTCGAAATGTGGAAGAGGCAAGCAAAAACCCAAGGGTTCGAAACCTCAAGAGAAGAAGAGAAAGGATGAGAGGCCCAAATCCTCTGAGGGGGTTTCGAATCCTGTCAAGAACAAGGGAAAGAAGGCTGAGAAGAAAAAATGTAGCTACTGTCAAAGAGGTTTTCATCCAGAGAGCTCATGCATGAAGAAAACCATAGACACCATGACACATCTCCTACAGAAAAATAATATTCCTCTTCCTGAAAGTTCCAAGAAGAAGGAGTGCGTTTCTGAAGACAAGGAGAGCTGCCATGCTTTGGTGGCTAGCTCATCTCATTCACCTTTGTTTATCATTGATTCAGGTGCCTCAAGGCACATGGCTTCCTCAAGAGACTCGTTTTCTGAACTTGCTCCCTACAGTGGTCTCTCAATTCGAATGGGAGATGACTCAGAAATCCCTGCTCATGGCATTGGGAAAATCTCTATGGAGAATGGCTTCTTCTCCAATGTGCTGTATGTGCCAAATCTTGCAGCAAACTTTCTCTCTGTGTATCAAATGACACATACTGGAGCAGCAAAGAAGGTGGTCTTCACTCAGGATGAAGTGGAGATATCAGAAGTTTCCACCGGGAAAATTGTTGCAAAGGGTGTTGCAGACCATGACATGAAGATGTACATGTTCTCCCACTTCCTCGAATTTTCTTCACCAAGTGTGCTGCTGTCACATGGGAATGAGACCAGCAAGCTATGGCATCAAAGGTATGGGCACCTAAACTACAGATATCTTCAAGTTTTAAGCAAAGAAAATATGGTAGAAGGGCTGCCCCAAATCAGATTTTCGAGTGGAACATGCAAGGGTTGCATGATTGGGAAACATCCTGAAAGGAAGTATGATAAAGGGAAGGCTAGGAGGGCTGATCAACCTCTTGGGATAGTACATTCTGATCTCATAGGGCCACTCCCCACACCCTCCTATGGCTGCAGCAAATATGTGCTCACCTTCATCGATGACTACTCAAGGTACTGCTGGTTATTTTTCCTTAAGCAAAAATATGAAGTCTTTGATTGTTTCAAGATTTTTAAGAGCATGGTTGAGAACTTCAGTGGGAAGGCCATGAAGATTTTGAGGACTGATAATGGTAGAGAGTATGTCAACAACAATTTGCAGCAGCTCTGTCAAGAGCATGGCATTCAGATGCAACACTCAGTGCCCTACACACCTCAGCAAAATGGTGTTGCAGAGCGCAAAAATAGAGCACTGAAAGAGATGGCAACTTGCATGTTGAAAGCAAGGGATTTGTATCCTAAATTATGGGCTGAAGCTATGAATTGTGCAGCATATGTTCAGAATAGGGCACCACACAAAGCATTTCAAGGAATCACTCCATTTGAAGCTTGGATGGGCCACAAGCCAAATGTCTCACATTTCAGAATTTTTGGCTCAAGGGCTTGGGCCAGAATTCCACCGGAGAAGAGAAAGGCATTGCAGCCCCAAAGCAAGGAGTCAATCATGGTTGGGTATGCAGAGGATTCCAAGGGCTACAAGCTCTTTGATCCATCCACTCACAAAACTTTCATTGAAAGAAGTGTCAAATTCGAAGAGGAAGAATTTTTGCAAGCTAGTGAACAAGGTGATGGGGAATGCTCATTCCCTCGTCTTGATGATGAAGTAAGTAGTGATTCATTCTCTGATATTTCTGATTCTGAGATTGCTGAAGATGATGTTGATATGGATTCTGAACATATCCCCCCTTCAAGGCCCAAGTGGGCAGAGAAAACAATTCAAAGTGCCGGAGAGCTAGTGGGAGATCCCCAAGATGCTAGGAAAACTAGATCTCAATTTCACAATTCCTTTGCATATAATAATTCTGATCTGAGTGAGGCATGTTATTTGATGGTTGGATCTGATCCAATGTCATATTCAGAAGCATGTACAGACCCAAGGTGGCAATCAGCCATGCAAGAGGAGATGAACTCACTCCATGAGAACAAAACTTGGGATTTGGTCCCTCTTCCTCCCAAGAGGAAACTAGTGCAATGCAAGTGGATTTATAGAACCAAAATTGGATCTGATTGCTCTGATCTGAAGTATAAGGCTAGGTTGGTAGCTAAGGGTTACTCTCAGGTCCAAGGAGTGGACTATACAGAGACATTTTCACCGGTGGCAAAGATGGACTCCATAAGACTAGTTTTGGCAATTGGGGCTTCCAAGCGATGGGAGATTCATCACATGGATGTAAAAAGTGCCTTTCTTCATGGGGATCTGAATGAGGAGATTTATATGCAGCAGCCTGAAGGTTTTATCTCTGATCATACACTTGTTTGCAGGTTGAACAAATCACTCTACGGGCTCAAGCAAGCTCCTAGAGCATGGTATGCAAAAATGGACAATTTTCTGCTATCTTTGGGGTTTGAGAGGTGTAAGTCTGATCCAAATGTGTATATGCAGCATGTTAGTGATCTGATATTGATTATTGTACTGTATGTTGATGATCTTTTGATCACTGGTAGCTGCACCAAAGAACTTGACTCAGTTAAGAGAGCATTGCACAGTGCATTCTCCATGACCGATCTAGGATTGCTAAAACAATTTCTGGGTTTGGAGATTGATCAATCTGTGAATGGAATTTCTGTATGTCAGTCAAGGTATGCTTCAGATTTGCTGCAGAAATTTAAGATGGCTGAATGTAAGTCTGCAAAATTTCCATTTCTTTCAGGAGTTAAGCTTACAGAATGGGGTTCTTCACCACTAGTTGACAGTTCGTTGTATAGACAACTAGTTGGGAGTTTGTTGTATCTTACACACTCTCGACCAGATTTGTCTTATGCTGTTGGGGCTGTTGCAAGGCACATGCAAGAGCCTCATGAGATCCATTGGAAGGCAGCCAAGAGGATCCTTCATTATGTTCAGGGTACTAAGTTTTTTGGTATCCATTATGCTGCTGGTTCATCCCTTGAACTAGTAGGATTTACAGATTCTGATTGGGCCGGTGATTGTATTGATCGGAAGTCAACTTCCGGTTATGTCTTTATGCTTGCACATGGACCTATATGCTGGTCAAGCAAGAAACAAAGCACTATTTCCTTATCTTCAGCTGAGGCCGAGTACAGGGGAGCAGTCAATGCAGCCACACAATGTGTTTGGTTGCAAGGTATTCTTGCAGAGTTCGGGATTGTCTTTGATTCACCCACTATTCTTTGGTGTGATAATCAAGGTACAATCAAGATTTCTACCGATCCAGTACAGAGGCAGAGGACCAAGCACATAGAGATACACATGCATTACATTCGGGGTTTGGTGCATGACCGGATCATAGCATTGCAGTATTGCCCATCCAGTGAGCAAACTGCTGATATCTTCACCAAGTGTTTTACCGAGAAGACCTTCACTCACCTTAGATCTTTGCTTGGGGTGAGTGATGCATGGTGATGATTGGTGTATTTTGATATATGCCACATGTCCATTTTAGAGGGGAGGTTTTATTTCCCATGTGGTTTTCCTCCTTACCTTGGTTACATGGACAAATAAATTTTATGATGTAAAAGGTGACTTGAGCCTAGTTGCCAAGGCCTTAATTTTTGATATTTCACTAAGTCTAGCTTAAGGGGGGGTGTTAGAACATTTTTCCACCTATGTACATTAATCATTTATTAATGATGATTAATTAGCCCAAGTGATTAATGATTACATCCCTAAGTTGATTAGCTACTAAATGGTCAATTATCATGAACTAGATAGCAAATGTGAACAAGTGCTGAGTCAAACCAGCTAAGTGGAGCGCTCCCCAGGGCAATTAATGCACTCAGCATGCCTAGAGCGCCCTCCTCAGGTCATTTAATGCACTCAGCATGCTTCTCTTCTACCTAGGGCGCATTTGCTCTCTTTGTGGACAATCTTGCCTTGTTTTGTCACATTTTTGACCAATTTTAGACTCCAAACCTCTAACCAACCAGTTTCTTCACATGTGTGAGGTCACATGGGCCTGTCCAGTCATTCCCAGCATTCACACTGTAGATTCGAACCAGTTTGGGATGGTTTGGGATATTTTGGTCAACTTAGGGGGGTTTGAGCTTTTTCTAAGCTAGATCAGTGTGAACACTCCAGATGGATTCGAATTCTTCCAGATTTGTATATATGGGTGTTCTTAACCTTTGTTAAGGTTGGACAGTTAATAATATTGACATTATTCACCAATTCATGAGTATTGTTCTTCATTCATTTAAATTTTTTATGCTAATTCTTGCAAATGTTGTGCAATCTTTCACCAGTGAGGAATCCACAGTAGCTAGATTCAACTGTGCTTGAGATTTTACAGTGAAGATAGATTGATTGTCGACACGCAACGAAAGCTTACTACCGAGTTCGAGATGAAGAACTTGGGGATGATGCACTATTTGTTTTTTTGGCATGGAGGTGTGGCAGAGTGCAGAAGGAATCTTCCTTGGTCAAGGGAAGTACACAGTAGATATCCTGAAGAGATTTGGGATGATGGATTGCAAGGCCATGGCCACACCTATGGCATCGAATCTGAAGCTTCTATGTGATGCTTCATCTGAGCCAGTTGATGTCTCTTTGTATTGTCAGATGATTGGGTCCTTGATGTACCTGACGAACACGAGACCAGACATTTGCTTTGCTGTGAACACATTGAGCCAGTTCTTGACGGATCCGAGGAGTGTTCACCTGGTTGCTGTAAAGCATGTTCTGAGGTACCTGAAGGGTACAGTGGATTATGGGCTCAGGTATGAGGAGAATCAAAAGTTTAACTTGCAGGGTTATGTTGATTCAGATTGGGCTGGCAGTGCTGCAGATAGGAAGAGCACATCTAGGTGTTGCTTCAGTATGGGATTAGGTGTGATCTCTTGGTTTAGCAGGAAGAAGTCCTGCGTAGCACTGAGTACAGCTGAGGCAGAGTATGTTGCAGCCTGTTCAGCTAGTTGTGAGGCAGTATGGCTACGGAAGCTACTGTCTGAGTTATTTGATCTCCCGTTGGAGGCTACTGGTATCTTCTGTGATAACCAGAGTTGTGTGAAGCTGTCCGAGAACCCAGTGTTTCATGACAGGTCGAAACACATAGAGATCAAATATCACTATATCAGGGATATGGTGCAGAGAGGAGCTGTGAAGCTCTTGTATGTTGCGACGGATGAGCAAATTGCAGATGTGCTGACGAAGCCACTAGCCAGGGTGAAGTTCGAGTACTTCAGAGAGAGGCTTGGTGTGCTTCAGATCGAGGATACTTCGAGGAAGAAGTGATGGACACATTTGCTGAAGCCATTCCAAGCATGTTGGAAGGAGGATCCTTCACATGGCTGTGGATGTAAGCGCTGGATGATGAACATCAGGATGATGTTCTAGTTTCTGCTTGATATGATCAGTTGGATCATTTTATGTATGTATGTACGCATCATGTTGGATGCTGGATATGATCAGTTGGATCATTTTATGTATGTATGTACGCATCATGTTGGATGCTGGATATGATCAGTTGGATCATTTTATGTATGTATGTACGCATCATGTTGGATGCTGGATATGATCAGTTGGATCATGTGTATGTATTTTATATGCATCATGTTGGATGCTTGGACCATGTATCTGTATATGTATCAGGTGGATACATTGTATGATCAGGTGGATCATGTATGGTGATATATATCATATGTTTTGTATTTGTATCAGGTGTATACATTGATGATCAAGAGGATCATGTATGATGATATGTATCAGGTAGATACTTGGCATGCAGCAGGATGTTGCATTGATGATCAGGAGGATCATGTATGATGATATGTATCAGGTAGATACTTGGTATGCAGCAGGATGTTGCATTGATGATCAGGATGATCGTAGATGACGAGCTTCAGGAAGTTGCTCCAGATGACATGCAGCATGATGTTGCAGTGATGATCAGGATGATCATAGATGACGAGCTTCAGGATGTTGCTCCAGATGACATGCAACAGGACGTTGCAGTGATGATGATCAGGATGATCATAGATGACGAGCTTCAGGATGTTGCTCCAGATGACATGCAGCAGGACGTTGCAGTGATGATGATCAGGATGATCATAGATGACGAGCTTCAGGATGTTGCTCCAGATGACATGCAGCAGGACGTTGCAGTGATGATGATCAGGATGATCATAGATGACGAGCTTCAGGATGTTGCTCCAGATGACATGCAGCAGGACGTTGCAGTGATGATGATCAGGATGATCATGGATACATCAGGATGATGTATGGTGAGTATCAGGTTGATACTCTGTGGCCGTGGATCAGGTTGTGCGGATGAGCATGTAATTCGTTGCCCTGGGAGATTTGCAGATGGTCTTGCGAGGTTTTGCCTATGGCATGTAATTCGTTGCCCTGGGACATCTGGCAAATGCTCTTTCGAGGTCTTGCTCTGGGAGGACATGTAATTCGTTGCCCTGGGAGATCTGCAGATAGTCTTGCGAGGTTTTTCCTATGGCATGTAATTCGTTGCCCTGGGATATCTGGCAGATGCTCTTGCGAGGTTTTGTCCTATGGCATGTAATTCGTTTCCCTGGGAGATCCGATAGGTTGGGCTGTGTGCCCGTAATCAGTCCTGGGATGCTCTTGCGAGGTTTTGCCATGACCACATGTAATTCGTTGCCCTGGGAGATCCTATAGGTAGAGCTGTGTGCTCGTAACAGCCTGGGATGCTCTTGCGAGGTTTTGTGGTGAGGTCACATGTAATTCATTGCCCTGGGAGATCCTATAGGTAGAGCTGTGTGCTCGTAACAGCCTGGGATGCTCTTTCGAGGTTTTGTGACGCACGTAAAAGTCTTGAGGATTCCACAGTATGGCCAGTGATGACGAAGACCTGCAGGTGGTGGGCCTACATCTAGTATGAAAAAGGACTGGCTCTGTAGAACTTCCTATGACGAGTAGATCCAGAGATTGATTGAGATAGCAGCAGCAGTGACGATGATGATGACTCGATGACGATTATCCAGTGACGATGATCCAGAGAAGATGACTTGTGCTAGAAGAACTGTGCTGAGAAATACCTTCCTAGTTAAGAGGGAGTGTTGATGTATATGTAACTTCGGAATGTATTTCACATATATGTATATTGTATTCCTATAGAGATGGTATTATTCCTCTATAAGGAAGTGTCGTCATTTATATTGTAAGTGTCGTAACTTATACTTGATGGGTTATTAGACCACCTTATTTGGGGTCGGCCCTGTATAAGTCATGTGGGTCAAAGGTTTATTAGACCACCCTATTGGGGGTCGGCCATGTGGGTCAAAGGGTTATTAGACCACCCTATTGGGGGTCGGCCCACTCAACATTATGTTATGTGGTAAAGTTCGAGCCTACATGAGTTAGGTAAAAAGGCAAGTCAAGTCAAGTATAAATAGAGTGCGGGAGGCACTCTATTTACTCACTCACTTCTCACACATGCACTCAAGGAGGAGTGGCGCACTTATGGAGGAGGAGGATCTGCTGCTAGGTTATGGATATCTCTCTTGGTTGGTTGTATCATTGCTCTATCTATCTCTGAGGAAGTTATTGGGGTTTTTCACCTTTATGGTTTTCCCCAAGTAAATCTTTGTGTCTCTTGTGTGCTTGCATTATTGTCTCCATGATTGATATGCTGTAGATATACTGTACATGTTGTTCTCTCAGTTAATATCCTAGATCAGATTGAAGTAAATTCTGAAAATTTAACAATCAATAGCATGTATTCTCACTAATACATCTATCATCAATAGCATGTATTCTCACTAATACATCTATCATCAAAAGCATGTATTCTCCCTAATACATTTATCATCAAAAGCATGTATTCTTACTAATACATCTATCATCAAAAGCATGTATTCTCACTAATACATCTATCATCAATAGCATGTATTCTCACTAATACATCTATCATCAATAGCATGTATTCTCACTAATACATCTATCATCAAAAGCAGGTATTCTCACTAATACATCTATCATCAAAAGCATGTATTCTTACTAATACATCTATCATCAAAACCATGTATTCTCACTAATACATCTATCATCAATAGCATGTATTCTCACTAATACATCTATCATCAATAGCATGTATTCTCACTAATACATCTATTATCACTAATACATCTATACATTTATCATCAAAAGCATGTATTCTTACTAATACATCTATCATCAAAAGCATGTATTCTCACTAATACATCTATCATCAATAGCATGTATTCTCACTAATACATTTATCATCAATAGCATGTATTCTTACTAATACATAGCAGCATATCCTGCAACACACACGATCATATTACAGGATGATCAATCCTGCTCTCTTTAGGACATAGGTCCATGGATGATACGATCCAGATGAAGTTCCAGGATGATCAATCCTTATCACTTTAAGACAAGTCTCATGTCTAGGGACGATGCAATCCCGATCCAGTTCCAGGATGATCAGTCCTTATCAATTTAAGACAAGTCTCATGTCTAGGGACGATGCAATCCCGATCCAGTTCTAGGATGATCAATCCTTATCAATTTAAGACAAGTCTCATGTCTAGGGACGATGCAATCCCGATCCAGTTCCAGGATGATCAATCCTTATCAATTTAAGACAAGTCTCATGTCTAGGGACAATGCAATCCCGATCCAGTTCCAGGATGATCAGTCCTTATCAATTTAAGACAAGTCTCATGTCTAGTGACGATGCAATCCCGATCCAGTTCCAGGATGATCAATCCTTATCAATTTAAGACAAGTCTCATGTCTCGGGACGATGCAATCCTGATCCAGTTCCAGGATGATCAGTCCCTATCAATTTAATACAAGTCTCATGTCTAGGGATGATGCAATCCCGATCCAGTTCCAGGATGATCAGTCCTTATCAATTTAAGACAAGTCTCATGTCTAGGGACGATGCAATCCCGTCACGTACATTTTGAACCGAGGTCCAGGGACGATGCAGTCCTATCTTCAATTCTCAGAGACATCAGTCTACAGATCAATTCTCGGACCTAAGTCCGGGGAAGATACAATCCCCTACCTGTTCATTCAAGACTTTATTTTCAGAGACATCATGTCTACGGCTCTCTTTTAGAACATGTGTTCAAGGATGATACAATCCCTCTTCTTTCTCGAAGACATCTGTCTATGGCTCACTTTAGGACTAAAGTCTAGGGATGATCCAATCCCCAAATGTCCACCAAGGACTTCATTCTCGAAGACATCATGTCTATGGCTCTCTTGAGGATGATGCAATCCTATCATGTCCACCAAGGACTTCATTCTTGAAGACATACGTCTACATCTCTTTTGAGGATGATGCAATCCTATCATGTCCACCAAGGACTTCATTCTCGAAGACATACGTCTACGGATATTTTGAGGATGATGCAATCCTATCATGTCCACCAAGGACTTCATTCTCGAAGACATACGTCTACGGCTCTCTTGAGAATGATGCAATCCTATCATGTCCACCAAGGACTTCATTCTCGAAGACATGCTTCTATGGCTCTCTTGAGGATGATGCAATCCTATCATGTCCACCAAGGACTTCATTATCGAAGACATACGTCTACGACTCTCTTTAGAACATGTGTTCAAGGATGATGCAATCCCTCTTCTTTCTCGGAGACACCTGTCTACGGCTTCTTTCAGAATATATGTTCAAGGATGATGCAATCCCCTTGTCACCTTAGACCCTGTCTAAGGACCATCCACCAACCTCTCTGTCGGCATCACCAATATAGGTATCCACATCATTGACCTCACTGTTGATGCGGGAAATCTCATCATAAGTAATCACATCACTCCCTCTTTCGAGGAGGGTCCTTCTTAACTATATTAAGTTTGTCTTGGAAAACTTTACTTGAGGTAGAGGTTTGGTTAGTGCATTGGTAACTTGTTACGAATTCGAACATTAACCATATCTTGTATATAGAAATGTCATATCTCTATGTGCTTTGACTTATCATGGAACACTAGATTCTCTGCCATTTTGGTACAACTCTGTTTGTCACATAGGATCATAGTTGGGTCCATCTCTAAGTCAATTCTGAAGCCATACCGCTTCACAATTAGCAAAGCAAGCAGCCATATATTATGCTTGTGCTAAGATCCACACTAGATTGTTTCCTGCTCAACCACGAGATCATGGCTGATCCCAGACAATAACATCCTCTCGATGTGCTCTTCCTGTCTGATACACTTCTTTCCCAATCAACATCTGTGTAGCCATCTGAAGTCATGATCTCTAAGATAACATAGATAAAAGTCTATTGTATCCTTTAGGTACCACATCACATGATTTGCAGCTTATTAGGTGAACACATCTAGTTTCCACTAGATATTGACTCAAGGTGTTCACAACAAAGCATATATCTGACCTAGTATTCGTTAGACACATCAATGACTCAATATTTTGTCTGTACATAGTTCTATCCACTAACTCTAATGAGTCATCTGCTAACAACTTCAAGAGTGGCCATACCAACACATCAAGTCCTTTTAATATTTCTCAGCATACTTTCCTTGGTTGAGAAATATTCCTTCTGAGCATTGCCATACTTCCAGACCTAGGAAGTAATGCATCAATCTGAGATCTTTCATTTTCATTTCTGCATTGAATGATCTTCTGCATATCTATCTGTGCCATCTCTCGTTAGATGGGTCTACTGATATGAGCCTCAATATCATTCAAACTCTGTGGTGAGTTCCTTCTTGCATCCATGTCATCTGTGTATAGAAACCATATTCAACCTTGTAGCAAAGGTTGAGATCCACATCACCCATGGTGATCATTAAGCTCATCAATTGATTATCGATCCTGGGAACCCATACAAAGCCTTATTCACACTTCTTCTTTAATTACACCATTAAGGGAATGGTCTTATCTAGCCACTTGGAGCAAACATCTCATCATGATTCTCTTCCTCTTTCTAGGAGAATCTTCTAGCCACAAGCCTTCTATAGTGTGTTTGATTTGTAAATCTTTTGTTGAGCATCCATCGCTTGTTCAGTGTTCATCATTCATCATGATCTTTCCTACAAATCAAAATTAAGTACATGATTAGTAATACTTCATAATCATCAAATCATATTGTCATGATAACCTATTATGCATACAGATATCATTTACATAGTTATGCAACTATTTTGACCAATACTTTGGCACAACACTTTTCCATATTCTGTATGCATACAGTGGCTATCTAGATGCCTTCCATCTCTACCAGAACATACTATCGAGAGTGTGCACAGCTCTCAGCATGTCAACAAAGAGGTTTCATTATAGACAAGCAACAATGGAATGTTTGTCCAACTTACCAATCATATGCATATTAGTAGTATACTGTTTCAATGCTCTATGAATGTTTACACTCAGCATGATATATTCTAGGAATACAAATATGCATACAAGCAATATCATTTACTATTTCAAATAACAACTCAAATACTTATATTTTATGTTTGTGTGGTTGCCTCCCACTTGATCTTCTATATGTCTTTTGAACTTTTATTCATTCTGTACCACTGTGCATGCTCAAGTGTGCACTAGTGTCATCCTCATGATCTCATACACAAACATACATTCATTAGTATATTCTCAAAACATTCTAATTCTAAATAATCTTGAATATGTATAGTCATGATCATTAGTATTCAGGGTTTCAAGGAAGTCTTCTTTTACTCATGCATATTCTTGTTTGATCATAGTACTCTTCTGGTTAATTAAATCATCAAGACAAGAGACATAATATGCATAAACCCTTGATTACTAACTTTATGAATAAGCATAACCAATCATACCAAGTATACTTATATAAGGGATCCTAACACAAGGTCTAACTTGAAATGAGAAAACATACCTGGATTAGTATACCTGCTTAGTTATGTACAACATACCTCGTAAGTAGAACAAAGATTATGGATGAATCTTTGTCTTCATGTTTGTCATGGTCATGGAACTTGATTTGTATTTCATGATGTACCTGTATCTTGTTAGCAGATAACATCAACCTCACACAACACCATAATGCATTAGTACAATCATATAGCCCTAATTAATGAATGTCTTCAGTCATTCACATGCATTCATATTGTTACTAGGGTGATAAGACAATTCTAACATTAATCAAGATTGTACTAATAAATAATATGAAGACAAACACATTACGAACTTAATCAAGAATCAGATTTCAAGACATACCTGAACTCCTTAAGTCATACCTGTCGAGACTTCTTGTATTCTTCTTATGTAAGGCCTTAGCCTTAACTCCCCCTGAAACTTGATCTAGAGCTTGATTAGGGTTTTCTAGAGAAACCCTAAAAATTGAATCTTTGACTTTCACACTTCTAAATGGATGGAAGGATTTGTCTTGCTAAGCTGATCAAACTAGCATACTTCAATTTTGAAATCTCCAAAATTTGACCCCTCAAAATTGCCTTCGAAACTTCTAGATCTTCTGGAAAGGAACCCGAACTAGAGTTTGATGAAGCCCACCCTTCTTCCCAATCAAAAGGTTTGATCCAAAGCTCTAAACTCTTATTTTTCTAAGCAGCTTCCAGCCATGGTTACAGACTTCAAAAATCCCAACTTTTGCTGAAGCCCTAATTTTCCATCTTTCCGATCAAAATCCCGAACTGGGGTTTGATCAAGACCAGTCTTCTACCCAACCAAAAAATTCGATATTGGACTCTAAATTTTGATTTTCCTGAGTAGCATTCAGCCGTGGATTTCGATTCCAAAAATTCTAACTTTCTCCAAAACCCTAAATTCTGGAAGCCATGAATGAAGGTGCTCCAAAAATAATTATGTTTTGACAGAAATATGTACCTGATTGTTTCTGCTGTAACTCCAAACTTTTCGCTCCACAGGGTTTGAAATTTTTTTTTGTTGTATCTTGACCTGTCATCTTTCCATCCCGACAGGTCTGACCTCAATTGGATTTTCTGAGAGAGAGTTATGCCAAGTGTCGCAACGTGACCTTTTTATGGATAAAACAGGAGATCGAACTTGTACGACGTTCCACATGTCACTGGTTCAACTTCGGCATATGAACACATTCCCTGAGATAGTACAGTCTGTGTACTACCTGTCACTTTTTACGAAATTGCATTTGGAGCTTCCTAGCCCAAGTTATGCCAAGTGTCGCAACGTGACCTGTTTATGGGATAAAACAGGAGAGCGAACTTGTACGGCTTACCACGTGTCACTGGTTCAACTTCGGCCTCTAAAAACATTTCCGGAGATAGTACAATCTGTCTACTACCTGTCACTTTTTACAAACTTTCATTTGGAGCTTCCTAGCCCACGTTATGACCTTTTTTCCTAGGTCACCTAATTTTGACTGAGATCTGGAAGAGGTAGAAACCCTAACTTGTACTGATCATAACTTACAAAGTACAACGAATCTGAGGGTTCCCTTTGGACAAAAGATACCTGGAGATGGTTTCTACGACCTGTAAAGGTTTCAAATCCTGAACCTTTTCCAAAATGGATTTATGGCGAAAGTTCCACGATGACGTATTTTTGCTATATAAAACCCTAACCTTCAAATTGTCGTAAGTAAAGCAAGTGTCGTAAGTGCCATACCTTGCCTTCCTTCAGGTTAGCTCTGATACCATGTTAATATTTAATATGCTAAGACAGAAAATATCAGCATTACATTCCATTTCACAATAATAGCATATACAGGATCACTGAAGAAACAACAAGCACAACATAAACACAAGAGACACAGATTTATCCTGGGAAACCCTCATGGGGTAGAAAACCCAGCAAAGCTTCCTCAATATAGATGAACAACAATATACAAAGATGCAAACCCTGAGCATAAGATCCTCCTTCTACATAGCAGACCTCTCCTCCACAAGTGCGCCACTCTCAAGTGAGTGAGTGTGTGTTAAATGAGGAATACACCTCCTCTATTTATACACTACTCCGACTTGTCTTTTACACAAGACATGTAGGCTCGTATTTAACCAATGGGTTAAATACACCACTACGACTGACTGGGCTGACCCCTCTAGGGTGGTCTAATAACCCTTTGACCCACATAACACATATAGAGCCGACCCCCACTAGGGAAGTCTAATAACCCAAGTTACCACATTCCGATGGAGGAATAAACATCTCCGGATATACAATAAGATCTTCATGGAGGAATGAAACATCTCTGGAATAATAAAGTACAAATATAATATTCTTTGAAGTTATAATATCTCAACACAAGTTGCACTTTCTTTAGCTGTCACCTTATCCTGCAAGCACTTGGACTGCCTAATGAGCTTGTGAATTTTAGCTATAACAGGAGACATGTGCTTGATGACAACAGTAAGAACCCCCACCTTCCAAGCCTTTTTCAGATCATGAGGCTTTTTGTAAGGGGGAGGCCCTTGTCCTTTTGGAAAACCTAATTGTGGCCACCAATCCTCGTTAGTAGTTGGCCACCAAGGAGGAGAAATACCCTTTTCTAAGGGATATCTCCGGTGAGGAGGATCACAGTGTTGCATGAGGGAAGAAAGAAGGGAACCCAATGTGGTATCCTGAAGATCTTGAAGAGTGTGAGGGGTAGGAGCCACAACCATATTATTCTCAATTGCTCTAGGTGTTGCATGTTGTGATTGATATTTGGTAATTGCAGCAGGACCATTCCTGTCAAATCTGACCTTCTCCTTCCACCATGCTCTAATATTGTCAAAGGATCCACATACAAGCTCCCTTTTTCAAGAATAATACCATATACAAAACCTTATGCTTTGCAAATCTCCATCATTTTCAGCATGTACTTTAGTATGCCATCCTGTGTCCAAGACATATTTTTCCTTCATGCTTGTTCTTGTGACTATCCATGTTTTGCTATGTCACTATGATATTTTCCCTTCCCTTGCTCCTTAATGCGTGATCCTTCCACATCTGCTTCTCAAGCTCATCAACATCAATATCATCCTCACTAAGTCCTTCAACATGCATAACCTACCCTCATTTTCACAACACATTGAATCCCCTTCAAGAGGAACATGAAGCATATCCAAATGTGTTGGATAACCCATCTCATCGTAAATCCCCATGACTTCAACTCTGAATTGGTTGTCCCAAATTTTTACAATTGATTGGAGGAAAACAAAGGAAATCCCCAAGTATACAAATTTATGTATCCAGTATATATCCCGCTAATACTTGGCTTCAAGCTCAAAAAGTCCCCATTTGGTCACAATTATTGAAGAAGTAAATAGAGGCCTCTGCATTAGTTTGAAGCGGGGAAGTCCACAAAGGTTAGCACTACATTAGAAAATAAATAAATCAAAGTAAAAAGAAATATCCATGACAGTGTTTAGCAAATCCACAGATACAGACAGCTTATGGAACATACTCTCCAAGCCTGAACTCATATCATAGGCCATTTCCATAGGTACCACCACCTATTGGTTTCTCAGCGCATCATTCAGGCCTTCCAGTATATGCATCTCAGCCTCCTCCATATGCAACACAACCTACATATGCAGGAATTTCATTTGCTTCTAAGCTTGACAACACCATACAGCTCAAACCAATATGCAAAATAAACCTCCATCCATGATCATTGGCACCAAGCGAAAACACTGTGAGGTAGAGACTATTGGAGATGATCAGTGTTTCCTTCATAGGCATCTTCACTGTTGCTTTAAGTTTTGAGTATTTTAAAATTTTAACTAACAATTTAGCTGGGAAAACATGGATGCACATTGCATATATATCCAAATACCGAAGACACTGATACCTCTCAATTCTAAACTTCCTTCATTGTGCCACTGTTAATTCTTTATGGTTTTAATTGGATATGCATCATGTGATTACACCCAACACAATGAATAGTTTAAATTATTGATTTTTTGGAATTTAACAAGTTGATCATTGGCATCCAAACTCATAGACCCAGTAGTCCAGGGTGCAAGTGTTTTTATTTTAATGTTATTTTACAAAATATTTGGCTGATTTTATGGGGGAGACGACAGATTCAAACTCACCACATAACTCCAATCCATATTTTGTTGTTAAAATTAGTATTCCACTTATACATTGCTCTTTTCTCTGATACTTCTCAACTTCTATGGTTAACCTTTCTTACACAGTGGAAATCAAACAACTCTGATTCATTATCTTAACCTTTCTATTTTTATTTTTTTATAATTTTCGCATCCATTTTATGTTAATTATGCAGGGGAAAAATACTATAAGCAATCTGGCAGTGGCAAGCATAGGTCCTGGTCAAAGTCCAGATCAGTCTCAAAGGAAACTTCACATTGGTGGTCTCTCATATGACACGACCAATGATAATATTCTACAAGGTTTTTCCAAATATGGAGAGATAGAAGAAGTTTCAATTGCATATGATAAAAATACCAATAAATCCAGGTTACAAATCGAAGATTTCACTTTTTCTTTAGGATTGGTCGCATAACATGCTTCCCTTGTTAGAGGTTTATGTAATGTTTTTCCAAGGTCTAGTTTATTTGGCTATATTTGTGTTGGTTAATGATGTATGTATTTGTCACCAACAGGGGCTTTGCATTTGTGACTTTCAAGACTATGGAGGCTACAAAGCGGGCACTCAAGGAACCAAACAAAACCATTTATGTAAGTAATAGCTAGTAATGGATGACATTTATCATACTTGTTGAAAGGAAGTTGTTGAACTTGACACCAATGTTCTCTGGTTGGCATGCAAGGAATGAATGTTACTGTAAAACTTACAGCTGATGTTCAGAAGGAGAAGCCATCATCACACCCTGCCGGGTGTCCACAAATGCAACCAATTCCACAGATACAGACAGCTTATGGAACATAATATCCAATCCTGAACTCATATCATAGGCCATTTCCAAAGGTACCACCACCTATTGGTTTCTCAATGCATCATTCAGGCCTTCCAACATATGCATCTCAGCCTCCTCCATATGCAACACAACCTACATATGCAAAAATTTCATTTGCTTCTCAATATGGCACTCTAACCTCGACAACACCATACAGCTCAAACTAGTATGCAAAATATGCAACCTCCATCCATGATCCACGCTTGGTTCAATCAGGATTGCATACATTAGGTTCTGGAAGATGATCATTGGCACCAAGTGAAAACACTGCGAGGTAGAGACTGTTGGAGATGATCAGTGTTTCCTTCATAGGCATCTTCATCGTTGCTTTAAGTTTTGAGTATTTTAAATTTTTAACTAACAATTTAGCTGGGAAAACATGGATGCACATTGCATATATATACAAATACCAGAGACACTGATACCTCTCAAATCTAAATTGCCTTCATTGTGCCACTCTTAATTCTTTATGGTTTTAATTGGATATGCATCATGTGATTACACCCAGCACAATGAATAGTTTAAATTATTGATTTTTTGGAATTTACCGAGTTGATTATCATTGGCATCCAAACTCATAGACCCAGTAGTCCAGGGTGCAAGTGTTTTTATTCTAATGTTATTTTGAAAAATATTTGGCTGATTTTTTGGGGGAGACGACAGATTCAAACTCACCACATAACTCCAATCCATATTTTGCTGCTAAAATTTGTATTCAACTTATACATTGCTCTTTTCTCCGATACTTCTCAACTTCTATGGTTAACCTTTTTTACATAATGGAAATCAAACAACTCTGATTCATTATCTTAACCTTTCTATTTTTATTTTTTTTATAATTTTCGTATCCATTTTATGTTAATTGTACAGGGGAGAATTACCATAAGCAATCTGGCAGTGGCGTTCACAGTTCCTGGTCAAAGTGTAGAGCAGGCTCAAAGGAAACTTTACATTGGTGGTCTCTCATATGACACGACCAATGATAAGCTTCTAGAATATTTTTCCAAATATGGAGAGATAGAAGAAGGTTCAGTTGCATATGATAAAAATACCAATAAATCCAGGTTACAAATCGAAGATTTTAGTTTTTCTTTAGGATTGGTCACATAACATGATTCCCTTGTTAGAGGTTTATGTAATGTTTTTCCAAGGTCTAGTTTATTTGGATATATTTGTGTTGGTTAATGCTGTATGTATTTGTCACCAATAGGGGCTTTTCATTTGTGACTATTGGTCACCCTATATGTCAATTAATTAAAGTTAACACACAGGATGGTCAATATAAATTGTCAAACCCAGGAATGTCTTTTATTTCAAAGGAAATAAGCACAATCTATGCATAAACAGATCAAGCAGTTGATTTACTAAATGTAGATAATGACCCTACCTATATGATCAGCCAACTCATTCCATAAGAAAAATAATCTAATTCATACATCTAAGAATCCAAAGTGCAACAACCTTCCTACAGAAATCAACCCAGCAAGTTAATGATCTAATAATGAAATGGAACTAGATTACTTTTGTAAGAAGTTAAATCCTATAATTATCAAACTACAGTATTCAATCTTTACCAAAATGATCTATCCAGTGGCTACTGTAACTCTACCATTATCTGTCTAATCTATGAATGCAATTGAATATACAACAACAACCAGAATTAAAATACAAGCTTGAACTCTAAACTGATAATTACTGGAATTCCTAGAAATCATAAACAACTGAAAGATATTGGAATTGAGCTTGGCTGTCAGAGCTGATTAAAACACACATGCAATTGAATAAATTATCCTTCACAGTCAACTGTCACACCAATCTGCTACAGCTATTCGAGATGCAATTATAAACTACCAAAATGAAAGCTAATTCTCTGTTGTAGCTACTAATAACATCTGCAATAATTCCACACCACACATCAAAAGTAAAACTAAACTACTCTACCTACTTAAACCGGCTATCTCTGTGAGAAGGCGGGCTCTGGCCTTCTAACAGAGATGCCGAAAGTCACAACAAATTAAGACACGGAAATGAAGAACTCTGCTCTCATATTAATGATGGAAAATCTTCATTATCAGTGCTCTGTTATAGCTTATGTAAAATGGTAATTGTCCAACCCCAGGCTACAAGAGCCTTCTGGAATTTATACAAGGAAAATATATTTTTTAGATCCACTATATTCGTGCAGCAATGAAGATCTATGATCTTCATGCTGCGGAGTTACAACTAACTGATACAGCCGTATTAAACAAGGTTGCTAATTGTGAAGGATGTTGTTGCTCTGATAATTAATGGATCAATAGACTCAGCAACTAGAATGCAACCTGTCTGTCGTAGCTAGGCTCTGTTTCAGTGGAATCTGTTACAGTGAGGATCTGTTACAACTCACGTGGAAGGTGCATTGTTCCTTGGAGTATGATAAATCAGACCTGGAAGAGTAACGGCTGGCGCCAATTGGCTGATACACCTGTGCTTCATATTTTGACTAAATGAACTCACAAATGTTAGCATAAACCAAGGGTCGGGATTCGTAACCATAACAATCTTAGCCATAATTAAATGAAACAATAATGATTTATACCTTGTCAGGATTGATGATTGATTTGGAAAAGGCATGTATATGGTTTACGAAAGTAATGTAAAATTTGGCAAAATGATGAAATAGGTATGGTTAAAAAGGGACATTTCCAGGGCCCAACATCTCCCCCCACTTATCCATTTCCATGTTCTCATGCAACAACTGATTAGTTTTATTCTGAGGCTGACCCCTATTCATATTATGCTAGTTGAGGAAATAAAATTTTCCAATCAATTATTGGGAATGTTGGTTCTTGTGCGAAAGCACCCTCCTGCCCCTAGCAGCTTCAATCTAAAATACACTTCCAACAAAATTTTAAGGTGGCTGGTTCTTGTGTGACAGTGCCCTTTTTCCTGATAATTTTAGTTTGTTGGATCGACTTGATGCCTTCAAAACGATGAGGTTGAGCTCGAAAAGAACTTCTCTGATTGCCTTGCTCTTACAGATCCATGAACTGCTAGGTCTGCCTTTGTAACTTTAAGCCTTGCCAAATTAAAAATATCTCCACATTTTGGACATATTATCTCTTGCTATACTCCAATTCCCAGAATAATCAATAAATTCCTCAATTGATCTTTAGCTTCCGCCCTTGCATCCACATACTTCTTTGCCTGTTCCTTGCATGTCTCCTTCCATTTCTCTAATTCTTCCCGAAGATCTTGCACCTCCTTCTTTAGCAACTAATTTTCAAATAGAAGATTATCTAATTGAGGTTCTTCTACAGTAGGTTCTTGTGTGTCAGTAGGTGGTTGGGGTTTAAAAATAGGAGTCCCACTATCTACCCTGACCAAACGACCTGCTTCTGCTGCAGTCACAATTTCAATTCTCCTCTTCTTCACTGAGCAAGATGACTAGCCCATGCTCACCGTCCCTCCCTTTCCCCGAGGCAAGGAAAATCCCATTGCCTTAGAAATAGATCCAACACCCTCCTTATGATTTAGAGTCCTTATGATTGTGGGAGAAGATTCTACGTTTGGGATTGCTTGTTCATTTTCTGATATTGCCTTTGCTTGAGGGTTTTCATTTTCCATTTCAATTTCAGCTACCCTTGTTTCATCCTCCTCTGCTTCTATCTCTTCGGGTATTCCATCTTCTCTCCCCCCAGCTAAATTTGAGGAACTCCAGTCCTCATGCAATATTTCTAAAGACATTTCACGAGGGAGGTTTGGCCAATCCAGAAATTGATCCCATGTCAAATTATGTTGTGCAAGGGCTTGGAAGATCAGCAATTTAATGAGCCCATGATTTGTGAGGGATGCTAAGGGGTTTTTAGCACCTTTAACATAGTAAGCCATGTGTTGCAAAGATTGAAAAAGAAAGTACAACATGTTTAGCAATCAGCTGTCTCGTAAATGTGATAGGAGTAAAAATTCATTGATATAAACAACACTATACCTCCCCTCATAGGTAATATATTTATTCAAAAATATTTCAACTTGGTTCCACGGATGTGGAAGAGTTTCCAAGGCTGTTCCCCTGTGCAATGGTCGGACCCTTTCTCTAGCTGCAAGAAAGTCTTCAACTGCAGTTGGATGATAGCGCTTTTGACTAAACCAATGTCGCCCAACTCTGGGAAGTCCTATTACTTCCACTAGAATTACCTCTGAAACATCTACCCTTATTCCTCAAACCTTTGAATGAGTTCGTCAAATTTTGAGCAAATTCAAGGGTCGCTTCCTCATGAAAACCACTCAAGCATTGAAAATAAGTCGTCCATCCTGCTTCTTGAAAAATGACAAAGACATCTTTGTTTCTGTATAGGGATTCTATTGTTAGAGGTTCATATCTCACAGGAATACCCATATCACTGGACTTCTGCAAGAAGTTGTAACAAATGTGCCAGTCATAGCTCCAGCTATCGAACTGTCTGCATGCGGGCACGGTTGACAGATAGTCAAGAGTTGAATTGAGCCATGTTGGAAAGGTGGCGGTGTAAGTTTTGAAGTAAGATTTATGGCTGGTTTTTCACACGAATTAGATATAATGATAATCATGATCAGGAGTATGGGTAATGGCTTTAAACACAATTTTCGCCGGGATAAATGGCAGGGATAAATGACAGGCATAACCATTATTATTCGCGATGTCAATAAATTCCTAATCATGATTATAGTTACAACCCGTACCTTCACGCTATGCATCCATCAGTGAATTAATCGGCATGGTGCACCAACCATCATAGCCTGCCTTCATCATCTCCGTCATTAGAAATAAGCATAAATGCACATGTGCTGAAGTGATGTGGCCACTGCTACTTGGGCTGACAGCTACACAAAGCACCCGAAATTTTCCTTTGTGGAAAACCATGATTGGATCTTGTGGAGCGAGCGACAAAACTGTCACCTAATCACATCATTATTGGCATCATCAATCGGAGAGCAGACAAACTAGCGGAGTCATAGTTGCTAGACTTAGCAAAATAAGCGAAAATGGCGGAGTCACAGCTGTACGGAAGGAGCAGAAATGAAGTGGAAATAATGGAGTCACAGCTGCTAGATTTAACAGAATGGACAAAGGTAGTGGAGTCACAGCTGCTGGAAAGGGGTCAAAATGAAACGGAAATAGCGGAGTAGCAGCTTCCAAACTTAGAAAGGTGAGCGGAAATAGTGGAGTCGCAGCTGCAGAATTTGGCAGAACGGGCAAAAGTGGCGGAGTCACAGTCGCGGAAAAATGAAGTAAAGGGAAAATGGCGGAGTCACAGCTGTTGGGTTTAGCGGAATGGACAAAGGTAGCAGAGTCGCAGCTATGGAATTTGGCAGAAAGGGCAAAAGTGGCAAAGTCACACCTGCAAAAATAGGAAGAATAGCAAGGCAAGGAGTCGCAGCTGTGTCAGAATGAAGTAACATGCAATTTTTCAGCTGACTGCTGAAAGATAACAAATCATTTATCTTATTTAAAAGAGATTTATTAGATCAAAAACATATGTGGAGTGTCTGCAATTGTCTGGCCCAGTCACGGCTGCTGCTCCTCCAATTAGTTCCTACACATAGTTCTTCAAAACAAACCGATCAAGTGCAAAAATAAAAATAGATAAAATACAGAATGAAAGAAAAACCAATTATTTATGTACAAAATATGTATGGAAATTGCAGCTTTTAGGAATTCACAAGGTTTGAGAAAGATCCCTGCCCTGGCGTTAACTGATAGTCTAGATCACCTACAACGTGTGAAACAAAAGCTTCCCTTGAGATCAGCTTGTGATACAGTCGCAGCCGATGACCATTTGTGAATAATGGTACTTTGTTTTCATCAATGGTGATCAACCAGACTATTCCATTATCGAATACCCAATCTATCTGATAGGGTCCCAACAAACGGGTGCATAATTTTCCTTTAAATTCCCTCTTAAATTGTGAATCATACAACAAGGCCCAGTCCCCTTCTTGGAAGAATTTCTTCTTTATAAATCGATCATGCCACTTAGAGAGCTATTGTTGTACTAAAGCTGTATGATTTACTGCAACTGTGCACTTCTCATCCAATTCATTGAGTTGATTCAGCTGGTTCCTCTGTGCCTCTGATAAATCCAGGTTTGCTTCCACAGCTATTTTCAAGGTTCTGATTTCAAATTCAATTGGAAAAACAACGTTCTTACCATACACTAACTCGTATGGGGAAAAACCAGTGGTGTTACGCCACGTAGTACGATAGGCCCATAGTGCCTATAGAAGCCTTTCATCCCAATCTTTACGATGGCTCTTCACTGTTTTTGTCAGAATGGCCTCGATAACCTTGTTTGTGCTCTCCACTTGGCCATTCGCTTGTGGATGATATGGCGAGGTTGTTCTGTGTTGAATATGAAATTTCTGTAACAGTGATTCCAACTTGTGAGACACAAACTGTGGTCCACCATCTGTAATGATCTCCTTAGGTACTCTGAACCGAGTAAAAATCTCTTCATACAGGAAATCAATCACAGCCTGATCATTGGCCTTGACCAATGTTGGGTCCAGGAAATGCCCCTTTTTGGCTACCTCTATTACACCTTTTTGCCCTAATTCTATCCCATTTTCATGAGCTATATCCATGTCTTTCCAGATCAATCTATAACATTGACATTAATAATTTGTTATTACTTTATTTGTTTTTATTCCTAAGACTATTAAAGATTATGGATCTTAGTCCTTGGTTTATATTAATTTATGTGATTTTATTTAGCTAAGGTCTAAAAGCGCAGGTGCACCAGCCCAGCAGTGCCAGCTGTGACTCTTCAACATTAGCTCCTCATATTCTAAGGGACAACGCATCCTCCACGCGAGCTGTAACATATTTCCACTGTAACAGGTCGCATTGAAGAAGAGCTTAGTTGTAACAGACAGGTGGCATTCCAGCTATCAAGTATGTTGATCCAATTGCCATCGGGACAATAACATCCTTCAGTATTAACACCATTATTCAACACGTTGTATCAGTTAGCTGTAACTGCGCAGCACGAAGATCATAGATCTTCATTGCTGCATTATTTTTGTGGATCTAAAACTGTCTTTCTTTTTATATAAATTCCAGAAAGCTCTCGTAGCCTAGGGTTGGACAATCATTACTAGTGTAAGCTATAACAGAGCATTGGAGCTCATGATCTTCCATTAATAATATGAGAGTAGAATTCTTCACTTCTGAGTTTTAATTAGCTATGACTCTCGGTGTCTCTATTAGAAGGCCAGGGCCCGCCTTCTCACAGAGATAGTCGATTTAAGTAGGTAGAATAGTTTAATTTCATTTCTGTTGTGTGGTGTGGAAAGTTGCATACATTGTTGATAGCTGTAATAGAGAATAGTTTACTTTCATTTCTATTGTGTGGTGTGGAAAGTTGCAGGTATTGCTGATAGCTGTAACAGAGATTAGCTTCCTTGTTGGTAGTTTACAATTGCATCTTGAATAGCTGTAGCAGAGTGGTGTGAGAGTCGATTGTGTAGAAAAATTCAATTAATTGCATGTGTGTTTTAATCAGTTGTAACAGCCAAGCTCGATCCCAATCAATTGGTAGTTATTTATGCTTTCTAGGACTTCCAGTAATCATCAATAGAGTTCAAGCTTGTATTTCAATTCTGGTTGCTGTTGTATCTTTAATTGCATATATAGATTAGACATATAATGTTGGAGTTATAGTAGTCACTGGATAGATCATTTTGGTAAAGGTTGAATGCTGTAGTTTGATGATCATAAGGATTTAACTTCTTGCAAAATTAATTTCATTTCATTTCATTATTAGATCATTAACTTTCTGTATTGATTTTGTAAGAAGGATTGTTTCAATTGGGATTTGTAGATGTGTGAATTAGATTAGTTGCTTAGGGAATGAGTTGGATGAGCATCTAGGTAGGATCATTACTTACATTCATTAATCAACTGCTTAATCTATTTATGCATAGATTGTGCTCATTACCTTTGAAATAAAAGACCTTCCTGGGTTTGACAATTTATATTGATCATTCTGTGTGTTAGCTTTAATTAACTGACATATAGAGTGCCCAACATTTTGGCGTCATTGCCAGGGATGGTGATAGATAGATAGAGCTAGTAGTTGGTTTCATTTGATTTTACTTTAGTTCAATATTGTTTTTACGGCATGCATGAATACAAGAAAAACAAATCGAGAACCCCCTTTGAATACTAACATTACAGGTGGAAGAGGCCGAGGTCGTAATGCAGGTCAGGGAAGACACACTTATATTGATGAGATAATTGCTAGAGCTGATTCTTCCACTAGACCATAGCGGAACTCTATGGGTAGGGGAAATTATGTTCCTCCTAATCTTGAACATTCAGCATCCACAGTGGAGAATACAACGGAACCTTCAACTCCTGTTGCAGAAAGTAAACCTCTTGAAGATAAGGGAAGTGCTGTAGGTGCACCAAATAGAGAGGAGATTTATCATATTGACAAAACCAGAGTTACTAAAGAGGTGTGGTTGGAGACTCGCAAAATAGAAGAAGAAGAAAGAAGGAAAAAATAAGAGAGGAGAAAAGAGGAAGAATCTAAAGCAGAGGAAGAACGCATAAAAGAGACTATTGAGTTTTGGACCAGAACCATGGTTGATAGAGAACAAGGGGGTGAGAATGAACATGAGGACCACCGGGAGGAAGAAGGAAAAAATAATCATCCTGGTAATACTGTGGCTACATTAGAATTCCCAATCCTTTAGACACCTGGAGCAGCTCCTATGAAGAATATCTCACCATCAGTCCTCCCTAATTTCCATGGTAAGTCTTCTGAGGATCCTAATGAGTTTCCTTTTGAGTTTGATATTCTCTGTCGCAGCTATGATTACACCTCCAGTGTTGAGAAGCTGAAGCTATTCCCAGCAACCTTGAAAGGAAATGCTCTGCACTGGTTCATGAGTTTGGGCCATGAGACCATTACTACTTGGGACCAAATGAAGAACACCTTCCTTTCTAAATATCAAGAATATTGCAGAACTAGAGATGGAAAGGAAGAGTTGTTCAAAATGGTTCAAAAGGATGAAGAGAGTTTGGAAGACTTTGTGGAGAGATTACTGTACAATTTGCAAAGATCTGGTCATGCTGAGATTGGCAAGGATGTGCTCAAGATCATCTTGCTAAGAGGAATCAGGGAAGATTTCCTTGACATGTTGAATCTGCTTGGTAAAGGGGATATCTTGAAGGAACCTTTTGAAAAAATTGTTGAATTATGCCGAAGGTAATCCAAGGGATCTTCCAGAACCAACAAATGAGACAAGGATCGAGATCAAGATTTTTTCACTAGGACTCAGAAGTCAGCTAGTGGAGGTGCCACTTGAGCAGAAATAGGCAACCTACTGGAGAACTTTAAAACAGATATGATGAGTTCCCTGTCCTCAGAGTTGGATGCCATGAAGGCAAATAGAGACAAGTAATAGAAGATCTTACACTTGGAGTATTCTGTCCCAAATGTAGAAAGAAGCATCCACTGAAGGAGTGCCCGTTGGACAAAGTAGAGGTATGTAGGATATGTGAACTTGAGCATGAAACTAAAGAGTGTCCTTCATTACCTAAGGTTAAAGTAGTCCTGCAGGCGTCTATTCCTGATGTAGATCCAACATACTTTATGGCATAGAAGAAACCATGGCAGCCTAGAAACCAAGGTATGAATCCAGATCCAACATTTTTTCTGCATAATATGAATGGAATGAACAACATGCATAATATGAATACACAATTCCCTTCACAATTTTCCAACAACCAGTGGCATCCATCTCAGAACCCAATGCAAAATTCTAATTCATGGACACCTTGGCCACAACAGTAAAACCAAGCTCCTTGGAATTCCAACTGGAGGAACCCTTACCAAGGAAATAACTTTCCCCATCACCAGACTCAGTATCAACAATACCCTCCTCAACAGTATTAGCACCAGCAGTATCAGCAACCACAACTCCCTTTCCAAAACAATGCCGCACCCATGAATGCACCACTTCGACCCCAACTACCTACACAACCTAGCCCGAACCCAAACAATAAAGTAGTCCATCAGTTTGAGACTTCCAACATGCCTGCATACTCCATTACTCAGATTCCCTGCAATGATATACAATTACGATCAGGGAGGGTAGTGGAGCCTATTATCACTGAGGATATGTCATCCCCATTGACTGAAACTGGAGTAAATCAACACTATTCAGCAAGCCCCATTATTGAGGATGCTGATACTCCTACTAAAGCAGCAGCTGAAACTCAGGAAGCAACACACAATCTTCTACAGCCTACATAGTTGAACAGAGAACCACCATATCCTGAACGATTGCAGATGCAGAAGACAATGGAATAGCCCCAATTTGATCTCGTGGGAGAGTTGAAGAATTTATATGTTAAAATTCCACTGTTACAGGCCCTTCATGATGTGCCTATTTATGCTAAGACAGTTAAAGATTTGTGTGTTAAGAAACCAGGAAGAAGGCCCAGGGATCCTCCCACTGTCCACATGCTGGGAAACTTGTCAGAATTAATAATGGGAAAGGCCCCTGTGGCAAAGTTTGATGACCCTGGGAACCCGACTGTTACAGTGCACATAGGGAACACACGGATTCCAAATTTCTTGGTGGATTTGGGCGCAGCTATTAATGTTATGACCATGAAAACTGTGAAGGAATTGGGACTCACTAATCTTCGGCCAACCCCTACTGTTTTGGAACTTGCTGATAGATCAACGATCAAGCCTGAAGGAATTTTAGATGACCTTGTAATCGCAGTATACTTGTGGGAATACCCTGTAGACTTTTTGGTGTTACACCCAAAATCTCAGTTGGGGGGACACCCACTGATCCTGGGAAGACCATGGTTGGCCACAGCTGATGCCTGTATCAGCTGTCGGTCAGGTTCTATGACCATTTCAGATGCGACTGAGATCAAGAATCTAACCCTATACCCTCCAGCTCGACCAAGCATAGAAGCTGACACTCCATTATGGGTAGATTTGGAGGAGGAAGAGGGAGTTCAACCACTATTAACCATACGGAGAGCCTTGACATTTAAAGATGAAACAGAGGATGATGCCATTCATAGTTTCATCACTGCACCCACGTCAGTCAATAAGAATGTTTATCAGATCTTGGAAAGTATTTTAGCTGCAACAAAACAAGAAAACCTTACAGAAGAAACTCTGATCAGTGATGACAATGTAATTCCAGTACTTAAGAATTCAAAAAGTGTTCCAGTGGAGGTTGAGCCAGGAAAAACATTGAATATTAATCCTAATCTGGAACCTAGCGAGCTGGAACAGCTAGTCACTCTGTTGAAATGACATAGGGGAGCTTTTGCTTGGGAGTACACAGATATGAAGGGGATTCCCTCTCATCTGTGTACTCGTCACATTTATATTAAAAGTGACTCCAGGCATGTATGCCAACCCCAATGAAGGATGAACCCGAACCTGAGAGACATAGTGAAAGAGGAAATCCAGAAACCGTTGGAAGCTGGATTCATATATCCAATTTCAGATAGTGAGTGGGTTTCTCCACTTGTGATCGTGCCAAAGAAAAATGGGAAATGGAGGGTCTATGTGGATTACAGAGAATTGAACAAGGCAACGCAAAAAGACCATTTCCCTTTACCCTTCATCGATCAGGTCCTTGATACCTTGTCTGGGAAGAAGTATTTCTCTTTTCTGGATGGCTTTAGTGGCTACAACCAGATTCAGATTGCTCCAAAAGATCAGGACAAAACCACTTTCACTTGTCCTTGGGGAACTTTTGCATACCGAGTACTTCCTTTTGGGTTGTGCAATGCACCAGCTACATTTCAGAGGGCAGTGATTGGAATCTTTTCAAAAATGGTGAATGATTGCATGGAAATATTTATGGATGACTTTACTCCATATGGTGACAGCTATGAAAAAGCACTGAAGAACTTAGAAAAGGTGTTGAAACGCTATGAACAAAGTCAGCTCTCTTTGAGCACTGAAAAGTGCCGCATGATGATGAGTGACGGCATAGTGATAAGGCACTTCATCTCTTCTACTGGTATCCAGGTAGACCCATCTAAAATCAAGGCAATTGAAAACATACCAACTCCTAGAACTCAGAAGGATGTGCATAGCTTCTTGGGGCATGCTAGTTATTACAGAAGATTCATAGAAATTTTTTCCAAACTGGCTTCTCCTTTGTTCACTTTGTTAATGAAGGATGCACACTTTATCTGGAATGATGCATGCCAAACAACATTCACTGAGCTAAAAAAGAGGCTATCCACAGCACCCATCTTGAGAGGACACAATTGGGCTCTGCCTTTCCATATTTCTTCAGATGCTTCAGACACTGCCATTGGAGCAGTTTTGGGATAGCAGGAAGGTAATGCTCCTTATGCTATTTATTATATTAATAAAAATCTATCTCCTGCTGAACTGAATTATACTATCACAAAAAAAGAATTCCTTGCCATTGTTTATGCCATCAATAAGTTTAGGCATTATATTACTGGATATTCTACTTTGGTTCACATTGATCATTTTTCCATCAAGTATTTAATGAATAAACCAATCACGAATGATAGAGTTACTAGATGGCTATTACTGCTACAGGAATTTGATATCACAATTATTTATAGACCAGGAAAGGAAAATGTTGTTGCAGATTTCTTATCTCGACTTACTAACAGTGATGACAATTTACCAGTCGAAGATTCCTTCCCTGACGAACATTTGTTCGCAGTATCAGCTCATTCCCCATGGTATGCAAATATTGCTAACTTTTTGGCTGCAGGTAAGCTTCCAGCACATCTGTTGAAGAGAGAAAGAAAGAAAATCATACATCAGAGTGCTAGGTACTGCTGGATTGATGGCCATCTTTTCTACACTGGGCTTGATTTAGAAATCAGAAGATGTGTTAGAGAGGATGAAATCTTCAGCATTATTAAAGCTTGCCATGATGAGCCCTGTGGGGGACATTTTGCTGACAAGAGGACAGGTCATAAAGTTTTGAGAATGGGCTATTTCTGGCCTACATTATTCAGGGATGCAAAGAAGTATGTTCAGGCATGTGATAACTTCCAGAGGATGGGCCAACCCAACAGATTAGATGAGATTCCTTTATAGCCATAGCTTGTGGTTGAACCATTTGACAGGTGGGCCCTAGATTTTGCAGGGCCTATCAACCCTCCCTCAAAGCAGAAAGTTCATATCTTGGTTTGCACGGACTATATGACTAAATGGGTGGAAGTTGTAGCCTTGGTTAAGGCCAATGATCAGGTTGTGATTGATTTCCTGTATGAAGGAATTTTTACTCGCTTTGGAGTACCGAAGGAGATCATTACAGACAGTGGACCACAGTTTGTATCTCACAAGCTGGAAGCACTGTTGCAGAAATTTCATATTCAGCACAGAATAACCTCACCCTATCATCCACAGGCCAATGGGCAGGTGGAGAGCACAAACAAGATTATTGAGGTTATTTTGAAAAAAATAGTGAAGAGCCATCATAAAGATTGGGTTGAAAGACTTCCAGAGGCACTGTGGGCCTATCGTACTACTTGGCGTAACACCACTGGTTTTTCCCCATATGAGCTAGTATATGGAAAGAACGTTGTTTTCCCAATTGAATTTGAAATCAAAACTTTGAAAACAACTGTTGAAGCAAATCTGGATTTATCAGAGGTTCATAGGAATCGACTGAATCAGCTCAATGAATTGGATGAGAAATGCACAGCTGCAGTGCATCATACAGCTTTAATCCAACAACAACACTCTAGATGGCATGACAGATTTATAAAGAAAAGAGTCTTCCAGGAAGAATACTGGGCCCTGTTGTATGATTCACGGTTTAAGAGGGATTTTAAAGGAAAATTGTGCACCCGTTGGTTGGCACCCTATCAAATAGATCGGGTATTTGATAATGGAATGGTCTAATTGATCATCATTGCTGAGAACAAAGTACCATTATTCGCAAATGGTCATCGGCTGCGACTGTATCACAGGCCAATCTCAAGGGAAGCTTTTATTTCACAAGTTGCATCTGATCTAGAGTATCAGTTAACGTCAGGGCAGGGATTTTTAAACCCTTTAAATTCCTAAAAAGTTGCAATTTCCACACATATTTTTGTACATAAATAATCGGTTGTTCTTTCATTTTGTATTTTATCTATTTTTAATTTTTCTTGCACCTGATCGGTTTGTTTTTAAGAACTGTGTGCAGGAACTTATTGGAGGAGCAGCAGCCATGACTGGGCCAGATGACTGCAGACACCCCATATTTGTTCCTGATCTAATAAATCTCTTTGAATAAGATGGATATTTCATGGTCTGTCACAAACAAAATTTGATTCTACTATAGTTGGGCACAGCTGCGACTATGCCACATTTTCCTATTCTACCAAATTCGCAGCTGCAACTCCACCACATTTGTCTATTCTGCCAAATTCGCAGCTACGACTCTACTACATTTTCCCATTCTGCTAAAATTCACAGCTGTGACTCTGCCACTTTTGCTCATTCGGCCAAATCCCGCGGCTGCAACTCCGCTACTTCTGCTTATCTTTCTAATTTGGCAGCTGCTACTTCTCCATTTTCATCTCATTTTTACTCCTTCCCAGCAGCTGCGACTCCTCCACTTTTGTCCATTCCGCTAAGTATGGAAGTTGAGACTCCGCGACCTTTGTCTGTTCTGCTAAATCTAGCACCGCGGCTTCATTCCTTCCACTTCATTATAGCTCCTTCCGTGCAGCTGCAACTCCACCATTTTTCGTTTATTTTGCTAGATTTCGCAGTTGATACTCTGCCAGTTTGTCTGCTCTCTGATTAATGATGCCAATAACGATGTGACTAGGCATAAGTTTTGGCGCTTGCTCCACATGGTCCAACCATGATCCACCACGAAGGACAATTCAGATTCCTTGAGTAGCTGTCAACCTAGGTGGCAAGGGCCACGTACTTCGGCACATGTGTATTTACATCCGCCCGGACGACGGCCAACCGCAATGATTAATTCTGTTGATGTATATGTAACTTCAGAATGTATTTCACATATGTGTATATTGTATTCCTATAGAGATGTTATTATTCCTCTATACAGAAGTGGTTGTATTCCTATAAAGATGTTACGGAAGTGTCGTCATTTATATCGTAAGTGTCGTAACTTATACTTGATGGGTTATTAGACCACCCTATTGGGGGTCGGCCATGTGGGTCAAACGGTTATTAGACCACCCTAGTGGGGGTCAGCCAAGTCAGCATTATGTTAAGTGGTTAAGTTGAGGCCGACCTAGTTGAGTAAAGGTCAAGTCAAGTTAGTGTATAAATAGAGAGTGTGTCTCTCTCATTTTACACATTCTATTCTCTCACTCACACTTGGGAGAGTGGAGAACTTGTGGAGGAGGAGGCTCTGCTACTAGGAGAAGACTATCTCGTGTATTCTGGTTGTATCATTGCTCTATCTATCTCTGAGGAAGTTATTGGGGTTTTTCACCTTTATGGTTTTCCCCAAGTAAACTATGTGTCTCTTGTGTGCTTGCATTATTGTGTCCATGATTGATATGCTATAGATTTCTTGTACATGTTTTTATCTCAGTTAAGATCCTAGATCAGATTGAAGTCAATTCTGAAAATTTAACATGGTATCAGAGCTAGCCTGAAAGAAGGCATGATATGGCATGTATGACACTTGTTGCACTTACGATGCTAGGGCTTGATATAGAAAAAACCAGTCATTGTAGCACTTTCGCTATAAATCCGTTTTGGCGACGTTTTCGGATCTGAAACTTTTACAAGTCGACGATAAAATACCCATGTACCTTTTGTCCAAAGTAAAACCTATAATTCGTTGTTCTTTGTGATTTATGATCTGTACAATATAGGGTTTCTGCCTCTTCCAGATCTGCATCAAAATCCGGTGACCTTGGGAAAAAGGTCATAACTTAGGCTAGGAAGCTCCAAATGACATTTCATAAAAAGGGACAGGTAGTAAACATATTGTACTATCTCAAGAAACGTTTTAAGAGGCCGAAGTTGAACCAGTGACACGTGGCACACCGTACAAGTTCGCTCTCCTGTATTATCCCATAAACAGGTCACATTGCGACACTTGGTATAACTCTCTCTCAGAGAATCCAATTGAGGTCAGACCTATCGAGATGGAAAGATAACAGGTTGGGATATCCCAGGAAAAATTTTCAGAGGCCGAAGTTGAACCAGTGACACGTGGCACACCGTACAAGTTCGCTCTCCTGTATTATCCCATAAACAGGTCACGTTGCGACACTTGGCATAACTCTCTCTCAGAGAATCCAATTGAGGTCAGACCTGTCGAGATGGAAAGATAACAGGTTGGGATATCTGAGAAAAACGTTTCAGACCCTGTGGATTGAAAATTTTGGAGTTACACCAGAAACAATCAAGTACATATTTCTGTCAAATCAGAATTATTTTTGAGCACCTTCATTCATGGCTTCCGGAATTTAGGGCTTTAGAGAAAGTTGGAATTTTTGTAATCGGAGACCATGGCTGAATGCTAATCATCAAAATCGAAATTTAGATACCAAGATCAGAATATTTGGTTGGGAAGAAGGCCGGGCTTGATCAGACCCTAGTTCGGGACTTTGATCAGAAAAGTGGAAAATTAGGGCTTCTGCAAAAATGGGAATTTTTGAAATCTGTGACCACGGTTGGAACCTCCTCATAAAAAGAGAAGATTAGAGCTTTGGATAAAACCTTTTGATTGGGAAGAAGAGTAGGATTCATCAAACCCTAGTTAGAGGTCACGTCCAGTGAATCCAAAAGTTTCAAAGGAAAAATTGAGGAGTGAAACTTTGCAGTTTTCAAATTCTGAATATACCAGCTTGATCAGCTCATCAAGGCGCATATTTCTATCCTTTCGGAAGTTTGAAATTCAAAGTTTGAATTTTTGGGGTTTCTCTGACAAACCCTATTACAGCTCTAGATCCAGTTCCTGCAAATCAAGTGGATTGGGTTAATCCTAGAAGAGGATGGATTGGTCACCTGCATAAGTGAAGAAGTTCCTGTTTCAGAGGGAGATGAGGCTAAGGCCTTCCATAAGAAGAATACAAGCAATCTTGACAGGTATGGCTTACAAGTATGTTTCAAATTCTGTTCATGGTTAAGTTTATGATATGTTTGTCTTCATATCATTACAGTACAATATTGATTAATTACTGGACTTGTCATATCACCTTAATAGAAGATATTCATTGATTAAGGTTTTGACACTTATGATTGTACTAATGCATTGTGATGTTGTATGAGGTTTATGTTGTTTGCTAACACAAAAGGTACACCAAGAAAGTCAAATCATGTTCTACTTCAAGAACATATGCTCATGGTGACATGAAGACAAAGATTCATCCATTGTCATGGATCACATAGAAGATCTACTTTCGAGGTATGTATAACTTGGTTCTACAATGGTTAACTTATGAGACATGTAGGTTACTAGCACAAGTCACTAAAGAGAACCAGAAGACATTACGCGGGTATGTTAGACATAACTAGCTAGCATGCTAATCCAGGTATGTTTTTCCTATAACAAGTTAGAATCCTACCTTGTGTTAGGATCTTATACTGTTGTGATGTTGATAATGATTATTCATGAATTCATAGGTTTGAATAATCATGGTTGTATGCATATTATGTTTCTTACCATAATTGATGATATGACTAACCAGAAGAATCATGAAGGTATAGGTTTGAATAATCACGGGTTTTATGCATATTATATCTCTTATCTTGATTGATGATTCAACTAACCAGAAGAGTCCTATGATCAAATAAGAATATGTATGAATAAAAGAAGACTTCGCTGAAACCTTGAATAATAATGTTTATTATCTGTGAATGATCATGAATATACATGTTTAAGATTATTGTGTTTTGATAGTATTAATATTGTACTAATAAATGTTTGATTATGTATGAGACCTCAAGGATAACACAATGATGATACTAATAAGCATGCATAGTGATTAAGGATGGATGTAAGTTCAAGGACAGGTAATCCAGGAAGCAAAGATCAAGAGGGAGCACACTCCAGTTTTTCCTGCAAGAAAGCAAAGGAGCACACTTTAGTAGTTTCTGCAAGGATGTAGATATTCAGAGGGAGTTGACCACTTCTCACAATCCACATAAGAATGGAGTTGCAGAAAAGAAGCAATGACTGAGAGGGATTCAACCCAACAAACAAACAAAGATAAGTATTTGAATTGTCATTACTTGCATATTTTATTGTTTAAATAATATTGTTCAATAATGTATATACTGATGTTCCTAGAATTAGGTTGTGTATTATGCATATTAGAATAGTTGCATTGATGAACAGTATACTACTAATATGCATGGGTAAGTAGCCTATGGCACTGTACAACATTCCATTGCTACTTATCTAGAATGAAACCTCTTTGCTGACATGTTGGGAGTTGTGCACACTCTTAACAATGTTCTGGTAGAGATTGGAAGGCATCTAGAAAGTTACGGGATATGGATAAATGTTGTATTGAAGCATTGGCTAAGATAATTGCATGACTGTATGACATATTTCTTTATGTGTAAGAATTTGTTCTGAAAACTATGAGATGTTTTCTAATAATGCAATTTAACTTGTTGTGTAGGAAAGATCATATGCCATCACCTACAAAAGAAGAACTACAACATTTGTTCAGCAACAAAATTATCTATTGAAGATATTGAAGTTCCCAGGATATGGGAAGAATGCCATGATCCGTAGATCATGAAGAATGATGTTTGGATGTAGTACCAAGACCTAAAGGGAAGTTTGTTATGAATTCCATATGGATCTATCAAGATCAAGCATGCTGCAGATGGCAGCATAGAGAAATATAAAAGTGATGAAATAGAAGATACAACAGATGGATTTCAAGACAGCTTTCTTGAATGGTGTAGTTGAAGAAGAAGTGTATGTGGAGCAGCCACTTGGTTCTAAGACACATGACAGGAAATCATATATGTGCAGAACCTGGTATAGTAGGATAGGAAGCTTTCTATTCAGTTTTGTCTTTACCAAGAGTAAAGCAGGTTCCAACCTTTGCTACAAGGTTGAGGTAGGCAATCCAGGGATACTCTTATCGTATGTGGATGACCTTTTTGTAACAAGAGATGATAGATTGATTGCCGACACGCAACGGAAGCTTGCAGCCGAGTTTGAGATGAGGGACTTGGGGATGATGCACTATTTTCTTGGTATGAAGGTGTGGCAGAGTACAGATGGAATCTTCCTTGGAAAAGGGAAGTATGCAGTAGAGATTCTGAAGAGGTTCGAGATGATGAATTGCAAGGCTATGGCCACACCTATGGCATCGAACCTGAAGCTTCTGTGTGATGCTTCATCTGAGCCAGTTGATATCATTATGTATCGTCAGATGATTGGGTCCTTGATGTACCGAATGAACATGAGACTAGATATTTTCTTTGTGGTGAACACATTGAGCCAGTTCCTGATGGATTCGAGGAGTGTTCACCTGGTTTTTGTAAATAATATTCTGAGGTACCTGAAGGGTACAGTTGAATATGGGCTCAAGTATGATGTGAATCAAAATTTTAACCTGTAGGGTTATGTTGATTCAGATTGGGCAGGAAGTGCTGTAGATAGGAAGAGCACATCTGGGTGTTGCTTCAGTATGGGATTAGGTGTGATCTCTTGGTTTAGCAGGAAGCATTCCTGCATAGCAGTAAGTACAGCTGAGGTAGAGTATGTTGCAGCCTGTTCAGCTAGTTGTGAGGCAGTATGGCTACGGAAGCTACTATTTGATTTATTTGATCTCCCATTGGATGCTACTAGTATCTTTTGTGATAACCAGAGTTGTGTGAAGCTGTCCGAGAACCCTGTGTTTCATGACAGGTCGAATCACATAGAGATCAAATATCACTATATCAGGGATATGGTGCAGAGAGGAGCTGTGAAGCTCCTCTATGTTGCGACGGATGAGCATATTGCAGATGTGCTGACAAAGCCACTAGCTAGGGTGAAGTTCAAGTACTTTAGGGAGAGGCTTGGTGTTCCTCAGATCGAGGACACTTCGAGTAAGAAGTGATGGACACATTTGTTGAAGCCATTCCAAGCATGTTGGAAGGAGGATACTTCACATGGCTGTGGATGTAAGCGCTGGATGATGAGCATCAGGATGATGTTATAGTTTCCGCTTTGTATGATCAGTTGGATCATTTATATGTATGTATGTATGCATCATGTTGGATGCTGAATATGATCAGTTGGATCATGTATATGTAGGTACGCATCATGTTGGATGCTGGATATGATCGGTTGGATCATTTGTATGTATTTTGTATATGCATCATGTTCGATGCTTGGACCATGTATCTGTATATGTATCAGGTGGATACATTGTATGATCAAGTAGATCATGTATGTTGATATGTATCAGGTATGATCAGGTAGATCATGTATGTTGATGGATACATTGTGTGGATCATGTATCTATGTATCAAGTGGATACACTGTGTATGATGATATGTATCCGGTTTATACTTGGTGTGCATCAGGTGGATGCATTGTATGATCAGGTTGATCATGATGATGAGCTTCAGTATGTTGCTCCAGATGATATGTACCAGGATGGTACAAGTGATGATGATCAGTATGATCATGGCATCAGGATGATGCCTCGTGCGATGATGATCTGTTGGATCATGAGTATCAGGTTGATACTTGGAGGTCAGAGATAATATGTGGCAGGTTGTGCAAATAGCATGTAATCAGTCCTGGGAGATCTTGCCTATCGTGCTGCGGCACATAAATGTTCCTGGGGTACTCTTTCCGGTATTGCTATGTAGTATGTAATCAGTCCTCAGATATCCGATAGGTTGAGCTGTGTGGTCATAATCAGTCCTGGGATGAGGTATTACTATGGAGACATGTAATCAATCCTGGAGATCCGAGAGGTTGAGCTATGTGCTCGTAATTAGTCCTGGGATGCTCTTTAGAGCTCTTGCCAGTCGTGCTGCGGCACATAAATGTTCCTAGGATGCTCTTTAGAGGTTTTGTCTATCCGCATGTAATCAGTCCTAGAGATCCGAGAGGTTGAGCTATGTGCTCGTAATAAGTCCTAGGATGCTCTTTAGAGATCTTTCCATTCGTGCTGTGGCACATAAATGTTCCCGGGATGCTCTTTAAAGGTATTGTGGAGGAGATGCATGTAATCAGTCCTGGGAGATCTTGCCATTCATGCTTAGGCACATAAATGTTCCTGGGATACTCTTTCCGGTATTGCATCTGCACATAAAATTAGTCTTGAGAGGCCACCTCTATTAGACCGTTCGCACAGATGATGAAGACCTGCAGGTGGTGGGCCTACATCCAGTATGAAAAAGGACTGGCTCTGTAGAACTTCCTATGACAAGTAGATTCAGAGATTGATTGAGATAGCAGCAGCAGTGACGGTGATGATGACTTGATGACGATTATCCAGTGACGATGATCCAGATAAGATGACTTGTGCTAAGAGACCTGTGTCGAGAAATACCTTCCTAGTTAAGAGGGAGTGTTGATGTATATGTAACTTCGGAATGTATTTCACATATCTGTATATTGTATTCCTATAGAGATGTTATTATTCCTCTATACGGAAGTGGTTGTATTCCTATAGAGATGTTATTATTCCTCTATACGGAAGTGTTGTCATTTATATTGTAAGTGTTGTAACCTATACTTGATGGGTTATTAGACCACCTTTTTGGGGTTGGCCCTGTATAAGTCATGTGGGTCAAAGGGTTATTAGACCACCCTAGTGGGGGTCGGCCCAGTCAACATTATGTTAAGTGGTTAAGTTGAGGCCGACCTAGTTGAGTAAAGGTCAAGTCAAGTTAGTGTATAAATAGAGAGTGTGTCTCTCTCATTATACACATTCTATTCTCTCACTCACACTTGGGAGAGTGGTGCACTTGTGGAGGAGGAGGCTCTGCTGCTAGGAGAAGACTATCTCTTGTATTCTGGTTGTATCATTGCTCTATCTATCTTTGAGGAAGTTATTGGGGTTTTTCACCTTTATGGTTTTCCCCAAGTAAAATCTATGTCTTTTGTGTGCTTGCATTATTGTGTCCATGATTGATATGTTGTAGATTTTCTATACATGTTGTTCTCTCAGTTAAGATCCTAGATCAGATTGAAGTAAATTCTGAAAATTTAACAAATTCATGGCTCAAATTCATAAACACAAGGTACGGTCCTATATTTTACATGATTTGGCAGAGAATTAATACGGTAATAACGATTATGTCCTATCATAACCCTCGATCAATGAACCGAATTGAATCAAACTTTAAAGATTAAGTTAAAGGTCATAATGGTGATTATTTTTTGTGTCACCTTACCTGATTTTGCACCTATTACTCATATCTGTCAACCTTGTCGCTTCCATACAACGTTCATACTATCATAGACTAGCCTGAAACCTAATTCTTGAACCCCAACGACCCTTTGCATGTTCGTAAGTTGCAACTCTCCATTTCTAAAACAGAAATTGTTGAGTTCTGAACCTTGAGGAGAGGTTGAAATGGGAAATCCAGTCAGACACGAACCTGTGAATACAGACACTATGCGTGCCAATGCAGAGGTTCTCAATATTTTTATAGCAGCAGGGTGGATGGGGTATTTCGAACGGTTGAATGGTTTTCATACCGAAACCGCATTGCAATTTTCCCTCAGCCTGACTGATACTCATGCCGAGGTCAGAGGACTGCGTGTGGATGTTACAGAATAAATCATAGTTGAGGTTACTGGTTTTCCCATGGTGGGAAAGAAGTCATTTGGGTGGAAAGTACATAATGTGAATGCAGTGAGGGAATTTATGTCAGTAGGAGAACGGGTTATTCCAAAGATCTGTGGGCTGGAACTAGCATCCTTACCACCATCCTGGAATCAAGTTGCAGTCTTTGTGAAGAGATACATTTCTTGTGGAGGTAGGTACCAAGTTGTTTCATTCTCTAAACTTCCCTTACTGTCTCATTTACGACATGGTATCTTAGTAAATATACCATTCTATCTGTTTAAATCCCTACACACCATGGATGGCTATGCAAGAACTACCCAGTACCCAGTTTCCTCCCTCACTAATCATGGTTTAATTAAATTATTGGTCCTAAGAGCCATTGCAAGTCGTCATTTAACTTGGGAGCAATTTTTGGCTGAGGACGTACCAATCAAACAACTTGTATTAGAAGAGGAAGGTGCTAGTGAGGGTAGTGAGGATCAGAGTTCCTCAAACCCAGTTGGAGGGGAGGTTGGAGTAACAGAAAGTTAGGCCAATAATGAAGGGGAAGTAAGTAAAGAAGAGGCTGCAGTAGCAGAAAACCCTATAATTGAAGGAAGTATGATGGAAACCCTGGAGAAGGAGGTAGAAAAATTGGAATCTGTAATTGCAGAGTCAAGTACTCAATTAAAAGAAGTTGAAACTAGAGCAGATGTTGAAGCTGCAATAGTTGAAGCTGCAATTTCAAAAGTAGGGATTCAGAAGGAAGGATATCGGCTAGAAACAGTAGCAAAAGGGATTGTGGAAGTCTTGGAAGTAGAGTCCTCTTCAGAAATAAGGGGCACCATTATTGAAGAAGAAGAAACCAGGGTGAACACCCCTGTGTCAAAGAAATGAAGAATAGAATCAAGGAGCAGGGGTCATACACCCATAGCAGCAAAGAGGAAGAAGAGTCGGACTGTCAAATCATCAGTAGCAGCAAGTGGTGAGGAACACCTTGTGGGATTGTTGAGGAAAAGAAGAACTCGGTCAGCAGCAGCAGCAGAAGCAACTGTGACAGTGGAAGCAACAGATTTAATAGGGACAGCAGCAGAAGCTGATACAGTGGATGTTGTTGGGGGTAGCAATGGGACACCCCTATCAGAGATGACAGGAGTAGTTAACGGGGATATGGGGTCACCTGCGTTAGAAGAAGCACATACAATAGGGGTAGATATAGAGATTTCTATTTTGAACCCCAAATTGCCTACTGCTATACAGGAACCCTCTAGGGAAGAACCCCAAATTGAAAACCTCCTGTTTGAAAACAAATTATTAAAGGAGGAAGTGCAGATAATAAGAAAAGAATTGGAAAAGTGGAAGGGAGCGGCTGGGAGACAAGCAGAGAAAAATTTGGATACATTAGTAAATGCTGCAAATTTGTTGGAAAACCCATCTGTTGCATTTGAAAATGAGAAGTATGGGGAGACTGTTTTCCCAGAATGTGGAGATATATTTGCTTCAGCAGGACATAGAGTTGTTGTGTTGGGACTTGCATCCCAGAGTCATGTACAGATAAAGGAGGTGGAAGAAGGAATGCCAGGGATCGAATTGATAGAGGAGAATGAGCCAAGAATGGAAGAAATCCCTTATTTGAATCTAGAGGATGAAATGGTACAGTCTTAGCCATCAGGGGATACTGAGCTCCTTCAGGACCAATCTTACCAGTCAGAAAGATCTGATAAAAATCAAAAACAATCTCAACAGTTTAAAGAAACGGAGGAACAGGGGACTATTACACAAGAACCAATACCCTTGAGAATGTTTAAATCTGCAACTCATATAGCAACATTTGATGTGGAGAATCAGGAGGGAAACACTGCTACACAAGAACCAGTGTTTCCAAAATCATTTGCTAGAGTGGCAACACAAACTGAGATGGCTGAGATTGAAATGAAAGACTTGGGTGCTGTTACACAAGAACTAGCAACCCTAAAAATACTAACTGAGACTACAGCACTGACTGAGGAAGTTGAGATGGATATGGATATGAAGAATGTTGTTACACAAGAACCAGCATCCTTAAACCCTATGGCTAATACTGCACCACATGCACAGGCCATTGCAATCCCGATAGAAGATGAAGCTATCACAGTGTTGAGGCAAGACAAGGAAGTCATTCATCTAGATTCTGATGATGAAAAGAAGGTAGAAGACAGAAAAATTCAACGACTAGAGAAGAAAATTCTCTGGTTAAACCTTGAACTGGATAAATGACTCAAATGGATGGAACCATTCAAAGAAGGTATGATCCGTCTCCAGGAGCATAGGAATGTCATTAAGGGACTAAGAGAAAAATGGGATGAGGAGCTATTCTTCCAGAAACTTTGGTGGGAAAAACTCCATGAAAAATTGGAAGGTTTGAAGAAGCTTGAGTCCCTACAGCAGGACAAAAATCAAATGTATAATATTTCTATAGAATTGATGAGTTGCAAAGCTCCATCCCCCTCTTAACCCATCTTGCTCTATGAGCAAACAACCTTATTTAAATTGAAGGCTCTCAAAGATGGAAGATCATTTGAGTTGGAAATAGCTGATCAATTTCTGGAGACTTTTCTGAAGAATGACTTTGAGGATCAGCATTTGTTATATGAATTATATTTGCATGATAGGGCTTGCTATATTTCTATTCCATTTGACCCTTTGCCTGTTCTTGGGGATGTTCAACTGAGGGAATTTGCCTCCTTTGTCATTAACCATGTAAGATGGAAGGATGCTTTCCAAACTATCCTCAGGAATGAGGAGAATTCTACTCTCTGGATTAGGGAGGAACCTCAGAATCCACCAGTATTCATGGCTTGTCATGCTAAATCCCTCAGGGTTCCTTCAATTGCTCAATATTTTGAGAGCCTGCGAGATAAACTCCTTACTACATGCTTCTCAATGATTCTTAATATGCAGCAGGATGCCCTGGAAGGCAGTGAATACAGATGGCTATACTCATCCTCATCTCTAAAGGAAATGGATCCATATGGCTTCAAAAATTTCAGGCAAGCCTTCACTAGGGTGCCTAGATATGTGCAATGCATGCAGAGGTGTGGACCTTGGTGGATTGGTTTAAGATTTAAGTTCCCCCTCATTTGGTTTCCTATAAGCATATCTTACAGAACCAATTATGCTCTAACATTAGAAGAAGAAGAGAGTTGGTGGTAGCATTGCGTATACTGCTATGGGTTTGTTCCTCGAGGGGAGGCACCAGAATTTGCTTATAACATCACCAATCTCCACAGATTTCACTCAGATTCAGATTCAGACTAAAGGAGGTTGTTACATGAGGACATGCAATTGGATAGTTGGGGGGAGATGTTGGGTCCAGGAAATGCCCCTTTTTTGCTACCTCTATTACACCTTTTTGCCCTTATTCCATTCCATTTTCATGAGCTATATCCATGTCTTTCCAGATCAATCTATAACATTGACAGGTATAATTTGTTATTACTTTGTTTGTTTTTATGCCTAAGACTGTTAAAGATTATGGATCTTATTCCTTGGTTTATATTAATTTATATGATTTTATTTAGCCAAGGTCTAAAAGCGCAGGTGCACCAGCCCAGTAGTGCTAGCTGTGACTCTTCAATGTCAGCTCCTCATATTCTAAGGGACAATGCATCCTCCACGCGAGCTATAACAGATTTCCACTGTAACATATCGCATTGAAGAAGAGCTTAGCTGCAACAGATAGGTGGCATTCCAACTGTCAAGTCTGTTGATACAATTGCCATCGGGACAACAACATCCTTCAGTATTAACAACACTATTCAACACGCTGTATCAGTTAGTTGTAACTGCGTAGCATGAAGATCATAGATCTTTATTGCTGCGCTATTTTTGTGGATCTGAAACTATCTTTCTTTTTGTATAAATCCCAGAAGGATCTTGTAGCCTAGGGTTGGACAATAATTACTGGTGTAAGCTGTAACAGAGCATTGAAGCTCATGATCTTGCATTAATAATATGAGAGCAGAATTCTTCACTTCTGAGTTTTAATTAGTTGTGACTCTCGGCATCTCTATTAGAAGGCTAGGGCCCGCCTTCTCATAGAGATAGCCGATTTAAGTAGGTAGAATAGTTTAATTTCATTTATGTTGTGTGGTGTGGAAAGTTGCAGACATTGCCGATAGCTGTAATAGAGAATAGTTTACTTTCATTTCTGTTGTGTGGTGTGGAAAGTTGTAGACATTGTTGATACCTGTAACAGAGATTAGCTTCCTTGCTGGTAGTTTACAATTGCATATTGAATAGCTGTAGCAGAGTGGTGTGACAGTCGACTATGTAGAACAATTCAATTAATTACATGTGTGTTTTAATCAGCTGTAACAGCCAAGCTCGATCCCAATCAATTGGTAGTTATTTATGCTTTCTAGGACTTCCAGTAATCATCAATAGAGTTCAAGCTTGTATTTCATATCTGGTTGTTGTTGTATCCTTCATTGCATACATAGATTAGATAGATAATGTTGGAGTTACAGTAGTCACTGGATAGATCATTTTGGTAAAGGTTGAATGCTGTAGTTTGATGATCATAAGGATTTAACTTCTTGCAAAAGTAATTTCATTTCATTTCATTATTAGATCATTAACTTTCTGGATTGATTCTGTAAGAAGGATTATTTCAATTGGGATTTGTAGATGTGTGAATAAGATTAGTTTCTTAGGGAATGAGTTGGTTGAGCATCTAGGTAGGATCATTACTTACATTCATTAATCAACTGCTTAATCTGTTTATGCATAGATTGTGCTCATTACCTTTGAACTAAAAGACCTTCCTGGGTTTGACAATTTATATTGATCATTCTATGTGTTAGCTTTAATTAATTGACATATAGAGTGCCCAACAACCAAGGCTACAACTTCTACCCATTTGGTCATGTAATCTATGCAAACCAAGATGTGAAATTTCTACTTTGAGGGAGGGTTGATAGGCCCTACAAAATCTAGAGCCCACCTATCAAATGGTTCAACCACAAGCTGTGGCTGCAAAGGCATCTCATCTAATATGTTGGTTTGGCCCATCTTTTGGCAGCTATCACATGCCTGAACATACTTCTTCGCATCCCTGAACAATATAGGCCAGAAATAGCCTTTATGACCTATCCTTTTGTCAGCAAAATGTCCCCCATAGGGCTCATCATGGAAATCTTTAAGAATGTTAAATATTTCATATTCTCTAACACATCTTCTAATCTCTAAATCAAGCCCTGTGTAGAAAAGATGGCCATCAATCCAACACTACCTAGCACTCTGTTGTATGATCTTCCATTTCTCTCTCTTTGACTGATGTGCTGGAAGGTTACCTGCAGCCAAAAAGTTAGCAATATCTGCATACCATGGGGAATGAGATGATACTGCAAACAAATGTTCGTTAGGGAAGGAATCTTCGACTAGTAAATTGTCATCACTGTTAGTAAGTCAAGATAAAAAAATCTACAACAACATTTTCCTTTCCTAGTCTATCAATAATTGTGATATCAAATTCTTGTAACAGTAACATCCATCTAGTAACTCTAGCATTCGTGATTGGTTTATTCATTAAATACTTGATAGCAGAATGATCAATGTACACAAAAGTAGAATATCCAGTAATATAATTTCTAAATTTGTTGATGGCATAAACAATGGCAAGAAATTCTTTTTCTATGACAGTATAATTTAGTTCAGCAAGAGACAAACTTTTACTAATGTAGTAAATGGCATAAGGAGCACTACCTTCCTGTTGTCCCAAACTTGCTCCAATGGCAGTATCTGAAGCATCTGAAGCAATGTGAAAAGGCAAAGCCCAATTGGGCCCTCGTAAGATGGGTGTTTTAGATAACCTTTTCTTTAGCTCAGTAAACGTTGTTTGGCATGCATCATTCCAGACAAACTGTGCATCCTTCATCAACAGAGTGAACAAAGGAGAAGCTAGTTTGGAAAAAATTTCAATGATCCTTCTATAATAGCCAGCATGCCCCAAGAAGCTACGTACATCCTTCTGTGTTCCAGGAGTTGGTATATTTTCAATTACCTTGATTTTGGATGGATCTACCTGGATACCATTAGAAGAGATGAAGTGCCCCAACACTATGCCTTCACTCATCATCATGTGGCACTTTTCAGTGCTTAAAGAGAGCTGGCTTTGTTCACATCATTTCAAAATCTTTTCTAAAATTTTCAGTGCTTCTTTATAACTATCACCATATGGAGTAAAGTCATCCATAAAAATTTCCATGCAATCATTCACCATTTCCGAAAAGATTCCAATCACTGCACTCTGAAATGTAGCTGGTGCATTGCATAACCCAAAAGGAAGTACTCGGTAGGAAAAAGTTCCCCAAGGGCAGGTGAAAGTGGTTTTGTCCTGATCTTCTGGAGCAATCTAGATCTGGTTATAGCCACTAAAGCCATCTAGAAAGAAGAAATACTTTTTCCTAGACAAGGTATCAAGGACCTAATCAATGAAAGGTAAGGGGAAATGGTCCTTCTGCGTTGCTTTATTCAATTCTCTGTAATCCACGTAGACCCTCCATTTCCCATTCTTTTTTGGCACAATCACAAGTGCAGAAACCCACTCACTGTCTGAAATTGGGTATATGAATCCTGCTTCCAAATTTTTTTTGATTTCCTCTTTCACTATGTCTCTTAGGTTCAGGTTCATCCTTCGTTGTGGTTGACATACCGGCCTGGAGTCTCTCTTAATATAAATGTGATGGGTGCACAGATGTGAAGGGATTCCTTTCATGACTGTGTACTCCCAAGTGAAATCTCCCCTACACTATTTCAGTAGAGTGACTAGCTGTTCCAACTCCCTAGGTGCCAAATTAGGATTGATATTTAATGCTTTTCCTGGCCTAATTTCTACTGGAACACTCTTCGAATTCTTAAGAACTGGAATTATACTGTCATCACCGATTAGAGTTTCTTCTGTAAGCTTTTCTTGTTCTGTTGTAGCTAGAGTACTGTCCAAGATCTGATAGACACTTTGATTGACTGACATGGGCTCACTGATGAAACTATTAATGGCATCATCCTCTGTTTCATCTTTAAACGTTAAGGCTCTCCCTATGGCTAGTAGTGGCAGCACACCCTCTTCCTCCTCCAAATATTCCCACAATGGAGTCTCAGCTTCTATGCTTGGTCGAGCTGGAGGGTACAGGGTTAGGATCTTGATCTCAGTTCCATCTGAAATGGTCATAGATCCTGACCAAGAGCTGATACAGGCATCTGCTGTGGCCAACCACGGTCTTCCTAGGATCAATGGGTGTCCCCCCAACTGGGATTTCGACTGTAACACCAAGAAATCCGTAGGGTATTCCCATGAATCGACTGAGATCACGAGGTCATCTAGGATCCCTTCAGGCTTGATCGTTGATCTATCAGCAAGTTCCAAAATGGTAGGGGTTGGCCGAAGATTAGTGAGTCCCAATTTCTTCACAGTTTCTATGGTCATAACGTTAATAGTTGTGCCTAAATCCACCAAGACATTTGGAATTTGTGTGTTCCCTATGTGAACTGTAACAGTCGGGTTCCCAGGGTCATCGTATTTTTCCAAAGGGTCCTTCCCCAATATTAATTCTGAAAGCTTTCCCAACACATGGACAGTGGGGGTATCCTTGGGTCTTCTTCTTGGTTTCTTGACACATAAATCTTTAACAGTCTTGGCATAAATGGGCACATCATGAAGGGCCTGTAATAGTGGAATTTTAACATACAAATTTTCCAGTTCTCCCACAAGATCAAATCGGAGTTGTTCCACTGTTTTCTGCAGGGCCAATCGTTCAGGGTATGGTGGTTCTTTATTCAATTGTGTAGGCTGTGACACATCGTGTGTTACTTTTTGAGTTTCAACTACTGTTTCAGTAGGAGTATCAACATCCTCAATGATGGGGCTTGCTGAATTAACCATGTTCACATAGTGCTGATTTACTCCAGTTTCAATCACTGGGGATGAAACATCCTCAGTGATAATAGGTTCCACCACCCTCCCTGATCATAATTGTATATCATTGCAGGGAATCTGAGTGATGGAATATGCAGGCATGTTGGAAGTCTCAAATTGATGGACTACTTTATTGTTTGGGTTCGGGTTAGGTTGTGTAGGTAGCTGTGGTTTAAGTGGTGCATTCATAGGTGCAAAATTGTTTTGGAAAGGCCGTTGTCATTTCTGATACTGCTGATGTTGATACTGTTGAGGAGGATACTGTTGATACTAAGTCTGGTGATGGGGAAATTTATTTCCTTGGTAAGAATTTCTCCAGTTGGAATTCCAAGGAGCATGGTTTGACTACTGTGACCATTGTGTCCATGAGTTAGGATTTTGCATTGGTTTCTAAGATGGATTCCACTGGTTGTTAGAATAATGTGAAGGGAATTGTGTATTCATATTATGCATATTTTTCATTCCATTCATATTATTCAGAAAAAATGTTGGGTCTAGATTCCTACCTTGATTTCGAGGCTGCCATGGTTTCTTCTGTGCCATGAAGTATGTTGGCTCCACATCTGGAATAGATGCCTATAGGACTGCTTTGACCTTAGGTAAGGAAGGACATTCCTTAGTATCATGCTCGAGTTCGCATATCCTACATACCTCTGACTTGTCCAACGGGCATTCCTTCAGTGGGTGCTTTTTCCTACATCTAGGGCAGAATACACCAAGTATAAGATCTTCTACCACTTGCTTCTGCTTTGCTCTCATGACATCTAACTCTGAGGAAATGGAACTCATCATGTCTGTTTTAAAATTCTCCAATAAGTTTCCTATTTATCCTCGAGTGGCTCCTCCACTAGCTGACTTCTGTGTCCTAGTGAAGACATCCTGGTCTCAGTCTTTGTCTCGTTTGCTAGTTCTAGAGGATCCCCTGGAGTACCGTCGACATAATTCAACAATATTTTCAAAAGTTTCTTTCGAGATATCCCCTTTTCCTAGCAGATTTAACATATCAAGGAAATCTTCTCTAATTCTTCTTAGTAAGATAATCTTGAGCACATCCTTGCCAATCTCAGCATGACCAGATCTTTGTAAATTGTACAACAATCTTTCCACAAAGTCCTCCAAACTTTCTTCATCCTTCTGAACGATTTTAAGTAGGTCCTCTTTTCTATCCCTAGTTCTGCAATATTCTTGGTACTTAGAAAGGAAGGTGTTTTTCATTTGGTCCCAAGTAGTAATGGTCTCATGACCCAAACTCATGAACCAGCACAGAGCATTTCCCTTCAAGGTGGCTAGGAATAACTTTAGATTCTGAGCACTAGAGGTGTAATCATAACTTCGACAGAGGATATCAAACTCAAAAAGGAACTCATCAGGATCCTAAGAGGACTTACCATGAAAATTCAGGAGAGCTGATGGTGAGATATTATTCATAGGAGTTGCTCCAGGTATCTGGAGGATAGGGAATTCTAACGTAGCCACAGTATTATCAGGCTGATTATTTTCTCCTTCTTCCTCCCGATTAATTCCATGTTCATTCTCACCCTCCTGTTCTCTACCAGCCATGGTTCTAGTCCAAAATTCAACAACTTCCTTTCTGCGTTCTTCCTCTGCTTTAGCTTCTTCCTTTCTTCTCCTCTCTTCTTCTTCCCTTCTTTCTTCCTCTGCTATTCGGAAAGTCTCCAATCACACCTCTTTGGTAACTCTGGTTCCGTCGATATGATAAATATCCTCTCTATATGGTGCACCTACAACGCTTCCCTTATCTTCAGGAGGTTTACTTTCTGCAACAAGACTTGAAGGTCCTGTTGTATTCTCCACTGTGGATGCTGAATTTTCAAGATTGGGAGGAAAAAAATTTCCCCTATCTATAGAGTTTCGTGGTGGTCTAGTGGAAGAATCAGCTCTAGTGATTATCTCATCAATGTATGTGTGTCTTCCCTGACCTGCATTACGACCTCGACCTCTTCCACCTGCAATGTTAGTATTCAAAGGGGGTTCCCAATTTGTTTTTCTTGTATTCATGCATGCTGTAAATAATTGAACTAAAATAAAACCAAATGAAACCAACTACTAACTCTATCTATCTATTACCATCCCTGGAAATGACACCAAAATGTTGATCACCCTATATGTCAATTAATTAAATTTAACACACAGGATGGTCAGTATAAATTGTCAAACCCAGGAAGGTCTTTTATTTCAAAGGCAATATGCACAATCTAGGCATAAATATATCAAGCAGTTGATTTACTAAATGTAGATAATGACCCTACCTATATGCTCATCCAACTCATTCCATAAGAAAACTAATCTAATTCATACATCTAAGAATCCAAAGTGCAACAACCTTCCTACAGAAATCAACCCAGCAAGTTAATGATCTAATAATGAAATGGAACTAGATTACTTTTGCAAGAAGTTAAATCCTATAATTATCAAACTACAGTATTCAATCTTTACCAAAATGATCTATCCAATGGATACTGTAACTCTACCATTATCTGTCTAATCTATGAATGCAATTGAAGATACAACAGCAACCAGAATTAAAATACAAGCTTGAACTCTAAACTGATAATTACTGGAAGTCCTAGAAAGCATAAACAACTGAAAGATATTGGAATTGAGCTTGGCTGTCACAGCTGATTAAAACACACATGCAATTGAATAAATTATCCTACACAGTCGACCGTCACACCAATCTGCTATAGCTATTCGAGATGCAATTATAAACTACCAAATGGAAAGCTAATTCTCTATTGCAGCTACCAATAACATCTGCAATAATTCCACACCACACAACATAAGTAAAACTAAACTACTCTACCTACTTAAACCGACTATCTCTGTGACAAGGCGGGCCCTGGCCTTCTAACAAAGGCTCTGAGAGTCACAACAAATTAAGACACAGAAATGAAGAACTCTGCTCTCGTATTCATGATGGAAAATCATCAGTATTAGTGCTCTATTACAGCTTTTGTAAAATGGTAATTGTCCAACTCCAGGCTACGAGATCCTTCTGGAATTTATACAAGGAAAATACAGTTTTTAGATCCACCATATTCGTGCAGCAATGAAGATATATGATCTTCATGCTGTGGAGTTACAGCTAACTGATACAGCCGTATTAAACAAGGATGTTAATTGTGAAGGATGTTGTTCCTCTGATAATTACTGGATCAACAGACTCAGCAACTGGAATGCAACCTGTCTGTCATAGCTAGGCTCTATTTTAGTGGAATCTGTTAAGGTGAGGATCTGTTACAGCTCACGTGGAAGATGTGTTGTTCCTTGGAGTATGATAAATCAGACCTGGAAGAGTAACGGTTGGCACCAACTGGCTGATACACCTGTGCTTCAGATTTTGACTAAATGAACTCACAAATGTTAGCATAAAATAAGAGTCAGGATTCGTAACCATAACAATCTTAGGAATAATTAAGTGAAACAATAATGATTTATACCTTGTCAGGATTGCTGATTGATTTGGAAAATGTATGTATATGGTTTACGAAAGTAAAGTAAAATTTGGTAAAATGATGAAATAGGTATGGTTAAAAAGGGACATTTCCAAGGCCCAACAATGAATTTCAAGACTATGCAGGCTACAAAGCGGGCACTTAAGGAACCAAACAAAACCATTGATGTAAGTAATAGCTAGTAATGGATGATATTGATCATACTTGTTGAAAGGAAGTTGCTGAACTTGACACCAATGTTCTATGGTTGGCATGCAGGGAAGGACTGTTACTGTAAAAATTGCAGCTGATGGTCAGAAGGAGAAGCCATCATCACACCCTGTCAGGTCTCCATAAATGCAGCCAATTCCACAGATACATACAGCTTATGGAATAGAATATCCAAGCCTAAACTCATATCATAGGCCATTTCCACAGGTACCACCACCTATTGGTTTCTCACCGCATCATTAAGGCCTTCCAGCATATGCATCTCAGCCTCCTCCATATGCAACACAACCTACATATGCAGGAATTTCATTTGCTTCTCAATATGGCACTTTAAGCTCGACAACACCATACGGCTCAAAGCAGTATGCAAAATATACAACCTCCATCCACGATCCACGCCTGGGCAATGACTTAATTTCACCAGTAATTCAAAGATGGTATTGGTCTATGCATATTATCTATAAAGTTTTCTCTGTTTTGCTAGAGGTTTCTTTAATTTAATTTCCCATGGGAAAATTTTATATTTAAAAAAATTAGATGTGAAAAACCTAGCAATCCCCAATTTCACACATGATCCTATGGCCCAGCCATGGTTTTGGCTTCTTATTGCCACTTGTCTAATGCACACTTTGAAACTGGCCTCTAATCCAAATAATTGAGAGTTGGGACCTCTTCTAAAAGATTCCCATCACATGGGCATACAGAAATTCGGACCCCAACATTCTATATAGTTGATGTGTTTTAAGTTTCCCAATGGGTTGAGGTGTTCCATTTCATGTCTAGAGTTCTCATTCTAATCAAATGAAGACCCCCTTATTTGTCCTAGGTTTTATTTGTATAGAGCAAGGTGACCATCTGTCATAGCATTTGTTTTTCCAATCCATGATTCTATGCCCATTATATATTAGTAATGAGAGGACTTTAACATAGAGACTGTCACACAAGCTAAATATCGGTACCTGATATGGTCTCTCACCCTTGGTTCAACTTTCATAATTGAAAATCAAAATGAATTCAACCAACTACCTTTTTGAGCTTATCCACATTCATTAGTTGACAACATAATTAATATTATATGTTCATAGTTAATATATTGTATGCCATTCTCCCAAATAAATACAATGGGTTATGCTCATTTAAAATTTGTGCCAATCATATCATGAATGGGCATAAGAGAAGGGCATTACATCAGTTGTGTATGCGAATTGCCCAGGTTTTCATATTAGTGAAGTTAGAACATCCTTTGTGGATGTACATTTTGAGCAGAAATTGATACCTTAGAAGTTTGGAACAATATGTTAGATTTTAATGAAATAAATTATGGATTTATTTTGGCTATTTATGATAACATTATTAATGGTTTAAATGGTTTTTTTTTATGAATCCAAATTCATAAAATATCTTGAAAATTAATATCAGCTATTCCTTTACTTCTAAATGTTGGTTTTCCTGGCACACATGCATGAGACAAAACACATAAGAGAGGAAGAAACTTGCACTAATTTCCATGATTCCTAATGCACAATAATATGTATTTATGATATAAATTTGTTCTAAAATTGGTTGTTGAAGGTAAGGATAGATCTGCAGCCCAAAATAAGTCCAACCGAAAATAATTTGCCCTATCTTAAAAGTTATTTGGTTTTTTTTTTCTAACAAACTTCTAATTTAAAATCCCATGCCTATTTTTTTCAAACTTATAATTGTGATTCTTGATTTGGTACCACACGAAGAAAAAAATGACAATACAACTGCATTCTTGATTTTTAAGAGATTTTGGAAAAATAAGGTTGTCGATAACATGACCCTTTTTGGTGACTATTGGGTAATCTTTGTTTCTTACCTAGGTATGTGATCATTTTCCAGAATTTGGCAAGATGGTGTTAACTGTTGGAAAGTTTATTTTCATATCAATCCATAAGGAATTCTATTTAAGGGTGCTAGCTCAATGGTAGAGCACCTACCTTATAGGCAGGAGGTCGGTGGTTCGATTCCTCCATGCCCTATTTATATTCTGAAACCACTAAAAAGAGATAAATGACTTAAAAAATGACCAAAATTTGCATATAAACGACCACCAGTACAACATGAGAGATAAGTGACCAAAAACAGGACCAAAATATGCATATAAATGACCACTTTTGAGTTGGTGATCGCTGGTAGCAAATTAGCGGTCATTTATCACGTGACAAAAAATGTGGTCATAAATTTGGTCATTAATTGTGACAATTAATGAACAAATATATGACTAAATTATGACCAAATATACGACCAAATATACGACCATAATATAAGCTATAAATGACCAAGCTAAATATGGCCACATATTTGCTACCAGTGGTCACCAACTCAAAAATGGTCATCTATATGCGGATTTTGGTCATTTTTTTGGTCATTTATCTCTCATTTTGTACTAGTGAGTGGCACAGAAAGGCATCCATAGGTGAGTGGAGTAGCTGTCAACTACGACAGCTCAGGTTAGCGGGATAACCGCACCATTTTTGGTAACTCTATGGTTTTTGGCCCATATTCATTGTAAAGACGTGACCTGTGGGCACAATCTATAAAAGGGGCAATTTTGTAAGGGAATGGTTGATTTTTGTTGATCTCTCATGGTATTATTTTGATATTTTCGAAAGAGTGAGTATTATAAAGAGGCTCTGAAGCTACGTGCGTAGAGACCCGCTGAAGAGAGAAAGAGGCTCTGCAGCTGTGTGCGCAGATACCTATTGTAGAGAGAAGAGTCTATAGTTGAGTGCGTAGACTGGAACTGTTGAACCCTTCCCATTAATATAATCAACAGTTCCCGTGGAGGTAGCTCCCGTCCGGGGGGTGAACCACGTAAATACCGTGTTGTGTGATTGAATCTGTGTGTTTTCTTTTGTTTATGGTTAAGTTCATGCATATAGTTATATGTGTCTTCGCTTTTATATGTATTTTCCACATGAATGAGTGATGAGAATAATATGTTAAGTGTCGAACATATATGCTTGAATGTTGAATGAAAGTAATTCTGAGTATGTTGAATGCATAATTACACTAATTCATTGAAGTCTGTGTTAAGTGCAATTCCCTAGTAATGCATTACTGAAAGTGTGTTGTTGCGTAGTATTTCACCATATTGTATGAGTTTGCGAATTGCTCAGTCCCATATGTTTTGTGAAGTGTATAGTTGCACTGTCATATTGTTAAAATGACCGTATTGAAGTGAGCTATAACCTCCAGTTAATGCGAAGTTGGGAGAACTTTGCTTGCACCAGTTCCATAACCGCGCATCACCTGATTACATAAACCTATTTCTATAATCCCCCATAACTTCGCCTCGGGTGAGACCTCAGTCTGTTTGCAGACTGTTGCCAAAAGGGCCGGTGAAGAAGGGTTTTGTTGGACCACAACTGCGTAGAACCTGGGTCTGTAAGAGAAGGTTAAAGAACGAGGTTCATATCCCAACAAATGGTTCTATTGCCACACTTGAATTAGTGATGTGTTCTGAATATTGGAATCTCGAGAGAACAAAAATACAGAACTGGCTGGATAATACAGAAAAGGAGTTTGCGGGGAAGGAGAACAAACATTCGCATTTATCTTAGGAAGAATGGTTGCAGATATACCTATTTTTTGATATTTACAAAATTTTCTTCGCATCCTTCAGCAACGACCTATATGAGTGGCTATCAAGACTAGCAGAAGAGAAGAACTATTATCAGGGTGGAGAACCTACTGTTCGGATATACACATCATCTTTTTCAAGATCTTGCATGCAAATTCTAGGGTTTGCATGCACTTTGCATGCATCCCAGTCACCAGGTTGATGCCTCCAGCACCTTAGCCACCTTATTCTAGCACTCGGGAGCCACTTACTTCATAGTTTTAGCCCTCCTAGTCAGGAAGGCGCCCACTTCTCACCTACTGCCAGAGAAGGGCGCACTTCTTCACCTACCACTGCAGTTCCACTTCAGTTACACTCAGTTAGCTTCGATTCTCCTTGATTTGAGGCTAGTTTCACTCCCGACTGACTGTTTCACTTTCGTTGGACCTCTAGATTGACTAGATGACTTGTTCTGACTTTAGTTAGCCTCCCATGCGCCCTCCACTGAGCCTCCTTCTGTTAATCAGTGCTACACACTTCAGTTACACTTGTTACACTCAGTTAGACTCAAATTGACACTTGGATGACTGGTTCTTGTGCATTGATGACCACCACTGATTGATGATGAGGACTCCTAGTTGGATTCAAGCTGCTCCATTCAGTGATTTGAATGACCTCCTTAGGCAATTCAAATTGCTCAGTCATTGTTACTGTATTCAATTGTAATCATTCACCCTTACTGGGATATTGAGAACTGTGCATGTTTTACACAGTTTTACACCATATTTTCTATGTTCATCTGTTGTGATTGATTTACTTGTTCATTAGATCTGTTGTGACTAATTTTACATGGTATCAGAGCCATTGCAGGGACAAGATATCTTCTCTATAGGTGTTTCTACAAGAAGATTTGAGTGAACTGCTCAAAAATTGCAAAAAGTTTTGGCATGAAAGACCTCAAGGGAATTTGCTCCTGTTCATGCAAAGCTTGAAAATACTTCCAATACCACTCCAGAAGCTTGAGTTTCCACATAATTCCTAGATCTGATACATTGGACCCATTCAACATTTTTTGATCTCCAATCCCAGGTGTGATGCAACTCTAAAAGGGTGGATTGTTTGACCTCATTGTTCTTGGTTTTTGTGATTTGTAGGTTTTTTTCTCCATCATTTGCATTTGCTACTTTGCCCTTGCAAGCTCCTCTACATCAGTGTGCACTCGCTCCTAGACATGGAATACTCTTCTTCAAAGCCTATCCTCACCCCATTCAATTATTTTGATTGGAAAGATGATATGGAGATCATATTACGTTCAAAAGGTTACTACCAAGTCACTCTTGGTCTTGAATTGGATCCAAACAATCTGTCAGATAGAACCAAGCACTACAACAAGCTTGATGAAGCTTATGGTCTTCTTTGTCTCTCCATCTCCAAAGATCTTCACTTCCATCTCAGTGGATTGAAGACTCCAAAATCTATATGGGAGCAACTTGAAACACTATTTGGCAAGCAGGACGAGCTTAGGGATTTTCAATTAGAGAATGAATTGATTGCCCTTAGTCCTGAGAATTTTGAGACCATTAATGAATTCTTCACAAAATTCAAGAACTTGAACTTGCAGTTGAAGAATAGTGGAGTTATCAAAGAGGATAAACAATTGATCCTCTCCATTCTCAGCAAGCTTGGGAAAGATTATTCGGTATTTGTCTCTACTTTCAATTCCGATCGGCTAACTACCCTGAATTGGAAGATGCCTACCTTGAATGCCTTCATTGAGTCCGTCACAAAAGAGCATGACAAGTTGATTCAAATGGGGTCCATAAGCTCCAAAGATTCATCCCTATATGTTCAAGGACCCAATATCTCAAATGGCAAAGGAAAACAAAAGAAGGAGAAGCCCAAATTCAAGCCTCACAAGCAAAGAGAGAAAGGAAAACAGACGAATGCACCATCCAGTTCAAAGTTCAAGCAAAAGGGAAAAGAAGGTAACCAAAAATCTAAATGTACTTATTGCAACCATGGCTTTCATCCTGAAAGTTTATGTATGAAGAAAACAATAGAGCAAATGGCCCTCCTTTTGGAAAAGAACAACATAACTCTTCCTGGCGGTGCAAGGAAGAAGGATAGGAATGATGATCATGAAAGAGGACAAGCACTCATGGAAACTGTTTCGAAGCCCACTACTCTCTTAATAGATTCGGGTGCATCGAATCATATGGCTGCAAATATTGATTCTTTTTCTTCATTCGATCCAAACAGCTCCATCCCCATCCATTTGGGAGATGACTCAAAAATTTCTTCAAAGGGAAAAGGTACGATTCATGTAGATCATGGAACCTTTCAGAATGTTCTCTATGTGCCTTCCTTGGCTTCAAATATTCTTTCTGTGTATCAAATGACACACACTGGTGAACCGAAGACATTTATCCCTAATACAGTTGAAATTTCTGATATCAAAAGTGGAAGACTTGTTGCAGTCGGAAAGGCAAACCACACTGCAAAATGCTATGAGTTCTCACACTTTATTCCACTTGCAAAGCCCACTACTCTTCGCACACATGATAATGAGGTTAGTAGGATTTGGCATGAAATATTTGGACATCTTAATTATAATTATTTTATGCTGCTATCAAACAAATCCATGGTAGATGTTCTTCTACAACTCCGTTCCTCGAAGGGAATATGCACTAGTTGCATTATTGGGAAGCACCCTGAGCACAGATTCGACCGCGGCAAAGCTAGCATAGCTTCTACAATTTTGGGGTTGATACATTCTGATATCAGTGGTCCACTTCCCCATACATCATTAAATGGTTCAAGGTATGTTTTGACATTTATTGATGATTTTTCCCGCTTTACATGGGTATTCTTTCTAAAAAACAAGTCAGAAGTGCTTGGAAAATTCAAGGATTTTAAGGCTTCTGTTGAGACCACCACTGAGAGCAAGATCAAAGCTCTTAGATATGATAATGGTGGAGAATATATCAAGTCCGATTTGCTGCAAATTTTTTCCCAAAGTGGAATTCAGATCCAACATACAGTTCCCTACACACCCCAGCAGAACGGTGTAGCGGAAAGGAAAAATCGGTCACTGAAACAGATGGCTACATGCATGATTGAATCAAAAGGTTTGGTTACAAATATTTGGTCTGAAGCAATCAATGTTGCTACATACATACAGAACCGTGTTCCACATTCATCCGTGAAAGGTATGACTCCTTTCAAAGCATTCTTTGGTCACAAACCGGATGTGTCAAATTTGAGAGTTTTTGGCTCTACTGCATGGGCTAGAATTCCTTCCAAGAAGAGACGAGCTTTGGATCCACAAACTATTGAGTGCATAATGATAGGATATGGGGAAGAATAAAAATCATATAAACTCATGGATATCATATCTAAAAAGATATTCATAGAGCGCAGTGTGCAATTTGAAGAACCGCTTCAAGAATTGCAACTAGTCGAGGAAGAGACTGTCGATTCACCGCCTTCACCAGAAGAAGATCCGTTCAGCGATAATGAAGGCATGAGTTCTGATATTTCTGATATTGTAGAAGCATATGATGATCATGACATATCAGGTTCGGAATCCGACCATTATGATCCTCCTCAGTTACCAAAGTGGGCCCAAAACACTCTTCAATCTGTTGGTTTGAACCTTGGAAATCCTACTGATCCGAGACGAACAAGAGCAGGTATGGCTCTTTCTATTTCTGATCCATTACTTCCTAATATTTGTTATTTTATGGCTGCTTCAAATCCCATATCATACTATTCTTCCCACCGAGATCCGAGATGGCAAAGTGCCATGGATGAAGAGTACAGTTCTCTTCATAAGAACAACACATGGGAGCTAGTTGTTAAGATTTAATATGCTAAGACAGAAAATAGCAGCATTACATTCCATTTCACAATAATAGCATATACCGGATCACTAAAGAAACAACAAGCACAGCATAAACACAAGAGACACAAATTTATCCTGGGAAACCCTCATGGGGTAGAATACCCAGCAAAGCTTCCTCAATTTAGATGACCAGAAATATACAAATATGCAAACCAAAGACAGGATCTCCTCCTCCACCATTGAAGACCTCTCCTCCACAAGTGCGCTACATTCTGAGTGAGGGAAGTGTGTGTTAAATGAGGAATACACCTCCTCTATTTATACACTACTCCGACTTATCTTTTACACAAATCATGTAGGCTCGTATTTAACCATTGGGTTAAATACCCCATTACAACTGACTGGGCTGACCCCTCTAGGGTGGTCTAATAACACTTTGACCCACATAACACATACAGGGCCGACCCCCACTAGGGAAGTCTAATAACCCAAGTTACCACAATCTGACGGAGGAAATAAACATCTCTGGAATAATAAAGTATAAATATAATATTCTTAGAAGTTACAATATTTCAACACTCCCCCTTAATGAGAAGGATATTATAACAACATCTACATGAGAAAGGAGTCATCAACATCATACATGATACATCTATAAATCATTGGAAGCTTTCTTTACATCATCATCAGTAACTCAAGCAGTTACTGGAACATCTTCAAGATCTTCAATACTGGAACATCAATCTCTTCAGTATCGATTCTTCATCTTCTGCAGCACTCGAACAGCTACAACAACATTATCAGGATCACTCGATCAACAGCCTCATCGTCTGGATCTATTGATCAACATCATCATCATCACGATCATCAACATCGTCATCTAGATCAATGACATCGTCATATAGACCATCACAATCATCAACATCGTCATCTATATCATCAACATCATCATCTAGATCATCACGATCATCAGCATTGTCATCTAGATCAATGGCATCGTCATCTAGACCATCACGATCAACAGCATCATCATCTAGATCATCAACATCATTATCTAGATCATCACGATCAGCAGCATCGTCATCTAGACCATCACGATCAGCATCATCATCATCTAGATCATCACGAGTATACACACCATCAATACAAGTATCCTCATCAATATAAGTATACATATCATTAATACAAGTATCCTCATCAATGCAAGTATACATATCATCAATACAAGTATCCTCATCAATACAAGTATACATATCATCAATACAAGTATCCTCATCAATACAAGTATACATACAAGTATCCTCATCAATACAAGTATACATACAAGTATCCTCATCAATACAAGTATTCACATCAATACAAGTGTCCACACCAATACAAGTATACATCATCAATACAAGTATCCACACCGATACAAGTATACATTATCAATACAAGTATCCACACCGATACAAGTATACATCATCAATACAAGTATCCACACCGATACAAGTATACATCATCAATACAAGTATCCACACCAATACAAGTATACATCATCAATACAAGTATCCACACCGATACAAGTATACACAACAGCAACATACCCTACAACACACATGATCCAATTACAGGATGGTCAATCCCTCTCACTTTAGGACATAGGTCCAAGGATGATACAATCCTAATCCACTTACGGGATGATCAATCCCTCTCAATTTAAGACATCTTTCATGTCTATGGATGATGCAATCCAGATCAACTTACAGGATGATCAATCCTTATCCTTTTAAGACACCTCACCATGTCTAGGGATGATGCAATCCCAATCTACTTACAGGATGATTAGTCCTTAACACTTTAAGACACCTCACCATGTCTAGGGACGATGAAATCCCATTCTACTTACAGGATGATTAGTCCTTATCACTTTAAGACACCTCACCATGTCTAGGGACGATGCAATCCCAATATAGTTACAGGATGATTAGTCCTTATCACTTTAAGAAACCTCACCATGTCTAGGGACGATGCAATCCCAATCTACTTAAAGGATGATTAGTCCTTATCACTTTAAGACACCTCACCATGTCTAGGGACGATGCAATCCCAATCTACTTACAGGATGATTAGTCCTTATCACTTTAAGACACCTCACCATGTCTAGGGACGATGCAATCCCAATCTACTTACAGGATGATTAGTCCTTATCACTTTAGGACATAAGTCCAAGGATGATGCAATCCTGTCACATACATTTTGAACCAAACGCTCAGGGACAATGCAGTCCTATCACGTCCACTAGGGACCACTTTCTCGGAGACATATGTCTACGGGTCTCTTTTAGGACATGTGTCCAGGGATGATACAATCCCCTTGTCCAATAGGAACCACATTCTCGGAGACATCTGTCTACGGTTCTGTTTAGGACTGAAGTCCAGGGATGATACAATCCCCTCGTCCACTAGGGACCACATTCTCGGAGACATCTATCTACGGATCTGTTTAACTAAAGTCCAGGGATGATACAATCCCCTTGTCCACTAGGGACCACATTTTTGGAGACATCTGTCTACGGATCTGTTTAGAACTGAAGTCCAGGGATGATACAATCCCCACCTGTCCACTAGAGACTTGATTCTCGGAGACCATATGTCTATGGATCCTTTTAGAACATGTGTTCAAGGATGATGCAATCCCTTCGTCAACTTAGACCCTGTCTAAGGACCATTCACCAACCTCTCTATCGACATCACCAATATAGGTATTCACATCATCAACCTCACTGTCGATGCAGGCAATCTCATCATAAGTGATCACATCACTCCCCCTTTCGAGGAGAGTCCTTCTAAACTATATTAATTTTGTCTCGAAAAACTTTACTTGAGGTAGAGGTTTGGTTAGTACATCGGCAACTTGTTCACTTGAGGTAGAGGTTTGGTTAGTACATCGGCAACTTGTTCACTTGAGGTAGAGGTTTGGTTAGTACATCGGTAACCTGTTACAAATTCGAACATTAATTCCTTTCTGCACCATATCTTGTATATAGAAATGTCAGATCTCTATGTGCTTTGACTTATCATGGAACACTGGATTCTCTGCCATTTTGGTACAACTCTGTTTGTCACATAGCTTCGCAGTTGGGTCTATCTCTAAGTCAAACAATCTTGAAGCCATACTGCTTCATAACTTAGCAGAGCAAGCAACCATATATTTTGCTTGTGCTAAGAGCCACACTAGATTGTTTCCTACTAAACCATGAGATCATGGCTGATCCCAAACAATAACATCCTCTCGATGTGCTCTTCCTGTCTGATACACTTCCTTCCCAATCAACATCTGTGTAGCCATCTGAAGTCATGATCTCCAAGATAACATAGATCAAAGTCTATCGTATCCTTTAGGTACCTCATCACATGCTTTGCAACTAATAGGTGAACACATCTAGTTTCCACTAGATACTGACTCAAGGTATTCACAACAAAGCATATATATGACCTAGTATTCATTAGATACATCAATGACTCAATAATTTGTTTGTACAGAGTTATATCTACTAACTCTGATGAGTCATCTACTAATAGCTTCGAGTTGGAATCCATGAGAGTAGCCATTCCAACACATCAATTCCTTTTAATATTTATCAGCATATTTTCCCTAGTTGAGAAAGATTCCTTCTGAGCCTTGCCATACTTGTAGACCTAGTAAGTGATGCATCAATCTGAGATCTTTCATTTTCATTTATGCAGCCATCTTCTTCTTTCTTTTCATGATATGTTTCTCATTCCCTGTCAGAAAGATATCATCTACATACAATAATAGTATGATCCATAACCTTAAGGTAAAGGTTAGGAACAACTTTACTTTTGGTAAAGCCCAAGCCTATCAAGAAACTGTCAATTCTTCCTTTGTGACTGAACATCATTCACACTCTGCATTGAATGATCTTCTGCATATCTATCTGTGCCATCTCTCGTCAGATGGGTCTACTGATATGAGCCTCAATATCATTCAAACTCTATGGTGATTTCCTTCTTGTATCCATGTCATCTGTGTATAGAAACCATATTCAACCTTGTAGCAAAGGTTGATATCCACATCACCCATGGTGATCATTAAGCTCATCAATTTACTATCGATCCTGGGTACCCATAAAGAACTTGATTCACACTTCTTCTTTAATTACATAATTAAGAGAATGGTCTTATCTAGTCACTTGGAGCAAACATCTCTTCACGATTCTCTTCCTCTTTCTAAGAGAATCTTTTAGCCACGAGCCTTCTATATTATGTTTGATTTGTAAATATTCTTGTTGAACATCCATCACTTGTGCGATGTTCATCATTCTTCATGATATTTCCTACATATCAAAATTAAGTACATGATTAGTAATACTTCATAATCATGAAATCATGTTGACATGATAGCCTATTATGCATATAGATATCATTTACATAGTTATGCAACTATCTTGACCAATACTTTGGCACAACACTTTTCCATATTCTGTATGCATACAGTGGCTATCTAGATGCCTTCCATCTCTACCAGAACATACTATCGAGAGTGTGCACAGCTCTCAGCATGTCAGCAAAGAGGTTTCATTCTAGACAAGCAACAATGGAATGTTTGTCCAACTTACCAATCATATGCATATTAGTAGTATACTATTCAATGCTCTATGAATGTTTACACTCAGCATGATATATTATAGGAATACAAATATGCATACAACCTATTACAGGCAATATCATTTACTATTTCAAATAACAACTCAAATACTTATCTTTTATGTTTGTGTGGTTGCCTCCTGCTTGATCTTCTAAATGTCTTTTGAAATTCTATTCATTCTGTACCACTGTGCATGCTCAAGTGTGCACTAGTGTTATCCTCATGATCTCATACACAAACATACATTCATTAGTATATTATCAATCAAGATAAAAGACATAATATTCATAAACCCTTGATTACTAATTTTATGAATAAGCATAACCGATCATACCAAGTATACTTATATAAGGGATCCTAACACAAGGTAAGATTCTAACTTGACATAGGAAAACATACCTGGATTAGTATACCTGCTTAGTTATGTCTAACATACCTAATCAATATATTCTTTGTTCTCTTCAATGATTTAGAGATCTTGTACTGGAACCTACATATCTCATAGGTTAAGCATAATAGAACAAAGTCATACATACCTCGTAAGTAGAACTTCTATGTGATCAAGGATTATGGATGAGTCTTTGTCTTCATGTTGTCATGGTCATGGAACTTGATTTGTCTTTCGTGATGTACCTGTATCTTGTTAGTAGATAATATCAACCTCGTATAACACCACAGTGCATTAGTACAATCATATAACCCTAGTCAATGAATGTCTTCACATGTATTCATACTTTTATTAGGATGATAAGACAAATCTAACATTAATCAAGATTGTACTAATCAGATTTCAAGACATACCTGTATCTCCTTAAGTCATACCTGTCGAGATTTCTTGTAGTCTTCTTATGTAAGGCCTTAGCCTCAACTCCCTTTGAAACTTGATCTAGATCTTAATTAGGGTTTGTTAGAGAAACCCTAAAAATTCAATCTTTGACTTTCACACTTCTAAATGGATGGAAGGATGTGTCTTCCTGAGCTGATCAAACTAGCATACTTCAATTTTGAAATTTCCAAAATTTGACCCCTCAAAATTTGCCTTCGAAACTTCTGGATCTTCTGGACAGGATCCCGAACTAGGGTTTGATGAAGCCCACCCTTCTGCCCAGTCAAAAGGTTTGATCCAAGGCTATAAACTCTTATTTTTCTGAGGAGCTTCCAGCCATGGTTACAGACTTCAAAAATTCCAACTTTTGCTGAAGCCCTAATTTTCCATCTTTCTGATCAAAATCCCGAACTGGGGTTTGATCAAGCCTGGTCTTCTACCCAACCAAAAAATTTGATCTTGGTCTCTAAATTTCGATTTTCCTGAGTAGCATTCAGTCGTGGATTCCGATTCCAAAAATTTTAACTTTCTCTGAAACCCTAAATTCTGGAAGCCATGAATGAAGGTGCTCCAAAAATAATTCTGTTTTGTTAGAAATATGTGCCTAATTGTTTCTATTGTAACTCCAATTTTTTGCTCCACGGGGTCTGAAATTTTTTTTTGTGGTAGCCTGACCTGTCATATTTCTATCCCCACAGGTCTGACCTCAATTGGATTTTCTGAGAGAGATTTATGCCAAGTGTCGCAACGTGACCTTTTTATGGGATAAAACAGGAGAGCGAAGTTGTATGGAGTGCCACGTGTCATGCGTTCAACTTCAGCCTCTGAAAACGTTTCCTGAGATAGCACAGTCTGTGTACTACCTGTAACGTTTTACGAAATTTTATTTGGAGCTTCCTAGCCCAAGTTATGACCTTTTTTCCAAGGTCACCTGATTTTTACTGAGATCTGGAAGAGGCAGAAACCCTAACTTGTACTGATCATAACCCACAAGGTACAACTAATATGAGGGTTTCCTTTGGCCACAAGGTACCTGGGGATGTTATCTACGACCTGTAAAATTTTTAGATCTTGAAACTTCGCAGAAATGGATTTATAGCGAAAGTTCCACGATGACTGGTTTTTGCTATGTAAAACCCAAACCTTCAAATTGTCGCAAGTGAAGCAAGTGTCGTAAGTGCCATACATTGCCTTCCTTCAGGTTAGCTCTGATACCATGTTAAGATTTAATATGCTAAGATAGAAAATAGCAGCATTACATTCCATTTCACAATAATAGCATATAGAGGATCACTGAAGAAACAACAAGCACAGCATAAACACAAAAGACACAAATTTATCCTAGGAAACCCTCATGGGGTAGAAAACCCAGAAAAGCTTCCTCAATATAGATGACCATAAATATACAAAGATGCAAACCAAAGACGTGATCTCCTCCTCCACCATAGCAGACCTCTCCTCCACAAGTGTGCTACATTCTGAGTGAGGGAAGTGTGTGTTAAATGAGGAATACACCTCCTCTATTTATACACTACTCCGACTTGTCTTTTACACAAATCATGTAGGCTCGTATTTAACTATTGGGTTAAATACCCCATTACAACTGAATGGGCCGACCCCTCTAGGGTGTTCTAATAACCCTTTGACCTACATAACACATACAGGGTCGATGGAGGAAATAAACATCTCCAGAATAATAAAGTACAAATATAATATTCTTAGAAGTTACAATATTTCAACACTAGTTTCTCTTCCACCTGGAAGAAAATTTGTGAAGTGTAAATGGGTCTACCGCACGAAAGTTGCTGCTGATGGCTCTATCAGCAAATGCAAATCAAGGTTGGTGGCAAAAGGTTTCTCCCAAGTCCAAGGAGTGGACTACACTGAGACCTTTGCACCGGTTGCAAAGATGGATTCCATCTGCCTTGTTTTGGCTATTTCCGCATCCAAGCACTGGGAAGTGCACCACATGGATGTGAAGAGTTCATTTCTACATGGAGACCTTGCTGAAGAGGTATATATGCAGCAGCCAGAGGGCTACACATCAGATCCATCATTAGTTTGCAGATTGAAGAAATATTTGTATGGGTTAAAACAGGCCCCAAGAGCTTGGTATGCAAAGATGGACTCCTTCCTTCTTTCTCAGAATTTCCAAAGATGGAAATATGATCCGAATGTGTATCTTCAGCGAGTTAAAGGTAATTTTTTGGTTATTGTACTTTATGTTGATGATTTTCTCATTACTGGTAGCACTCTTACTTCAATAAACAAGCTAAAAACTGCCTTAAATCTAGCTTTTGACATGAGCGATTTGGGCTTGCTGAATCACTTTTTGGGCTTGGAGATAGCTCAAAATTTTGATGGGATCACTATATCTCAGCAAAAATATGCTTCCGACCTGTTATTGAAGTTTAATATGGCTGAATGTAAGGTAGCCCCATTCCCATTCGTCTCAGGAATCAGTCTTGAGGAGGGAGATTCTACACCGCTTGCAGATTACAGTATGTATCGACAGTTGATTGGTTCACTACTTTATTTGACACACTCAAGGCCTGATATTTCATATGTTGTGAGTGTTGTGTCAAGGTATATGCAGTAGCCACATGAGCTTCATTAGCGAGCATCCAAGCGGATCTTGCAGTATGTGCAATGTACGAGACAGTTTGGCATACATTATGCTGCAGATTCTGAGCTTGATTTCATTGGTTTTACTGATTCAAATTGGGCAGTTGATAGCATTGATCGTAAGTCCACTTCTGGTTATGTTTTCATGATTGGTCATGGTGCTATTTGCTAGTCCAGCAAAAAGCAAGCAGCCATTGCACTTTCTTTAGCAGAGGCAGAGTATCGAGGGGTAGTCAATGCCTACATTCAGGCAGTCTGGTTGCAGGGTATTCTTTTCGAGTTTGGTTTTGGTGGATGTTAACACCCAAAAAGTGTTCACTATCTCATCTACCTTATTACATGGCTCATTTGTCTATTTTCCTACTATATTTCCCTTTAAAACCCAAAAAATCCCGCTAAAAGGCCTCCAAAAGGCCTAAAATTCCTCCAAAAGGCCACAAAACCATCAAAATAGCCTCAAAAAGGCTAAAAAACCCCTTTTTCCTCCAAAAATATCCAAAATTCCTCTAAAATAGCAAAAATCCCCTAAAAAGGGAATAAAAAATATAAAATAATGAGGAAAAGGAGGAAAAAACCCTATACAGCTGCCTTAAACCATATGGTTCCCAAAACCATGGGTCAGCACTCCACCACCAAAAAACTATAAATAGGTGATGGAGATCCCTTATTTCATATCCACAATCAAGTATACCCTTACTCTACCAAAATCTCTCTTGAAACCCTAGCTCACCATTGAGCCACTTTCACCTTGAGAGCCCCTTTTGGCCCATTCCCACCATTGGAGAAAGAGAAGGAGCAAGTTGGAGCTTGGAGCAACCCTCTTGGACATTGCAAGAGCTTCACCAACCTTCACATTGGAGGTAAACTTAATACAAAAACCATTATTTTACATTTTGTTGTTTATGTTTCATGCACATGTTTAGAGTAGTTTACATTTCTGTTTTCGCATAATAATTTTCCATTTACTGAACTGCTACTAAGGAGTCCCTTCTCCTTAGTAGGTGCTCATTTGCACAAGCTAGGGGTAAAACCCTAGCTACAGTTCTGGCGACTCCCCTAGATTTTGAATTTCTGGTTTCAGTTTTAAAAAAAAATTCCTTTCGGATGTCCCTTTCGGCCGCCGTAAACTGCGTTTTTTCCCTCTGCAGTCGCGTCCCGACCGCGTCTTTCATGCCTTTACCTGTGACCCGACTGCGGCTCTTAGACTGTTTCCAACGCCCTGCCGGCGGATTCAAGTCTGTTACCTGCGATCCGACCGTGGCTAATCCGCCTATTTGCTGCGATCTGACTGCGCCTGTCGACCATTTTCCCGCGTCCTTACTGCGGCATTCAGCCCATTTGCTGCGACCCGACTACATCTTTCAGCTTATTTGCTGCATCCCGACTGCGTCTATCTGCCCCTTTCTTCGTCCTGACTGCACCTGTCAACCCATTTTTCCGCGACGTGCCGGCGTGTTTTTCCCTGTTTCCTGCGGTGTAACTGCCTCTGTCGTCCAAAAAGCCACGACCTGTCCACGTCTGTTTCCCTTATACCCGAGGTCTGCCTATTCAGATTTGCCGAAAACCTGCGGTCTGATTTCTGCATTTTTCTCTGTTTTGAACCCAGAACTTTGCTGCATTATTTTCTGTACCAGCACAGCCATCTGTCCTACCTGCAGCCACCCTTCCTTACAGCATTTTTCTGCAGTTTTTTCAGTTTCATTTACAGAATCGTTTTTACATTTTCATTACTTTACATTGAAAAAAGAAAATTGTGCATTTTAAAAGTTCATTTCTATATTGTTATTACTAGATAGAAAGTTTCCCTCCCTAGTGGCACTTTCTACTTGGGTTCATCATCACCCCACGAGCACACACTCTGTCACATAATTCAAGTGAGCCTTAAAAAACTACTTAACTCAACCAATATTCTAACCCCACTTGGGGAACACGAAAGAATCTTTGTAGTTAGGTAGGATCGGGGGGATAGGCTTCCAATAACACCCCTCGGTTACTTACACTTGAGACATAGATGTTGTCCAATTAGGGAACCAAAATCCCCTAGTACTTTTTGGCACGGTCACAACCAGTTTACCAGAGGGCCTCTCCCCTAGGAGGGTTGAAGTCGCGAGACTGGTTCCAGATGCCTGAGTGGAATACCGCACTCCATTCAGTAACCGAAGGGCTACCTTTCGCAGTTCTCGGGATATCCATGTATTGGGGTATTGCGGTAAAAGGACCAAATGGCAGATTCACCTTTCTGGACGTGTCATGAACGGGGTATCTTAGTTGCCATTCTTCTAGGATTGACTACCCGGTGTCCCTCCCGGTAGGGGGATATCTTAGCCACTTGGATTTCCTATTCATATTGTCTGACTTGGAATTCATCACCTTGCAGAGGATATGTCTAGTTGAGTCAGAATACTTTTTAGTTAGGTGTTTGCATGCTCCCTTACCTCCTTTTGGTCTAGTGAGTCCACCATTTTTTATTTCTAGGAAACCTGCTGCTTGTTGGTATTCTGACCATCTTTGTTGACACTCCACCTATTGTAGCACAGCTGTTACAGTGGGTGTTTTGAGTTGGTTGTTGGCCTGAGTGCCTTATTTTTTGAGCTCTCCTTCTGCACACTCGGTTGCATTAGGGTTTTTGAGCTATTTTTTACTCACCTCAACCCACAGAGATTTGACACCATCTGTCACCATTGAGTCCCCGAGACATTCTCGGCGCCTCAGGGGCGAGCCCCCACAGCACGGTTCACTTGACACCACCCGTCATCGCCACAGATCATTATCACTTGATACCACTTATAACAGATCTAGAGCCTTGTCACTTGATTCCACTCATCAACGGCATAGGACTCCGTCACCAAATATTGACGCCCCTTACTTTACCTCCGATTCTGAAGAAGAGTCTGAGAATCCCATTTACACTGCCCCTACTAGCCCCATGGCTAGCACGACGTCCCCTCCTTTCCTTGTAGGGACCTGTTATCACATATATAGTAGCCGGGCTACCATACATTATTTTTCTCATTCCAGTACACTATTCAGCCAGTTCCCTTGCATTTGAGATGCCGAGATGAGCATCTATATTGGATCACTATCAGATTGTGGACAGCAGTTGTATTCCCCATGCCATGACTGAGTTTCAGGACACTCAGAGAGATGACCGATGTAGCCATTATATCATTGGTACAGAGCAGACAGTAGTGCCCAGAGTTACAACAACAGTCTCAGAGGACAGAGGATGGTACAGGTTGATGAGCTTTCAGGTATATGACTCAGCAGGTATATCATAGTGTTATGGTTAGATTGCTTTTATACTTATTCTCATAGCATGTCTTAGCACTTAGTGTCATGATCTGGCGATCATATAGATATATGGACCTGGTTGATCTATTATATATATTATATTGTCCCTACTCAGACTTAGAAGTTCACTATTCATACTCATTGGTACATACCCTCCTTAGGGAGAATAGAGGTGATCATTACACCATACTTTGGCTTGCTAGTGTTGGCTCCATCATTTCATTGTCTTCATCCATCCATGGCCTACCTTTTAGATTATCACCCTGACTTACTACTTGACTAGTGGCATGGAGGACTTTTCCCCACTGTAGCCTCTGTATTGGATGAGCTTCCCTGTTTATTGTGTCTCGGCTCTGAGTTGGTGACAAAACTTACCTATGGTGAGTTGGAGTTCCTTGTGAATTCCCCCTAGTCACTAAAGTTGTGTTGGCTAAACCTGAAACTTTTAGTGCTGCCATGTATACAAAATCTGGAAAAATGAAATGCTATATCTTGTATGAAAAGCCCATTCATGCAATGTGTTTCTAAACACACATGAATGAGAGGCATGCCAAATGAACATGGCAATGAAAATGAAATGTTATATCTTGTGGAAAATAAATACCTAGGTAAACAAGCTGTCCATGACACACCTAGAAGTGCTCAGGTAAACAAGTGCCTTAAAAACACACCTGCAGCAGAAAGCCTAAAAGAAAAACGTAAATCTATGCAATGTGTTTGTAAACACACATAGATCAAGGCTATGGAAACTTCAGGCCCAAAAAGCAATGGAACTTAAATGCTATATCTAAACAATTGCTGGCCTTATTTGTATTATGGATTGTGTGCATCTGTGAAGGTGAATAAACCCTCTTTAAACAACTCATCCATTTGTGAGACACCGCCATTCCCTGTGTTATTGCTCATTCAGTATATACTATGGTGTATTCCCTTTCCCTTGCCAAAGTGTCACAAATTCAAGACAGTTAAGTCATCCCTTAGCCTAGCCAGTTAATTTAAGCCTTCACCCTTCATTAGCAAATTGATCACAACTATGAAGTGAGTATGATCCTGAAAGTCTAGTCTGAGTAATAATAATAATTAACGACACTATACATTTGGATTTAGATCGCCAGTCATGATTACTCTGTGTTATAATTGTTATTTGAATAAGTTGTATAGCATATATTAACCTTGACACTTTACAGCAGCTATTAATGATGATCTGAGTTATATTTGGTCTTGGTTAGACCTAGTTTGACCATGGAGGACCATGGGACATGAGATGTTGGACCTTATGATGATATGGATAGATGATATATGGTCTATGTATACATACATAATGACTCTATGCAGCAGCTACAGGGTTATGATGATGATTCTGGGGTTGCAGCAGTGTTTGTATATGTACAGCGCATTATTATTGGCCTTGATCCGGTATATTGGATATTTATTTTGATCATGCAGAGATTCATATGGTGTATGAGTACACATCTTGGATGGATTTGGACCTTCTGAGTCCAATGGGACAGTTTGTTTTCAGTTCCGGGCACTTACAGTGATGATTTAGCCTCAGTAGGCTGTCCTAGTGCAGTTTTGGTCTGTTGGAGACCCTGTCGGAGCAGAGATGACTTTTATCCGGTTGATCTAGGGCGCTGATGATGGAGGGGGTGGTCCAGCCACTTGTTTTTACCATATTACCCCCCTTCCGGACACACTGGTGCCCTCACCTTGACAGCGCCAACACTCCAGGAGGCTGTTTGGGGCAGTTTCACGCTTCCCAAGGCATTTCAAGATTGGTAGAAATGGCTATTGAGGAAATCGATTTGGGCTACTGAGGCAAATTTATGGCATGGGATGATCAGTGATGATAGATCGGGACCTTCCACACCTTCTCCAGTAGTTTCAGCTTCATCGGGGCCCGCATCCATCACTTATGGCACTTTCTGTGGATTTTTGAGGTCTTTTGAGGACCACGACTTCACTATGGAGGCACGATTTGGTACATTCATGATTATTTTTTGGTTATTGTGCTATTGGGATTGACCAAGGAGGGATAAAATTACCCCTTGGACCCACCATAAGCCTCTTATGATATTTTGTCATCATGATTTGGTGGGATTCCCCTCTTGTAGGGCGATTTTGTCCACTTACATTATATTTTATTAGTGATCCATGTATTTTATTGTTGAGCTCATCTCAACCATTGATTAGACAGTTGTATCTTTTAATCTTAGCCACTCATTCAAAAAGTGGTTAGGGTTTTGGTGCCTCTCCTTCCTATTTAAAGGAGAGAGCCTCTCATTGTAAAGGGACTTTTGGCTCTGGATTATTGGAATAGAAAATTATTATTGCATCTATCTCCAGTGTTGTGGTGAATGTTTTTGGTGTTCGTTCGTTGGTTCTTCCTTTGCACTGAGTTATTGGAGATCTTGTTTGCCATATCTTTGTACCACGATTTTGCATCTACAGGTGGAGGCCGATTTGCTTGGAGGAGGAGGTATTGGTAGGGGAAGACTCTCCCTACTTCTTCTTTGGAGCTCTTCGTTGGTAACAGGGAGTATTACTGTCTCAGGACCTTCTATTTCATGTTACTATTTGCATTTCTCTTGTATTTCTTCCATACTTGATCTTACTGATTGAATTTTCATTCCTTGGTTTGACAGGTAGAGGAAGGCGCACTTGTGGGCTAGGGCATCAAATCGGCAAGCAAATCAACAATCTCTCATTTGATCTCTGCGGGAATCTTCCTCAACATCAAGGCATCTCATCCACATCACTCAGGTATGATCTCAAGGTAAGTTCTATCTCCATGATCTATCCAATTGTCAAAAACACTTAAAACCCTAATTAATCAAAACCCCATTTTTACATTTTCTCAGATCTACTTAGATCTAGTGGGTTATTGGGCATAATATTGAAAACCCACCTCTATAGCATCCACGGCATCCCGGATCTATAGTTTGGTGAGGATTGGTTTCCGTTTGACCCCTCTCCCATGCCAACTTAGCTTCTCCCAAGCAAGGCGCACTTCACTAGTTGAGCAAGTTGACCTAGATCTAGGTGATGGGTGTTTGAGATTCCACTTGATTCATCATCTACACATCCAATAACATACACCCAGGTTGTTACTTTTCTGAAATTCACCTTGTGGGCCCCATTCCACATTTTAAGGGATTTAATCCCCATTTTGGACCACTTGGAACCCTTAAACTCAGATCTACTAAGATCTAACCGTTGGATTACCACGAAAATACAGATCCATACTCCTACCCGACCGATCTACCCGGATCTAAAGTTTGGATGCCATCCGACTTGTTTTGACCCACCTAACCCCACTTTTAGGCTTCCTTGGGCAAAGTCACACCACCTTGGAGAAGTGAGTTGACTCACTTCCAGGAACTGGGTACTTGAGATTTTTGGAGATTTAGAACCGGAATAATTCAAAACCTAGGTCTAGACTATCACTTTGTCAAATCTTGCCTTGGGGATTGCATTCCTTGTTTTAAGGGATTGTGGTCCAGTTGGGTCAAACCTAGATCTAGATACATTCATCCATCAAGACCTCTATTGCCCACCTGTCCCAAGTACTAGGAGTCCTAAACCACAAGTCAACCCTACTTTGACTCCACTTCCCAATTCCCAAGGCACTGGTTTCTCTCCAAGTTAATTCAACTTTCCTAGATTGTTGGATTGACTTGTGTTTTGACCTATGCATGGTGAACTAAACCTTTGAAGCTGCCATGTATCATGGTCAAGCTTGTCATTTGTACTAGTTAGCCCCAATACAACCCTTAAACTACCCTGCACTGGACACGGTTCCCAAGGAAGTGAGTCTTCTGACATTGTACTAGTACACTAGCCCTAGATCTCACTTCAAACATTATAAGTCACTCTCACATCAACCATGAACCAAAGCTATACCCATTGAACCCCTCACTTGGCTTGTGACTTCAACCTATAAGGTCTAGGATAAACCATACACCTAACTTCACTTAGAAATACCCTGATTTGGTGTTTTGGTTTTGATCTCTCCTGTCGGGAGTAGATCGGGTCTCCCCCTTTGTTGTCTGGGCTAGATAACATAAAGCGAAGGTTGCCTCGACTGGCGTGACAACCATACATTGGAGGTCGAGGTGATCGTGGTTGCACCTTTTGAGTTGCCCTTCCCTATTGCCATCCATGACTGGATACATCCATAGGGGTAACTACAGTTTAGGTGATAACAGGACCATTGGTGGCACATCCACCACTACACCAGTTACCACACCTGCTTTGGGTATTCCCTCCATGGGGCCCCCATCTACAGTTCCCCTCACTACACCTATTCCCGCAGCCGGAACACCTATCCCCACTCCATTAGTGGCTCACACTACCCATGGTGGTGCATGCCCATCCTATACCACCTCAGTTCCCCCACTTGGGGGCACCATCCCAAATCCTGCCCCTCCACTTGGGGGCATGGGCCCCAACCTGGTCCAACCCACTATTGTGTCACATCCTTCTTCCAGTCTGCCATTCATGGCTAGCCTCAACCTACCCGACCTAGCTAGATTGACCAACGACCCTATCCGACACGACCCTACGTGGCCTCACATGCCCACCAAGCTCCCCTCTGACATCCCTAAGTTCGAGGGCAAGGCAGGTGAGGACCCACAAAACCATATCATGTCCTTCCATCTGTGGTGTTCCTCCAACTCCATAGTAGATGAATCTGTTCACCTTCATCTGTTACAGCGCACTTTCACTGGCTCTGCAGCCAAGTGGTATATCGAGCAACCCCGTGGGACCCATGCCACCTTTGCTTCCCTTGCCTCGACCTTCCTGCAGTTCTTCCAGTTACCTGTCCGCTATGACGCGGGCGTTGAGATCCTCCTATCTTGTAGACAAAACACGGCTACCCACATCACGGACCACATTCATGAGTGGCGTCGATGCCGTAGCTTATGCAAGATCAAATTAGACGACCAAATCTTCCTAGATTGGTTCCTCAAGTCCCTTCTCCCTGTCATTGCTAAGGATGTGGCATCAAAAAGACCCCAGTATGAAGAAGAGGCCATCCTTAAGGCCCAACAATTCATCCTCATTTATGCCCAGTCGGGTTATCTCTATACCATTATACCTGACGCCCCTCGCGGAGATTCCTCCCATCACGATGCGCCGAGGGCATCCCATGCTGCAGACGGCATCATTGGCCGTATTTCTTCGCATCCCCAACCATTTTCTATAGCACGTCCTATCCCTGGCCCCGACCTTTCGCAGGCTACCTCACAGTCTGGAGCAACCAAATCGTATGCTCCTATGACACATCACCCCCATTCGCATGGACCCTCATGTCCACCTTAGTGCTTCGGTCATACTACTCCCGCTTACCCCCCCCCGGTTGCACCTCGGCCCTACTACCACCAGCAGGCTACACCAGCTCCTGCGCCTTCACAAGCCCAACCCGCTTATTATCCGCCACAGGCAGCCCCTGCGGCAAACCCACAACCTGCTCCGCATCCCTATCAGCAACCCCCTCAAGTTGCTACACCTGCACAGCCTCAACCTACATATCATCCACCGCAGCCTACTCCAGCACCTGCGCAACCTCAGAACCCACCTGTTGCCCAAGGGCAAGTCTACGCCCAACATAATCCGCAGCAAAACCAAAACAACCAATGTAACCAGGGCCAACAAAACCACGGAAAGGGCCGTAATCGTGGGAACAGCCAACCTACAGACCAAGGTGGTCAACCGGCTAATCCCCCAGACAACAATAATGCGGCTCCCACTAACCAAAACCCTGATCACCCACCCAAGCAGGCTAAAAACCCCAATTTGCGAACAAACCATCCTTGTTCTATTTGCGGGGTCTATAGCCACTACACACATGCTTTCCCACACTTGGAGCGAGCTCAGAAACTTTGGGTTGATGATGCCCATCTCCAAGGGCATGCAGCTCCTCAAGCACCACCCAACCCCCCACAGCCTCAGCAGCCACCTTTGGTGCTGCAAAACCCCTTACCAAACCAAGGCATAGTGAACACTCAACCGTTGGCTTCCCCTCAAGCCAACGCGCAACCCCAACAACAAATCACTTACGCCGCCCCTGATCAACCCATGTTCGACTCAGGGACCCACCACTTGTTGATGATGTAATCCGCTGATGTCAACCTTCAGACTCGTCGGAACCAATATGGCTCCACCACCGAAGCCCCTCCTGCTAAGAAAACCCCTAATGCTCATCCCACCGATCAAGCGTTACACATACCCCCGCCTCCACTAGAGGGCACTCCCAAAGCACCTCGTTTCCCGCTTCGTCGTATCAACAATAACCCCAATGCGCGGGCTGCGTCAAACTATAACATTGTCGATGACTTAGCCCAATCTCCCGCAGCCATGTCTACGTTAGAAGTCTTAAAAAACTGCCCTTCCCAGTGCAAGACTTTACTCTCCGCCATTGGGGCGATTGACCCACATGATTCGAATTTAATGGCATTTGATTTGGACCAGTCCGAACCACGCCTGCCTTCCTCCTTAGCATTCCAAGTTTCTATTTTCGTTCGGAATCTTGTCATCCATCGATGCATCATCGATGAAGGTGCCTCCACATGCGTTATGTCTACTTTCGTATGGCAGAAGTTGGGATCCCCTACTCTCCAGCAGTCCACCACTGCATTACGCGCCTATGACGGTCGGTCGGCTCAGCCCCAAGGCCTCCTACCCAATGTCCCCATCGAGTTAAGTGGAAAACTGTACTTATTGACATCGAGGTAATCAATGCCCAATTGGATTATAACCTTTTACTCGGCCGCAGCTACATGTATGCCATGCGGGCGGTTGCCTCTTCTGTTTTTCGCACCATGATGTTCCCCCATGAGGGACGCGTTGTCAAGGTTGACCAACTCACCTACTATGATCCCAATGCTCCAGCGGCACCAGAAAATGTTCTCCCCATGGTTGAACAACCTGTTTCTCGTGCCCCCACCTCGTTTGTGTCCTCTACGGGGCCTGGAGTTTACTCAGACGCTCCGATGACCTCCACCTTCCAATCCATTCCTCCCCCGTCATCTACGCCCAAAGTGTCTGACTTATGTACCCTGGCCCACGATAACCAAACTCCTAATAATCAACCACCCTTGTTGCCTAAACCACCATTGGTACCTAGCCACATTGGTTTTACACCTATCCACACAATCCCCTTCCTAGTCCCTCCATTGGGAGTAGTAAGCGCCCCAGTTATGGCTACCCTTAGCCTTCCTGGGTTAACCTTGGGATTACCCGTCTGGTACCTTTCACCTCCCGTTCCCCCGCCGACACCAAGCGTCGTCCTCCAACTGGTGCAACCCATGGATACTACCACTCAGCCACCCCCCAGTGTCTCTAACCCTTCGTCCTCCACAAATCCCCCTCCTACTCCCAAATCCACTGGGGGCAGAGGACCTCAACCTTACACTGCTGTGCCACCTCCCAAGACAGTCAAAAACCCCCCAGTGTTTCGTGCTCCGCCCAAATGCTCATTGTACGATGAGTTAGGCCATGCGGCTCATCAGTGTCCACAATTACCAGCATTACAAAAACACATGCAGATGCTCGACAACGACCCCAACATTCTGGTTGTCGAACTAAACCCCACCCCCAAGCCTAAAGACAAATCCCTGTGTACCAACCACCCCTGTGCCATATGCGGTGTTTACGGGCATTACTCCCATCATTGTCCCAATCTCCCGGATTACAGAGTGGCTCTCTATGAGATGAACAATCTCGATCTTGAGACGGCACCACCCACCATTGAGGAGATCTACCCCCCGGTCTCTTCCCCTTCAGGAGAGGTTAATACCATTTATATGATCTCTTCAACCACTACCCCCTCGTCAACCGATTTGACGACGCAAACTTTCTGTACTGATGAGTAGATTCTGGAGGCCCTCACTGCCCTGAATTATCCCTGGGATTATATGCATCATCGTTCCTACTTCATTCCCAAAGAATCCTCCTCTAGCACAGCTACCCAATTCATGGTTGAGTCCAAAGACTTCCTTCCCACCAAGGTCGACTGGTTCAAGGACCCTATTCCTGCTCTTGATGCCTTCGAGGAGGGTAATATGGCCAACATCTCACCTGTCATCCAAATTGATATCGCTGCCCCAGGACGTGCCCCTGAACTCATCACTTTAGGAGCCTTCTGCAGTAAGCAAGAGATTGAAGACTACCAAACCCTTTTCAGAGAATTCCGTGATGTCTTTTCCTAGTCCTATACCGAAATGCCCGGTCTTGACCCCGCCATTATAGAGCACCACATCGACACATGGCCTTATGTACCCCCCGTTCGTCAGAAACAGCGCCCCATTCATCCCTCAAAGCTCCTAGCTGTCAAAGCCGAGATTGAGAAGCTTCGCAAGGTAGGATTCATTTATCCTATTGCCTACACCACATGGGTTTCAAACCCCGTTCCCGTTAACAAAAAGTAAGGCACCATCAGAGTATGCACTGAATTTCACGATTTGAACCGCGCTTGTCCCAAGGACAATTTCCCCATGCCATTTATTGACCAACTCATAGATGCGTGTGCGGGGCATGAAGTCCTCTCTTTCATGGACGATTTTTCCGGATACAACCAGATTCAGATCCGTAAGGAAGACTAGTACAAAACCGCCTTTACCACCCCATGGGGCACCTTTGCCTATTGCGTCATGCCTTTCGGCCTCAAAAATGCTGGTGCCACATTCTAGCGGGCCATGACCTATTGCTTTCATGATTTGGTCCATATCCTGCTAGTCTACCTTGATGACCTTACAGCTCGTTCCCGGAAACGATCAGACCACCTTAACGACCTTCGGCAAGTTTTTCTGCGTTGTCGCAAATACCAAATCCACTTGAACCCTCACAAGTGTGTCTTTTGCTTTCCGGCAGGACGATTGTTGGGTTTCATTGTTTCCCATAAAGGAATTACTGTTGATCCCCTGAAAGTCCAAGCCATCTTAGACCTTCCCTCTCCTCGCAAGCTCCGACAGCTCCAAAGTCTACAGGGGCGATCCAATTTCCTTCGACGCTTCGTTCTTGATTACGCCACTATCGTTCACGGTTTCTTGTGCCTGCTCCGTACCCACATACCTTTCGTCTGGGATGAGCAAGCAGAAGCTGCATTCGAAGCCCTTAAGAAAGCTCTCACACAAGCCCCTCTGATCTCCCCTCCGGATTTCTCCCAGGACTTCATCCTATACGTCTCGGCATATGAGCATGACGTGTCCGGAGTCTTGGTTCAAGAAGACGCTTCTCACCAAGATCATGTCATTTACTACGTCATCCAGACCTTGTCTGGTCCACCCCTACGTTACCCATATGAGGAGAGACTAGCCCTAGCAGTGGTCTTTTCCGTCCAAAAACTGCGACACTACATCTTACTTAGTCATACCACAGTCATCGCCGACTCCAACCCCATGGTCTATCTCCTAAACCGACGACTAATGCAAGGTCATGTTGCTAAATGGGTCATCATCCTCCAGGAATATGACCTTACCTTCAAAACCACTAAGAGCACTAAAGCCCTCGTACTTGCTCAACTCATCACCCATCTCCCTTCCCCTCTCCCGTCCCCGCAAATCTCCGATGAGTTACCTGACAACCATTTGTTCACCATCTCGTCTGATGACCCATGGTACGGTGATATTTTGTTATATCTGCGCACGCAGAAGTTCAGACCCAAATTCACCCGTAATGGACGCCGTCATATCCATCATCAGGCCTCTCGTTATCTCCTCTTAGGCAATGTCCTTTACCGGCGGGGGGTTGACACAATTCTTCGTCGTTGCCTTACACACGAGGAAGCTAAACACGTCCTTAATGACTGTCATAGCGGTTCCTGCGGCGGCCATTTCTCAAGGATGGCCACTGCCCAAAAGGTCGTCCGCGCCGGATACTTCTGGCCCACACTTTTCACTGACTGCATCACTGCGGTCAAGCATTGCCATAACTGCCAACTTTTTTCCCCCAAGGCCCGGACACCACCTGCTTCATTACACCCAGTCGTCACCGTTGGTCCCTTTTGTAAGTGGGCCATCGACTTCATGGAGTGTAGACCCCCATCTGCGAACAGCCATAAGTACATCATTGTCGTCGTCGATTACTTCACCAAATGGGCGGAAGCCATGCCTACCTTCAATTGTACCACTGACACTACTACCCGTTTCTTTTTCAACCATGTTATCACTCGATTCGGGGTACCTAAACAGTTGGTCTCAGACCACGGTTCACACTTCAAAGATGCCGTTTGGCGTGAGTTGTCCACCCTCCTCAAATTTAAACACCAATTTTCCTCTGCTTACTACCCCCAAGGGAATGGTCAAGTAGAGGCCATCAACAAAATCTTAAAAACTATCCTTCAACGCACTGTTGACGAGCATAAGTCCAATTGGCATCACATGCTATTCCCTGCCTTATGGGCTTACCGTACCTCCACCAAGACCGCCACTGGTTTTACCCCGTTTCATTTAGTTCACGGTGTCGAGTCTGTCCTCCCCATCGAGTGTCAGATTCCTGCCTTACATATCGTCGTTGAGCTTCTCCCCGACACTTCCCCCCTCGAGCAGCATTTGCTGACACTCGAACAAGCTGATGAAGACCGTCGTGCCACCCTCCAGAACATCGAAGCTGCCAAGAACCGCTCTAAAGCCGGTTATGACAAACATGCTCACCCTCGAACTTTCCACGAAGGGGACCTCGTCCTCGCCTATGACCAAGCCCACGACAAAAACAGTAAAGGGAAGTTTGAATCCATGTGGCAAGGCCCTTACATCGTGCAGACCTACCTCGGCCAGGGGGCATACATCTTAGCCGACTCCAAAGGTCACCCGTTGCGCAACCCCCATAATGGACTGTATCTTAAGCGTTTTTACCCATAAATGAAACCGCGGCCTCATTGGTCCGCATTGTACAACTTGCTCTCTTTTTGTTTTTCACCTTTTTTACCATCATCTTACATTCATCATTTTTGCACACAGATGGACCATCCTCCACCTTGTTACACTGGCTTCGCTGATGGAGCAAGCCACTGGTCCCCAAACCTAGCTTCTGCAGCATGGGTCTTATATTCCCCCTCACAAGAGATGATCCACCTTGACGGGATATGTATAGGCGCTGCTACCAATAACCAGGCCGAGTATGATGCTGTGACCGGTGTCCTGACTGCTGCCCTCTAGATGGGCATATGTCACCTTCATGTGTTCCTTGACTCCCAGCTACTTGTCTCCCAGCTCAACAACTGCTACCAGGTGCGTGATCCCTGCCTTTTTAGAAAATTCCTACGCGCAAAACAACTGAGCCGACAGTTTGAATCCATAACATTCACCCATGTCCCAAGAGCTCAAAATAGTGTCGTGGATCAAATGGCCAACAACATCCTAGATTGGCACATCAATCACACCATGTAACACTTACCTCATGCATCATCATCATGTAACATATCATAAAAAATATAAAAACCCAAAAAGATTGCATTGCATCAACATTTGCATCCATGTACATAAACCATAACACCACATGTATATCCAAAGGGGCATCCATGTGCCCAACATCCTAGCCTACTTGCATCCACGTGCAGTACAAACATATCACACATCATAAAGTGCATCCACATGCGTACAACTAAAACAACATCACAAAGAGGTTCATCCACATGCATATATATATATATCAAAAAATACATGTTCAGTGCTATACATGTCCTGAGTACCCCTGTACTCAGCTATACAAAAATGGCTATACATCCCTAAAGCCTCATAAAATACATGCCGTAGCTACAAAAATCAGGGGGAGTCCCATGCACTCCCTAATGAGAGTCATACCCTCCATCACTGCCTGCATCGGCTGCCTCTGAGTCCTCCCCTCGCTCCTCCTCCGGCAAGTCCTCATCCCCTACGGGCTCCTGTGCCCATGCCCTGTCTACCAAGATCGCCACCCGAATCGCAATGGATCTGAACTCTCGGGGTGCCCTCATGCAATCCTAAACCACGTCCGGATCAACATCCCGCCACCCCTCGTCGGTCGCCCCCACCAGCAAATGATCTAGTAGTGCCCATACGGACTCTAGCGTCCCCTCCGCATCCCAGCGACACACCTCCCCTCACCTAGGCAGAGCTGGAACGGCCACAATCCCCCTCCGTGCCACATGTCCTGGCGGCGGCCTCGGGCCCACATCTGCAGATCACCCACATGTTAGTAACAATATATCAATAAACTATCATATACATAAAACTTTACATCCATAACATGTAAGCCAAAGCATACGTACCATCGGGTCCCCATGCCTGTCCTGGTGCTCGTGGCGCCTCTGGATCTCCGGTATAGTCCATGTCCCTATACGGGAAGTCGTCCAGTGTCAATTGTATCTGGAGCCATTGTAGGTACAACTCCTGCGTAAAATACCTACCCACATCACCACCACCACAGTGACGCATCATCTCGCCCCACCGCACCATCCGCGGCTCCCTCAAACCTCCTGCTCTGATCCGCACCCGCGGCCGCAGTGTGGGTACCCTCTCCATGAAGAACACACACAAGAAAGAACCATAGCAAAACCCCTTTCCAGATTCCTTCGCTGTCGTCAGTTGCCGCTGAACGCAGGTCAGGAACATCTGGCCCCATGCATAATATACACCATCTAGTACGCACTCTACCATCTGCATCTGGCCCCCCGACACCTTCTCAGGTGACTGGGACCCCAATACCCGAACCACGCATGCCGCCATGGCCTGTACTGTCGGCTCCTATAAGTCTCTCACCAGATGTGCATTCCTATGCACCCTCGCCTCTGGGCCACAGTACCGCTCTAGCATGTCCTCCATGTCTATGTCCGCAGATACCCACGGCTGTGTGTCTGCCACCCTACCCAGACAGGGCAACCCCGTCAGGAAGTATACATCGGTCAGGGTGAGGTCCACCCTCTCACCCTGTACTTGAAAATCCTGTATGTTCGGCTCCCAGAAACTAATCAGTCGATTCAGCAGCAACGCTGCTGACCGTATCATGGGTATCTGTGCGAACTTTAGTAGTCCGCACAGTCCCAACACTGATCGCACATGGCACTCCCCTCGGACCACGGCCATGATCTCATCTGGAATCTCCCGCTCTCTCCACAGAACCTGTGGCATCCTATCAATAACACAAAGTAGACTCATTAGACTCATGTCCAATAAATAAGTCCCTCCCCTCCCCCCGGAAGACCCTACTAGCTCGTTCCAAAACCCCGTCTTTAGGGCTTCCTGCCGCGGTTTTCGACTGTAGCTGTCAAGCCTACAGTCGTGGTTCTTAACCGCGCCTGCCAGCCCTAGCCTCGTGGTTTGGCACCGCGTGTTCCTCCCTGGAACATGCGGTACCAGACCGCGTATCCAGCCGAGAAACACGCAGTACCCAACCACGAGGTTCACCCTGAAACTCGTGGTCACCTACCATGGTTTCATCCCCCTAACCCGCGGTCCACCCCACGTGGACCGTACAAATAACCCTGGGACCCACTACCCAACCCCCGACCCTAAAAAACATGCAGGTATGAGTTTGACAGAATACCTGTATCTCCTGGATCTGAAATCGGTCGGTCGGATCGTCCAGAAATGCCACCTCAGCTCTGGTCCACTCTGATCACTAGTCAAAGTCGAACAATACAAATGACACTTGTCATGTTGGGCCCACTCACTATTTATAGTCAGTTGACTTTTCCTGGTTTTGGCCATTCTGACCCCATACGGAGTCCATTTTTCGAACCGTTTCCACCACTGGAATCAGCACGACGAGACCGTCACGATGGTCACCTTGTTGCATTATTTTTGTCCCATCATTTTTTGTCTATTTTTTAGACACCACTAGTCACCTCAGTTTGCGTGCCACATCGCTCGTTCTCCATTTTTCACATATTTTATATCACCAGATTCATTTTTTCGAGCTCATGATGATGCTTGAGATCATTTCTCGCTCTCACCTAGTACAATTTCAACATTGTGTCCCGACACCGTGCTGCCTCGGTTTGCATGCCACATCGACCGCCATCGGATTGTTCCACATTTTTACATGAGACCTCCACTCCTGTCATACTGCAAATATTTCGTTATTCTGCCACCATTTCATTCACCCTGCAAGGAGGCCCACCAGTGTTCCCCCCTACCCTCGTTCTTGGTCATCATTACTGTTCCTTGATTGAACACTTCCTCCTTGCCTGGCCTTTCCTTTTGTTCGGTATAATTTTATCCCTTTTTTGAGCCGGACAAGTCCTTTACGAAAAAGGCACTTAAGGAGTTTCTGTTAAGCTCTTTTCTGACTCCTAAAACAATGAAAAGATCGTCGAGCAATCTTGCTTCCTTTCATGCTCGTTAAAGTACCTGAAAGGGCGTCTATCTGGTATAAGTTTAACCCTTTTCCGGACCTGGTAGACTAATTATGAAAAAGAAATACTCTAGTCACACCGGCTAGAAGAGTTCTTCATTGCATCCTTTTATGCTTCTTTGGGCCTTGGAGACTAAACATACGAAAAAGCAACCCCCTGGAGTCTTCTTATTTGCTTTCAGACTCTCTAAAATTGAAAGCAACCACGAGCATGAACTGTCCTGGGCTTGTAAAATCCACACGACAGTACCATTCCATTACTCCAGAGTTTTCTTATTGCTTTCAGACTCCTTAAAATTGAAAGCAACCACGAGCATGAACTGTCCTGGGCTCATATAAATCGACACGACAGTACCAGTTTTTACACACTTCTTCTAGTTCCCTAACCCATGAAGAAGTCCCCTCCCGTGCCTCCTGGCACTATGATCGATCATCTCAGCAGCACCCCCAATCAGGTCGCCTTTGTTCAGAGTATTCTGCAGTCTCCTGCCATTTTATACCAGCTTGAGTCTCCCTCAACCCAGTCACCCTCTCAGATCCGATACAGCTATGATCCCTTTCCCCTCAGTCAGTTTCATATGCTGCCCGATCACTCCCATTATCATACTCTGAACAAAGGAAGTTTGAGTCCACCCACTCTACTTGCCCATTTATTCCCTCCCAGATTGTCAGTCCTGCCATCAGTACTATCACATTTCAGTTCTCCACCTCGTGCTCCTGTCAAGGAAACATCATTGCCTTGATAGGGGCAGGTCTCCCTCTGTCGACGACAGCCCCTCTATTCCAGAGGATAGGCCCAGAGGTCCCTACTCCTTGGACTTATCACCATATGTGGTAAGTGCCTACGGACCATTCTGAGAGGAGTCATCATTTCCTCTCCGAGTGATTGTTTCTCACATGCTCGACTTCAGCACCTTGATCGCATCGTCGAGAATCGCGTAGGGTTATATCCCTTCAGTTTTTAGTCGAAGACCCTGGATTTCCCCCGAATCTAGCACATTGGTGAGTCACTTCGGAACGCCCAGTTATATGTTCCTACGGATGTCCGGGCTACATTGGCGATTGTATTCGGAAGCCATCCAGTTATATGCTTCCTTGAGTACCCAGTTCCATCCTAGATCAGTTCCAATTCAGTGTACCATTGGGAGTATAACCCCTATCACTCTGATCCAGTAGCCCATCAGTTCCTTTGGTACCACATTCAGTCGCACTATCATCATTCCAGTGTATCAGTTGTTCAGCTCAGACATGATCAGCCCAGCAGTATGTCCCAGATTTGTGTCCTCTCTGGACCCTTATGATGTACACAATGGTTCTCTATGTATCTTACAGGTCCCTCTTTTCGGGCCTCACAGTTCTTTTCATGTATCTTGATACGAGCATGGGTATGCCCGCCTCGTCCATATATTGAGATCATTCCTCATTCAGTTTTTGAGGTCATGTATATGTCAGGTCCCCATTTTTTGGACCCCATTGTTATTATTATGTTATATCCTGATACGAGCATGGGAATGCCCGCCTCGTCCATATGATCAGATGATTCCTCATCCATTATTGAGGTTATGTACTTTTAGTTCTTGCAGTTGTTCGGGATTGTTGTTCCGGGCTTCAGTTTGTTTCTTCTCTTCTCCACACCCCAGGAAAACCTTCCATGACTTATGATGTCCATCGGCCATACGATGAGCTCCTGCCCTCGCACATCAGGGGGCAATCTGTTAACACCTAAAAAGTGTTCACTACCTCATCTACCTCATTACATGGCTCATTTGTCTATTTTCCTACCATATTTCTCTTTAAAACCCAAAAAATCCCGCTAAAAAGCCTCCAAAAGGCCACAAAACCATCAAAATAGCCTCAAAAAGGCTAAAAAACCCCTTTTTCCTCCAAAAATATCCAAAATTCCTCTAAAATAGCAAAAATCCCCTAAAAAGGGAATAAAAAATATAAAATAATGAGGAAAAGGAGGAAAAAACCCTATACAGTTGCCTTAAACCATATGGTTCCCAAAACCATGGGTCAGCACTCCACCACCAAAAAACTATAAATAGGTGATGGAGATCCCTTATTTCATATCCACAATCAAGTATACCCTTACTCTGCCAAAATCTCTCTTGAAACCCTAGCTCACCATTGAGCCACTTTCACCATGAGAGCCCTTTTTGGCCCATTCCCACCATTGGAGAAAGAGAAGGAGCAAGTTGGAGCTTGGAGCAACCCTCTTGGACATTGCAAGAGCTTCACCAACCTTCACATTGGAGGTAAACTTAATACAAAAACCATTATTTTACATTTTGTTGTTTATGTTTCATGCACATGTTTAGAGTAGTTTACATTTCTGTTTTAGCATAGTAATTTTCCATTTACTGTGCTACTAAGGAGTCCCTTCTCCTTAGTAGGTGCTCATTGCACAGGCTAGGGGTAAAACCCTAGCTACAGTGGAACTACTTCGACTGTCCTATTTTGTGACAATCAAAGTGCTATCAAGATCTCCACAGATCCAGTTTAGCAGTAGAGGACCAAACACATTGAGATTCATATGCATTACATTCGACAGTTGGTGCATGATCGCACCATCATTCTGCAATACTGCCCTACTGATGAGAAAATTGCAGACATCTTCACCAAGAGCTTCACTGAGAAGAAGTTCTCTTACCTCCATTCACTGTCGGGGGTGAGTTCCATCATGGTGGAGACAGATTGATCCATTATTATGCTTTAGCTTGAGGGGGGGCTTTCTTCCCACTGGGTTTTCCCTCTTTCCTCACTTAGTTTATTTTCAGCATTTTTTGGATTATTGTATTGGGGTGACCTTTGGTCTTAGTTACCAGGGCCCCACATTATTTTCTTTGCACATCATAGTCTAGCTTGAGGGGGGGTGTTCGGATATCCACATCATCTTTTTCAGGATCTTGCATGCAATTAGAGTTTGCATGCACTTTGCATTCATCCCAGTCACCAGGTTGATGCCTCCAGCACCTTAGCCACCTTATTCTAGCACCCAGGAGATACTTACTTCAGATTTTTATCCCTCCTAGTTAGGAAGGCGCCCACTTCTCACCTACTGCTAGAGAAGGGCGCACTTCTTCACCTACCACTGTAGTTCCACTTCAGTTACACTCAGTTAGCTCCGATTCTCCCTGATTTGAGGCTAGTTTCACTCCCGACTGGCTGTTTCACTTCCGTTGGACCTCCAGATTGACTAGATGACTTGTTCTGACTTCAGTTAGCCTCCCATGCGCCCTCCACTGAGCCTCCTTACCTTAATCAATGCTACACACTTCAGTTACACTTGTTACACTCAGTTAGACTCAGATTGACACCTGGATGACTAGTTCTTGTGCATTGATGACCACCACCGATTGATGATGAGGACTCCTAGTTGGAGTCAAGCTACTCCATTCAGTGATTTGAATGACCTCCTTAGGCAATTCGAATTGCTCAGTCATTGTTACTGTATTCTATTGTAATCATTCACCCTTACTGGGATATTGAGCACTGTGCATGTTTTACACAGTTTTACACCATATTTTCTATGTTCATCTATTGTGATTCATTTACTTGTTCATTAGATCTGCTGTGACTAATTTTACACCTACGGTATGGAGTCCAGAAATGATTCAGAGACTTAAAGCGGTGGATAGCCCAATATCAAGAGCAGTAGACTTTAGGCTAGACAATATACTAGAAGGCTACGTTACGGAATTTGTTGTGGACACTCTGAAGTCTTACAGTGCAGCCGAGGCATATTTCTTTAAGGGATTCACAGGTAAGTACCTGAACAATATCAATCTATACATTAAAATGTTGTTAGCATAGAAAGGTGTCTTAAAAATTCAAGAAGATCCCTAGAAATTTGAGTCTGTAATGTTCAGTAATATAGATAGTGACACTGACGAAAAAATTCACACATTACGAAGTGGTAAAAGATACAAGTATAGTATCCAGAAGAGGTCTAATGAACATGAACTTCACATATCTCTAGAAACAGACTTACAAGTTGATATTGATAGTGAAACAGAACCGTGAGTGACTACCTATCAGCCCATCACTCGGCAGAATCCTCCGGTTGACGATAGAAATACTGTTAACCCATAGAAAAACAGTAGTAGCAACACCGCAGGAGCAAGTAATCAGAACATTCTGACAAGTAGTATACCTACCACATCACAGAACACTACGCCTCTGATAAGAAGAATGACAGACGACAACAAGCTGTCGATATTCAAAGGAACGGGTCTAGAAGACCCTGAGCAACAGTGGTTTCTCTGTGAAGCCATGTGGAACGTTAAGCAAGTCAATGATGATGTTGTTAAGCAAGCAAAGCTAGTCACCAAATTTAGGGGCAGAGCCATAACATGGTTTATGAAGTATTTTGTTGGACAGAATATGACCCTAGTGGATATCAGAACTGTTCTCTTAAGAGAATTTAAAAAACCTAACTCTGATTCGCAGTGTATCATAAAGATCAAAGAAATTAATCAAAAGCTTAGTGAGTCAAGTATGGGAATTTGATCAAAAGTTCAAAGCATTGTTAGATCAAGTTATCTTTGACATTACACTGCAACTACACCAAGAGTGCTTCATAGCTGCACTATTGCCACATATCAGACTACCATTGATGCAACAGAAAGTTACTTCACAAACAGATGCCCTAGAAATTGTGATGAAACTAGAGGCTTCTCCAATAGGAGATACTAGCATAGGTATGGTACAGATACAAACCTAGCTAGAAAATTTGACATTACAACTACAAGATATGAAGAAAGGAAAATAAACCAGAGAAGAGGTTTGGTGTAGAACATTGTCTGGTATTTAAAGACTACATCACTAGTGGAGCTCCAAACCGAATAAATCAACAACAAGGGCCATGGTGTGAAATTTTCCGATGTAGAGGACATTGCCCAGAAGACTGTTATTTAATTCAGAAGTATGTGCGAACACCCAAGAACTTATACTGCACATTTTGTAAGTTAGTCGGACATGATGATAGCAACTGCAGATCCTATGAACAACTGATGGAAAGAAAACATGATGTCTACCGAGTACAAGAAGAAACACTGCATAACAATGAAACCAAGCAGTATGACCAAGGCACCTACAAAGGACATGGTGGATTCAGAGGAAGAGGAAGAAACAGTGGCCAAGGTAGAGGCAGAGGTCAAATAGTATGTTATAACTGCGCTCAACTTGGACATTTATCCAGATATTGCACAAATGCTTGTACTACCTAAAAGTACTGTAAATATTTTGACCATGTCATTGAGGCATGTCTCGTTTAGCAAGAAAGAAGGCTAGAAGCCCAAAATCAGAACATACAGATGATCACAGCCGAGAAGCGGAACACAGATTACAACATCCATGTTGTGATGCGAAGTGGATCTACAACCGGTGTAGATCAAAGAGCGGAAGCCTCAACATATGACAATCACCAAGATAAACAAAATCCTACTGAAGGGGCTTGGATAAGAAAAGAAATTGGAAAAACACCTGATTTCAACCTGAACAAAGAAAAAGAATTCTTAATGGAAGCAAGAGAAACCTTAAAATAGCTAGCACCTGTAACTCCATGATTCAAGTTGCGAAGTGAGACCGTGCCTATGAAGGATATGACAGCTTCGTACGATCACTCACATACTACGACAGACATGACAAGTCCTATTGCACAAATATTACAGAGTTGCATGAAGTTGTTGAAGCATGAAAATGCTTTAGCAGAACTATAGAACCTATTGATTCGTTACGAGCAGCGTAATGTAGTGACTGAAGCACACAGGGTGGTTCATCATATTAAGAACCATAAAACAACCGGAAGGTAAATGAGACTAAATGCGTAGATCGGAGATTTGAAATGGATGAAATTATCCTTGACTTAGGCTCAGAAGTAAATGTCTTGACAAAGAAGATATGGGAACAAATGGGAAATCCGAAGTTATCATGGTCACCAATATAGCTGAGGCTATCCAATCAGCAAAAGGTTATACCCTTTGGAAGGTTAGCAAGCATCCTTGTTGACATTGATGGAGTGCGAAGTAGAGCAGACTTCGAAGTAATTGAGATCGTAGATGATAGCAGATCTTATCCTGCACTATTGGGGATAGATTTGGAAATGGATAACCTCGCAATTATCAACTTGAAAAATAAGCAGATGATATTTGAAGGAGCAGATATCAGGGTCATCGCACCCTTGTATCCTTCACAAGCACCTAGATACATTGAGTCAATAAGAGAAGAATGTAGAGTGCAAGATCTGGATCATATCTACAAGATGACAGGGAATAAGGAAAATTACGTCAACCCAACTGATGATGGAAAACTAAGTTGGCGCTATAACAATTCTTGCATATCTGAATCAAATGCAGGACTAGAGAATTGGCAGAGCAGAATGCATGAAGTATATGCAAGGAGATGCACGCAGCTCACGAGATCACTGCCCTGGATTGGAACATAGGTAAGTCCAATCCCTAATTATGATGGGTTGACTAATATTCATATATTTTTTCAAGAATATCTTATATCAGTTTCATACGAACATAATATAGCATCATTGGATACAACATTGCGTGCTACACCTGCAAGATGATGGGTTGTGCATAAGCATAATCTGACCACGTGGTAGGAATGTAAGCATATGATGGAAATCAGATTTATGGAAGAAAATGATCTTGTACAAGTAAAATATAATGGACAAACTGATCCTAGAGATCACATAGACCACTGTTTGAAAGCATGGACACACGTACCATAAGCAGAATGGGTCCACCAGTTTGTACACACACTAGAGAAAATTCTGAATAACTGGTACACAGACACAGAACTACACAAAGGAAAGGTAGAATGGTCTGTCATTATTACAAACTTCCAAGTAACTTTTAGCTTCGAAGATGAATGCCCAAGTATAAATGAGGCATTACAGGTCATCAAAATAAACGTATTTAATGACACATCATAACCTGTGTATCAACAACTAGAATGGGCATGACAGATAGAACATGCCCTGGAATGTTATAAATTTGCTTTAGATGAAAACGAAGAGGAAAGCGATGATGATGACCCGCGCAATGTTAACATACCTGAGTCAGAAGGAAAGCACGAAGTAGAAGGAACACCATTGGAAATCCCAGATTTGAGTAATCCTGTGAAAACTCGGAAAGTGAACATTGGCACTACTGAAGAAACAAAATCCGCTTCTATAGGTGATTACTAGGATGAGGAAACGGTTGCGTAGATAGCATATTTACTTCATGAATACGAAGAATTATTCTTAACAAAGTTTTTTGAAATGAAAGGCATTTTGGGTGACTTGGGGGTCATGAAGATACCTCTCAAGCTGGATGCAAATCCTATTAAGCAGATACCTTAGCGAATTAATCCCAGATACAAAGAAAGGGTAAAAGCGGAGCTCGCTAAGATGCTCGATGCAGGAACCATTGAACCTTTAGAAGAGTCAGAATGGATAATTCCCATGGCTATCCAAGAAAAAAAACTAAAGGCGAAATTTAGATCTGCGTAGATCTTAGGAAGCTGATCGATGCATCATTGCATGATCCTTTCCCTAATCCCTTCACAGATGAAGTGCTAGACAATGTTGGAGGGAATGAATCGTACTCTTTCACTGATGGATTTTATGGATACCATCATATCATAATTGATACAATAGATAGGAACAAGACCACTTTTGCCATAAAATGGAGCTCATTTCAGTACACAGTAATGCCCTTTGGCCTGAAGAATGCACTTGCAATTTTTTCAAGAGTAGTTGTTGTTGCATTCAAAGATGTTATCCATAAATTCCTAGAAGTATATTTTGATAATTGGATAGTATTTGGGTTATTAAAGAACCATTATGCTAGCTTAAGACTGATATTAGCAAAGTGTAGACAACATCAGATCTCCCTCAATTTGAAGAAAAGCATTTTTTTTGTTCCCTATGGAATTCTACTGGGACACATCGTTTGTAAACAGGGGCTGATGGTTGATCCAGCTAAAATCGCAGTTATTGCAAATTTGCCAGCGCCTAATTCAGTAAAACAACTACGCACTTATACATTGGGACACATAGGCTATTACAAGAAGGTCATTAAAGGATATGTGCAGATAACTGCGCATATGGAAAAACTGTTGAAGAAAGAAGCAAAGTTCCCATGGACTGAAGACTTCCAAAAAGGACTGGACACACTGAAGGAAAGGATGGTAACTGTGTCTATCTTAGTTTTTCCGGATTGGAGTAAATCATTCCATGTGCATGTAGATGCTTCATCCATTGCACTTGGCATTGTACTAGCTCAGCCAAGTGAGGGAGGCATTGACCATCCTATTGCATTTTGAAGCAGGAAGATGTCCTCAGTAGAGAAAAATTACACTACAACAGAAAGAGAAGTTTTAGCCATGGTGTACGCACTGCAAAACTTCAGACACTATTTGTTGGGTGCGCACTTTTGCATGTTTACCGACCATTCAGCTTTGAAATACTTGGTCAATAAACTAGTGTTAGGGGGAATAATATGTAGATGGTTGTTACTCTTTCAAGAGTATGATTTTGAAATCATTGTTAAGCCAGGAACGCTGAACTCGGGACCTGACCATCTTTCCAGAATTGAGTCAGGCGAAGAACCTACCAACCTGGAAGATAATCTACCAGATGTGCAGTTGTTTTCTATCTAGATAGAAGATGAATATTATAAGGACATTATAGAATTTCTAACTACAAGTATGGCACCTACAGAGTTTACTATGCAACATATGAAACAACTGGTAGTAAAAGCAGCGGACTTCACCATAATTGAAGGACAATTATACAAGATAGGATCAGATGAAGTACTGCGCAGATTTGTGCTAGAACATGAGGAACCATTGATACTTGCTGAAGCACATTCAGGGGTTCCTGGAGGCCATTATGCAGGAAGAGCCACTGCGCAGAAAATAGTAAAAGCGGGACTATGGTGGCCTACACTCCACAAGGATTCAAAGGAAAATTTATGAAGTTGCAATGTTTTCCAAAGAACAGGGAAGCCATCTCGCAGAGATGAGATGTCATTGAGGCCACATTTGACATTGAAATCCTTTGATAAATGGGCTATTGATTTTGTGGGACCTATTAAACCACCAGGAAAGCGAATTGGTTCGATATACATTATCACAGCTACAGATTATCTAACCAGATGGGAAGAAGAAAAACCAGTAAAGGACTGTAGCACAGTTACTTCTGCGCAGTTCATTTCTAAAAACATCATCACAGGGTCTGGATTCCTAAATATCCTAATGAGCGATCATGGAATGCACTTCTTGAATAGAAATATTGAAGCGCTGAGCGAAGAATTTCATATTTACCACCATAGGAGCACACCATATCATCCACAGGACAATGGCACTATTGAATCATTTAACAAAGTCTTAGAAAATGCACTGACTATAATATGTAATAAAAACAGGGATGATTGGGATCTGCGAATACCAGCTGTGTTATGGGAATACATGACAACTTGTAATAAGTTGATAGGACATACACCAGTCAGATTAGCATATGGACAGGAAGCTGTGATGCCAATGGAATACATAGTGCCAAGTTTGAGAATTGCAGCTTTCATAGGCATGGCAGATGATGAGACAATGGAAGAAAGGATACTACACTTGGTTGGATTAGACCAAGTTCGCTTCATTGCAGGATTTCACCAGCAAGTGCAGAAAAACAGAGAAAAAGCATGGCATGATTGCCACATCAAGAACAAATTATTTTAGGTAGGAGACCTTGTCCTCCTCTATGATACTAAATTCATGAAGTTTCTTCGAAAATTTAAAATGCATTGGCTAGGTCCATATGTTGTCAAGCATGTTACTACTGGTGGCACAGTTTAGTTAGCCACATTGATGGGAGAAAACCTACCAGGCCTTATTAATGGAAGTAGACTAAAACCCTACAGGGATAGTCCTACTTCGACTGGGCCTTAGTAATAAGAAGCAGAGAAAATTCTAAGCGTCAAGTGCAGTTGAAATTGGACACTAAGAATGCAAGAGTAAAAGTTTGCACAAAGTTTTGGTCAAATACGAAGTCCAATGAAATATGAAATGTGAAGTGCACGCTGAAAGAAAAGATGTGAAGTGCACACCGCAAGCTGAAATGTGAAGTATCAGAACACTCACACTGCGACGTTAAGAACAAGAAAATGAAATGTGTAGTGAACCTCATGTTATCGCTCCAGGGGTCTTTCCCTGACTATGAAGGGAATGAGCCTGGTACCTTAAATATTCAATAATGTAGGAGAAAAGATTAAATCGGATGACTTGATATACTAACATTCACTCAGTAGCATATGAATCCACTTGAAGACGAAAGGCTTTCTACTATATTGATCAGCAGGATTAAATCAAAGGTGTGAAAGTAAGAAGAATACTTATCATACTAGCAGATCTACATACAAAATATATGTGAATGGCTGGCTATAATAGATAAAATATATTGCAGATCAAGTTCATCAACACAGTGATAAGATGACAACTACCAGGCGTTAGATGAAACATTAAAAGAACACATGCAGGCTCAGTATACCGATAAAGAGATGAGATGGCAGTCATCTATTATCAAACACACATAAACAGAAAAAGAAATAAAATGAAACTGAACAAACACAGTGAAAGAAGCTTCATGTGTCAAAATGTATTCATCAAAATCTGAATGAAGTATGGTTACAAGTCTCTCCAAAATAGAACCCTTGTTCTACATGAGTCACAGGATTTATAGCCTTTACAAAAACATTTAATATCCTGAAGAACTTGGTCGAATCTACTAAAGATAGAACATCAAAACCGTTTTTAATAAACTAGGAAAAATCGGACTCTTTAATTTGGAAAAACTGTTGAAAAATGGGGCTCAGAGATGGATTTGATTCTCCCAATCTATGACACCTATAGGAAAACTAAGAGAACTTATTGTTCTCTGACGTGTTAGGCACAAAACCCCTCGATCGTTTTGCAAAATAATTCTCCAGTCGCTCAGAATCATCATTTTAAAATGATGACTCTGCACAGTAAAAACGCCATTTTTTGCTGAAACTACTGAAAAAGAAACTTAGAGATGGGTTCAATTCTCCAGATATGTGATACTTGTGTATAAACTGAAAGAGTTTATTGTACATTGATTTGTTGTGAGCAAAAACCTCTCTCATATCTTTGAAATTCATTTTCATTTTCCCGAGATTTGCATTTCAACAACATGTATCAAACAGGCAGATTCTGGGATCCAAAAATTGGGGCTCAGTGACGGATTCGATTCTCCCAATATGTGACACCTGTAGGAAAACTAAGAGAGTTTATTTTTTTATGACATGTTAAGAACAAAAACCTCCGAGCGTTTTGAAAAATGATTCTCCAGTCGCTCAGAAACGTCATTTGAAAATGATGACCTTTCACAGTAAAAACACCATTAATTTCAGTAAATATCCTGCATATTCTCCACCTTGCTGGCATTTTTAAATCTAGAATAGAACCTTGATCATGATGCCTTTAATTATTATATAACATTATAAACAACCCTTAAGGTGTTTGGATGAGTAAAAATCAGATCTCTGCAAGAACGGTAACATTTTGTCCATTTTTTTAGCTTTCGGTAGCTAGGAAAGCCCAAGTCCGAATCTGTAAGCTACTGAAAGCTCTATTTTCGGTAGCTAATGAACCATCGCCTTGTCCGCCTAAGACACCAAAACTGTTCCACGATACCTGACACGTTCCTTTTCTTTTGGTAGTTGAATATTTTTGTCTTCCATTCTGTAAGCTGGGTTTTTGGTAGCTAATGAACCATCGCCTAGTTCGCCTAAGCTACCGAAACCTGAAATTTCTTTTTTCGGAGAAAAGTAACCTCAAATTTTATTTCGATATTTATTACATACTTCAAACTCTTGAAAAATAATCTCAAATGTATATAAAAATGAAAACTTGAAAGACTTCCTATCACCTAGAAAAACAACTAGTCTATGTTCATTTGAGGAGATAACATCTGGCTCCTACTCGGGGATGAAAGTATCCCTATGAGGTTTCAAGAACCACAGATACAATGCCTTTCCTATAAAACAAAATTCAAACTTGTCCTCTAGTGTTCCATTGGGCTATGGAGTCAGTACTACAACCACCCTCTGAACACCTTTCAAGAGTTGTATTTATTCACACAAGCTAACTGCTATTTCTGCTGCAAACTGGAAGAAAATAAATGCTCGGGCAATGAGCTTACTTCCTACACTAGTCTAATCTAACTGGATCTACAATTGATCAAGTGAATGTTGACTTCCATAACAGCCATCCAAGCAACTTTAAGATTGAAATAATCTTATCTCTGTCACTACTCAGCAAATGATGTTTGACATGCAATAGCAATGATAAAAATTCTTTCAGGAAACCATACTTACCCGGAAACACTGGCAAGCTAAAGAAATCTAAAACTTTGAAGCTTTCTGAAAGGTATAACTCCATGAATGCTGCTATCGGATCCTTGAAAAGAAGATTAGAAACATGTTGCTCCTTGGGAAACAACTGGACATCTATGGAAGCCTCTTGCTCAGCCATGATTGTTCTTTTACAGGAATACTGATCATCTTTTTGTCCTCTTGAGATCAGCTTGTGATCATCAAAAACTACAATTTCCTCATCAGAATAGTGCTCGCAAGCGGATAACAAAATAGGGTTTACATCATATGGATTAGGATTAGCTAAAAACATATAATTTCCTATGCAATCATCAGTTATCATAGGCTCTTCCCAATTTACAAACTGATCACAAACATCACATGCATACCTGTCTCTAGAATACTCAACAAATATTGAAGAATCCTGACCTGAATCTGAAATAAATTCACCTACTTGCTCAGCCGTGCCTGTTCCCCTGTTGGAAAACTGATCACCTTCTAGTTCTCTTATAATCAGATCTTGATGATCAATCATTACATCTTCCTCTTCAGAAAAGTGCTCAGAAAAGGATGATAGAGCCATGTTTAAAAGACAAGGACTATGATCAACTAGGAACATGTAGTTGCTTATGCAATCACTACTTATCATAGGGTCATCCTAATTTACAAACTGATTATAAAATTCATACTCATACTTGTCTCGGGAGTACTCTGTACCTACTGAAGAATTGAGATATGAATCAGAAATATACTCACCTTCATGCTGCTGTTCCATATCTGTTTCGAACTCATTACCTTCATGCTCGGGATCTGAAATATGTTGACATTTTGCTTGCTCATGTACATGCAGATTTTCGGATTAATGCTGCTCTCTAATCATCCTGGAAACATGAATGTTCTTCTCTACCTCTTGAGCATCTTCAAGCAAGCTCCTTAAGGATGAAGACTTCATTTCTAGCAAAAGAAGGGCATGTTCTGAGTGAATACCCATAACATAGTATATCATGGCAGCTATCTCTGTAAGTCGGACCTCCAAAGGCATGTCATGATAAACACGGTAGAACCTTCTGTTGAAAATAGGAAAGGATTCATCTTGTTCTTGCTTCAAAACATAGAAATCAACAAGGTATGAATCTAAATATTTGTACTCAGTCCAATACTTCAAGAAAGCATTATAGAACTCGATCCAAGAGCCAATAGATTCAACTCTCAGACCCTTAAACCATACAGTAGCATCTCTGATCAAAGTTTTGGAAAACAATCTCATGATCACATCTTCATGGACAGTTTTGAACCGATCAATAAAATCCTCAAAGGATTCCAAGTGTCTTTTAGCTGAAACTTGATTTTCTCCAGAAAACCAAGGGAGATATTCATAATAGTCAACAGGGTAAGGATGAAGGAGATAGGGAAGCCTCAAAGGCTTGAACATCTTCATTCTGATTTTAATTTGAAAGGCAGTGGGATGATCATGAAAGTTAACAAGTTGTTGATCAGGTTCAGCAGTCACGCCCAAAGCTGTTGAAGTCTAGACAGGGTTTGAATCAATTCTAATCTTGGTAAGGTCACATGGTTGATCAGATTCAAGGGAGATTTGAATGAAATGATCATCTTTATGAACAGGCTAAGGTAAAGATCTTGAATCTATATCTACAATACAAGCAGTATGCAGATCTCCTTCTTCTAAAGACTGATATATACAAGAAGGATAATATTTTTCTTGATATACAAAGCAGAAAAGGATTCTCTTTACATGCAAAGGGAACAGCATGAAAGAGTTGATGAAAAACAACAATATTTCATGAAGTAGACTGATGAATTGATTCCTGGATTGGAAATTCATCCTCTTCATCTTCTGTCAACCGGATCCTCCCCAGTGGAGTCTAGTGGTGGAGTTGCCAAGCAGATGATACAGTCAATTCTGTGTCCTATTTTTGTCTTCCATCAAAAGTCAGACCTATGTCACTCTTCCCAGGGAAACTAACTTCATTTTCGTTCCCCAACAACAGTGCCAATTTGTTATCACTCCAGGTGTCTTTCCCTGACTGTGAAGGGAATGAGATTGGTAACTTAAATATTCAATAATGTAGGAGAAAATATTAAATCGGATGACTTGATATACTCACATTCACTCGGTAACATATGAATCCACTTGAAGACGAAAGGATTTCTACTATATTTCTCAGCGGGCTTAAATAAAAGGTTTGAAAGTAAGAAGAATACTTATCATACTAGCAGATCTACATACAAAAGATATGTGAATGGCTGGCTATGATAGATAAAATATATTGCAGATCAAGTTCATCAACAGAGTGATAAGATGACAACTACCAGGAGTTAGATGAAACATGAAAAGAATACATGCAGGCTTAGTATACCAATAAAGAGATGAGATGACAGTCATCTATTATCAAACACACATAAACAAAAAAAGAAAAAAAATGAAACTGAACAAACATAGTGAAAGAAGCTTCCTGTGTCAAAATGTATTCATCAAAATCTGAATGAAGTATGGTTACAAGTCTCTCCAAAATTGAACCCTTGTTCTACATGAGTCACAGGCTTTATAGACTTTACAAAAACGTTCAATATCCTGAAGAACTAGGTCGAAGCTGCTAAAGATAGAAAATCACAACCGTTTTTAATAAACTAGGAAAAATCCTCTTTAATTTGGCAAAACTGCTGAAAAATGGGGCTCATAGATGGATTCGATTCTCCCAATCCATGACACCTGTAGAAAAAATGAGAGAGGTTATTGTTCTATGACGTGTTAGGCACATAAATATCTGAGCGTTTTTCAAAATAATTCTCCAGTCCCTCAGAATCATCATTTTAAAATGATGATTCGGCATATTAGAAACGCCATTTTTGCTGAAACTACTGAAAAATAGGCTTAGAGATGGGCTCAGTTCTCCAGATATGTGATTCCTATGTATAAACTGAAAGAGGTTATTTTACAATGATTTATTTGGATAAAAAACCTCTTTCATATCTTTGAAATTCATTTTCATTTTCCCGATATCTGCATTTCAAAAACATCTGTCAAACAGGCAAATTCTGGGATCCGAAAATTGGGGCTCAGTGAAGGATTTGATTCTCCCAATCTGTGACACGTGTAGAAAAACTGAGAGAGGTTATTTTTCTATGACATGTTAGGAACAAAAAAATATGAGCATTTTGAAAAATGATTCTCCATGCGCTCAGAAACATCATTTGAAAAGGATGACCTTTCACCGTAAAAACGCCATTAATTTCAGTAAATATCCTTCATCTTCTCCACCTTCCTGGCATTTTTAAATCTAGAACAAAACCTTGATCATGATGCCTTTAATTATTATATAACATTATAAACCACCCTTGAGGTGTTTGGATCAGTAAAAATCAGATATGTGCAAGAACGGTAACATTTTGTCCAGTTTTTTAGCTTTCGGCAGCTAGGAAAGCCCAAGTCCGAATCTGTAAGCTACCGAAATCTCTGTTTTCGGTAGCTAATGAACCATCACCTTGTTCGCCTAAGCCACCAAAAATATTCCATGATACCTGATATGTGCCTTTTCTTTCGGTAGCTGAAGAGTTTTGTCTTCCATTCTGTAAGCTGTCGAAAGCTGGGTTTTCGGTAGCTAATGAACCATTGTCTGGTCCGCCTAAGCTACCGAAACCTGGAATTTCTTTTTTCGGAGAAAAGTAACCTCAAACGTAATTTCAATATTTATTACATACTTCAAACGCTTGAAAAAGAACCTCAAATGTATATAAAAATGAAAACTTGAAAGACTTCCTATCACCTAGAAAAACAACTAGTCTATGTTCATATGAGGAGATAACACCTCACAATTCACAAATTCCAGCCACCAAAAAGGGTTTGCGCTACAAAGTCAGATGTATGGGAAAAGGACAATGCGCAATGAACTACGCATACCAGATAATTGCTAGCGCAGTTCGAAGGAAACAATAACTGTTACAGTATGTCGGTCGGTAAGTTAACCGATTATCCAGTCATAACAAACTACCACCCCTGAAATGTATCCTAAATAAGGAATGGATTAGAAGTTAATTAAAATGTAATTGGCGTAGTTAATCACTTAAGGGAATTCCATCGGAAATATTTTCCGGCTGCATGCAAACCCATGTGAGGTAAACTGGTGTGGGTAACGATTTTGCATGGATAACGATGTGCGGTTAGGTAAATATTTTGAATTTTTCATGTGCGGTAGTAACCATCAGCCGATATTTTGACCCATTTCAATTTTACCCAGAACCTCCATCAGCGGATGTTTTGACCCATTTCGATTTTACCTAGAACCTCCATCAGCCGATTTTTTGATCCATTTCGATTTTAACCAGAACCTCCATCAGCGGATTTTTTGACCCATTTCGATTTTACCCAGAACCTCCATCAACGTATTTTTTGACCCATTTCGATTTTACCCAGAACCTCTGATCAAACAAGGCCGTCTGCCATGCTTGACCTCATGCACAAGCCCTGTAAGATAACCCTGTGAAAAAACCAGGTCCCTTCTTGAGAAAAAATAGAAAGATAACCTTGTGAACCATAGGTTGGTGGATCCCCTACATAAAAAAGAATCACTGATCAAATCAGACCGGACACGATTCCAGATCAAACCAATTCAGATTGCTTGGAAATTTTCTGAACAAAGGGTATAATGTTTTTTTTCAGATATGGTTGTATTTCTATTTGGGATTTGTTTAATGAATGTAATTACTGAAAATCTATTTTTTTCATTTATATATTTTTATAAGGCTTGTATCATTTTTTTTTAATTTTTGTTGTACAATTTCAGATCACATGGGATGCGATTCCAAATCAAACTAGATCAGATTGCATCAAAATTTTATGACCAAAGACAATGTATGATGGTGCAGAATAAGTTTGCCACTATCATTTGTATTTTTATTTGAGATTCTTCATTTTTATATTTTTATAAGCTTTGTAACATTCCTTTTCTAATTTCCATTGTACATTTTTTTTCTAACCAATCTGGCTATAACGGTTATTTACCAGATACTGTATATGCACAGTAATCAATTTTACCCCTAGTTTTTTTATGCAGAAATCTTATAGGACTCATAAGATTTTATTTTGTTGTGTATGCAACGCCATAACCCTCGTTACAAGGAGAAAATAAATTAATGGTTCTTACCAAAGGTTAGTGTAGCATTTATATTGTGCCTATAGAGCTAGATTGTTTTTTTCACTGTTTATTTCCAATTCAGAGATCTCCTGTGTAACCTGTGTGGCCCCTTTGGGCATCTTGTCATGATTGCAGATTATAAATTTCCATAAATTTAATCGTGTTCAATACAGACCCTAATTCGTTGCCACATAAAGAACGAAAGTCGTTGCCTCCAGAAGTTGTGGAAGAAGCATTTCGAATACTCGCAGAAGAGGATGCTATACGAGAAAAACAACGACAAATGAAGCAACAATTATCTAAACAACGAAGCAAGTCATGACAATTATGTAAAATTGTTAAAAATGATTGTTTGAGTGATGATGAAATAGATTCTAGCGGTAGTGATGCTCAGGTCCATCTTAACAATATACAAATACCTTATCAAGTCCATTGTCACTCATCTATGCAGTGTGTTAGGGGAAAATCTCCAAACTTCGATACTGTTGCCCTTCTTAAAGAAGAAAGTGGTTTAGAAGAGATCATTCTCTACAAATTTATTGATGAGTCCCATATAGGAAATGTAGAGTTGACAAAATTGGATCCTTGTGAGAATGATCCAATTCTTTACACTATTGGTACTAGTGGCACATGGACACGTAGTATAGATGATGTTTTTCCCGTTCTAATGGTGTATGCAAATGATAGTGGAAAACTTATGTTGCACCATCCTTCATTATTTGAAATAAAATCACAGTTATCTTCAAGGTCATATGAATATCGTTCCACTACAGTCATCAAGCGAGGGTTTTACATGGGATCTAGGTCAGATGTGACTCCCTTATTGGGAGATGATCGTTTTATCAAGATTGGAAGAAGGAAATTCACTCAAATGGATGGGCTTCTGGTGCACAACACAAATCCATTTGATTTTACCATAAAGGCAAGCATGTATGTCCGTATTTATTATGAAAATTTGCCTGGTATTTCCGAAGAAGAGTCATTGAAAATTCCATATCCTGTGGAAGTGTTGAATTGTTTAGTAGATGTTTCTACTGGTGGAACATTCTGTTGGGTAAGAATTTTTTAATGTGAGTTGGATGTTATTGGTAGAGGCCACCATATTCCCCAAGGTGTGAATTTACATCCACATAAACGAGGTTTATAAATATCAACTGAAATCATTGATGGTGAGTATACATGTATCTTTTAATTCATATTTTTTAGTTTATATCACAATTGTTTTTCACCTAGAAAAAAACCCAGTTTCTTGCTATTCATGTTTACGAATCAAAGAAAAATTACAGAAAACATAAGGTGCATAAGTTCCAAATAAAACTACTAGCTAGACTCTGTAGAGACTCTTTGTAACAGTCATTAGTTGTATGTTCTATTGGATAGAATAGATTCCACATCAAATCATTAGTACATATTGATCACTATGCCTTATTGACTGAGACAAAAAATATTAAAAGTTGGAAATGTACTAAACTGGGTAGAGTGCACATATGTAAAAGTCTTCAGATAGTATCTAATGCACAAATGACTATATACTAATTACAATGGATAGAACCTTTATCCACTAATGTGGAATCCAGAAATTCCTCGAAATAAAGTGTACCCTCTTCTAGACCAATAGTTTTCTTTGATAGCAAATCTGCTTGTGTGTTGAGTTCCTTGTGAATATGAAAAAAAGATAAATACTGAAAATTACTCCCAACATCTGTTAATCTTTGTTTCCATTGATCCAGATTTGTAACCTATAACATTGATTTCCCTGCCAACTAGTCGAAGATGCATTTTAAATCTCCACAAACCTGAAGTAATGTGATCCTTTTAAAGTTATCAAAGAATAGTAAATCCCAATTGGATGTCAGTTCAACTATAGTGTTTGATCCTCTGCCACAACCTAACCAAACACAAAAAAATTGATTTCCTAGGAATCTGATATAAATAACTCCCCCACATTCACCCAGTTGTGCAACTAATGTTATCTTTATAGTAACTAATGTTATTTTTATTTTTATTGCAAGAATTGTTGATGTTTTCTTTATTGTGACCTCTATCAAAAGGTGGGGCAAGAGCACTCGAAAGAGAGAATATTTTTTTTGTCATTTTATTGCTATGAAAGATGACAAGCACACCACTTTCCAACTTCTTGCAACAAAGGGTGATGATGAAGTTGTGACTGCAAGATTAGCTTCCTCTACAGAATATGGAACTCACAATGCATTACCATCATGTATTCGAGTATTGCAGCCACATCAAATCCATCGTCACAATATCCATCTTCTTTCCTACAAATTTTTCAACCACATAAGGTCTCATAACATGATACGTAGTGAATATTTTGTGGAAATTCCTTGTTCAGATGAAAGTTTCATGGTTACTTTTGAGCTTATTTCAATGCATGTTGTACCTCCTGGGATTGTGAAGAAAAACAAATCACTAGAGTTCACCATAGAAGGCTATGCGAATCTTAAGGAGGTTGTTTTCTATACATGGTCAACCTTTCCTGATAGATATCAGCTATCTTCAGGCTCAAGCAATGATAGTCAACCTGTTGGAAAATGGAGAGTGGGACTAACATTTAGATTTTGGTATTTGTATAATAGCTTACAACCTCATGTGCAGGTGCACTTTACATGGGAATCACACCAATGGGATCCTGTCCATCATTGTTATGGATTGGGGATGAGGACTGGTGCAACCCATTTGGAGATGTAAACATTATACATATCATAAATATGGTGAATTCTGTATGAGAGATCTATGGTGTAATATCTATGGTGAAATGTTTGAACTTTGTAATTTGAAGTTTTTATAACTAAATATAAATCTGAATCTGGGGAAATCCAAATAGTCTTCTTGGTGTGCTTGCTGAGATTGTTAGTGATTCAGTCTTGACTGTGCACTCTGATTTTGTAGCCTTGTAGTATTATCTGTTGATTCTGCAGGGCTGCATCACATGACATATTGATGTTATGTAATCAATAGTTTTTGTTTTCCAAGGAAAAAATATTTATCTTTGATATTTCAAAGTTTGAAATCAGAATATACATTTTTTAGCCCATGGGATCTTGAAAAGATACATATGTTTTGTCTTCAAACTATCCTAATAGCTATTTATCCTAGTCTTTCATAATCAATAAAATATTTGGTGAATTCTGTATGACATATTTGTGGTGTAACATGTATGGTGAAATATGCTTTTTTTCCTAGGAAAAAAATCATACTTTTCATTTCAGAGAAGAAATAACATACATTCTATATCATCCTCTCATTTACTGCCTCAATAAAGATAATCTTTTTCAGTAACTGATAGATAACATTTAGCCTATTTACCATTTTGGCTCCCAAGCCTAAATATGTCAACAAGGATCACTAACCAAAGTATACATAATCAGCCATTTAGTTGCAGAGTAGGCTACTGAAAGAGGCTTTTGTCAAAAATGATTATGCATTCCTAGCTTGCATTTTTATGCTTATGGCTTGCATTTTACACCAAGTGTCCATAACAGTAAAAAGAGGTTAAAATTGCACCTTTCATAGATCGACTGTGAGCATATGAGGTTAGGTTATATAAAATTAACACAAGGATAGTCTTCTCAATATATCTAGCCATCCAATTTCCAAAACCATTTACTATAAACATTTAATCGGAGAGTTTAGTTTCCATTTTTATTAATCTAGGTGGATATTTCATAAATACAAGTCAACCATGTAGTGTTTATGCACAACATGCACTTTCTGACCCAAATTGAAAAAATAAATGTATAATAATGTGGAAAATAGTAAAACATACCATTTCCAACTAAAATCGCTCAAAATTACCCAATACTTAGGGTTGGGCGGGCATTTCTCTGATCTGGGTAAAACTAGGTTGAAAACACAAAAGTTGTCATTTTGTCAATTTCACTGTGGACAAATGAAACATAATTTTCAAAAACTGAAAGAGGGTTTTGTCAAAAATAGATCTATATTCAACCACATGGTGTTAGTTTCAACAGATGACAATTGTATGGACTGTGGTGTGCATTTTCCTAAGCCCGTTTTTTAATATTTATACTGTTTTTTACGTAACAACTTAGAATTTCAGTCATTAATTTTGAATTTGTCCAAGATACTTTAAATTTTAGTCATTCATGTTCAATTTAACTGCTATGCATTCCTAGCTTGCATTTTTATGCTTATGGCTTGCATTTTACACCAAGTGTCCATAACAATTAAAAAAGGTTAAAATTGCACCTTTCATAGGTCGACTGTGAGAATATGAGGTTATGTTATATAAAATTAACACAGTGATAGTCTTCTCAATATATCTAGCCATCCAATTTCCAAAACCCTTTACTATAAACATTTAATAGGAGGGTTTGGCTTGCATTTTTAATAATCTAGGTGGATATTTCATTAATACAAGACAACCATGTAGTGTTTTTGCACAACAGGCAGTTTCTGAACCCAAATTGAAAAACTAAATGTAGAATAATGTGGAAAATAGTAAAACATACCATTTCCAACTAAACTCACTCAAAAATACCCAATACTTAGGGTTGGGCGGGCATTTCTCTGATCTGGGTAAAACTGGGTTGAAACACACAAAAGTTGTCATATTGTCAATTTAACTCTAGACAAATGATACATAATTTTAAAAACTGAAAGAGGTTTTTGTCAAAAATATATCTATCTTCAACCCCATGGTGTTAGTTTCAACTCATGACAATTGTACGGACTATGGTGTGCATTTTCCTAATCCCATTTTTGAATATTTACACACTGTTTTTTACGTAACAACTTAGAATTTCAGTCATTAATTTTGAATTTGTCCAAGATACTTGCAATTTTAGTCATTCATGTTCAATTTAACTGCTATGCATTCCTAGCCTGCATTTTTATGCTCATGGCTTGCATTTTACACCAAGTGTCCATAACAGTAAAAAAAGGTTAAAATTGCACCTTTCATAGGTCGACTATGAGCATATAAGGTTAGGTTATATAAAATTAACACATGGATAGTCTTCTCAATATATCTAGCCATCCAATTTCCAAAACCATTTACTATAAACATTTAATAGGAGGGTTTGGCTTGCATTTTTATTAATCTAGGTGGATATTTCATAAATACAAGACAATCATGTAGTGTTTTTGCACAACAGGCACTTTCTGAATCCAAATTGAAAAACTTGTTCGGATATCCACATCATTTTTTTCAGGATCTTGCATGCAATTAGGGTTTGCATACAAATTCTAGGGTTTGCATGCACTTGCATGCACTTTGCATGCATCCCAGTCACCAGGTTGATGCCTCCAGCACCTTAGCCACCTTATTCTAGCACCCGGGAGCCACTTACTTCAGAGTTTTAGCCCTCCTAGGCTGAAAGGCGCCCACTTCTCACCTACTGCCAGAGAAGGGCGCACTTGTTCACCTACCACTGCAGTTCCACTTCAGTTACACTCAGTTAGCTCCGATTCTCCCTGATTTGAGGCTAGTTTCACTCCCGACTGACTGTTTCACTTCCGTTGGACCTCTAGATTGACTAGATGACTTTTTCTGACTTCAGTTAGCCTCCCATGCGCCCCCCACTGAGCCTCCTTCCCTTAATCAGTGCTACACACTTCAGTTACACTTGTTACACTCAGTTAGACTCAGATTGACACCTGGATGACTGGTTCTTGTGCATTGATGACCACTATTGATTGATGATGAGGAATCCTAGTTGGAGTCAAGCTACTCCATTCAGTGATTCGAATGACCTACTTAGGCAATTCGAATTGATTAGTCATTGAGACAGTTTATATTGTAATCGTTCACCCTGATTGGGATATTGAGCACTGCTGCATGTTTTGCACAGTTTTGCACCATATTTTCTATGTTCATCTGTTGTGATTGATTTACTTGTTCAGTAGATCTATTGTGACTAATTTTACATGGTATCAGAGCCATTGCAGGGACAAGATCTCTTTTCTACAGGTGTTTTTACAAGAAGATTTGACTGAATTGCTCAAATTGCAAAAAGTTTTGGCATGAGATATCTCAAGGGCATTCGCTCCTGTGCATGCAAAGCTTGAAAATAATTCCAATACCACTCTAGAAGCTTGAGTTTCCACATAATTCCTGGATTTGATACATTGGACCCATTCAACATTGTTTGATCTCCAATCCCAGGTGTGATGCAACTCTAAAAGGGTGGATTGTTCGACCTTATTGTTCTTGGTTTATTGTGATTTGCAGGTTTATTGTCTCCATCAATTGCATTTGCTACATTGTGCATGCAGGCTCCTCTACAGCAATTGCATTCGCTACACTGTGCATGCAAGCTCCTTCTACATCAGTTTGACTCGCTCCTAGCAATGGAATACTCTTCTTCAAAGCCTATCCTCACCCCATTCAATTATTTTGATTGGAAAGATGATATGGAGATCATATTACGTTCAAAAGGTTACTACCGAGTCACTATTGGTCTTGAATTGGAGCCAAGCAATCTGTCAGATAGAACCAAACACTACAACAAGCTTGATGAAGCTTATGGTCTTCTTTGTCTCTCCATATCCAAAGATCTTCACTTCCATCTCAGTGGATTGAAGACTCCAAAAGCCATATGGGAGCAACTTGAAACACTATTTGGCAAGCAGGACGAGCTTAGGGCTTTTCAATTAGAGAATGAATTGATTGCCCTTAGTCCTGAGAATTTCGAGACCATTAATGAATTCTTCACAAAATTCAAGAACTTGAACTTGCAATTGAAGAACAGTGGACTTATCAAAGAGGATAAACAATTGATCCTCTCCATTCTAAGCAATCTTGGGAAAGATTATTCGGTATTTGTCTCTACTTTCAATTCCAGTCGGCTAACTACCCCGAATTGGAAGATGCCTACCTTGAATGCCTTCATTGAGTCTGTCACAAAAGAGCATGACAAGTTGATTCAAATGGGGTCCATAAGCTCCAAAGATTCAGCCCTATATGTTCAAGGACCCAAGATCTCGAATGGTAAAGGAAAGCAAAAGAAGGAGAAGCCCAAATTCGAGCCTCACAAGCAAAAAGACAAAGGCAAACAAACGGATGCACCATCCAGTTTGAAGTTCAAGAAAAAGGGAAAAGAAGGTAACCAAAAATATAAATGTACTTATTGAAATCGTGGCTTTCATCCCGAAAGTTCATGTATGAAGAAGACTATAGATCAAATGGCACTCCTTTTGGAAAATAACAACATAACTCTTCCCGACGGTGCAAGGAAGAAGGATACGAATGATGATCATGAAAGAGGACAAGCACTCATGGAAACGGTTTCGAAGCCCACTACTCTCTTGATAGATTCGGGTGCATAAAATCATATGGCTGCAAATATTTATTCTTTTTCCTCATTCGATCCAAATAGCTCCATCCCCATCCATTTGGGAGATGACTCAAAAATTTGTTCAAAGGGCAAAGGTACGATTCATGTAGATCATGGAAGCTTTCAGAATGTTCTCTATGTGCCTTCCATGGCTTCAAATCTTCTTTCTGTGTATCAAATGACACACACTGGTGAACCGAATAAAGTTACATTCAGCCCTAATATAGTTGAAATTTCTGATATCAAAAGTGGAAGACTAGTTGCAGTCGAAAAGGCAAACCACACTGCAAAATGCTATGAGTTTTCACACTTTATTCCGCTTGCAAATCCCACTGCTCTTCGCACACATGGTAATGAGGTTAGTAGGCTTTGGCATGAAAGATTTGGACATCTCAATTATAAATATTTGTTGCTGCTATCAAATAAATCCATGGTAGATGGGCTTCCACAACTTCATTCCTCGAAGGGAATATGCACTGGTTGCATCATTGGTAAGCACCCCGAGCACAGATTCGACCGCGGCAAAGCTAGCAGAGCTTCTACTATTTTGGGATTGATCCATTCTGATATTAGTGGTCCACTACCCCATATGTCATTAAATGGTTCAAGGTATGTTTTGACATTTATTGATGATTTTTCCCGCTTTACATGGGTATTCTTTCTCAAAAACAAGTCAGAAGTGCTTGGAAAATTCAAAGATTTTAAGGCTTATGTTGAGACCGCCACTGAGAGCAAGATCAAAGCTCTTAGATCTGATAATGGTGGAGAATATATTAAATCCGAGTTTCTGCAACTTTGTGCCCAAGGAGGAATTAAGATCCAACATACAGTTCCCTACACACCCCAGCAGAACGGTGTAGTGGAAAGGAAAAATCGGTCACTGAAAGAGATGGCTACATGCATGATTGAATCAAAAGGTTTGGCCACAAATATTTGGGCTGAAGCAATCAATGTTGCTGCATATATACAAAACCATGTTCCACATTCATCCGTGAAAGGTATGACTCCTTTCGAAGCATTCTTTGGTCACAAACCGGATGTGTCAAATTTGAGAGTTTTGGCTCTACTGCATGGGCTAGAATTCCTTCTGAGAAGAGACGAGCTTTGGATCCACAAAGTACCGAGTGCATATTGATAGGATATGGGGAAGAATCAAAAGCATATAAACTCATGGATATCAGATCTAAAAATATATTCATTGAGCACAGTGTGCAATTTGAAGAACCGCTTCAAGAATTGCAACTAGTCGAAGAGAAGACTGCCGATTCAGTGCCTTCACCAGAAGAAGATCCATGCAGTGATAATGAAGTTATGAGTTCTGATATTTCTGATATTGTAGAAGAATATGATGATCATGACATATCAGGTTCGGAATCCGACCATTATGATCCCCCTCAGTTACCAAAGTGGGCCCAAAACACTCTACAATCTGCTGGTTCGAACCTTGGAAATCCTGCTGATCCGAGACGAACAAGAGCAGACTTTCAAAGAGAAGGTATGGCTCTTTATTTTGCTGATCCATTTCTTCCTGAGATTTGTTATTTGATGGCTGGTTCAGATCCTACATCATACTATTCTGCTCATCGAGATCCGAAATGGAAAAGTGCCATGGATGAAGAGTATAGTTCTCTTCAAAAGAACAACACATGGGAGCTAGTTTCTCTTCCACCTGGAAGAAAATTAGTGAAGTGTAAATGGGTCTACCATACTAAAGTTGTTGCTGATGGCACTATCAGCAAATATAAAGCAAGGTTGGTGGCAAAAGGTTTCTCCCAAGTCCAAGGAGTGGACTACATTGAGACTTTTGCACCGATTGCAAAGATGGATTCCATCCGCCTTGTTTTAGCTATTTCCGCATCCAAGCACTGGTAAGTGCACCACATGGATGTGAAGAGTGCATTTTTACATGGAGAACTTGCTGAAGAGGTATATATGCAGCAAACATAGGGTTATACATCAAATCCATCATTGGTTTGCAGATTGAAGAAATCCATGTACGGGTTAAAACAGGCCCCAAGAGCTTGGTACGCAAAGATGGACTCCTTCCTTCTTTCTCAGAATTTCCAAAGATGCAAATCTGATCCGAATGTGTATCTTCAGCGATTTAAAAGTAATTTGTTGGTTATTGTACTTTATGTTGATGATCTTCTCATTACTGGTAGCACTCTTACTTCAATAAACAAGCTAAAAACTGCCTTAAATCTAGCTTTTGACATGAGCGATTTGGGCTTGCTGAGTCACTTTTTGGGCTTGGAGATAGCTCAAAATTTTGATGGGATCACTATATCTCAGCAAAAATATGCTTCCGACCTATTATTGAAGTTTAATATGGCTGAATGTAAGGCAGCCCCATTCCCATTCCTCTCAGGAATCAGTCTTGAGGAGGGAGATTCTACACCACTTGCAGATTGCAGTATGTATCGACAGTTGATTGGTTCACTACTTTATTTGACACACTCAAGGCCTGATATCTCATATGCCGTGAGTGCCGCGTCAAGATATATGCAGCAGCCACATGAGCTTCATTGGCGAGCAGCCAAGCGGATCTTGCAGTATGTGCAAGGTACGAGACATTTTGGCATACATTATGCTGCAGATTCTGAGCTTGATTTCATTGGTTTTACTGATTCAGATTGGGTAGGTGATAGAATTGATCGGAAGTCCACTTCCGGTTATGTTTTCATGATTGGTCATGGTGCTATTTGCTGGTCCAGCAAAAAGCAAGCAGCCATTGCACTTTCTTCAGCAGAGGCAGAGTATCGAGGGGCAGTCAATGCCTGCATTCAGGCAGTTTGGTTTCAGGGTATTCTTTCCGAGTTTGGTTTTGGTGGCACTACTTCGACTGTCTTTTTTTGTGACAATCAAAGTGCTATCAAGATCTCCACAGATCCAATTCAGCAGCAGAGGACCAAACACATTGATATTCATATGCATTACATTCGACAGTTGGTGCATGACCGTACCATCATTCTGCAATATTGCCCTACTGATGAGCAAATTGCAGACATCTTCACCAAGAGCTTCACTGAGAAGAAGTTCTCTTACCTCCGTTCACTGTTGGGGGTGAGTTCCATCATGGTGGAGACAGATTGATCCATTATTATGTTTTAGCTTGAGGGGGGGCTTTCTTCCCACTGGGTTTTCCCTCTTTCCTCACTTAGTTTATTTTAAGCATTTTTTGGATTATTGTATTGGGGTGACCTTTGGTCTTAGTTATCAGGCCCCCACATTATTTTTTTTTGCACATCATAGTCTAGCTTGAGGGGGGGTGTTCGGATATCCACATCATCTTTTTCAGGATCTTGCATGCAATTAGGGTTTGCATGCAAATTCTAGGATTTGCATGCATTTTGCATGCATCCCAGTCACCAGGTTGATGCCTCCAGCACCTTAGCCACCTTATTCTAGCACCCGGGAGCCACTTACTTCAGATTTTTAGCCCTCCTAGGCTGAAAGGTGCCCACTTCTCACCTACTTCCATAGAAGGGCGCACTTGTTCACCTACCACTGCAGTTCCACTTCAGTTACACTCAGTTAGCTCCGATTCTCCCTGATTTGAGGCTAGTTTCACTCCCGACTGACTGTTTCACTTCCGTTGGACCTCCAGATTGACTAGATGACTTGTTCTGACTTCAATTAGCCTCACATGCGCCCCGCACTGAGCCTCCTTCCCTTAATCAGTGCTACACACTTCAGTTACACTTGTTACACTCAGTTAGACTCAGATTGACACCTGGATGACTGGTTCTTGTGCATTGATGACCACTACTGATTGATGATGAGGACTCCTAGTTGGAGTCAAGCTACTCCATTCAGTGATTCGAATGACCTACTTAGGCAATTCGAATTGCTTAGTCATTGAGACAGTTTATATTGTAATCATTCACCCTTATTGGGATATTGAGCACTGCTGCATGTTTTGCACAGTTTTGCACCATATTTTCTATGTTCATCTGTTGTGATTGATTTACTTTTTCATTAGATCTGCTGTGACTAATTTTACAAAACTAAATGTAGAATAATATGGAAAATAGTAAAACATACAATTTCCAACTAAACTCACTCAAAACTACCCAATACTTAGGGCTTGGCGGGCATTTCTCTATCTGGGTAAAACTGGGTTGAAAACACAAAAGTTGTCATTTTGTCAATTTTACTCTCGACAAATGATACATAATTTTAAAAAAATGAAAGAGGTTTTTGTCAAAAATATATCTATCTTCAACCCCATGGTGTTAGTTTCAACTGACGACAATTGTACAGACTATGGTGTGCATTATCCTAAGCCCATTTTTGAATATTTACACATTGTTTTTTATGTAACAACTTAGAATTTCAGTCATTAATTTTGAATTTGTCCAAGATACTTGCAATTTTAGTCATTCATGTTCAATTTAACTGCTATGCATTCCTAGCTTGCATTTTTATGCTTATGGCTTGCATTTTATACCAAGTGTCCATAACAGTAAAAAAAGGTTAAAATTGCACCTTTCATAGGTCGACTGTGAGCATATGAGGTTAGGTTATATAAAATTAACACGAGGATAGTCTTCTCAATATATCTAGCCATCCAATTTCCAAAACCATTTACTATAAACATTTAATAAGATGGTTTGGCTTGCATTTTTATTAATCTAGGTGGATATTTCATAAATACAAGACAACCATGTAGTGTTTTTGCACAACACTCATTTTCTGAACCCAAATTGAAAAACTAAATGTATAATAATGTGGAAAATAGTAAAACATATCATTTCCAACTAAACTCACTCAAAACTACCCAATACTTAGGGTTGGGCGGGCATTTCTCTATCTGGGTAAAACTAGGTTGAAAACACAAAAGTTGTCATTTTGTCAATTTAACTATGGAAAAATGATACATAATTTTAAAAAAACTGAAAGAGGTTTTTGTCAAAAATATATCTATGTTCAACCCCATGGTATTAGTTTCAATTGGAAACAATTGTACGAACTGTAGCGTGCATTTTCCTAAGCCCATTTTTTAATATTTACACATTTTTTTTACGTAACAACTTAGAATTTCAGTCATTAATTTTGAATTTGTCCAAGATACTTGCAATTTTAGTCATTCATGTTCAATTTAATTGCTATGCATTCCTAGCTTGCATTTTTATGCTTATGGCTTGCATTTTACACCAAGTGTCCATAACAGTAAAAAAAGGTTAAAATTGCACCTTTCATAGGTCGACTGTGAGCATATGAGGTTAGGTTGTATAAAATTAACACAGGGATAGTCTTCTCAATATATCTAGCCATCCAATTTCCAAAAGCATTTACTATAAACATTTAATAGGAGGGTTTGGCTTGCATTTTTATTAATCTAGGTGGATATTTCATAAATACAAGACAACCATGTAGTGTTCTTGCACAACAGGCACTTTCTGTACCCAAATTGAAAAACTAAATGTACAGTAATGTGGAAAATAGTAAAACATACCATTTCCAACTAAACTCACTCAAAAATATCCAATACTTAGGGCTGGGGAGCATTTCTCTGATATGGGTAAAACTGGGTTGAAAACACAAAAGTTGTCATTTTGTCAATTTAACTCTGGACAAATGAAACATAATTTTAAAAAACTGAAAGAGGCTTTTGTCAAAAATATATCTATTTTCAACCCCATGGTGTTAGTTTCAACTTATGACAATTGTATGGACTGTGGCATGCATTTTCCTAAGCCCAGTTTTGAATATTTACACACTGTTTTTTACGAAAATTATAATTTTTGTCATTTTTTTTTAATTTGTCCAAGTTACTTGGAATTTTAGTCATTCATGTTCAATTTGACTGCTATGCATTCCTAGCTTGTATTTTTGTGATTATGGTTTGCATTTTACACCAAGTGTCCATAAAAGTAAAAAAAGGTTAAAATTGCACCTTTCATAGGTTGACTGTGACCATATGAGGTTAGGTTATATAAAATTAACACAGGGATAGTCTTATCAATATATCTAGCCATCCAATTTCCAAAACCATTTAATTTAAACATTTAATAGGAGGGTTTTGTTTAAGAGTATATCAAAACATGTAGAGAAGAATATTACTCTATTATTATATTACTCACTCTATTACTCTATGTTTTCCAGAATAGTTAGAATGCCAAATTTTTACTCTATTATTTACTCTTACTTTATTATTTTCAATAAGTATACTTAGCATACTAGAAATTTAACTATATTGAAATTGAAAATGTAAGTTGTGTATAGTTGACTTGAAACGCATTTGTAATTTTTATTATAGTTTGGAAAAGTCAGAACACATTTGTAATTTTTATTATAGTTTGCAAAAGTCAAAACACATTTGTAACTTTTATTATAGTTTGGAAAAGTCAGAACACATTTGTAAGTTTTATTTTAGTTTGGAAAAGTTAGCGTGCTGGTATCCTGTGCGTGCATTCCCGTGCATACTGTATGTGCATCCCCTTCTTCCTTTCTTAGCGTGCCATCGTCCTGCAAAATGGAAACAGCGGCCTCATGTTCCATGCCATCAACTGAAACAGGGGGTTCTAAAGTTGTTGAGAGGTTCATTGTCAGAAAATTTGGAGAGAGCATTGAGGCATGGAGTGACAGAACCAACTGGATAGAAGGTATGCTAAATGTCCTGGTCAGAGCAGGAATGCATCGTTTTCTTTTCAGTCAGTTCAATTTCAACAATGAAGAGATAGATAATGCCATTTCTAGTTATGATGATGAGTCCAAGGAATTGATTTTTTTGGGAGGAGGGTTTTTATGGACCCTGATTTGTTGTCCAGTGCAACGGAAATTCCACACAGCGGGGGATTAATGTTGACCACCAAGAAAACCCTTAAAGTAGAAAAGGGTGATATGGCAAACAAAATATGTAGAAAAAACGGTTTTGGTTGCCCGGAATGGTTTAAAGATGCAAGCTGTTCCCCCAGGACTGTACAAAACCTTAATTCAAATTGTACTTAGGGGTGAATCCACGAATGTGGTTCACCATTTTTGGCGGATCGCAAGGAAAAAATTCATTTTTTGGAACCTCGATCGAGATAATTTCAAGCCCTCGATCGAGGTTTTATATGCTCGATCGAGGGTTTAAAACTACCTCGATCGAGGGTCTAACCAAACCCTCGATCAAGCAAAACCTCGATCGAGGGTTTCATTAGACCCTCGATGGAGGGTTTGTTCGAACCGTTAGAAAAAAACAAAAGTGTTCGTGCGGTTGTGCGTTGACAGACCCTCGATCGAGAAAACCCTCGATCAAGGGTTTGACCCTCAATCGAGGGTTTGCTCGATCGAGGGAATGTGACAGAGAAAAAAAAAACAAAACAGGGCCCGGCTGGCCCTGTTTTTGTGCTTGACAGAGACAGAGACAGAGGCAGAGAACAATGACTGGGGACCTCGACCGAGCACACACCCGACCCACAGCGATGCCACAGTGATGCCACCTCCCCACAGCAACGCCATGTCGTCTCTTCCACTAGGTGGGTGGAAATCCACCATTTGTTTTGTTATTTAAAAAATATATATATTTCGAATTTTATGTATAAATGTGTGTATTTTTATCAAATCTAGGTTTAATTTAGTTTTCTAGAAATGGTTAGGATGTAGGCAATTAAACTAAACCTCCGTTGAAACCGAAAACCACCATTGAAACCAAACTTGTTGAAAAAGAAAACCATTTGATTTAACTAAAACAAAAACCTATTTCAAACCAAAACAAAAAACCATTTCAAACCAAAACAAAAACCAAATTTGAAATAGATTTAGGGTTTTAGATATTTGTCACTTATTTGTTTAAATTATTTAATTTAATTTTGTTTTTATATCAACCGATAGCATTTCACCCCATAAATGCTACCGGTTTTATTTTAAAATGTGATTTTACAAGCCGAAATGCTACCCATTTTTTCTCAATCCTCCGAGAATGTCAAGAGGATTGAAAAAAAAAACCATTTGAACCTAAAACAAAAAACCATTTCAAAACAAAAACCAAAACTATTTTAAATTTGAAATACTTTATTAATATATTAACATAACATTATTACCTAACAAGCTCATGGATATATTAACATAACATTATTAATATTAAAATAAGAAACATTTAATAAATATGATCATATTAATATTGTTTACATTATTAAAAAAAACTATCAATAATTATTTATAAAAATAAAATAAAATAAAAGACATATTGTGGAGAGAAATTCTGTTGTAGACAAGAAAATATTATAAAAAAATTAACATATAGTAAATTAAATTATTATTATTAAAATAAAATAAGAAATAATTTAAATTTATAATAAACTATAATGGTTTATATTTCAAATAATTACTTTAATTAAAGTTCATTATATTTAATAATGATTGCTTACGAATAGACTATGGTAAAATATTGTTAAGAGTTATTATAATTAATCACAATTAATTATAATTAAATATGGTCTATGTGTGGATTATATGATTTTTATGATTAACTATGATATTATGACTTTTATTTGACGTAAATATTCCATCCATGTCTAGGTTGGATATTTTGTATCATAATTAAATATGGTCTATGTGTTGATTATATGATTTTTATGATTAACTATTATATTATGACTTTTATTTGACGTAAATATTCCATCCATGTCTAGGTTTGATATTTTGTGTCAATCATATATAATATTGAGATCTTTTACCTATTATATATAGATCAAATTAATGAAAAAAATTAATCATAAAAACAATAACATTTCTTTAAATGAAATTAGTAAAATAAAAAACTAAACATAAGATAATAACATTTTTTTTTAATTCTTTACATAATTATATATATGATATCTTATGTTAAAATTTAAAAATTAGATACATATCACTACGAGTTAATTACGGTTATGTTCTATTTTTCATATATTTTTCATGGTTAATTTTTTTTTAACATGTGAAATATGTCCTCATATCACTTAAAGCTTCAACATAAACTTTAATTATGGTATCTCTACACTATCTATGCACTTAGCAAAGATAGCATGGAATAAGCACTTGTGGCTTTTTATTTTAAGATGTAATAAATACCAAAAAATTCACTCAATGTTAAGAATTTCTTTTATGTGATTTATTCTTATTTTTAAATTTTTTAATAATAGCATTGTAAAAAATTGCATTAAGAGTGCACCTTATCCTAATTTATCTAGATTTTAATAATAATAATAATATTATTATAATAATTAAAAATTATATTTATAATATTTTTTAATTTTCATTATAAATAAAAATGATATTAATCTAGTTTTGTTTTTTTTAATAAAATATCATATTATTATATCAAAAAGAGTACATGGCTTCATTACATTGGGCTTTGTTAATGTTTAGACAGCACAACAATCAGATGTTCAATAACTTCCCTTCCCCCACCATACATCAACTTGAGAAAAATGATTAATTTACTACAGACACTTAAAAACTGCCATTTGTTCTTCATACACCGATTCCTTAAACTGAAACCTATACTACTATTAGCCAAGGAACAACCAAGACACAGATAAACCCGACCCAAATTAGAAAAAGATTGAGGAACCATAGGAGCTATTCAAACGACCTTTGATGAACTCGCACCAATGGAAGGACGCGACCCTCGCAACTCCTTAATATTTCCTTCTCCTGTGCATGCCCTATCTCTAGAGGTGTCGTCCGCCACAGCCTGGCCTCCCTTTCCCGTGATCTTCACCAAACCAGTCGCACCCGCAGAGGTAATACCAGATCACAAGATCCCAGAGCAGGGGGTCGATAGAAATGTATCCCCATCTTGCTAGCCATTATGTCGATTTTCTTCTGCATTAGTTGACAATCTATATTATGTTCTTTCCAAGCTCGCACTAGCTCCTTGTCACCAATTTCCTTGTTCGCAACTTCACTTGTTCCATGAGGACATGGGAGAGAAGCCCCTTTGTAGCCCAGTAGGTCGCCATGAGCCTACCGTAGGATGCCAGCCCGCCAACAGTTGTCCTCGGGTCTTACACCCATTCTGTCACCTCCTTTCTAACTTCCTCAATCTTGAGCGATTTAACTTGTTCCCATAAATTCTTCTCGACCTTCTCGATATCCTCACAGATAGTTTGGGGGATTCTTTCTCAAAAGAAACAAGCCACTTGACAGACCTGCTTTTGCTCCCGAGTCACCCTCAGGGGATTTTCTTCCTTAACCTTCCTTCCTCTCTTCGTATCCTTATTCCCCCTAGGAGCCATGACGACCTTCCAAGAGGTTTCTCAATATTCCTTACATAGGAATTCCAAAACTAAGCACCGTAAAAGCTTTAGGATGTCGAATAAGCTAGGAAATTTGCATGTCGATCCTGTCTTTCCTTCCTCATGTATAGCCTTGTCACCACTTTGATCCTTAATTTCTTTCATTATAGTTATGTCATGTCCATCAAGTCGCAGATTATCCCTGGCTTCAATGCACAACTTCTATTAGATTGCGTCCTCTGGACGAGGATGTGGTTGTATTCCTTCCTCCTCATTATTCTCGCGGCAGGGTAAATGCTCATTCAATTAAGCATTGATTTCCTTAGTACTTCTATCATCGACATGAGTGGGGCTATTTTATTCCAGGAACCTTCCTTTCACTCGATGGTTGAGGATCAATAGGAGCAAACTCTATTCCAGTGGTGGCCTTGAATTTGAATTGGAATTGAAATTGAATTTGGAATTGCATTTGAAATTTAAATTTGAAATTTGAAATTGAAATTAAAATTGAAATTTGAATTTGAATTTGAATTTGAATTGAATTTGAATTTGAAATATGAAATTTGAAATAGAATTTGAAATTTGAATTGAATTTGAATTTGAAATTGAAATGTGAAATTTGCAATAGAATTTGAATTTGAAATTGAAATGTGAAATTTGGAATAGAATTTGAAATTTGAATTGAATTTGAATTTGAAATTGAAATGTGAAATTTGGAATAGGATTTGAAATTGAAATGAGAAAATTTGAAATTGAAATGTGAAATTTGGAATAGAATTTGAAAGAAAATTAGAATTAGAAATTGAAATGTGATGCAGATAGTCCTGAAGAGAGATATTCGGTGCTTCGTGCTCCGCGAAGCACGAGAGGATCTGACGTCGCCCGACAGGGCGGCCATCGGCAACATTCCCGTTCACCGAGGAGTGGTGCCAGGCCGGGGTCGGCTGCCACTCGTGGCGGAAGCAGGAGAGATAGTGTGTCGGTTCATCCCGATGACATACATGCGGATCCCCAAGAGGAGGATGTGCAACAAGACACGAGTGCATCATGTGCGTATTTTTTGTTAGCACATTTTCAGTAAATTTTTAGTATATAATGCATTGAATTTCAGTTGCAAGTTATAATATATATTTTTAGTAACATTTTTGTTTTGGTTTGGATCACAGGTGCCCCATCAGGGGGATCGTACGATGATGAGGTTACACATATCACTCTCGCTGACATCATTTCCCAGCGAGAGTGGGCGAGCTCATGTGTGAGCACTTTGAGGGAGGATTCTCCCACACGGCAATCTTTGTCAATGATGTTATCGGTGATTGATGAGATGTTGACCCTCTATAAGAGGGTAGGACGTCTCAATGACATTTGGAAACATTCATGCCAGAGGAGGAGAGATGGTGTCATTGGGACCCACAAATGGGAGGATGTCAAATTCACCATAATAGGGCATGACATCAAGGGTGCTTTATTCGACATCCCTCCTAACCGCGCCCGCGGTCAACCACTTAGACTCAGGGATTTTAAGTTGGAAGTTGTTGCACCACATATATATGATAGATTCGTGGGAGCGTGGGGCATGTTCCCCCACCATGACCAGGTCCCATTGTACTTTGTAAAACATGTTTATGCAAAGTTTGTTTTGGACATGCACCCGGATTACACTAGCACAGGGTCGCATTTCTATGGGCCTGGTAGGGGACGCTCCTACCAATGTCATGGAGCTCGGAGAGACCCTGCCTTCGTGCCACCGGCTCCGAGGTTGATACCGCTTCTAGACAGGGCAATTATCAGGTCAAGGGATGTGGCACAATCATCCCAGCTTGTTGCAGAGGCTAGAGCTGACCTTGCAGACTCGTTGTTCACTGCCTTGTGCAGTGTTGCTGTTGCTGCGCATGGAGAGGCATCTAGACCACCCCCTCCACCTGCAAAGCCAGAGATAGAGCATGTCTCTAGTGACATGCTCAGGAGTTTCAATCGTGAGACCCTATTGCGGTATGCTGAGTCAGCGCGAGATGCATACTTTCAGTTATATCGTAGATGCGTCGCTACACGATAGGTATACTTTTGTACAATTATGTATATATGTTCTTCATGTTACATCATATCAATGTTGCAAATTGAATGGTCAATAATACTTAAGGGAGTTTTATTCTATTGATCCATGCAGGGGACCCCATTCATGGATCAACTCTTTGCTAGCGAGCCATCTATTGGTCCGCCAGTCGGGGTAAGTTATAATTTATGTTCCAATTTAATTTGTGTTTGAATATTATTTCTCAGTTTAAATCATTTGTGTTTTATTTCTTAATTTTCAAGATTTATGTTGTAGATCTTAACTTCAAATGAATTTCAAACTGTACAGGGCAATGGAAAGGCGGTAGATCCTGATTATGGACATGAGGACCACGAAGATTCTGATGAGCTGGGTCCAGAGACACATGTGAGTTTTAATTTATGTTCCAATTCATGTTATTTAGTCACATTTAGTAATTGATTTTTGTACTTTATGTTTCAATTTTTTACGGATAGCTTTTAAATTATGTTAAATTTAGTTTTAATTTTTAATAAATCTAACTTATTACATGTAATGGCATATTACATAGGCATCGCAACAGGCGGGTGTCAGTGCTGCATTGGATTTCACGCATAGTTGGGATGTACCTCGAGTACATTATCTTGATGAAGGGCCATCTACCCCTATTCCTACCCAGATCCCGGATATCACCATTGACACGATGGATATGGAATAATTCCTTGAGGGTTTAGAGTCTCAGAGACAGCAGTGGGCTGCTGCACAGGAGGGCAGTCAGAGGGACGATCATAGGCCTCATGGGGGTAGTGGCCGATGAGTTGATGATCTATACATTTCCATGTTTTGGATATTTTCATATTTTATATATTTTCATGTTTTGGATGATCTATATATATGTTATCATGTTTTGGATATGGATTCATATCATTTATACATGGAATTTTATCATATATGGACTTTGGATATGGACTTCTGGATATTTTGTATATTTTATCATATTGATGTTTTCATGTGTATTTTGTATATGATTTGAAATCAATTGTTTTTTATATTAGATCTGGACATAGTTATTATAGTTACAAATTTATGTTTTGTCGTTTCAAATGCAAATTTAATGTGTAGTTACAATTTAGTTCAATTTAAAATGCAAATTTCGACTACATTAGAGTTCACATCTTCCAAAATTTAGAATTGAATACATACATTACGTTTTAAAATTGAAATTACAATTCCAATTCAATTACAATGTAAATTTTCCAATTTAATGTGTAATTTCAATTCCAATTCAATTCCAATTTAAAAGCTCGTTTTCAACTACATTACAATTGCAGAAATGAAATCAACATGTAAAATTAGAATACATTTGAAATTAATAATTGAAATTTTGATTACATTATGTTGTCTACACATTACAATTCGATTACAATTTACACATTCCAATTCAATTACAATTTAAAGTTAAAATCTCAAATTTAATGTGTAATTTCAATTGAGAATACAATGTGTTGTTCCAATTTACAAGTTCAATTTCAATTACATTACAATTGCATTTGAAATAAAAATTTTAAATTATGATACATTGTACAATCTAAAATTTAAATTTTACAATTTTACCTTGTATATAGATGTATTTTAAATTCTCAATTTTGTATTTGAAATCAAAATTTAAAATTAGAATACATTTCAAATTGAAAATTGAAATTGACAGTTTGCATTATGGTGTCTACACATTACAATTCACTTACAGTTTTCACATTCCAATTCAATTACAATTTAAAATTAAAATCTCAAATTTAAGGTGTAATTTCAATTGAGAATACAATGTGTTGTTCCAATGTACAAGTTCAATTTCAATTACATTACAATTGCATTTGAAATAAAAAATTTAAATTATGATACATTGTACAATCTAAAATTTAAATTTTACAATTTTACATTGTATATAGATGTATTTTAAATTCTCAAGTTTGTGATTGAAATCAAAAATTAAAATTAGAATACATTTGAAATTGAAAATTGAAATTGACATTTTGCATTATGTTGTCTACACGTTACAATTCACTTATAGTTTCCACATTCCAATTCAATTACATGGAAAATTTAATGTGTAATTTCAATTGAAAATTCAATGTGTTGTTGTATATAAGAATGTTTTTGTCCATTGAGAGTGTGAAATATCCCTTGAGACAAAATTATATAATTACAAGTTATATAGTATGTAGGTAATCTTTGTGTTGTTTTCTTTTAAGTGTGTGCTCCAATCTAAAGTCATAAATGTATGGTTTGTTTTCTTAGCAATGGGCATAACCGCCTAGTTAATATAAGAAATGGAAATATGTTGATAGCAGATGCTTGTACAACTATTTCATATGATTTATGTTTTGATGACAAATGGAGATAATGACACCATTTGATCCAACTAGGTAAGTTTCATATATGAAGGCATGTACAAGTTATTACCTTTCTATGTATTATGCTTGTATGTTGAATGTTCACATTAACATGTACAAAATAACTTTTTAAATTGAATGCGAGTATGTAAAGTTAATGAATGCTTACATTAACAAACAAAATAATGTTTTGTGAGACTATGCTTCCCAACTACTTATGAAAAAACCTTACAAATCATTTTGATGATATGGATGAATATTCATTTTGTGAATTATAACAAGTGTCAAGCAAAGGGATTTTCAACCACCAAATCACCATAACTAAATGTCACCCATGAATGTAAAAATTCTACTAGCAAGGTCAATCTAATTATTAATCAATCGCTTTGGAAGGAAACCAAATTGAAGGAGTGTTTTGGTGCCCTTCATTTCCCTTAGTAAGAAAAATTAAAAACTATGGATTGATTGTGGTCACGTCACAAAAAATATAGCCAAGGAAGAGTCACATATATACCTAAAATACGTAAGTTTATTGATTTTGGTTTAACCTGGAAATTATAATGTATAAAATTTTGCAAGTTTGGAATCAAAATTTAAAATTAGAATACATTGTACAATTCAAAATTTAAATTTTGTCATTCCACATTGTATAGATGTATTTTAAATTCTCAATTACATTACAATTGTATTTGAAATCAAAATCTAAAATTAGAACTTGTACATGTTCAAGTGTATTCACATTGGAGCTCACCATGACCCAAATTTCACAAAAGCCTCCCATCTGGTATTTGTATTCTTGACATTAAGCATAGATACAAAAATACATTTATAAAACAACCTCCACAAAAATCTCCAAAAAAATATTACACAAGACAACATGAAAACTATGCCAATGATGCAAGTGGCATACATGTAACTCATTCATCTGGCCAATGGGTTATAGGAATGCAAGTCTCCATAATACGATCATGGTCAGCTTCTGTCATCTTCCATCTCTTTGGATCACCTCTCTTCACCTTGATTTTTGTTAGAGGTATCCGAGTTGCAACCACCAAATGACTGTATTGGCATGATATATATCCATGCATAAAATCTCTGTAAATAATGTGAGCACCCTGCTTTTTCACTTTTTCAAAAAAGTGTCCCATTAGAACCATGTCTCCAACTTGGTATGTGAAGTCCCCATCTTGGTAGGGTCGCACCAATCTACTCTTTATTTGCATGCACCGCATCAAATAGTATGCAACATTTTCTTGGTTGTGGACGGGTGCAATGACAACAAATACATCACCTCCAAGATACATTACAAATATTATTCAAATTTCCTACGTGCAAATTTCTACAACATTTGTATATGTGTAAGATATAATGAACTAATTAACTTAATGAAGACTCTTATACCTTCCCGAACCATATCGGAAACTCGATCATGATATAATGAGACCATTGCCTCTTCAGTGTGCATCTCTTGCCATGTTGGAATTGGATGTGGGCCCTTTGGATTAAGAGATACATATTTCCATGGTTTGACATATAAATCATTTTCACAGTGATCAAGCCCGCATCCATTTGCATCAATGCAAAAATCGCAAAAGCAGGCATACTTCCTCGTTTCAATGGAAAATATGTCCCCCATATCTTTACTTCGAACATAATGCAATTCTCTCATACCAGGGATGGTGTCACAATACCATGGAATGGATCTATTAACATCTCCAAGGGCAACATCCCAAAAGAACCTGCATGGAATTCAGTTTGTCATATGTAAACTCCTATCGAGTACATGTGTTCTTTTGGAAATGTTGATATTGAATGTTATTAGATTATTAATTGAGTTTGGACTTTATTACCTGCACACCAACTTTTCTTGTTCACGACCCTGATGTCTCAAATGACATGTGCACCAATCAACTACTTTAGTGGAGCATTTGAGTCGGGTTGCACCATGACTCATCTGGTACCTTAGAAGTGCTTGTTTCACACATGCACCTGTGCCATCATGTTCACCCTTCCCATGCCCTATCTCAAAAAAGCTTCAGGTGTGTCGGATTCTTGTCTGTTTGTGCAGGCGACTCAACCAATAAAATGAGCGTGTCGATTTGAATTTTCCTGCACACCCATCTGACCAAATCCGGTGTTCAGTAAATGATATGCCTCTCTGCCTAAATGAATCATAAATCAACCCAAAGCAGTATTGAACGAACAATGTGTCATGCTCCCGATCATCACTAACATAAAAATGGTACTCCTTGATCACTTCACGTGACTGGGTAGTGCTATCCCTACTATCAATGTTTTCCTGAGCATGTTTGTACAACACATGTACGAAGATAGACACCTAGTCGTAGTGATAGTACTCACTCTGTATCTCTCTCTGAGGAGCAAAGGTGTAGTTCTCCGGAAAGTCTACCACTGATAAGATTGTGCCCAACTCAAATACCTCACGGGAATGTTTGAATTATGAAGCTTGCCACCTGGATCTATGGGAGTGCTTTATGTATTTATAAATCTGACTTTGAAATTTCTCCATGAAATCTGAAACAGGAATCTCATCATCGAGCAAGTCGATCCTCTTGGATGGCACAAATGAAGAAGGCGTTGGATTCATGGTGACGTACTCGTACCTCTTCCACCTAACGGTGATATCTGACAATCCATGGTGTGTTGGATCGATAGGAAAGTTCCTATGGAACAATGTCAAATCACCGCATTCATGGCATTTTCTCCCACCTACACACCTCTTATTGAAAAACACGTGTTCAGGATTTATGTTGCATAGTATCATACAAATAAAATCTCGCACTATATGAGGAGCTAGTACACCATTTCAATGTCTTTTGTAAAAATCCAGAAATGTGTCATAGTATAGTTGAAATTCAACGTGGTACCAACAACAACAAGTGTGGAGAATCGTATTCGGCCTAATATACCACGGTTTCAATTTGTTGAACATACTAAATGATATTTGAACACCGGGATTGGTTTCTTCCAATTCCTCGTAAAGTGCAACTCCCGTCATCTCCATCACATGCTTACAATGCTCCTGATAAATGCCTCTATATAAACGTTGTCGCAAGACATGCTTTCGATCTGGAATAGCACGAGAATGACTATCCCAAAAATCTATCACCTTCTCTCTAATGCCTGCTACCATCCTATCTCGATAGGGTTCCCTACAAATAAGATCCCAACAAGCAGCTTCATCACTTTCATCTATCCGGACCCTGAATTTAGTATATTTGAGCAATGTTCTTTTTGAAACATTGAGCAATGATGCCATTGTTGATACCATTCGATTTCTTGAGGTGCTTTGTGCCACAACAGCCGTTGTAATTGCCTTACGAGCAACTCGGGTATCATTGTTTCTTGATTTTACAAATGAAGATAATGCAGTTCTTACATTTTCTATTGCATTCTGGCATGTCTTTTTTGTTTTAACATCTTGAAAACTCAACAACTTTGTGGCACGTTTCAATTTTTTGTGTTTTATCAACCCATGTAGGATTTGAGTTTGTGCCATCATTGAATGTTGTTCAAAATATGACTTGATTATGTTATTGACATGCTCTCTAACTCTCCGACCAAGGATCGAGTTCCCAATCTCTTCTTGTGCAGAAACAACTGCACAATCCTCTAGAAAATTTCCACCCCTTCCAACCCCACTACAACTCCCAATTATATTTTCAATGTGAGAGGGAAAGGTGTCATGTGATGGATGATCAGGATCATGAGGGGGCACAGGGTCATGTGATTCTTGATCACCATGATGTGATGTTTGACCATAATCTCTCTCTGTGTAACATGTAAATTAACAAACTGAAAATTGGTTACTTCATAGTTGTGCATTGAACTTTAAAATAGCCAGTAACTTGAAATTTGATGTGGAAATTGAAAAATTGAAAAATTGAAAATTGCATGTGAATTGAATTTTTCAACTAATACATTTAGCTTGAGAATTGTTCTAAGTAAAAATCGAAATTGCTAGTAACTTGAAATTTGAAATTGCTCAAGTAACTTGAAATTGCTAGTAACTTGAAATTTCAAATTGCTCAAATGATACGAACCGTTACAGCAAAACCCCGAGGTGTTAGTGAAGGCCGCCCACTAGGATCTTAACATCTCATCACACTCCACAGTCCAAACTATGGGCTGGATGTGCGCCTGTATGGTGGTGTCCCCTCTGCATCGTACGAGCCCCGAATGAACAGTGCAATGCCGACGTTGGATCTGAAACGGCGCGGAAGTGATCGACAATAGTTCAATTGAAAATATATATGGACCCCAGGTATGTTCAGATTCCCAACAATTCAGGTGTTTCACTCGGCCACCAATGTTATCTAACAACTTGCGTATTGGTGCAATACCCCTCACTCCACGGCTCAGGTAAAACTGATAACCGCTTGGCCACAAACAACAGCTCTTGGTTTACCTCGCGGGTGGAAACTAGTCAATCAGGTAGGGGTCGTTGCCCTTTTCACTGGCAGGTCCTCTCAATGGGCCAGCTACTTTGGGGTTCCTGTGGTACTCCTCACAATGAGTTTTACGGCTCATGCCCAAGTACTTCCCATAGTTAAACGGATAGGGATTATTCCCAGATCCGAACTTGCAACAGATGCAAAATTGGTAGTAACTTGTACATTTAACTTTAAAATTGCTAGTAACTTGAAAATCAACTATATATATTTAAGTCAAGATAATTATTAATAACTTGATAAAAATTACTGTGGACATAAAAATTAATATCATTTACAATCATCACATTATATAATTGAGGGCAAATTTTCTTTATGCAATTTATGTCCATTTTACTTTTACATTACAAGAAAAATGTTATTTTAATTTTATGCTATAATTTATAAATAAATAAATATTTAAAATACAAGTTGCAAATCACCATGCAAAGAATAAATGATTACAACACTTCTACCCTAGAATTTCAAGGACAACATCATACATTCCATGTTGTATATACGTGAAATAAAAATTTGAGATTGATTTTCTACCCATCATAACATACATATTATACTCTAAATGTGGGGAAAAAAAAATTGATTTAGAGATGAATACGATATTTAATTAAAAACATTGTAGTGATATGATTGAGGGGAAATTCACAATCTTTAATGCAAAATAACATTTCCATTAGTTGATGATTTTGCAATTTCAACAATAGACATTTAAATGGAAATTGTAAGTTTATCATAAATTGCAATTTAAGGATTTTTTATCAATAATGCTTCACATATCAATGCAAGGTTGCAAACATTGCAAAATAAATTATTTCCAATTTGTCCTAACAAAATATATGGTTCTAATCATTAATTTTATCATGGTAATATGTCATATTATGCAAATAAAAATATATGTGATAGATGAATTTTTTAAAACTAAACATTATAATTAAATAGCTCTTTGAACATTCATTTGTATTCAAATATTCATTACTATGAAAATATTGCCAACCACCATAACTATGAAAAATATTCATTTATTTGTTTTCAAATCGAATAAATTCTAACTAATACATAACTATCAAACATGTAAATTTCGAAATATTCATTCATTTGTTTTGAAATCGAATTTTCTAACAAAACAAGAATTGAAATTACATTTAACTTGAAATTGTTAGTAACTTAAAAAATTGCAATTAGTTAAATATGTACAATTTAACTTGAAAATATAGTGTTTAAGTGTACATTTAATTTGAAAATTATTCTAATAACATTAAAAATTGTTAATAAAGTTTAGAAATTTCAAAATAGTTAATATGTACATACATTTTAACTTGAAAATAGAATCTAAGTATACATTTCATTTAAAAATTGTTGGACAATAAAATTGAAAAATGTTAGCAAACTTTGAAATAATTTGAAAATTGTTTTAAGGTAACTTTGAAGCACAATTTGAAAATTGTTAGCGACTTTGAAATAATTTGAAAATAGTTAAAAATATGTTCATATCTTAACATGGAAATAGAATATAAATTTACATGTTTCATTTGAAATTGTTCTAATTTAAGTTTGGTTTAAAGCCACTTGAAAATTGTTCATTTAACATAAAAATTGTTGCAAACTTTGAAATTTAAATAACAAATTGATGAAATAAATAAGAATATAATTACAAATAAATGTGAAACAAATTAAATTATGAAATTTAGTTAGATTTATTGGAAAATTGTTACTAATTTTGTAAATTATGTAGCATGATATTTAAATTATGATAGCATGTAATTCAATAATTTACCTTGATTGTGCTCCATTGGAATTTGTTGCACCAAATGTGCATCTTCTTCTTCTCTCAACCTTGCTCTTTGTTGTCTCATTCGTTCTCTATTGTACTCACATTCTTCACTGACATTTTGTTGTCTAGCATGTTTTTTTTGTCTTTTTTTTTTATTCTCCATCAATCTACAATAAAAACAAACAATTTTTTTTCAAAAGGTTATAAGAATCAACAATATGTTAGTATGAAATCTTGAAATATGCCTACAAAGAAATCTTACATGAATCAATCTACAATGAAAACAAACAATTTTTTTTTCAATTATTATAACAAACAATAAAATGTTAGTATGAAATATTGAATTATGCCTACAAAAATATCTTACATGTTTAATGAGGTCTAACTCAGCAATATGAAAATGACAAATCTCTAATTCAACAAGATCAAATTGTTAAATCTCTAATGGAAAAAAAAACTAGAAAGGAAGTAAATTGTTTTTTGTGAATCCATCTTTGTTAGTTATATACAGGTTTGTTGTTGTTTTTCGGAGGGAGGGGTAGTTGGCAACATTAATTGTTGCCAACTCCTTTCGCGGTTTCGCCTCAGCTTCTTTATATATTCTTTTACACAGACAAACCCTCAATCGAACCTTTTTGACAAATGCTCGATCAAGGGTTTAACAAGACCTCGATCGAGGTTTTATTAAACCCTCGATCGAGGTATCGTTAAACCCTCGATCGAGGTTCTGTTAAGCCCTTGATCAAGATTTTTGAAAAATCTCGATCGAGGGCTTAAAATACAGGCCGAGAGCCCCTTTCTCAGCAGAATGGAATGTTTGTCTGCCTTCCATAGAGTTAAACTATGGCATTAAATGCTTATTAATGAGTGGACTTGATACTAAACTATGGCATTAAATGCTCATTAATGAGCAGACTTGATACCATTGGATTCGTCAACGAATCCTCTATCCAGATATATAAAATTTATAAATTTTTATCTTCATATGTCTATTGTTTTTAATTTTCTACTAAAACTTGCCCTAAAAAACCATGCCAACAACTTCGATTGAGCTCAAAGATAAATCCACAATATTCAAAATACACATCCAAAAAATTTGAAAAAATACACAAGCCCTAGATAAACGCGTCCTCTTTAAAAGGGTAGTTTTAGTTTTGCAAATTATGTAAAAAATCAAAAGATTTCATGCACACACACACATGTGTGCAAAATGCGACTTAAATATACATTGGTAAGTTTCAAAAAATAATAATAAATATAATTTTTCGAGAAAAATTAAAAGAAAAACATGTAAGCCTAGTGCACTTTGTCTAGATCATGTTCACATATTTCATTTTTTTAAATTATTATTTGACATTAATTTATTGTGCACACAGACAAACTACCTGTTAATTGCTCTTCAAATTTTTAAGTACACACGTTTCATTAAATGAAAATTCGACACGATATATGGCATTGGTATATTTCGAAAAAAATATCATTGGAAAGCCAACATAATTCTTTAAGTTGGGTTATATATATAGCTTGGAATATCGAAGTTGACTAGGTATTAAATTTTGTAGTTAATTTTGAAATTTAAGTATTAAACATCTCAAATTGATATTTTGAAATTTAGTATTAAGATGAATAAATAAACTAGGTTAATATTAAATGTTAAAATAAGTAAGTACTTAACCATAGATAACGTTCATGGTTAGCTCAATTAAAATTCGACACTACTTAGTTTATTTCTTGTTCTGAGAAGACCCCTCACCGAAATTTCAACTTATAGTCGAAAATATGAGATGAATAAGGAATAAAAAAAAACAAGACACCATTGGGATCAACCTGACGAGATCAACACTAGGACTTAATCAAGATGAACTCAAGCAATAAAATATAAAAGTATGGTAATTGTTGAGAAACAAATGAGCTAGCATTTAATGATCACGTATGAAATTTCAATGAGGTTAAATAAAATACTAATATAAATAAATGTAATAGTAAATGAAGCAAAACAAGAACCAATGTGCATTGCATTGAATAAGTTACGATGTTTAAACCCCTATTATAGAATGGAGTATTAAAATTTCCTAACAGATACAATAAATAAACTTAAACATTTTGATAAGATATAGTTACTAAAAACATTCTAATGAATAATAGTTCTCCTAATTTAATATTTGTTATAGTACTTATGGTTATCAAGGATGCAGATTGCTTGTTAACACTAAGGTAATCATAATGTAGGACCTTAGGATTTAAAGGACATGAACCTTCTCCCCTAAGAGAGTTATGCAAATCTTAAGGGTCCTTGGTAGTTGTGTGTTGAGTGAATACAAATTATGAGTTCTAAAGACCTCCATTTTAAATTGTTGATTATTTCATGCTAAGTTGGAACAATATAAGCTTTTGTGATGAGTAAACCTCTCTGGATGTTATAAGTTAAAGGATATTGTTAAACAGTAAGAAGTAGGATACTAAGGTAGATAGCACTTGATTATAACCTTAGGCATTCTAGATAAAATATTGAGATTCGATAGAAGGATTAATCTAAATGTTTCTTTAATTATTAGAATATATATCAAGGGATAAAAGAAGTAAAACCATAAGATAATATTGACATATTCAGTCAAGTCAAAGCTAAGTAGGACAAGTATGGCCAACATCTACTACTTGCAAGAATGACAAGAATGACAAGATTATGCGTCAAGATTATCCCCGCATTATTATGACCATAACTTTGGGATGAAGTTTCCTCAAGGGTGGGTGTATGTAATGCCCCATATTTCGACTAGACAGGTTTATCTGTGAGACATATTGAACTTTATTTTCTTATTATCTATTGGACTTAACTAGACTGAGTAAACTATACTTATGACACGATACACTCGATTATATGTTGCTACCATGTGTATGTCGTTACTATGTTATGTTGTCACTATGAATATGATGCTATGATATTATGATCTTACTATGTTCATGTAGTTAATAGGTTATGGTTATCATGACATTCATTGCTTTTATGATGACAATATATGTTTTAACATTTTCATTGATGGAATGTGAAATAGATGATGTTGTACATGGATGCCATCCTATGAAGAAATTGATTGAATTGTTATATGGCCTGCATACCTGTAATGAGCTAAAATTGTGACGTGAAATAAAATGGTGTTGATGATATGGATAAATTGGCGATTGAATGGAAATGCTTGTTATAAATTGTGTATTTTACGAAATACTAACCTACAGGATACAAGGGCTATAGGATAGCCGGATACTTGATCTGATATATGGGATAAGAAATTTTCCATGCAGTAAACCTTAGAAACCAAAATTGATGATACGATGACACAAACCGATAATCTCGATAGCAGCGAAGTATGAGTTGATAAGGGTGTAGACCCAGTATGTTGAGAGGGATGAATGTATTTCCCACCCTATGTTTCTATGATACACGGGGTCATGGGAGGGCCGTGCTGAGACACGCTCCCCAATTTGTTGTGATGACGATGGTCTGATGCCTGCTAGGAGAGGTTAGGTCCACTATTTAGTCGATGTAGTGCCCCTAGACTACTGCAGACCTTGAGGGCACCTATTTGAGTGACCTGACTAATTGAAACATTAATAAAATGACCCCTTGATGTATATTGAGTATATTCATAACTATGACTGATTGTGAATCGATTAAATAGTAATATATGTTTGTGAGAAATGTGTGTAGCGACAGGTGAAATGGTTCACCGACGGACACACAAGGGAATTGAAGGGTCGTAGAGTACAGATAAATCACACATAGGGAGAGCAACGACGATGTCAACTTTCGACGGAATACCACGCTGAGCAGATAAGCATTGATCTGCTTGCTCAAAAGGAAAGCGTGGAGGGCGTATGAGGTGGGCCACGACGGAGCTGGTCACGTACGAGTTGGGGGGCGCACAGTGAGAACGGAATCACTCCTCAGTGCCATTAGTCCCTAATAGCATGTAGACAGAGGATGGAAGGTAACGGCTCCTGAAATCCCTACATGAAGTTCCCGCAAGCCAAAACGAAAGGATGACGGCAGAAGGGCCTGACGGTGGGGTACCCCGCCAAGAAAGGAAAGAGTGGATGCAAGGACCCAATGATGTGGTACCTTGCCGAGGAATGGAAACTATGGATGATTGGACCCGACGGAGTGGTGCCATGTCGGGGAAATGAAATTAAGGAATGGGGTGGCCCAATGGCGCGTCACCGAGATCCTAGTGAAAATGATTGTTAAACTTAACTGCATAAAAACATATAAGTTTACACCTAGAACATTACTTAGAAATGCATTTGAGTACTTTAGGTATTTGCACATAAATGATTACTTTGGCATTTAAATAATATTAAGTGTTATTTAGGCATTTGCACATGAAAGGATATTTTTGATTATTTAAAAATATTATAAATATTTATTTAGGAGCAAAATGGAATCCTAGGCATGGACACCTAGTCAACCCCACCTACACCACATATCTAGGACTTAAGTGAAATATCTGGGGGACAAATATGAGCAAACTTAGGAATGTTGGTGCATCTCCTAGAAAAGCTGACACTTGGATGGGTGAGTTGTTTTTATTTAGAATTTAAACCAAATAAATAATTATGCATGAAGCGACATGTGTCGCATGAGATTTTCCTTTATAAGGAAGGCATTGGAATGGGTAAAGGACCCAGACCCTGGATGACTATCATAATTTTGAGTTACCTCATGACTCGCTGCTATTGAGGGTTTGGCTGGAAATCTTGGTGGGGGGGATCCCAAGCTGGGTTTCTTGACTATTATGTGTGAGCTCTACGATCGAAAGCTCGGGGGAGGCCATGCGACTGAAAGCATGATCCTATGGTTGGGTGGCAAAGCTAATGGTTGCTTTTCCTATGGTTAAACAAGCTTTGCTAGAGGGATCCTACGGAAGACGCTGACGACAGTGGACAAGATGGTATCAGAGACAGGTTATGGTTTGTTTTAATTTGCTAAGTTATTCATTTATTTAGTTTATTTATCTAGTCATTATGCTTTCTAATCTCTTTTGTATCAAGTGGTTGACTTTTAGGTTAAGCAGGAAGGACCCTACAGGAGGGGCCCTACATTTGGTTTCAGAGCCAAGTTATGGTTTGTTTTAATTTGCTAAGTTATTCATTTATTTATTTTATTTATATAGTCATTATGCTTTCTAATCTCTTTTGTATCAAGTGGTTGAGTTTCAGGTTAAGCAGGAAGGACCCTGGATGACTATCGTAATTTTGAGTTACCTCATGACTTGCTGCTATTGAAGGTTTGGCTGGAAATCTTGGTGGGGGGGAATCCCAAGCTGGGTTTATTGACTATTGTGTGTGAGATCTACAATCGAAACCTCGGGGGAGGCCATGTGACTGAAAGCATGATCCTATGGTTGGGTGGTGAAGCTAACGGTTGCTTCGCCCATGGTTAAAAGAGATTTGTTGGAAAGATCCTACGGAAGACGTGGACGGCAGCGGACAAGATGGTATCAGAGGCAGGTTATGGTTTGTTTTAATTTGCTAAGTTATTCATTTATTTACTTTATTTATCTAGTCATTATGCTTTCTAATCTCTTTTGTATCAAGTGGTTGACTTTCAGGTAAAGCAAGAAGGACCCTACAAGAGGGGCCCTACAGTCGACGCTATCACTCTCAGGTTCTTATGTGGTTAGGTCCATGAATCTAACATCCACTTGTGTACTAGCAGAGGAAGGATAGGGAGGATGTGGATGTAGGTTAGGATGGGAGGATATGCTAGTTAGTACTGTTGAGGGTTGGATATTCCTTGATCTTGAGTTAGTGGGAGTAGATACCCTTCCTTGTAGTTGATTGATTAAACTAATATAGTCATAAAAATAATGAAATGAAATCTTAAAGGTTAACTGATAAGATAACCGATGATGTTTTAGTAATGTTATGATAAATGTAATATACTTGTTCTGTTTGCATGAAGTATTATTAGTATTAGTTAGTTGTTAAGCATAGGAAATATGATGTATGTTTATAGTACCTGTCATACATGTGCATATGCTGGCCACGCATGCACATTTTGTACATGTGCGATAGTATCGGTTTATAACATACTTATCAGGATTTAACAATGTTATAAGTTGTCATAGATAAATCAGTTAAGGTTTGGGTAAACAACATGAGTAATAGGTGATCGATTTGCTTATGTATAAAATAAGTTAATTAGTCTTATATTGTAAACTTGTATGAATGTAAAAGTGAAGGGATTTAATGATTGAAGGGCTCGAGAGAGGGAATTTGGGGCGGTGGAGTAAGCCTCAAGTCTTCTCGAGGAAAGAAAGGTAATTAGGGAAGAGTGAAGGGCGGAGAAGGGGTTGGATTTTTGGGGAAATTATATTGGAAGAGAATTTGAAGGTAAATGGGGATAGTTCTAAGTGGAGAAAGGATTTGAGAACAAAGAAAGGACTTGAGAACAAAGGAAATACTGCTCTCGGGATTATCGGTTTGTGGGCTCGGGAGCTTGGAAATCCTTTGATTTCCAAGGGCCAACAAGATTATAGCTGGTCGGCAGGGTGGACACGTCATTTTGGTTGTCTAAGGGATCTACTAGCTAAGGATCTATTGGCTAAGGGATCTACCAGCATCAGCATGAGGTAATTTCCTTGTTATTTATTTTATTTGATTATTATGCTGAAACGTACTCTGAAACATACATATACCTTGTTATTTACTTTATTATTATGTTGAAACACATTTTACATTTTTTTTATGCTACAAATCTTGATATGTTAGTTTATTTTACATATGTATGTCTGATTGTGAAAGACCAAATAGGATACTAAATTTCACTTGAAAGCATAAAACTTTTATTAAAAATTTACTGAACTAGGTTTAGAATAAGATTAATACATAGAAAAGTAACAAAGAAATCGACCTTTTGCTCTGTTGAAAAATATGAAGCACTACATTTGGTATCAATATGTGCTCTGTTGAAAAATATGGAGCACTACATGTGTGACTATTCTCTCCAATATATAGAACTTCTCCCTGAACTGTCCCTTGCTCCACGCCTATGCACAAGCCTTCTACTCTGATGATGTTGTTCCCAAGACCACTGCGATCCCCGAGACATGCATCCTTTGTCGGCCGATCCTTCAATGATCCTGCAGACCTGCAACTTTCAGCACCCCAACCATGCTGCACAGTCTCTGCCTGTGACGACATATGTCATGTCTTCACCCACCTGCAATAACTTCCATTAACTTCCTTAGAAACCCCGAACTGTTTCCAAGTACTCTCCTTGACTTCTACGCATCTTTATGACATGATACAGTAAACCATCACGTCATCCATATTGTCTGTCATCTTCGACTCACCTGTCGGCTTACTTCACAACCCAAGGCTTCGCCAATCCGCCCCTTCCTCCTCACTTGGATCATGCCCAACCTGTCAATGTCGCAGTTGGAAAACATGTTGACCTTCCTATGACTCTGCGACAACTTGTCTTCTATCGACACTCACCTGCTTGTCCTGTCGTTTGTCGACCTTTGCACTCTTGTCGATTGCTTCGATAGTTCCCTACTCGACTTATTGACTTTGACAAGTCAATCTACTTCATGCACCAGTGGTTGTCGACACTCCCTCTAGTCGGTCTCCTCATGTCAATCAACTTCAACTGATCTTCCTAGACCCCGATGCTCCTGCATCATGATCATAACACATCTTAAATATTTATTAAGGATAATTTAAAAGATTACCTATAATTCATGTCTCTCTTATTGCATGTGTAGTTTCCCTGACATATCCACCTAGTACTTTTCATTGAAATTAAACAACACTTATATTCAATAATACTTTCAGCTTAACTAAAAGTTAGTGAAGCATAAAATACTTTTCATATATGAAACATCTCGAAGGGTAAGCAACTTAAACATGATTATATAAGACCACCCTCATGTTGATACATATAAAGCATGTATAATCTAAGGTAAATACGAATTTCTTCTAACAACATCCTAAGTAGGAACTTTTCCCAAGACAATTAAAATGTTCATTTCAAATATATATTAACACAATAATAAAAGGAGTTCCCTTAGTAACTTTCTAATGAATCTTCTTTTATGATAATCATAATGGTCCTTAATAACCCAATATAATAAATAGGCATAGTGATAAAAAGGGTGTAGTAGTAAAAAGGGTTCCTTGGATATATGTTGTAGTTATAGTGCATAATAACTCAACACGTTAATTTAAGATGACGATCAAAGGACTTTAGAGAATTTGCTCATAGGATTCTCGAATATTAAAGATCTCAAGAAAAATATAAATTATTCCAAAATAAAATACTAAACAGAATACCACAGGACTTAGGCTATCGACTTCTTGAAGTTTAAGTGAGCTCCAGAAATTTAAATGAGTTGGCATAATCACGCAACGATCTAGAATTAACTCAGAGTACGATCCTCAACTGAGATTTTTTTTAAAATGAAATGGGGATGTGGGAATTAATTCCCAAATCATCAACACACAGAGACAAGGAGTTAAAGTCAGAACACGATTTCCATTGATAACCTTTAAGTGAAAATAGAAAAATAGAAATTTTAAAACCATAAGGCCAACACGCAGCGATCTAGATCTGGTTTGAATCATGTTCCAGCTTTGATGGAGTATACCAAATTAACACCGACAAAATTTTAAGAAGGCGAGTGGTAGCGTTCAGGTAGGTCGGCTCCCAAAGTTATACTCGGAGATTTTTAAAATTCAAAATTCAAAATCATAATACCAAACCTGGATTCGCCATTAGTAATGGAATACAGAGACGTATTAAAGTTAAAATTAAAACGTTAATACAAAGCACAAAGTTTTAATCGGTGATCCAAAATTTCAGTTTAATAATCTATGATTCGAGCCAAAGTTGTAGATTGGAATCGATCTCAAATTAATAATCTTGTTCAAGGCAAGGTGCAGATCGGATTTGATCTCAGAGCACAAATGGAAAATTGAAGGTAGAGTTGATCGGTGGTCAAATCTTATATTTAATAAGTTTAAATTCAAGAAGCGTTTCAGATCGGATTCGATCTCAAGGTATAACAAATGGCAATTCGATGGAAGGGTTTAATTTTAAATCCAATTTACAATTCATAAATCGAATTCTGGAGATGCTATTCATATTCCCAATAAATACATAGAAAATTTTATATCCCAAATTACTATTCGTAGTTCGAATTCTAGAAAACCCCAACCAAATTTTCGGAGTAAAACATAGGGATTTTTAAATATCATGTTATAAACATATCTATGGAATCTGGAACGCTTTTCTATTTTCGAAATAAAACCCACAGATAAGTTAAAAAGCCAAGATACATTCTATAATTCAAATTCTAGAAAACACATTTCGAAATTTCAAATAAACACATAGAGAAGTTAAAAATCGAATTAAAATCATTGGGCAATTTTCTGGAACTGCCATGAATTTAGGGAATAGTCGTACATAGAGTTTTAAAGGTCAATTTAAAATCACAAATGCTCAACAAATTCTGGAGTGGATCCACACAAGAAGTTTTGATCACGTGCAGTGGAAATCCACTCCATAGTTATGGAATTATCTAATAAGTATTCAATGATATGCAGAGGAAAATGATTCGCTTCAACATCCTGGAAATGTCAAGGTATTCAAAAAGATAGAGAGAGAAAATTAAGTTCAAATTTTATAATTCCCTCCACATTAATTGGGAACGCCCATCGTTAATTGGGAACGCCCATCGGTGGTCGAAAATAGATATTCAAATAAATTCAAGGGCCAATTCACGATTGGATTCCAAAATCTAGAAAATGCCAACACACTTCAAAATGATACACAGAGGGTTTAAAAAGGTAAACCGATTTGAATATTTTACATAACTGAGACTCCTTTTTTTTTTAAATAACAATATGCCATCAATTTGTGGATCTTTTAAGCACATATCCCAATCAAAAACAAAGTAGAGAAGATCTTAAGGTAAACAATGATCCATCAGAAATTCAAATCTAGAACACCTTTCCATATCGAATTTGAGTACACTGAGGGATTTTTAAAATAAATAAAATGCTATCAAAGAAACGCATGTCCCAATTGAAAACAGAGTAGATAGGATTTTAAGATAAACAATGAGCCATCAGATATTTGAATCTGGAATGCCTTTCCATATCGGATTTGAGTGTAGGGGTTTTTAAAATAAATAAAATGATATCAAAGAAGAATAACATTAAACATTTAATAAAATACTGAAATAACATTAAACCAGATTCGGAAGTCGAACTTGAGGTCGAGTAGATGGTTGTAGTAGCGTCTGATTCGACTGTCCGGATCCAACCTTGATGAAGATAACGGCAACCCTTCGGTTTACCTCCCTACCATATCGGGGTTACTCTCCTTCACCCCGAACTCCCCCAGCAAATAGGGTCGCAAGAACACATAGTGCAAGCTTTCTGGTGGGATCCCCCAATCCCTGGAAAGCTAAACCCAATTCACAAGAAACACAAGATAGATTCACTATTACGGTGCCTGTCCAACACTAGGGAGCAAGAGATGCTTTACTCCTTCTCCTCCCTTCTTTTATAACAAAAGTCTGTGTGTCATGTGTCTTCTCATTCACATAATTTATTTAATTTAATATTTTATTGATATTTATTCTCAAGTTACAAGTGTCTCTTCCTATCTTAATTGTGCACCCAATTCCCTAAATCAGTGCAATTTAGGTGTAGTGGTCTTTAAGAGAGTCCTAGTTATGTTTTACTTTGCCAACTAGTTTTATTCAAAAGGTCATTTTAATAGACAACAAGATGTTTTCTACTTTCTTCCTCTTTTCCCATAATAATGAAATAGAACTATTTATTTTATTAATAATCCAAATTCAAATTCTTATTTTCAAATGGGGAAACTAAAATAAATAGCCAAATTTTAGAAGATATGTTGCAGATGTATGTAATGGGCAAACCAGGTAAAGGGGAGGACTATTTACATTTAGTAGAATTTGCTTATAATAATGGATATCAAACTTCCTTAAAAATGAGTCCATTTGAAGTATTGCATGATCTAAAATTACAGACACCTGTATCATGGGATAACCATATTGATAGGATTGTTCTAGGACCTAACATGTTGAAGGAGATGGAACAGATTATCAAAGAATTGCAACAAAACTTAAAAGTTGCTCAAGATCGGCAGAAAAGTTATGCAGGTCTAAAAAGGACTCCAAAAGAGTTCAATGTGGGAGATCATGTGTATCCAAAGGTAAAACCAAAGAGGAGTACCTTGAGCTTGGGAAGGTGTTCCAATATGGAACCCAGGTGTTGCGAACCTTTTGAAGTGTTAGCTAAAATAGGGCCGGTATCCTATCAGCTTGCACTTCCCCCTACTATAAAAGTACACAATGTATTTCATGTTTCTTTACTAAAAAGATATGTACATGGCGCTACTCATGTAATTTATTGGAATATGATTCAGGTAGAACCCGAGGGAAAGTTCCAGACAGAGCCTTTGTGCATCATAGACAGGAAGGAACTTATTCTACTTAATCGAGCCATCGCTCAAATAAAAGTGCAATAGAAGCACTTCAGCCCTGAAGACGTGACATGGGAAATGGAGGATAGAGTACGAGAGGCATATCCTTCCATGTTCTGGAATGAGCAAGAGAGCTATAAATAAAAGAACACCAAGGATAATGCTAGAAAAAGGGGGGATAAATGTGATACCCCAAAGACATTATTATTTTTATTTTTTGATTTAATATTTGTGAAAATATTTCAAAACACTTATTTTTGTAAGAGTTATTTAAAAAATCAAAAATACTCACAAGAGGTGTGAGTGATACATTGCACAACAATTATTATTTTTAATAAAAAGAAACAATACACTTGGAGAATTCAGTTGAATGGGGAGACACCACCATGAGACAAAAAACAAGTGTAAATAAAGCAAAATATATTTTACCAATCAAATCCAATCTAAAATCTCAACTACCAGACAAGATCCTAAATCATAGGGATTGAAGGAGTGATTGAGATTTGATTGGGATGGCACAAGACCTAGGCAAAAACTATAAATTGGTGCACTGAGATAACACAGGAGGTTGTGTTGTGCATGGATAAATGGTTTCTATGAGTGCATCCGGTTGAGTAATTCTCTTTTGGTTGTAAGTCCATCATTGATCTTGTTACAGACTCTAAGAGAGAGTGTTGCATTCAAGCTTTGCTTTCTAGTTTGGTTGTGCATGGTGGTGATCGAGCTTGGGGGTGGAGTTCCGATAGCGGTTGTGTTTCTCTCTCCAATGGTTGGGAGGAACTGATTCTCCAAGTGGTTTTTCCTCTTTGTTATCAAGTAAGTGCATGTTGTTATACAAATTTATGAAATCATGAATGTCAATATTTTCATTTTGGATTAATTGTTGCTTACTATTATATATATATAGAGAGAGATATGGAAATACTTGGCGGAATAGATAGATCATATAAGTTTTGTTATTTATCAAAGAAAAAATTATGATTCTGCTTAAGCATTGTGACATCGACTGTCATCAAGAATATAACACACTATGAAGTTAAACCAAATCGTGAACAAGTGAAAGAGATTTAATATGTATTAATATAGAGTCATTTTCATAATCATTTTACCTTGTTGATTGAATCGAAATGTTACGATTGTATGTATATATATTGCAATTATATATTTTTTTAGAAAACTCTGTATAAATGGATGGATCCTGTGTACTTTTGTACAACTGGAACGAAACACTGCTGAAAGATAGAACCTGACATATCTCGTATTGAGATTTGTATTGTTTAATGAATGGATCAAAGTCTTTTCATGAGTTTGTTTATCGACCTCTCTTTGATATACAGAGTAATTCAAATCATTGATCGAATGATTTAATTAATAATGAGGGCATAAGAGGTGTCAATTGAGGATTATCGTTCAACGTTGAGCATGGGATCGGAGATAACTAAATAAATCACTAAAGGAATGATTGTAGGTAGATCCTGGGCCTCCATTCATAAGTTGGAACGATCCCTTATAAACGATCCAAAGTTGGAATGTCATAAAAGTATTTATATATAAATTCTTTGAATATCATATAAAACACATGTTAAATAGGGTCACCCTATTCATATAGGGGACGATTTTAAATTATCAACCTTTATGGAATTAAACAAGACGTTGTTAAAATTGTTGTTCTCATGGTTAAAAAAAAATCATATGAGAAGATATGGTTATGGTTAGTATAAGAGATATGCTTTTACATATATATAATATTGGAAAAATATATATGTGTACATACAATGTGATCACTAGTAAGTAAATACAATGAATATTGTGATTACTCATTAACGTGTATATATTTACATATATGATGTGATTATTGGTAAGGGAGATTTAGTAGTCATTATAATTGCTCACAGATAGAAATAAAGAGTTATGATTTTAATCATAATTATGACAATGGATTTACATTGATTATGACAATATTAAAATATAAAGTGGGTAAAAGATATAGATATTACCAATGATTTTGCATGTGTATGGATAAAACTATATATATATATATATATAGGATTTAATTTATAAGAAAGTTACTTATAGAATGGAAGAAAAGAACGGATCCCAAACATGAATGCATCATAGAAAATGATATATGCTTAGTAGTTATTTGTAAATCAAGAAATTGTACAAATTATTAGTTATCACTAAGTTCAATGATTTTTTTTTCTGCATTTATGGTATTTTGGGGTTCTTACATTGCTGGATGTGGAAATATCATCTTCCTTCCTCCTAAAACCATAGCTCATCTACAACTTAGTGGCTTTTGCACTCTAGACAAACTAAATAAAGTTGAAGTGGCCTATTTATGGAACGAAGGTTGGCTATCTGTGGAGGAGGTTGGGCTTGCTAGAGATGATGCATGAGTTTGGGTTCTATACATGGCCGAACTCAAGAAAGGACATGTCATATTATTGGAGGTAGGGGATGAACTAAACTGGGTGTGGAATGGTAATAGCAATGGTTACAGTGTTTCTTTGGGATATGTTACACAACAGGAACCAAATCTACTCTTGGATGGATGGTGGTGGTGAAAAATGTGGTAGATCAAAGCTCTAGCTAAGAGTATATTGTTGATGTGACTTATAATTCATAATAGATCACCAACTTAGGTGAGAATAAAATGTAAAAGGATGGAAGGTCTATGATGATTTGTATTCTGCAAAGACAATGACAAATCAAATTTCCATTTATTTTGTGAATGTCCCTACTCTTCGCGGGTTTGGAAGGATGTATAACTCTCCTTGACAATCTCCTCTCTTTGGAATTAAAATTTTGATTCGAAAAATCTCATTTTCTGGCTATCTAGGAGAGATTTGAAAGCACATAGAGTTGTTCCTTTCCTAGTTTTATGGCAAATTTTGATTGCAAGGAATGAGGCAATTTTCGAAAATAGATACATTCCTTGTTTCTAGATTTCCTCTCAAGTTATTTCGGTGTTTTCATATTTCCATCCTTTGAGAAAGGGTCCAAAGGTCCAAAACCTTATTCCTCCAATCATTGATATGTCAAGTCCATGGGGATATTTTGATGGGGCGATCCAACTGAATGGGTTCAAATGTGGAGCTGGGTATGTCTTATATTTTTCATGAGACCTCTATTATGCATGGAGATTTTTATTAGCTGAAGGAACATATAATTTTGGTGAAATTTCTACACTTTTCCTCCTCACAAAATATGCCATTAAGAAGGGTATCCAGTCTTTGTAGATCTACGGTGATTAAGAGATCTCAACCAAGTGGATGAATGGTGAAAATCAAATCCAGAAATATGGTATTCATAATCAGGTTGTGAGATTAAGGGATTTGGAAAGTCATTTTCGGACTATTTCCTTCATGCAGATCCTCAGGGAATATAATGAATAGGAGGATAACCTTTCAAAAGCAGTTCTTTTTGGTTTGTTGAACCAAGTTCATGAAGATGAGGTCAGGGGAGGGAGTGTACTATCATCTACATCTTTCTCAGTTCTTGACCCTCAGGGTCTCTTTCTTGTGCTATTGATGCTTTGATATTGTCATATTTAAGATGAACATAGGTAAGAATTTGGGTCTTTGACTTTAGATATGCTGACAATTCATCTTTAGGGAAACATAATTCAAATTTTGTTCTTTATTACAAAACTTGTGGCAAAATCTTGGGAGAAATGATATTTTTGTAACTTATCTACTAGAGGCGCCAGATGATCTTGATGAAATATCTTTGAAAAATCTATTTAATTTTTTGCTTGGAAATATAAAAATTATTTTTTTTTCTGAAGAAAAAAATGTATATATATGATGTATGAAATTACGATAAACTTTTGTATTTAATTTTATGTGCTAAGATATTTTTATAATATAAAACCATACATATATTTTATATTTTATATTTATTTATAAAGAGATTTATGCATTAAATAATTAATATTATCAAAAATATCTTCGAAATTGATCAAAATATATTATTAAAAAAAATAAATTAAATATTAAATATCATGTCATGTTAAAATTATGTTAAATGTGAGATAACCCTAGATATTATAGGAAATAGTTTAATAATGAGAATATTAAGGGGAAGGTTCGAAGGCTACTTTATTTTTGGAGTTTTTCTCGCTCTTGGGTGCCTTAGTGGTCAAGTTTTTAGTACTATTTCGCAATTTTTTGTAATATGCTTAATGTACTTGTTTGATATCTTGTAATAGGGCGTTTTCTAGACCCTGATACAGTTTCAATATTATAAACTATTATGTGTGAAAACTTTCCAAGTCTATGCTATTTTAATAAAATGGATTGCACACTTTTTTCCAAGAAAAAATAGAAGAGAATACTAATGTCTCAAAACATTCTTTTCTATATTGGATAACATATATTCATTTTATATTCTAATGAATGAAAAATTATATAATACATAATCATTAACAAAAAATAATAAAAATCATTATATTAAAAATACAAAATATGGTGAACAATCCTTTTAATCAATTTAAATTTTGATTAAAAGAATGTTTTAAGATATATATTCATGTTAGAATGCTCATGTATTTAACTGTTCTATGTTCAATATTTTTTTGGTTATTTTTGTTGGAATTCGATGACGAAACCATTGTTGAAATGGTGATTTTTGATAGTTCAAATTGTATTTTTGATTGAAGACTGAATTCAACACCATCAAAAATTCTTGAGCATCTTGATTATGCAATTACAATAACCAGATCATTATTGAAATAGTAATTTTTTATAGTTCAAATTGTATTTTTAATTGAAGAATGGATTCAACACCCTCAAAAATCCTTAAACACCTTGATTATACAATTTCAAAGGAATTCTATAAAACATTTAACCTATACACATAAAAATCTTTTCCACTTAATTAATATGGTTGTTAAGCATTATGAAAAGCCACTATGTCCATTCATTGTTTATTACACCAATATGTTTGTTAAGCATCATGAAATATGAAGAGATGTTTTAATGTAATTATTTAAATGATAGAAGGAATAAGGTTAATTTAAATATATTTTGATTTTAAAATTATTAGAAAATTAAATCAAGTGTATGTTTTACTATTTAGAATTTGAATATATATATATATATATATATATATATATATATATATATATGCCAAGATTAGAACGAACTCTCATGAGTTCCATAGCGAAACAGAGGGTTGGTCTATTCCCAAAACTCCGTGGGAGGAAAGGGTTTGTCATCATTGTGAGTTTGTGAGCATTGAGAATGAAAATCACTTCATCTTGGAGTGTCATGCTTACACCCACATTATATATGAGTTTCATAATATTTGTTACAATACAAACCTTTCTAACTTCTTGACTTTTTTTTAGCAGAAAAAGCATACTATTGCTATTCAAAAGATGAAATCAAATAGTACAATGATTGTTCAGGTTCTTCCAAGAGAACACATAGGCTTCGAAAAGCCTCAATAAAGTATTACATCCTTTTCAAAATAAAACAAAAAAGATGGATCCCACCTTTCCATTAACTTTTCACATATATAACTGCCTCAAATCTATATCAAGAAAAAAGAAACATATGCTAGAAAATAGTTGTAGTCATAGAAGTAAATTACACCCATATCCTGGATGCAAGTATTTTGCCACTCTTCCCAGATTAAATGCCTCTCCTCTCCATCCAAAGCTTTTTTTGACAACTTGTCTGCCATTGAGTTGTGTTCCCTATAGATATGTTCAAATGAAATGAACTTAATCATGCAAATTTCCTCTCTTGCACGCTTACACCAATGATGAAGAGCGGTAACATTCATATTATAGTCACCAACATCCCATTTGATGGTAACACGAGAATCTCCATAAAATTTAAGATCCACTAATCCAAAGATATTAGCCAATCGCAAAACACACCATAGTGCCATCAATTCAGCCTTCATATTTGTCCCATTACCACAATTTAAGCGTAAGGTAAAGAAATCTTCCTCATTCAAATAGATTACCCCACCAGCAGCACACAAACCATTTTGGGAAGCACCATTCAAAAAATTAAATTAAATATTAAATATCATGTCATGTTAAAATTATCTTAAATGTGAGATAACCCTAGATATTAAAGGAAATATTTTAATAATTAGAATATTAAGGAAAAGGTTCAAAGGCTACCTTATTTTTGGAGTTTTTCTTGCTTTTGGGTGCTTTAGTGGTCAAGTTTTTAGTACTATTTGGCATTTTTTTGTAATATGCTCAATGTACTTGTTTGATGTCTTGTAATAGGGCGTTTTCTAGACCCTGATATAGTTTCAATACTGTAAATTATCATGTATGAAAACTTTCCAAGTCTATGAACAATGTGGTTTATTTTAATAAAATGGATTGCACACTTTTTTCCAAGAAAAAATAGAAGAGAATATTAATGTCTCAAAACATTCTTTTTTATATTGGATAGCATATATTCATTTTATATTCTAATGAATGAAAAATTATATAATACATAATCATTAACAAAAAATAATAAAAATCATTACACTCAAAAATATAAAATATGGTGAACAATACTTTAAATCAATTTAAATTATGACTAAAATAATCTTTTAAGATATATATTCGTGTTAGAATGTTCATGTATTTAACTGTTCTATGTTTAAGATTTTTTTGGTTATTTGTGTTGGAATTCGATGACGAAACCATTGTTGAAATGGTGATTTTTGATAGTTCAAATTGTATTTTTGAATGAAGACTGAATTCAATACCATAAAAAATTCTTGAGCATCTTGATTATGCAATTTCAACAACGAGATCATTATTGAAATAGTAATTTTTTATAGTTCAAATTGTACTTTTAATTGAAGAATAGATTCAACACCCTCAAAAATCCTTAAACACCTTGATCATACAATCTCAACGGAATTCCATAAAACAATTAACCTAGACATATGAAAATATTTTCCACTTAATTAATATAGTTGTTAAGCATTATGAAAAACCACTATGTCCATTCATTGTTTATTACATCAATATTACATCAATATGTTTGTTAAGCATCATGAAATATGAAGAGATGTTTTAATGTAATTATTTGATTTGATTTTTAAATTACTAGAAAATTAAATCAAGTGTATGTTTTACTATTTAGAATTTCAAAATAATATATATATATATATAGCAAAGGTTAGAACCAACTCTCATGAGTTCCATAGCGAAACAGGGGGTTGGTCTATTCCAAAAACTCCGTGGGAGGAAAGGGTTTGTCATCATTGTGAGTCTATGAACATTGAGAATGGAAATCACTTCATCTTGGAGTGTCATGCTTACACCCACATTAGATATGAGTTTCATAGTATTTTCTACAATACAAACATTTCTAACCTCTTGACTTGCCAAAACTATAGTGATCTTGGAAAGCTTCTTTCTAAGCTTTTTAAGCATAGGAACAAAAGTTTAAAGCAAACCAAGTAATAACCTTCTTACGATCAAGATAAACCAAAGTTGGTCTCGGTAGAGTTAATCACCAACATAGATCCATCTTAAACCCGTATCTATCAAGCTCTAAGAGGGATCCAATTTCTTGAGGTTTATTTATTTTTTTAAATTTAAACTAAAGAAATTCGATCTCTCTTGATTGATAGATCCAGGTTTAAGTTTTAAGTTTTTATTTTATAAATGAACATCTATTTTTTAATTACTTTTCATAAAAATTTATTTTATGAACCAACATGGATTTTTTTTCAAATACTTTCCATAATTTTTTTATTTTATGAGCCAACATGAATTTTTTAATTATTTTGTTAGTAACAAACGTTACAACATCTCCCCCATACTGGGTTGTAGAGTGCCTCGTTTCTCTCGGTGCAATCATTATATATATATATATATATATATATATATATATAAAATAATAATTTTGGTATAATATTGTATTTATTATATTTTTATTTATTTATAATATATATATTTCTTTTTATTTTTAATTTTATTATTTTATATATATATACGAAAAAAGGAAGTTTGTGTAACACCCCCAGAAATAAAAAATATTTTATTATTGCTACTGGAAAAGAACAATTAAAAACAATTGTTATTATTTTTGACTAAAAAGTAAAAAATAGAACACTTGTATTGAGGATATTTTTATTTAATAAAATATAATAAAATAGGGAGACAAGAATGCATCTAGTTGTTGAAGAGTGTTTCTTGAACTACAAGAGGAAAATGACAAATGGCTGAAGTTGTTATAGATGTAGGAGGCATCATCCCTAAAAATCAGGTCCCCACTCCTAGTTGAGTGCTAAAGAGACGGAGGCTCATAAATTACCAAGTCCTAGGAAAAATACTAGAAATAGTAAGTCCATGAGCAGCAGGAGGCTAGCATTGGACGGGGATTGACATTGAAATGCAAGAGATTGAGCATTGAGGAATTTTGCTCTTGTAGTTCAGCGAACTGGCTCGGGGATTCTGGAGCTTGACTGCTCTAGGAATTGGTTGGGTGGCACAGCGAAACCATTCTTGTTTTCCCATCTTTGGTGCCAGGTTCTAGTTCTACCCATAGAATTAATTTAAAGTTGTATTTTGCAATATCTTTTAAATTTGAATCGTTCAGTCACTATATTATATTTCAGTTTGTGACTTTCCTTAATAAGTTATAGAATTAAATTAGTTAATCATTGCTTAGACTCTCGTGAGGATCCAGGGTTAGTTTAGTAATTTGATTAACCTATTATTAGCACAATATTTAACTTAAGGCATTGTTATAACCGAACCCTATTTGTTTTGCACATGTTTTATTTCATGTTTATCAGCCTGTATAATTTTTAAATAGCCTAAATTGTCTTGATCAAACTCGACTTTTGAATTTAGAAATTTCTCAGAAAAACGTTGTACTAGTACCGAAAACTCATCTTTTATTGCCAACATCATAGTAGAATAACTACGTGAAGGTCAAACGATAGATTTCCATCTTCTTTTCAATCAATTGAATTCTAGGGTTAAGTAAAACGATGGAGTAAAATGCATAATCATTCTGTTATCATCATTCTGGAAATTATTCCTTCCATTCAGCGCAATTGAAGATTTCTAGTTCTAAAACCCTAAATCCATATAGTCTATAGTTTAAATCAAACAGGCATTACATTCCATTCAGCACATATTTCTACATTCAAAGGTATAGTTAATCAACAGGACGAGTAGTAAAGCGATCATTTAGAAAACACAGTCATCGGCTTATTATAGCCATAAGGACAATGCATACCAGGTGGAGGTTCTTCAAATTTACTCTCTGAGTTTAATCCCGTGAGTGTTTCTCAGCTAAAACATTTAACGGGTAAAACTCAGTTACATAAAGATTGGAACGTTTAGTGTGGGTGCCCAGCTTGGGCTAAATACATCACACATACATATAAACCAATTTCACAATCATCCTACGACCTAGCCTACGTCCTTGCCACCACAACATTACAGCATCAAATAAGTTATTTTATACAACAGAGTATGTATATCTATTAAGTGAAATGATTTAAGCTTGAGTAACCGTATAGTATCAAAAACGTATAGATGAGAAGACAACCATTGGCGCAGAATTTTAATACATACTCTTTTAAACAAACGCCCAGCATTTGACCAGTAGAGACAGTGTCACCTTAAAAACCAGGAACGAAGGATCCACAAGAACTTCCAGTTTGTTAAATAAAAACTTTTATGCAACTATTGGAATCAAAACATAGCGTAGATATTCTCGACATAAGACATATATATATATATATATATATTATACACCAATGTTAAATTCCAGCCCTTATAATGAGAAGATTCTAAGAAATAGAATTAGAATGCAATTTGGTTACACTTTGGGAGAAACCCAAATGGGAGCGTTAAACGCCATGTCCAATTACAAGTAAAACATTGAAGCACAACCCTACTTCACACTAAAAAAGAACCAAGGCCGTGGCATTATAGCCATTAAAAAGGGCTTCACAATCTCGAGAAGAAAACTAATCAAAGTAACTAAGACATTAATGCAACCAGCAAGTTTAAGCACTGTCAAAACACTTGTACCCAAGAGCTGACCAGGGAAACGACGAGCAAGGCCCAAGGCTTACCTTGTGGGTCAAAATAAAAAATGTTCTACATCCACCCCTCCATGCCATCCACTAACCGAGAGCGTAGGAAAAATCCTTTTGTCATGAATGTGCACATAGTTATAAGCTATACGTATAAAATGGCAATTGGAAGATGATTCAAACAAATGTTGAGCTAACAATCTTACCTCAGTAACTTCGTTTATAGTCGAGAACAGAATGATGCCTAAAGCTTCATAGAGTAGCTAGCATAGTCAAGAGTACCTTAGGTTTTTCATGGTTAAATCTCAGTTTAAGATTGGTGCAGGGTTTCCATGGCAGCCGAGCGAGAGCTCGGCTCTCCCAAAACCCTGTTTGAATGACCAACTCCCTTACATATAGCGAGGGTTTAGTGTTGAGCCTTCTGACAAGGGCAGTTCACATGAAGGCATTAATTACGCCAGTTGGCTTCCACTTGGTATTAAAGTTTCAAAAACCCATTTGTTATAGTTTGGAGCACCCTCATTCCTTTGAACCGATGGTAAAACAAAAACCATGGTACAATAACATTATATATATATATAGATATCAAACCTTAGCATTAAATCGTATTAAGCTAGGACCCTTCTTCCCTAGTGGAGTTAGGTTGGTTCCATAGATCATCACCCACATGTTTCACAAGTAGTTTTACAGGTTGGTTACATGGAGGACAAACCATGACCTTTTAAGTCTTCACACAAGAGACATAAACTTGTAACCTGTGCAAGGAGTCGATATGCTTTAGCTTCAAAAGCTAAGTAAGGCTCGGGGCTTTCCCGAGGAACCCTTGTCGCAACATCAAGAAAATAATCAAGTAGAAAAACAAGTTATCATAGAGATAAATAAGAAACGACTTTTACCAAAACAGTCATGTAAACATTCTAGTCACAAATTTAAGAGATCATGACCATGTTAGAAAAGTTTGGGTATTGTGATAGGTTATGACTGTAACAATCATTAAACAAACAACTCTGCAAGTAAACAATATTTAATAAATACAACGTAGTGAAACAAAAGACTATTTAATGAGAATGTGTGTCGTCATTAGGATGTGTGCATATACATTTTTACCTAGTAATTTTATATTGTGTACCATACAGGAAAAAAAAAAAAAAAAAATTCTTTTGTGAAATTTGAGGGTTATTACATATGGTATCAGAGATATGTTACAGCACTTGGCCTGAGTAGGCTCAAACATTTCCGCTATTATTAAAGATTTTAAACTAATGGAATATTTTTGTATTTGTTTTGTACTCTTACTAATGTCAGGTATTAGGAAATGAACTGTGTTGTTCATGGAGAAATAGCAAAATTTCGAATTCCTGAAGAGACACCCCCTCGAGGAACGAAAGATGCTGGAGGAAGCAATCTTTGGGTGTAGTTAAATGAAAGCAGAGATAATAATCCAGCTGAATTACAACAAAACGTTGAAGAATTAAGGGCAGAATTAAAAAGAGTAAGGGAGGAAAATGAAAGAATAATGAAGGCTCAAGAAGAATTGAATACTATTTTACTGGCCAAAATACATAGTAATGAGAAGGATAAACATAAAAACACTAAGGAGGATAAGGCAACCACACCCCCTCAATATAAAGGGAGAAAACTGGACTGTTCCAGCCATAGAGCTGAAACGTCCAGTGAGGAATCATTGAAGCAAGAACATCAAGACTTTAGTGAAAGTAGTGACCAGCATAAAAGTAAAAGGAAGTACAGACCATATGAGGAAATTTCGGGGGAATTCAAGAATATCAAACCTCCCATGTCTAATGGTGAAATTGAAAAAGGTGAAGAAGTTGAACCCTGGTTATCAGGCATGAAGAAATATTTTCAGATCTACAACTATTCTGATGAACTTAAGGCAAAAATGGCCATATACAACTTAAGCGGGAAGGTTGATATATGGTGGCAACACATCAAGAAAGTGAAAGGCATAAAATAACTAAGGGTAAATTGGAAAACCTTTAAAAAGTTATTTAAAGAGAAATATCTTTCAGAACAATTTTATGAAGAAAAGTCACAAGAATTTTACGAGTTAAGATTAGGATCCATGAGTATGAAAGGGCTGTGCAGTAAATTTATGAGTCTACTCCATTATGTGCCTTACATAGTATAAGAAAATCAAAAAATACAGAGTTTCCTCAGTTGTCTACCCACTTCGTTCAAAGAACGAATTGAATTTGATAAACCAAAGACATTGGAGGAAACAATGAGGAAGGCGAACTACTGCTATGAACAGAAAAATAACAAAAGAGAAAGCATGCCAAGCTGGAATGTAAAGAAACGTGATAACTTCCAGAAAAACAACAACTATAAATTTCACCGAAATACTAGAAGTAATTACAGGGGATATCAGGGTAATAATCACATAAATTACAAACCCCAACCCCCTTCCATAAGAGAAAGAGAACCCTTTAATAAGAATGTTGCTCAGAAAGAATCACTAAAATGTTGGGAATGTGGTGACCCGCACTATTTTAAGGACTACCCTAAAAGAAACAAAACTTTTAATAAGGTTCACTCTCTTCAAGAGGCAATCCCAGTTGGAGATACAGCAAGGAGCATGCCCAGAATCAATGCTCCACTAGATAATCAACAGGAAGATCACCAAGCATCAATGGTTGAAATTCAAGGTATGTTAAAGGATCATCCTATTTCTATATTGATTGATCCAATTGCAAGCTTAAGTTATGTAACACCCAGAATTGTAGAATTATGTAAACTATTACCTGAAAAATTCGAAAATCGTGGTTGGTACAGTTAGCTACAGGTACTAAACTCAAGGTCATTAGTCCTATTAAAAATTGTGAAATTTTGATGAATGAGTTAAATACATGTGCAAATCTGAATATTTTACCTTTAGGTTCTTATGATTTGTTGATTGGAATGGACTGGTTAGAGGAGCATAAGGTTATATTAAATTGTTTTGATAAAAATTTCACCTGCACAGATAAATTAGGAAATGCAGTTAAAGTGACAAGAATCCCCAGAAAAACCACTCTTAGAAAAATAACAGCTCTACAGATGAAAAGATCTGTGAGAAAAGGATGTAAGGTATTTGTTGTTTACATGATGGATAGCAGGGAATCAGAAAGTAAACTTAATTTAGATGATATTCCAATTTTACAAGAATTTAAAGACATATTTCCAGAATAAATTGAGGAACTGCCTCCTAAAAGATATATAGATTTCACGATTGATCTAATACCAGAATCAGTACCAGCATCCAAGGCTCCATACAGAATGAATGTAATTGAACTTACGGAATTAAAAACACAGTTACAAGAACTTTTAGATAAGAAATACATATGACCCAGTGTTTCCCCTTGGGGAGCACCGGTTTTATTTGTAAAGAAAAAGGACAGAAGCTTAAGGTTATATATAGATTACAAACAATTGAATAAAATGACTATAAAGAACCGATATCCTTTACCCCGGATAGACGATTTGTTCGATCAACTCCAAAGGGCAACAGTTTTCTCAAAAATAGATTTAAGGTTCGGTTACCATGAGGTACTGATCACTGATGAAGACATTTATAAAAATTCCTTTAGAACTCGTTATGGTCATTACGAGGTCGTTGTAATGCCTTTTGGTTTAACCAACCCACCTACAGCCTTCATAAGTCTAATGAATAATATTTTTAATTACTATTTGGATAAATTTGTAGTTTTCTTCATTGACAACATATTGATTTATTCAAAGAACGAACAGGAGCACAAAGAACATTTAAGAATAGTATTGAAAGTTTTAAGAGAACAAAAATTGGTTGCTAAGTTCAGCAAGTGCGAATTTTACAAGGACAGAATTGATTATCTAGGGCACGTAGTGTCTAAAGATGGAATTTCGTCCGACCCCGATACAATTACGTCCATCATGGAATGGTTGGTACCTAAAAATGTAACCGACATAAGATCTTTTATGGGGATGAAGGGTTACTATCGGAAATTCATAGAAGGATTTTCGAAAATAGCTTATCCCATAACCTCACTACAAAAGAAAGTAAAAGGTTTGACTGGAACGAAAAATGTATGGAAAGCTTTAATAAACTAAAACATCTTTTAACTACTACTCTTATACTAAAAATTGTCGACCCGTCCAAATATTTCGTCACGTGCACTGATGAATGCAATGAAGGATTAGGGAGAGTATTAACTCAAGAAAACCATGTAATAGCTTATGAATCCCGAAAATGAAAAGAACATGAGAAAAATTATGCTACACATGATCTGGAACTTGCTGCAATTATTCATGTCTTAAAAATGTGGAGACACTACTTAATCGGAAGGAAATTTTTACTTATGTCAGATAATGTAAGCCTAAAATACTTGTTTGACCAACATAGTTTAAACGCTAGACAAACTAAGTGGCTGTCCTTTTTAAGTGAATACAACTTTGAAATAAAACATATAAAGGGTAAAGAAAACAAAGTTGCAGACGCTTTAAGCCGTCATGCAAACTTGTTGTATGCAAGCAGTAATTATGAATATGATCTGGAAAAACAGATTTTAAACGTGGAAAATTTTGATAAAGAATACCAAATTTTAAAGAAGAAAACTGTTGAAAACGAAAGTAATGAGTTAAAGACTTATTTCCATATTAATGAAAGAGGATTATTGTTGTTTAAAAGAATACTTTACATACCCAATTCTACAGAAATCAAGTTAATTGTTTTAAATGAATTGCATAAGCAACCCTATTCAGGGCACCCAAGGTATCAAAAGATGGTTACCATGATTAGGAAGGATTTGTTTTGGCCAAACATGAAGAAGGAAGTAGCAGAATACTTAGCTCGTTGCTTAGTATGCCAGCAAGTCACGGTTGAAAAAGAACACCCCCAGAAATATGGCATTACTTAGAATACAACTGAAGATTTCTAGTTCTAAAACCCTAAATCCATATAGTCTACAGTTTAAATAAAATAGGCATTACATTCCATTGAGCACATATTTCTACATTCAAAGGTATAGTTAATCATAACGACAAGCAATAAAGCAATCATTTAGAAAACGTAGTCATCGACTTATTATAGCCGTAAGGACAACGCATATCGGGTGGAGGTTCTTCAAATTTACTCTTCGAGTTCAATCCCGTGAGGGTTTCTCAGCTAAAACATTTAAGGGGTAAAACTCAGTTACATAAAGATTGGAACATTTACTGTGGGTGCCCAGCTTGGGCTAAATACATCACACATACATATAAACCAATTTCATAGTCATCCTACAACCTAACGTGCGTCCTTGCCACCACATCGTTATAGTATCGAATAAGTTATTTTATACAACAGAGTATGCATATCTATTAAGTGAAATTATTTAAGCTTGACTAACAGTACAGTATAAAAAACGTATAGATGAGAAGACAGCCATTGGCGCATAATTTGAATACAGACTCTTTTAAACAAACGCCCATCATTTGACCAGTAGAGACAGTATCACCTTAAAAACCAGGAGCGAAGGATCCACAAGAACTTCCAGCTTGTTAAATAAAAACTTCTATGCAACTATTGGAATCAAAACATAGCGTAGATCTTCTCGCCATAAGCCATATATATATATTATACACCAATGCAAAATTCCAGCCCTTATAATGAGAATCTTCCACGGGGGATTCACTCAATAAACTACTATCATAGCACGTTTGTTCGTGGCATATGAAACAATACCCTTAATTTCACTAAATATTGGAAAAATACCTTCCAAAAACGTTTTTTTAACCCCCTCCTAATATGTCTTCCCAATTTAAAAAAACCCCTATTTTCACTAGATATTGTAGGTATCAATTTTTTCATTAACATTTTTTATACCCCTTTATATTTCTACCTAGTATATTGATATGATACCCCTTTTATGACCCCACATGCAATCTACAATGCACCTTGCTTCTTTCGATGTATATTGTGGATGCACATTACTTCACCCACAATTAAATTACTCAACCACATATCATTATGATTTGCAACATCTAATGGTCTAATGAAGAGATAGGAGATCACTTCTTGTATGTCACTAGAGCCAATGCACATAGTACAACATTTAGATTGCATGTTACAGTGAACCCCAATCGCTGACTAAGCTTGTTGTGGGCTAGGTATCCAAGTCCCCAGGGCCTGTAACAAGCTCTAGGAGGTTGACTAAACCTCCGAAGGCCTATAATAGGCACGAGTGGTTGGGTATTCAATCCCCCAAGGCCTATTGAGGGCCTATAATAGGCCCTGGAGGCTTAGAGCCTCCCAAGGCTATTGGTAACAATTGGTTGTCAATGACCACTGTCTCTCAACTATGAGCGACTGGAAACCCACTTCACCACGAAACCCCCTGGCCTCAAGCATGCCTCAAGACGTGATTCCTTGCGTACTGGTAAGCCCAAGCCTTTCCTCAACCCGATTGCTCATCCGACCGTGATCCTGCCATCTCCATTTGGCGGATATTTGTCAGCCCGCCCATATAAAAAAGACCCCAAAGTATTTTTGTATTGTTACATTAAATAAAAAAACCCTTTGCCCCTTAATATATAAGCAATATAATTTTTAGGTTTTCATGAATATTTAATACCGCAATATGAATGAACGCGGTACTATATTGCCTTCTAGTGAAGCCCCCGTGGAAGCTTCTAAGAAATAGAATTAGAATGCAATTTGGTTACACTTTGGGCGAAATCCCAATGGGAGTGTTAAACGCCATGTCCAGTTACAAGTAAAAAGCTGAAGCACAACCCTACTTCACGCCCAAAAAGAACCAAGGTTGTGGCATTATAACCATTAAAAAGGGCTTCACAATCTCGAGAAGAAAACCCATCAAAATAACTAAGGCATTAATGCAACCAACAAGTTTAAGCACTGTCGAAACACTCGTACTCAAGAGCTGACCAGGGAATCGGCAAGCAAGGCCTGAGGCTTACCTTGTGGGTCAAGCTCCAAAATGTTCTGCATCCACCTCTCCATGCCATCCACAAACCGAGAGCGCAGGAAAAAACCTCCTGTCATGAAAGTGCGCACAGTTATAAGCTATACGTATAAAATGGCAATTGGAAGATGATTCAAACAAATGCTGAGAAGACAATCTTACCTTAGTAACTTTGTTTGCAGCCGAAAACAGAATGACGCCTCGAGCTTCATAGAGTAGCTAGCATAGTCGAGAGTACCTTAGGTTCTTCATGGTTAAATCTTAGTTTAAGATTGGTGCAGGGTTGCCATGGCAGTCGTGCGAGAGCTTAGCTCTCCCAAAACCCTATGCGAATGACCAACTCCCTTGCATCTAGAGAGGGTTTAGTGCTGAGCCTTCCGACAAGTGCAGTTCACTTGAAGGCATTAATTGCGCCAGTTGGCTCCCACTTAGTATTAAAGTTTCAAAAACCCATTTGTTATAGTTTGGAGCACCCTCATTCCTTTGAACCGATGGTAAAAGAAAAACCATGGTACAACAACATTTTATATATATATATATATCAAACCTTAGCGTTAAATTGTATTAAGCTAGGACCCTTCTTCCCTGGTGGAGTCAAGTTGGTTCCATAGATCATCACCCACATGTTTCACAAGTAGTTTTACAGGTTGGTTACATGGAGGACAAACCATGACCTTTTAAGCCTTCACGCAAGAGACATAAACATGTAACCTGTCCAAGGAGTCGATATGCTTTAGCTTCAAAAGTTAAGTAAGCCTCAGGGCTTGCCCGAGGAACCCTTGTCGCAACATCAAGAAAATAATCAAGTAGCTAAACAAGTTATCATATAGATAAATAAGAAACGACTTTTACCAAAACAGTCATTTAAACGTTCTAGTCACAAATTTAAGAGATCATGACAGGTTATGACTGTAACAATCATTAAACAAACAACTCTGCAAGTAAACCGTATTTAATAAATACGGCGTAGTGAAACAAAAGACTATTTAATGAGAATGTGTGTCCTCATTAGGATGTGAGCATATACATTTTTACGAATTTTTTTTTATATTGTGAAACAGTTTGACTTTGTCATTAGTAGATATTTATGGTTTTCAAATATTACACAACAAGATTATATAATTAAATGAAAACATATTACACGAGTAGATACTTTCCCGTCTCTATCATGGTTTTCAAATATTACACGACGAGATGCTATATATATGGTTGCTCAGCCATACACGAGGATATATTTTCCATATCCACGTGATTGATAACGAGCTAATGAAGTATTAGCATATTTATTTTAGCGTGAAAGATTTGAGTTTGTCATTATTATTTGTATGAAGAGAGCTTTTCGCTTTTGAATAAATTAATAGAAATAGTTACATTTAAGATCGATTTATTATTTTTGTTCATTTATTTTTTATTATAATTATTAATTTTTATAGTTTTTGATTGGTATATATTTCAATTTATGGTTCTTAATACGTTTACCCAATTCATTCTTCACCATGGATTTTCCATTTAAAGTAATATGTTAGGTTAATAAATTAAATTGAAAAATATAAAAATGAAAAAGTATAAAAATTAATGATGGAATTTGACGGGTCCTCACGAGGCAATTTAATCGTGAGAAAATAACTTAAACAAACAAAAAATGTTTAAGAATTTACCTCTTACCATCAATTAGGTCGGTTATTTGAAATTTCTACTTTAATAAAAACTAATAATAACAATAAAAAAATAAATCAACATAAATAATAAATTTATCTTAAATATAACTTTATTTCTATTAATTTATTCAAAAGCGAAAAGCTCTCTTCAAACAAATAATTATGACAAACTCAAATCTGTCATACTAAATTAAATATGTTTTAATACATCATTAGCTCATTATCAATCACGTATTTATGGAAAATATAAAGTATCTATTTGTGGTAAAGTCAAATACATTACCAAAACCCATCATAAAGTTCAAAACTAAGAATAAATATACTATTCCCTTCCCATCACTAATATAGTTTTTAAATATTCCAAAACAAGATTTTCTATATCCACATGATTGATAATGAATATTAATAGAAATATTACCATATTTTTATTTTATTATGAAAGATTTGAGTTTGTCATAATTATTTGAATGAAAAGATTTTGAATAAATTAATAGAAATAGAGTTAGATTTAAGATAGATTTAGCATTTATGTTGATTTATTTTTTATTATAATTATTAATTTTTATAGTTTTTCATTTGTATATCTTTTAATTTAATATATTAATATAATATGTATGAAAAGCCATTTTGAATAAACTAATAGAAATAGAGTTAGATTTAAGATAGATTTAGCATTTATGTTGATATATTTTTTATTATAATTATTAATTTTTGACAAACTTTCTATAGTAGTCGATAAGTTCTAGAAACCTGCACAAGCTCTTGAGGGCTTTAGGGCATGGAAGTCTTGTATAGCTACAACTTTCTTGGGGTCCACACATGCTCCAACCTAGCTTACAATATGGTCAATATATTCAACCTCAACAACCCGAAAAGCACTTTTGGAACTTTCCACAAATAAATGGTGATTTCTTAATAATTGCAAGGCATCATTAACATGCTCCACATGGGATTCCCATGTGGTGTTGTACGCCACGATATCGTCAAAGAAAACCAACAAAAAATGGCAAATGAAGGGTTGAAATATCTTGTTCATGCGGCTATGAAAGTTGGATGGTGTATTAGGGCATGACTAAGAACTTATAATGACCGTCATGGGTGTGAAAAGTTGTCTTTGAGATCTCGGCTTCTTTCATCTAAATTTGGTGGTAGTTAGACCTAAGGTCAAGTTTAGTGAAGAACTAGGTTCCATGAATATCATCCAACATATCATCAATGACAGGAATATGGAATTTATCCTTGATAGTTAACTTATTGAGAACCTGAAAATATCAACACATGCACCGGGAGTCTTGTTTTTTAAGACCATAGCCATCAGTGATGAATAAGGTCTTGTGCTAGGGTGAATGATGCCATCCTTCAACAATTCCAAGATGATCTATTCTACTTTATTCTTTTGGAAAAAAGTGTGCCGATAAAGGTATACATTGGGGGGTTGACTATCGAAAATTAAGGGAAACCCATGGTCGTGCTCCCCTCAAGCTAGTGGTAAACCATTGGGTGTGTCAAAAACTTGTTGATATTTAGAGAAAATCAGTGGCAAGTTGGGGTGAATATATTATGGAGTTGTGTGCATGACCTAGATGGAACTGAATTGAGCAATGATACATGAGTGACCTTTCCTTACTAGCTTGTCCATACAATGGGAGGCAATTTTTTTTTAAAAACTTGAATTATTCCCTTTGAGATGATGTGTGTGCCCTTCCTTGGTGAAGCTTATATGCAGTTCCTTGAAATATATGGTGATCATTCCCAGGGTCCTTATCCATTCTACCCCTAGTACTACATTACAACCACCCATTTCAATAATGAACATGTGGGTTTTGAGATGATAGTCACCCATTTGTAGCTTCACATTTTCACATTGATCCCCAAATTTCATCATATCACCATTTGCTATCATAATAGGCCTAAAATAGCAATGGATTTCTCAATCACTCTCTAATGAATAAAGTTGTGGGTGCTTCCATTGCTAATTAAAACAATTACTTTGCGATGATTGATGTAGCCTATCAACTTCAATGTTTGGGGTGTTGATAAACCTAATAAGTCATGGTCCAAAATTTGGGGTTCCTCCTCATGAGGTTGCAAGGTGTGCTCTTGTACCATGGGTGGAAGAGTCTCATCCCTTTTTGGTTCTTGAGTTACATCCATGTTGATATCATGTGGTTGCTCATGTGGGAGGACATTTATTTGGAATAATTTGTTTTCTCTGCACTTATTCCCTGAGAAATATTTTTCATCATAGTTATAGTTAAGTTTAAGGTGTTGACATTCAACAATTTCATCATGAGATAACTTTTGGGCTCTTAATGGTGGTGTGATCGAAGTGTTTCAAGTAGGAGCCATGGGATTGTTAGAAGTGTGAGTTGAAAAGGAAGGTCATTTGGGTTGGGCATTGATCGCCATTTCAACTTCTCAAGTTTTATCACAAGCTTTGAACCAAGTTGAGGGACACTTCATAAAGACATGTGCTCGAACCACCTTTTTGACTGTCACATCCCCACCCATCAATCTGACCAACGGATGTGATATGAATGATTTATGTTGTTCTAATTTTTTCCCCACGGGCATAATACAAAATTTATGAACCATAAAAAAATGCATGTGCAAATACATAATTTAAAACACAGCAAAAATAATTCTATCCACACACATCATGCATATACCATCATAATTGTCATTGGCATAACACCAAAAATACTACATCTTCTAATACAACAGTAAATTAACAAGTAAATAGTTATCTTTCATTAAATTTTCCCAAGCAACTGGCTATCGAAGAGATATGTTCCACCCAACCATAGGCACTCTTTCCATCAATTAATCTCTCTACTGAGAGGCAACCCCCGAGCTGGGCTATGTATACACTAAGGAGGAACTACACTAGTCTCACTCATATCCACACACAGTCAATTCCAAGGCTAAGTCTACATAGCATCTGGGTCTATCAATCATGTAGAGAGACAAAGAAGGAGAATGTTAAGCGAGTGAGCTCAACCACATAGATATAGGCATCTCAATTGGCTTAAGCTAGCCTTGGCACCCACATTACCTACCACACCCAACACAAGGAAGGCCCTCTTCTCTGCTACACAGTCCCTCGGGCAACCCTTCCCTCTAGTGTTATTCAGGGTGGGAATAGAAAGGTCCAAGTTGCTAAGCCTTTAAAAATTTATTACCATCACTAGGTTTATCAACTTCAAACCTTTGGTCTCTTTTGACACTCTCGAATTCACCCCAAGGTTGATATCTATGTATCCCCCACTAGATTCACAACCCACGTGAATTTATGGGCATTCTTTACACTCTAAAACATGACTTTTCCTCTAGTTGGGATTTTTGTTCTCTTCACTATTGGGAATGCATAACTCGTATCTATCTTAAACCAGCATAGATCCATCTTAAACCTGTATCTATCAAGCACCAAGAGGGATCCAATTTCTTGAGGTGTTATTTTTTTTTAAATTTAAACTCAAGAAATTTGATCTCTCTTGATTGATAAATCCAGGTTTAAGTTTTAAGTTTTTATTTTATAAATGAACATATATTTCTTAATCACTTTTCATAATATTTTATTTTATGAACCAACATGGATTTTTTTTAAATACTTTCCATAATTTTTTATTTTATGAGCCGACATGAATTTTTTTAATTATTTTGTTAGTAACAAACGTTACAACATCTCCCCCATACTGGGTTGTAGAGCACCTCGTTTCTCTATGCTGGTTTAAGATGGATCTAAGTTGGTTTATTCAAAAGCGAAAAGCTCTCTTCAAACAAATAATTATTACAAACTCAAATCTATCATACTAAATTAAATGTGCTTTAATACTTCATTAGCTCGTTATCAATCACGTGGTTATGGAAAATATATGTTGGTTATGGATCCTAATCTCCAGATTCAGAGATATTATTATTCAGCCGTGTCCATACCCCAGGTTTGGTTATGATCCCGGCACAACCCTAGGGGGTCTGGGGTATTTTACCATTGTATTTCCCTTATAAAAGAAAGACATTGTAACACGCTGGTGTTGATGTATTAGGTTTTATGCATTGTAAAGATCTATGAGATTGGTGAAGAGAGACTGTGAGATAGTGAAGAGGAAGTGCAGCGGCTGTGCTGTAGGTTGTATCCCTTCACTTTGTTGGACAGTATAATAAAAGGACTGGCAACATCAGTGTGGATATAGCCAAATTGGGTGAACCACGATATATCTGTGTCTCTCTTGTAATGTGTATGTGTGATTATATTTGCATTTCTGTTTATTGTTAATGCTCTGCGATCCTGTTTTTCTAACAATTGGTATCAGAGCAATGCCAGAAGAAGGAAAGTTTAAGGTCGAGAAGTTTAATGGCCAAAAATTCTAGTTATAGAAGATGCAAATGGAGGACTATCTGTACCAGAAGGATCTATTCCTACCATTGGGAGGAAGAGCAAAGTAGCCGGCGGCTATGAAGGACGAAGAATGGGAGGTTCTTGACATAAAGGCTCTGGGAACAATATGGCTGAGCCTGGCTTCGTCGGTGGCTTTCAATATCTCAAAAGAAATGACAACGGAGGGTTTGATGAGCGCATTGGGTAAGATGTATGAAAAAATCTCGGCCTCCAACAAGGTATTTCTAATGAAGCGTTTATTTAATATGAAGATGTCTGAAGGTGGATTTGTTACGGATCATTTAAATGAGTTTAATACGGTTACAAATCAACTAAATTTTGTAAGTGTGAACTTTGATGATGAGGTTAGGGCTCTTCTAATCTTGTGTTCATTGCCAGAAAGCTGGAATAGCTTGGTCATGGTTGTAAGTAACTATGTCTTTGGTTCAAACACCTTGAAATTTGATAATGTTATTGGTGTTATTCTTAGTGAGGAAATGCGAAGAAAAAGCACAAGTGAGACATCAAGTAATGCGTTGACCATGGAGACCAGGGGAAGACAAAAGGTGAGAGGAAAGAGCCAAGGTAATCGTGGGAAGTCTAAAATGGGCAGATCCAAGTCTAGACTGGGAAAGATAGAGTGTTGGAACTGTGGAAAGAAAGGACATCTGAAGAAAGACTACAGATCTCTAAAGAAGAAAGGAGATGCACAGAAGGAAACTACCCAGGAAGCAAATGTAGCATGTGATGTGTTACAATATGCTTTGATTCTTGCATTAGATAATACTAGTGATTATTGGGTAGTATATTTAGGGGCTTCATGTCATGCTACACCCCATAGGAAAAACTTTCATGATTATATTCTAGGCGATTTTGGACATGTTTTATTGGGTGATGATGAGCCATGTAAAATTGTTGGAATGGGTAAGGTATGGATAAAAGTTAAGAATGGAACTGATTGGTTGTTAAAAGATGTTAGGCATATTCCTGCTATGAAAAGAAATCTGATCTCAATAGGGTAGTTGGGAGATGGCGACTGTCTATCTAAATTTGGAGAAAAGTGGTGGAAGATCACTAAAGGATCAATGGTGATAGCAAAAGGAGACATGGTAGGTACGTTGTATTTATGTCCTCATAATACTAACCATTCTATCTCTTTAGTTTCCATAGGAAGAGATACAACATTCTAGCATCATAGGCTTGGCCACATGAGTGAGAACAGGATGCAAATTCTCCACTCAAGGAAGTTGCTGCCAGATTTGAAGCAGGTAAGTTTGGAATTCTGTGAGAACTGTGTTTATGGAAAACAAATACATGCTCCAAATGGGATTCCCATGTGGTGTTGTACGCCACGATATCGTCAAAGAAAACCAACAAAAAATGGAAAAGGAAGGGTTGATCCACATACGGGAGTAGAATCACAGGATTCCCTTCCTCAACCTTGTAGTAAAGGTTGGAATCCACTTTACTCTTGGTAAAGCCCAAACTAGATAGGAAACTGTCCATCCTACCATACCAAGTTCTGGGAGCTTGCTTCAAGCCATACAAGGCTTTCTTCAATCTGCACACATATGACTCCCTGTCATGTATTTCGAAACCGAGTGGCTGCTCCACATATGCTTCCTCTTCAACTACACCATTCAAGAAAGCAGTCTTGACATCCATCTGGTGTATTTTCCATTTCATTGTTGCAACCAGGGAAAGTACTGTTCTGATGGAAGTATACCTTGCTACAGGTGCAAAAGTTTCTTCATAATCTATTCCCTCTTTCTAAGAGAAGCCACGAGCTATGAATATTGCTTTGTATTTCTCTACACTACCATCTGCAGCATGCTTGATTTTGTAGATCCATTTGGAAGTCACAACAGACTTCGCTTTAGGTCTTGGGACAATATCCCAAACATCTTCATGATCGATGGATCATGGCATTCTTCCTCTATCCTGGGAACTTCAATATCTTCAATAGATAATTTTGTTGTTTGAACAAATGTTGTAGTCCTTCTTTTGTAGGTGAAGATATACGGTCTTTCCTACAAAACAAGTTAAATTGCATGATTAGAAACATCTTATAATTTTTAGAACAAATTCTTTACACATAAAGAAATATGTCATGCAGTTATCTTAGCCAATTCTTCAATACAACATTTATCCATGTTCCACAACTTTCTAGATGCCTTCCAGTCTCTACCATAACATTGTTAAGAGTTTTCACTACTCCCAACATGTCAGCAAAGAGGTTTCATCCTAGATAAGTAGCAATGGAATGTTGTACAGTGCCATAGGCCACTTACCCAACACATGCATATTAGTAGTACACTGTTCATTAATGCAATCATTCTAATATGCACAATACATATCCTAAGTCTAGGAACATGAGCATATACATCATTGAACAATTTTATTTAAGCAAACAAATATACAAGAAATGATAATTAAAATACTTATCTTTGTTTGTTTGTTGGGTGGACTCCCTCTGAGTCTTTGATTCCTTGCAGGAGCTGCTGGAGTCCTTCTACACCTTTTTGTTGTGGAATGTAGAGAGATGGACAACTCCTTCTGAATATCTACACCCTTGCAGAAACCACTGGAGTGTGCTCCCTCTTGATCTTTGCTTCCTGGATTACCTGTTCTTGAACTCATATTCATCCTTGGTCCCTATGCATGCTTATTAGTATCATGATTGTGTTATCCTTGTGATCTCATATAAAATCATACATTCATTAGTATACTATTTAAACACAATAATCTCAAGCATGTATAGTCATGATCATTTCAAACAGAAATAATAAGCATTAGCATTCAAGGTTTATATAGGACTCTTATGGTTAGTCATATCATAACATGTCTAAACCTGTAATTACTCAAACCTATGACTCTTCTGGTTAGTCATATCATTAATTAAGGTAAGACACATAATATGCATATACCCATGATTATTCAAACTTATGACTTTATGAACAATCATCATCAATCATGCCATGCATACTTATATGATAGATCCTATGATATAAGAAACACATACCTGGTCACCATATTTGCTAGTTATGTCTAGCAATGTGTTCTTGTTCTCTTCAATGACCTGCATAACTCATTAGTTAAATTTTGCAAAAACAAATTATACATACCTCTATGTGATCCATGACTATGGATGAATCTTTGTCTTTATGTCACCATGGCATGTTTAGGTTGTCCCTTCAATTTGTACAAACCTCCCTCTTGCTCTCCAATCAGTACTACATCATCTATGGTCTTTCCCTTTGGCCACATTAGGACTTGGCCATCCACAAATGCAACCCTCATACCTTTTGCATCCAATGCAGAGATGGAGAGTAAGTTCTTCTTGAGCCCAGGTACATAAAGAACTTCTTTCATCTTCAAAGATTTTCCAGAATCTAGGTTGTAGGAGGCTTCACCACTTCCTTTGATTGGGTGTTGATAATCATCCCCAAGTTTCACCTTATGGGGTGATTCATGTTCAGATAGATTCACAAAAGATTCCTTAAACCCAGTCATGTGTTTGGAAGCCCCACTATCAATCAACCAATCATTACAACCATGGGAAATAGTACCTGTGAGAGCGGAGATTAGAACACACTCTTCTTCACTTGATGAGTCATCATCACTTTCTTCCCTAGCCTTCTTCTTTGGAGGTTCATCATCTTCGGCAGCATGAGCATGGAACTTTATTTTGCTGCCCTTCTTCTTCTTGCTGAAGTTGTTGTTATTATCCCTTTTGTTCTTGGGACAATCTGAAGCAAAGTGACCCTTCTCATTGCATGTGAAGCATTTGAGATCCTTCTTATTCTTTTGATAGGATCTTTTGTAGTGAGAGTGCTCTTTCTTGGGCTTGCTTCTTTTGGTGTGAGTTGTGAGAGCTTGATCTTCACCTCCCATCTTTTCCTCACGAGCTACAAGTCTAGCTTCTTCTTGAGAGCATTCCTCCCATAGTTTACTGAAAGAGATCAATTTCTTTCTTGCACAGATTCCTTGAATAAAGGAGTCCCATGACCTAAGTAGGCCATTCAGAGTGGTCATAACAACTTCACCATTGTCCACTACTTCATCCACAGCTTCAAGTTGCTCCTTGATCTGAGAGACCTTGGAGAAGTAAGATTGAATGGTTTCTCCATTCAACATCTTGACCCCTTTCAATTGATTCCATAGAGTCATCTTCCGATTTATGTTCTTCCCTTCAAATAGCTTGGTCAAAGAGTCAAACATCTCCTTGGGTGTCTTTAGAGAAGACACATGGGGTATGAGATGGTCTTTGATAGAATCAACAATGATTGTCTTTTCCTTGACCAAGTTCTTCTTATGCAATACCTTGGCCTCTTCATCCTCTGGGATAGGGATGTCTTCTTTTATATATGAGTCCAACTCATTCTCTTCCAGGATTAACCCAATCCTATACTTCCAAGCTCGTAAGTTATCAGCCCCTTCAAGCTTATCCTCAAGCTTGGTGTGGTGAGACATCTTAAAGAGTACTTCAAATGGAAATAGAAAATATTTAGGTCTTACCACTTGAAATGTTGAAAACTGGATCTGGTCCTGGATTAGGGTTTGTCGGAAAAACCCTAGAAATTCAAAATGTGAATTTCAATTTTTTTAAAGGATAGAAAGATGCGCTTTGATGAGCTGATCATCCTGGTGCATTCAAAATTTGAGATCAGCAAAGTTTTACCCTTCAGATTTGCCTTTATGTCCTCTCGGGTTCACTAGGGAGAGCCCTGAATTAGGGTTTGAGTTTCCTGAGGATCTACCCAACCAAAAATCTCGATGAAAAGCTCTAAACTTCGATTTTTGCAAGGAGATTCCAGCTATGTCTTCAGATTTCAGAAATTCCTATTTTTGTGGAAACCCTAAGTTTTAGGGCCAAATCTGAAAATGCTCGGAATTGAATTCTGATTGGATAGATAGATGCGCCTTGATGAGTAGAGTCAATCTACTATACTACGTTTCCAAAATCTGTGGAGAGAAGCCCAATAAACAAGAAACTCAAGTTTCTGTCACTCCAAAATGTCTTCTTCTCAGGTTAGCTCTGATACCATGTTAAATTTTGAGCATTAATTCACAATACTCTAGGATCTTCACTGAGAGAATAACATATACAGTATATCAATGCATGACAATCACAATAAGCATGACAAGCATCACAAGAATCAAAAGCATGAGAAACAAGAGACACAGAGTTTCCGTGGGGAAAACCATAAGGTGAAAAACCCCACAACTTCCTCAGAGATAGAGAGAGCAATGGCTCAACCAAAGTACAACCAAAATACACTGAGATAGTCTCCTAGTAGCAGATGATCCTCCTCCTGACTAGTGCCCCACTTTCTGAGTGAGAGAGATGTACTTTTCCAAATGATCTAAATAGAGATCACCTGATCTCTATTTATACTAACATGTTTGCCCAGTGACCTTATGGGGCCGACTTGTCTAGCTAGGTACATCCACATTATAATATATATATTTCAGGGCCGACCCCACACATGGTGGTCTAATAACCCATCAGCAAGTACACACACTTGCGACACTTGTCAATCCACATGACGACACTTCCTTATAGAGGAATAACACATCTCTAATAATGGTACAATAAATATATATAAAATACATAGATGAAATACATTCCGAAGTTACATATACATCAACATTGCCAAGTACTCTCCTTGAATTCTACGTGTCCTTCTCACACGCTACAGTAAACCATCACGTCATCCATATTGTCTGTCATCTTCAACTCACCTGCCGGCTTCCTTCACAACCCAAGGCTTCGCCATTCCACCCCTTCCTCCTCGCTTGGCTCATGCCCAACCTATCAATGTCGTGGTTGGACAACATGTCAACCTTCCTATGACTCTGCGACAACTTGTCGTCTATCGACACTCACCTGCTTGTCCTGTCGTTTGTCGACCTTTGCACTCTTTTCGACTACTTCGACAGTTCCTTGCTCGACTTATTGACTTCGACAAGTCAATCTGCTTCACGCACCAGCAGTTGTCGGCACTCCCTCTAGTCGATCTCCTCATGTCAATCAACTTCAACTGATCTTCCTAGGCCCCGATGCTCCTGCATCATGATCATAACACATCTTAAATATTTATTAAGGATAATTTAAAAAATTACCTATAATTCATGTCTCAATATTTATATGACAAGGCGAAATACCTATAGTTAAAATTCATGTCTCTCTTATTGCATGTGCAGTTTCCATGACATATCCACCTAGTACTTTTCATTGAAATGAAACAACACTTATATTCAATAATACTTTCAGCTTAACTAAAAGTTAGTGAAGCATAAAATACTTTTCATATACGAAACATCTCGAAGGGTAAGCAACTTAAACATGATTATATAAGACCACCATCATGTTGATACATATAAAGCATGTATAATCTAAGGTAAATATGAATTTCTTCTAACAACATCCTAAGTAGGAACTTTTCCCAAGACAATTAAAATGGTCATTTCAAATATAAATTAACACAATGACAAAAGGAGTTCCCTTAGTAACTTTCTAATGAATCTTCTTTTATGATAATCATAATGGTCCTTAATAACCCAATATAATAAATAGGCATAGTGATAAAAAGGGTGTAGTAGTAAAAAGGGTTCCTTGGATATCTGTAGTAGTTATAGTGCATAATAACTCAACACATTAATTTAAGATGACGATCAAAGGACTTTAGAGAATTTTTTCATAGGATTCTCGAATATTAAAGATCTCAAGAAAAATATAAATTATTCCAAAATAAAAGACGAAACAGAATACCACGGGACTTAGGCTATCGACTTCTTGAAGCTTAAGTGAGCTCCAGAAATTTAAATGAGTTGGCATAATCACGCAACGATCTAGAATTAACTCAAAGTACGATCCTCAACTGAGATCTTTTTTTAAAATGAAATGGGAATGTGGGAATTAAGTCCCAAATCATCAACACACAGAGACAAGGAGTTAAACTCAGAACACAATTTCCATTGATAACCTTTAAGTGAAAATAGAAAAATGGAAATTTTAAAACCATAAGGCCAACACGCAACAATCTGGATCTGGTTTGAATCACGTTCCAGCTTTGATGGAGTATACCAGATTTTTAAGAAGGCGAATGGTAGCGTTCAGGTAGGCCGACTCCCAAAGTTATACTCAGAGATTTTTAAAATTCAAAATTCAAAATCATAATACCAAACCTGGATTTGCCATTAGTAATGGAATACAGAGACGTATTAAAGTTAAAATTAAAACGTTAATACAAAGCACAGAGTTTTAATCGATGATCCAAAATTTCAGTTTAATAATCTATGATTCGAGGCAGAGTTGCAAATCAGAATCGATCTCAAATTAATAATCTTGTTCAAGGCAAGGATGCAGATCGGAGTTGATCTTAGAGCACAAATGGCAAATTGAAGGTAGAGTTGATCGGTGGTCAAATCTTATATTTAATAAGTTTAAATTCAAGAAGTGTTTCAGATCGGATTCGATCTTAGGGTATAACAAATGGCAATTCGATGGCAGGGTTTAATTTTAAAACCAATTTACAATTCATAAATCAAATTCTGGAGATGCTATTCAGATTTCCAATAAATACATAGAAAATTTTATATCCCAAATTACTATTCGTAGTTCGAATTCTAGAAAACCCCAACCAAATTTTCGGAGTAGAACATAGGGATTTTTAAAGATCACGTTATAAACATATCTATGGAATCTGGAATGCTTTTCGATTTTCGAAATAAAACCCACAAAGAAGATAAAAAGCCAAGATACAGTCTATAATTCAAATTCTGGAAAACACATTTCAAAATTTCAAATAAACACACAGAGAAGTTAAAAATCGAATTAAAATCATTGGGCAATTTTCTTGAACCGCCATGAATTCAGGGAATAGTTGTACATAGAGTTTTAAAGGTCAATTTAAAATCATATATGCTCAACAAATTATGGAGTGGATCCACACAAGAAGTTTTGATCACATGCAGTGGAAATCCACTCCATAGTTATGGAACTATCTAATAAGTATTCAATGATATGCAGAGGAAAAGGATTCACTTCAACATCCTGGAAATGTCAAGGTATTCAAAAAAATACAGAGAGAAAATTAAGGTCAAATTTTATAATTCCCTCCACATTAATTGGGAACACACATCGTTGGTCGAAAATAGATATTCAAAGAAATTCAAGGGCCAATTCACAATTGCATTCCGAAATCTAGAAAACGCCAACACACTTCAAAAGGATACACAGAGGGTTTAAAAAGGTAAACCGATTTGAAGATTTTACATAACTAAGACTCCTTTTTTTTAAATAACAATATGCCATCAATTTGTGGATCTTGGAAGCACATATCCCAATCGAAAACAGAATAGAGAAGATCTTAAGGTAAACAATGATCCATCAGAAATTCGAATCTAGAACACCTTTCCATATCGAATTTGAGTGCAGGGATTTTTAAAATAAATAAAATGCTATCAAAGAAATGCATGTCCCAATCGAAAACGGAGTAGACAGGATTTTAAGATAAACAATGAGCAGATATTCAAATCTGGAACGCCTTTCCATATCGAATTTGAGTGTAGGGGTTTTTAAAATAAATAAAATGCTATCAAAGAAGAATAACATTAAACATTTAATAAAATACTGAAATAACATTAAAGCAGATTCTGAAGTCAAACTTGAGGTCGAGTAGATGGTTGTAGCAGCGGTTGATTCGACTGTTCGGATCCAACCTTGATGAAGATACCGGCAACCCCTCGGTTTACCTCCCTACCGTATCAGGGTTACTCTCCTTCACCCCGAACCCCCCAGCAAATAGGGTTGCAAGAACACATAGTGCAAGCTTTCTGGTGGGATCCCCCAATCCCCGGAAAGCTAAACCCAACTCACAAGAAACACAAGATAGATTCACTATTACAGTGCCCATCCAACACTAGGGAGCAAGAGATGCTTTACTCCTTCTCCTCCCTTCTTTTATAACAAAATTCTGTGTATCATGTGTCTTCTCATGCACATGATTTATTTAATTTAATATTTTATTAATATTTATTCTCAAGTTACAAGTGTCTCTTCCTATCTTAAGTGTGCACCCAATTCCCTAAATCAGTGCAAGTTAGGTGTAGTGGTCTTTAAGAGAGACCTAGTTATGTTTTACTTTGCCAACTAGTTTTATTCAAAAGGCCATTTTAATAGAAAACAAGATGTTTTCTACTTTCTTCCTCTTTTCCCATAATAATGAAATAGAACTATTTATTTTATTAATAATCCAAATTTAAATCCTTATTTTCCAAAAATAATAAAAATAATAAAAACAAAATAAAAGAATAAAATGTTTCTTTTATTAAGAATTCAAACCTTCCTTTTCCAAAAATAATAAAAATAAAAATAAAAAAATTCTTTTATTAATAATCCAATTCTTCTTTTTCAAGATAATAAAATAAAAAAAAATGGAATAAAATATTTCTCTCACAAAAATTCCAATCTAAATTAAACTCTTCTTCACAATAATAAAATCAATAAAATTTGAATAACATAATTATTTTATTAGTAATCTTTTACAATAAAGTCAATCAAATTTATTGTTGAATAAAATCAATCTTTTTCAATTATTTTTCGAGATAATAAAATCAATCAAAATAATAAAATCAATTAAAACAAAATCTTGAGTAAAAATAATTCTTTTATTAACAATTCATTTCAATTCTTTCTTTATGTTTCCCCAAACTTATATGCATAATTGATTAGATAACTTCTTCCTGTTCTTGTCTAGGTATCTCTTTGGCGGGCCCTTTCGATAGTTCATTTTCTTGCTTTCTTGTTCTTGTCTAGGTACCCCTTTGGCGGGTCCTTCCGACAATTCCTTTTCTTTCTACTTATGAGGAGAACTGTGTAGCAATCGGGGAGTCTTTACCGCGATCTCTTGACTACACTTCATGGAGACTAAGGGTTGCTGAGGGATAAGGTCCTCCTTATCACGCGCCCCTCAACTCTCGTACGCGACCAAGTCGGTATGGCCTCGCCCATACGACACAAGCTTCCCCAGGTAGCTCGTAAGCTTCCGACCCATGCGTAGAGTGCTAATTTAGGGCTGATAGTCTGTCGTCGTACCCCTATGTGTTCTTTCCATTCTTACGACCCCTATAATTCCATTGTGGGTCAGTCTGTAAATCGTCTTACCTGCCACTCCACACACACACACTCAGGCACACATTAAGTAGCGTTGCACTATCAAATCATTTCATCATTCATTGTCATAATATCTCAATCAGTCGAGCATCTATTTCATTCAATCATATCTATTTTATAATTCTCAATCTATTGTCATAATATCTCAGTCAGTTGAGCATCTATTTCATTCAATCATATCTATTTTATAATTCTCAATCTAGCATATATCATCTAATCTCTTTTATTTCCTAGTCTCTCAGTCATTGGAGCATATATTTCGTTTAATCTTTTCTATTTCATAATTCTCAATGTAGCATATATCATCCCATCACTTTCATAAAATAACATTCAAGGAAATTCTAAGGTTTATGTTTTATTTAGCAGGGTCACTTCAACCTAGTGCCCTCAATAGTCTAATCAAGCAAAAGCATTGAGGCGGGCATTACACAAATAAAAAGTGTAAAGCAAGCAAGAGATATTTTACCAATCAAATCCAATCTAAAAGATCAACTACCAGACAAGATCCTAAATCATAGGGATTGAAGGATTGATTGATATTTCATTGGAATGGCACAAGACCTGGGAAAAAACTATAAATTGGTGCACTGAGATAACACAAGAGGTTGTGTTGTGCATGGAAAAATGGTTGCTATGAGTGCATGTGGTTGATTATTTCTCTTTTGATTGTAAGTCCATAACTGAGCTTGTTATAGACTTTGTGAGAGAGTGTTGCGTTCAAGCTTTGCTTTTTAGTTTGGTTGTGCATGGTGGTGATCCAACTCGGGGGTGGAGTTGGGTTAGCGGTTTTGTTTCTCTCTCCTATGGTTGGGGGGAATTGATTCTCCAAGTAGTTTCTCCCCCTTTGTTATCAAGTAAGTGTATGTTGTTATACAAATTTATGAAATCGTGAATGTCGATATTTTCATTTTGGACTAATACAAGATCAGTTCAATTCTTTTCTGAACTATTGCAATCCGAGTTAAACTCTGTTTTTTTTATGGATTAAATTCGTGCTATTATTTCATTTTTATGATGCTAATATCTGAGTCTCTGTTTATATATTCCATAAAGGAATACTTTTCTTTCCCTTGAGTGTTGGTTTGATATACAAAGCATTTGCTTTTTATTTCATCCAAAGTCTTTATATATAAATTCTTTGAATATCATATAAAATACATGTTAAATAGGGTCACCCTATTCATATAGGGGACCATTTTAAATTATCAACCTTTATGGAATTAAACAAGGCGTTGTTAAAATAATCATATGAGAAGATATGGTTAGTGTAAGAGATATGCTTTTACATATATATATATATAATATTGGAAATATATATATGTGTGTACATACAATGTGATCACTAGTAAGTAAATACAATGAGCATTGTGATTACACATTAACGTGTATATGTTTACATATATGATGTGATTATTGGAAAGTAAGATTGAGTAGTCATTATAATTGCTCACATATAGAAATAAGGAGTTACGATTTTAATCATAATTATGACATTGGGTTTACATTGATTATGACAATATTAAAACAATATTAAAAGATCAAATGGGTAAAAGATATAGATATTATCAATGATTATGCATGTGTATGGATAAAACGTCATATATATATATATATATATATATATATATATATATTGGATTTAATTTAGAAGTAAGATACTTATAGAATGGAAGAAAAGAACGAATTCCAAACATGAATGCATCATAGAAAATGATATTTTCTTAGTAGTTATTGGTAAATCAAGAATTGTACAAATTACTAGTTATCCTCAAGTATAATGAATTTTGTTTTCCGCATTTATGGTATTTTGGGGTTGTTACATGCGGTATTAGGGCTTAAGTTGCAACACTTGGCCTTATGGTGTCCATTTATATTACGAGAAAAACAAATGACGGTTGTATGTTTTTCTTCTTACTTGTATAGAATAAACTTGGTTTTACTAAACTGCAGGAAGAAATGGTCGGAAGACGATCCCCTACCCCACCTATTTGAGTTGAACTTAATGATGAGGAACAGCAATGAGAACTCAAATGATATTCTACAAACAGTAAGAGACTTACAAGCTCATAACTTCTAAACTTTAAAAGTGAACATGAGAGGGTAATGAGAACTTGGGAAAATCTTAATGAAGCTTTATTGTTTAAACTAAATGAAATATCTAGGGATAAGTGTAAAAATAAACGTAAATGAGATGACTCATCCTCTGAATATCCTTCCTCTAATGAAATCCCGGTAGCTAGTGAATTGGAAGATTCTAGTAGTTGCTATGAGGGTAGACGAAGGAAGAAGAGAAAATGTAAAGACAAGATAACTAGGGAATTTAAAAAGATAAAACCTCCTACCTTTGACAGTGAAGTCAGAAATAGAGAAGAAGCTGAAGCTTGGCTATTTGGGATGAAGAAATATTTTACTATGTATAATTATTCAAATTCTATGAAGGGTAAGATGGCCATTTTTAATATAGTAGGGAAGGCTGAGATTTGGTGGCAATACTTAAAAAGAGGTAAAAAAATTAATGATAGAAAAGTTAGTTGGAATTGGTTTAGAAAGGAATTTAAAAATAAGTATCTCTCAAAGTATTACTATGAGGGAATTTAGGCAAAAGATTTTTATGAATTAAGACTAGGATCAATGTTTATGCATGATTTTGACTAAATTCTTATCCTCATTAAGATATGTACCTTACCTAAATGAAGAAAAACCTAAAATTCAAAGATTCCTAGGTTTCCTACCTAGGTTTCCTACCTAGGTTCTATAAACATAAATTAGAGTTTGATAACCCAAAAACTTTATATGAAGCAATGAGGAAGGCCAAGTTAACTTATGATGAATCTAAAAGTAAGCATGAAAATACTTATAATTTCAAGAAAAGATAAGGGATTAATTTTAACATAAGAGAATTCAATCCCTTCAATAAGCATAAGAATTTTCAGAGGAATACCTTTAAGGATAGACAACAGCCCATTAAAACTTAGTATAAGGATAATCTCTTTAATAAGAAAAATGAAGAAATAAAAAGAGAACCCTTAAAGTGTTGGGGTTGTGGAAAAATTCATTTCTATCGGGATTTTCATCATAATAAGGATAATCAAAGTATTCATATTGTACGAGAAGCATCCACAGTTGGAGAGGTTGCTCAAAACATACCGAAGATAAGCGCAACCTTGGACAATCATCAAGTGGATTACCAAATTTTAATGATCGAAGTTGAAGGTAACATCTTTGAAAAACCTATTTCTATCCTAATTGATTCTGGGTCTACCTTAATTTTCATATCTCCTTAGTTGGTAGATTTTTGTAAAGTGAAAAGTTATGATTTTGAAAAGTCGTGGCTAGTGCAATTAGCGACAGGGACAAAAAGAAAGGTAACTAATTGTGAAATTTATATGCATGATTTGGTTACAAAAGTAGATTTAAACATTTTTCCACTAGGATCATATGATGTATTAATTGGCATGGATTGGTTATAAAAGCATAGAGTTGTATTGAATTGCTTTGAGAAAACTTTCACTTGTATTGATGAAAAATGTGTAAATAAACTTGTTAAAGGGATTCCTAAAAAAGTTCTTACTAGGAAAATATTTTCTTTGCAATTAAATAAGTGTGCTAGGAAAGCATGTAAATTGTTTGTTGTGCATGTAACAAAAAATGAGGATGATAAAACAAAACCTAAATTGGAGGATTTTCCTCTTTTAAATGAATTTAAAGATGCTTTTTCCATAGGAGATACCTGGATTACCTCCAAGGAGGGATATTGACTTTAACATTGATTTGGTACCAGGAGCAGTTCATGCGTCTAAGGCTCCATATAGAATCAATACACTTGAGTTGGTGGAATTGAAATTACAATTGCAAGAATTGTTAGATAAGAAATATATAAGACCGAGCATGTATCTGTGGGGAGCACCAATGTTGTTTGTTAGAAAGAAAGATAGCACATTAAGACTTTGTATAGATTACATACAATTAAATAAGATGAATATTAAAAATAGATACCCTCTCCCCCGCATTGATGACATGTTTGATCAAGTACGAGGATCTACGGTATTCTCCAAGATTGGCTTAAGGTCTAGGTACCATCAAGTAAGAATTAAAGATGAGGATATTCATAAAACAACATTTAGAACACGATACAAGCATTATGAGTTCTTGGTAGTACCATTTGGATTGACCAATGCTCCGACCAGTTTCATGTGTTTAATAAACAATGTTCTCCATAAATACTTAGATAATTTTTTTGTAGTATTTATTGATGACATATTAATGTACTCTAAAAATGAACAGGAGCATGAAGAACATTTAAAGTTAGTCTTACAAACCTTAAGAGAACATAAATTGTATGCAAATTTTAGTAAATGCAATTTCTTTCAAGATAAAATTCAGTAATTAGCTCATGTAATATCTAAGGAAGGAATTTCCATAGACCCAGATAAAATCAAGGCAATCATAGATTGGCCAGTTCCTAAGAATGTAACCAGGATTCTATCCTTTATGGGAATCACGGGTTAGTATTGCAGGTTCATTGAGGGTTTTCCATAATTTCTTATCCAATAAATTCACTTCAAAAGAAAGGAACTAAATTTGTATGGTCTAATAAATGTCAAGAAAACTTTGAAAAGCTTAAACACTTGCTTACCACTGCAACTATTCTAAGAATAGCGGATCCATACAATGAATTTGTTGTATCTACGGATGCCTGCTTAGAAGGATTAGGTAGCGTGCTATTGCAAGAGGATTATGTAATAAGCTATGAGTCAATAAAACTTAAAGAACATGAACGGAACTATGAAACACATGACTTGGAATTAGCTTCTATAATACATGCTTTGAGAATTTGGAGACATTATTTAATTGGAAGAAAATTTACCTTAATGTCTGATAACATAAGTTTAAAATACTTGTTTGATCAACAAAGTCTAAACGCTCGCCAAGCAAGGTGGTTAACCTTCTTGATCGAGTATGATTTTGAAATTAAACATATTAAAGGTAAAGAGAACAAAGTGGTGGATGCCTTAAGTATGAATGCAATTCCACATTGTTCAGCTGCTTTTAGCAGTTATAAGACAAATCTTGAAGACTTAATAAAAAATGCATCTAAAAATGATGAAGAATACTTAAAAATTAAAGTAAAATTGGAAAAAGATATTCATGGAAGTGATTCCATAGTTTATTCTATAAGCTCAAAAGACTTGTTAGTCTATACATACCAATTATATATATCTAATTCTGAAGAAGTTAAGAAATTAATCTTGAATGAGCTTCATAAGAAACCGTATTCCGAACATCAGGGATATCAAAAGATGATAACAAAGTTAAGAAAAAATTATTATTGGCCTAACATGAAGAATTATGTTGCAAATTACCTATCTAGATGTATTGAATATCAACAAGTAAAAACAGAAAATCAACATCTATCCAGGTTACTTCAACCCTTACCTATTCCAGAATGGAAATCAGAGATAATAAGCATGGAATTTATAATAGGATTACCAAAAACTACTAAACAACATGACTCAATAATGGTAGTAATTGATACCTTGAGTAAAGTTGTTCATTTCATACCCGTTAAATCTACCTTTAAAGCAATAAACATAGCTGATATTTTTATGAAAGAGATTTTCCATTTGCATGGTATTCCAAAAGTTGTGATATCTGATAGAGATGTAAAATTTACAAGTAATTTTTGGAAGTCTTTGTTTAAAGTTTTAGATACTCATTTGAATTTAAGTATTGCTTACCATCCTCAGACGGATGGGGAAACTGAAAGAAATAGCCAAATTTTAGAAGATATGTTGCAGATGTATGTAATGGACAAACCAGGTAAATGGGAGGACTATTTACATTTAGTAGAATTTGCTTATAATAATGGATATCAAGCTTCCTTAAAAATGAGTCCATTTGAAGTATTGTATGGTTTGAAATTAAAGACACCTGTATCATGAGATAACCCTGTTGATAGGATTGTTCTAGGACCTAACATGTTGAAGGAGATGGAACAAGTTATCAAAGAAGTGCAACAAAACTTAAAAGTTGCTCAAGATCGGCATAAAAGTTATGTAGGTCTAAAAAGGACTCCAAAAGAGTTCAATGTGGGAGATCATGTGTATCTAAAGGTAAAACCAAAGAAGAGTACCTTGAGCTTGGGAAGGTGTCCCAATATGGAACCCAGGTATTGCAAACCTTTTGAAGTGTTAGCTAAGATAGGGTTGGTATTCTATCAATTTGCACTCCCCCCTACTATAAAAGTACACAATGTATTTCATGTTTCTTTACTAAAAAGATATGTACATGACGCTACTCATGTAATTTATTGGAATATGATTCAGGTAGAACCCGAGGGCAAGTTCTAGACAGAGCCTTTGTGCATCCTAGACAGGAAGGAACTTATTCTACTTAATCGAGCTATCGCTCAAATAAAAGTGCAATAGAAGCACTTCAGCCCTGAAGAGGTGACATGGAAAATGGAGGATAAAGTACGAGAGGCATATCCTTCCATGTTCTGGAATGGGCAAGAGAGCTATAAATAAAAGAACACCAAGGATAATGCTAGAATAAGGGGGGATAAATGTGATACCCCAAAGACATTATTATTTTTATTTTTTGATTTAATATTTGTGAAAATATTTCAAAACACTTATTTTTGTAAGAGTTATTTACAAAATCAAAAATAGTCACAAGAGGTGCGAGTGATACTTTGCACAACAATTATTATTTTTAATAAAAAGAAACAATACACTTGGAGAATTCAGTTGAATGGGGAGACACCACCATGAGACAAAGAACAAGTGTAAAGAAAGCAAAATATATTTTACCAATCAAATCCAATCTAAAATCTCAACTACCAGACAAGATCCTAAATCATAGGGATTGAAGGAGTGATTGAGATTTGATTGGGATGGCACAAGACCTAGGCAAAAACTATAAATTGGTGCACTGAGATAACACAGGAGGTTGTGTTGTGCATGGATAAATGGTTTCTATGAGTGCATGCGGTTGAGTAATTCTCTTTTGGTTGTAAGTCCATCATTGATCTTGTTACAGACTCTAAGAGAGAGTGTTGCATTCAAGCTTTGCTTTCTAGTTTGGTTGTGCATGGTGGTGATCGAGCTTGGGGGTGGAGTTCCGATAGCGGTTGTGTTTCTCTCTCCAATGGTTGGGAGGAACTGATTCTCCAAGTGGTTTTTCCTCTTTGTTATCAAGTAAGTGCATGTTGTTATACAAATTTATGAAATCATGAATGTCAATATTTTCCTTTTGGATTAATTGTTGCTTACTATTATATATATAGAGAGAGAGAGATGGAAATACTTGGCGGAATAGATAGATCATATAAGTTTTGTTATTTATCAAAGAAAAAATTATGATTCTGCTTAAGCATTGTGACATCGACTGTCATCAAGATTATAACACACTATGAAGTTAAACCAAATCGTGAACAAGTGAAAGAGATTTAATATGTATTAATATAGAGTCATTTTCATAATCATTTTACCTTGTTGATTGAATCGAAATGTTACGATTGTATGTATATATATTGCAATTATATATTTTTTTAGAAAACTCTGTATAAATGGATGGATCCTGTGTACTTTTGTACAACTGGAACGAAACACTGCTGAAAGATAGAACCTGACATATCTCGTATTGAGATTTGTATTGTTTAATGAATGGATCAAAGTCTTTTCATGAGTTTGTTTATCGACCTCTGTTTGATATATAGAGTAATTCAAATCATTGATCGAATGATTTAATTAATAATGAGGGCATAAGAGGTGTCAATTGAGGATTATCGTTCAACGCTGAGCATGGGATCGTGCATGTTGAATAAAATGAATTAGTTCGGAGATAACTAAATAAATCACTAAAGGAATGATTGTAGGTAGTGGGCCTCCATTCATAAGTTGGAATGATCCCTTATAAACGATCCAAAGTTGGAATGTCATAAAAGTCTTTATGTATAAATTCTTTGAATATCATATAAAACACATGTTAAATAGGTCACCCTATTCATATATGGACCATTTTAAATTATCAACCTTTATGGAATTAAACAAGACGTTGTTAAAATTGTTGTTCTCATGGTTAAAAAAAAAATCATATGAGAAGATATGGTTAGTATAAGAGATATGCTTTTACATATATATAATATTGGAAAAATATATATGTGTGTACATACAATGTGATCACTAGTAAGTAAATACAATGAATATTGTGATTACTCATTAACATGTATATATTTACATATATGATGTGATTATTGGTAAGTGAGATTTAGTAGTCATTATAATTGCTCACAAATAGAAATAAGGAGTTACGAATTTAATCATAATTATGACAATGGATTTACATTGATTATGACAATATTAAAATATAAAATGGGTAAAAGATATAGATATTACCAATGATTTTGCATGTATATATATATATATATATATAGGATTTAAGTTATAAGAAAGTTACTTATAGAATGGAAGAAAAGAACGGATCCAAAACATGAATGCATCATAGAAAATGATATATGCTTAGTAGTTATTTGTAAATCAAGAAATTGTACAAATTATTAGTTTTCATTAAGTTTAATGATTTTTTTTTTCTGCATTTATGGTATTTTGGGGTTCTTACATTGCTGGATGTGGAAATATCATCTTCCTTCTTCCTGAAACCATAGCTCATCTACAACTTAGTGGCTTTTGCACTCTAGACAAACTAAATAAAGTTGAAGTGGCCTATTTATGGAAGGAAGGTTGGCTATCTGTGGAGAAGGTTGGGCTTGCTAGAGATGATGCATGAGTTTGGGTTCTATACATGGACGAACTCAAGAAAGGACATGGCATATTATTGGAGATCGGGGATGAACTAGACTGGGTGTGGAATGGTAATAGCAGTGGTTACAGTGTTTCTTTGGGATATGTTACACAACAAGAACCAAATCTACTCTTGGATGGATGGTGGTGGTGAAAAATGTGGTAGATCAAAGCTCTAGCTAAGAGTATATTGTTGATGTGACTTATAATTCATAATAGATCACCAACTTAGGTGAGAATAAAATGTAAAAGGATGGAAGGTCTATGATGATTTGTATTCTGCAAAGACAATGACAAATCAAATTTCCATTTATTTTGTGAATGTCCCTACTCTTCGCGGGTTTGGAAGGATGTATAACTCTCCTTGACAATATCCTCTCTTTGGAATTAAAATTTTGATTCGAAAAATCTCATTTTCTGGCTATCTAGGAGAGATTTGAAAGCACATAGAGTTGTTCCTTTCCTAGTTTTATGGCAAATTTTGATTGCAAGGAATGAGGCAATTTTCGAAAATAGATACATTCCTTGTTTCTAGATTTCCTCTCAAGTTATTTCGGTGTTTTCATATTTCCATCCTTTGAGAAAGGGTCCAAAGGTCCAAAACCTTATTCCTCCAATCATTGATATGTCAAGTCCATGGGGATATTTTGATGGGCTGATCCAACTAAATGGGTTCAAATGTGGAGCTGGGTATGTCTTATATTTTTCATGAGACCTCTATTATGCATGGAGATTTTTATTAGTTGAAGGAACAAATAATTTTGGTGAACTTTCTACACTTTTCCTCCTCACAAAATATGCCATTAGGAAGGGTATCCAGTCTTTGTAGATCTACGGTGATTAAGAGATCTCAACCAAGTGGATGAATGGTGAAAATCAAATCCAGAAATATGGTATTCATAATCAGGTTGTGAGATTAAGGGATTTGGAAAGTCATTTTCGGACTATTTCCTTCATGCAGATCCTCAGGGAATATAATGAATAGGAGGATAACCTTTCAAAAGCAGTTCTTTTTGGTTTGTTGAACCAAGTTCATGAAGATGAGGTCAGGGGAGGGAGTGTACTATCTTCTACATCTTTCTCAGTTCTTGACCCTCAGGGTCTCTTTCTTGTGCTATTGATGCTTTGATATTGTCATATTTAAGATGAACATAGGTAAGAATTTGGGTCTTTGACTTTAGATATGCTGACAATTCATCTTTAGGGAAACATAATTCAAATTTTGTTCTTTAGTACAAAACTTGTGGCAAAATCTTGGGAGAAATGATATTTTTGTAACTTATCTACTTGAGGCGCCAGATGATCTTGATGAAATATCTTTGAAAAATCTATTTAATTTTTTGCTTGGAAATATAAAAATTATATGATGTATGAAATTATGATAAACTTTTGTATTTAATTTTATGTGCTAAGATATTTTTATAATATAAAACCATACATATATTTTATATTTTATATTTATTTATAAAGAGATTTATGCATTAAATAATTAATATTATCAAAAATATCTTCGAAATTGATCAAAATATATTATTAAAAAAATTAAATTAAATATTAAATATCATGTCATGTTAAAATTATGTTAAATGTGAGATAACCCTAGATATTATAGGAAATAGTTTAATAATGAGAATATTAAGGGGAAGGTTCGAAGGCTACTTTATTTTTGGAGTTTTTCTCGCTCTTGGGTGCCTTAGTGGTCAAGTTTTTAGTACTATTTCGCAATTTTTTGTAATATGCTTAATGTACTTGTTTGATATCTTGTAATAGGGCGTTTTCTAGACCCTGATACAGTTTCAATATTATAAACTATTATGTATGAAAACTTTCCAAGTCTATGCTATTTTAATAAAATGGATTGCACACTTTTTTCCAAGAAAAAATAGAAGAGAATACTAATGTCTCAAAACATTCTTTTCTATATTGGATAACATATATTCATTTTATATCCTAATGAATGAAAAATTATATAATACATAATCATTAACAAAAAATAATAAAAATCATTATACTCAAAATACAAAATATGGTGAACAATCCTTTTAATCAATTTAAATTTTGATTAAAAGAATGTTTTAAGATATATATTCATGTTAGAATGCTCATGTATTTAACTGTTCTATGTTCAATATTTTTTTGGTTATTTTTGTCGGAATTCGATGACGAAACCATTGTTGAAATGGTGATTTTTGATAGTTCAAATTGTATTTTTGATTGAAGACTGAATTCAACACCATCAAAAATTCTTGAGCATCTTGATTATGCAATTACAACAACCAAATCATTATTGAAATAGTAATTTTTTATAGTTCAAATTGTATTTTTAATTGAAGAATGGATTCAACACCCTCAAAAATCCTTAAACACATTGATTATACAATTTCAAAGGAATTCTATAAAACATTTAACCTATACACATAAAAATCTTTTCCACTTAATTAATATAGTTGTTAAGCATTATGAAAAGCCACTATGTCCATTCATTGTTTATTACACCAATATGTTTGTTAAGCATCATGAAATATGAAGAGATGTTTTAATGTAATTATTTAAATGATAGAAGGAATAAGGTTAATTTAAATATATTTTGATTTTAAAATTATTAGAAAATTAAATCAAGTGTATGTTTTACTATTTAGAATTTGAATATATATATATATATATATATATATATATATATATATATAGCCAAGATTAGAACGAACTCTCATGAGTTCCATAGCGAAACAGAGGGTTGGTCTATTCCCAAAACTCCGTGGGAGGAAAGGGTTTGTCATCATTGTGAGTTTGTGAGCATTGAGAATGAAAATCACTTCATCTTGGAGTGTCATGCTTACACCCACATTATATATGAGTTTCATAATATTTGTTACAATACAAACCTTTCTAACTTCTTGACTTTTTTTTTAGCAGAAAAAGCATACTATTGCTATTCAAAAGATGAAATCAAATAGTACAATGATTGTTCAGGTTCTTCCAAGAGAACACATAGGCTTCGAAAAGCCTCAATAAAGTATTACATCCTTTTCAAAATAAAACAAAAAAGATGGATCCCACCTTTCCATTAACTTTTCACATATATAACTGCCTCAAATATATATCAAGAAAAAAGAAACATATGCTAGAAAACAGTCGTAGTCATAGAAGTAGATTACACCCATATCCTGGACGCAAGTATTTTGCCACTCTTCCCAGATTAAATGCCTCTCCTCTCCATCCAAAGATTTTTTTGACAACTTGTCTGCCATTGAGTTGTGTTCCCTATAGATATGTTCAAATGAAATGAACTTAATCATGCAAATTTCCTCTCTTGCACGCTTACACCAATGATGAAGAGCGGTAACATTCATATTATAGTCACCAACATCCCATTTGATGGTAACACGAGAATCTCCATAAAATTTAAGATCCACTAATCCAAAGATATTAGCCAACCGCAAAACACACCATAGTGCCATCAATTCAGCCTTCATATTTGTCCCATTACCACAATTTAAGCGTAAGGTAAAGAAATCTTCCTCATTCAAATAGATTACCCCACCAGCAACACACAAACCATTTTGGGAAGCACCATTCAAAAAATTAAATTAAATATTAAATATCATGTCATGTTAAAATTATCTTAAATGTGAGATAACCCTAGATATTAAAGGAAATATTTTAATAATTAGAATATTAAGGGGAAGGTTCAAAGGCTACCTTATTTTTGGAGTTTTTCTTGCTTTTGGGTGCTTTAGTGGTCAAGTTTTTAGTACTATTTGGCATTTTTTTGTAATATGCTCAATGTACTTGTTTGATGTCTTGTAATAGGGCATTTTCTAGACCCTGATATAGTTTCAATACTGTAAATTATCATGTATGAAAACTTTCCAAGTCTATGAACAATGTGGTTTATTTTAATAAAATGGATTGCACACTTTTTTCCAAGAAAAAATAGAAGAGAATATTAATGTCTCAAAACATTCTTTTTTATATTGGATAGCATATATTCATTTTATATTCTAATGAATGAAAAATTATATAATACATAATCATTAACAAAAAATAATAAAAATCATTACACTCAAAAATATAAAATATGGTGAACAATACTTTAAATCAATTTAAATTATGACTAAAATAATGTTTTAAGATATATATTCGTGTTAGAATGTTCATGTATTTAACTGTTCTATGTTTAAGATTTTTTTGGTTATTTGTGTTGGAATCCGATGACGAAACCATTGTTGAAATGGTGATTTTTGATAGTTCAAATTGTATTTTTGATTGAAGACTGAATTCAATACCATAAAAATTTCTTGAGCATCTTGATTATGCAATTTCAACAACGAGATCATTATTGAAATAGTAATTTTTTATAGTTCAAATTGTACTTTTAATTGAAGAATAGATTCAACACCCTCAAAAATCCTTAAACACCTTGATCATACAATCTCAACGGAATTCCATAAAACAATTAACCTAGACATATGAAAATATTTTCCACTTAATTAATATAGTTGTTAAGCATTATGAAAAACCACTATGTCCATTCATTGTTTATTACATCAATATGTTTGTTAAGCATCATGAAATATGAAGAGATGTTTTAATGTAATTATTTGATTTGATTTTAAAATTACTAGAAAATTAAATCAAGTGTATGTTTTACTATTTAGAATTTCAAAATAATATATATATATATATAGCAAAGGTTAGAACCAACTCTCATGAGTTCCATAGCGAAACAGGGGGTTGGTCTATTCCCAAAACTCCGTGGGAGGAAAGGGTTTGTCATCATTGTGAGTCTATGAACATTGAGAATGGAAATCACTTCATCTTGGAGTGTCATGCTTACACCCACATTAGATATGAGTTTCATAGTATTTTCTACAATACAAACATTTCTAACCTCTTGACTTGCCAAAACTATAGTAATCTTGGAAAGCTTCTTTCTAAGCTTTTTAAGCATAGGAACAAAAATTTAAAGCAAACCAAGTAATAACCTTCTTACGGTCAAGATAAACCAAAGTTGGTCTCGGTAGAGTTAATCACCAACATAGATCCATCTTAAACCCGTATCTATCAAGCTCTAAGAGGGATCCAATTTCTTGAGGTTTATTTATTTTTTTAAATTTAAACTAAAGAAATTTGATCTCTCTTGATTGATAGATCCAGGTTTAAGTTTTAAGTTTTTATTTTATAAATGAACATCTATTTTTTAATTACTTTTCATAAAAATTTATTTTATGAACCAACATGGATTTTTTTCAAATACTTTCCATAATTTTTTTATTTTATGAGCCAACATGAATTTTTTAATTATTTTGTTAGTAACAAACGTTACAACATCTCCCCCATACTGGGTTGTAGAGTGCCTCGTTTCTCTCGGTGCAATCATTATATATATATATATATATATATATATATATATATATATAATAATTTTGGTATAATATTGTATTTATTATATTTTTATTTATTTTTAATATATATATTTATTTTTAATTTTAATTTTATTATTTTATATATATATACGAAAAAAGGAAGTGTAACACCCCCAGAAATAATAAATATTTTATTATTGCTGCTGGAAAAGAACAATTAAAAACAATTGTTATTATTTTTGACTAAAAAGTAAAAAATAGAACACTTGTATTGAGGATATTTTTATTTAATAAAATATAATAAAACAGGGAGACAAGAATGCATCTAGTTGTTGAAGAGTGTTTGTTGAACTACAAGAGGAAAAGGACAAATGGATGAAGTTGTTATAGATGCAGGAGGCATCATCCCTAAAAATCAGGTCCCCACTCCTAGTTGAGTGCTAAAGAGCAGGAGGCTCATAAATTACCAAGTCCTAGGAAAAATACTAGAAATAGTAAGTCCATGAGCAGCAGGAGGCTAGCATTGGACGGGGATTGACATTGAAATGCAAGAGATTGAGCATTGAGGAATTTTGCTCTTGTAGTTCAGCGAACTGGCTCGGGGATTTTGGAGCTTGACTGCTCTAGGAATTGGCTGGGTGGAACAGCGAAACCATTCTTGTTTTCCCATCTTTGGTGCCAGGTTCTAGTTCTACCCATAGAATTAATTTAAAGTTGTATTTTGCAATATCTTTTAAATTTGAATCGTTCAGTCACTATATTATATTTCAGTTTGTGACTTTCCTTAATAAGTTATAGAATTAAATTAGTTAATCATTGCTTAGACTCTCGTGAGGATCCAGGGTTAGTTTAGTAATTTGATTAACCTATTATTAGCACAATATTTAACTTAAGGCATTGTTATAACCGAACCCTATTTGTTTTGCACATGTTTTATTTCATGTTTATCAGCCTGTATAATTTTTAAATAGCCTAAATTGTCTTGATCAAACTCGACTTTTGAATTTAGAAATTTCTCATAAAAACGTTGTACTAGTACCGAAAACTCATCTTTTATTGCCAGCATCATAGTAGAATAACTACGTGAAGGTCAAACGAAAGATTTCCATCTTCTTTTCAATCAATTAGAATTCTAGGGTTAAGTAAAACGATGGAGTAAAATGCATAATCATTCTGTTATCATCATTCTAGAAATTATTCCTTCCATTCAGCGCAATTGAAGATTTCTAGTTCTAAAACCCTAAATCCATATAGTCTACAGTTTAAATAAAACAGGCATTACATTCCATTCAGCACATATTTCTACATTCAAAGGTATAGTTAATCAACAAGACGAGTAGTAAAGCGATCATTTAGAAAACACAGTCATCGGCTTATTATAGCCGTAAGGACAATGCATACCAGGTGGAGGTTCTTCAAATTTACTCTCCGAGTTTAATCCTGTCAGTGTTTCTCAGCTAAAACATTTAACGGGTAAAACTCAGTTACATAAAGATTGGAACGTTTAGTGTGGGTGCCCAGCTTGGGCTAAATACATCACACATACATATAAACCAATTTCACAATCATCCTACGACCTAGCCTACGTCCTTACCACCACAGCATTACAGCATCAAATAAGTTATTTTATACAACAGAGTATGTATATCTATTAAGTGAAATGATTTAAGCTTGAGTAACCGTATAGTATCAAAAACATATGGATGAGAAGACAACCATTGGCGCAGAATTTTAATACATACTATTTTAAACAAACGCCCAGCATTTGACCAGTAGAGACAGTGTCACCTTAAAAACCAGGAACGAAGGATCCACAAGAACTTCCAGTTTGTTAAATAAAAACTTTTATGCAACTATTGGAATCAAAACATAACGTAGATATTCTCGCCATAAGACATATATATATATATTATACACCAATGTTAAATTCCAGCCCTTATAATGAGAAGATTCTAAGAAATAGAATTAGAATGCAATTTGGTTACACTTTGGGAGAAACCCAAATGGGAGCGTTAAACGCCATGTCCAATTACAAGTAAAACATCGAAGCACAACCCTACTTCACACTAAAAAAGAACCAAGGCTGTGGCATTATAGCCATTAAAAAGGGCTTCACAATCTCGAGAAGAAAACTAATCAAAGTAACTAAGACATTAATGCAACCAGCAAGTTTAAGCACTGTCAAAACACTTGTACCCAAGAGCTGACCAGGGAAACGGCGAGCAAGGCCCGAGGCTTACCTTGTGGGTCAAAATAAAAAATGTTCTACATCCACCCCTCCATGCCATCCACAAACCGAGAGCGTAGGAAAAATCCTCCTGTCATGAATGTGCACATAGTTATAAGCTATACGTATAAAATGGCAATTGGAAGATGATTCAAACAAATGTTGAGCTAACAATCTTACCTCAGTAACTTCGTTTGTAGTCGAGAACAGAATGACGCCTGAAGCTTCATAGAGTAGCTAGCATAGTCAAGAGTACCTTAGGTTCTTCATGGTTAAATCTCAGTTTAAGATTGGTGCAGGGTTTCCATGGCAGCCGAGCGAGAGCTCGGCTCTCCCAAAACCCTGTGTGAATGACCAACTCCCTTACATATAGCGAGGGTTTAGTGTTGAGCCTTCTGACAAGGGCAGCTCACATGAAGGCATTAATTACGCCAGTTGGCTTCCACTTGGTATTAAAGTTTCAAAAACCCATTTGTTATAGTTTGGAGCACCCTCATTCCTTTGAACCGATGGTAAAACAAAAACCATGGTACAATAACATTATATATATATATAGATATCAAACCTTAGCATTAAATCGTATTAAGCTAGGACCCTTCTTCCCTAGTGGAGTTAGGTTGGTTCCATAGATCATCACCCACATGTTTCACAAGTAGTTTTACAGGTTGGTTACATGGAGGACAAACCATGACCTTTTAAGTCTTCACACAAGAGACATAAACCTGTAACCTGTGCAAGGAGTCGATATGCTTTAGCTTCAAAAGCTAAGTAAGGCTCGGGGCTTTCCCGAAGAACCCTTGTCGCAACATCAAGAAAATAATCAAGTAGCAAAACAAGTTATCATAGAGATAAATAAGAAACGACTTTTACCAAAACAGTCATGTAAACGTTCTAGTCACAAATTTAAGAGATCATGACCATGTTAGAAAAGTTTGGGTATTGTGATAGGTTATGACTGTAACAATCATTAAACAAACAACTCTGCAAGTAAACAATATTTAATAAATACAACGTAGTGAAACAAAAGACTATTTAATGAGAATGTGTGTCATCGTTAGGATGTGTGCATATACATTTTTACCTAGTAATTTTATATTGTGTACCATACAGAAAGAAAAAATAAATAAATAAATAAATAAAAATAAAAATAAAAATAAATAAATAAATAAATAAAAATAAAAATAAATAAATAAATAAATAAAATAAAATTCTTTTGTGAAATTTGAGGGTTATTACATATGGTATCAGAGATATGTTACAGCACTTGGCCTGAGTCGGCTCAAACATTTCCGCTATTATTAAAGATTTTAAACTAATGGAATATTTTTGTATTTGTTTTGTACTTTTACTAATGTCAGGTATTAGGAAATGAACTGTGTTGTTCATGGAGAAATAGCAAAATTTCGAATTCCTGAAGAGACACCCCCTCGAGGAATGAAAGATGCTGGAGGAAGCAATCTTTGGGTGTAGTTAAATGAAAGCAGAGATAATAATCCAGCTGAATTACAACAAAACGTTGAAGAATTAAGGGCAGAATTAAAAAGAGTAAGGGAGGAAAATGAAAGAATAATGAAGGCTCAAGAAGAATTGAATACTATTTTACTGGCCAAAATACATAGTAATGAGAAGGATAAACATACAAACACTAAGGAGGATAAGGCAGCCACACCCCCTCAATATAAAGGGAGAAAACTGGACTTTTCCAGCCATAGAGCTGAAACGTCCAGTGAGGAATCATTGAAGCAAGAACATCAAGACTTTAGTGAAAGTAGTGACCAACATAAAAGTAAAAGGAAGTACAGACCATATGAGGAAATTTCGGGGGAATTCAAGAATATCAAACCTCCCATGTTTAATGGTGAAATTGAAAAAGGTGAAGAAGTTGAACCCTGGTTATCAGGCATGAAGAAATATTTTCAGATCTACAACTATTCTGATGAACTTAAGGCAAAAATGGCCATATACAACTTAAGCGGGAAGGTTGATATATGGTGGCAACACATCAAGAAAGTGAAAGGCATAAAATAACTAAGGGTAAATTGGAAAACCTTTAAAAAGTTATTTAAAGAGAAATATCTTTCAGAACAATTTTATGAAGAAAAGTCACAAGAATTTTACGAGTTAAGATTAGGAGCCATGAGTATGAAAGAGCTCTGCAGTAAATTTATGAGTCTACTCTGTTATGTGCCTTACATAGTATAAGAAAATCAAAAAATACAGAGTTTCCTCAGTTGTCTACCCACTTCGTTCAAAGAACGAATTGAATTTGATAAACCAAAAACATTGGAGGAAACAATGAGGAAGGCGAACTACTGCTATGAACAGAAAAATAACAAAAGAGAAAGCATGCCAAGCTGGAATGTAAAGAAACAGGATAACTTCCAGAAAAACAACAACTATAAATTTCACCGAAATACTAGAAGTAATTACAGGGGATATCAGGGTAATAATCACATAAATTACAAACCCCAACCCCCTTCCATAAGAGAAAGAGAACCCTTTAATAAGAATGTTGCTCAGAAAGAATCACCAAAATGTTGGGAATGTGGTGACCCACACTATTTTAAGGACTACCCTAAAAGAAACAAAACTTTTAATAAGGTTCACTCTCTTCAAGAGGCAATCCCAGTTGGAGATACAGCAAGGAGCATGCCCAGAATCAATGCTCCACTGGATAATCAACAGGAAGATCACCAAGCATCAATGGTTGAAATTCAAGGTATGTTAAAGGATCATCCTATTTCTATATTGATTGATCCGATTGCAAGCTTAAGTTATGTAACACCCAGAATTGTAGAATTATGTAAACTAGTACCTGAAAAATTCGAAAATCGTGGTTGGTACAGTTAGCTACAAGTACTAAACTCAAGGTCACTAGTCCTATTAAAAATTGTGAAATTTTGATGAATGAGTTAAATACATGTGCAAATCTGAATATTTTACCTTTAGGTTCTTATGATTTGTTGATTGGAATGGACTGGTTAGAGGAGCATAAGGTTATATTAAATTGTTTTGATAAAACTTTCACCTGCACAGATAAATTAGGAAATGCAGTTAAAGTGACAAGAATCCCCAGAAAAATCACTCTTAGAAAAATAACAGCTCTACAGATGAAAAGATCTGTGAGAAAAGGATGTAAGGTATTTGTTGTTTACATGATGGATAGCAGGGAATCAGAAAGTAAACTTAATTTAGATGATATACCAATTTTACAAGAATTTAAAGACATATTTCAAGAATAAATTGAGGAACTGCCTCCTAAAAGATATATAGATTTCACGATTGATCTAATACCAGAATTAGTACCAGCATCGAAGGCTCCATACAGAATGAATGTAATTGAACTGACGGAATTAAAAACACAGTTACAAGAACTTTTAGATAAGAAATACATATGACCCAGTGTTTCCCCTTGGGGAGCACCGGTTTTATTTGTAAAGAAAAAGGACAGAACCTTAAGGTTATATGTAGATTACAAACAATTGAATAAAATGACTATAAAGAACCGATATCCTTTACCCTGGATAGACGATTTGTTCGATCAACTCCAAAGGGCAACAGTTTTCTCAAAAATAGATTTAAGGTTCGGTTACCATGAGGTACTGATCACTGATGAAGACATTTATAAAAATTCCTTTAGAACTCGTTATGGTCATTACGAGGTCGTTGTAATGCCTTTTGGTTTAACCAACCCACCTACAGCCTTCATAAGTCTAATGAATAATATTTTTAATTCCTATTTGGATAAATTTGTAGTTTTCTTCATTGACAACATATTGATTTATTCAAAGAACGAACAGGAGCACAAAGAACATTTAAGAATAGTATTGAAAGTTTTAAGAGAACAAAAATTGGTTGCTAAGTTCAGCAAGTGCGACTTTTACAAGGACATAATTGATTATCTAGGGCACGTAGTGTCTAAAGATGGAATTTCGTCCGACCCCGATACAATTAAGTCCATCATGGAATGGTTGGTACCTAAAAATGTAACCGACATAAGATCTTTTATGGGGATGACGGGTTACTATCGGAAATTCATAGAAGGATTTTCGAAAATAGCTTATCCCATAACCTCACTACAAAAGAAAGTAAAAGGTTTGACTGGAACGAAAAATGTATGGAAAGCTTTAATAAACTAAAACATCTTTTAACTACTACTCTTATACTAAAAATTGCCGACCCGTCCAAATATTTCATCACGTGCACTGATGCATGCAATGAAGGATTAGGGAGAGTATTAACTCAAGAAAACCATGTAATAGCTTATGAATCCCGAAAATGAAAAGAACATGAGAAAAATTATGCTACACGTGATCTGGAACTTGCTGCAATTATTCATGTCTTAAAAATGTGGCGACACTACTTAATCAGAAGGAAATTTTTACTTATGTCAGATAATGTAAGCCTAAAATACTTGTTTGACCAACATAGTTTAAATGCTAGACAAACTAAGTGGTTGTCCTTTTTAAGCGAATACAACTTTGAAATAAAACATATAAAGGGTAAAGAAAACAAAGTTGCATACGCTTTAAGCCGTCATGCAAACTTGTTGTATGCACGCAGTAATTATGAATATGATCTGGAAAAACAGATTTTAAACGTGGAAAATTTTGATAAAGAATACCAAATTTTAAAGAAGAAAACTGTTGAAAACGAAAGTAATGAGTTAAAGACTTATTTCCATATTAATGAAAGAGGATTATTGTTGTTTAAAAGAATACTTTACATACCCAATTCTGCAGAAATCAAGTTAATTGTTTTAAATGAATTGCATAAGCAACCTTATTCAGGGCACCCAAGGTATCAAAAGATGGTTACCATGATTAGGAAGGATTTGTTTTGGCCAAACATGAAGAAGGAAGTAGCAGAATACTTAGCTCGTTGCTTAGTATGCTAGCAAGTCACGGTTGAAAAAGAACACCCCCAGAAATATGGCATTACTTAGAATACAACTGAAGATTTCTAGTTCTAAAACCCTAAATCCATATAGTCTACAGTTTAAATAAAATAGGCATTACATTCCATTGAGCACATATTTCTACATTCAAAGGTATAGTTAATCATAAGGACAAGCAGTAAAGCGATCATTTAGAAAACGTAGTCATCGACTTATTATAGCCGTAAGGACAACGCATATTGGGTGGAGGTTCTTCAAATTTACTCTTCGAGTTCAATCCCGTGAGGGTTTCTCAGCTAAAACATTTAAGGGGTAAAACTCAGTTACATAAAGATTGGAACGTTTACTGTGGGTGCCCAGCTTGGGCTAAATACATCACACATACATATAAACCAATTTCATAGTCATCCTACAACCTAACGTGCGTCCTTGCCACCACATCGTTATAGTATCGAATAAGTTATTTTATACAACAGAGTATGCATATCTATTAAGTGAAATTATTTAAGCTTGACTAACAGTACAGTATCAAAAACGTATAGATGAGAAGACAGCCATTGGCGCATAATTTGAATACAGACTCTTTTAAACAAACGCCCATCATTTGACCAGTAGAGACAGTATCACCTTAAAAACCAGGAGCGAAGGATCCACAAGAACTTCCAGCTTGTTAAATAAAAACTTCTATGCAACTATTGGAATCAAAACATAGCGTAGATCTTCTCGCCATAAGCCATATATATATATTATACACCAATGCAAAATTCCAGCCCTTATAATGAGAATCTTCCACGGGGGATTCACTCAATAAACTATTATCATAGCACGTTCGTTCGTGGCATATGAAACAATACCCTTAATTTCATTAAATATTGGAAAAATACCTTCCAAAAATGTTTTTTTAACCCCCTCCTAATATGTCTTCCCAATTTAAAAAAACACCTATTTTCACTAGATATTGTAGGTATCAATTTTTTCATTAACATTTTTTATACCCCTTTATATTTCTACCTAGTATATTGATATGATACCCCTCTTATGACCCCACATGCATTCTACAATGCACCTTGCTTCTTTCGATGTATATTGTGGATGCACATTACTTCACCCACAATTAAATTACTCAACCACATATCATTATGATTTGCAACATCTAATGGTCTAATGAAGAGATAGGAGATCACTTCTTGTATGTCACTAGAGCCAATGCACATAGTACAACATTTAGATTGCATGTTACAGTGAACCCCAATCGCTGACTAAGCCTGTTGTGGGCTAGGTATCCAAGTCCCCAGGGCCTGTAACAAGCTATAGGAGGTTGACTAAACCTCTGAAGGCCTGTAATAGGCACGAGTGGTTGGGTATTCAATCCCCCAAGGCCTATTGAGGGCCTATAATAGGCCCTGGAGGCTTAGAGCCTCCCAAGGCTATTGGTAACAATTGGCTGAGTGCTATTGGTAACAATTGGTTGTTAATGACCACTGTCTCTCAACTATGAGCAACTGGAAACCCACTTCACCACGAAACCCCCTGGCCTCAAGCATGCCTCAAGACGTGATTCCTTGCGTACTGGTAAGCCCAAGCCTTTCCTCAACCCGATTGCTCATCCGACCGTGATCCCGCCATCTCCATTTGGCGGATATTTGTCAGCCCGCCCATATAAAAAAGACCCCAAAGTATTTTTGTATTGTTACATTAAATAAAAAAACCCTTTGCCCCTTAATATATAAGCAATATAATTTTTAGGTTTTCATGAATATTTAATACCGCAATATGAATGAACGCGGGTACTATATTGCCTTCTAGTGAAGCCCCCGTGGAAGCTTCTAAGAAATAGAATTAGAATGCAATTTGGTTACACTTTGGGCGATATCCCAATGGGAGCGTTAAACGCCATGTCCAGTTACAAGTAAAAAGCTGAAGCACAACCCTACTTCACGCCCAAAAAGAACCAAGGTTGTGGCATTATAGCCATTAAAAAGGGCTTCACAATCTCGAGAAGAAAATCCATCAAAATAACTAAGGCATTAATGCAACCAACAAGTTTAAGCACTGTCGAAACACTTGTACTCAAGAGCTGACCAGGGAATCGGCAGGCAAGGCCTGAGGCTTACCTTGTTTTTCAAATATTAGATAACAAGATTACACAACAAGATTAGATATATATACTTTCAAATATTACACAACTAAATGAAAACATATTCTACTTAAGAAGTTTGACTTTGCCACGAGTGGATACTTTCCCGTCTCTATCACGGTTTTCAAATATTACACGACGAGATGCTATTTATATGGTTGCTCAGCCATACACGAGGATATATTTTCCATATCCACATGATTGACAACGAGCTAATGAAGTATTAATAGAAGTATTAGCATATTTATTTTAGCGTGAAAGATTTGAGTTTGTCATTATTATTTGTATGAAGAGAGCTTTTCGCTTTTGAATAAATTAATAGAAATAGTTACATTTAAGATAGATTTATTATTTTTGTTCATTTATTTTTTATTATAATTATTAATTTTTATAGTTTTTTATTGGTATATATTTCAATTTATGGTTCTTAATACGTTTACCCAATTCATTCTTCACCATGGATTTTCCATTTAACCTAATATGTTAGGTTAATAAATTAAATTGAAAAATATAAAAATGAAAAATTATAAAAATTAATGATGGAATTTGACGGGTCCTCACGACGCAATTTAATCGTGAGAAAATAACTTAAATAAACAAAAAAACGTTTAAGAATTTACCTCTTACCATCAATTAGGTCGGTTATTTGAACTTTCTACCTTAATAAAAACTAATAATAACAATAAAAAAATAGATCAACATAAATAATAAATTTATCTTAAATCTAACTTTATTTCTATCAATTTATTCAAAAGCGAAAAGCTCTCTTCAAACAAATAATTATGACAAACTCAAATCTGTCATACTAAATTAAATATGCTTTAATACATCATTAGCCTATTATCAATCACGTATTTATGAAAAATTTATCTTAAATCTGACTTTATTTCTATTAATTTATTCAAAAGCGAAAAGCTCTCTTCAAACAAATAATTATGACAAACTCAAATCTGTCATACTAAATTAAATATGCTTTAATACATCATTAGTTCATTATCAATCACATATTTATGGAAAATAGAAAGTATCTATTTGTGGTAAAGTCAAATACGTTACCAAAACTCATCATAAAGTCCAAACCTTAGAATAAATATACTACTCCCTTCCCATCATTAATATAATTTTCAAATATTCCAAAACAAGATTTTTTATATCCACATGATTGATAACGAATATTAATAGAAATATTACCATATTTTTATTTTATTATGAAAGATTTGAGTTTGTCATAATTATTTGAATGAAAAGCGCTTTTCGATTTTGAATAAATTAATAGAAATGGAGTTAGATTTAAAATAGATTTAGCATTTATGTTGATTTATTTTTTATTATAATTATTAATTTTTATAGTTTTTCATTTTTATATCTTTTAATTTAATATATTAATATAACATGTATGAAAAGCGCTTTTCGATTTTGAATAAACTAATAGAAATAGAGTTAGATTTAAGATAGATTTAGCATTTATGTTGATATATTTTTTATTATAATTATTAATTTTTGACAAACTTTCTATAGTAGTCGGTAAGTCCTAGAAACCTGCACAAGCTTTTGAGGGCTTCGAGGCATGGAAGTCTTATATAGCTACAACTTTCTTGGGGTCCACACATGCTCCAACCTAGCTTACAATATGGTCAATATATTCAACCTCAACAACCCCAAAAGCACTTTTGGAACTTTCCACAAATAAATGGTAATTTCTTAATAATTGCAAGGCATCATTAACATGCTCCAAATGGGATTCCCATGTGGTGTTGTACGCCACGATATCGTCAAAGAAAACCAACAAAAAATGGCAAAGGAAGGGTTGAAATATCTTGTCCATGCGGCTATGAAAGGTGGATCGTGCATTGGGGCATGACTAAGAACTTATAATGACCGTCATGGGTGTGAAAAGTTGCCTTTGAGATCTCGGCTTCTTTCATCTGAATTTGGTGGTAGTTAAACCTAAGGTCAAGTTTAGTGAAGAGGTAGGTTCCATGAATATCATCCAACATATCATCAATGACTAGAATATGGAATTTATCCTTGATAGTTAACTTATTGAGAACCTGAAAATATCAACACATGCACCAGGAGTCTTGTCTTTTAAGACCATAGCCATCAGTGATGAATAAGGTCTTGTGCTAGGGTGAATGATGCCATCCTTCAAAAATTCCAAGATGATCTATTCTACTTTATTCTTTTGGGAAAAAGCGTGCCGATAAAGGTATACATTGGGGGGTTGACTATCAAAAATTAAGGGAAACCCACGATCGCGCTCCCCTCATGCTAGTGGTAAACCATTGGGTGTGTCAAAAACTTGTTGATATTTAGAGAAAATCAGTGGCAAGTTGGGGTGAATATATTATGGAGGTGTGTGCATGACCTAGATGGAACTGAATTGAGCAATGATACATGAGTGACCTTTCCTTAATAGCTTGTCCATACAATTGGAGGCAAAAAATTTTAAAGAACTTGAATGAAACCCTTTGAGATGATGTGTGTGCCCTTCCTTGGTGAAGCTTATATGCACTTCCTTGAAATATATAGTGATCGTTCCCAGGGTCCTTATCCATTCTACCCCTAGTACTACATTACAACCACCCATTTCAATAATGAACATGTGGGTTTTGAGATGATAGTCACCCATTTGTAGCTTCACATTTTCACATTGATCCCCAAATTTCATCATATCACCATTTGCTATCATAATAGGCCTAAAATAGCAATGGATTTCTCAATCAATCTCCAATGAATAAAGTTGTGGGTGCTTCCACTGCTAATTAAAACAATTACTTTGCGATGATTGATGTAGCCTATCAACTTCAATGTTTGGGGTGTTGATAAACCTGATAAGGCATGGTCCAAAATTTGGGGTTCCTCCTCATGAGGTTGCAAGGTGTGCTCTTCTACCATGGGTGGAAGAGTCTCATCCCTTTTTGGTTCTTGAGTTACATCCATGTTGATATCATGTGGTTGCTCATGTGGGAGGACATTTATTTGGAATAATTTGTTTTCTCTGCACGTATTCCCCGAGAAATATTTTTCATCATAGTTATAGTTAAGTTTAAGGTGTTGATGTTCAACAATTTCATCATGAGATAACTTTTGGACTCTTAATGGTGGTGTGATCGAAGTGTTTCAAGTAGGAACCATGGGAGTGCTAGAAGTGTGAGTTGAAAAGGAAGGTCTTTTGGGTTGGGCATTGATCGCCATTTCAACTTCTCAAGTTTTATCACAAGCTTTGATCCAAGTTGAGGGACACTTCATAATGACATGTGATCGAACCGCCTCCTTGAGTGTCACATCCCCACCCATCAATCCGACCAGCGGATGTGATATGAACGATTTATGTTCGATTTATGTTGTTCTAATTTTTTCCCCATGGGCATAATACACAATTTATGACCCATAAAAAAATGCATGTGCAAATACATAATTTAAAACACAACAAAAATAATTCTATCCACACACATCATGCATATACCATCATAATTGTCATTGGCATAACACCAAAAATACTACATGTTCTAATACAACAGTAAATTAACAAGTAAATAGTTATCTTTCATTAAATTTTCCCAAGCAACTGGCTATCGAAGAGAAATGTTCCACCCAACCATAGGCACTCTTTCCATCAATTAATCTCTCGATTGAGAGGCCACCCCCGAGCTGGGCTATGTATACACTAAGGAGGAACTACACCAGGCTCACTCATAGCCACACACAGTCAATTCTAAGGATAAGTCAACATAGCATCTAGGTCTATCAATCATGTAGAGAGACGAAGAAGGAGAATGTTAAGTGAGTGAGCTCAACCACATATCTATAGGAATCTCAATTGGCTTAAGCTAGCCTTGGCACCCACATTACCTACCACACCCAACACAAGGAAGGCCCTCTTCTCTGCTACACAGTCCCTCAGGCACCCCTTCCCTCTAGTGTTATTCAGGGTGGGAATAGAAAGGTCCAAGTTGCTAAGCCTTTAAAGATTTATTACCATCACTAGGTTTATCAACTTCAAACCTTTGGTCTCTTTTGACACTCTCGAATTCACCCCAAGGTTGATATCTATGTATCCCCCACTAGATTCACAACCCACATGAATTTATGGGCATTCTTTACACTCTAAAACATGACTTTTCCTTTAGTTGGGATTTTTGTTCTCTTCACTGTTGGGAATGCATAACTCGTATCTTAAACCCGTATCTATCTTAAACCAGCATAGATCCATCTTAAACCTGTATCTATCAAGCACCGAGAGGGATCCCATTTCTTGAGGTGTATTTTTTTTTTAAATTTAAACTCAAGAAATTTGATCTCTCTTGATTGATAAATCCAGGTTTAAGTTTTAAGTTTTTATTTTATAAACAAACATCTATTTCTTAATCACTTTTCATAATATTTTATTTTATGAACCAACATGGATTTTTTTAAATACTTTCCATAATTTTTTATATTATGAGCCGACATGAATTTTTTTAATTATTTTGTTAGTAACAAATGTTACAACATCTCCCCCATACTAGGCTGTAGAGAACCTCGTTTCTCTCGGTACAAAAGCGAAAAGCTCTATGCTGGTTTAAGATGGATCTAAGTTGGTTTATTCAAAAGCGAAAAGCTCTCTTCAAACAAATAATTATTACAAACTCAAATCTATCATACTAAATTAAATGTGATTTAATGCTTCATTAGCTCGTTATCAATCACGTGGTTATGGAAAATATATGTTGGTGATGGAGCCTAATCTCCAGATTCAGAGATATTATTATTCAGCCGTGTCTGTACCCAGGTTTGGTTATGATCCCAGCACGACCCTAGGGGGTCCGGGGTATTTTACCATTGTATTTCCCTTATAAAAGAAAGACATTGTAACACGGATAGTGTTGATGTATTAGGTTTTATGCATTGTAAAGATCTCTGAGATTGGTGAAGAGAGACTGTGAGATAGTGAAGAGGAAGTGCAGCGGCTGTGCTGCGGGTTGTATCCCTTCACTTTGTTGGACGGTATAATAAAAGGACTGGCAACTTCAGTGTGGACATAGCCCAAGTTGGGTGAACCACGATATATCTGTGTCTCTCTTGTAATGTGTATGTGTGATTATATTTGTATTTCTATTTATTGTTATTGCTCTGCGATCCTGTTTTTCTAACAATTGGTATTAGAGCAATGCCAGAAGAAGGAAATTTTAAGGTCAAGAAGTTTAATGGCCAAAAATTCTAGTTATAGAAGATGCAAATGGAGGACTATCTGTACCAAAAAGATCTATTCCTACCATTAGGAGGAAGAGCAAAGCAGCTGACGGCTATGAAGGACGAAGAATGGGAGGTTCTTGACATAAAGGCTCTAGGAACAATATGGCTGAGCCTAGCTTCGTCGGTGGCTTTCAATATCTCAAAATAAATGACAATGGAGGGTTTGATGAGCGCATTGGGTAAGCTGTATGAAAAACTCTCGGCCTCCAACAAGGTATTTCTAATGAAGCGTTTATTTAATATGAAGATGTATGAAGGTGGATCTGTTACTGATCATTTAAATGAGTTTAATACAGTTACAAATCAACTAAGTTCTGTAAGTGTGAACTTTGATGATGAGGTTAGGGCTCTTCTAATCTTGTGTTCATTGCCAGAAAGCTAGAATAGCTTGGTCATGGCTGTAAGTAACTCTGTCTCTGGTTCAAACACCTTGAAATTTGATGGTGTTATTCTTAGCGAGGAAATGTGAAGAAAAAGCACAAGTGAGACATCAAGTAATGCATTGACCATGGAGACTAGGGGAAGACAAAAGGAGAGAGGAAAGAGCCAAGGTAATCGTGGGAAGTCTAAAATGGGCAGATCCAAGTCCAGACTGGGAAAGATAGAGTGTTGGAACTGTGGAAAGAAAGGACATTTGAAGAAAGACTGCAGATTTCTAAAGAAGAAAGGAGATGCACAGAAGGAAACTACCCAGGAAGCAAATGTAGCAGGTGATGTGTTACAATATGCTTTGATTCTTGCATTAGATAATACTAGTGATTATTGGGTAGTAGATTCAGGGGCTTCATGTCATGCTACACCCCATAGGAAATACTTTCATGATTATGTTCTAGGCAATTTTGGACATGTTTTATTGGGTGATGATGAGCCATGTAAAATTGTTGGAATGGGTAAGGTATGGATCAAAGTTAAGAATGGAACTGATTGGTTGTTAAAAGATGTTAGGCATATTCCTGCTATGAAAAGAAATCTGATCTCAACAGGGCAGTTGGGAGATGGCGGTTGTCTATCTAAATTTGGAGAAAAGTGGTGGAAGATCACTAAAGGATCAATGGTGATAGCGAAAGGAGACATCATAGGTACGTTGTATTTATATCCTCATAATACTAACCATTCTATCTCTTTAGTTTCCACAGGAACATATACAACATTCTAGCATCATAGGCTTGGCCACATGAGTGAGAACGTGATGCAGATTCTCCACTCAAGGAAGTTGCTGCCAGATTTGGAGCAGGTAAGTTTGAAATTCTGTGAGAACTGTGTTTATGGAAAACAGAGAGAGTCAGATTTCTCAGGGTTGGGAAATAGAAGAAGAATGAAAAGTTAGAGCTAGTGCATACAGATGTATGGGGACCGGCTCAGGTACAATATCTTGGTGGCTCTCATTATTATGTTACATTTATTGATGATGCAACTAGGAAAACTTGGGTTTATTGCATTAGATAGAAATCTGATGTGTTTGCTACTTTTAAGAAGTGTAAATATTTGGTTGAGAATGAGACAGGAAAAAGGTTGAAGTGTCTCAGATCTGATAATGGAGGTGAGTATTGCGGAAAGGAGTTTGATAGTTACTGTTCATACCATGGGATTCGTAGAGAGAAGACAGTCCCAGGAACACCACAAGAAAATGTTGTGTCAAAAAGAATGAACAGAACGATCATGGAGCGTGCAAGGTGTATGAGATTGCATGCAGGGTTTCCCTTACAGTTTTTGGCCAATGCTGTAAATACTGTTGTTTATTTAATAAACAGAGGACCTTCAAGTGCTTTGGATGGTGGTATTCTAGAGGAGGCATGGACAGATAAAAAGGTAAACTACTCATTTCTGAGAACGTTTGGTTGTGAATCATTTTTCCATATTGATAAAGAAAATAGAACAAAGCTTGAACCTAAATCCAAGAAATGTACCTTTATTGGATATGGGGTTGATGATTTTGGTTATCGTTTATGGGATTATGAAAATGACAAAATCATTAGAAGTAGAGATGTTATATTCAATGAAAAGGTCATGTATAAAGATTAGTTGCAGGGAAAGAAATAGGAAAATGAAAACATAGAGTACACAGTACTTGATGAAATTATAGAAAATGAAGTTCCAAAGGTGACAGAAAATCAAGAACAACAGCAAGTGCCTGAAACTCCTACAACTGCAAGAAGATCTACCAGATTAAATAGACTCCCTGAACAATACTCTCCTTCAATGTATTATTTGTTGATGACTGATGCTGGTGAACCAGAATGTTATGAAGAAGCAATGCAGGTGGAAACTAGAAAGAAGTGGGAGCAAGGCATGAATGAGGAGATGGACTCATTGGTAGGAAACCAGACTTGGGATTTGGTTCATTTGCCTGCTGGTAAAAGAGCATTGCAAAACAAATGGATTTACAGGTTGAAGGAAGAAGAAGGAGGCAAGAAGTGGTACAAGGAAAGACTTGTTGTAAAGGGGTTTGCACAGAAGAAAGGTATAGATTTTGATGAAATATTTTCTCCTGTTGTTAAGATGACTTCAATTAGGACTATCTTAAGTCGAGTGGCGGTAGAAGATTTGCATCTTGAACAGTTAGATGTAAAAACAACCTTTCTCCATGGGGATTTGGAGGAAGAGATATATATGCAGCAGCCACAAGGGTATGAGGTCAAAGGTAAGGAGAACTTGGTATGTAGGTTGAAAAAGAGTTTGTGTGGCTTGAAGCAAGCTCCAAGGCAATGGTATTTAAAATTTGACAGGTTTATGACAAAACAAGGTTATAGTAGATGTCATTCTGACCACTGTGTTTATTTCAAGAAGCTAGACAATGAAAGATATATTATCTTGTTAATGTATGTGGATGACATGCTTGTTGCAGGGTCTAACATGTAGGATATAAATGTACTCAAAAGGAAGCTAGCTAATTCATTTGCAATGAAGGATTTGGGTGCTACAAAGCAAATCCTTGGTATGAGAATAACGAGAGATAGGAAAAATCACAAATTGACATTGTCTCAGAGTGAGTACATACAAAAGGTGTTGGAGAGGTTCAGAATGCAGAATGCAAAACCAGTAAGTACACCTTTGGCTAGACATTTCAATCTAAGTAAGGAAATGTGTCCCAAGAGACAGGAAGAGACAGATTGCATGTCCAAGATTCCCTATCAATCAGCAATTGGCAGTTTGATGTATGCGATGGTGTGCACAAGACCAAATATTGCACAAGCAGTGGGATTTGTGAGCAGATATATGAACAATCTAAGTAAAGAACATTGAAAGGAAGTACAGTGGATTCTCAGGTATTTGAGAGGTACTACCACTTAGGCATTATGTTTTGGAGGTTCAGACACTGTTCTACAGGGATATGTTGATGCAGATATGGCAGGTGATAAGGATAGCAGGAGGTGCACCACAAGGTATGTGTTTACTGTAGGTGGAACAACAATAAGTTGGATTTCGAAACTACAGAAGGTTGTTTCACTTTCAACAACAGAAGCAGAGTATGTTGCTGTTACAGAGGTTGGTAAAGAGATGATTTCGTTGCAGAGGCTTATGGAGGAGTTGGGTAAGAAGTAGAAGGATAGCAAGTTGTACAGTGACAGCCAAAGTGCCATTCATCTTGCAAAGAACTCAACATTCCATTCCAGGACTAAACATATACAACTCAAGTACCATTTCATACACTCTGTTCTGGAAGATGAACTGTTGAAGCTGGAAAAGATACACACTAGCCAGAATCCTGCAGACATGTTCACAAAGTTAGTGACCAGAGAGAAACTGAGTTCTTGCTTGGTTTTCAGTTGTCCTTCTAGCATGAAGGTGAAGATAAGAAAGTTTCCAAGTCCAAGGTCTAGCAAGTGCAGCAGCGGTGGAGTTGTTGTGATTAGTCTCCAAGTGGGAGATTGTTGGTTATGGAGCATGATCTCCAGATTCAGAGATATTATTATTCAGCCGTGTCTGTACCCCAGGTTTGGTTATGATCCCGGCACAACCCTAGGGGGGTCTGGGGTATTTTCCCATTGTATTTCCCTTATAAAAGAAAGACATTGTAACACGGCTAGTGTTTATGTATTAGGTTTTATGCATTGTAAAGATCTCTGATATTGGTGAAGAGAGACTGTGAGACAGTGAAGAGAAAGTGCAACAGCTGTGCTGCAGGTTGTATCCCTTCACTTTGTTGGATAGTAAAATAAAAGGACTGGCAACTTCAGTGTGGACGTAGCCCAAGTTGGGTGAACCACGATATATCTGTTTCTTTCTTGTAATGTGTATGTGTGATTATATTTGCATTTCTGTTTATTTTTATTGCTCTGCGATCCTGTTTTTCTAACAATATATCCTCGTGTATGGCTGAGAAAAAATATAAATAGTATCTCGTCGTGTAATATTTGAAAACGATTTTAGTGACGGGAAAGTATCTACTTGTGGCAAAGTCAAACACGTATACTGATAATAAAGTTCATGGATATCCTAAGTAGTTCATGGTTGTATATCCTAAGTAGAAAACCTATTTTATGATATCCATGAACTTTATTATTAGAATATGTCGGGGGTAGATACTTCAGGAGTATATGATGAATCTATTTATGGATTTAAAAATACAATTTAAATATGTAAAATTTTGGATTTTACCAAAAAAAAATATTGCTACCAAAACCCACCATAAAGTTCAAAACGTAGAATAAATAGACTACTCCCTTCCCACCACTAATATAATTTTCAAATATTCCACAACAAGATTTTCCATATCCACATGATTGATAACGAATATTAATAGAAGTATTACCATATTTTTTATTTTATTATGAAAGATTTGAGTTTGTCACAATTATTTGTATGAAAAGCACTTTTCGATTTTGAATAAATTAATAGAAATATGTTGATGTATATGTAACTTCAGAATGTATTTCAGTTATATATTTATTGTACCCTTATAGAGATGTGTTATTCCTCTATAAGAAAGTGTCGTCATTTGTATTGACAAGTGTCGCAAGTATGTTAACTTGTTGATGGGTTATTAGACCACCTTGTAAGGGGTCGACCCGAATTTATGTAATATGAAGTTATTGTACCTAGCTAGACAAGTCGGCCCCATAAGGTTATTGGGAAAACATGACAAGTATAAATAGAGATCGGGAGATCTCTATTTGGATCACTCAGAACTCGCACTTCCTTCACTCCGAAACTGGCGTACATGTGAGGAGGAGGACCTACTACTAAGGAGTCTATCTCTTGTACTTTGGTTGAGCTATTGCTCTATCTATCTCTAAGGAAGTTGTGGGGTTTTTCACCTTAGGGTTTTCCCCACGGAAACTCTGTGTGTCTATTGTCTCTCATGCTTTTGCTTCTTGTGATGATTGACATGCTTGTTATGACTGATATGCATTGATATACTATACATGTTATTTTATCAGTAAAGATCCTAGAGTATTGTGAATTAATGCTCAAAATTTAACATGGTATTAGAGCTAACCTGAGAAGAAGACATTGTGCAGTATCGGAAACTAGGGTTTCTTGTTTATTGGGTTTCTCTCAACAGATTTTGGAAAAGAAGTATAGTAGACTGACTCTACTCATCAAGGAGAATCTATTTGTCCAATCATAATTCAATTCTGAGCATTTTCAGTTTTGGCCCTAAAAATTAGGGTTTTCACACAAATAGGAATTTCTGAAATCTGAAGACATAGTTGGAAGCTCCTTGGAAAAATCGAAGTTTAGAGATTTGGATCGATATTTTTGGTTGGGTAGATCTCCAGGAAACTCAAACCCTAATTCAGGGTCCTCCCTAGTGAACCTAGGAAGACAAAAAGGCATTTATGAAGGGTGAAGCTTTGCAAATCTCAAATTCTGAATACACCAGGCTGATCAAATCATCAAGGCGCATCTTTCTATCCTTTCAAAAATTTGAAATTCACATTTTGAATTTTTAGGGTTTTTTCGACAAACCCTAATCCAGGACCAAATCCAGTTTTCAGCAAATCAAGTGGTAAGACCTAAATCTTTTCTATTTCCATTTGAATTAGTCCTTAAAAATGTCTCACCACACCAAGCTTGAGGACAAGCCTGAAGGAGCTGATAACTTTTGAGCCTAGTAGTATAGGATTGGGTTAATCCTGGAAGAGAATTAATCCTGGAAGAGAATGAGTTGGACTCATATGTAAAGGAAGACATCCCTACTCCAGAGGATGAAGAGGCTAAAATATTGCATAAGAAGAACTTGGTCAAGGCAAAGAGAATCATTGTTGATTCTATTAAGGACCATCTTATTCCACATGTGTCATCTCTAAAGACACCCAAGGCTATGTTTGATTCCCTAACCAAGCTATTTGAAGGGAAGAACATAAATCGGAAGATGAGTCTGCGAAATCAATTGAAAGGGGTCAAGCTATTGAATGGAGAGACCATTCAATCTTACTTCTCCAAGATCTCTCAGATCAAGGAACAACTTGAAGTTGTTGATGAAGTAGTGGACAATGGTGAAGTTGTTATGACCACACTAAATGGCCTACCTAGGTCATGGGATTCCTTTATCCAAGGAATCTGTGCAAGAAAGAAGTTGGTCTCTTTCAGTAGACTGTGGGAGGAATGCTCTCAAGAAGAAGCTCAAGCTCTCACAGCTCACACCAAGGGAAGCAAGTTTAAGAGGGAGAGATCTCATAACAAGAAACATTCTCACCCTCATCACAAGAAGAAAGACATATCTCATGTTTGATGTTTTGAATGCAATGAGAAGGGACAATTTGCTTTAGACTATCCCAAGAAGAAGAAAGACAACAACAACAACTTCAATAAGAAGAAGAACAACAACAAAAGAAGATATCATGCTCATGCTGCTAAGGATGATGAACCTCCCAGGAAGAAAGCTAGAGCAGAAAGTAATGATAATGACTCATCAAGTGAAGAAGAGTATGTTCTAATCTCTACTCTCATAGGTACTATCTCTCATGGTTGTAATGATTGGTTAATTGATAGTGGGGCTTCCAAACACATGACTGGGTTTAAAGAATATTTTATAAATCTATCTGAACATGAATCACCCCATAAAGTGAAACTTGGGGATGACTATCAATACCCTATCAAAGGAAGTGGTGAAGCCTCCTACAATCTAGATTCTGGAAAATCCTTGAAGATGAAAGAAGTTCTCTATGTACCTAGGCTCAAGAAGAATCTACTCTCCATTTTTACATTAGATGAAAAAGGTATGAGGGTTGCATTTGTAGATGGCCAAGTCCTAATGTGGCCAAAGGGTAAAACTATTGATGATGCAATAGTGATTGTAGAGCAAGAGGGAGGATTGTATAAATTGAAAGGAAAACCTGAACATGCCATGGTGCATGATTCCATGGAGCCAAGTGAACTTTGGCATAGAATACTTACACACATGCACTACAGAGCATTACCAATTGCAAGTAAAGTTGTAGAAGGTCTTCCTGAAATCAAGACCAAGCATGAAGGTGTTTGCAAAGGATGTGCAAAAGGAAAGAACATCAAGAAGTCATTTTCAAGCAATGAAAGTAAGGCAAAAGATATCTTGGAAATCATCCACTCCGATGTATGTGGTCCGATGTCATCCAGTTCTCTGAGTGGATATGTTTACTATGTCTCTTTCATTGATGACTTCTCCAGGAAGACTTGGGTTTACTTCTTGAAGAACAAAGATGAAGTGTTGGATAAGTTCAAGGAGTTCAAAACCTTGATGGAAAACCAAACTGATAAGAAGGTCAAAATATTCAGATCCGACAATGGTGGAGAATTCACTTCAGGTGACTTCAAGAAGCTATACAATGATTCAGGGATTAAGAGGGAGTTGACCGCTACTTACAATCCACAACAGAATGGAGTTGCAGAAAGAAAGAATAGAACAATCATTGAAGCAGCAAGGGCAATGCTGCATGACCAGGATCTACCTATGCATCTATGGGTAGAAGCAGCTAGGACTGTTGTATATGTGTAGAACAAAACACCCCACAAGATATTGGACAACAAGACACCAGAAGAGGTCTTCTCTGGTAAGAAACCTGAAATTATCCATCTCAGAATATTTGGTTGTCTAGTATACACTCATGTCCCAAAGGAAAAGAGGACCAAGCTAGATCCTTCAAGAAAGAAGGGTATCTTTGTGGGTTACAGTGAAAGCTCGAAGGCTTACAGAATATACTTTCCAGGGTTCAATAAGATTGATGTTAGCAGGGATGTTACATTTGATGAAAACTCAACATTCATCAAATCAAGGAAGACACATGTTGAAGTTTATGAAGAACCTAAGGAAACCAGATTTCAAGACACTACCATGACTGAAGCAATTCCAGATGTAGTTCGTGAAATTGAAGATCCGCAAGAACTTGTAGATCCACCCCTTGAAATAACTCTCACAAGAGGAAACCTACATGGGCTAGAGAGCTCATTCAAGATGCAAAAATATATGGCATTCCAGAATAAGAACATAGAGCAAAGAAGAGAACTAGATCCCATACCAGCTATGTTGCTTTACTCTGTGACATCATAAACAAAGAACCTTCCAATTATGAAGAAGCAGTGGAAAAGAAAGAATGGAAGGATGCCATGGTCGAAGAATACCAATCAATAATGAAGAATGATGTTTGTCATGTTGTCCCAAGACCTGAAGGGAAGTCTGTTGTGACTTCCAAATGGATCTACAAGATCAAGCATGCTGCAGATGGTAGCATAGAGAAATACAAGGCAATATTTGTAGCTCGTGGCTTCTCTCAGAAAGAGGGAATAGATTATGAAGAAACATTTGCTCTTGTAGCCGGGTATAGTTCCATCAGATCAATACTTTCCCTGGCTGCAGCGATGAAATGGAAGATACACCAGATGGATGTCAAAACTGCTTTCTTGAATGGTGTAGTTGAAGAGGAAGTGTATGTGGAGAAACCACTCGGTTTTGAAACACATGACAGGGAGTCATATGTGTGCAGATTGAAGAAAGCCTTGTATGGCTTGAAGCAAGATCCTAGAACTTGGTGTGGTAGGATGGACAGTTTCCTATCTAGTTTGAGCTTTACCAAGAGTAAAGCGGATTCCAACCTTTACTACAAGGTTGAGGAAGGAAATCCTGTGATACTACTCCTATATGTGGATGACCTATTTGTAACAGGAGATGATAGACTGATTTCCGATACAAAGAGGAAGCTTTCTACCGAGTTCGATATGAAGGACTTGGGGATGATGCACTATCTTCTAGGTATGGAGGTGTGGCAGAGTGCAGATGGGATCTTCTTTGGACAAGGGAAGTATACAGTAGATATCCTGAAGAGGTTCGGGATGATGTATTGCAAGGCCATGGCCACACCTATGGCATCGAACCTAAAGCTTATGTGTGATGCTTCATCTGAGCTGGTTGATGTCTCTATGTATCGTCAGATGATTGGGTCCTTGATGTACTTGACGAACACGTGACCAGATATTTGCTTTGCAGTGAACACATTGAGCTAGTTCCTGACAGATCTGAGGAGTGTTCACCTAATTGCTATAAAGCATATTCTGAGGTACCTGAAGGGTACAGTTGATTATGGGCTCAAGTATAGTGAATCAAAAGTTTAACCTGCAGGGTTATGCTGATTCAGATTCGGCAGGCATTGCTGCAGATAGGAAGAGCACATCTGGGTGTTGCTTCAGTATGGGATCAGGTGTGATCTCTTGATTTAGCAGGAAGCAGTCTTGCGTAGCACTGAGTACAGCCGAGGCAGATTATGTTGCAGCATGTTCGGCTAGTTGTGAGGCAGTATTGCTTCAGAAGCTACTGTCTGAGTGATTTGATCTCCCGTTGGAAGCTATTGGTATCTTTTGTGACAACCAGAGTTGTGTGAAGCTGTCTGAGAACCCGGTGTTCCACGACAGGTCGAAACACATAGAGATCAAGTATCACTATATCAGGGATATGGTGCAGATAGGAGCAGTGAAGCTCCTGTATGTTGCAACGAATGAGCAGATTGCAGATGTACTGACGAAGCCATTATCCAGAGTGAAGTTTGAATACTTCAGGAAGAGGCTTGGTGTTCTTCAGATCGGTGACACTTCGAGGAAGAAGTGATGAAGTCATTTGCGGAAGCCATTCCAAGCATGTTGGAAGGAGGATCCTTCACATGGCTATGGATGTAAGCGCTAGATGATGAGCATCAGGACGATGCTCCAGTTACTGCTTTGTATGCATCATGTTGGATACTGGATATGATCAGTTGGATCATTTATATGTATGTATGTACACATCATGTTGATGCTGGATATGATCAGGTAGATCATGTATTTTTATATGTATCAGGTGGATACTTGTATGATCAATGTGATCATGTACTTATGTATGTATCAGGTGGATGCATTATGTATATCAGATGGATGCATTGTATGATCAGGTAGATCATGTATGATATGTATCAAGTAGATACTGTGTATGCATCAGATGGATATATTGTTTTATCTGGGTGATCACATATGATGAGCTTCAGGATGTTGCTCCAGATGATATGCATCAGGTTGAGGCTATGATGATCAGGATGATCACAGATGACGAGCTTCAAGATGTCGCTCCAGATGATACGCATTAGGTTGATGCTATGATGATGATCAAGTTGATCATGTGATGATGTACATCAAGATGATGTATGGTGAGTATCGGTTTGATACTCTGTGGCCGTGGACAGGTTGTGCAGGTAGCATAGAAAAGATCCTGGGAGATCCTATAGTCTGCGCTAGGATGCTCTTTCGAGGTTTTTCTACAGGTAGCATAGAAAAGATCCTTTAAAAACCGGACAGGTAGAGCAGTGTGCTCGTAACATATTGGGTTGCTCTATTGAGATCCTATAGTCTATGCTAGGATGCTATGAGTAGGTTTTGCTACAGTTTCACATAGAAAAGATCCTTTAAAAATCGGACAGGTAGAGCAGTGTGCTCGTAACATCCTGGGTTGCTCTATCGAGATCCTATAGTCTGCACTAGGATGCTTTGAGTAGGTTTTGCGAAAGTTCACATAGAAAATATCCTTTAAAATCCGGACAGGTAGAGCGGTGTGCTCATAACATCCCGGGATGCTCTATCGAGATCCAGATAGGTAGATCTGTGTGCTCGTAACATCCTGGGATGCTCTTAGTAGGTTTTTTGAAGGTCAACATGTAAAAGAACCTATAGTCTATGCTAGGTTTTGTTGACGCACGTAATCAGTCCTGGGATCCACAGTATGGCCATTGATGATGAAGACCTGCAAGTGGTGAGCCTACATCCAGTATGAAAAAGGACTGGCTCTGTAGAACTTCTTATGACTATTAGATTCAGAGATTGGTTGAGATAGCAGCAGCGATGCATCGATGATGATGATCCAGAGAAGAAGACTTGTGCTAGCAAATCTGTGTCGAGAAATACCTTCCTAGTTAAGAGGGAGTGCTGATGTATATGCAACTTCATAAGTATTTCAGTTATATATTTATTGTACCCTTATAGAGATGTGTTATTCCTCTATAAGGAAGTGTCGTCATTTGTATTGACAAGTGTCGCAAGTATGTTAACTTGCCGATGCGTTATTAGACCACCTTGTAAGGGGTCGGCCCAAATTTATGTAATATGAAGTTATTGTACCTAGATAGACAAGTTGGCCCCATAAGGTTATCGGGCAAACAGGACAAGTATAAATATAGATTGGGAGATCTCTATTTGGATCACTCATAACTCACACTTCCTTCACTCGGAAAGTGGCACACATGTGAGGAGGAGGACCAGCTGCTAAGAGGAGTCTATCTCTTGTACTTTGGTTGAGCTATTGCTCTATCTATCTCTGAGGAAGTTGTGGGGTTTTTCACCTTAGGTTTTTCCCCACAGAAACTTTGTGTGTCTATTGTGTCTCATGCTTTTGCTTCTTGTGATGATTGACATGCTTGTTATGATTGATATGCATTGATATAGTGTACATGTTATTCTATCAGTAAAGGTCCTAGAGAATTGTGAATTAATGCTCAAAATTTAACAAAATATAGTTTAGATTTAAGAGAGATTTAGCATTTGTGTTGATTTATTTTTTATTATAATTATTAATTTTTATAGTTTTTAAATTTTATATCTTTTAATTTAGTTAATTAATATAACATAATATTTCAGCATCTAATTATTATCTAGGATATTTGGTTGTAGCATATATTTATACAACTAATTAAAAATATATTTTATAAAGATATATGACTTTGAATGTACTTAATTACTATCTTTAATGTTCTTAAGTACCAATCGAAACAAAAAAGATAAGTATATTATTATTATTATTATTGTCTTTAATGTTCTTAAGTACCAATAGAAACAAAAAAGAGAAGTATATTAAATTATTATTATTATTTTACAATATTATATTGGACCAATATTATTATTATAGTACAATAGAATTTAATATGGATTTATTTTCATAATTTTATTTATTTTGTTTAAATGTATTCTTTGTAAGTTATTATGTATTTATAATAATCTAATGGAAATATACATAGATGAGTTATTGCACCGAGTGAAAAGAGGTGTTGTACAGCCCAGTATGCGGGAGAGATGTTGTAACGTTTGTGATGTAACAAAAATAATTAAAAAAATTCATGTTGGCTCATAAAATAGAAAAATTATGGAAAGTATTTAAAAAAAATCCATGTTGGTTCATAAAATAAAATATTATGAAAAGCAATTAAAAAATAGATGTTCGTTTATAAAATAAAAACTTAAAACTTAAACCCGGATCTATCAATCAAGAAAGATCAAAATTCTTGTGTTTAAATTTAAAAAAGGAAATACACCTCAAGAAATTGGATCTCTCTCGGTGCTTGATAGATACAGGTTTAAGATGGATCTTTGCTGGTATAGTCCACCACAAGGGAATCTAGACCAACTACAAAATAATAAACTAACATTTGTGATCTATATATTCTTACCAATCTTGACATCTGATGTTCTTAGATTGAGAGAATAAGAGTAATAATCTAGTATAACTTGGACAAAACTAGGATAACTACAAATTAAAAAAGAGGGCCTAACAAAGACTAATCTAAGAAATTTGATCATCATCATAGATGGAGATCATGGGCACCTCATGTCCTTGGGAAGTCTTAGGATCTCTTGTTGTGAATTCCAAACCGGTGGCATCTTTGACCGAAAGTTGAGCTTAGTATCCATCTATCTGATCTATTCGTGGATACCATACATTTCCAACAATAATTCATAATGTTCCTCTTTATTGTTTAGAATATTTTTTCCCAGGTCTTGATCTGGAAATGCCTCCCTATTAATACAGGCGCCATGTCTCAACTCTGTGAAGGATGGCCATCATCTCTTATCATATGTACATGTTCCCAAATTTTGATCTTATATATGATTACTAGTGAAGGCTATTTAACCATATCCATCTTGCATCAATACTGCTCCAAGGTCGTGTCCAAATGTATCACATTCTAAGACAAAACGTTTGGTGATATTGGGCATTACTAATACTAGAGTAGTGCACATGGCATATTTTAAGGATTGGATGGCTTGCTCAGCTTCATCACTCTAGTGAAATACATTGTTTTTTAGCAAGGATGTTAGACGTTACAATTTTACCATGATTTTTGACAAACTTTCTATAGTGGTCGGTATGTCCTAGAAACCCGCAAAATCTCTTGAGGGCCTTGACACATGGAAGTCTTGTATAGCTACCACTTTCTTGGGGTCCACACATGCTCCAACCTAACTTACAATATGGTCAATATATTCAACCTCAACAACAACAAAAGCACTTTTGGAACCTTCCAAAAATAAATGGTGATTCCTTAATAATTGCAAGGCATCATTCACATGCTCCACATGGGATTCCCATGTGGTGTTGTATGCCACGATATCATTAATGAAAACCAACAAAAAATGGCAGAGGAAGGGTTTAAATATCTTGTTCATGTGGCTATGAAAGGTGGATGGTGCATTGGGGCATGACTAAGAACTTATAATGACCGCCATGGGTGTGAAAAGTTGTCTTTGAGATCTCGGCTTCTTTCATCTGAATTTGGTTGTAGTCAAACCTAAGGTCAATTTTAGTGAAGAACTAGGAGCCATGAATATCATCCAACATATCATGAATGACTGGAATATGAAATTTATCCTTGATAGTTAACTTATTGAGAGCCTGAAAATATCAACACATACACTAGGCTTCTTGTTTTTTAAGACCATAGCCATCAGTGATGAATAAGGGCTTGTGCTAGGGTGAATGATGCCATCCTTCAACAATTCCAAGATGATCTATTCTACTTTATTCTTTTGGGAAAAAATGTGTGGATAAAGGTATACATTGGGGGGTTCACTATCGAAAATTAAGGGAAATCCATGGTCGTGCTCCCCTCATGCTAGTGGTAAACCATTGGGTGTGTCAAAAACTTGTTGATATGAAGAGAAAATCGGTGGCAAGTTGGGGTGAATATATTATGGAGGTAAGTGCATGACCTAGATGGAACTTAATTGAGCAATGATACATGACTGACCTTTCCTTAATAGCTTGTCCATACAATGGGAGGCAATAATTTTTAAAGAAATTGAATTAATCCCTTTGAGATGATGTGTGTGCCCTTCCTTGGTGAAGCTTATATGCAATTCCTTGAAATATATGGTGATCATTCCTAGGATCCTTATCCATTCTACCCCTAGTACAACATTACAACCACCCATTTCAATAATGAACATGTGGGATTTGAGATGATAGTCACCCATTTGTAGCTTCACATTTTCACATTGATCCCCAAATTTCATCATATCACCATTTTCTATCATAATAGGCCTAAATTAGCAATGGATTTCTCAGTCACTCTCCAATGAATAAAGTTGTGGGTGCTTCCATTGCTAATTAAAACAATTACTTTGCGATGATTGATGTAGCCTCTCAACTTCAATGTTTGGGATGTTGATAAACCTAATAAGGCATGGTCCAAAATTTGGGGTTCCTCCTCATGAGGTTGCAAGGTGTTCTCTTCTACCATGGGTGGAAGAGTCTCATCCCTTTTTGGTTCTTGAGTTACGTCCATGTTGATATCATGTGGTTGCTCATGTGGGAGGACATTTATTTGGAATAATTTGTTTTCTTTGCACTTATTGCCTGATAAATATTTTTCATCAAAGTTATAGTGAAGTTTAAGGTGTTGACGTTCAATAATTTCATCATGAGATAAATTTTGAACTCTTAATGGTGGTGTGATCGAAGTGTTTGAAGTAGGAGCCATGGGAGTGCTAGAAGTGTGAGTTGAAAAGGAAGGTCATTTGGGTTGGGCATTGATCGCCATTTCAACTTCTCAAGCTTTATCACAAGCTTTGAAGCAAGTTGAGGGCCACTTCATAATGACATGTGCTCGAAATACCTCCTTGAGTGTCACATCCCCACCCATCAATCCGACGAACGGATGTGATATGAACGATTTATGGTGTTCTATTTTTTTCCCCACGGGCATAATACAAAGTTTATGAACCATAAAAAAATGCACGTGCAAATACATAATTAAAAGCATAACAAAAATAATTCTATCCACACACATCATGCATATACCATCATAATTGTCATTGGCATAACAATAAAAACACTACATGTTCTAATACAATAGTAAATTAACAAGTGAACAGTTATCTTTCATTAAATTTTCCCAAGCAACACGCTATGGAAGAGAAACGTTCCACCCAACCAAAGGAACTCTTTCCATCAATTAATCTCTCTACTGAGAGGCAACCCTCGAGCTAGGCTATGTATACACTAAGGAGGAACTACACCAAGATCACTCATAGCCACACACAGTCAATTCTAAGGCTAAGTCAACATAGCATCTGGGTCTATCAATCATGTAGAGAGATGAAGAAGGAGAATGTTAAGCCAGTGAGCCTAACCACATAGCTATAGGCATCTCAACTGGCTTAAGCTAGCCTTGGCACCCACATTACCTACCACACCCAACACAAGGAAGGTCCTCTTCTCTGCTACACAGTCCCTCAGGCGCCCCTTCCCTCTAGTGTTATTCAGGGTGGGAATAGAAAGGTCCAAGTTGCTAAGCCTTTAAATATTTATTACCATCACTAGGTTTATCTACTTCAAACCTTTGGTCCCTCTCTCTGACTTCAATTTTCTCTTGAATTTTCTGATTTCTAGCCACACAAATTTTAGCCACGAAATTCAATTTCCAGGCTCCCAAATATAGGCTTTCCCATGAATTTTTTGGCTTTTGACACTCTCAAATTCGCCCCAAGGTTGATATATATGTATCCCTCACTAGATTCACAACCCACGTGAATTTATGGGTATTTTTTACACTCTAAAACGTGACTTTTCCTCTAGTTGTGATTTTTGTTCTCTTCACTGTTGGGAATGCATAACTCGTATCTTAAACTCGTATCTAGCTTGAACCAGCATAGATCCATCTTAAACCCGTATCTATCGAGCACCGAGAGGGATCCAATTTCTTGAGGTGTATTTTTTTTTTTTAAATTTAAACTCAAGAAATTTGATCTCTCTTGATTGATAGATCCAGGTTTAAGTTTTAAGTTTTTATTTTATAAATAAACATCTATTTTTTAATCACTTTTCATAATATTTTATTTTATAAACCAACATGGATTTTTTTTAAATACTTTCCATGATTTTTTTATTTTATGAACCGACATGAATTTTTTTAGTAACAAAAGTGAAAAGGTCTATACGGGTTTAAGATGGATCTATGTTGGTTTATTGAAAGCAAAAATCTCTCGTCAAACAAATAATTATGGCAAACTCAAATCTGTCATACTAAATTAAATATGCTTTAATACTTCATTAGCTCGTTATCAATCACGTGGTTATGGAAAATATTTCCTCGTGTATGGCTGAGCAACCATATAAATAGTATCTCATTGTGTAATATTTGAAAACAATATTAGTGACGGGAAAGTATCTACTTGTGGAAAAGTCAAACACGTATGCTGATAATAAAGTTCATGGATATCCTAAGTAGTTCATGGATGGATATCCTAAGTAGAAAACCTATTTCATGATATCCATGAGCTTTATTATTAGAATATGTCAGGGATAGATTCTTCAGGAGTAGATGCTGAATCTATTTATGGATTTAGAAATACAATTTAAATACGTAAAACTTTGGATTTTACCAAAAAAAAACTGCTACCAAAACCCACCATAAAGTCCAAAACGTAGAATAAATAGACTACTCCCTTCCTATCACTAATATAATTTTCAAATATTCCACAACAATATTTTCCATATCCACGTGATTGATAAGGAATATTAATAGAAGTATTACCATATTTTTATTTTATTATGAAATATTTGAGTTTGTCATAATTATTTGTATGAAAAGTGCTTTTCAATTTTGAATAAATGAATAGAAATATAGTTAGATTTAAGATAGATTTAGCATTTATGTTGATTTATTTTTATTATAATTATTAATTTTTATGGTTTTTCATTTTTATATCTTTTAATTTAATTTATTAATATAACATATTATTTTAGCATCTAATTATTATCTAGGATATTTGGTTGTAGCATATATTTATACATCTAATTAAAAATAATTTTTTTTAAGATATATCACTTTCAATGTACTTAATTAGTATCTTTAATGTTCTTAAGTACCAATCGAAACAAAAAATATAAGTATATTATTATTATTATTGTCTTTAATGTTCTTAAGTAGCAATAGAAACAAATCTTTATCATATTACTTCTTTCATAGAGCAAGGACCATTGAGCATGGGATCTCGGGTTTACATTAGAGAACTATATCCAGTAGAAGGTCTATCAGGGTTAGCCTAGCTAGCCTGTGCTAGACATCCATGTCATCAGAAACCTTAGGATCTAACGTTACGTAGATTGATGACTGAATTCTGGAAAGACTTATATTTAAATTTGCATTTTTATTTCTGAGATTTATATTGTGCTTTCAACATAATTATAACTAGGGTTAAATTCCTTTTTTTTCAGCCAATACGATTCTTTTTCAAAACACAGTTTTCTTTTCCCAAGATAAAGGCCCAAACGAAATCGAAACTTAGTCAACCCCATAGCTTTAAACACAGGTTGAAAAACTCAAATCCCAATGCTATCATTTCTTTAAAATACAGAATCGCAGATACGAACACCTAGACATAGATAGAGGCGTTCTTTGTTCAAACTACAGTTTTGTAAAACCACGAATAGCTACCAGAGTCATTCCAAAAAAACAAGCAAACTGGAAACACAACTTCTCTATGTTCTTAGATTCCAGAAACCTCATCCGTTCATCAAAAGAAATATTAATTACTGCATAAACGATAGATTCCCAGAAACAAGATGAAAGGAAAACAAAAACGCAGGCTCAGATGGCCACCATTTTGAACATTTTTTCTCTGAGCATACAACCCAAGTCTACAATCACTTATACATTGCGTCAAGTCCTGACAGGCATTACCTTACAACCAAAAATCAAATCCACAGCGAAAAACGACCACGATACATTATCTTTTACAAAAGAATAAATTACATAAGACCAAGTTAAAAACGTACGTTGTGTTATCGAATCTCCTTAAGCAAATGCCAGACATTACACATCTAAAACCACAGCACGACAGAGCTATCCTCTCGGCTTCCCATAGAAACATAACAATCGATTTTCTTCATACCATAGCAACACTAAGCAAACGCAGAGCCATTTGGCAGCATTTGAACACCCATATCTTTCTCAGAAAGACATTTAAATTGAAACCTCTCCCATCAAGGATTACAAGAACCTATCCTAGGTTTAAATGAAAACGAAAACGCAGAGGTCTGGGTACATCCAATTCCTCTCAGGGTAAATACAACAAGATAGCTACCATCAAATAATATGAAACATTCCCTGGAGAAAGCATACAAACAAACTGACAGAGGCACCATTTGCAATAGAGGGAAATAGATTTAGTTATGCTAACACTGATGAGAAAAAGAAACCAGTGTCCAACAGTCCTTTCAAAATTTCCATTTTATACAGAACTTAAATAAACGCTTCCACAAATAAATTTACAAATTTATCGCAGAGTCAACAGACCACCACCGTAGCAAAACGAAACCCTCAGGGTTTATCCCCGTCAACAAAAGCTTAATAGATACATCATGTACATACTGATCCAACCAAAGAGGCAACCCCAAAACATTATAGTGAGACAAATGCCTCACGAGGCTCCATGTACAAAAACAATTAAGTACTCTTCCCCATAGCTGTGAGAGGAAAGAGCAAAAATGGGTTTCGAAACTTGGACTTACCATTTGAATGATAGAAACAAGAGTTTCCCACCGGTAGCAACCAATGCCAAGCACCCACGACTCATACTTACCAAGATTGCTACAAGAGGCCACAGATTAAAATCATAGTAAAAAACGAATGTGTATAGGACACTTAAAAAGAAATCTCAAGGGGTCTCGTTCACCATTACCAGGCTAAAGTCGTAGGCTCCCTCCATTTCCCAATGTAGCAAGTGATCTGACCATGATCAAATCTCAGGTCGAGAGCACCAACGAGCCACACGCAGTAGAGAACCCTCACAGCCAAACCCACTACGAAAGAATGGTAATGCAGAGGTGAAAACCGAGGCATTTACCCCTCATCTAGTTGGCTATCAAAGCCACGTGACCACTACATGCATCATTTAAGTGTGCAACCACCCACTTTAAACTTTGCAATGTATTGAGCCAACGCTATAGTTGGAGTTCAAAATTAGTAATATGACCCTTAAAGTTTACAACTATATCCAATTCCAAAGTTTTAAACCTTGTGAACATCCTTCACCCTTAAACTTTAAAATACTTGGGCCATAATAATGGATTTGGATAGCTTAGGAAGACATCAACACTTACATACCTGAAAAACAAATTACAAAAAAATGCATTAGCAAATTGCTAAGTAAGCCAGGAAGTCCCATTATTCACCCTTACCTCTCGGCAACTCTGCCACTGGTACGTAGACCAACATCAAGTTCCCAAGGCGTTCCAACTGCCCTCAACAAGTCCAGCATGCCTGAAGGCACCATTTAAACAGTTTACCAACTCAATATGCAACCGAATCTTAAAGGAAAGAAAAAGTTGAAGAGCTTAAGTATTACTCGAGCAATTGTAAAACATGCCATAAGGAGACATCGGCCACTTTACCACATCACTTCCGTAGGAAAACAAGAATGATAAAACTATCTTTCTTAGAATTCATAAAACTCTTAATGTTTTCAAACAAAGTACTGACGCAACTTCCCAGTACTAAAGTTAACTTATAATGCATCATATGTTTTAGGCATCTTAGTAGTAAGAGGAAAATTTTTAATTTTTACCATTTAGGTCTGGTTGGTCAAATAAATACTTTAGACTCATGTTGTCCATCTTTAATAGGAACTTCTTTCCCATAAGATAGTGCCTCCACATCTTTAAGGCATGGATAATGGCGGCTAGTTCAAGCTCGTGTGTCAGGTAGTTATGTTCGTGTTCCTTTAACTTCCTTGACTCGTAACAGATAGCAAAGTCATTTTGCATAAGGAATCCATTGAGCCCTTCCTTGCTTACATCTGTGCAAACTACGAAGTCCCCATCAAGGTCGGAAATCCATAGGATGGGTGCACTAGTCAAAAATTGTTTCAACTTTTGGAAACTTTCTTCACATTTTTCCGTCCAAAGAAATTTGGTTGTTTTCTTTTGCAAGGCTGTCATAGGACAAGAAATTTGAGAGAAATTCTCAATGAACTTCCGGTAGTGCCCGACTAACCCTAAGAATGATCTTATGTTGGTTACACAAGTGGGGGTAGGCCATTACTCTATGGATTTAATCTTCTTGGGGTCAACTGCTATCCCCTTCTCCGAGATGATGTGCCCTAGGTACTGTATCTGGGGTTTGTAGAAATCACACTTGCTAAACTTAGCGTATAGTTGGTGTTCTCGTAGTATTCGTAATACAATCTGGAGGTGTTCTTCATGTTCTTCTTCATTCTTGGAGTAGATTAGAATGTCGTCGATGAAGACTAGAACGAACTTGTCTAGGTATTTACTAAAGATGTTGTTCATCATGCACATAAAGTTGGCAGTGCGTTACTCAGTCCAAAAGGCATGACTACGAACTCGTAATGGCCGTATCGGGTCCGAAATGCGGTTTTGCTGATATCTTCATCACGAATTCTCACCTGGTGATATCCAGATTGTAAGTTGATCTTTGAGAAGATCTTCGCTCCTTTGACTTGGTCAAACAAGTCGTCAATTCTAGGGAGTAGGTATCGGTTCTTGATGGCCAATTTGATCTCTCTTGATTGATAGATCCGGGTTTAAGTTTTAAGTTTTTATTTATAAACGAACATCCATTTCTTAATCACTTTGCATAATATTTTATTTTATGAACCAACATGGATTTTTTTAAATACTTTCCATATTTTTTATTTTATGAGCCGACATGATTTTTTTTAATTATTTTGTTAGTAACAAACGTTACATCATAAAAGTTACAACATCTCCCCCATATTGGGCTATAGAGAACCTCGTTTCTCTCGGTGCAAAAGTGAAAAGCTCTATACTGGTTTAAGATGGATCTATGCTGGTTTAATCAAAAGCGAAAAGCTCTCTTCAAACAAATAATTATGACAAACTCAAATCTGTCATACTAAATTAAATATGCTTTAATACTTCATTAGCTCGTTATCAATCACGTGGTTATGGAAAATATATCCTCGTGTATGGTTGAGAAACCATATAAATAGTATCTCGTCGTGTAATATTTTAAAACGATATTAGTGACGGGAAATTATCTACTCGTGGCAAAGTCAAATACGTATGCTGATAATAAATTTCATGGATATCCTAAGTAGTTCATGGATGGATATCCTAAGTAGAAAACATATTTTATGATATCCATGAACTTTATTATTAGAATATGTTAGGGGTAGATACTTCAAGAGTAGATGCTGAATCTATTGATGGATTTAAAAATACAATTTAAATATGTAAAATTTTGGATTTTACCAAAAAAAATAATACTGCTACTATATTAAATTATTATTATTATATTGGACCAATATTATTATTATTATTATAGAATTTAATATGGATTTATTTTCATAATTGTATTTTTTGTAAGTTATTATGTATTTATAGTAATCTAATGGAAATATACATAGATGAGTTATTGGATCGAGTGAAACGAGGTGCTCTACAACCTAGTATGGGGGAGAGATGTTGTAACGTTTGTGATGTAACGTATGTGATGCAACAAAATAATTAAAAAAATTCATGTCAGCTCACAAAATAAAAAAAATTTATTGAAAGTATTTAAAACAAATCCATGTTGGTTCATAAAATAAAATATTATGAAAAGTAATTAAAGAATAGATGTTTGTTTATAAAATAAAAACTTAAAACTTAAACCAGGATTTATCAATCAAGAGAGATCAAAATTCTTAAGTTTAAATTTAAGAAAAGGTATACACCTGAAGAAATTGGATCCCTCTCGGTGCTTGATAGATACAAGTGTAAGATGGATCTATGATGGTCTAGTCCACCACAAGGGAATCTAGACCAACTACAAAATAATATACTAACATTTGTGATCCATATATTCTTACCAATCTTGACATCTGATGTTCTTAGACTAAGAGAATAATAGTAATAATCTAGTATAACTTGGACAAAACTAGGATAACCACAAATTAAAAAAGGGGGCCTAACAAAGACTAATCTAAGAAGTTTGATCATCATCAGAGATGGAGATCATGGGCACCTCATGTCCTTGGTAAGTCTTAGGAGCTCTTGTTGTGAATTCCAAAATGGTGGCATCTTTGACCGAAAGTTGAGCTTAACATACATCTTTCTGATCTATTCATGGATACCATCCATTTCCAACAATAATTCATTACATTCCTCTTTATTATTTAGAATATTTTTTCCTAGGTCTTTATCTGGAAATGCCTCCCTATTAATATGGGCGTCATGTCTCGACTGTGTGAAGGATGGCCATCATCTCTTTTCATATGTACATGTTCCCAAATTTTGATCACATAGATCATTACTAGTGAAGGCTATTTAACCATATCCATCTTGCATCAATACTGCTCCAAGGTCGTGTCCAAATGTATCACATTCTAAGACAAAACATTTAGTGAAATTGAGCATTGTTGATACTGGAGTAGTGCACATGGCATATTTTAAGGATTGGATGGCTTGCTCAAATTCTTCACTCTAGTGAAATACATTATTTTTTAGCAAGGATATTAGACGCTACAATTTTACCATGATTTTTGACAAACTTTCTATAGTAGTCGCTAAGTCCTTGAAACCCGCACAAGATCTTGAGGGCCCTGGGGCATGCAAGTCTTGTATAGCTACCACTTTCTTGGGGTCCACACATGCTCCAACCTAAATTACACTATGGTCAATATATTCAGCCTCAACAACCCCAAAAGCATTTTTGGAACTTTCCACAAATAAATGGTGACTCCTTAATAATTGCAAGGCATCATTAACATCCTCCACATGGGATTCCCATGTGGTGTTGTACACCATGATATCGTCAAACAAAACCAACAAAAATGGCAAAGGAACGGTTGAAATATCTTGTTCATGCGGCTATGAAAGGTGGATGGTGCATTGGGGCATGACTAAGAACTTATAATGACCGTCATGGGTGTGAAAAGTTGTTATTGAGATCTCGGATTCTCTCAACTAGATTTGGTGGTACTCAGACCTAAGGTCATGTTTAGTGAAGAAATAGGTTCCATGAATATCATCCAACATATCATCAATGACTGGAATATGAAATTTATCCTCGATAGTTAACTTATTGAGAGCCTAAAAAATATCAACACATGCACCAGACATTTTGTTTTTTAAGACCATAGCCATCATTGATGAATAAGGTCTTGTGCTAGGGTGAATGATGCCATCCTTCAACAATTCCAAGATGATCTATTCTACTTTATTCTTTTGGGAAAAGCATGTCGATAAAGGTATACATTAGGGGGTTGACTATCGAAAATTAAGGGAAATCCATGGTCGTGCTCCCCTCAGGCTAGTGGTAAAACATTGGGTGTGTCAAAAACTTGTTGATATTTAGAGAAAATCAGTGGCAAGTTGGGGTGAACATATTATGGAGGTGTGTGCATGACCTAGATGAAATTGAATTGAGCAATGATATATGCGTGACCTTTCCGTAATAGTTGACCATACAATGGGAGGCAAAATTTTTTTAAGAACTTGAATTAATCCCTTTGAGATGATGTGTGTGCCCTTCCTTGGTGAAGCTTATATGCAGTTCCTTGAAATATATGGTGATCATTCCCAAGGTCCTTATCCATTCTACCCCTAGAACTACATTACAACCGCCCATTTCAATAATGAACATGTAGGTTTTGAGACGATAGTCACCCATTTGTAGCTTCACATTTTCACATTGATCCCCAAATTTCATCATATCACCATTTGCTATCATAATAGGCCTAAAGTAGCAATCGATTACTCAGTCACTCTCCAATGAATAAAGTTGTGGGTGCTTCCACTACTAATTAAAACAATTATTTTGCAATGATTGATGTAGCCTATCAGCTTCAATGTTTGGTGTGTTGATAAACCTAATAAGGCATGGTCCAAAATTTGGGGTTCCTCCTCATGAGGTTGCAAGGTGTGCTCTTCTAGCATGGGTGGAAGAGTCTCATCCCTTTTTGTTTCTTGAGTTACATCCATGTTGATATCATGTGGTTGCTCATGTGGGAGGACATATATTTGGAATAATTTGTTTTCTTCGCACTTATTCCCTGAAAAATATTTTTCATCATAGTTATAGTTAAGTTGAAGGTGTTGACGTTCAACAATTTCATCATGAGATAACTTTTGGACTCTTAATGGTGGTGTGATTGAAGTGTTTCACGTAGGAGCCATGGCAGTGCTAGAAGTGTGAGTTGAAAAGGAAGGTCTTTTGGGTTGGGCATTGATCGCCATTTCAACTTCTCAAGTTTTATCTCAAGCTTTGAACCAAGTTGAGGGCCACTTCATAATGACATGTGCTCGAACTACCTCCTTGAGTGTCACATCCCTACCCATCAATCCGATCAACGGATGTGACATGAATGATTTATGGTGTTTTATTTTTTTCCCAGGGGAATAATACAAAATGTATGAACCATAAGAAAATGCATGCGCAAATACATAATTAAAAACACAACAAAAATAATTATATCCACACACATCATGCATATACCATCATAATTGTCATTGGCATAACAATAAAAACACTACATGTTCTAATACAACAATAAATTAACAAGTAAACAATTATCTTTCATTAAATTTTCCCAAGCAACTGGATATGGAAGAGAAATGTTCCGCCAAACCATAGGCATTATTTCCATCAATTAATCTCTCTACTGAGAGGCCACCCCCGAGATGGGCTATGTATACACTAAGGAAGAACTACACCAGGCTCACTCAGAGCCACACATAGTCAATTCTAAAGCTCATTCAACATAGCATCTGGGTCTATCAATCATGCAGAGAGACGAAGAAGGAGAATGTTAATCCAGTGAGCTCAACCGCATATCTATAGGCATCTCAATTGGCTTAAGCAAGCCTTGGCACCCACATTACCTATCACACCCAACACAACGAAGGTCCTCTTCTCTGCTACACAGTCCCTCAGGCACCCCTTCCCTCTAGTGATATTCAGGGTGGGAATAGAAAGGTCCAAGTTGCTAAGCCTTTAAAGATTTATTACCATCACTAGGTTTATCAACTTCAAACCTTTGGTCTGTCTCTCTGACTTCAATTTTCTCCTAAATTTCTGATTTCTATCCACACAAATTTTATCCACGAAATTCAATTTCCAGGCTCCCAAATATAGGTTTTCCCATGATTTTTTTGGCTTTTGACACTCTCTAATTTGCCCAAAGGTTGATATTTATGTATCCCCCACGAGATTCACAACCCACGTGAATTTATGGGCATTTTTTACACTCTAAAACATGAGTTTTCCTCTGGTTGTGATTTTTGTTCTCTTCACTGTTGGGAATGCATAACTCATATCTTAAACCCGTATCTATCTTAAACCAGCATAAATCCATCTTAAACCCGTATCTATCAAGAATCGAGAGGGATCCAATTTCTTGAGGTGTATTTTTTTTTTTAAATTTAACTCAAGAAATTTGATCTGTCTTGATTGATAGATCCGGGTTTAGGTTTTAAGTTTTTATTTTATAAACGAACATCTATTTTTTAATCACTTTTCATAATATTTTATTTTATGAACCAACATGGATTTTTTTTAAATACTTTCCATAATTTTTTTTATTTTATGAGCCGACATGAATTTTTTAATTATTTTTTTAGTCACAAACGTTACAACATCTCCCCCATACTGGGCTATAGAGCACCTCATTTGTCCCGATGCAAAAGCGAAAATCTCTATGATGGTTTAAGATGGATCTATGCTGGTTTATTCAAAAGTGAAAATCTCTCTTCAAACAAATAATCATGACAAACTCAAATCTGTCATACTAAATTAAATATGACTTAATACTTCATTAGCTCGTTATCAATGACGTGGTTATGGAAAATGCATCCTCGTGTATGGCTCAGCAACCATATAAATAGTATCTCGTTGTGTAATATTTGAAAACAATATTAGTGACGGGAAAGTATCTACTCGTGGCAAAGTCAAACACGTATGCTGATAATAAAGTTCATGGATATCCTAAGTAGTTCATGGATGGATATCCTAAGTAGAAAACCTAGTTTATGATATCCATGAACTTTATTATTAGAATATGTCAGGGGTAGATACTTCAGGAGCAGATGCTGAATCTATTTATGGATTTAAAAATACAATTTAAATACATAAAATTTTCAATTTTACCAAAAACAAATACTGTTCGGATATCCACATGATCTTTTTCAGGATCTTGCATGCAATTAGGGTCTGCATGCAAATTCTAGGGTTTGCATGCACTTTGCATGCATCCCAGTCACTAGGTTGATGTCTCTAGCACCTTAGCCACCTTATTCTAGCACCCGAGAGCTTCTTACATCAGACTTTGAGCCCTCCTAGTCAGGAAGGCGCCCACTTCTCATCTACTGCCAGAGAAGGGTGCACTTCTTCACCTACCACTGCAGTTCCACTTTAGTTACACTCAGTTAGCTCCGATTCTCCCTGATTTGAGGCTAGAGTGACTGTTTCACTCCGTTGGACCTCCAAATTGACTAGATGACTTGTTCTAACTTCAATTAGCCTCCCATGCGCCCTCCACTGAGCCCACTTCCCTATATCAGTGCTACACACTTCAGTTAAACATGTTACACTCAGTTAGACTCAGATTGACACCTGGATGACTGGTTCTTGTGCATTGATGACCACCACTGATTGATGATGAGGACTCCTAGTTGGAGTCAAGCTACTCCATTCAGTGATTCGAATGACCTCCTTAGGAAATTCGAATTGCTCATTTATTGTCAAACTGTATTCTATTGTAATCATTCACCCTTACTGGGATATTGAGCACTGCTGCATGTTTTGCACAGTTTTACACCATATTTTCTATGTTCATCTGTTGTGATTGATTCACTTGTTCATTAGATCTACTGTGACTAATTTTACATGGTATCAGAGCCATTGCAGGGACAAGATCGCTTTTCTGCAGGTGTTCTACATGAAGATTGAGTGAATTGCTCACCAATATATTCCAGCAGCGGCATGCAAAATCTCATGTGCATTCGCTCATGTGCATGCAAGGCTGAACATAGTGTTTGTTTGTGTGTGATTTGCAGGTTTCTTACTTCCTCCACATACATTCGCTAATGCAAAGATGGAGACTTCTTCTTCACAAAATATTCTTACTCCATTCAACTATGATGAATGGAAACCAAAGATGATTGCATTCTTAAAGAGACAATGTCTTTTTGATATGTGCATTGGTAATACAAGAGATTTTAATTCCGATGAAGAGGAGAATGATTGGCTCAATGATTGTGACAGAGCTTTTGGAGCAATGTGACTTGCTATGTCTCCTTGTATGCGCTACCTCAGTACTACTGCTGAAAATCCAAGTGATCTATGGGTCCAACTTGACAGAGAATTTGGAAAGCAGGAAGAGGAGGATCATGCTAGCCTTTTGGAGAACAAGCCCAGTGAGATCTCCTTATGTGTTCTTTTCGATCATGTGTTGGCGTCAACAATTGTTCAAGATGAAGAAGAAACTATAGATTCAACACTCATTCTCTCAAAGTCTTCTATTTCGAATTTTGAGCAAGATAAACAAGCTCATACTCTAGATTCTGAAGAGGTTCTTGAATTCTCTCTTTCACATGAGTTTGCCAGCATGCAGAATAATGATCTACTTGATGTTTTGGAGGTAAAATCTGATTTTGGAGGTGAAGCATTCGTCCTCCTTGATTGCATGCCTCCTATAAACTTTTGTTCTATCATTTGCACAATTTATCAGAGTTTTACTGAAGATGAAGAGCACTACCATTCGCTTGAGTTTAATTCTCACGCAATTTTTGTTGATTTTGGTTTTGATCTCACCACTGTTGGTTCAAAGGAGATCTCAAGAAACCATTTGTCAAATATTGGATCATATTTAACTTCTACTAATAAGAAGTTCAAGTTTCAAGATCTATTTTATCCGATTGGAGCTATTCCTACCTCACTTTTTTTGAATCACAGGTTCCAGGATCATCCTCATATTTTCAGATTTGTTCTCACCATTTTCGGTATGAAGAGCAAGTTCATAAAGTCTCCACATTCGCTTGCATCCACTGATGGAGAATTCAAGCACATGTTTTTGGAGCATAATCCATTTACTCCCAAGAGTAAGATACCTCCAGACATATCTATTTGAGTTTGGAGCAGTTAAATCTTTTGGTGTGTTACAATTCATTTTGAGGGGGGGTATTTTTCCCATGAGGTTTTCCCCATTTCCTCGGTTTATTTACTGTTATTAGTTTGGATTATTATTGTATTGGGGTGACCTTTGGTCTTAGTTACCAGGGCCCCAGTTTATTTTTTGCACATCATAGTCTAGCTTGAGGGGGGGTGTTCAGATATCCACATCATCTTTTTCAGGATCTTGCATACAATTAGGGTTTGCATGCAAATTCTAGGGTTTGCATGCACTTTGCATGCATCCCAGTCACCAGGTTGATGCCTCCAGCACCTTAGCCACCTTATTCTAGCACCCGGGAGCTTCTTACATCAGACTTTCAGCCCTCCTAGTCAGGAAGGCACCCACTTCTCACCTACTGCCAGAGAAGGGCGCACTTCTTCACCTACCACTGCAGTTCCACTTCAGTTACACTCAGTTAGCTCTGATTCTCCCTGATTTGAGGCTAGAGTGACTGTTTCACTCCGTTGGACCTCCAAATTGACTAGATGACTTGTTCTGACTTCAGTTAGCCTCCCATGCGCCCTCCACTGAGCCCACTTCCCTATATCAGTGCTACACACTTCAGTTACACATGTTACACTCAGTTAGACTCAGATTGACACCTGGATGACTGGTTCTTGTGCATTGATGACCACCACTGATTGATGACGAGGACTCCTAATTGGAGTCAAGCTACTCCATTCAATGATTCGAATGACCTCCTTAGGCAATTCAAATTGCTCAGTTATTGTCAAACTGTATTCTATTGTAATCATTCACCCTTACTGGGATATTGAGCACTGCTGCATGTTTTGCACAATTTTACACCATATTTTCTATGTTCATCTGTTGTGATTGATTTACTTGTTCATTAGATCTACTGTGACTAATTTTACAAATATTGCTACCAAAACCCACCATAAAGTCCAAAAGGTGGAATAAATAGACTACTCCCTTCCCATCACTAATATAATTTTCAAATATTACACAACAATATTTTCCATATCCACGTGATTGATAATGAATATTAATAGAAGTATTACCATATTTTTATTTTATTATGAAATATTTGAGTTTGTCATAATTATTTGTATGAAAAGCGCGTTTCGATTTTGAATAAAATAATAAAAATATAGTTAGATTTAAGATAGATTTAGCATTTATGTTGATTTATTTTTTATTATAATTATTAATTTTTATAGTTTTTCATTTTTATATCTCTTAATTTAATTTATTAATATAACATATTATTTTAGCATTTAATTATTATCTATGATATTTGGTTGTAGCATATATTTATACATCTAATTAAAAAAAAAAATTAAGATATATGACTTTGAATGTACTTAATTACTATCTTTAATGTTCTTAAGTACCAATCGAAACAAAAAAAAATAAGTATATTATTATTATTGTCTTTAAAGTTCTTAAGTACCAATAGAAACAAAAAAGATAACTATATTAATTATTATTATTATTTTACAATATTATATTGGTCCAATATTATTATTATTATTATAATAGTACAATAAAATATAATATGGATTTATTTTCATAATTGTATTTATTTTGTTTAATTGTATTTTTTGTAAGTTATTATGTATTTATAACAATCTAATGGAAATATACATAGATGACATATTGTAATGAGTGAAACGAGGTGCTCTACAACCCAGTATGGGGGACAGATGTTGTAACGTTTGTGATGTAACAAAATAATTTAAAAAAATCATGTTGGCTCGTAAAATAAAAAATTATGGAAAGTATTTTAAAAAAATCAATGTTGGTTCATAAAGTAAAATATTATGAAAAGTAATTAAAAAATAGATGTTCGTTTATAAAATAAAAACTTAAAACTTAAACTCGAATCTATCAATCAAGAGAGATCAAAATTCTTGAGTTTAAATTTAAAAAAAGAAATACACTTCTAGAAATTGGATCCCTCTTGGTGATTGATAGATATGGGTTTAAGATGGATTTATGCTAGTCTAGTCCACCACAAGGGAATCTAGACCAACTACAAAATAATAAACTAACATTTGTGATCCATATATTCTTACCAATCTTGACATCTATGTTCTTAGATTGAGAGAATAATAGTAATAACCTAGTATAATTTGGACAAAACTAGGATAACTACAAATAAAAAAGAGGGCCTAACAAAGACTAATCTAAGAAGTTTGATCATCATCAGAGATGGAGATCATGGGAACCACATGTCCTTGGGAAGTCTTAGGAGCTCTTGTTGTGAATTCCAAACCGGTGGCATCTTTGACCGAAAGTTGAGCTTAACATCCATCTTTATGATCCATTCGTGGATACCATCCATTTCCAATAATAATTCATTACGTTCCCCATTATTGTTTAGAATATTTTTTCCCAGGTCCTGATCTGGAAATGCCTCCCTATTAATATGGGCGTCATGTCTGAACTATGTGAAGGATGAACAACATCTCTTTACATATGTACATGTTCCCAAATTTTTATTGCATAGATGATTACTAGTGAAGGCTATTTAACCATATCCATCTTGCATCAATACTGCTCCAAGGTCGTGTCCAAATGTATCACATTCTAAGACAAAACATTTAGTGAAATTGGACATTGCTAATACTGGAGTAGTGCACATGGCATATTTTAAGGATCGGATGGCTTGCTCATCTTTGTCACTCTAGTGAAATACATTATTTTTTAGCAAGGATGTTAGATGCTACAATTTTACCATGATTTTTGACAAACTTTCTATAGTAGTCGGTAAGTCCTAGAAACTTGCACAAGCTCTTCAGGGCCTTGGGGCATGCAAGTCTTGTATAGCTACCACTTTCTTGGGTTCCACACATGCTCCTACCTAGCTTACAATATGGTCAAGATATTCAACCTCAACAACCCCAAAAGCACTTTTGGAACTTTCCACAAATAAATGGTGATTCCTTAATAATTGCAAGGCATCATTAACATGCTCCACATGGGATTCCCATGTGGTGTTGTATGCCACGATATCATCAAATAAAACCAACAAAAAATGGCAAAGGAAGAGTTGAAATATCTTCTTCATCTAGGCTCCCAAATATAGGTTTTCCCATGAATGTTTTGTCTTTTGACACTCTCGAATTTGCCCCAAGGTTGATATCTATGTATCCCCCACTAGATTCACAACCCACGTGAATTTATGGGCATTTTTTACACTCTAAAACGTGACTTTTCCTCTGGTTGTGATTTTTGATCTCTTCACTGTTGGGATTGCATAACTCGTATCTTAAACCCGTATCTATCTTAAACCAGCATAGATCCATCTTAAACTCGTATCTATCAAGCACCGAGAGGGATCCAATTTCTTGAGGTGTATTTTTTTTTAAATTTAAACAAAAGAAATTTGATCTCTCTTGATTGATAGATCCGGGTTAAAGTTTTAAGTTTTTATTTTATAAACGAACATCTATTTTTTAATCACTTTTCATAATATTTTATTTTATGAACCAACATGGATTTTTTTTAAATACTTTCCATAATTTTTATTTTATGAGCCGACATCAATTTTTTTAATTATTTTGTTAGTAAAAAACATTACAACATCTCCCCCACACTGAGTTGTAGAGCACCTAGTTTATCTCGGTGCAAAAGCGAAAAGCTCTATGCTGATTTAAAATGGATCTATGTTGATTTATTCAAAAGCGAAAAGCTCTCTTCAAACAAATAATAATGACAAACTCAAATTTGTCATACTAAATTAAATATGCTTTAATACATCATTAGCTCGTTATTAATCACGTGGTTATGGAAAATATATCCTTGTGTATGGCTGAGCAACCATATAAATAGTATCTCGTCGTGTAATATTTGAAAACGATATTAGTGACAGAAACGTATCTACTCGTGGCAAAGTCAAACACGTATGCTGATAATAAAGTTCATGGGTATCCTAAGTAGTTCATGGATGGATATCTTAAGTAGCTAATTTATGATATTAATTAACTTTATTATTAGAATATGTCAGGGGTAGATACTTCAGGAGTAGATGAATTTATTTATGGATTTAAAAATACAATTTAAATACCTAAAATTTTAGATTTTACCAAAAAAAATACTGCTACCAAAACCCACCATAAAGTCCAAAACGTAGAATAAATAGACTACTCCCTTCCATCACTAATATAATTTTCAGATATTCCACAACAAGATTTTCCATATCAACGTGATTGATAACAAATATTAATAGAAGTATTACCATATTTTTTATTTTATTATGAAAGATTTGAGTTTGTCATAATTATTTGTATGAAAAGCGCTTTTCGATTTTGAATAAATTAATAGAAATATAGTTAGATTTAAGATAGATTGAGCATTTATGTTGATTTAAATTTTATTATAATTATTAATTTTTATAGTTTTTCATTTTTATTTCTTTCAATTTAATTTAATAATAAAACATATTATTTTAGCATCTAATTATTATTTGTATGAAAAGCGCTTTTCGATTTTGAATAAATTAATAGAAATATAGTTAGATTTAAGATAGATTTAGCATTTATGTTGATTTAATTTTTATTATAATTATTAATTTGCATAGTTTTTCATTTTTATTTCTTTCAATTTAATTTATTAATATGACATATTATTTTAGCATCTAATTATTATCTAGGATATTTGGTTGTAGCATATATTTATACATCTAATTAAAAATAATTTTTTAAAGATATATGACTTTGAATGTACTTAATTACTATCTTTAATGTTATTAAATACCAATCGAAATAAACACAATAAGTATATTATTATTATTATTGTCTTTAATGTTCTTAAGTACTAATAGAAACGAAAAAGATAATTATATTAAATTATTGTTATTGCATCTAGTGAAACGAGGTGCTCTACAACCCATTATGGGGGAGATGTTGTAACGTGTATGATGTAATGTTACATCTAATAAAACGTAAAAAGTAATTTTTTTAATTAAAAAACTTCATTGGGGCTCATAAAATAACACATTATGGAAAGTATTTACAAAAAATTCATGTTGGTTCATAAAATAAAATATTATGAAAAGTAATTAAAAAATAGATGTTCGTTTATAAAATAAAAACTTAAAACTTAAACCCGGATCTATAAATCAAGAGAGATCAAATTTCTTGAGTTTAAATTTAAAAAAAAAATACACCTCAATAAATTGGATCCCTCTCGGTGCTTGATAGATACGAGTTTAAGATGGATATGTGCTAGTTATTTTATGATATTATATTGGACCATTATTATTATTATTCTTATTATTATAGTACAATAGAATTTAATATGGATTTATTTTCATAATTGTATTTATTTTGTTTAATTGTATATTTTGTAAGTTATTATGTATTTATAATAATCTAATGGAAATATACATAGATGGGTTATTGCATTGATTGAAACAAGGTGCTCTAATATTGTAACATTTGTGATGTAAAAAAAATAATTAAAAAAATTCATGTCGGCTCATAAAATAAAAAAATTATAAAAAGTATTTAAAAAAAATCCATGTTGGTTCATACAATAAAATATTATGAAAAGTAACTAAAAAATAGATGTTCGTTTATAAAAAAAAAAACTTAAAACTTAAACCCAGATCTATCAATCAAGAGAGATTAAAATTATTGAGTTTAAATTTTAAAAAAGAAATACACCTCAAGTAATTGGATCCCTCTCGGTTCTTGATAGATACGGGTTTAAGATGGATCTATGTTGGTCTAGTCCACCACAAGGGAATCTAGACCAACTACAAAATAATAAACTAACATTTGTGATCCACATATTCTTACCAATCTTGACATCTGATGTTCTTAGACTCAGAGAATTATAGTAATAATCTAGTATAACTTGGACAAAACTAGGATAACCACAACTTAAAAAAGAGGGCCTAACAAAGACTAATCTAAGAAGTTTGATCATCATCAGAGATGGAGATCATGGGCACCTCATGTCCTTGGGAAGTATTCGGAGCTCTTGTTTTGAATTCCAAACTGGTGGCATCTTTGACCGAAAGTTGACCTTAACATCCATCTTTCTAATCTATTCGTGGATACCATCCATTTCCAACAATAATTCATTACGTTCCTCTTTATTGTTTAGAATATTTTTTCCCAGGTCTTGATCTGGAAATGCCTCCCTATTAATATGGGCATCATGTCTCAACTGTGTGAAGGATGGCCATCATCTCTTTTCATATGTACATGTTCCCAAATTTTGATCACATAGATCATTACTAGAGAAGGCTATTTAACCATATCCATCTTGCATCAATACTGCTCCAAGGTCGTGTCCAAATGTATCACATTCTAAGACAAAACGTTTAGTTAAATTGGGTATTGCTAATACTGGAGTAGTGCACATGGCATATTTTAAGGATCGGATGGCTTGCTCAACTTTGTCACTCTAGTGAAATATATTATTTTTTAGCAAGGATGCTAAACGGTACAATTTTACCATGATTTTTGACAAACTTTCTATAGTAGTCGTTAAGTCCTAGAAACCCGCACAAGCTCTTGAGGGCCTTGGGGCATGGAAGTATTGTATAGATACCACTTTCTTGGGGTCCACACATGCTCCAACCTAACTTACAATATGGTCAATATATTCAACCTCAACAACCCCAAAAGCACTTTTGGAACTTTCCACAAATAAATGGTGATTCCTTAATAATTGCAAGGCATCATTAACATGCTCCAAATGGGATTCCCATGTGGTGTTTTACGCCACAATATTGTCAAAGAAAACCAACAAAAAATGGCAGAGGAAGGGTTGAAATATCTTGTTCATGCGGCTATGAAAGGTGGATGGTGCATTGGGGCATGACTAAGAACTTATAATGATCGTCATGGGTGCGAAAAGTTTTCTTTGATCAGATCTCGACTTCTTTCATCTGAATTTGGTGGTAGTCAGACCTAAGGTCAAGTTTAGTGAAGAACTAGGATCCATGAATATCATCCAGCATATCATCAATGACTGGAATATGAAATTTATCCTTGATAGTTAACTTATTGAGAGCCTGAAAATATCAACACATGCACCAGAAGTCTTGTTTTTTAAGACCATAGCCATCGGTGATGAATAAGGGCTTGTGCTAGGGTGAATGATTCCATCCTTCCAAAATTCCAAGATCATCTATTCTACTTTATTATTTTGGGAAAAAGTGTGTCGATAAAGGTATATATTGGGGGGTTGACTATCGAAAATTAAGGGAAATCCATGGTCATGCTCCCCTCATACTAGTGGTAAACCATTGGGTGTGTCAAAAACTTGTTGATATTTAGAGAAAATCAGTGGCAAGTTGGGGTGAATATATTATGGAGGTGTGTGCATGACCTAGATGGAACTGAATTGAGCAATGATACATGAGTGACCTTTCCTTAATAGATTGTCCATACAATGGAAGGAAATAATTTTTAAAGAACTTGAATTAATCCCTTTGAGATGATGTGTGTGCCCTTCCTTAGTAAAGTTAAAGCTTATATGCAGGTCCTTGAAATAGATGGTGATCGTTCCCAAGGTCCTTATCCATTCTACCCCTAGTACTACATTACAACCACCCATTTCAATAATGAACATGTAGGTTTTGAGATGATAGTCACCTATTGGTAGCTTCACATTTTCACATTGATCCCCAAATTTCATCATATCACCATTTGCTATCATAATAGGCCTAAAATAGCAATGGATTTCTCAATCACTCTCCAATGAATAAAGTTGTGGGTGTTTCCAGTGCTAATTAAAACAATTACTTTGCGATGATTGATGTAGCCTATCAACTTCAATGTTTGGGGTGTTGATAAACCTAATTGGGCATGGTCCAAAATTTGGGGTTCCTCCTCATGAGGTTGCAAGGTGTGCTCTTCTACCATGGGCGGAAGAGTCTCATCCCTTTTTGGTTCTTGAGTTACATCCATGTTGATATCATGTGGTTGCTCATGTGGGAGGACATTTATTTGGAATAATTTGTTTTCTTTGCACTTATTCCCTGAGAAATATTTTTCATCATAGTTATAGTTAAGTTTAAGGTGTTGAAGTTCAACAATTTCATCATGAGATAACTTTTGGACTCTCAATGGTGGTGTGATCGAAGTGTTTCAAGTAGGATCCATGGGAGTGCTAGAAGCGTGAGTTGAAAAGGAAGGTCTTTTGGGTTGGGCATTGATTTCCATTTCAACTTCTCAAGTTTTATCACAAGCTTTGAACCAAGTTGAGGGCCACTTCATAATGACATGTGCTCAAACTACCTCCTTGAGTGTCACATCCCTACCCATCAATCCGACAAACGGATGTGATATGAACGATTTATGGTGTTCTATTTTTTTCCCCACGGGAATAATACAAAATTTATAAACCATAAAAAAATGCATGTGCGAATACATAATTAAAAACACAACAAAAAGAATCCTATCCACACACATCATGCATATACCATCATAATTGTCATTGTCATAACAATAAAAACACTACATGTTCTAATACAACAGTAAATTAACAAGTAAACAGTTATCTTTCATTAAATTTTCCCAAGCCACTGGCTATGGAAGAGAAACGTTTCACCCAACCTTAGGCACTCTTTCCATCAATTAATCTCTCTACTGAGATGCCACCCCCGAGCTGGGCTATATATACACTAAGGAGGAACTACACCAGGCTCACTCATAGTCGCACACAGTCAATTCTAAGGCTAAGTCAACATAACATCTGGGTCAATCAATCATGTAGAGAGACAAAGAAGGAGAATGTTAAGCCAGTGAGCTCAACCACATAGCTATAGGCATCTCAATTGGCTTAAGCTAGCCTTGGCACCCACATTACGTACCACACCCAACACAATGAAGGTCCTCTTCTCTGCTACATAGTCCCTTAGGTGCCCCTTCCCTATAGTGTTATTCTGGGTGGGAATAGAAAGTTCCAAGTTGGTAAGCCTTTAAAGATTTATTACCATCACTAGGTTTATCAACTTCAAACCTTTGGTCCCTCTCTTTGACTTCAATTTTTTCTAGAATTTTCTGATTTCTAGTCACACAAATTTTAGCCACGAAATTCAATTTCAAGGCTCCCAAATCTGGTTTTCCCATGAATGTTTTTTCTTTTGACACTCTCAAATTCACCCCAAGGTTGATATATATGTATCCCCCACTAGATACACAACCCACGTGAATTTATGGGCATTTTTTACACTCTAAAACATGGCTTTTCCTTTAGTTGTGATTTTTGTTCTCTTCACTGTTGGGAATGCATAACTCGTATCTTAAACCCGTATCTATCTTAAACTAGTATAGATCCATCTTAAACCCGTATCTATCAAGCATCGAGAGGGATCCAATTTCTTGAGGTGTATTATTTTTTTTTAAAATTTAAACTCAAGAAATTTTATCTCTCTTTATTGATAGATCTGGGTTTAAGTTTTAAGTTTTTATTTTATAAACGAACATCTATTTTTGAATCACTTTTAATAATATTTTATTTCATGAACCAACATGGATTTTTTTTAAATACTTTCCATAATTTTTTATTTTATGAGCCGACATGAATTTTTTTAATTATTTTGTTAGTAACAAACGTTACAACATCTCCCCCATACTGGGTTGTAGAGCACCTCGTTTATCTCGGTGCAAAAGTGTAAAGTTCTATGCTGGTTTAAGATGGATCTATGCAAGTTTATTCAAAAGCGAAAAGCGCTCTTCAAACAAATAATTATGACAAACTCAAATATGTCATACTAAATTAAATATGCTTTAATACTTCATTAGCTCATTATCAATCACGTGGTTATTTAAAATATATCCTCGTGTATGGCTGAGCAAAATAGTATCTCCTTGTGTAATATTTTGGATTTTACAGAAATAAAAAATACTGCTACCAAAACCGACCATAAAGTCCAAAGCGTAGAATAAATAGACTACTCCCTTCCCATCACTAATATAATTTTCAAATATTCCACAACACGATTTTCCATATCCACGTGATTGATAACGAATATTAATAGAAGTATTACCATATTTTTATTTTTTTATGAAAGATTTGAGTTCGTCATAATTATTTGTATGAAAAGCGCTTTTCGATTTTGAATAAATTAATAGAAATATAGTTAGATTTAAGATAGATTTAGCATTTATGTTGATTTATTTTTTATTATAATTATTAATTTGTTTAGTTTTTCATTTTTATTTCTTTCAATTTAATTTATTAATATAACATATTATTTTAGCATCTAATTATTATCTAGGATATTTGGTTGTAGCATATATTTATACATCTAATAAAATTAATTTTTTTTAAGATATATGACTTTGAATGTACTTAATTACTATCTTTAATGTTCTTAAGTACCAATCGAAACAAAAAAGATAAGTATATCATTATTATTATTATTATTACTGTTTTTAATGTTCTTAAGTACCAATAGAAACAAAAAAGATAATTATATAAAATTATTATTATTACACTGAGTGAAACGAGGTGCTCTACAGCCCAGTATGGGGGATATGTTGTAACGTGTATGATGTAACGTTACATCTAATAAAACGTTAAAAGTAATTTTTTTAATTAAAAAATAATTTAAAAAATTCATGTCGACTCATAAAATAAAACATTATGGAAAGTATTTACAAAAAATTCATGTTGGTTCTTAAAATAAAATATGATGAAAAGTAATTAAAAAATAGGCGTTCGTTTATAAAATAAAAACTTAAAACTTAAACCCGGATCTCTAAATCAAGAGAGATCAAATTTCTTGAGTTTAAATTTAAAAAAAGAAATACACCTCAATAAATTGGATCCCTCTCCGTGCTTGATAGATACGGGTTTAAGATGGATCTATGTTGGTTATTTTACAATATTATATTGGACCAATATTATTATTATTATTATTATTATTATTATTATAGTACAACAGAATTTAATATGGATTTATTTTCATAATTGTATTTATTTTGTTTAATTGTATTTTTTGTAAGTTATTATGTATTTCTAATAATCTAATGGAAAAATTAATAGATGAGTTATTGCATCGATTGAAATGAGGTGCTCTACAGCCCTGTATGGGGGAAAGATGTTGTAACTTCTATGATGTAAAAAAAAATTTTAAAAATTTCATGTCGGCTAATAAAATAAAAAATTATGGAAAGTATTTAAAAAAAACCATGTTGGTTCATAAAATAAAATATTATGAAAAGTAATTAAAAAATAGATGTTTGTTTATAAAATAAAAACTTAAAACTTAAACCCGAATCTATCAATCAAGAGAGATCACAATTCTTGAGTTTAAATTAAAAAAAAAAGAAATACACCTCAAGTAATTGGATCCCTCTCGGTGCTTGATAGATATGGGTTTAAGATGGATCTGACGCAAGTCACCCTATGGGATACTTTATTGCTTAACAATACACACGACACAAACCACAATGCTCACACAAACAAGGTGTAGAACAAGATGCCTGGATTGGCTTATATTACTTCTCTAAAATCAATTACAATATAAAATAACTGTAAGCAAATAACTAACTAGAATCGGCCTCAGCCGTTACAACTTAGAAGTAACTGTGGTGTGTTATCCCTATGTGTCGACCTCACCCTCTCCTGGTTCGCCACGGAACTCTACACTATGGTTCGATCTCAACACTCTGCACTTGGCTGGTGTGACCCTTCACAACTCTCTCGGCTCTGTGCTCTGCTCTTGGCTCTCTGTTTTGTCATCATTTAGAATGAAGGTCTTTTCCTCCTCTTCTACTCTACGGGTGGTGTTCCCAAGACTATTGCAATCCCGAGATACGCGTTCCCTTCCGTTCGCAGATCCTGCCAAATCCTACGAACCTGCACTGTCAGCTTCTAGCCGTGCTGCATAACCTCTGTCCATGATGTCCTCTGTCACATCCTTCACCAACTCACAATAACTGTAAAAACTTCCTTAGCAACCCTGAACGGCTACTGGTACAGTCCCTTGACTTTTTTGTCCTTCCGACCTGCTACAGCAGTCGGTCACATCTCGACTGTCCTGTCGGTTCATTTCTTTCCCCATTACACTTAGCTTCGCTAACCTTGTCATGTCATAGTTCGACCACTTGTCGACTACCCGACCTCTTACATCGCTCGTCATTTGTCGACTATCTCCTGTTGATCCTCGACCTCTCACGACATCTATTGTTTCTTCAGTCGGCCGCACCCCGACTGCTTCCACTCGACTTGTTGACTTCGACAAGTCAACCTGCTCTTCGCACCAGTGGTCATCGGCACTCCTGCTGGTCTGCTCCCTTCAGTCAATCAACTTCGACTGATTTTCCTAGGTCCCGATGCTCCTACATCAGACTCCCCATGTGAAAAATAATTCGACTGCTCCGTCAATCTCCTGAACTCCTCTTCGGAAATCCATGTTGCTTCCTGCAACTCATCATTTGTCCATCGCACCAAGTATTCCTTCATGTGCGATCTATGGGTACGCCCTACTTCGCATTCGTCGATTGCTTCTGCGATCCCTTCTTTGTGTCAGTATGGAATCTATTCTGTCCAGTCGATACTGGTTCATTCCCCTTTTCTGCTGCTTGACCCTTCTTCAAACTTGTACAGGTATGAGACGTTGAATGTTGCTGAAATGGTCAAGTCTTCCAGCAATTCCAACAAATAAGCATTGTCTGAAATCTTCTTCAGAATCCTACATGGTCCTATCTTCTTCAGCTTTAGCTTTTTATAGGTTCCTGTTAGAAATCGCTCCTTCTGCAAGTAGGCATAGACTAAGTCCCCTTCATGGAATGACAGTAGCCTCTTCCTCTGGTCGGCTCTCAACTTTTAGGCTGCGTTACTCTTCTCGATGCGCTTTCTCACATCTTCATGAACTTCATGCATATGCTCTGCGAATGATTCTGCATCCGCGCTCTTCCTGGTTTCTATTGGAAATTTGACCAAATCTACCACTACATGTGGACTCCTCCCTTGAACAATCTGGAATGGGCTCAATCTTGTCGATTGATTCACAGAATTGTTATATGCAAACTCCACCTGTGCCAACACATTTTCCCACTGCTTGGGTCTGTCGGTTTCTAAACATCTCAGAAGGTTTCCCAAGCTTTTGTTTACAACCTCAGTTTGTCCGTCATCTGCGGATGATGTGCTGAGCTAAACTATAACTTCGTGTCGAGTTTTTTCCATAGGGTTCTCCAGAAATTCCCCATGAATTTCGTATCTCGATCCGACGTGATACTCCTTGGAAACCCATGCAGCCTGACTATTTCTTTAAATAATAGTACAGCAATTCGTGTGGCATCACTGGTCTTCTTACATGGTATGAAATGTGCCATCTTCAAAAATATGTCGACTACAACAAATATTGAGTCGTTCCCCTACTGAGTCCTTGGTAATCCTAACACAAAATCCATGCTAAGATGCTCCCACGGGTTCTCTGGTATTGGCAATGGTGTATACAATCCCGTGTTTTGACTCCTTCCCTTTGCCAACTGGAAAATTTGACATTGTCGAACCCATCTTCCGACATCCGTCGACATCCTTGGCTAGAAATACTTCTCGTCAACCAGTGCTTTGGTCTTGTCGATCCTAAAGTGTCTTGCTAACCCGCCATTATGAAATTCTCGGATTAGGTTCTCTCTCACTGATCCTCTAGGAATACACAACTGACTTCCCTTGAACAGGTAACCTTCTTGAATGAAATAACTCAAATACGGAGCTTTGTCGATGCTCCAAGTCTCACGACAAGCCTTCCATGCCTTCGCAAAATATTCGTCGGTCTCATACTCCGCCTTTATCGACTCTATCCCTGTTGCCTGAACAGTCGTCGTGCTCAACAACATAACTCTCCTGCTCAATGCGTCGGAAACTTTGTTAGACTTTCCCGACCTATGTCGCAACACGAAGGTATATCTCTGGAGCAGCTCCACCCACTTCATGTGTCTCTGATCCAACTTCGACTGAGTATTCAGATACCTCAGTGCTTGGTGATCCGTGTATAAAACAAATTCCTGCGAAAACAAATAATGCCTCCATTTCTTCAATGCTTGGATGATCGCATAAAATTCTTGGTCATAGACCGAATACTTCCGCTTCGCTCCATTTAGTTTTTCACTGAAAATGCAATTGGTCAGCCTTCCTGGCTTAACACTGCTCCAATTGTTGTTCCACTCGCATCACAATCAACCTGGAAAACTTTGTCAAAGTCTGGGAGCACCAACACAGGGCTCTCAGTGACCTTTTCCTTCAATATGTCGAAACCTTCCTGGGCCTTATCCGTCCACTTGAACTTGCCCTTTTTCATGCATTCTGTCAATGGTGCACAAATTCGACTGAATCCCCGAATGAAATTCCGATAGAAACTAGCAAGTCCATGGAAACTCCTCACTGCAGTCGCACTTGTCGGTTCCGAAAAATCTACTATTTCCTTCACCTTCTCGGGGTCCATCTCCAACCCTTTACCTGAAATTACAAATCCCAAGTACACCAATTCCTTCTTCATGAAGAAACACTTTTGCAGGTTAATCATCAGCTTCTCTTCCTGCAACTTCTGCAATACTTATCGAACGTGCTCCAAATGTTCTGACTTGGTTTGACTGAAAATCAAAATGTTGTCTAAATAGACTACGACAAACTTTCCCAAGAATGGTTTCAACACTTCATTCATCAATCTCATGAATGTACTGGGTGCATTAGTCAATCCGAACGGCATGACTAACCACTCATATAACCCTTCTCTTGTTTTGAATGTTGTCTTCCATTCATTTCCTTCTCTGACCCTAATTTGGTGATATCGACTCTTCAGGTTCATTTTCGTGAAGTCATCCATCCTTGGCAATGGAAATCGATTGTTAAATTTTGAGCATTAATTCACAATACTCTAGGATCTTCACTGAGAGAATAACATATACAGTATATCAATGCATAACAATCACAATAAGCATGACAAGCATCCCAATAATCAAAAGCATGAGAGACAAGAGACACAGAGTTTCCATGGGGAAAACCCTAAGGTGAAAAATCCCACAACTTCCTCAGAGATAGAGAGAGCAATGGCTCAACCAAAATACACTTGAGATAGTCTCCTAGAGCAGATGATCCTCCTCCTCACTACTGTGCCACTTTCTGAGTGAGAGAAGTGTTACTTTCTGAATGATCCAAATAGAGATCTCCTGATCTCTATTTATACTTAACCTGTTTGCCCAGTGACCTTATGGGGCCGACTTGTCTATCTAGATACATCCACAATATAATATATATTTTAGGGCCGACCCCACACATGGTGGTCTAATAACCCATCGGCAAGTACACACACTTGCGACACTTGTTAATCCACATGACGACACTTCCTTATAGAGGAATAACACATCTCTAATAAGGGTACAATAAATATATATGAAATACATTCTGAAGTTACATATACATCAACATCGATACTTGATCGTGATCCTGTTGATGGCTCTGGAGTCGGTACACATCCTCCATTCCCCACCCTTCTTTGGTGTCAATACTGCTGGCACTGCACATGGGCTCAGACTTTCTCAGATCAATCCCCTGTCCAACAACTCTTGGACCTGTCAGTTGAGCTCCTGTCCCTCTGCTGGACTCATCCTATATGGTGCTTTGTTTGGCAGACTCGACCCTGGAATCAAGTCAACTTGATGGGATATGCTCCTTGTCGGTGGCAATCCCATTGGTTTCTCATCATCCATTATGTCCCTAAACTCCTTGAGCAACTCCTCGACTTCGATCGGAATGCTCTCCTGATTGGTCGTTCCATCGACATATGGTCCTTTTGGAATGATTGCAAAACATCCTGTCTGCTTTTCCTCCTATGCGAGGAATTCCTTGGCGGTGCTAATCAACACTCACTTTTCCCAAGATTGCTCTCGCCGTCCTTACTGTCAGCTGGCTCTTCTCACCTCGGCTTAAGAGTCCTTTTCATGCCATTCTTCCACACTGTGACTGTGTTAGCCCAACCGTCATAGATCATCTTACGATCGTATTTCCATGGTCTCCCTAACAACAGATGGCATGCATCCATGGGAACTACATCGCACAGTACACTGTCCTCCAATCCTTCAACTCTGAAGTTGATCAGGCACTGTTTGGTCACCTTAACATGGTGTCCTTTCTGCTGCCACGAGATCTTGTAGGGGTGTGGGTGTTCTTGACACTTCAACCCGATATTGTTGATGACTTCTGTCGACACAAGATTCTCTGTACTTCCACCATCAACCATGGTCTTGCAACGCCATTCTCTGATCTGCACCTTCATTCGAAAGATCGCCTTCTGTTGTGCTGGTTCCATCGGGTTGCGCTGATCTTCCTGGATCAAGGCTCTCTGAACCATCAGATTCTGGTTCTTCTTCTTCTCACCTCCATTGTTATCTGATGTTGACTCTTCCCTCTCATCAACTTGCTCATCCTTTCGACGTTTGGGTTTTGACTCTTCTGGAGCATGCAGGTTTTCAGGGAATTCATATGCCTTGTGACTCATTCCTTCACATTTGTAACAGATTATGGCTGGTCTGTTAGCTTCCTTCTTAGCGGATGGACCACTTCGACCATACGCGCCTCGACCACGATTCTCACGACCATCGTGTCGGTTCTCTTGCGCTCTTTCTTTCGTCGATGTCCCTTTTGTGCGTCGACTATCTTCGACACCTTCTTTCCTGTAGCCTCTACCTTGACCTTTCACGGATATAGTCTTTCCACCCCAACCAGTCATCCTACCTCTGGTCGCTGCGGACTTTCTCGACAATTTCTCTTCCGCCTTCAGAGCTAAGTGATAGGCTTCACCGACTGCTCTGAATCCCGACATGCTGAGTTCATCCTGAACAGCGTATTTCAAGCCATTTACATACCTGGCGACAGCTTCTTCTCCTTCATCAGTTTGTCCTGGCCGAATCGACAATCGGTAGAACTCCTCCGTGTAGTCTTTCACGTTCATATCTTTCTGTCGAAAGTTTTGTAGCTTTTGGAACAAGGAAATTACATAGTTGTTTGGAAAGAACTTCCCCTTCAACTTGGCAACCATCCTGTCCCAAGATTTGATTTTCTCCTTTCCTTTCTTGAGTATATCAGCCTGCACATTGTCCCACCACAATGAGGCATGACCCTTCAACCTTAGACATGCAGTCTTAACCCGTTTAGGATCCTCGATTTGCTCTACGTCGAAATATTTCTCTATCTCTCTCAACCAGTCAATCAAGTCTTCTGGGTCCAGGCTTCCTGATTATGTACAAACATCTATCTTTGCCTGACCTCTCATTTCTGTCAGAAGCTTGATGAGTTTTTCCTTTGGTTCTTCTACTATGGCTTCCCGAGCTTCCACTTCCTTGTCGCTGTGGTCTAGCTCTTCAGGAATGCAACCATGCCTCTGGTTTTCTTTGATCGCTGCGACTTCATTTTTCAAAGTCCGCATCGTTCAGACGCATTCGTCGAACATCTCACGATCTACTGTGACGGATGTTGCACCACATGCTCTTCATCCTCTGACATTAACGCCTCTATGAGCCATTTTCAATCTCCACTGAAAATTCTCACACCTTCAACCGGACTCGCTTCCGGGCTCTGATACCAAACTGATGCAAGTCAGGTTGGTATAGTCTTCTCCTCCAACCAGACTCGCTTCCGGGATCTGATACCAAACTGATTCAAGTCAGGTTGGTATAGTCTTCTCCTCCAACCAGACTCGCTTCTGGGCTCTGATACCAAACTGATGCAAGTCAGGTTGGTATAGTCTTCTCCTCCAACCAGACTCGCTTCTGGGCTCTGATACCAAACTGACGCAAGTCAGGTTGGTATAGTCTTCTCCTCTGACCGGACTCGCTTCCGGGCTCTGATACCAAACTGATGCAAGTCACCATACGGTATACTTTCTTGCTTAACAATACACACAACACAAACCACAATTCCCACACAAACAAGGTGTACAACAAGATGCCTAGATTGGCTTATATTACTTCTCTAAAATCGGTTACAATATAAAATAACTGTAAGCAAATAACTAACTAGAATCGGCCTCAGCCATTACAACTTAGAAGTAACTGTGGCGTGTTCTCCCTGTGTGTCGACCTCACCCTCTCCTGGTTCACCATGAAACTCTGAGCTATGGTTCGATTTCAACAATCTGCACTCGGCCGGTATGACCCTTCACAACTCTCTCAGCTCTGCGCTTTGCTCTCGGCTCTCTGTTTTGCCGTCGTTCAGAATGAAGGTCTTTTCCTCCTCTTCTACTCTATGGGTGTTGTTCCCAAGACTATTGCAATCCTGAGATACGCGTTCCCTTCCATTCGCATATCCTACCAAATCCTACGAACCTGCATTGTCAGCTTCTAGCCGTACTGCACAACCTTTGTCCATGACGTCCTCTGTCACGTCCTTCACCAACTCGCAATAACTGTAATAACTTCCTCAACAACCCCGAACGGCTATTGGTATATTCCCTTGAATTTTTTGTCCTTCCGACCTTACTACAGCAGTTAGTCACATCTCGACTGTCCTGTCATTTCATTTCTTTCCCCATTACACTTGGCTTCGCCAACCCTGTCGTGTCGTAGTTTGACCACTTGTCGACTACTCGACCTCTTACATCGCTTGACATCTGTCGACTATCTCTTGTCGATCCTCGAACTCTTGCGACATTTGTTGTTTCTTCAGTCGGCCACACCCCGATTGCTTCCGCTTGACTTGTTGACTTCGACAAGTCAACTTGCTCTCTACACCAGTGGTCATCGGCACTCCCGCTGGTCGTCTCCCTTCGGTCGATCAACTTCGACTTATTTGCCTAGGTCCCGATGCTCCTGCATTAGGATCTATGCTGGTCTAGTCCACCACAAGGGAATCTAGACCAAGTACAAAATAATAAACTAACATTTGTGATCCATATATTCTTACCAATCTTGACATCTGATGTTCTTAGACTCAGATAATAATAGTAATAATCTAGTATGACTTGGAAAAAACTAGGATAACTACAACGTAAAAAATAGGGCCTAACAAAGCTAATCTAAGAAGTTTGATCATCATCAGAGATGGAGATCATGGGCACCTCATGTTCTTGGGAAGTCTTAGGAGCTCTTATTGTGAATTCCAAACCGGTGTCATCTTTGACTGAAAGTTGAGCTCAACATCCATCTTTATGATCTATTTGTGGATACCATCCATTTCCAACAATAATTCATTACATTCCTCTTTATTGTTTAGAATATTTTTTCCCAGGTCTTGATCTAGAAATGCCTCCCTATTAATATGGGCGTCATCTCTCAACTGTGTGAAGGATGTCCATCATCTCTTTTCATATGTACATGTTCCCAAATTTTGATTGCATAGATGATTACTAGTGAAGGCTATTTAACCATATCCATCTTGCATCAATACTGCTCCAAGGTCGTGTCCAAATGTGTCACATTCTAAGACAAAATGTTTAGTGAAATATGGCATTGCTAATACTGGAGTAGTGCACATTGCATATTTTAAGGATCGTATGGCTTGCTCAACTTCGCCACTCTAGTGAAATACATTATTTTTTAGCAAGGATGTTAGAATCTACAATTTTACCATGATTTTTGACAAACTTTCTATAGTAGTTGGTAAGTCCTAGAAACCCGCACAAGCTATTGAGGGCCCTAGGGCATGGAAGTCTTGTATAGCTACCACTTTCTTGGGGTCCACACATGCTCCAACCTTACTTACGCTATGGTCAATATATTCAACCTCAACAACCCCAAAAGCACTTTTGGAACTTTCCACAAATAAATGGTGATTCCTTAATAATTGCAAGGCATCATTAACATGCTCCACATGGGATTACCATGTGGTGTTGTATGCCACGATATCGTCAAAGAAAACCAACAAAAAATGGCAAAGGAAGGGTTGAAATATCTTGTTCATGCGGCTATGAAAGGTGGATGGTGCATTGGGGCATGACTAAGAACTTATAATGACCGTCATGGGTGTGAAAAGTTGTCTTTGAGATCTCGGCTTCTTTCATCTGAATTTGGTGGTAGTCAGACCTAAGCTCAAGTTTAGTGAAGAACTAGGATCCATGAATATCATCCAACATATCATCAATGAATGGAATATGAAATTTATCCTTGATAGCTAACTTATTGAGAGCCTGAAAATGTCAACACATGCACCAGGCATCTTTTTTTTTAATACCATAGCCATCAGTGATGAATAATGGCTTGTGTTAGGATGAATGATGACATCCTTTAACAATTCCAAGATGATCTATTCTACTTTCTTCTTTTGGGAAAAAGCATGTCGATAAAGGTATACATTGGGGGGTTGACTATAGAAAATTAAGGGAAAGCCATGGTTGTGCTCCCCTCATGCTAGTGGTAAACCATTGGGTGTGTCAAAAACTTGTTGATATTTAGAGAAAATCAGTGGCAAGTTGGGGTGAATATATTATGTAGGTGTGTGCATGACCTAGATGGAGCTGAATTGAGCAATGATACATGAGTGACCTTTCCTTAATACCTTGTCCATACAATGGGAGGCAATAATTTTTAAAGAACTTGAATTAATCCCTTTGAGATGATGTGTGTGCCCTTCCTTGGTGAAGCTTATATGCAGTTCCTTGAAATATATGGTGATCATTCCCAGGGTCCTTATCCATTCTACCCCTAGTACTACATTACAACCACCCATTTCAATAATGAACATGTGGGTTTTGAGACGATAGTCACCCATTTGTAGCTTCACATTTTCACATTGATCCCCAAATTTCATCATATCACCATTTGCTATCATAATAGGCCTAAAATAGCAATGAATTTCTGATTCACTCTCCAATGAAGTTGTGGGTGCTTCCACTGCTAATTAAAGCAATTACTTTGTGATGATTGATGTAGCCTATCAACTTCAATGTTTGGGCTGTTGATAAACCTAATAATGCATGGTCCAAAATTTGGGGTTCCTCCTCATGAGGTTGCAAGGTGTGCTCTTCTACCATGGGCAGAAGAGTCTCATCCCTTTTTGGTTCTTGAGTTACATCCATGTTGATATCATGTGGTTGCTCATGTGGGAGGACATTTATTTGGAATAATTTGTTTTCTTTCCACTTATTCCTTGAGAAATATTTTTCATCATAGTTATAGTTAAGTTTAAGGTGTTGACGTTAAACAATTTCATCATGAGATAACTTTTGGACTCTTAATGGTGGTGTGATCGAAGTGTTTCAAGTAGGAGCCATGGGAGTGCTAGAAGTGTGAGTTGAAAAGGAAGGTCTTTTGGGTTGGGCATTGATCGCCATTTCAACTTCTCAAGTTTTATCACAAGCTTTGAACCAAGTTGAGGGCCACTTCATAATGACATGTGCTCGAACTACCTCTTTGAGTGTCACGTCCCCACCCATCAATCTGACCAACGGATGTGATATGAATGATTTATGGTGTTCTATTTTTTCCCCCATGGGAATAATACAAAATTTATGAACCATAAAAAAAAGCATGTGCAAATACATAATTAAAAGCACAACAAAAATAATTCTATCCACACACATCATGCATATACCATCATAATTGTCATTGGCATAACAATAAAAACACTACATGTTCTAATACAACAGTAAATTAACAGGTAAACAATTATCTTTCGTTAAATTTTCCCAAGCAACTGGCTATGGAAGAGAAACATTCCACCCAACCATAGGCAATCTTTCCATCAATTAATCTATCTACTGAGAGGCCACCCCCGAGCTAGGCTATGTATACACTAAGGAGGAACTACACCAGGCTCACTCATAGCCACCACATAGCCACACACAGTCAATTCTAAGGCTAAGTCAACATAGCATCTAGGTCTGTCAATCATGTAGAGAGACGAAGAAGGAGAATGTTACGCCAATGTGCTCAACCACATAGCTATAGGCATCTCAATTGGCATAAGCTAGCCTTGGCACCCACATTACCTACCACACCCAACACAATGAAGGTCCTCTTCTCTGCTACACAATCCCTCAGACGCCCCTTCCCTCTAGTGTTATTCAGGGTGGGAATAGAAAGGTCCAAGTTGCTAAGCCTTTAAATATTTATTACCATCACTAGGTTTATCAACTTCAAACCTTTGGTCTCTCTCTCTGACTTCAATTTTCTCTTGAATTTTCTGATTTCTAGCCACACAAAATTTAGCCACGAAATTCAATTTCTAGGCTCCCAAATATAGGTTTTCCCATGAATTGTTCTGATTTTGACACTCTCGAATTCGCCCCAAGGTCTATATCTATGTATCCCCCACTAGATTCACAACCCACGTGAATTTATGGGCATTTTTTACACTCTAAAACGTGACTTTTCCTCTGGTTGTGATTTTTGTTCTCTTCACTGTTGGGAATGCATAACTTGTCGAGAAGTGGAATCAGATTACCCAACCATGGAATGGGAATGAATTGAAATGAATCCCCATGAAGGAAGTTCACTTCTGGGTACTGAAAGCTGAGCCCATACTTAGCCATATGAATTTCTGGGTTCATCCCATGTCCCATTAAATTCATGAGTTGATTTCCGAGTAGTCTTCTTACAACATAATTAAAGATTAGCAAGGAGGTCCACTTGGTTGGTTGCTTACCATTTATGGCACATGGGTTCTCAAGATGACACTTGGAATTAGAGGATTTAATCCCTCACACCCCTCTCATCTCCTTAGTGGATAAACATAGCCCCTCATTTTAGTTTCTTCCATAGCCATCCCTTAGACTTCTATTTTCATTATAAATATTTACATTGTTTTTACATTTTTCCATTGTTGACTAACACATGTCCAAAAAATATACAATACTTGTCTTTATAAGCTGGACATTCACTAGTGAGGGCTTGGGCTTGAGCTCCACACTATGAATCATACATCACGTATTTACAATATTTACATATCAATCCTGATATATTACAAGGGTCAAAATGGGGGTATTACATTCCCCTCCCCCTTAGAACAACATCGTCCTCCTCAAAATTGAACAAAAATGGGTATGCCTCTCTCATGGCATCCTCCAACTCCCATGTAGCCTCATCGGGACTAAGGTGGTTGGACTGTACCTTTACCTATATTACCTTCTTGTTGAGGATGCACATAGGTTCCACTTGAAACTCTCCCTCAAGTTTCAAGTGAATCACATTCTAATCAATTATGTGATTAGGATCATGTACATACTTATTAAGCAAAAAAAATGAAAAACATGTTGACGCAAAAAATGTGAACTTTCATCAACAAGAAGAATTAGCCCAAGCCAAGCCAGGAGTATTCAATCAACTCCAAGTCGTTTGGGATGACTAATTCTTACGAGTTTTACAGCTCCATTAACCACTAAGTGGGTTTTCTACTAGAAAGGAGATTTTTAATGAAAACTAAAAGATTATATTATAATGCAAATTAAAATATGATCCCATAGCTGTAGCACATGCAGCTACATAAACATAACTTAACAGCTACAAAATGGCCTATTGAAAGTTAGAGACTAAGTAAGTTAATGAAAACCTATCTATGTCCTATCTGGTGGGAGAAAAACAATTTAAACTAATGACTTCAGCTTGAGACTTTTAATTATGCAAGACTGACTTGATATACAGTAAATAGATCAAACCAATAATAATTATAATCTTCTTAATACACAATGAAAAATACTATATTATGAAAGAATATGAGTAAAACAAATGACACACTGTTCAAGTTTACTCAAACCCTACTGAAAGCAATGATAAACAGAAAAAGAAAATCAGATTTTATTACTACTGTTGTAGAAGACATTCATACATAGCAGAAAAAAGAGATTTTACAAATTCCAGAGCCATTGCTTCATAAAGAACTTCAACCATAAACTCAACTAGGCTGCGCCTCCATCTTTGATCCTTTGAAGTAAAACACAGTTATACAAAATAATGAAAAAACATAAAAGAAGCACAGTTCTTTCTGCTCTATAGAGACCTCCACCCGTGTAAATTGAGTTATTGCTCCTTTAAATAGGCAGCGAAGTACTTTCTTCTTATCGTTCCCTTGATCCAATCCGATGTTTTCTTCATAAATCTGGTCCATTATTTCTTTCTCCCCTTTTTCCTAGAGTCAACTTGCTGCACTGGCTCTTATAATTACGTGATATCTTCATTCTTCAATATCTGGTAAACCTGATGATAATAGTTCAAAACTTAGCACCATACTTCTGCAATCTGATATGTTGCAAAATTCCTTCCTAGAATTCAGACAAATAACCATTGTAAACAAAACTAAATTTAACAAAAAAGGTTGATAAAAACAGAGAAGAGAAAATCAAACAGAAAAACTTTCTTTGGACTTTTCTCGTGTTATCTTTTGGTAACAACGTGAGAAGTTGGTGAATTCGCGGCCTATGTTGATGAGATTTCGCTGTAGCTAAATAACATATTTTTCTGAGAAGGATGTGTTCTCCAAACCCGTAATTATGTGTTTTTTATTCGCAACAATTTTGTAGTCCTTTTTTTCTGGTAAATAGAACCAGTCCTGTGGCATTGGATGTCTAACATTATGGCAAATCTCTTCTCTGAGAACTCGAACTACTTTCTTGTTGGTGACTTAAATCACTTCTAGTTATGTTAGATGGCAATCCGTAGAGATAAGTTATGATACCTTGACTTCTTTGACAATGCTATGGTATCTCTTGTGATGACTCTTGTGCCGAACTTCAATGAAATATTCGTCAAGCTAAAACCTTCTTGTTAGCTTCAATCTTTTCCGGATTGGTCTTTACAATTACATATCTTAATAAGCCTCCCTTATAATATATCTACTCCTAATCACAAATAAAACAAAAAAATGAGTGCCTTCCGGGGCAATCCACAGCCTTCTTTGATAAATTGTCTGCATCAGAGTTTTGTTCCCTGTAGATGTGGGATATCTCCCACTCATTTAGTTCCAACAGCAGCTTCTTAGTGCACGAACATCAATGATGTAGCTCAAGAGTTTGTAGATTATAAATATCTTGCGCCCATTTAACAATGACTTGAGAGTCACCAAATATTTTTAGTGAATCGATCCCCATCATAGTTGTAGCCCAAAGTAGAACCCACAAAGCAAGAAGCTCTGCTTTGGTGTTTGAACCAAGTCCACATTGCATTTTGAAATTGAAAATATGTTCTTTACTGATATATAGAACCACGCCGGCAACACAGAAACCATTACATGCACCACCATCAAAAAAACCGTGAGAGGCCTCATCTAAAGAGAATTCAATAAAATTTGTCGATCCAATAACCTTTTCTTTCACAATGCTAATTTCCTTGTAATAATTTAAAATTTTTATCATCCCAGCTGTAGCAGTTGGTTTTCTGTCCTCAAATATCACTACATTTCAAAGACGCCAAATTCCCCAAATCATATATGCGGGAAGAAACTTGTGGATTTTTTCATTTCTATACCAGTCACGTAAATTTGAATCAAAAGATCCAATACCCTATGCATTATTTATGCTTAACGCATCACAGACCAACTTCCATAGATTCACTGAGAAAGGACAATGTAAAAATATGATGAATTGATTCCTCGTCATTTTCACAAAGTGTACATCTGTTTAGACCTACCCAACCCCGGTGAAGGAGATTATCCCAAGTGAGTATGGTATTCTCCAGAACCAACTATAGGAAACATGCAATTTTTTGTGGAATCTTCCACTTCCACAGTTTACCAAACCACCACTTTGGAATCTGGAAATTATCAAAGTCTGTTAACTATTTATAAGCAAGGTTTGTCATGACTTGACCATTTGTAGGATTACCTGCCCACACAATTTCATCATCACTTGAAGTAAGATATATGGCCACAAAGTTCAATCTCGAAACATAGACATTCCATTCTTGCACCCATTCATTTGCAAGTCCCAAATCCATAGCAGAGAACCAATAATTTAAGTCATCTCTAGATCTACCAGGTTTCTTAACAGAAGCCAAAGTATTATACGTAATCTCTTCCAAATAATTCACCAAACCGTTAGACAAGGAATAATTTTCTTTGAGACCAACCAATGGGTCTATGCTAATGTAGATGTTTAACCCGGAGCCAACTTTCCATGCCATCTTCCTACTAATCCATTTAAAGACTTTTAAAAAACCTGTCCAAAAGTATGAAGAATTCCACACGGTAATCCATGGATTTCGGATCCATTGTCATATACCAAATTTTATATATTTTTCATGTAGGACTCTATTTCACAATCCTTCCCCAAATAAACCTCTCCACAAGCTCTTCATGCATAGAGCTCTATTAAACCATTCTAAATTATTTATGTTCAATCCTCCATTTTATTTGGTTTGAGAAATTTTTTTCCCATTTAACCAAGTGTATATTCTTTTTTCCACAGAGCCCGACCACAAGAAATTAAACATCAAGTTGTGCAAGAGTCTAATCACTACTTTTGGTATTAATGAGAGTGAGAACTAATAAACAGGTATGCATGTAAGTACAAATTTTAACAGTGTAAAATTCCCACCAAGAGTCAAATATCTGAAGGTCCAATTATCAATTTTCTTTTGAAATTGTTTAATCAACCATATCCAGTCTTTGATCCTGTAGCAGTTAGGATTCAGAAAGTAGCCTAGATATTTGAAGCATTCCTCCATCAATGAGGTATGATATGGCAGAAAAGCAGTATCTGAACTAAGGATATGGTTGTCCACATTGTGGTATAGGAAAGAAAACTTTGAACTGCTGACTTAATTCCATACTTGGAGCAGCACAAAATAACCTGATTAAACTTGCAAAAATATTTCATTCATCTATAGAACCTATTCCAAAGAGGACAACATCATCACCAAATAAAATGTGAGAAATAAATACAAACTTAGTGATCTTGATACCCTTTAGCCTCCCTTCATATCTAGCATTGTGAATCAAATTAATAAAACCCTCAATAACCAATCAAATGAGCAAAGGAGACATATGAAATCCTTGTCTAAATCCATGAGATCTATTAAAAATGGAAGTAGGAGTGCCATTAACAAGAACTGCAAACTTTATCGATGTGACACAGGCTGTGATCCAATTTGTCACCAGTAAAGGTAGACCGATTTGTAGAAGAATTGGCCTTAAGTAGTCCCAATTAACTATGCCATATGCCTTGACAATATCCATTTTTAGTACAAAAGCATCCAGGTCATTCATTTTTATGGAATGTAGGGCTTCCTGTGTAATCCCAACTGCATCTAAGATCTGTCTATTTGCAAGGAAGCCAAACTATTCTTTTGTCATCATGTCTGCCAACTTTGGTCTTAATCTGTTGGCAATAATCTTAGTGATAATTCTATAGGAAAGTTTACAAAGGGAAATAGGTCAGTAATCATTGTAGCTTCCAGGTTTATTGATTTTTGGAATGAGAGCAATATGATTATGGTTTAGGGATATAGATACATAACATTCAACTCTAGATTGTTCAACCATATGAAGTAGGTCATCTCCCATAATGTCAAAAAAAGACAAAAATAGTTCAACAGTCCACCCATCCGGGCTCGGACTTTTGTCTTTGGAAAAGAAATTTAGAACCCCTTCAATCTCCTTCAAATTGACAGGAGCCCCAATTTTTCCACCATCTTTTGTAGAAAAAATGCAGGGAAATGTTTAATGACACTAATTTGATCCAAAATGTTTTTTTGTCATGATCTTTAAATTGTTTATAAAAATGATCTTTTGTAGCATGTTTTAGATCATCATCAGAATGTAATATCCTGCAATCCTTTGATTTCAAGTCCCATATAGAATTTACATTTCTTCTGTATGAAGCATATTTATGAAAAAAAAATGTATTTTTATTCCTAGGGGCAACCCAAATTTCCCTACATTTTAACCTCCATTTGATCTCCTCCTATTCCAATAGAAATGTTTTCTTCTTTTCCAACATCATTAGATCCATATTTTCTTCATCCAGGAAAATACAAGAAGGGTTACATTTGTAAATCTTTTCTATTGAGGACTCAATAGCCCTAAGTTTTATATCCCTTTCCTCTAGATTTTATTTTTTCCATTTAACAACAATCTCTCTCAAATATTTTAATTTTTTTCCAATTTTATCCATTAGACATAAGCAGTCATCCACATGAGAGGAAGTCCAATATTTTTTAACCATCTCATAGAAAACTGAGTCCTTTAACCACATATTGTTAAATTTGAAAGGATAGTGTTTATTTGATCCAACCCCATACAATTAGATAATAATGGGGAAGTGATCTGAGATATTTGTCTTGATACCCCAAGTCCTAATTTTTTTAAAGGATTCAACTTGAAATTCATTCATAAGAAATCTATCTAATATTTTACTAATAGCTTCCTCGCCCTTTCTACCATTACACCAAGTGGGCTCAAGGTTAACATGCAATACATCCAAGAGATTATTCCTCTACAATAAGTTTTTGAAGAAAATTGACAAAGGATCAAGTATAGCTTTTTTACCCCAAATCGTGGCAGCAGAAAGGGCAAAATTTAAATCACCAGTCAAGATCAAGTTTGGGAAATTTAATAGGCCACAGTTCTCCAAAGAAGTCCAAAATTATTCCCTTTTTTTGTATGGCCCATAGAAATTCAAAATTGTAAGTTTCATGTTCCCATTAAGAAAACAACCATCTAGTAGCATACCCCCAATGGTTTTGTAAGGTTTGAAATACACAACTCTAGGGTTCCGGCAAGAGAGAATACCCTTAGAGAGATCGTTTGAGTTTAGGGCACAAATTTCCCAATTTGGTAGAATTTTTTAAAGGGTTTCTGTAGCAACCTCCGCGGAACACATAGTTTCATGTAACATAGAATTTCAAGGATAGTATTTTTTATGAGGCACGTGAGAGCCCTAACCCTCTCATCTCCCCCGACCCCCCTAACGTTGAAGGACATTATAGACATTCTAGATCTCCTCAGAATTGAGCAAGGTTGCTCTAAGGGAACGAGAGATAGGAGGAAAAACATCAGCAGAATTCCATGAGGCTTCTTAAGTCTGACAGACAGGGAGATGCAAGTGTTTTCAGTGTCAAATGTGGCTAGAGGAGAATCCTCTTTTTCTAGAGGTCCTCTAGTTTTTTTTTTATCATGACATTCTGATGTCGAATCGAAGAAACCGATAAAGCATCCGACACAGTAGAGGGCTTACTAGAATAAAATTGTAAGGGTTCCACCACAAAATTCGAGGAGGAGGAAACTACCTAGTTTAGCACCGAATTAGGGATTTCCACATTTGGGAGATTCTCCGTATGTAAATAAGGTACCAACCCTATGAATGGATCCTAAGGGTTTATGCGTTATGGATAATTTGTATTCAAAATTGCATTCTGACAAGGAGTCGGTAATAGATCATAGGTCCTAGAATCCATTTGGGGAAGTATAAGATCACCATTCAATTGTCTTCTCAAATCAAGTGATTTCTCAGCAGTAAGATAAAATTATAATTCTTCCTTTGTTTCCCCCCTCATAAGGAATAGGAGAGGAAATTTTAAACATACCTTTGTTCCCATCATTGTCAAACCCTCGAGAATTGGAGAGACCATGATCCATCGGAGTGTATTTCTCCTCCTCAATTTATTTCTGGCAAGAAAACTCCTCATCTAAGGAAGTCTCAGAAGGGTGCCTCTCCTCCCCATGCATTAGTTTTGGGCATTTTGACTTCAAATGTCCTGTTTCTAAACAAAAGTAACAGCGAAAAGGAACATGTAAATAATCCAGTCTCTGTGTGATAGTTCTATGACCCCACAAGATATCAACCTCATCTGGAATCCCTTTTGTAATATCGTATTCCACCATGACTACTGCAATTTTATTTTCTACCCTGAAAAGAATACCCTTCTCAACTTTGTTGAAACTCCCTAAGAAATTTTCTAGACCAACAAAAACATTCTCCATCCATAATTCTATGGGGAATCCCAGCATGAGGGTCCATAGATGTCTTCTGGTATTTTTTTCTTTTTTTGGATCGAAGTTTGTGTTTCAATGTTTCAGTACAAGTGAACCTCCTTTGATTAACCAAATTCCATCCAAAAACCTTGGTATGTCATCCAGTTTTGGGGAAGATAAATCACACCTAACCTTTCAATAGCATGGTGGTGTGAGGTGCATAGTAAAAAAGGGGAATCTAGGATTTGTTAACCCATTCAATGAGCTCTGATCGAGAAAACTTAGTTGATTCAAACCACCCAACCACCACTCTGGAAGCAAATACTACCACTCTATCAAAATTCACATCTTTACCAAGTACATATTGCTTGCATTCAGTGAGGACATTATATGCTTTGTTATGTCTTCTAGCTCAAGCCCTTTCACTAGAAATCTTATTTCCCTTACGACCTAAGAGTGAAAAACCCTTCTCTGTTGGAAAAACCTCACCATTTTCTAGGTATACTAGGTCAAGTGATGGGTGAACAAAACCTTTATCAGGTGTCAACCCCACTAAACCACCAGTTGTTGCATCAAAGGAATCAGATGCCATAGAAGGAGCCATCCACTTATGTGAGCCACACTGGGATACTTGCCACATTGGTAACAAAAAAGCAACTAAAAAACTCTAAGTACTGCCAAAAGTCACAAGGATGGGGAAAATGATAGAACATCCCATAGAAGGACCGGAACCAAGCCAAAAAATAAAATAAAAAAATCTAAACTAATCTCTAATCATGAAAATACCACATCACCAGAAGAGATATTGGAGGGAAAAAGGTTAAATTTGGTTCCCACTTTTTTATACTGGTTGGTACTAAGCTAGTTGCGTAAACGAACAACCATACTCCAATTCCTTTTTCCTCTTCCTATCTCAACTAGATAGGTTTTTCAGTCTTAGAGAGTAGTAAACTAGGGTTTTCAGAGCCATCATTCCCTGCCAATCTCCTATAATCATGTATACTTCAAGAAGAATTTTGTAACTTCAAATAGCATCCAATGTTATTGCAACCAAAGACACAATTGGGGCCTCTTATATATATATATATATATATATATATATATATATATATATATATATATATATATATATATATATATATATATATCTTCAAATAGGGAACCCTTCATTTTTTGCAAAATTAAGGGGGATTTGTTAGAGGCCCAACAAATGGAAACTCATGGGGCGAAGTAGTTATATCTACAAACAGTTCTGAAACATCTTAACATCTAGGAACAAATAATAAAATGCTCTCAAATGCCAAATTCCAAATAATATGAAAAGCTTCATCACTGATTCATATAGTAATGATTCTAGACTTCACAACTTCAATAAAACATCCAAATTATTTCCATCATTTTTCAGAAAGTTTGTAAAAATATCAATCCAAAGTCATGAATTTTTATCATTTTAAATGTGTATGATTACAAGAATTTTTTTTTTTTTTTTGAGAATTAACCTTGGGAAATACAAGTTAATCAAAATAAGTCATGGAATAAGAAGATAACCCCAATAAAACAGGAATAGCCACTGCTGCCAACTAGTGTCTATAGCCTCGACATGGATACCTTTTTACCCAATTCGACTTCTTTTATCCCATCCACTAGTTAAAGATGCATAATTTATAAACCCTTGTTTAAAACTTTATTTCTTCACTTTTTCCTAAAGAATAAGTTGGAAGCCACTGTCCTGACTTGGTGATCTCATGGTGACAATGTCATTCAAAAATATCTACATAAATAAAAAGGTTGGCTCATGATGAGACCTCCCGTCCCTCAGTCTTGTAACTGAGAGCTATTACGCTGCTTGGAAACCAAATGTCGTAATGTCATATTGTAGATACCTATGATCATGATAGGTTGCCTCATGATGAGACCTCCTATCCTCCAACTAACTCCTTAGATAGTATTTATTATGCAAAGGGTCATACTATGGTTAAAGTTAATCTCATAAGATATTACTTAATCGATGGGGAAGCAATTCCGAAATCTCCTTAAGAGATTGGGATGGCGTAAGAAGTCAAAAGATTACCATTTGTTATCAATTAACCTGCTTTCCCAAAGCTTATTCACTTAAAAGTAAACTAATCTGCAAGGAAAAAAATAGTTTTAATTTCTTATATGACCAATTAAAGATAAATATCTTGATCAAGTGATGGAAAAAACTAGACATCTCTATCAGTACAGTCTATTATAGAATTTTCAAAATTGGAGATTAACCAATCAAAATGTTTGATTTTTCAGCAAAAGACAATCATCTACAAAAATTTCCTTAAAGAAAATTTCAGATTCATTTGAAAAATATTACTACTACTTTTAGTACTGACACCAAATGTTGTCATTAGATTATGACCCCTTCCAAATATTAAAACAACAACTTTGAAAGCCTGCAAATATCAAATCTACTAAATCAAGAAATCATAAAAACAAAACTAATATAATAAAATAAATGTGAAATTGTTCGCCACATAAAATTAGGCCTTAAATGAATCAAAATCTCATAAAAATTTGAATTTTAATCCCTATAATTTCTTTAATATATGTATATTTTTTAAATCATAATTTGTGATAGAAAAGTATTAAATGCATAAGATGTTATCAAGTAAAACACATGCATGTATAAAAGTATATAGTACATTACAAGTAAAACACATGCACGTAGTAAAAAATAAGTTGTGCAACGAATTAATGAACAAATTACACTTTTCATATAAATCGCCATTTACCTCACGTATTTGCTCAGATCATAAATAACTTGTTTAACATTGTTGTCAAAGTCTTATGGGAGAGATAGAGGTAGAACATACTATATAAAAAAAAATGATCAATCATTATTTATTTCCAAATTAGTAGAGAAAAAAAACACTTACAAGATTGAATGTTTCACCAATATACAAATATATACACCAAAATAATTACCTTAATGAAGGTATACCATTCATGAGTTTTTACCCCACCTAATTCACCTTTCTTTGTTACGAGATTCTTCACGTTTGAAGAAAATACAGTGGGAAATTTAATTTTTTCAATAACCTCTTTAACATCTTTGCTTTGCTTCTCTATCAATAACCATGGAAGGGCATTGATATTTTGGGCATCTCCATCATTATTTGAACGAATTACACTTTGCATTGCATGATTGGCCTCCTTAATGTACACATATCGACAATTTTTTCTTTATCTCTCCTACCATCTAATATTTGCCATAAGGTCTATGTTATGTTCTTCCCAATGTGCATTGTATCAAACAAATGAACAATTTCTAGATGCTCATAGTAGGGGAGCCTCTTGAATTGCTCAGGATAACTTGTCATTCCTCGTGGAAGCACCTCATTATTGATGCCTTGATCACGACCTTCAATACGAAGCATGATTAAAGATATTAGAACAACACTTACCAATTAGTAAACTGATCAAAATGCAATAAAAATATAAAATATTCCAAAAATTTCATGTATATATTGATACATACACAATTTCATCCATACCATTACGATTTGAATATATTTTATATTGGTTCTTCCATAGGCCAGGTGTCATTCTTTGTGGTTTTAATATAATATCTTCTTTCCCATTGAAAATATACTTTTTAGTAGTATGATACCTGTGGTTCTTAGAAAGGAAGTCCCTATACTCATCAAACACCTCATTTCCTAAACTTCTTGAATGACGATATTTCATCTTAGGACCACAAACTGGACATGCAAATTTACCCTTTGTTTGAAGACCTTCAAGAGATGTATTAATTTTTATATCGAGTATTTATAATATTGAAGTATGTATAATTATGCAGGGTAAAGTTATAACATACCACAGAAATGTGTAGGCCCTGGGGCATCATGAATTGTTCATACAAGCATTGCATGGAATTGAAATCCCCTTTGTGCATTTGTTGGTCTAGAGATATCATACATAGTGATGCCCTTCCACAAATCTAGTAACTCATCAATAAGAGGCTCGATATATATATTCATATCTTTGACTTGGTATTTACCTATTTGATTTAACATACAGTACATAATTATGACATATATGAGTAAATAAATATATATAAGACATTATTTTAAAACATAATTGAACATATATTAATAATAAAAAAATAATACATAATTATGAAACAAACAAGACAAATGAGATGTTACAGTGTTAAAAAAATATTCTAAACAAATTAATACCTAGAACAATCATTTCCAATAGTATGTGCTTCCTCTTTATTGACATCCATGAAGGAATGTTATTTTTAATAACAAAACCAGGCCACGGTGAATAAGTAGGTCTGAGCTCTGCAAATGGATTGACACCGTCAGCTGCCAATGAAGGCCTAACATTACTAGGTTCTTCTTTAAACTTTGGGCATCTTTCTTCTATCTTCGTAAATATAGATCCATCAATGGGCATTCAAAGAACACCATCTTCATTTATGTTCTTTGCATGGTAATCCATTAAGTTACTGTGCTATGTTTTTGCACTTGAACAATTGCTGCAAATGTGGAATTATGGGAATATAACGAAGAACCTTGCAAGGCACCTTTTTTGTTACTTTATCGGCTCTATATATACTCTCTTCACATTTCAGGCATTTGTCTTTCGATGCATGTTCTTTATAGTAAATAATATCATCATTAGTACATGCATGAATAGCTTGATACTCCATTCCAATATCTTTCATTATGGCATGTAAATCTTGGTATGTTGGAGATAAAACATTTGACGGTGGTAACAAAAATTCACCTATCAATCTAAAACATAAAAAAATAGTACTACTTGTTAATGTAAAGAATATTAGTCATACATATTGCATCCAAATGTTACAGATGATGATCAACTAACATTAAAAATAGGGGAAAAAATAAAAACTTTGTCAAGATGTATTAAATGTGACAAAATTAATATATTACATACCTTAAGAATTGTGTCACACATGTGTTTGACATACCATTTACAACCATTAAGTTCACCAACAACAATATAGCAGAGAGAAGACTTATTTTTGAGCCTTCATAAAGAGGTTCACTTTCCCTCTAAAGTACATGTATATCATAAACAACATCAAAATGATTGCCATCGTCATCGATTCCAAAATTATTAAATGTCTCCTGGATAAATCTATTTGTCCCATCTTCTTCAACTATGTTATTAGCATCATTAACTTCTTCCATAGGATCATTAGCTCGATCCTCAATATTTTCTTTATGTAGTTCTTGATCAACATGCGCTTGTACAAACTGCACCTCTCCCTCCTCGAGCAATGCCCTAGGGAGATTTCTCTTTACAATTACAAACAATAAAGTAATATTAGTGTATATAAAAAATATTTAATGATACAAACATTTACATATATAATATAGGAAAACAAAGACAACAAAGACAACGAAGACAATGACAAAGACAACTTAGGTGAGAGTGAGAAACAAAGAAAACAAATCAAAGATAAAGCTTGTGCAATTTATCAAGATAATAAAGAATACATTAAAAAGATGCATCAACATGCATATTGAAAGAATTTTAAAATAAACAACTAAAATACATTGTACTGGGACTAGACATGGGCAATAATGACCTCTGAATGGGGCCAGTGTTGAAATTTTATCAAACTGTTTCTGTATGCAATGGAATCTGGCAGGGATAGACTGTTTGCATGCCTTGACAATATGGGAGAGTTTCCAGACTCAACAATGACTCAAATCATTATCAATTTTTTTATATTTAATTTATTGTTATAAAAAAATATCAACTAACATTACTGTTTATGAAAAAAGATGAATAGATATTTGGACTATAAACACTTTTTAACCAAATATATATATATAATTAGATTTAGAATTGAAATTTAAAAAAAAATTATTTTATTAAATAAGTATAAATTAAATTCTGAATATAACCCCTAACTCTTTAATCCCCTGAAATATATACAAAAAATAATAATAATACATTATTTTTCTTCTACATTTAGCATATAAACATTTACAAAAATAATCTACAATACAAATACATATAATGAATAACTTACTAATGGATGATATTCATGCCCGCCTTCAGTGTGTCCATACAATCTACAATGTTTGACATCCGTTGTTATTAGAAGTCTCCTTCATTTCAAGCCCTTGCATATTTTATAGGGGCAATAAAATTTTGCATCCTTCGAAGCCCCGGATGTAGATCCCACATGTTGTTGGCCTCCTTAAGGAATGTTCTGTGACATGTTTCCTCACCAAACCTTCAGTGATGATTATCATCAATAACTTTGTATTATGAACAGTACAAAACAGGCCCTACAGCATTCGAAAATCGTTGGAAGCACCACAACAATGTCAAAGCTATTAGAATATATAAACGAACAAGTACCTAATTATAGACATTATCAAATAAATTGTGCATTTAATGCGCTCTTTGTCGGATAGCCGACAGTTCTTGAATTTTCATTGGCTAGCCGACGGTTCTTTAATTTTCATCGGATATCTGACGATATTAGGCATTATAAAAATAAAAAAATAAAAAAAATACAGTTACCATCCGACATTTTTCTTTGATTTTCATATACTGTCGGATTCCTCCGTCGAATTTTCTCCCCATATGTATTAATGTTTTCTATTGTTGAATTGTATCACACACTTTACTTGACTACATCAACATTACACAGTTGACTGCATCAACATCATACATACTTCATCACATTTTGCAATCTGCGCTTTGGTTCAGTATGTCGTTATGTTTCCGCGCATCTGCAAAATCAACTGATACTGCGCATCTTCTGTTGTAATGTTGTTCTAACTTCACGCATCAGTATCAGATCAAACTGCACACCTTCTTCTATACTACACTTATGTCTTGGTGCATCAGTCTTTGGATAATATGTGACATTTTATGCATCATCTGTGATACACCCTTTCTATTCTTCGCACTTTTCTCAGATTACTCTCATCATACCGTGCATCTTCTGTTGAGCTACAAGTCTATCTTTTCACATCTTACTCAGATAAACTACTTTACTTTTCGCATCACTAGTCGTGTTTCACGTTTGTCTTCATGCATCTGTGACTTTTTGCATACTATCTTCGATACTCTATCATTCTTTATTTGCGCATCATCTATAGTCCTGCATTTCTATCTCCGCGCAATTGTCACATATAAACTACATCATCCTACGCACCATAAGTAATCATGTTCTTCTATTTGTGCGCACTTGGATCCCTACTAGATCATGTTGTTCCGGTTCCACGAGCCCCTGATGCCCCAATAATTAGAAGCTTGTCAAATATGTATCTTCGAGTCTCGAGCTTACAAGTTTACTTCAACTCTTCAACTTGGCTTCTTATTTATACTTGTCTTGCACGGATGGTATGTCCACAAGTTGGTCATACCGTCCCTTCTTCTTTGCTTCAAGGTTCTTCTTACTTCACACTTCCACCATTTTTCATGTTCTATGCCACTCATGTATCATCCCTTGTGGGTCTTGCGCATACTTGGTCCTTTGCACTGTGGGTCTTGCGTTCTTCGTGTGTGGTCTTGCACCCTTGAAGTATCATCGATTGTGGAGCTTGTGTACTTGATTTTTCCAACCGCCACTTTCTTATGGTACTCTTGCGCGCTTCAACTACTTGTATGCTTCTTCTGATTGGTGAGTCTTGTGCACTTTCGAGACTTGCTTACATGTTCAACCGCTTCTTGCTTCCAAGCCTCCCGCGCACTCCCAAAAATTGTCCATCCCTCTCTTTGGCATATACCTTTGAAGTAGTATTACTGGGTGGACTTGAGTCTTGCACTTGTACCTTATGTACCTCTTCAAGATGAATGTACTTCTGCAATTTGGATGTGCACCTTATATAATTCTTCAAGATGGTCTTCATATATTTCTTCAAACTAGATTTCTTCAAATTGGATTTCATATATTTATTTTTAAACTAGCATAGAAATACTGAATCATTTTAGACATTAGTTGATATCAATGACAACCAAAGTTTAGCATTGTGTTAATTTTAGATTGTAGATACCTATGATCATGATAGGTTGACTCGTGATGAGACCTCCTATCCTCCAACTAAATCCTTAGATATTATTTATTATGTAAAGGGTCACAATATGGTCAAATTTAATCTCATAAGAGATTACTTAATGGATGCGGAAGCGATTCCGAAAAATCCTTAATATATTGGGAAGGTATAAGAAGTCAAAAGATTACCATTCCTTATCAGTTAACCTACTTTCCCAAAGTTGATTCACTTAAAAGTAAACTAATCTATAAGAAAAATTTTAGTTTTAATTTTTTATATGTCAAGTTAAAGATAATGCTCTTGATCAAATGATGGGAAAACCTAGACATCACTATCATAACATTCTATTACAAAATGTTCAGAATCAAAGATTAACTAATCAAAATATTTGATTTTTCAGCAAAAAACAATTATCTGCAAAAATTTCCTTAAAGAAGATTTCAGATTCATTTTAAAAAGATAACTACTACATTTAGTACTGCCACCAAATGTTCTCATTAGATTATGACCCCTTTCACAATTTAAAACAACAATTGTGAAATCCTGCAAATATAAAATCTACTAAATCAAGAAATCATAAAAACAAAAATGATCTAATAAAATAAATGTGAAATTGTTCACTACTGTTATATAAAAAATATATATAAACATATTAATAATATATCTTAACATTAATATTACTATTAATATTAATATTAATAGATAATTAACAATTAATAATTAATAATTATCAAAGAGTCATGACTTTACGTTGAAAAGTCATGAAGGGACTTATATAAGTCCGACCATTGTAAAAGTAAATCATCATCTATTATTCATCAAATATCAAATATGTAGCTTTTCAAGAATTCGTGAGAGTTATAGAATTATTTGTGGGTTTCAGAAGTTTATATCGCTTCAGTGGTATCAGAGCGCCTTCTTGGGCATTTCGTTGATTTGGTTTTTGGCCAAATAATTTTGGGAGTTTCTCCAAATTAGGTCTTTGACCTAAAACAAATAAAAAGAAAAAGAAAAGAAAGGTCTTTGACCTAAAACAAATAAAATAAAAATAAAAATAAAAAGAGGTGAGAAGAAGTAAAAAGGAAAAATAAAATAAAAGTAAATTTTTGCTAAAAAATAGGACCTTGTCCTAAGAAAAAGAAAAGTAAAAAAAAAAAAGTGAAACCACACGTGGTTTCTTAATAAGTGGTTTTGGTTTTATTCTCTAACAACAAACAAAAAGTGAGATTTGAACCTAGGTGGGGAAGGTAATAATCATTCCTCCCAACCACCCAATCTACACCATTTTACATATATTAAGGGGAAAATAATATTAGAAGAAGAATCATATTGAATATTGTTTATTATAAAAAAGAATGATATATTGAATAAATTTCAAAGAAAACTCAAGAAGATGGGTTTTAATGTTGAAAAGAAGGGAAGGTTTCCTAGCACCTCACTGATGAATGTCTCAATACTATTTAGAGTTAAAGGGACACTTGCAAGGAAGGATGTCACCATTTCTATTGCCCCTAGTGAAATAAATAATTATATTAGCGCTGAATTTGCTAACCATTTAGTGATTCTTGAATCTAATATAAGTGAAAGGCTAGACCTTTGGAACATGAAGCAATTTCTAATAAGTGGATTAGAATTGAATATTGGAGATTATATGGTCATATTTCAATTCATTGTTAGTTCCTTATGGAGTTTTGGGGTTACCTTGGATTAAAACATTGGAGACTTTCATTTTAAATGCTAAAAAGAAGTTTCTTACTTTTTCCTATATAAGTAGAAGAGAATCACATTTCAAGATATTACAATAAAGTCATATTTAGAAGTTCCAACATCTGAAGACTTCAAGGATATATCAAAGATGATTTCACAGGGTAATCAGAAGTCAGATCAAAAGATGCGGTCAGAATTCGACAAAATCATCACAGATAAAGAAGAAGAGATCTCTCGTTTAAGAGATCATAATAAAAAATTGCTTCTTCAAATAAAAAAGACGAAGGATAAAGCACAACAGAATCAAAAGCTAGAAGAGGAGAATTGAGATCTTCAGAAGAAACTATTAGAAAACATTGACGAAAATGGTCACCTTAAGAAGCACAAACAAGATCTAATGGATCAAATTCAGAAGCTTAAAGATGATAAGAAAGTGCAAGAAGAAATGACCCGAAATCTTAAAAAAGAAAAAGACTCGTTAGATAATAAGTTGGAGCAAATTCAAAAGATGACATCAAATCCCTTGGACTAAAAAATCTACGTTGAGAAAAAAGAAGCAAATACAAATCCATTCATCGTCACAGTTCAGAAAGAAGACAATCTAGTAAAAAAACAAACAACAATAACTCCCTATCGACACCCCAACCATATAAACCAGTATCTTAAAAAGTGGGAATTGTCGAAAGATAATGGTACTAATGTGCTCAAAGCTCCTAACAACAGATCAATAGAGAATCCCAATAGTCAACAACAAATCAATTTTGGATGGATTGATCCTTCAACATATCGGAAGTTATGTTCTACACTTAGAAGTTCATATCGACATGTTTTGTCAGCTACAACGTCACAAGGACGGTGCGACAACATTATAAGGCTTTGAGGACAAAGCCTTTCTAAGAGAGAGGCAATGTTATATAAAAAATATATATAAACATATTAATAATATATCTTAACATTAATATTAATATTAATAGATAATTAACAATTAATAATTAATAATTATGAAAGAGTGATGACTTTACGTTGAAAAGTCACAAAGGGACTTATATAAGTCCAACCATTGTAAATGTAAACCAGCCTAGATCCAAATCCTAGGCTCTATCAAGCGCTGAGATGGATCAAATTTCCTGAGGTGCAATTTGCAAACCTATCCTTGAATAGCTCCGTCGGTCCAATACCCGAGCCACCTAATCCTAAGCTCTAAAGTCTCTAGTTTAAGTCTCATATTTACTTTTTACTTTGTATTATTCTTTTTTGTTTATGACCGACATAATATTTATTACTTTTTACTTTGTATTATTCTTTTTCGTTTACTTTGTATTATTTTGTTACTCGACAAACACTCTAAAGTCTCATATTTACTTTTTACTTTGTATTAAAATTAAAAAGTAAAGTTTCTAGTTTAAGTCTCATATTTACTTTTTACTTTGTATTATTCTTTTTTGTTTATGGCCGACATAATATTTACCACATAATCCTAAGCTCTAAAGTCTCTAGTTTAAGTCTCATATTTAGTTTTTACTTTGTATTATTCTTTTTTGTTTATGGCGGACATAATATTTACCACATAATCCTAAGTTCTAAATTCTCTAGCTTAAGTCTCATATTTACTTTTTACTTTGTATTATTCCTTTTTGTTTATGGCCGACATAATATTTATTACTTTTTATTTTGTATTATTCTTTTTTGTTTACTTTGTATTATTTTGTTACTCGACAAACACTCACATGTTATAAAATCTCCCTCATATTGAGTTGTAGAGCGCCTCTCGGTGCAATCATCATCTATTATTCATCAATTATCAAATATGTAGCTTTTCAAGAATTCGTGGGAGTTATAGAATTATTTGTGGATTTCAGAAGTTTATATCACTTCAGCTACATAAAATTAGGCCTTAAATAAATCAAAATCTCATAAAAAAATGTATGGATCATAACATATCATAATTTTAAATTAGAAAGACAAAAATAAATAAGGGATATGACTATAAATTTTAATTTTAATCCCAATACTTTCTTTAATATATGTATGTCTTTAAAATCATAATTTGTGATAGAAAAGTATAAATGCATAAAATGTTATCTAATAGATTAGGCCTTTTATTCTAAAGCAAACATCATAAAGAAAATCCTAAATTAAATACATCAAAAATAAAAATCAAGCATAAATTAAATTGACATCTCATAGAAAAAATGTATGAATTAAAATCATGATTCAACAGGGAAAGGGAAATTTGATTCTAGAAACTATAAATTTCATTTCCTTTTATGTGAGTTAAATTTTCCTTCAAATCGTGTTTGTAATAAATATAATTCCAATTTAAAATATATGAGATGTTTGACAAATTAAACGTTTTATTTATAAAAAAAAAATAAAAATCTAAAAAAAATCCTACAGATAGATACATTTGCGACAACACTTTCCAAGACATATATTTAAGCCTCTTTATTTCAATTTCATATCAGGCAAGACTGGAATTTGTGTGTAATGAAAATATTTAATTTTAATACTCTTGCTTTAAGATATTACGTCAAAAAATTTCATGATAAGGTCGTTATAATTAAAAATTAAAGATGGAATTTGTGTGTAATGAAAATATTTAATTTTAATACTCTTGCTTTAAGATATTACGTCAAAAAATTTCATGATAAGGTCGTTATAATTAAAAATTAAAGATATAACTTAAACATGAATAAAATCATAAACAATCACTCACACGATATTAATATCATGAAAACAACCACTCACATCATTTGTTTCATGACAATTTTCAACCTCAAGAAACTGATTATGAGAGGGAAAAGATTCTTTAATTTATTGAATAAGAAATTAGATGTATCAAGAGAAGAAAATTTATGACAATATATTTCATAATTCATTCAAAGAAGATTGACAAGAAGAAATAAAAAGTTCATGATAAGAAGAAGCATCTTCTTGATCTTCAATACATAAATCATTGTTAATTTGTACCTCTTTAAAGTTAAGCAATGTAGAATGAAAATTAGAAGAATCTAGAACATGTGTCTGCGTAATATTGTATTCAAAGACATCCATGTACAAAACAATAAGAAGAGGAGTTAAGAACATAAAATGCATCTCTTGGAGAATAAATATTTTCATAAGGAGATTGGTTTAAAAAAAATACTTTTGAAAGAGAAATTGACAAGTGGTTTCAAATGAGAATCAATTTCTTCTTCTAGAATTCATTGATCAAAATCCAAGATATGCTCTCTTGAAAAATATGAACACAACATGTTATCCAAGATGTGATTATATTCATTGTTCAAAGGTACGGATGAGATCAAATCATTAAATCTTATGAAATAAGAAGACTCAAAGTTTAATGGAGAATTAATAGAATAATTAATTCAGATTTGATGTTAGACCTTGTGTCAAGGCTGAGCCTTGAGAGTTTAGATTTGATGACCGATGTGACCATTTATTCCATACAGTTTCAATTCAATGCCTAGAGATGTATTGCAGTAGTGTTTCAGATGATATATGATGATTATTCTTATGATGATGTTGTATGACCTATGGATATTCTAATCATTGACTATGGATTATTATCTTCTTGCTTTAGTCATGTTCATAGCATTAGCTTGGTATCTGATTCATGTTGTGGCAAACTTTGTAAACTTAAAGTGGACTGTCTTGATGATGAATTATAAAATGGACATTTTACTTGCACATTTAGATTTCTTGAAAAAACTCACTGGTTTACTACCTTGCATAGATATGGTTTTTCCTGACATTACCTATCTGCTATCTTAGGCACCATTCTCACTTGACTCCATCCATTCATGACCTTCCTTGATTGGCTTTTATCCTTGACTTGTCTTGCTTGACTTTTTTATACTGAGGACTTCCCTTTTTACTACCTCTATGTTTGGATCGCATCCATGTTTGTTTAGTGTCTCGGCTCTGAGTTGGTGACAAAACTTGCCTTTGGTGAGTTGGATTGTAGGCCTAAATCATTCTGGTCGGTTGTCCCAATGTTTGGCACTAGCACGAACTCCCCCTAGTCACTTGAGATGTTGTTGGCTAAAACTAAAAGATCATGTACTAATTATGGAAACTTGTGTAAATTCGCCCATGAAAACTAAAAAAACTGTAAAATGTGTTTATCAACACATGTGAGTAAAGGGCAAGAGCGATGAACTGCTAAGAATACTCCTCAAAGAGTATAAGAAAGGTCCAACAAGCAATGGTTCTTAAATTCTATATCTAAACAATTGCTGACCTTATATATATATAAACATGCCCTGGATGCAAACTGCAATTAGTTGTTCTTATCAACACACCTAAGATCCGAAGGGTTATGTAGGCCAAAAAGGCCAAGAAATGAAATTAAATGATCCTAATGAACTTGGATCAACTTGATGTAGACATGATGCCTAAGTTGAATAAGCACTCTCTAAACAACTTACCCATTTGTGAGGCACAGTCATTCCCCGTGTTATTTATCCACAATAGAGTTTGTAGATTCTCCTCTTCTCCCAGTCCAAAGTGTCTTTTAGTTGAGTTTAGACAAGTCACCCCCTTTGCCCAACCTTGTTACTAGCCTTCATCCTTAGCTAGCAGTTAGACCATGTCCAATGGGTGAGTTTGTCATTTAAGCTATTGTGCAAGTAATTACAAGTAACAATGGAATATGCTAACGTGATTAATGCCACTAAATGATGTTATACTTTAAGTTAAGTTGTGAGTATGGTTAGAGGAACATGTCTTAGTCTATTGATATGATTTATCCTTGGTTGTATTTTGACCTAGTCAAACCTAGTTTGACTATGGTCATTTCTTGGGATCTGTGATGATGTGGGCCATGCATGCTTATTGATGATGATAGATGGACCCACATACTCTTGATGATGATACTATATGATGGACATATGATTCAGATGGTGATTGATGCAGTTCAACAGTTTTTATTATTACTTCATATCACCATATTATGCACTGTCCATATATGGTGGACCCTATAGTTAGCCCATTAGGGAAACCCATGGTGTATGAGTACACATTCTTAGTAGGTTTGGGTCTTCTGGATCCAATGAGACACTTATCATTAAGTTCCGGGAACTTCTGGCAGTGATAGATGCAGTTTTCCACTTGTTGACCAGATTTGGGCCTGATTTCCCAGCCTGACCAGCAGGGGCCATGAGAGGCCAGTTCACCTAGGGAGATGTATGAGGAGGGGGTGGTCCAGCCACTTGATATTACCATTTACCCCCCTTTCTGGAGTTCCTGTTGGGCTCAGTTGGACAGTGCAGATGCCCTAGGAGGCAGTTTCATCACTTTCACAATTACCGAGGTAGGTTAAAAATGGAATAAAAGGGTCACTTAGGAATTCGATTTGGGAAATTGAGGCAAGGTTTTGGCACTTGGTATTCACATAGGTCTTCCAAGGTGAACCCCCCATCTTCCAGCTAGTTTTCATCAGTCAGTGGGGTCAACAGAGGCCACAGGAGGCCTTTTACTGCATGTCTCTCACAGATTTGATCATTTGTATTTATTTTGGACATATTATATTATTTTATTGTACCATGGGGATGAGCTAGCAAGGATTGATGCCCCCTAGCCCCACCATGTGCTTTATGTGTCATGTCCTAGTCATATGAGGTGGGCCCATGTACTTTTGCCCCCTCTAGAGGATGACGTCACCCTCCATGAGTACTTTCTAGCTATTGAGATCTTTTAATCTCAAACACTCATTTCATAAAGTGGTTTTGAGATCTAGGGTTTTGGTCTTTATTATCCTATATAAGGAGGATACCCCCTATTGTATAGCTCACCTTTGGGCTTTTAAAAACTTGGAATGAAAATATTATTTTGGAGATCTACTTATTGGCTTTGATTGGGTTGCTCTTGTATATGTTCTTGCATCTTGTTTCTAGACATTCTTTGCTTCTACAGGTGAAATCGAAATCAAAAGAGGGATGCTGAATTGCTTGAAGCTAGATCAACGATTTGCTTTGTGGGAATATTGTAGGGGTTGCTCACATCCCCCATGAGCAAGATGTCTTCATAGAGAGGGAGTTTTTCAATTGTGCTTTGTCCATTGATTACATTCTTGATATGACATGCTTAGATCTTATGGATTTTTGGATCAAATCTAACTTGTTGTAGTTTGATTTTACAGGTTTCATGAGACATCTCTCCTCCTAGGGCTTGGATGATTTTGGTTGAAAACACTTGGATCAAGCTTGGAATTGTTACTTGGGAAATATTTCTCCATATGCTAAGCGGCCGCAAGCTTTGAGGTAAGATCTACAAGGTTCGTATTGATTTCGCTTGCTATCCATCCTATTGGTAAAAAAACTACATTAAAATCAAAACCCTCATTTTGTTTTTCTTAGATCTACTTGGATCTAGCTTGGCTTTTGAAAACATATTGAAAACCCACCTCTATAGTATCCATGGTGATTCGGATCTATAGTTTGGTGTGGATTGGGCTACATTTGACACACTTTTCAAGGCACTTAGCCTTCCTTGGGTAAAGTCGCCCTCCTTGGGTGGTTGAGTTAAGCTAGTTCTAGTACATGGATAGGTGATATCCCACTTGATTCATGATACTCGTACTTGATAACCTACCCCTAGTTCTTCACCTCATTGATTTTCACCTTGTGGGCCCCATTCCTCATTTTGAGGGTTGTGCCCCACTTGGGTCAATTTGGTGATGCATTTTCAATCTCAGATCTATGGAGATATAGCCACTGGATGCCTTTGTTTTTTAATATCCACTTTGATAATTGCCTAATCTACCCCGATCTAAAGTTTGGTGGCTTTTGGACTTAATTTGACACACGTTCCCATGCATTTATCGCTCCTTGGGAAAAGTTGCACTTCCTAGGGGTTTGAGTTATCCCACTTCAAGGACTTGGGTGGTTGAGATCCCGCTTGATTTGAAAAGAGCATACCTTGAAACCTACATCTAGTGTCTCACTTTGTGGATTTTTTCCTTGGGGTCTCATTCCTCATTTTGAGGATTGTTATCCACTTGGGTCACTTAGTGGAATATTAGATTTAGTAATATCTAGCCATCACATTCACTTGATCTTGAGTAACACCCTTGATTTGCATCTTAAGTGTCCCGATCTACATTTTGGCATCTTTTTTACTCCATTTACCCATCCATCTCAAGGCACTAGTCCACCTAAGGTAAATCACACTTCTTAGGATTAGTGTCAAGTGCTAGATCCCATATGTGGGTATCTCTAACTTCATCTTAGATCCATAGATCTACCCTTTTCATACCCCTTGGTACCATTTGCACCCTTAACTTCACCTTGTGGGTCCCATTTGAACCATTTCCATATCCCAAGGCAGTGGGCCCCACTTGTGTATTTCATGGTACTAGACCTTGTCATTTGATCTCATTATGTGGCCTAAATTATTCATTGGTTGAAACATTAGTCATCCCTTAAGCCTCTTTCAACCATACTTAAACTTCTAGGTCCACCTAACCTTGCATCGGTTTCTGTAACTTGTCTTTCACATATCCCTAGGAACCTTTGTTTGGATCTAATCTCCTTTGATTGGCTATAGGTTCTCCCCCTTGGTCTTGATTCATCTTGATCTAAAGTGAAGAGTGCCTCGGTTGTCGTGACTCCCAGCTTGCATTGGGAACCGTGGCATCTCTTGGGTCACCTCTTTAGTTTTTCGTCTCCTCTTACCATCCCAGATGGGATACCTTTAGGGACAACTACACGTTGTGTGATAACATTTTTGGTGCCGCTGCCGGGGACGTAGAGGCTTACCTTAGGTGTCTACGATTATCCATGCATAAATCATATCTTATCGCATCCAGAATAATCTAGATGGTTATCATTTCAATCCTTAATTAAAAAGCATATCCATATGTTTGTCTCACTCTCTCCCTACACTTTAAATGACATACATCTTGGTAGAAGAGTTTAAAAGTCTACCTGGGGACTCCACATAAGCGGCTCCACTGGTGATCGATAGTATCATTATCTAGAACCCATGGGGTGCATCATTTTGTATCTAGGTTCTTGATTTGAAAAAAAAAAAAAATTGCCATCCATGGCTGCTTCTGAGCAACCTAGGACTTTTGTTCGTTTGAAAGTTTTTGACTTCTAGAAAGTTGTTGGGTATCCCCATCAAATCCGTCACCAAGCCCGTGAAAGGTTGTCTAAATTTTATGGAAGTCATGAAGTATCTGCTAAAAGACACCTTGAACTTTTTAGGGAAATTATTAAAGAGTTATCCATAACCCATGAGGATGTGTGTATGAAACTATTGGCTTTGTCTTTCAAAGAAAGAGTTGAGCTCTGGTTTTTGAATTTGAAGGCCAATAGCATTTCCAGATATGACATGTTCAAAAATAAATTCTTAGAAGAATGAGGAAGTGAATTCGATAATATTTATTCTTCAATTCAAATCCAAGATCAAAACCTTCCCCTTTCTGATCCCATCATTGAATCAATCAATAATCAAATATAAAGTGAATTGTCAACATCCAGAGATGACCCCTCCTACCCAATTTCTTTTTATTTTGAGGATAAGTCTTCCACTTTTGAGTCAATCGAAAGTCAAATCTCTAATCATTGTATAAATCACAAGTTTTTGAATTTATTTGTAGGTATCCATAGTCATGATCCTGAGGAAATTTCTAAGCATGAGTTGTTAGTCAATAAGTCTATTGAAGTTCCTCCTTCATAGAAACTCTTTATCCATTCTATCATTAGTGATCATTCAATTCTCCATCACCTTATGAAGAAGAAGAAAGTAGGGACCTTGACCAAGATCCTATAGTAGTCATTTCACATGATCATTGTGCAAATAATCAGGATGTTTTTAATGAGCTTGTTAATTTTATCCCTGATCAATTAAATGAAAATGATCAAGTATCCTCTTATGGTTTTAATGATGAATTAATAGAAGATCAATCTCAAGATGAGGAAGAGTTAATAAATCGCACTAGGTGTTCTAATCTTTGTTCCACTTCTTATAATGAATCTTTAAATTTTCCTTTTTTCATCTTTAATCAAGATAATTTAGAGTTAGATAGTTATGTTCAATCTTGTCCTCAGATTGTAAATATTAAACTTGATCAAAAGCTTGAAATCATTCCTAGAGTAAAGAGTGCTTTCTTTTGTCAAAATCCAAGGTCAAACTTGTTTATTTATTTGGGAGAATTTTCATATTTGCAATCCACCCTCCCTTCCCAACTCTTTCAATCATTTTTGGGTTGGTGCTCTAGTCAATCTTTTTCCTTGGAAATTTTCAATAGGAAGTATAAAGCATGATTATATGTTTGGAGAAAAAGCACTTCATTTCCCTTTTTAGTCACTTTGGAACCATAATGCTTGTTGTCAAGTTATCAATCATTCTTAGTGGCTAGAAAAGGTGTTTAAAGATCAATTTCATCTTTTCTCCATTTTTTAGCATCAAGTGGGTTGGATTTTGATCTTTCGTCTTCTAAGCTTTAATTTATCCCCACTTGGTTTTTATTTGATCATCAGTCCCAAGGAGAATCAAATTGAATATGCAAGAGAAGTAAATGAGGAAGTTATTTTTTGTGAAAAAGAATTGAGTTGCATGCCTTATATTTTTTCCTCCATCAATCTTAAGCAATAACTTGTATGAATTTTATGATCCTATCAACTCTTGGATGGACAATGTTTGCATCAGTCATTCTTTCCCTTGGCATGATCTCATTTTGCACCAATCAAAATTTTCTTCAATTTACGAACAAGTCAAGAAGATTGTGCTCTCAATTTCATTAATCTTTAATCCAATCTTGATTTGCCTTATCAACAAAAATCAAAGAAGAATCATTAATTTGTTTGATGAATGGTTACACTGGATTTATGATTTTACCTAGCATTTGTGTCAACCAGTTAGAGTAAGGTAGGTAGGTATTCGAATAAGCTCACTTGAGCAGTAGGATTTGTGTGCCTTTTCTTTTTCTGTGTGCTGAGTATTGCCATCTTTCTTTTCTTCTTGAGTTGGCTACTTGATTTTGTCCTTTGCTGAGTTTTTAATTGAGTTGAGCCTTGCTCTTTCCTAAGCTTCTCTCACCTCCTGCATGCATTAAAGAGTGGTTAGTTTTCTGGACTTTTCTTTTTGGCTTCCTATGCAAGTTGAGTTGAGTGTGCCTTCCTGAAAAAAGTCTTCTTTTCCTCCTGCATAGTAAAAAAATGAATAATATTTACATGCCATTTTAGATTAGAATTTCTTTTATGCATTTCAGTTTCGGTTTTAGATTAAATTTCATTTTAATTTTTATTTTATATATCTCCCATACATGCTTCATGAGGTATTCTAGTGTCTATGAGCGCAGACACAGGTGCAAAATAAAAGTTGAAAGCAAGAATGATGCAGTGTTGGATTGAAGATTGATGCAGAGCAATTCGAGACCAGAGTTTTCGAGGTTCTCAAGCACTCTCTCCCTTAGAGCACTTGTCCAAGTTGGATCCAGATGTTATCACACCATTGTAGCAGGGCTACTATTCTTGCTTAGCAAATATCTGCACATTTCAGAGTTTAGATTATTCAGAGCTTGGCTATGTTGAATTTATATTTTGAGATCACTCGTGATCAGAGCAGTGTATTATTAAGACTTATGGTAGACCTTGTGTCAAGGTTGAGCCTTGAGAGTTTAGATTTGATGACCGATGTGACCCTTTATTCCATACAGTTTCAGTTCAGTTCCTAGAGATGTATTGCAGCAGTGTTTCAGAAGATATATGATGATTATGATGATGTTGTATGACCTATGGATATTTTGATCATTGACTGTGGATTATTATCTTGTTGCTTTAGTCATGTTCGCGGCATTAGCTTTGTATATGATTCATGATGTGGCAAACTTTGTAAACTCAAAGTGGACTATCTTGATGATGAATTATAAAATGGACATTTTACTTGCACATTTAGGTTTCTTGACAAAACTCACTGGTTTACTACCTTGCATAGATATGATTTTTTCTGACATCACCTATCTGTTGGCTTAGGCACCATTCTCACTTGACTCCATCCATTCATGACCTTCCTTGATTTCCTTTTACCCTTGACTTGTCTTGCTTGACTTTTTGATATTGAGGACTTCCCTTTTTACTACTTCTGTGTTTGGATCGCATCCATGTTTATTTAGTGTCTTGGCTCTAAGTTGGTGACAAAACTTGCCTTTGGTGAGTTGGATTGTAGGCCTAAATCATTCTGGTCGGTTGTCCCGATGTTTGGCACTAGCACGAACCCCCCCTAGTCACTTGAGATGTTGTTGGCTAAAACTGAAAGTTCATGTACTACTTATGGAAACTTGTGTAAATTCACCCATGGAAACTAAAAAAACTCTAGAATGTGTTTATCAACACACATGAGTAAAGGGCAAGAGCGATGACCTACTAAAAATAAGCCTCGAAGAGTATAAGAAAGGTCCAAAAAGCAATGGTTCTTAAATTCTATATCTTAACAATTGTTGACCTTATATATATATATAAACATGCCCTGAATGCACGCTGCAATTAGTTGTGCTTATCAAGACACCTGAGATCTGAAGGGTTATGTAGGCCAAAAAGGCCAAGAAATGAAATTGAATAATCCTAATGAACTTGGATCAACTTGATGTAGACATAATGCCTAAGTTGAATAAGCACTCTCTAAACAACCTACCCATTTGTGAGGCACAACCCTTCCCCGTGTTATTTGTCCAGCACAGATTTTGTAGCTTACCCTCTTCTCCCAGTCCATAGTGTCTTTTAGTTGATTTTAGACAAGTCACCCCCTTCTCCCAACCTTGTTCCTAGCCTTCGTCCTTATCTGGCAGTTAGACCATGTCCAATGGGTGAGTTTTTCATTTAAGCTATTGTGCAAGTAATTATAAGTAACAATGGAATATGCTAACATGATTAATGCCACTAAATGATGTTATACTTTAAGTTAAGCTGTGAGTATGATTAGAGGAAAATGTCTTAGTCTATTGATATGATTTATCCTTGGTTGTATTTTGACCTAGTCAAACCCAGTTTGACTATGGTCATTTCTTGGGATCCATGATGATGTGGACCATGCATGCTTATTGATGATGATAGATGGACACACATACTCTTGATGATGATACTATATGATGGACATATGATTCCGATGGTGATTGATGCAGTTCAACAGTTTTTATTATTACTTCATATCATCAGATTATGCACTGTCCATATATGGTGGACCCTACAGTTATCCCACCAAGGCAACCCATGGTGTATGAGTACAAATTATTAGTAGATTTGGGTCTTCTGGATCCAATGAGACATTTATCATTCAGTTCCTGGCACTTTTGACAGTGATAGATGTAGTTTTCCACTTGTTGACCAAATTTGGGGTTGATTTCCCAGCCTGACCAGTAGGGGCCATGAGAGGCCAGTTCACCCAGGGCGTTGTATGAGGAGGGGGTGGTCCAGCCACTTGATATTACCATTTACCCCCCCTATTGGAGATCCTGGTGGGCTTAGTTTGACAGCGCAGATTCCCTACGAGGCAATTTCAGCACTTTCACAGTTACGGAGGTAGGTTAAAAATGGAATAAAAGGGCCACTGAGGAATTCAATTTGGGAAATTGAGGCAAGGTTTTGGCACTTGGTCTTCATAGAGGTCTTCCAGGGTGAACCCCCCATCTTCCAGCTAGTTTTCATTAGTCAATGGGGTCCATAGAGGCTATAGGAGGCCTTTTATTGCATGTCTCTCATAGATTTTGAGGACATATTTGATCATTTGTATTTATTTTGGACATATTATATTATTTTATTGTCATGGGGATGAGCTATCAAGGATTGATGCCTCCTAGCCTCACCATGTGCTTTATGTGTCATGTCCTAGTCATATGAGGTGGGCCCATGTACTTTTTCCCCCTCTAGAGGATGACATCACCCTCCATGAGTACTTTCTAGCTATGACATCATCACTATTTTGAGTGATCCATGTGTTATGTTGTTATGATTCATCTTAGCCATTGATTATGTATTGAGATCTTTTAATCTCAGCCACTCATTTCATAAAGTGGTTTTGAGATCTAGGGTTTTGGTCTTTATTATCCTATAAAAGGAGGAGACCCCCTATTTTATAGCTCACCTTTGGGCTCTGGAAAACTTGGAATGAAAACATTATTTTGGAGATCTACTTCTTGGCTTTGATTGGGTTGCTCTTGTATATGTTCTTGCATCTTGTTTCTAGACATTCTTTGCTTCTACATGTGAAATCGACATCAAGAGAGGGAGGTCCAATTGCTTGAAGCTAGCTCAACGATTTGCTTTGTGGGAAGATTGTAGGGGTTGCTCACATCCCCCATGAGCAAGACATCTTCATAGAGAGGGAGCTTTTCAATTGTGCTTTGTCCATTGATTAATTTATTGATATGACATGCTTAGATCTTATGGATTTGTGGATCAAATCTAACTTGTTGTAGGGTCAGTGCAAGCTAATGAGGGTCACTTTTGGCGCGTTAGATGCAATAGAAAACTGAAAAAGCAAGCATCCCTCAACTTACTTGGATTTTTTGATCTACTTACGCAAAATATCTTGCATTGAGTAAAAAAGATGAAATGTAGGAAATTGAATCACGTTTCTGAATATATAACTTTTATGTATTGAAAATTTGCATAGCTATGTCAAGTTTCATTTTTCCTAACAGACACTTTTTATTTTTCAGGCAAATGATAAGGTATATGTTTTTGTGGGTAGAGGCTTTGAGGGCCTAAATGATGGAATCAAGCTACAAAAATCGGCATGCATGTAGAGAACACATAGCACTTGTGCGCCATTATTTTTCGAAAAGTAAATTAGTAATTTTATAATTTTTTTATAATTGTCTAAGTGATCAAACCTCGAAAATAGTACCTCTTTTGTGGGTAGAGCCTTTAAAGGTCTTAATGCAAAAATCTTAAAATGGGTTTTTCATAGAACGTGGAGGTTAGTGTCCTCTTGTGCACTATACAATTTTTTTTTGAAATGATTGAGAATTGAAAAAGTTATGGAAGAAACACTAACAGTGTGTTTCACGAGTTAAGGAGGTAGGACAAAAAAAAATTGAATGAAAATAGGAAAAATTAATATTTCAAAATAAAAGTTACATATTTGGAATCTGCAGAAAAAATGCTATTTGTGTCTAAGATTTCGTCAAAAATGACTCTGTGTAGCATATTGTAACGAGTGGCTAAGCACAGGCTTCTCCAGAAACTAGAAGAAATACCCAATTAGCTTTGGTTTTTCATTAACATAGCACAGGTTTGGAATTACCGAAGCAAACTCCAAAGCATACACATAGGATTATTGTTGACATGTGAGCATGTGACTCGGCCTGTTTAAATTCAAAAATATTGCCGCGCTTTTAGATGTAAATAACGCGTACGCGTTATATAACTACATAATGCGTGCGCGTTATATAACTATTTAACGCGTACGCGTTATATAACTACATAACATGTACGCATTACATAGTTACAAAACGCGCTTGCGTTATTCAAATCATAAAATACATGTTTAATACTTGAGAAAGAGGGGGTGTGGAAGACTCAAGGGAATTTTTGTTTAATATTTGAGAAGGGGTGGGGAAGGGTCAAGGGAATCTATGGTTAATATTTAATAGGGGTGGGAAAGGGTCAAGGGCTTAGAATGATGTTGGAAGCTTGAGTGGGGAGAGATGAAGGGAATGAGAACATGATGGGCTACAGGGGGTGAAGGGAAGTGGAGATTGAGAGCACTATTAGGAGTAGAATAGGTTCTGAAAAGGTATAGGGTTAGAAGTTGAAAGTGAGACTTGAGTGACAAGGGGGAATGGATGGAGGCAAGGGGGATGTGAGAGAGAAATAAAGAATACAAGGGGGGGAGAGACATAGAGCGAGGGAGGGAGAGGGACAATGGGGAGGAATGGATTTGGAGGGAGTGAGAGATAGATGGGGATAGAACGAAATAAGAGATAGGAAGGGAGGGACAGAAAGTGTTGGTGGGAGACATGCAGAGAGTGGTGGCGATGGAGAGAGAGGGAGTGATGGAGAGATTGGGATAGGTTGAGGGAAAGATAACATGAGGGAGGGATAGAAGGTGAGAGACAGGCGATGAGAGAGGGAGGGAGAGAAGGTAGGGTGAGGGATGGAGGGAGAAAGTTGGAGATAGATATGGATGGAGGGGGGATGGGTTTGAGAATGGAAAGTGACATAATGTGTGTGTGTTTGAGAGAGAGAGAGAGAGAGAGAGAGAGAGAGATTGATGGTTGGGGAGAGAGAGACTAGAGGGAGTTGTGAGCATCATATTCTCCATCAGCATCATATTCTTCATCATCATCATCTTCATGACCATCATCGTCATCATCAACATCTTCATCATCATCACCATCATCATCATCATCATCATCATATTCCTCATCAAATCAACATCTCCATCATCATTATCATCATCTTCTGAACATCATCATGATCATCATCTAAACATCACCATCACCATCATCATCAACATCTTCATCATCATCACCATCACCATCATCATCAAAATCTTCATCGTCATCACCATCACCATCACCATCACCATATTCATCATCATTGTCATCTCTAGGTTCCCCATCAACATCAACATCTCCATCATCATCATCTTCTTCATCATCATCATCTTCATCACCATCATCATCATCATCAACATCTTCATCATCATCACCATCATCATCATCATCTTCCTTGAATCACATCAACATCTCCATCATGTCACCATCTTCATCATCATCATCATCATCATCATCTAAACATCACCATCACCATCACCATCACCATCATCATCATCATCTTCATCATCATTACCATCACCATCATCATCAACATCTTCATCGTCATCACCATCATCATCATCATCATTGGAATTTGTAGGTTCCTCATCAACATCTCCATCATCATCATCTTCTCCATCATCATCATCTTCATCACCATCATCATCAACATCAACATCTTCATCATCATCACCATAACCATCATCTTCATCGTCATCAGGTCAACATCTCCATCATCATCATCTTCTTCATCATCTTCACCGTCATCATCATCTTCATCGCCATCTCCATCATCTCCAACATCTCCATCATCATCACCATCACTATCATCATCATCTTCATGACCATAAACATCTTCATCATCATTGTCATCTCCCCCTTCCTCATCAACATCTCCATCATCATCATCATCATCATCATCACCATCACCATCTGAACATCACCATCACCATCATCGTCAACATCTTCATCATCATCATCAGCAGCAGCAGCATCAGCATCAGCATCATCATCAAAATATTCATCGTCATCACCATCACCATCTTCATCATCATTGTCATCTCTAGGTTCCCCATCAACACATCTCCATCGTCTTCATCACCATCATCATCCTCATCAACATCTTCATCATCATCACCATCATCATCATCATCATCTTCCTCATCAGATCAACATCTCCATCATGTCACCATCATCTTCATCTTCATCATCATCATCATCATCATCATTACCAGCACCATCATCATCAACATCTTCATCGTCATCACCATCATCATTGGCATCTGTAGGTTCCTCATCAACATCTCCATCATCATCATCATTGGCATCTGCAGGTTCCTCATCAACATATCCATCATCGTCATTTTCTCCATCATCATCACCATCATCACCATCATGATCTTCTGAACATCATCATGATCATCATCTAAACATCACCATCACCATCATCGTCAACATCTTCATCATCATCGCCATCAACAACATCATCAAAATCTTCATCGTCATCACCATCACCATCTTCATCATCATTATCATCTCTAGGTTCCCCATCAACACATCTCCATCATCATCATCTTCTTCATCATCATCATCTTCATCACCGTCATCATCGTCATCAACATCTTCATCATCATCACCATCATCATCATCATCATCATCATCATCATCTTCCTCATCAGATCAACATCTCCATCATGTCACCATCATCTTCATCTTCATCATCATCATCATCATCATCATCATTACCAGCACCATCATCATCAACATCTTCATTGTCATCACCATCATCATTGGCATTTGTAGGTTCCTCATCAACATCTCCATCATCATCATCATTGGCATCTGTAGGTTCCTCATCAACATATCCATCATCGTCATTTTCTCCATCATCATCACCATCATCACCATCATGATCTTCTGAACATCATCATGATCATCATCTAAACATCACCATAACCATCATTGTCAACATCTTCATCATCATCAAAATCTTCATCATCATCACCATCACCATCTTCATCATCATTGTCATCTCTAGGTTCCCCATCAACACATCTCCATCATCATCATCTTCTTCATCATCATCATCTTCATCACCGTCATCATCGTCATCAACATCTTCATCATCATCACCATCATCATCATCATCATCATCATCATCATCATCCTCCTCATCAGATCAACATCTCCATCATGTCACCATCATCTTCATCTTCATCATCATCATCATCATCATCATCATCATCATTACCAGCACCATCATCATCAACATCTTCATCATCATCACCATCATCATTGGCATCTGTAGGTTCCTCATCAACATCTCCATCATCATCATCATTGGCATCTGCAGGTTCCTCATCAACATATCCATCATCGTCATTTTCTCCATCATCATCACCGTCATCACCATCATGATCTTCTGAACATCATCATGATCATCATCTAAACATCACCATCACCATCATCGTCAACATCTTCATCATCATCGCCATCAGCATAATCATCAAAATCTTCATCGTCATCACCATCACCATCTTCATCATCATTGTCATCTCTAGGTTCCCCATCAACACATCTCCATCATCATCATCTTCTTCATCATCATCATCTTCATCACCGTCATCATCGTCATCAACATCTTTATCATCATCATCATCATCATCATCATCATCTTCCTCATCAGATCAACATCTCCATCATGTCACCATCATCTTCATCTTCATCATCATCATCATCATCATTACCAGCATGATCATTATCAACATCTTCATCGTCATCACCATCATCATTGGCATTTGTAGGTTCCTCATCAACATCTCCATCATCATCACCATGGGCATCTGCAGCTTCCTCATCAACATATCCATCATCGTCATTTTCTCCATCATCATCACCATCATGATCTTCTGAACATCATCATGATCATCATCTAAACATCACCATCACCATCATCGTCAACATCTTCATCATCATCGCGATCAGCATCATCATCAAAATCTTCATCGTCATCACCATCACCATCACCATCACCATCTTCATCATCATTGTCATCTCTAGGTTCCCCATCAACACAACATCTCCATCATCATCATCTTCTTCATCATCATCATCTTCATCTCCATCATTGTCCTCATCAACATCTTCATCATCATCACCATCATCACCATCATCATCATCATCTTCCTCATCAGATCAACATCTCCATCATGTCACCATCATCTTCATCATCATCATCACCATCATCATCCGAACATCACCAACACCATCATCATCAACATCTTCATCATCATCACCATCACCATCATCTTCCTCAACATTATCATCTTTATTATCTTCATATGCATCATGATCATCTTCATTGTCATCACCCTCCTCCTCCTCATCATCTTTATCATCTTCATCTACATCATGATCATCTTCATTGTCATCACCCTCCTCCTCCTCATCATCTTGTGCACTTATGCACTTAGGGATTAATGTTTAGAAGAGGGTCTAAAGGCCTTTATGGGGGAGGGGATCTAGGAACAAGGTAAGACAAAGAGGGCAGGGGGGAGGGATAAAGGCGTAGAGGGTTAGTGATTAAGGGAGAAGAAGGGAGAGAGTGCTATAGGGAGGGATAATGACGAAGATAAAGAGAAGGTGGAGAGATGGAGAGTGGGGTGGTAGAGACATGGCTGGAGTAAGGGAGAGAAAGAAACATGAAAGAAACATGTAGGGAGGGATGTAGGGAGAATGAGGGACAGATATTTAGAAAGAGATAGGGGGTATCTAGGGATTATTGAGAGAGAGCTAGGGGGTATTAAACCATATAAAACATTTGTTTTGTATGTAACCATATAAATTATTAGTTTTCTTTGATTTTGTTCGTTTCCCTAGCCGTGCACCTAACCTATTTATTGTGCTTGACTATATCGCGTTCGTGTTTTTTCACTACATATCGCGCACCGCGTTTTGTATTTCTATAACGCGTGCGCATTTTGTAACTCCAGAAATAATGGACTGTTGCTGTCCGAGAGCAACTTCACTCTGTCCAAACGAAAACAACAGTCCCGCGATTTTTCGAACAGCACGAGCCCGCCACTGAAAATTTTCACATTCTACACCAACTCCATCATTTTTTTTATGCAGGTGCAGCATTGAGGACATCTTTCATGGTTGCTTAGTGTGGTGTTGGGTTATATGGCCATATTTGAAGAAAATAATAAGCAAGCTTGAAGAATCTCCAATTGAAGAACACCAAAGATAAGGCCTTTGAAAGATTCATTTTGCCTATATTTGAGGAGCACACAAGATAAGATATCAAGCTTCAAGACCAACAAGGAAGAACTTCCATTTGCTTATTATTGAAGAGCTTGTAATTGAGGAGCAACAAAAACAAACTATATTGAATTGATCATTGTGGTGATGGGGAATGCACATAACCAAGTAAACAAATCAACAAGGAAGAAGAGACCTCAAGAAGTCATTGAAGAAGAGAAAGAAAAGAAAAGAATATACATGATGAATCGGAGGCTTTCTTTGGAAACTAATCCAAATCCAATTGTAGAGGATACCATGGTTCATCCTATTAATCCACGACAAGAGGGACCTTAAATTTCCACAATAGTTGTTGAACAAGCACCCCATGGAAGTAATCAAGAAGCAAAACGTAGGTGCTCATTAGGGGATGTTTCAATTCCGACTTCAACTCAAAGTGATAAGTTACCATCTCAAGATGAAGCTCACGAAGAAACACCCAATTTGCTATCCGGATGTGGTTATACAAGCGATGAAGTCAGAGAGGCGTTGGACATTTTGCCTATAGTTGAAGAAGAGAATGTTATCCACACCATCTATGAGGATGTTGGACTTCCACAGACCATCGATGAGGATGTTGGACTTCCACCATCCAACTACCAGGAAGAGAATGAAGGACACCAAGCTACTACTGAAACGCCAGAGCATCTTGGTGATGCGCTACATGGTACAATTCCAACCCCCTTACCTCCATTAGCAAGCACACGTCGAAGAACTCCGAAGCGTATACAAGTTGATGAAAGACTTATGAATTCCATTGAAGGTACGCTATCTAAACGTGGTATTGCTTATCAAACTCAACAGATACTTGATAAATATTTTGTTTCTAAATGTGATGGAGATAAATGTAGATTATTTTTATCATTGTTAAAATCTAGGAGCATGAATGTTGTTAGGAAAAAGTTAGGGATAAAGATGATAAAGAATTCTAAACCAAGTTCTCATATAGTTAAAAGCCTAGTAGATGCATTTGGTAAAATTGGTAAGAACGCACGTTCAAAGGACCACAATGTTGCTCGCCGTGTGTTGTCACAATCAATTGCAAATAAGAACACCAGGGCCCTTCGTATTCTCAGGCCTACATCCAAACTAGTTAATTTGAATGTAAAAACCCTCCGTAGGTATTCTATTAGAAGAGAACATCTTGACACAACCGATCAGACAGATTTTTGGGCCTTTGTTGGTCGATTGCCACGTCGTGACATGAAGCTAGTTGATGCAGTAAAGGGACTAGTGCACAGTTTTTGGCATGATCACACAAGGCCTTCTTCAAACTAAAAGGATGTACTAAAACTAAGAAGGGGTTCAAAGGATCGTGAACCACATACTAAGCATCTTCTTGATATAACACAGACAGAGCTTTACGAGAAATTTAAGATTGAGCATAGACAATTGAACTTAGGGCAAAGATCTTTTGAGAAATGTAAGCCATGGTATGTTAGAATAAATACTCTTCGTAACACTTGTTGTTGTAGATACCATGTAGAATATGAATATTACTATGAAACATTTTTGTACATTCGTCGTGTGTTGCATACTAACATTGTGCAGGATTGCTCCATGACAATACCACCAACTTCATCAAGAGAATTCATTCATAGCATCATGTGCAATAGGCCCGAGGGGCAAACAGACTATGCAAAATCTTGTTTGGATGGAACATGCTCCAACTGTGTTGGAATGGCATTATTGAGCCAATGTATGCACGAGAATGGAGACAGTGAATTTGGGGAAAGGGTTACAGACATGAAAAGTTTCAAATATATCAATTATGAAATAATCCCAGGGAAAGAAAGCAAAAAAATACAATTGGTGACATCTCAGGTATGCATTTATATCTATAAAATTATGTTGTAACGGTTACATTTCAATCCTTAATTACAACAAAAAACTGACATTGAGATCATTTTGTGTCACCAGGTACAAGTTAGTAACTTCATCAAGGAATTTATTGAAAAGACACATCAATATGTTCAGCATGTCCAAGTGGCGCAATGGCAGGATGAGAAGTTTAGAATATGAAGAGATACATTTACCCTTGGTACTATACTTTCAGTTGTTGATTTTGCCGAGAACTACACTCTGCAACCTCAAAATGAGATCCAAAGTCAGTATTATCACTCTGAGTAGGTTTCCTTGATGGTCCATATCACATATAGGCATGGCCCAAATAGCACTGAAGAGCAAAGAGAAATTCTGAAGGAATATCACTTCTACATAAGTGATGATAGGTGCCACGACTTCCACTACGTATGTCATTGCTTCATCATGTTCTATGATCACTTGAAGGGAAGGAACATACAGATGGATCGACACTGGATTTGGTATGATGGGTGTGCTGGTCAGTTCAAAAATGCACGTGCTGGTCAGTTCAAAAATGCACGCATATTTCAGTGGTTGTGCTCATTGCATAAAAACTACAAAGTGCCACATATGTGGAACTATTTTGAGACTGGGCATGGTAAAGGAGAGCATGATGGAGCCGAAGCATGTGTCAAAATAGCCCTACGAAGAGAGGAATTGAAAATATCTACAGAATCTACTATTCTAAATGCTCAATCTATAGTCAGGTGGTGCACGTCAGTAATGGGAGAGGAATCAACTATGCGAGTAGAATCCACAAGAAAGAGACATGTGGAGAGATTTTTTTGGGAGGTGGTAGACATAGATCGTTCACATGCATGGGAATGCAAGACTGTGCCTGGGACTCGTGGCTTTCATTCGGTTCGAAGCTCTGATAACCCAGTATTTGAAATTTGGACCAGAAAACTCGCTTTTTTTTGCCCGCCTTGTTGTGATGGTGACTGGGATGGGTGTGAATCATTGGATTGGGTTGATGGATGGGATCGTATATCACTTCCACTCGATCAGCGTGCAATTGTTGAGTTAACTCCGTTGGAAGAAGACCAATCATCTATTTCTGCATATTTTGATCATGTCTCAGACCTTGTACAACCCGGTATGATGCATTTCCTTAACATTTTTTGTTTGTTTGCGTAGTCTTCAAATGCACATTAATGGCCTTGTATCGCACGAAAAATATTTTGATCATATACCTACAATCATATAATGCAGGGAACATATACGCAGTGGTTGCCTCAAAAGATACTGAATGGGGTGATGAATACTGGTTGGCACGCTGTATAGATGGAAAGCAAACCCTCATTGTGTCCATGACTGACGATGAAAACAACCACTTTCCAACTGGGTCTATGGTTGTTAAAGGTGAATACTTGACACGGGACATCAATGGAAGAAAGAAGGGTGGATATGTTTACAGGGATTACAAACCAGGTGCAAGTGTATATCACTTTACCAACTTAATCATTGGCACAAACCTTCAGGTACGAACAATTCCTAGTCGAAATACATCGAAGGTATGCTACTTCTTACCGGATACAGAGCACGAGAGACTAATGGAGACCATCAATATAAGAGATGATCCGGAGGGCTTGGTTGTATGATAATAGGTGGGATCTAGCATGATGAGGTACGTTACATACTTTTAATACTATACTATTTATACTATTCGTAATTGAATATTGATATATGCTCAATTTTCACATGTATGTTTCATATGAATATGTCAATTTTGCGTTCTTGATATGCCAAATTTACGTTTATGTTGTTTATAAATATGCCAAAAGTTCTCTTGTATGTCAAGTTTATGAATATGCCATTTTTTACATATGATCAGTAAACCCTAAAATTATATTATGTTCATCATGTTGGTTATTGGCTTCACCCAACAAAATTAATTCAATTCATGCTCACTATATTAAACAATACACTTATATTAAATTTAATTCATGTCTTGTTAAATATTTCATAATGAATTAGCTATTTGAGAGCACCACCTTAGACCAAGCCATCATCATCAACATCTTCATCATCATCACCATCATCATCATCATGGACCTGCAAAACCCTAGTTTCCAAAGTGTCTAGGCAGGTTCGGTTTAGGAACACTAGCCATACCCGCCCGGTGGATGATTTTCCAAAGTTGACCCCCGTGTGCAAAAATTGCACACTCCCACACTAAGCAAAACCCTAGTTTCCAAGATGGACCTGCAAGGTGACACATGGACCACCGGGTAGGAGGGGAGGGGCACCCCTGGCACTATCCCAGTGTGCTGAATCCAACGGAGTCGACGGTTCGTCGATCCGAGCCACGGTCTTCATTCTATGGCTCGTCCCGTCTCACTACCAGAAAGCCTTCAGGGACACCTGCTGGATACCTACCGGGGGCATAGAACTCCCACCATGCAACAAAACCGAGTTTCGGGGAGTCCTGCAGGTGTGTCTAGACAGGTTCGGGCTAGGAACACTAGCCATACTTGCCCGGTGGATGATTTTCCAAAGTTGACCCCCGTGTGCAAAAATTGCACACTCCCACACTGAGCAAAACCCTAGTTTATGAAATGAATGTACAATGAATCCATTGGGCCATGGGGAGACGAGGGAGAGGGCCCCCTAGAGGTAATTGCATGCCAAGAGACCAACGGAGTCGACGGTTCGTTGGTCCGACGTTTGGTTTCCGAGTTGTGTCGAGTTGCAAGTCGCATGAAAATGTCGTTCAGGGACACTTGGTGAATTTCCGTCCGGGAGCCAAAAAGCAAACGGAGCAGGAAGATTGCGTGCCATTGGCTCCTGCAAGTGTGTGTGGGAAATGCCGACGTGGGAACACTGCCAACACTGGCTCGGGGGAGGTTTTTGCAGAGTTGACCCACCAATGCGAGATTGCATGCAATTAAATTGAGCAAAACCCTAGTTTACGAAATGAATGCATAATGAAGCCACTGGGCCATGGAGAGACGAGGGAGAGGGCCCCCTAGAGGTAATCGCACGCCAGGAGACCAACGAAGTCGATGGTTCGTCGGTCCGACGTCCGGTTTCCGAGTTATGTCGAGTTGCAAGTCGCATGAAAATGCCGTTCAGGGACACTTGGTGAATTTCCGTCCGGGAGCCAAAAAGCAAACGGAGCATGAAGATTGCATGCCGTTGGCTCCCGCAAGTGTGTGTGGGAAATGCCGACGTGGGAACACTGCCAACACTGGCTCGGGGGAGGTTTTTACAGAGTTGACCCACCAATGCGAGATTGCATGCAATTAAACTGAGCAAAACCCTAGTTTACAAAATGAATTCACAATGAAGCCATTGGGCCATGGGGAGATGAGGGAGAGGGCCCCCTAGAGGTAATCGCACACCAGGATACCAACGGAGTCGATGGTTCATCGGTCCGACGTCCGGTTTCTGAGTTATGTCGAGTTGCAAGTCGCATGAAAATGCCATTCAGGGACACTTGGTGAATTTCCGTCCGGGAGCCAAAAAGCAAACGGAGCAGGAAGATTGCGTTTCATTGGCTCCCGCAAGTGTGTGTGGGAAATGTCGATGTGGGAACACTTCCAACACTGGCTCGGGGGAGGTTTTTGCAGATTTGACCCACCAATGCGAGATTGCATGCAATTAAATTGAGCAAAACCCTATTTTACAAAATGAATGCATAATGAAGTCACTGGGCCATGGGGAGACGAGGGAGAGGGCCCCCTAGAGGTAATCGCATGCCAGGAGACCAACGGATTCGACGGTTCATCGGTCCAACATCCGGTTTCTGAGTTATGTCGAGTTGCAAGTCACATGAAAATGCCGTTCAGGGACACTTGGTGAATTTCCGTCCGGGAGCCAAAAAGAAAATGGAGCAGGAAGATTGCGTGTCGTTGGCTCCCGCAAGTGTGTGTGGTCAATGCCAACGTGGGAACACTGCCAACACTGGCTCGGGGGAGGTTTTTGCAGAGTTGACCCACCAATGCGAGATTGCATGCAATTAAACTAAGCAAAACCCTAGTTTACGAAATGAATGCATAATGAAGCCACCGGGCCATGGGGAGATCAGGGAGAGGGCCCCCTAGAGCTAATCGCACGGCAAGAGACCAACGGAGTCGACGGTTCGTCGGTCCGATGTTCGGTTTCCGAGTTATGTCGAGTTGCAAGTCGCATGAAAATGTCGTTCAGGGACACTTGGTGAATTTCCGTCCGGGAGCCAAAAAGCAAACGGAGCAGGAAGATTGCGTGCCGCTGGCTCCTGCAAGTGTGTGTGGGAAATGCCGACATGGGAACACTGCCAACACTGGCTCAGGGGAGGTTTTTGCAGAGTTGACCCACCAATGCGAGATTGCATGCAATTAAACTGAGCAAAACCCTAGTTTATGAAATGAATGCACAATGAAGCCACTGGGCCATGGGGAGACGAGGGAGAGGGCCCCCTAGAGGTAATTGCACACCAGGAGACCAACGGAGTCGACGGTTCATCGATCCGACATCCGGTTTTCGAGTTATGTCGAGTTGCAAGTCGCATGAAAATGTCGTTCAGGGACACTTGGTGAATTTCCGCCCATTTTATAATTTAAGCCACTTTTAAATATTTGAACTTCCATATTATTTTTGAAAGAGTATAATATTTCAAAACTCCTAAAGAGACAAAAACACATGATCAAAACTCCTAAGGCTGCAATTTAGAGTAGCAATAATGGGGGTGATGGAGTTGAATTTGATCCAATGGAAGATAATGATACTAATATTATTGAGAATAAAGGGATAATAGGTTGATCCATGACACCTTTGTTTGCATGGATGAGGATGCACCTATGTATGAGACCTATGATAATATTCATGATGTACATCTTATTGATAAGTCACACAAAGGCCTATACAAGAGATCAAAGATGAGTCACTTTGTCTACTAATTTGATGTTGATAAAATTGAAGGTATTGAATGACATTTCAAACAATGGTATGACAAAGATCCTAATGTATACACAATAACTCTAATGATAAATATAAGTTTTTAATATTTTTTGTCATTGTAATAACTACATTGCGATATTCATTATTTAGTACATAAATTGATTTTTTCTTATAGATTGTTAGGTAATATTTTCCTATAACCATCAAATACTTTACCTTGCACATATTGAGAATTGTGTGCCCTTATGAAAGATACAAGAAAGGAGTATCAAACAATTGATGCATGTCCTAATTATGATCAAATGATATATTATGGATAGCATGCAACAAATTTAAAATGCCATGAATGTGGGATCAATAGATATTGAACTAATTAGGTAATATATAAGGTGCCCCATAAGGTTCTTTGTCATATCCCTATAATTCTAGGTTTTTGATGATTGTTTAGGTTAAAAAACATAGCACATTATATGGATTATCATGTACAAAGATAAGTGAAGATGGTATTATATGAGTGGCTACAAATGGTTCTCAATTTACAATCATCAAGGAAATATTACCCATTTTTAAAGAAGAACCTCATAATGTTTGACTTTCATTGGTAGTTGATGGCAATGGGTGTGCATGAGTGAGTTCGTTGAAACCTTGAAAAACATTGTATTGCATTTAGTTTGATTAAATTACACGAGCAAGAACTTTGACATAACTTGTAATGATCATCCAAAATCACAAATTTTAATTACATACCAATTAGTGCATGCATGTAGTGAATTCGTTGAAACCTTTGAATATAATAGTTTGTTCTTTTGACATAGTGCATTCATGAGTAATAGATAATCCACACAAATCAACACATTAGATTGACACAAGAACACGTGGAAACCGAAGAACAAATACAAAGTGAAATGTATCATTCATTTATAAGTGAAATGTCAATGTGCATGTCTCCAAAAGTACATGTATCCAAAAGTACATATATATACAAAAGTATCCAAAAGTGCATGTCTCCAAAAGTACATGTATATCCAAAAGTATCCAAAAGTACATGTATCCAATGAAGTCAATGTACATGTCTCCAAAAGTACATGCACAATAAAGTCAATGTACATGTCTCCAAAACTGAATGTATCGAAAAGTACATATATATACAAAAGTATCCAAAAGCACATGTGTCCAAAACTATCCAAAACTATCAAAACTCAAGCTTCCTCTTGTTCTTTCTCGACGTTGATCCTCTAGGCACATCTCTAGGATCAATGTGCATCTCTGGATCCTGCAAATTAAATATCAATTGTTAAATTCAACTAATTATGTACACTAATACATTAGCTCAACAATTATCAACTGGTGCATGGAAAGTGCATGAAACACTTGGTCACTGAAGGACATCTCACCTCAACTGACAAAGGAGATTGCGTTGCTTGTGTAGCAGATGGAACCGTTGGTTGAACATCCAGGATGGTCGAACCAGGGGGGCCAGGAACTGCTCCTGCTGGTGGGGGCTACAATGAAAAAATGTTGAAATAGTTAGAAATGCATGAATAAACAATAGACAACAATAATAAACTATGTAAAGATAATGTTGAAATAGTTACATACCTATGTGTGATCAGTTGCCATTGCAGATGCGGCACTAACTGCTGCATCAACCATCGATGTGAGGTTCTCAGTAGACAACTCGGGTTCCTGATGCAGTAAACATGCAATTCAAACATTAACAAAAACGATTTATGCACTGGATTTCAAGTTAAACAACAAATATCATCGAAGGATATACATTACCATGGTGTGAGTAAGCCCATGGTCGTGGGCAGCTGGAGTCTTTCTAGGAGTAGAATGCCTCACATACACATGACCCTTGTTCATGAATGGCCTGGAGGGAGATACAAATCCAGGAAATGGTGCAGATGTCTCGGATGGTGCCTACAGTCAACAAGTGTTCATGTAGTTAGACATGCATGATTCAACAAACAAACATGTATTTAAAAAATGTCATTTTTAATTGTTTACCTGGAGCCCAGATGTTTCATGGGACGGTATGACCATGGGTACCACCTCCACATTACCTTGCCCCAGTGAAGGATCTGCCATCTGCAAGTTTAATAATTGTAAATATTAGACCGTAGATAGCATTAATGAACTAAAATGTAAAGTATGTGGAAATTAACAAATTAACAAGTATTAAAAAACTGAAATTTTAAAATGTTTACCTCGGTGTGAGATACGGCAATAGGTGGTATATAAGATGGGCCTACCAAATGGGTAGCATCATGCCCCTCTGTAGAGTCTGGAACATCCGGCTCTGTGGCGTCGCTGCCGGCATAAAGCATCAACTGCAAGTTCACAAAATGAATATATTAGCTCAAACTATATATATGTGTACAAAGACGAAAATAAATGAAGAATTTATTACAATTAACCATCAACATACCTCTCTCAAAAACCCACTGAAGGCAACATCTAAGGCAATACCATAGCAGGGACGAACACATGATTTGCACTCGTGAGGATCAGTACTAGGATGGGGATTTGTCGATGGTCCTGCACTAGTGGATGGTCCTGATGGTCCTGCACTAGTTGATGGTCCTGCATGGTGACGAGCTAGTGTATGTACCACACCAGGGACAGATGTCCCTTCCTCACCCATATGTTGAACCATCGTTCCATGGCGAACAACCGCCTGTGCCAAACTCAAAAATGCATCCCGTGTCTGCGGAATAATACGATGTGCTGGTGGGACATCTGGCCCAGGCAACTGCCTGCGAGGTGCAGGGATAGGGCGATCCTGGTCTCGAAGCCTGGCATTCGGTCGGTTTTGGGGCATCCCCCCACCGATCCCCTGAAACTGCAAGATGTCAAAATAGTTAACGTGTTTATGCAACATGAACTCTGCGTACATCTTTCGAAGGAAATATAAGAGAATTTCCCTGTTGTTGTGTGGTGGCATATCAAAAACCATGTACCATCTGTCCATCCAGTTATCAACAAATGGTTGAAACGTGCACCACTCAATGGAGATATGCGTCCTGTTTGCATTTGGGATTTCCCCCGTCCGAGGGTCCCTAAGATGCAATATTGTTATAGTACATTGGTAGATTGTGAAATGGTGTCCACAATTGCATCCAAGGTTGATGCAAATGAACAGCGAATCCTGTCACCACCACTAAAAGCTGCACTTATGCCCCTCAAGTGGGCAAGCTCAATCAATATCTCGGCATTGGTATCCATAGCCGCAACTGCAATAAAGACATTAATACGAAAATCATTAGAAACATATACATGATATATAATGACGTCTCTTCAAAATTGAACATGTATTAAATCAAACTCACGTAAGCAATTTAATGGCATTCACTTACATATATTTAAAACTTAAAATTAAACATTTGACAATTAAAAAGTAAGTTAGTCAGATTGGCAGAGAGGAGGAGGAGGAGGAGGATCAGGGCAGTGATGAGTTTGTTGATTCAGGCATGGAGGAGGAGGATCAGGGCAGTGATGAGTTTGCATCTATGTGTCTCAATGTCTCATTGTGATTTGTGATTGTGAATGACAAATGTTTTGTGATTTGTGAATGATCTAATTTCTATTGAATATTTCATATTTGTAATTGTAAATGTAATTTCTATTGAATATTTGTAATTATAAATGTTAAATTTTATTGGATCTATATGTCTATATTTTTAAATTTTAATATATTTTAAAAATATATTAATTCTGGGGGTCACTGTGTCCTATGTGTCCTAATTCCGGGGGTCACCGTGTCTAGTGGGGACTAGGGATCAAATTTGAAGGGTGGGGTCCCATTTCACTATGAAGGGCTATGAGATATTGAACCCTTCAATGCTGCCATGTAAAAATAAGTTATTCTTTTCATTTGAAAATGTAATAGTATATCAAAATTTCAATGTTTACTGACGTAGTAAAGTTGAGAGGCTTTATTTTTCAGTGGATATAGCAGCACTGAACATTATATATGTCATATAACACAACCATATTTCGCAAACTCTCCTGGAGGACTGGAGGAGATAGGGTAGGTGGAACTTGGAAGTAGCTCAACCATAGTGGAATAGGGGTATAAGAAAAAGATTGTTTCTATTCATGCAATATTATATATTGATGGTCGGAGCCATGGAAGCATGGAATTCGAGCATTGACTTGATACAACAAAGAAAACAAAAGGTGGAACTCGCGAGCTGCAGGATTGACTTGATACAACAAAGAAAACACAGGCTGTGAGGCTGGGAGCCGTAGACGGTAGGATTAACTTGATACAACAAAGAAAACACAGGGCTATAGGTAGGGGCCACGGGCAGGAGCAACAACCTGCAACATTACAAGAAGTTTATGGATTGTGGATTTTGTCTGAAATGCCAAATTCGCGGGGGCACATTAACATAATATATTATACATTGAATACTCAATTAACTCACAGAGTCAGCATTCACGAATTGGTATGTGATAACTTGTAACTTGGTAAGCCCGCTAGCAACAACACGTATGAGCCACCTACCAGGTTTAATAATTTTGTTGGTGCCATTAAATGTGTTAAACACGTAAGCGCTCGCTACAAACACGAGAACTTCGAGGCGTTCAAGCCATGGGCTACTCAGTGTAAGCCCATCCACGTAAGTTGCTCAATGATATTATTAGAGGCCCAATGGTCCATGATCCATGGATGATCGAACACGTGGATATTGGAGAGTAATCGAGTCCCACTCCCAAGTCACCTAGCTAGTAGCCGCATTCCCAATTTCCCACTAAAAATTTTTGATCGGTGAAATTTGAAGCTACCCTTTGTTGATGTATATGTAACTTCGGAATGTATTTCACATATATGTATATTGTATTCCTATAGAGATGGTATTATTCCTCTATACAGAAGTGTCGTTATTTATATTGTAAGTGTCGTAACTTATACTTGATGGGTTATTAGACCACCTTGTTTGGGGTCGGCCCTGTATAAGTCATGTGGGTCAAAGGGTTATTAGACCACCCTATTGGGGGTAGGCCATGTGGGTCGAAGGGTTATTAGACCACCCTATTGGAGGTTGGCCCAGTCAGCATTATGTTATGTGGTTAAGTTCGAGCCTACATGAGTTAGGTAAAAAGGCAAGTCAAGTCAAGTATAAATAGAGTGCGGGAGGCACTCTATTTGCTCACACTCACTTCTCACACATGCACTCAAGGAGGAGTGGCGCACTTATGGAGGAGGAGGATCTGCTGCTAGGTTATGTCTATCTCTCATGGTTGTATCATTGCTCTATCTATCTCTGAGGAAGTTATTGGGGTTTTTCACCTTTATGGTTTTCCCCAAGTAAATCTTTGTGTCTCTTGTGTGCTTGCATTATTGTCTCCATGATTGATATGCTGTAGATATGATGTACATGTTTTTCTCTCAGTTAAGATCCTAGATCAGATTGAAGTAAATTCAGAAAATTTAACACCCTTCTGTTGCAATTTTAAACAGTAGTGGTTAATTTAATTATTGAAGGGCTTACCATGAAATTAATTTTTTTTTGCATGGTAAAATTTGAAGTGGCTTTCTATGACGTGTGGGTAAAATTTGAAGTGGCCTGAAGGCTTCAAATTTGAAGCCTAGTGGGGACACTCGTGTCCCGTGTCCTCGTGTCGAGTGACTTACATGAATACATTGTAGAAAGGGGGGAGTTTTATTTTTTTCAATTTTTGGTTGGATTATGAATTTTTGAGTTTTTGAAAAGGGATTCATTTTAATTATTCACTCATCTTGGTTGAGGGAGATGTGAATTTAATTAGAGATTGGGTTATTCCCAATTTTATCAATATTACAAAACTAGGTTGTTTTAAACAATAAAAAAATAGTAATTTAGGTTAAGAAATGACAAAAAAATGGTATGGGTGAATGAATTACCTGATTAGATGACAATCCACTGGTGAATTTGTCTCCCCTCCAGCTAAATCGAGCAACATGGATACTTGAGTGGGCCACAAACCGTCCTCGTCCAGGGTCTATTTCGCCTCTATTTCGCGTTTCTGATGCGTGAGTGCCGTGGGTGGTCGGCAATCGTCGGGACTGTGTATTTAAATTCATTTTTAGATTTACATAACGCGTACGCGTTTTGTAACTACATAACACGTAAGCGTTTTGTAACTACATAACGCGTACGCATTATGGTTACCTAGCCTACATGTCCAATGACATGTTAGGCTCGGGTCTTACCATGGCAGGTCCTAAATATCATAAACGCGTTATGTTTTATGTATCAGGAACGAGTTTTGAAAAAAGTAGCATTGCATCTAAAGTGACCCTCATCTTCTTGCACACACCCTGTAGTTTGATTTTACAGGTTTCATGAGACATCTCTCCTCCCAGGGCTTGTATGATTTTGGTTGAAGACACTTGGATCAAGCTTGGAATTGTAACTAGGGAAATATTTCTCCATATGCTAAGCGGCCGCAAGCTTTGAGGTAAGATCTACAAGGTATGTATTGATTTCGCTTGCTATCCATCCTATTGGTCAAAAACTACATTAAAATCAAAACCCTCATTTTGGTTTTCTTAGATCTACTTGGATCTAGCTTGGATTTTGAAAAGATATTGAAAACCCACCTCTATAGTATCCACGACGATTCGGATCTATAGTTTGGTGTGGATTGGGCTACATTTGACACACTTTTCAAGGCACTTAGCCTTCCTTGGGTAAAGTCGCCCTCCTTGGGTGGTTGAGTTAAGCTAGTTCTAGTACATGGGTAGGTGAGATCCCACTTGATTCATGATTCTCATACTTGATAACCTACCCCTAGTTCTTCACCTCATTGATTTTCACCTTGTGGGCCCCATTCCTCATTTTGAGGGTTGTGCCCCACTTGGGTCAATTTGGTGATGCATTTTCAATCTCAGATCTATGGAGGTCTAGCCATTGGATGCCTTTGATTTTTAAGATCCACTTTGATAATTGCCTAATCTCCCCAATCTAAAGTTTGGTGGCTTTTGGACTTTATTTGACACACTTTCCCATGCATTTAGCCCTCCTTGGGCAAAGTCGCACTTCCTAGGGGTTTGAGTTGTCCCACTTCAAGGACTTGGGTGGTTGAGATCCGCTTGATTTGAAAAGAGCATACCTTGAAACCTACATCTAGTGTCTCACTTTGTGGATTTTTGCCTTGGGGGTATCATTCCTCATTTTGAGGATGGTTGTCCACTTGGGTCAATTAGTGGAATATTAGATTTAGTAAGATCTAGCCATCACATTCACTTGATCTTGAGTAACACCCTTGATTTGCATCTTAAGTGTCCCGATCTACATTTTGGCATCTTTTTCACTCCATTTACCCATCCATCTCAAAGCACTAGTCCACCTAAGGCAAATCGCACTTCTTGGGATTAGTGTCAAGTGTTAGATCCCATATGTGGGTATCTCTAACTTCTTTTTAGATCCATAGATCTACCCTTTGCATACCTCTTGATACCATTTGCAACCTTAACTTCACCTTGTGGGTCCCATTTGAACCATTTCCATATCCCAAGGCAGTGGGCTCGTGACTTGTGTATTTCATGGAACTAGATCTTGTCATTTGATCTCATTATGTGGCCTAAATTATTCATTGGTTGAAACACTAGTCATCCCTTAAGCCTCTTTCAACCATACTTAAACTTCTAGGTCCACCGAACCTTGCATTGGTTTCCGTAACTTGTCTTTCACATATCCCTAGGAACCTTTGTTTGGATCCAATCTCCTTTGATTGGCTATAAGGTCTCCCCCTTGGTCTCGATTCATCTTGATCTAAAGTGAAGGGTGGCTCAGTTGTCATGACTCCCAGCTTGCATTGGGAACTGTGGCATCTCTTGGGTCACCTCTTTAGTTGTCCGTCTCCTCTACCATCCCGGATGGGATACCTTTAGGGACAACTACAAGTTGTGTGATAATAGGTACATCAAAACTGATTTGTCTAGAAAAACAACTATATAAAAGGGTTTGGGCCAGAGCCATTATAAATAAATCAAATTAAAGAGATAGCTCAAAAAGGCCTTAGTTGCTAGTTTGGTTGTCCTTCTAGTACCATTTGTTGATACATAAAATGCGAACTATCGTCAACAAGAAGAATTAGCATGAGTCTACAGTATTCAATCAACTCCAAGTCATTTGTGATGACTAATTCTTAAGGGTTTTACGGCTCTGTTAGCAGCTATGTGGGTTTGCTCCTGGAAAGGAGACTTGCAATGAAAACTAAAAGATTCTAATATAACATGCAAATTAAAATATGATCCCATAACTGCAGCACGAGAAGTTACAAAAACATAACTTAACAACTACAGAATGGCCTATTGAAAGTTAGAGACTAACTAAGTTAATGAAAAACTATCTATGTCCTATCCCGTGGGAGCAAAACAATTTAAACTAATCACTTCAACTTACATCCAAAACAAAACATGTAACAATTAAAATCACATAAACTATTCCATTATTCAATCATTACATATACAATAGAACAAAGACATAAAGGATTACAAAAGACTTTTAATTATGCAAGACTGATTTGATATACAGTAAATAGATCAAACGAATAACAATTATAATCTTCAAGAATTTGACTAAAACAAATGAAAACACAGTTCAAGTTTACTCAAACCCTACTGAAAGTAATTATAAACAGAAAATTTAAATCTAATTTTATTATTGCTATAGAAGACATTCATATAGAACAGAAAAAGAGATTTTACAAATTCCAGAGCCATTGCTTCATAAAAATGTTTATCCATAAACTGTAGGCAGTGCCTCCATCTTTGATCCTTTGAAGTAAAACACAGTTATACAAAAGAATGACAAAATGCAAAAGAAGCACACTTCTTTCTGCTATATAGAGACCACCAGCACTGTAAATTGAGTTACTGGTCCTTTAAATAGACACCGAAGTGCTTTCACATTTTTTTTCATAAATCTGGTCCATTATTCTTTCTCCCGATTTTCCGAGAGAACTTGCTGTGTTGGTCTTATGATTAGATGATATCTTCATTCTTTAAGATCTAGTAAACCTATGATCAGATGATATCTTCATTCTTTAAGATCTGGTAAACCTAATGATAATAATTCTAAACTTAGCACCATACTTCCACAATCCTATATGTTGCAAGATTTTTTCCTACAATTCAAACAAAACTAAATTTAACCCCCCCAAAAATGATAAAAACAGAGAAGAGAAAATCAAACAGAGTCAAATTAAAACTGAAACTAAATTACAAACTTATTAAAAACTAAAATGAAGTAAACAGCTAAAACTTGGAAATGAATTGATGGCCTCCTTTCTTTTGCTCGAATATTGTTGCAGTTTCTCATGCATGAAATAAGCTCTAAAAAGAAGCGGTTTGCTCTTCGTTGTGCACAATATCTGCTTAACGAACTCTGTAAGGCGATTGACAACTTCGCTGCCCCATCGGATGATGTAGAGATTTACGATTTTAAGTCTTTGGCAACTGGCAGCAATGTGGACTTCTTTGGCTGGCAAATGAGTGATCTTAGTGATCTATTATTATGGCTGGGTAATGTTCTCAGCAGATTTGATAAAAAAATCTACGTTGGTTCATAAAATAAAAAGATTATGAAAAATAATTAAAAAATCCATGCTCAAAATAGTAAATTAAAACTTAAACCTGTATCTATCCAGTAAGAGAGGAATTAAATTTCTTGATTTTAAGATATAAAAAGAAAAACTACTCTTCAAGAAATTGAAATTGGATAGCTCTGAGTGCTTGACAAATTAGGATTTAAAATGGATCTATACTGAATACATAAGCCATAGTGATCGCTGCAAAAATTAACTATATAAAGAATTGACAGAAATGTAGCAGAAATGTAATATGAATAGATTTGGTTATTTTCTCTGCAGATTCCTCTAGTGATCTCATCTGGCATCAACATGATCTGAGAGGTGGCAACCAGTCCCTTTGGCACATAATTTGCATGCTCGATCTCAATTCTCATTTGCTCACCAAGAAACCTGCCCGTTTTGGCGGACAACCTCCAAATATAATTCTGCAACAGAAGATTTGGCGTGACTAGTAGAATCATCTCATTTGTGTTGATTTCCATTTAATCTGAATAGCCAAACCATAAATATCTGAGATCTGGAGCAATCTCCTGCCCAATGACCTCATGGCAATGAGCTGGGAGCTCGTGACACCATTCAAGACTAATCTATGGCACATTCCTAGGCATGACATTTATTTGTTTGGTGAAAACATATATGTATATTTCAACCATGTTTGTACATTCCCAGGCTGGTGATTCTGTGATCTTTGGGCTTAAAATGTATCGTTGATCCTGGGAATACCAATACCAAAAGTAATCTTCGCCTCAACCAACTGATAATGTGACAGCAAATCATTTTAGGATTTTTTTTTGTGCTATCTTTTGGTAATAACATGTATCTTTTGGTAATAATCTAAGAATTTAGGGATGTCTTGGTTCTCGCTGAGTCACAAGTTTTTTGGTATATTTGGCTTGCGGATTGTTGAATATACTTTTGGGAGGTTGCTGTTCTCATGGTTAAAAAAACAACGTGAGAATAATTACTTATCTTTTTTTTAAAGTTAAATACCCACAAAGATTAAAACTTTAAATTTGCATTTATAATTTATCATTAAATTTACTCAATACCAATTTCTCTACCCCATAAATTATATGAATTTTATTCGCAACAATCTAGTTTAATAATCTATTTTGGCCAATAGATCCATTCATGTGACATTGGATGTGTAACATTATGGCAAATCTCTTCTCCGAGAGCTGGAACTACTTTCTTGTTGGCGAGCTGAATCACTTCTAGTTACGTGGACTCGAAATCTCAAGTGATCAATTATGATACCAAGAATTCTTTGACAATGCTATGGTATCTCATGAGATGATTCTTGTGCCAAACTTCAATGAAATATTCGTGAAGCTAAAACCTTCTTAACTGAGTCCTTTGCATGTTGGCTTCAATTTTTTTCAATCTTTTCCTGGTTGGTCTTTACAATCACATATCTTAATTGGACCTTTAAGCCTCCCTTATAATATCTTACACCTAATCACAAAGTCTCTGAGCTCTCTGAGCTCTTTAAGAGTTTTATTAGCCAATTAACTGTATTTAATATGTCTTTGGACGCTGGGGAAGTCTCGTTAGTGACACTTGCTTTTAAGTGAGCTGCTGAATTCTTTAAGAACTCTACTAGCCAATTAACTGCTCTTAATATGTCTTTGAACGCCGGGAAAGTCCAGTCGGTGACACTTGCTCTTAAGTGAGTGACTAAACTCTTCAAAAGCTCTACTAACCAATTAAATATGTCTATAGACACCAAGGAAATTAACTTAGACATAACCGGCACTGAAAAACAAAGAAACACAAATATATATATAAATCAAATCCTATATATATACCCAAAAAAAATGTGTGAATGACTTTTAATTAAAAAATGTGTGAATGACTTTTAATGAGTTACCATGTATCTTCATAAAATAAATTTATATACATAAAAGCTTTATTTGTAATATTTACATATTAACACAACTTTATAAGAGCAATTTCTTAATGATAAAATATAACTCTAATATATAGATATATGAATTTAATAGAGAGGGGGGTTCAATTAAGATATTTGATTGTAAAGACCAACCATGAAAAGATTGAAACGAACACTCAAAGGAACTATTTTAGAAGGTACGAATATTTCATTCAATTTTGCCACGAGAATCATCGCAAGAGATACCATAGCGTTGTCAAAGAAGTCATGGTATCATATAAAATAAACTAAAATACGAACATGGAAGTGTTTTTGAGAAACCAAGAAGCCAAAGGGACTTTGATAACAAATCATCATCTAAACAGGATAAGCCCAAAGACATAAAAAGTGTGTGCTAATTCGAGAAAGAAAACCATCGAATCATCAACTGAAATTAAGAAAAAACAATTCAAAAGCAAAGTATTTACAAAATTCAAATGGGGAACCCTTCAGTTTTGCAAAATTAAGGGGGATTTGTTGGACTCCCAACAAAACATTATGAGCTCTCATTTTAGCAAGTAATGCAATCCTATATGCAACTGGGTTTATCCTATTAAGGACTTCTAATATCCCACAATATCTCAGTGCCAACTTGGCACAACTTCTCAACTTTAGGGAACTTTTCTTTGGATTTACTCTTAAATAAAAATGATCTGCAACTTTAAATTCCTTGTGCATTCTTTTTAAATCTGTGTAACATTTCTACCTATCTTAGGCTACCTTTAAAGTATACATGATCTTAATAATTTCTTGTTCCAGTTCCTTGAGAATTTATATCCCATGCACTATCTTGTTTATCGAACTATCCCAACTCACTGGAGTTATGCATCATTTTCCATACAATGCCTCAAATGGACGAATCATTCCCAATAATGCTTGATGTCCATTATTGTATGAAAATTCTACCAAGTGTAGGTAATCCTTTCACTTGGATGACTTATTCATCTCACACATCCCTAACATATTCTCAAGAACTTGATTCACCCTCTCGTTTTGGCGATTAGTTTGAGGATGATAGGTTGTACTAAAATTCAATTGAGTCCCCAATTCCTGAAATAACCATTTCCAAAAATTGGAAGTGAACTTTACATGTTAATCTGAGACTATTGTTTTGGGTAACACATGCAATCTAAATACCTCCTTCATGAATTTATTCATTATGTCACTTGTTTTTTAGTGGACTTGAATGGAATAAAATGAGTTTCCTTTGATAACTTGTCTACCACAACCATGATTAAATCATGTTTCCTTATTGTCATAGGAAAACTGTTATAAAATCCATAGAAATTACTTTCTACTTCTAGTTTGGAATGGGCAAAGGCTGCAACAGTCCTCTTGGGTGTTGATGCTCTACCTTGACTTGCTAGCACTTTTGACATTGGGAAATGTATTCTTCTATATCATTCTTCATCCCATGCCAAAAGTATTGTTTCATTGTTATTGTTCTTGTTATTGTCTTTTGATATCTTGGATTTCTAGAGTATGTATGGCATTTGATGAATTTCATCCATTACTAGTCATTCTTCAAATCTACACAATTTGGGAAATACTATTCATTTATAAACAAGAAGATCATCTTCTCTGAGTTGATATCCTTCACACTTTTTATCTAATTTACCATGCTACAATTTCTCTTTTACTTGAAAGTGAGTCTCATCCTTATTTTGGGCTTCAAGAACTCTTGTTCTTAAATATGAATTGCACATACTTAAGGCTGCTACATGAAATTTTCTGCTAAGGGCATCTACAACCTTGCTCTCTTTTCCTTTTACATGTTTGATTTCAAAATCAAACTCACCAAAATTCCATCCATCTAGATTCCTTGGCATTTAAGCTTGGTTAATAAAACAAATACTATAAGCTCATGTGATATGTTCTAAGATTAAATATTCTTCCTAGCAAGTAATGCCTCCACATCTTAAGGTTGTGTACTATGGATATCAGTTCTAAATCGTGAGTTGCATAATTCTTTTCATGCTCTTTTAATTTTCTTGACTCATAGAAAATCACAAAGCCTTCTTGCATGAGCACTTTCCCAGTCCTTCTATGCAAGCATCCATGCATACTACAAAATCCTTCTTTGGATCTGCAATGTTCAAAATGGGGGCACTAGTAAGTAACCTCTTTAATTGTTGAAATCTTTCTTCACATTTTTAGACCATCCAAAATTTACATTTTTTCTTTGCAGGGATGTAATTGGATGAGTGATCTTGGAGAATCCTTCAATGAACCTTTTATAGTATCATGCAAGAGCCATAAAAGATATAACTTTTGTGACATTCTTTGTAGTAGACCAATCCATTATAGATTCAATCTTTTATGAATCCACTGCAATTCCTTATTCTGAAGTAACATGACCGAAATAGTGTACCCTTCTTTGTTAGAAGTCACACTTGCTTAGCTTTGCATACAATTTTTTCTCTCTAAGAACTTGCAATACCATTCTTAAGTGTTTCTCATGATGTTCTTCATTCTTTGAGTAGACAAGAATGTCATTCAAGAACACTAACATGGAATTATTCAAATACCTATTGAAAACACTATTCATGAGACACATGAATGTGGAAGGTGCATCGTTGAGACCAAATGGCACTACCATGAACTCATAATGGCCATGTCTTCTACTGCAATTCTTTCTTCTAAAATAACATGACCCAAATATTGTACCCTTCTTTGATAGAAGTCACACTTGCTTAGCTTTGCATACAATTTGTGCTCTCTAAGAACTTGCAATATCATTCTTAAGTGTTACTCATTTTGTTCTTCATTCTTTGAGTAGAGAAGAATGTCATCCAAGAACACTAACATGGACTTATTCAAATACTTGTTGAAAACACTATTCATGAGACACATGAAAGTGGCAGGTGCATTGGTGAGAACAAATGGCACCACCATGAAATCATGATGGCCATATCTTGTCTGAACATTCACCTTGTGAATGTCTTCTTCTTTATTCTCACTTGATGATAACTAGATATCAAGTCAATATTCAAAAATACTTTGGCTCCCTTCATTTGATCAAAAAAATCATCAATTAAGGGAAATGGGTACTTATTCTTAACTATCACTTTATTTAGCTACCTGTAATCAATACATATCATAAAGTCACATATTTCTTCTTGACAAATAGTATCAGTTCCCCCTAAGGAGACACACTTGGTCCGGTATACTTCTTTTCCATTAATTCTTGTAGTTTCATCTTTAACTCCACCAATTTCAACGTGCTCATTCTATAAGGAGCTTTGGAAACTAGTGATACCCCTAAACAAGGTTGATTATAAAATCAATGTCCCTTTTTGTTGGTAGTCCCAACACTTCATATGGAAACACATCTTTAAACTCCTCCAACAATCAATAATCTTCTAGTTGTGGGCCATTGTCCTCTAATGAATCTGCAATATGAACTACATATAGATGGAATCCTTTCTTGTAAAACTTCCTTAACTGCAAGGCTAAAATCTACCTTACTGAAACTTGCTTGGGAATCCCTTTCACCACTCCTATCCTTCCCTCTTCACTGATGCATTTAAGGACCTTTTCATAGCAATCTACTAGCTTGGGTCTATTTCTTTCCAACCAATCCATACCAATAAGAGTGTCATAAGATCCAAATTGTAGGACATTCAAATCTACTTTTGTGAGGAGTTTTTTCAACTCTATGGGGCACTTCATCACTACTTCACTCACTTTTATTTTTGTTCATGTGGCTAACTAAACTAGCTAAGACTTATTATGCTTTATTTTTCTAAGAAAACAACTTTCAACCACTTTTGGAGTAACATAAATATGAGTAGATCCTGGATCAATCAAAATAGAAATAGATTGCTTAGCAATATTACCTTCAATGACCACTACTATTGATTGATGGTTTATTTGATGATCACCCAATGCTACATAAATTCAGGGAGTTTCCCTTGACATATCCTCCATTGTAACTACTTATTTTAAGTTATGCAAGCCTTGAGGGTTCTCTCTTCGATGTGGATAGTCTTTAAGCATGTGGTTTTCTCCACAACCCCAACACTTAAATGATCATTTTGGTGCTCTTTGTGTTGTTATTGCTAGCTTGTTTCCACTTAATGCTTGCTGACCTTGTTGGAAATTGCTTGGATGACTTATAAATAGTGGAGGCTTGAGTCCACTTTTCCTTTGGTCAAATATTCCCTTTGGATTTCCTTTCCATTTTGGATGAACTTATGATTTCATTTTCTTTTCTCAAAGCAATTCATTTCCATTCCGAAGTCTTCATCAAGAGTTGGTGGATTAATAAACTCAATCTTGGCTCTTTAATTCTTGCGTAGACTCCCAAGGACGTTTTGAATTTGTCCCCTTTCATCTTTGATGTAATCTACATACCTTAGCAATTCAAAAAATTTATGCACATGTGCATGTTTTTACATGGAATTCTATCCCAATTTTCGTTCATTGAACTCCTTCCTCTTATTATCATAATACCTAGAAGATAGTTATTTTTCCTTGAAATACTTTTTAAATTGCTCCCAGTTGATCCTTCTTTCTTTGATTTTGTTTACTTGCATGAAGTGATCCCACCAAATTGAATCTCATCCATTAAGATTGTAAATAGAAATTATGGCCTTTTCATTTCTTGAGTAATCATGAATTTGAAAATATTACTTCATTCCAAGAAGCCATGATTTTGCTTCCTTATCTATCTTACTTTCTCCATCAAATGTGGTTGAACTTGCCTTTTTGAATCCTCCTTGTGGGATCCTTTTAGAATTCCTCCTTTAAAATATTTTGGAACTATTCTTTGGGCTACTTCAAAAACCTCGAGAATCACATGACCTGCTAGAAAAATACCTTTATAAGGATACCTTATGCACCCTGCTTAAAGAACCATTTCTTGGACATGGAATCCTCTTTCTAGTGTAGCTTCTAGAGCAAATTTCCACACTTTTTCTTTTTTTAATAACATTACTTGGGTTAGATCCAAGATTATCCCTCTACCAAATATCAGTAAGAATCTTAAGGATGGAATCATTAATTTGGTTCTGCTCTTCTTGAGCCTTGATCAAACTCTCATTGAAACTTCTCATTATTTCAACCAAATTTTGGGGAGTGATCCGCTCTCTCCTCCCATTGGATTTTTTATCTGCATTGCTCTCTTGCATATTTTATCCTAGGACATCCTAATCATGTTCATAAGGGTTGTGGGAGACATTCATGGTTACCATCTTTTTATGGAAACATTTTCCCCTTTTCCTGTTGCCCTCTACTGCAGTTGTTTAAAGATTGCCAACTACAAGCATTGTGCATCATAGAGATATGTATTAGACATATTAGTAATACATGCAATGACACATAAAAAATGTTATTAGGAATTAGTCTCATGGAATAATTCACAGAGATCTTAGGCCCTCTCGTTTTTTTTGTTCCATTTATGCATTTCTTGAAATTTCCCTTATTAACATTTTTTTAAATCAATGTTACAAGAACTTTTCCTTTTGAATCTCAGAGAAATATGAATTCCTCATTTAGAAATTGATTGTGCACCCATTTTCCCCTATGGATAACATTTCCAACACCTATCTTCATGCTTCATTATGATTTCGTATATGAAAGTTACATCCTCCCAAAAGCGTTGATTTTGCCCAATTATGCACATTTTCTATAGGTGCAATTATCTTTGGAGACCAACTTCAGCCACCTACAAAAAAAAATCAAGAAGAAAATAGAAAATCTTTTCTATTGGCAATTATTAGTGCATATAACAAGTATCAGTTGACAACTTTCAAACCTCCAATCTGATGCTCTAGTCAGCTTGTGTAAAATTATGGGTTTGACTACTTCTGACTTTTGTACATTTTCTCATACTTGAATTTTTTTTGTAGTTCATGTAGCATAGTTATCCTTGATTTAATGGAACAATTCAACATTTCCATTCTCATTAGTCTTGTGGTCACCACGAGGAAATTATCAGAATCTGTGATGTATTAATTGGACGACTAGGTTCAATTTCACACAATCTAGTGCATAAGATCAGTGCCATTTCTTGATTTCCAACACCCAAGATTCAACTAGGGAAATCACCATCATGGGATCAAACCTTCCCTATTTTCCTTTACACGTGAATCCTTCGAGAAAAATACTGAAATGGAAATCTAAACTGGGATCATTGATACACTTGTAGACTTGTCCCAATGAGGTTTCTGATTGATCCATCCATTCCATACTCCACGATGCAGTCAAAGATGTGCCGTCATACCTGCTCCATGGAATACCATTTTGCACCCCTAAAGGATGTGTACCGATGCGGAATCGAACCTCCCTAAAGCAACTCAACGACAACCCACGTACTTCTCCCTAGCCCCCCCTTGGACTTATCCCCATAGTAATGCATAGAACTAAACTCCACTATACTCGCAGACTTCTCTCTTCAGTCCTCACAAACCTCTTATTTTTGGCACCTTACAAAATCCTTCTTTGTAGCACCTCATAGACTCCTCTCTACGATGTTCCATGGACTTATTATCCATTGCACCTATAGTCACTTCTCAATAGCTTCCCCACAGACTTCTCTTTATTGTACCCACTATTGACCTGTCTCAGCGGTGCCTACAGATTCTGAATTTCAGCTACCCACACGTCCCTCTATAATGTTTGGTCTACATCATACCCTTCTTTCCCACATAGAATGGGTGGGGTACACTTTGAATTCCCCGAATTTTCTAAATTTTATAACTAAAAGTGAATTTTCAATTTCCTCCATTTATGAAATATCTTTGCTATGTACCATGGGAAAATTCATTTTTTCATTAGCTTTGTAAATTCCAAAAAATTATAAATTTATTTTAAACTAGTCTACCATTCCTATTTGTAAAACATGTATTAAATTATTTAGTTCCATTGAAACACCAACCATTAATTTAAACCCATGATTTTTACCAAATTGTTTATCAGCACTTCCTATGCATCTCTGATTTTCCACCCATGATTATGGATTCAAGTCCATACAACACTGGTGTTGCGGCTATAATCTTGGATACCACTCTATCATGTCCCATCCCATCATTCCAACCAACATAGAGGACATGAACAATTTATGGGGTTCTAAATTTCACCCTACGGGAATAATACAAAATTCATGAACCATAAAAAAATGCATATGTATATACATAATTACAAACACAACGGAAATAATTCTATCCACACACAACATTCATATACCAACATAATTATCATAGTCATAACAACAAAAACATTGCATGTTCAAATACAACATTAAATTAATAAGTAAACACTTATCTTTCAATGATTTTTCCCAAAAAGTTGGTTATGGAAGAGCAATGTTCCACCCAACCGTAGGAACTGTTTCCATCACTTTATCTCTCTACTGCGAGGCCACCCCTGACATGGGAAATATATCCACTAATAAGTAACTACACAGGCTCACTCACAGCCACACACAGTCAATTCTCAAGCTAAGCCAGTATATCAGTTGGGTGTTACACCAAAATATCGTCATCATGAGTCATGTGTCAACTCAGTGCCTTAATACTTGAAGTTTCCTTGGCTAAAACATCCTGAGCAAGTTGTTTCCCTTACATCCCACCATTTCTAGTAGTGTTGGTGCATCCTACTTCCCAGCAAGAGGCACCAAAACATGGCTGGCGGATGATGCACACTGCCAGTGCGTGCCATTGGCTCTTGATGCCCTTTTGCAAGATGCGTTGACCCCTTCCTGGCACCATTTTCCTTCATGCAAGGTGCGTCAGGGTTGGTTAATATGGATAACAAGGAGGTTCGAGCGAATTCTCGAAGCTAGGCGACATGGAGGCCTATCCCTAGTTGGTAGAAAGGATGGTATTCAGTCCCTAACCTAATGGGAAGATCCCTTAGGCCTCTCCCCTTAATCCTCAACTTACTCTATCCTTCTATCCTTATAAATAAGACCTCTCTCTCCATTGAGAAAGGAGGAAGGACTATAGTACTCTCATGCTGGTGGAATTATCCTCGATGATCCCTACTCATCCTTTGGGAGGCATACATCATCCTTTGGATGCTTGGCTTGGCTTGTTGGATGGAAGTTACAGCGTTAAGGCTTAGGTTGTGACTATCTCTCTTCTATGTATTTCACATTTATTTACAGTAATACAAACTCTTTCCATAACTATTGTTGTGTTAATGATATTTAGAGCTTTCTTCCTTAACTGTTAGCTTAGATCAATTCATGTTTAAATATGCTTTTACTATAAATTCATGTTTTGACCCATATTAAGGTTTTAAGATAAATTTTGGTTTGGTGTGATTGGCTTGTTTTAAAGACTTGAAAAGTGTGGGATATCCACGTCGTTTTTAGCCTTTTTTTCTTGGGTTATGCATCTTGTTTCCTTTACATGCTGAGCTATCTAGTGGTTGTTGGGAAAGATTGATTCCTTGTCTCCACTTTAGGTCAAAGAGAAGCTTGATTTTGTCCCTCTTTTGGTAGATTCACAAATTGGAAAACATAAATATTCTTCTTGCTTTAATTTGATCATTTGACATCCTTGGTCTTACACTCATAAGAAGAAGAAAGGCTTGTTTCATATTTTTGTGCATTTCATTTAGACAAGATTATTGAGTGTTTTTCATTGTCTTGCATTTGATTGGAAACGTTTGTGGAATCCTTCTTTCCAGAGCTTAGATGTGTCTTTTTCGAGTGTAAAGAGATAGGAAACGGATTATAATTATTGCATTTGGTGTTCATAAAAAAGATCTCTTTTATTACTTTAGGTTAGTTTTGGGTGTATCTTTTACTTCTTTCTATCATTTTCAAAAAATTCAAAATTGCATTTGCATAGGGTTGCGCATTTGGGAAGAAAAAATATCTCTCTCTCCTTCTTAAGTAGGACTTCATAGAAGAGAAGACTTGCATTTTCATATAGATCATATTTGCATCTTGTTTAAATTCCAAGTTTTCACTTCATGGATTCACTTAACAGTACAAGATAAAATCAAGCGCTAGTTTAAGTTAAAAACTTTTAGAAACTTGTGTGATAGGTTAGAGACGTGTTTCTATGTCCTTAAACATAGCAACTATTGTTATCTGCCTGCACTGCATCCCGGGGGCCTACATTTCTTCCACGTACAAGTCGGTATATCTAATGGCCTTTCGCGTACCTTCAGGTATATAGAAAGGTACTTCACGTACTCGATAGTATATCAGAAGGCTCTTGTCGTACGGTTGTGCATTAGACAACACTACTACGGATTTGAGCTCCCACGTACCTTGTGTATATCAGGAGATACCATTAGAATCTTGGAACCATTCAAGTAAGCCTTTTGACCATCTTGTTTTTGCAATACACCAAGCACAACACTTGGGGAGATTACTACGCATGTACTGTTAGGTAGTCTGGTTATACGGCCAAGAGTACGGTCTCAATCCTCCTTGGTTAGTGCTCTGAAAAATTGGTCCAAGTATAACTATTGGACCCTACAGTATATCGCGAGTTGTGACAACTTGACACACCTGTGAGGATCCAGATTTCACATCCCTCCTATTCATAAGTTTTCTTGTTGCTTTTAGTTTGAGTATCATTTCTTGTGCATGATAATTAGAAGGACTTAGAGAGTTTAGATATGGCAACCTCTTCTGGGGATACCAATCAAGAGGCCCCTTTTCAAGGGGTACCTTTTGTCTTTCCTCCAGTTGGAGATATTGGTCCTCCTTTTATTGCCACTTTAAATCTTCCTAGATTAACCATTGGATTACTGGTATGGTTATTCAATCCGGTGATTCCGACTGTACCCAATGTTTCAAATGTTAACTCTCCACCATGACAGTGTCACAATCTCCAGCCTCTAGACATCATGCTGGAGTTATTCCCCTAGCTTCTTATGTTGTGGGGCACACTACCAACCTTTGGACATCATGTTGGGTAGGAACTAGTCCCAAGCATAGTTTACCTTTGGTTTCAAGCTTGTGTAAAAATGAAACCAATCCCAAGCATAGTTTCCCTTTGGTTTCGATCTTGTGTAAAAATGAAACCATTCAAGAGCATAGTTCCCTTTCTGTGTCAAGCTCATTAACAAATGAAACAGGCTATCACAAGCATAGTTTCTTTTTGTTTTAAGCTCGTTAAAAAATAAAAAGGGTCCCTTAAAGCATAGTTATTGTTTATTTCAAGCTTATGTAAAAATGAAATAGATCTTCCTCCCATTGAGTCGAGTCTCCCACTAGATTTAGGACTTGAACCTTCATTTCCTCTACCTATGTCACTTGACCCTTGTTCTTCCTATCCCCTGGTGAACATATTCATATTGGTATCCAAGATTTTAATTCAGTAAGGAATAAGAGTAGTCAAATGAAACGAAGCTTGGGAGGCATGTTAAGCTGCGACTAGAAATCATGCTAGGGGCATCTACCAAACTTTGGATATCATGTTGGGAAGGAACCCTTTAATGGGCCTTAACGAGAGTAGAGTTCTTTTCCTGTGTCAAGCTCATTAAAAAATGAAACAGATGACCATGAGCATAGATTATTCTTTTATTCCAAGCTCGTTAAAAAATGGAATAAACCCCTACAAGCATAGTTTACCTTTGGTTTCAAGCTTGCAAAAAAATGAAACCAGATTCATGAGCATAGTTCCCTCTTTGTGTCAAGCTAGTTAAAAAATGAAACAGGTCATACGAGCATAGTTCTATTCCTGTGTCAAGCTCATTTAAAAAATGAAACAGATCTTCCCATTGATTCTAGTCTTCCCATAGACTTAGTACCTGAACCTTCTTTTCATCCTCCTATGCCATTTGATCCTCCTTTGTCTCTGGTAAACATATTCATATTAGTAACCAGGATTTTAATCGAGTGAAGATGTAGTCTAGGCGAATGAAATGAATCTTTGGGGGCATGTCTTCAACCTCTGGACATTATGTTGAATTCAACTCGATCGCCTCTCCACGCCATGTTGTATTTAAGTCACTTACTTCTAGCAATCATGCTGGGGGCATGTACCAACCTTTGGATATCATGATAAAAAAAAATCACCAATGGGAATATTTCCGAGCATAATTTCTTTTGGATTTCGAGCTCACTAAACCATGAAAATAATACCAAGTATAGTTCCTTTTCTATTGCAAGCTCGTTAAAAAATGAAGCAGATACCATGATCATTCTTCCAACCTATCTTCGAGCTCATTAAAAACAGTAAGATGGTGTTGAGCTTACTTTCTCCACTTTTTCGTGCTTTGGTTAAAAAACATGAAAAAGATGTACCGAACTTACTCTTTGTTCCTTCTCGTGCTCATAAAATGATGAAAATAAGTTACCGAGTTATCGTTTATCACTTTTTCGATCTCGTAAAACTCCCACGAAAAAGCGACCCCACAGGAGTCTTCCTTTAAGCTCCTTTTAGGCTCCCTAAACACAAAAATACCATTAAGCGAACTTGATGCTTTCACGCTTGTAAATGTATTTGAATGATCATCTTTCTGGTGATAGTTTACCCCTTTTTCGGACCAGGAGGTACTATTTACGAAAAAGGAGCACTCCAGCTAAGCATGATTGGAATAGTTCTCTCTCACATTGTTTTATCCTTTTTTGGGTGAGGAGACTAACTTTTACGAAAAAAGAACCTTTGAAGTCTTCTTTAGTTATTTTCAGACTCTCTAAATATGAAATGACGCCGAGTTTTCCTTCTTTGGATTCGTTAAAATCTAACATAGAAGGGCCTGTTTTGGGATGAACCCCTCCTATCCTAGGTTCGTAAAACATTTGGTATTGGACTCATCCGAAGGATGACCTATACCAAGCATCTGTTACCCTCCTCAAGCTCTTTAAAAAACAAAAGAGGTACTCATCAATCATGATGGGGAAAAGGAAAGATTTTGTGTTATACTATAATTTACGACAGTAAATAGTCACTTTTGAACATGGCACTCATCTGCATATGCATTCAGTACTTGGGTAATTTGTTTGTTGTCGAGTCACTAGTCTCCTGAGTCTTCTTACTCCTTTGGGTCATCCAAAGAATGTTTCCAACATCATTTTCATTAGGGGGTCAACATCATTCTTGTCATGTCAATACTGCCAAGTCGTGTCGTGCCTGTGTTCAAGAGGAGTTTTGATCATTCATTCACTATCTGTAGTCCTCATATATGTAGATAGATGACTTGCCTCAGAACACATAGATGACTTACCTCATATATACAAATCCTTTCCTTGTTGTTTCTCCAAGCTCTAGGGCATGCAGATCTCGGGCTGCAAAACCTTGTCAAGCATATGGAAACAAGCAAACAGTAAAATCATATCTAAATATGAATTGATCTAAACTAACAGTTAAGGAAGAAAGTTCTAAATATTATCAACACAACAATATTCATGGAAATATTTTGTATTATTGTAATGATGGGAAATGCATAGAGAAAGACAGTCACAACCTAAGCCTCAACGCTGCAACTTCCATCCAACAATCCAAGCCAAGCCTCCAAAGGATGATGTGTGCCTCCCAAAGGATGAGTAGGGATCACCTAGGATTATTCCACCAGCATGAGAGTACTAAAGTCCTTCCTCCCTTCTCAATGGAGAGAGAGGTATTATTTATAAGGCTAAATGGATAGAGTAAGTTGAGGATTAAGGGGAGAGCTCTAAGGGATCTTCCCATTAGGTTATGGACCGAATACCAACATTCCTACCAACTAGGGATAGGCCTCCATGTAACCTAGCTTCTATAATTTACTCTAAGCTCCTTTTTATCCACATTAACCAACCCTGGCACACCTTGCATGAAGACAACAGGCGCCAGGAAGGGATCAGCACAGCTTGCAAAAGGGAAATGAGAGCCAAAGGCGCACATTGGAAGTGTGCATCATGCGCCTGCCATGTTTTGGCACCTCTTCCTGGGAAGCAGGATGCGCCAGCACTACTAGAAATGGTGGGATGTAAGGGAAACAACTTGCTCAGGATGTTTTAGCCAAGGAAACTTCAGGTATTAAGGCACTTAGTTGACACATGACTCATGATGACGAGATTTTGGTGTAACAGAATGGACATCATGCTGGATTTATTCCCCTATCTTCTTATGATGTGGGGCACACTACCAACCTCTAGACATCATGTTGGGTAGGAACTAGTCCCAAGCATAGTTTACCTTTGGTTTCAAGCTTGTGTAAAAATGAAACCAATCCCAAGCATAGTTTCCCTTTGGTTTCGAGCTTGTGTAAAAATGAAACTATTCAGGAGCATAGTTCCCTTTCTGTGTCAATCTCGTTAAAAAATGAAATAGGCTATCACGTGCATAGTTTCTTTCTGTTTTAAGCTCGTTAAAAAATAAAAAGGGTCCCTTAAAGCATAGTTATTGTCTGTTTCAAGCTTGTGTAAAAATGAAATAGATCTTCCTCCCATTGAGTCGAGTCTCCCACTATATTTAGGACTTGAACCTTCATTTCCTTTGCCTATGTCACTTGACCCTCATTCTTCCTACCCCCTCTGGAGAACATATTCATATTAGTATCTAGGATTTTAATTCGTGAAGGAAGAAGAGTAGTCATACAAAACTAAGCTTGGGAGTCATTTTAAGCTGCTAGCAATCATGCTGGGGGCATCTACCAACATCTGGATATCATGTTGAGAAGGAACCTGTCAATGGGCCTTAACGAGAGCAAAGTTCTTTTCCCGTGTCAAGCTCATTAAAAAATGAAACAGATGACCATGAGCACAAATTAGTCTTTGATTCCAAGATCTTTAAAAGATGGAATAGACCCCTACAAGCATAGCTTACCTTTGGTTTCAAGCTTGCATAAAAATTAAACCAGCTTCATGAGCATAGTTCCCTCTCTATGTCAAGCTCGTTAAAAATAAAACAGGTCATATGAGCATAGTTCTATTCCTGTGTCGAGCTCGTTAAAAAATGAAATAGATCCTTTCCCATTGAGTCGAGTCTTCCCATAGAATTAGTACCTGAAAATTCTTTTCATTTGCCTATGCCATTTGATCCTCCTTTGTCTCTGGTGAACATATTCATATTAGTAACCAGTAGTTTAATCAAGTGAAGATGTAGTTTAGGCGAATGAAATGAAGCTTGGGAAGCATATCTTCAACCTCTAGACATTATGTTGAAGTCTACTCGATTGCCTCTCCACACCATGTTGGAGTTAAGTCACTTACTTCTAGCAATCATGCTGGGGGCATGTACCAACCTTTGGATATCATGATAAAAAAAAGCCACCAATGGGAATATTTTCGAGCATACTTTATTTTGGGTTTCAAGCTCACAAAACCATGAAAATAATCCCGAGCATAGTTCATTTTTTGTTGTAAGCTCGTTAAAAAATGAAGCAGATACCATGAGCATTCTTCCAACCTATCTTCGAGCTCGTTAAAAATAGGAAGACGGTGTTGAGATTACTTTCTCCACTTTTTCGTGCTTTGGTTAAAAAACATGAAAAAGATGTACCGAACTTACTCTTTGTTCCTTCTCGTGCTCATAAAATGATGAGAATAAGTCTTGAGTTATCTTTTATCACTTTTTCGGGCTTGTAAAACTCCCACAAAAAAGCAACCCCATGGGAGTCTTCCTTTAAGCTCTTTTCAGACTCCATAAACACGAAAAGACCACCAAGCAAACTTGATGCTTTCACGCTTGTAAAAGTATTTAAATGATCGTCTTTCTAGTGATAGTTTACCCCTTTTTCGAACCAGGAGGTACTATTTACGAAAAAAGGAGCACTCCAGCCAAGCATGACTGGAAGAGTTCTCTCTTACATTGTTTTATCCTTTTTCGAGTGAGGAGACTAAATTTTACGAAAAACAACCTTTGGAGTCTTCTTTAGTTCTTTTCAGACTCTCTAAACATGAAATTACGCCGATTTTTCCTTCTTTGGACTCGTTAAAATATAACATAGAAGGGCCCGTTTTGGGACGAACCCCTCCTATCGTAGGTTCGTAAAACATTTGGGATTGGACTCGCCCAAAGGATGAGTTATACTGAGCATCTGTTACCCTCCTCAAGCTCATTAAAAAAAAAGAGGTACTCATCAATCATGATGGGGAAAAGAAAATATTTTGTGTTACACTGTAATTTACGGCAGTACATAGTCACCCTTGAACATGGCACTCATCTGCATATGCTTTCATTACTTGGGTAATCCATTTGTCGTCGAGTCACTATTCTCCTGAGTCTTCTTACTCCTTTGGGTCATCCAAAGAATGTTTCCAACATTAGTTGCATTAGGGGTTCAACATCATTCTCGTCATGTCAATACTGCCAAGTCATGCCATGCATGTGTTCAAGAGAAGCTTTGATCATTCATTAACTATCTGCAGTCTGTTCACCTTCCATCATGTCAGTCGTCCTTGAGTCAGTCTCACACATTACTGTCTGATTTAATCCAAACATCTGTGATCGTGTTTTGTGTCGATGATGGGGGATTCATCATGGCCCTCCTTCGACGGATTCATCCCTGTCGACTTGAATACATCATCTGAGGATTGAGTCTAGAAACCAATCAAGTACCTTGGTCCTGCATGCCTCAATGGAGGGTTACCTTGCTTTCAACATGAGTTCACATCATTGACTCTTCATTGAAATATTTCATCGATTGTTCGACCTCAACTCATTGATTCACATTCGATGGTATGTACTATGATACCTGGGGAATCATTGGCATCAATGGTGATTTCCCTCGTGCTTGTTAACGGTATACATCAATGACCACTAATCAAGTGGTTTCTAACATGTTCGATTCCAAGACATTGTAATCACATGGTTAGATTCGTATCATTGCGGGTTCGGTTTGAAGACCCTAGGATAAATCATATCTTACCCAAGTTGTGATGGATATTGTTTTGAGTCATATCACATGGATCCACTTTGTATTGGTCGTGGCTGTGTTATCATCTCATCATGGATCTACGATTGTGTCCAGTAGCCATGATTGTGTTCATTCAGTCCCTACTACCATGGATCTGCAGTGTATCGGTCGACATCCATGTTATGAGTCATGTGAGACTAGTATCTCAGATTCGATTTTACTGCAGTAGCTTCTTCCAACAAACAACCCCTTACCGTCAATCCTTCACATTACAAAGCATTTCACCTATCTTATTTTACCAGCTTCGTGCTTTGGGGGGCATTCTGTTACACCAAAATATTGTCATCATGAGTCATGTGTCAACTCAGTGCCTTAATCCCTGAAGTTTCTCTGATAAAAAATCATAAGCAATTTGTTTCCCTTACATCCCACTATTTCTAGTAGTGCTAGTGCATCCTGCTTCCCAACAAGAGGCACCAAAACATGGTTGACGCATGATGCACACTGCCAGTGTGTGCCATTGACTCTTGCTGCCCTTTTGCAAGATGCGTTGACCCCTTCATGGTGCCAGTTGCCTTCATGCAAGGTGCTCCAGGGTTGGTTAATGTGGATAACAAGGAGCTTTGAGCGAATTCTCAAAGGTAGGTGACATGGAGGCCTATACCTAGTTGGTAGGAAGGCTGGTATTCTGTCCCTAACCTAATGGGAAGATCCCTTAGGCCTCTCCCCTTAATCCTCAACTTACTTTATCCTTCTACCCTTATAAATAAGACCTCTCTCTCCATTGAGAAAGGAGGAATGAATATAGTACTCTCATGCAGGTGGAATTATCCTAGGTGATCTCTACTCATCCTTTGGGATGCATACATCATCCTTTGGAGGCTTGGATTGGATTGTTGGTTGGAAGTTACAACGTTAAGGCTTAGGTTGTGACTATCTCTCTTCTATGTATTTCCCATTTATTTACAATAATACAAACTCTTTCCATAAATATTGTTGTGTTAATGATATTTAGAGCTTTCTTCCTTAACTGTTAGCTTAGATCAATTCATGTTTAAATATGCTTTTACTATTTGATTGTTTCCATATGCTTGACAAGGTTTTGCAGCTTGAGATCTGAAGGCCCTGGAGCTTGGAGCGACAAAGAGGAAAGGATTTGCATATCTAAGGTAAGTCATCTACCTATTGCATCTCTAATTGATCTAGGAAAGTAGATTGTGTTATGTATTCATTTGTTCTAGATCCACCTAGATTAGGGAGATCTCGCTTGAGTCTACTTGAGTAGATTGTCCATAAACATGGGTTTATCAAGCGTGCAGAGATATGAATAAGAATAATGCTAAGATATTGATCTCAAACACATAGCTACATGCGTATCAATTGGCTCCAGCTAGCCTTGGAACCGACATTACCTATCACACCCAACACAAGGAAGGTCTACTTCTCTACTACACAATCCCTCAGGCGCCTCTTTCCTCTAATACTATTTAGGGTGGGGATAGAAAGTTACAAGTTGCTAAGCCTTCCGAGATTTCTTTCCTTCACTAGGTTTATCAAGTGATTCAAACCTCTGGTCTCTATCTCTAACTTCAGTTTTCTCTTAATTTTATTTTATTTATGGCACTTGGGTTCTCAAGATGACACTTGAAATTAGAGTATGTAATCCCACTCACCCCTCTCCTCTCCCTAGTGGATAAACATAGATCTTCATTTTAGTTGCTTCCATAGACATCTCTTAGAATTCTATTTGCATTATAAATATACAGTGTTTTTACATTTTTCCGTGGCTGACTAGCACATGTCCATAAAATATAAAATACTTGACTTTATAAGTCAAACATTCACTATTTGGGCCTTGGCCTTGAGATCCACACTAGGAATCATGCATCGCATATTTACAATATTTACATATCAAGCTAGTGCATTCCAAGGGTCAAAATAGGGTTATTACATTGAGGCCGCTAATGAAGCACTACTGGAAAAACGAATCACATAAGCCATTTGTGTTAATTCCCAATTGCTCAAATGATGTAATATAATCTAAAACATTGCCACTTTGATGTAATTTCGTCAACCTTTCCGGGTAGTGAGTGTCATTTTCAAAGCATTCATGAAGGATATTCACAAATTGGATCCAAGGGATATAATGTTGATAAGGTTTATGTCACCATTTCCACCATCGTCAATGTTCTAATTCTAAATAGAAACCCCAAATTTTGACTTTTAAAGATCATCCTCAATGCCATGAAGAGAAAAATAGTGTTCCATTTGGATAACCCAATCCAATGGATATAAGCCATCAAATTTGTGCATATTGACCTTCAACAATCGATGCCATGAATTTTTATCCTCAAATGTTATAGGTTGGGTTCCTAGAAAGAGACTATTAGATCCTTGCTATTCATTGACAAATGCATCAATGGTTGGATCATTTTTTTTAGGTGTGAGTTCCACTTGTTGAGTGATAGAATCAATCACTTGTTTTTGTTTATCCATATTGATGATGATATGGTTAACTACTTGCTACAATTGTGTGACTGATGAGGCCATCACTTTAGTGTCCATCGAAAGATCCTTAGTTAGGTCCTCCATGTTTCCTTGGTTGTGGGTGTGTACCATGGGACCACTTATGATCCAAAAAGGAATAACACCGACTTATCTGAAAATGATCACGGACTAAAGAGGAGTCTTTTCATATGTATCACCAAATGAGGTATTAGCCATGAAACCCAAAAAATGGTTGTTAGATATACCAAAATGATCAGTGTGATGCAATGATTATATTTAGATAGGTCTCTAGTGAGGGTGTTGGGGGGTCCGATATATATATATATATGTTACACTGATGAACATTACTCCCTATGAAATATTACTACAATGGCAGAATTTCCAAATTCCTTCCATATGCAAATATGTAGGAATTTCACTAGTTGGTAATAATGGTTAGGGTTTTCAAGGTCATGAGGACAAGGGATTGTTAGGTTCTATAACTCTCTTATATACTTGTAGGGTCCAATAGTAGTATTCGACCCAATCTCTTAGGGTGCTAATTATTGAGGATGATGCATATGTTTATCCGTACTACTCATCTACCTAAGTATGAGAGAGTAATATTATTGATTTATGTGCTCAGTGCCACTATAGAAAAATGTGTGAAATTCTAAATCACAGCAGATCATAGAGCTGATAATACCTCATAGTGAAAGAATGAGCAAAAAAGGTGAATTACAGTGAAAATTGCACTGAAAAGAGCATTAAAATTAATCATGTGTTGGAACTCATATGGAAGCAAAAATTTGTGTGATGATCCATTAATCAGTATAGTCGACATATATGTTAGAATAGAGAGAATTTGAGTGCTCCAGGAGTCCCAAACTGAACTCAAATCAACCAAAACTCAGTGAAATGAAGTCATAGACTGTTAATTGACCAAGAAGGGTGCATTAGTGATTTATGCATGAAAAGTAGGTGAAAAGGGGCGCATTAGATCACAATCAGTGGTGATTGGAGATAAAACCCCCAGTAGAGTTCAGGAAATCAGGTGGAATGAACTAGAACACAGATTTAGCTCCTAAAATGTAGGTAACTAACTCTGATAGGCCTAAAATCATGCATGCAGAGTGCATTAGGTGGCTAATGGGTCCTAGATGACATCTACACACCACTACAGGGGAATAACATCATCAACTTCTAGTAAAAGGTAAATAATGCTAATTAGGACAAAGATGGACTATTAATTATCCTAACACCCTCCCTTAATCCAAAATTGGACATCGCAGGCCCTAGTTACTGAGACCAAAGGTCACCCATACAATCAAAGAAATGATAAAAAATAATTGTTCATGAAACTAAGGAAATGGGGAAAACCTCATGGGAAAAATGTCCCCCCTAAAAAATGAACAGTAAGGAACTCAAACAACTTTAACACTAAGTAGATATGGAAAAAAATTTCTAAGTGAAATACTTTGTAAAAATGTAGGCAATATGCTCCTATGTAAGATAGTAATGCAAGTGTTGGATCTGGATCTGCTCCTCTGATGTACCTCCCACTGTGTTGAAGTTGTATTTGCAAAAACAAGTCTTTCAGAAACCATCTTTGCTACTGGAGTGAATGGCTCATTGTAGTCCAAATCATGAACCTTTGAGTACCCTTTGTCGTTCCTTTTTCAACCAACCAAGCTTTGTACTTGGTTGTAGATCCATCATGGCAAGTCTCTTTGAAATATTATGGATCAGACCCCACCATCATGCAACACCTCTCTGAGAGAAGTGGATATGTATGACATAGTGCAAGTTTTGCATCTCGATAATGAGTTTTGGTTCTTCTATGGTCATATGGATCTCTATCTATGTTCCCATAATCTTCAAGGAATTTGTGAGACATATTGTCCCTGGCCATGGATTGGGAATAGGTGTTGGATCTGGATCTGGATCTGCTTGAACTTCATACTCAACATCAAGATCTTGGTCCTCATCTTCATAATCTGAAACTGGATCATTAGAAGAGACATCATTCTGATCTTCATCATATGCAAATGGAGTAGGCATAGAGTATGGAAAAACGTGAGAGAATTCATATGCCTTTGAGGCATGGTTTGAAACCCCTTTCACTATCATCTTACCAAATGACATTTCTTCTATCTCAACTATGTCAGGTCCAAAAATAACTTTCTTTGGTGAACTTGTGTGTGTCATATGATAAACAAATAACAAGTTTGCTTCCAAAGAAGGCACAAATAGAACATTTTTGAAATTTCCATGTTCTAGTTGTAGTGTTCCCTTCCCTTCAGGAGAGATCTGAGAATTATCTCCCATGTGAATACTCAGACCATCATTGAGATATAGAGAAGAAAATGATTCTTTGGAGGAAACCATGTGGTTGGAGGCTCCAAAATTTATGAGGAAGGCTTGTGATTGTGTGAATCCAACCTTCAGTGCATGGCATCTCTCATGATCATTTGTATCACTTCCAGAATCAGTCTCCATTGCTCCTTCTGGGACGGAAATTTTGTGATGTTCAAGAAGTTTGGTCATTTGATCTATCTTATTCTTCATGCAAGATATCTCTAGATGGTTTCCTTTCATGAAATAGGAACACTTGGTCTTCTCGAACCCCTTTTGCTTATCCTTCTTGAAGCTATAGGCTCCTTGTTATGGATTATGCTTCTCATATGGTTTGGATTCAACTTGATTCTTGTCCCTTCCTTTCTGCTTCCCTTGAGAATTCGCACTTTTTGGCTCTCCAACCATAAGAGTTTGATTTTTGGAGCCCTTCAAGGCACCCATCTGAATCAATTTGTCTTGTTCTTGGATGAGAGATTCGGTGAATGCATCTAAGGAAGGAATTTTCCAGTTGGGGATTGACAATCTCCCTGAATGGAAGGTAGAAACAAAAATTGAAAACTCTAGACCAAACTTGCTTAGAATGGATAGCATCAGTTTCTCATCCTTCTTCTCAATGCCACATTGTTTGCATTGCATGACCAAGGATTTGAACTTAGAGAGGAATTGATGTATGGTTTCAAACTATTGGGTTGAAGAGAAATTAACTCATTCTCTAGAATATGGCCCCTCGGCTCATCTTGCTTGCCGAAGAGGGTCTCAAGATTCAACCAAACGTCTATTGGTGTCTTCAATCCATCAAGGTGGAAGAGAAAATATCTGGAAATATGAATACACATGAAACCAAACGCTTCATCTAAATGTTTAGATACTTGGACTTCTCAACAACTACCTGAGGTTCGACCTCCTTTACCATTATGACCCTGTACAGACTCTTGTTGCGCAACACCATCTACATATCATTCCTCTAATCAAGATAATTGAAGGGTCTCAGGCTCCTTGGAGACAAAGGAACATTCAAATTCTCCATATGAAACTGCTAGAGAAAATACAAACTGAAACTGCTGCTACTACTACACTGAAAACCTTCAAAATCTTGCAAAAAACTCTCAATTTTGGAGATAAAATTCTATTGATCACTGCTTTAGGACAATATGCAATTTTATCTGGATCCTTCACACCTGGATAGACTTCAAAGGATTTATCCAATCAATTCAATGCAATGTCACCAGGATTTGTTGTGAAAATCCAGAGGCTTCTAGTGCACTATTGAAAGCAACTGCTCAACCTACGCTCTGATACCATGCAAAATTCTAAATCACAACAGATCATAGAGTTGAGAATACCTCACAGTGAAAGAATGAGCGGAAAAGGTGAATTACAGTGAAAATTGCAGTAAAATTAATCATGCATTGGAACTCAGATGGAAGAATAAATGTGTGTTATAATCCATTAATCAGTATATTCAATAGATATGTTACAATAGAGAGAATTTGAGTCTTGGTCTATCTAGCATAGGAATTGTCACCACTGGAGTGCTCTGGGAGTCCCAAACTGAACTCAACTCAACCAAAACTCAATGAAATGAAGTCACAGACAGTTAACTGAACAAGAAGGGCGCATTAGTGAGTTCTTCATGCAAAGTAGGTGAAAAAGGGCGCATTAGATCACAATCAGTGGTGAGCGGAGATAAAAACCCCCAGTAGAGTTCAGGGACTGAGGTGCACTGGACTAGAACACATAGTTAGCTCCTAAAATGTAAGGAACTAACTCTGGTGAGAGTAAAATCATGAGTGTAGGGCACATTAGCTGGATAATGGGTCCTAGATGACATCTGCACACCACTAGGGGGAAAATAAAATCATCAACTACTAGGAAAAGGCACATAATGCTAAGTAGGACAAGGATGGAGTATTAATTATCCTAACAACAAAATGGTCAATTAGATGATATGTAATTGGTTTTAGGTTTACTGAGGGTCTTCCAATATACTTGAGGATATGTACATGTTATATTTTGTATAAAAGTATTGTTTGCTATAGTACTACTCGAAAGGGTACCAATAGAGCTTACAATAGTGTCCAACAAATGTGACTTAGTACCAATTGTATCCTTTGCGTGTATGCTTCCCCAACCACAAGTTTACCTATTGAACAATGGATTGTTGTGTTATTTAAAGATGCTAAAACATTTCTTTAGTCTAAAAAAAATATGCAAAAATTATGGAGGCATGTTGGCTTAGGAAAGTGCTCTAATACCACTTGTGGTGTTCTTAACCCTGAAACTTAGCCTCCATCTAGAACATAAATAGAGATAATTATGCAAATACCAAAAATTATAATGCATATTTACTTAATCAAAGGTGAATTAAAGGAAATAGATAAGAAAGATAAGGTTGATTTAACTCTTGTATTATTAAAATTAACTTAGAAATAAATGTTCACTCACCTCTTAAAGTTGGTTGAGATTTCACTTGAGTAGATCTACAATACAACAGTTCTTAACCAAAAAATCCATAGCCTCCAAACTCCTTAAATATGCTTTCAATAAACAAATCCTAACTATGTAGTGGACATAAACCCTAACTACTTAGTGGGACTTAATGTAATAAACCTAATTGGTTATTACAAATGTATTTATTATAATATTAGGATAATTAATTATTAATTATTAAATGACATGTCTATTTATCAATAGACATGTCTATTTCCGTTAGGCCATATTTAATATCGGCCATTCCTATTGTAAAATCATCAATCCAATTATAAATATCTCTCTCTCTCTCTCTCTCTCGCTATCGCTATATATATATAGATATAGATATAGATATAGATATAGATATAGATATATATTTATATATATAATCATGTAAGGATTGAAACCTTACAAGTGGTATCAGAGCTTTAGGATCTTGCTCGGGCTCAAGCTCTCAGCGTTCATCCTTGACATATTCATTCTTCTCACTCTCCATATTGACTCACTTTTTCCACTTCATCCATATTTCATCCACGTACTTCCACGTTTTCCAGCCACCTACACGTTAATCCTCAGCACACCACGCACTTCCCCACACACCTGCACACTGATTCCTCCAGCTACACGCTGCGTCCCTGCCATTATGCATCAGTCATCACCTTCACATCCCCATTTCCCTCATTCTCCCAACACTCTTGCGCTCACGTGCTCTGCTCCACTCTTCAACGTTGTTGTCTGCGTTACCACATCCTCCTCCCTTTCCACATCTCCCTCCTCCACCGCTACCCTCATGGCTCACATCCTTCCATGCCACCACTCTCCTACACTCCATCACTCTCCTCCCCATCCACGCCCCTCCCCATCGCTCTCCTCCTCAACCACCACTCTCCTCCACATCGCCGCTCTACTCCCTCGCATCATTCGTCCTCCCTACGCCCTCTCACACACATCCCCAACTCCACCTCCATGCACATCCTTGTTGTGCCCTGCGCTCTGGATCGCGCTGCTCCATTCCCCCACTCCTTACCTTCTCCATGTATCACCACCAACCAACTCCCTCTTCTCCACTCCTCCCATCTATCACCTACCACCTCCATGCCCATCGCTTGCTCCACGTTTTTGCCTAAGGTTTTATAACCCTACCTCTTCACAAAAAATAATAATATAATACTAACATATTATTATTAGTATTATTTTAATATTAATATTTGCAATAGCTTGTAAAACTATTAAAATTTTATAATAATAATATTATTAACATTATAATAATAATATTATTATTATAATTAATATTTCAATAGTTAAAATTTCACAAATAATTTGTGAGGGGACAAAAATTCTTTTTGGGAATATTTTTAAGTTGGAATCACATGTTCCCGTCATTTAAAAAGATCATTATTAGCCCATTCCACAAACCTAAAAGAGATGAAATAATTGAATTCGAAGATATAAAAAGGGATGGAGGCTAAAGAAATAAAAAGAAACCAACATGAAGAAATAAAAAGCGGTTATGAATACAATAACAAATTTGTTGAAGAATTGAAGTTGATGATAACACAATGTTAAGAAGACGCTACAGTGACTCCCAAATTCCCGGGTCAAGAAGAGCTGGGAACTACATCTGCACTCATGATAGAAGAAGGTACTATGACCATAAAGGAAAAAGCTATTGCGATTCCTGAGTTCTTAGGTCAAGTAGAGCTGGGAACTGCATCTGCACTCACGACGGAAGAAGGGACTACGGCCATAAAGGAAGAATCTATTATAACTCTCCAGTTCTCAGATCAAGTTGAGCTGGGAACTGCATCTGTACTCACGTCAGAAGAAAGGACTATGACCACAATGGAAGAAGCAACTACGTCTCCCAAGTTCCCAAGTAATGAAGAAGAAGGTACTGCGACGACTCCTAAATATTCAACTAGGGAGGAGTATGAAGTTGCTACTACAACCAGAAAGGAAGGAAGGCCTTGTCGTCTGCCTCCTTATATCCCTCCTCACAAAATATCCAGGCCACCAGATTCCAGGAGGGATAACAAAGGACACCCCAACTACAAAATTCAAAATGTGATACTCAGTAAAAAATATGCACCTCTACCGGAATTTCGTTGCGACCTTTTACAAGGTCGGGAAGTAAGGCACATTAATATGCCAGCTGAAAAATATATAAAATTGTCTAGTGAAACTCAAGAACAAGCACTTGTAAAGGAAGACGATAACAAGGAAGATGAAACAGAAGAGGTAGAAGAAAAGGATATGAAAGATCAAGATGGTATTGACAATCGCAATGTCAATATCAAAGAAAATGACGATGTCATATATTGTAATAATAAAACACAAAATACGGTTAAAAAGAAGTCATTATTAACAACAATTATGAAAGAAATGAAGTGGTAGAAGAATGCAATGATAAAAGTGTCGAATATAACCTTAATCATGGTAATGGAGAAGAACGAAACCCAGAATATGTTGTGACAAATGAAAAGATGAACATTCTACTAGTGGTCGCAACTCAAGTTATTCTAGAATCTCAATATCAAAAGGCTCACCGGGTACAACTAAAGATAAGCTTGCTAGACAATGAAGTAAGTACATTATTAGTAATTAACGCGACAAATAAGAAAACCATATCAAAGCATGCAGAAATATCAAAGATCCACATAAAATTAGAAGAACAAAGGAACACCATCATATTCGCAAATCCGAAATATATTCCGCTTAGTTGTTAGGAATTCATCTACAGAATCATAAGCATGATAAGATTTGAATGGAAATGTGACCGATTATTCCAAGAACTACTAAACCGTGGTACAGTTATTAGTGGCAAGAATTCCAGCTATAGCACACTCATAGAAGATTCATGGTCAAATTTTTTCAGAGCAGGATGACTTGTAATAAACCTAATTGGTTATTACAAATGTATTTATTATTAGATTAGGATAATTAATTATTAATTATTAAATGACATGTCTATTTCCATTAGGACATATTTAATATCATCCATTCCTATTGTAAAATCATCAATTCAATTATAAATATATATATATATATTATCTATTAAGATAATCATGTAAGGCTTGAAACCTTACACTTAATTAACACATAGACCCTTTTACATTAATTATCCATTACTAACTACTTGGTCTTATTCAAAGGAAATGACTATATACATTATTTGACTAACTCCTATGTAGTTTAAAGTAAAGTGGGTTAGGGTAAGTGTTGATGTGTATGTAACTTTGGAATGTATTTCACATATATGTATATTGTATTCCTATAGAGATGTTATTATTCCTCTATACGAAAGTGTCGTTATTTATATTGTAAGTGTCGTAACTTATACTTGATGGGTTATTAGACCACCTTGTTTGGGGTCAGCCCTGTATAAGTCATGTGGGTCAAAGGGTTATTAGACCACCCTATTGGGGGTCGGCCATGTGGGTTGAAGGGTTATTAGACCACCCTATTGGGGGTCGGCACAGTCAGCATTATGTTATGTGGTTAAGTTCGAGCCTACATGAGTTAGGTAAAAAGGCAAGTCAAGTCAAGTATAAATAGAGTGCGGGAGGCACTCTATTTACTCACTCACTTCTCACTCATGCACTCAAGGAAGAGTGGCGCACTTATGGAGGAGGATGATCTGCTGCTAGGTTATGTCTATCTCTCATGGTTCATTGTATCATTGCTCTATCTATCTCTGAGGAAGTTATTGGGGTTTTTCACCTTTATGGTTTTCCCCAAGTAAATCTTTGTGTCTCTTGTGTGCTTGCATTATTGTCTCTGTGATTGATATGCTGTAGATATGCTGTACATGTTGTTCTCTCAGTTAAGATCCTATATCAGATTGAAGTAAATTCTGAAAATTTAACATGGTATCAGAGCTAGCCTGAAAGAAGGTATGATATGGCATGTATGACACTTGTTGCACTTACGATGCTAGGGCTTGATATAGCAAAAACCAGTCATCGTAGCACTTTCGCTATAAATCCGTTTTGGAAAAGTTTGAGGATCTAAAATTGTTGCAGGACGAAGATTAAATCTCCAGGTACCTTGTGTCCAAAGAACAACCTATAATCCATTGTACTTTGTGATTTATGATCTGTGCAATATAGGGTTTCTACCTCTTCCAGATCTGAGTCAAAATCAGGTGACCTTGGGAAAAAGGTCATAACTTGGGCTAGGAAGCTCCAAATGAAATTTCGTAAAAAGTGATAGGTAGTACACAGACTGTACTGTCTCAAAACACGTTTGCAGAGGCTGAAGTTGAACCAGTGACATGTGGAATGCCGTACAAGTTCTCTGTCCTGTATTATCCAATAAACAGGTCATGTTGCGACACTTGAGGTCAGACCTGTCAAGATGGAAAGATAACAGGCCGTGCTATTTCAGGAAACTTTTTCAGAGGCTAAAGTTTGAAAAGTGACACCTGGCACGCCGTACAAGTTCGCTCTCCTGTTTTATCCCAAAACAGGTCACGTTGCGACATTTGGCATAACTCTCTCTCAGAGAATCCAATTGAGGTCAGACCTGTCAGGATGGAAAGATAACAGGTCAGGCTATCTCAGGAAACGTTTTCAGACCCTGTGGATCGAAAATTTCAGAGTTACACCAGAAACAATTAGGTACATATTTCTGTCAAAACGGAATTATTTTTTAGTACCTTCATTCATGGCTTTCGGAATTTAGGGCTTTGGAGAAAGTTGGAATTTTTGTAATCAGATACCACGGCTGGATGCTACTCATCAAAATAGAAATTTAGAGACCAATATCAGAATTTTTGGTTGGACAGAAGGCCGGGCTTGATCAAACCCTAGTTCGGGACTTTGATCAGAAAAGTGGAAAATTAGGGCTTCTGTAAAAATGGGAATTTTTGAAATCTGTGACCATGGCTGGAAGCTCCTCAGAAAAATAGAAGCTTAGAGATTTGGTTCAAACCTTTTGATTGGGCAGAAGAGTGGACTTCATCAAACCCCAGTTTAGGGTCACGTCCAGTGAATCTGAAAGTTTCAAAGGCAAAATTGAGGAGTGAAACTTTGAAGTTTTCAAATTCTAAATATACTAGTTTGATCAGCTCATCAAGGCGCATATTTCTATCCTTTCGGAAGTTTGAAATTCAAAGTTTGAATTTTTGGGGTTTCTCTGACAAACCCATATCCAGCTCCAGTTCTAGTTCTTGCAAATCAAGTGGATAGGGTTAATCCTAGAAGAAGATGGATTGGTCGCCTGCATAAGTGAAGGAGTTCCTATTTCAGAGGGAGATAAGGCTAAGGCTTTACATAAGGAGATTACAAGCAATCTCGACAGGTATGACTCATTGAGGTATGTTTTGAGATTTGTTCATGATTAAGTTTATGGTATGTTTGTCTTCATATTATTACGGTTAGTACAATCTTGATTTTAGACTTGTCATATCACCTTAATAAAATTATGAATGCACGATAGAAAATATTAATTGATTAGGGTATTGACACTTATGATTGTACTAATGCATTATGGTGTTGTATGAGGTTTATGTTACTAACATGAAAGGTACACCAAGAAAGACAAATCATGTTCTGGTTCAAAGAACATATGATCATGATGACATGAGGACAAAGATTCATCCATTGTCATGGATCTCATAAAAGATCCATTTACGAGGTATGTATAACTTGGTTTTGTAATAGTTAACCTATGAGATATACAGGTTACTAGCACAAGTCATTGAAGAAGAACAAGAAGACATCATGTGAGTATGATAGACATAAATATCTAGCATGCTAATCCAGGTATGTTTTTTTTTCTATATCAAGCTAGAATCCTACCTTGTGTTAGGATCTTATACTGTGATTGATTATGATTATTCATTGAAGTTAGTAATCATGGGTTTAGGAATATTATGCTTTTTACTTTGTTTAATGATATGACTAACCAGAAAAGTCCTATGGTCAAATAGGAATATAAGTAAAATAATATGTCTCTTGTATTGATTGATTTGACTAACCAGAAGAATCATGAAATCATAGGTTTGAATAGTCATGGTTTTATGCATATTATATCTCTTCTCTTGATTGATGATATGACTAACTTGAAGAGTCATAGGTTTGAGTAATTACAGGTTTAGACATGTTATGCTTCTTATGATTTGACTAACCATAAGAATCCTACATAAACCTTGAATGCTAATGCTTATTATTTCTGTTTGAAATGATCATGACTATACATGCTTGAGATTATTGTGTTTTAATAGTATTCTAATGAATGTATGATTTTATATGAGATCACAAGGATAACACAATCATGATACTAATAAGCATGCATAGGAACCAAGGATGAATATGAGTTCAAGAACAGGTAATCCAGGAAGCAAAGATCAAGAGGGAGCACACTCCAGTTGTTCCTGCAAGAAAGCAAAGGAACACACTTCAGTAGTTTCTGCAAGGATGCAGATATTCAGAGGGAGTTGACCATCTTTACACAACAGAAAGGTGTAGAAGAAGCTACTTCAGATTAGGACTCCAGCAGCTCCTGTAAGGAAGCAAAGACTCAGAGGGAGTCCACCCAACGAACAAACAAAGATAAGTATTTTAATTTCTTGCATATTTGTTTGTTTAAATAAAATTGTTCAATGATGTATATGCTCATGTTCCTAGACTTAGGATATGTATTGTGCATATTAGAATAGTTGCATTGATGAACAGTATATTACTAATATACATGGGTAAGTGGCCTATGGCACTGTACAACATTCCATTGCTACTTATCGAGAATGAAACCTCTTTGCTGACATGTTGGGAGTTGTGCACACTCTGAACAATGTTCTGGTAGAGATTGGAAGGCATCTAGAAAGTTACGGAATATGGATAAATGTTGTATTGAAGCATTGGCTAAGATAATTGCATGACTGTATGACATATTTACTTATGTGTAAGAATTTGTTCTGAAAATTATGAGATGTTTCTAATCATGCAATTTAACCTGTTTTGTAGGAAAGACCGTATATCTTCACCTACAAAAGGACTACAACATTTGTTCCAGCAACAAAGATATCTATTGAAGATATTGAAGTTCCCAGGATCTGGGATGAAGAAATGGAATGCCATGATCCGTCGATCATGAAGAATGATGTTTGGGTTGCAGTCCCAAGACGTGAAGGGAAGTTTGTTATGACTTCCAAATGGAACTATCAGATCAAGCATATTGCAGATGGCAGCATTGAGAAATATAAAAGTGATGAAATAGAAGATGCACCAGATGGATTTCAAGACAGCATGGTGTAGTCAGATATGTGTGCAGAACTTGGTATGGTAGGATAGACAACTTTCTATCTAGTTTGGGCTTTACCAAGAATAAAGCGGATTCCAACCTTTTCTACAAGGTTGAGGAAGGGAATCCTGTGATTCTACTCCTGTATGTGGATGACTTGTTTGTAACAAGAGATGATAGATTGATTGCTGACACGCAGCGGAAGCTTGCTGCCGAGTTCGAGTTGAAGAACTTGGGGATGATGCACTATTTGTTTTTTGGCATGGAGGTGTGGTAGAGTGCAGATGGAATCTTCCTTGGACAAGGGAAGTATGCAGTAGAGATCCTAAAGAGGTTCGGGATGATGGATTGCAAGGCCATGGCCACACCTATGGCATCGAATCTGAAGCTTCTATGTGATGATTCATCTGAGCTGGTTGATGTTTCTATGTATCGTCAGATGATTGGGTCCTTGATGTACCTGACGAACACGAGACCAGACATTTGCTTTGCTGTGAACACATTGAGCCAGTTCCTGAGAGATCCGAGGAGTGTTCACCTGGTTGCTATAAAGCATGTTCTGAGGTACCTGAAGGGTACAGTGGATTATGGGCTCAGGTATGAGGCGAATCAAAAGTTTAACCTGCAGGGTTATGTTGATTCAGATTGAGCTGGCAGTGCTGCAGATAGGAAGAGCACATATGGGTGTTGCTTCAGTATGGGATCAAGTGTGATCTCTTGGTTCAGCAGGAAGCAGTCCTACGTAGCACTGAGTACAGATGAGGCAGAGTATGTTGCAGCCTGTTTAGCTGCTTGTGAGGCAGTATGGCTACGGAAGCTACTGTCTGAGTTATTTGATCTCCCGTTGGAGGCTACTGGTATCTTCTGTGATAACCAGAGTTGTGTGAAGCTGTCCGAGAACCCAGTGTTTCATGACAAGTCGAAACACATAGAGATCAAATATCACTATATCAGGGATATGGTGCAGAGAGGAGCTGTGAAGCTTCTGTATGTTGCGACGGACGAGCAGATTGCAAATGTGCTGACGAAGCCACTAGCCAGAGTGAAGTTTGAGTACTTCAGAGAGAGGCTTGGCGTTCTTCAAATCGAGAACACTTCGAGGAAGAAGTGATGGACACATTTGCTTAAGCCATTCCAAGCATGTTGGAAGGAGGATCCTTCACATGGCTGTGGATGTAAGCGCTGGATGATGAGCATCGAGATGATGTTCTGGTTTCTGCTTGGATATGATCAGTTGGATCATTTTATGTATGTATTTACGCATCATGTTGGATGATCAGTTGGATCATTTTTATGTATGTATGTACGCATCATGTTGGATGCTGGATATGATCAAATGGATCATTTTTATGTATGTATGTACGCATCATGTTGATGCTGGATATGATCAGTTGGATCATGTATATGTATTTTGTATATGCATCATGTTGGATGCTTGGACCATGTATCTATATATGTATTAGGTGGATACATTGTATGATCAGGTGGATCATGTATGGTGAAATGTATCATGTATTTGTATTTGTATCAGGTGAATACATTGTATGATCAAGTACATCATGTATGATCATATGTATCAGGTAGATACTTGGTATGCATCAGGTAGATGCATTGATGATCAGGTGGATCAGGTATGATGACATGCAACAGGATGTTGCAGTGATGATCAATATGATCATAGATGACGAGCTTTAGGATGTTGCTCCAGATGACATGCAGCAGGACGTTGCAGTGATGATGATCAGGATGATCATGGATACATCAGGATGATGTATGGTGAGTATCAGGTTGATACTCTATGGCCGTGGATCAGGTTGTGCAGATGAGCATGTAATCCGGTGCCTTGGGAGATTTGCAGATGGTCTTTCGAGGTTTTGCCTATGGCATGTAATTCAGTGCCCTGGGACATCTGGCAAATGCTCTTTCGAGGTTTTGCTCTGGGAGGACATGTAATTCGGTGCCCTGGGAGATCTGCAGATAGTCTTTCAAGGTTTTTCCTATGGCATGTAATTCGGTTCCCTGGGATATCTGGCAGATGCTCTTTCGAGGTTTTGTCCTATGGCATGTAATTCAGTTCCCTGGGAGATCCGATAGGTTGGGCTGTGTGCCCGTAATCAGTCCTGGGATGCTCTTGCGAGGTTTTGCCATGACCACATGTAATTCGTTGCCCTGGGAGATCCTATAGGTAGAGCTGTGTGCTCGTAACAGTCTGGGATGCTCTTGCGAGGTTTTGTGGTGAGGTCACATGTAATTCAGTGCCCTGGGAGATCCTAGGTAGAGCTATGTGCTCGTAACAGCCTGGGATGCTCTTTCGAGGTTTTTGTGACGCACGTAATAAGTCCTGAGGATTCCACAGTATGGCCAGTGATGATGAAGACCTGCAGGTGGTGGGCCTACATCCAGTATGAAAAAGGAATGGCTCTGTAAAACTTCCTATGACGAGTAGATTCAGAGATTGATTGAGATAGCAGCAGCAATGACAATGATGATGACTCGATGACGATTATCCAGTGACGATGATCCAAAGAAGATGACTTGTGCTAGAAGAACTCTGCTGAGAAATACCTTCCTAGTTAAGAGGGAGTGTTGATGTATATGTAACTTCGGAATGTATTTCACATATATGTATATTGTATTCCTATAGAGATGTTATTATTCCTCTATACGGAAGTGTCGTTATTTATATTGTAAGTGTCTTAACTTATACTTGATGGGTTATTAGACCACCTTGTTTGGGGTCGGCCCTGTATAAGTCATGTGGGTCAAAGGGTTATTAGACCACCCTATTGGGGGTCGGCCATGTGGGTCGAAGGGTTATTAGACCACCCTATTGGGGGTCGGCCCAGTCAGCATTATGTTATGTGGTTAAGTTCGAGCCTACATGAGTTAGGTAAAAAGGCAAGTCAAGTCAAGTATAAATAGAGTGCGGGAGGCACTCTATTTACTCACTCACTTCTCACTCATGCACTCAAGGAAGAGTGGCGCACTTATGGAGGAGGAGGATCTGCTGCTAGGTTATGTCTATCTCTCATGGTTGGTTGTATCATTGCTCTATCTATCTTTGAGGAAGTTATTGGGGTTTTTCACCTTTATGGTTTTCCCCAAGTAAATCTTTGTGTCTCTTGTGTGCTTGCATTATTGTCTCCATGATTGATATGCTGTAGATATGCTGTACATGTTGTTCTCTCAGTTAATATCCTATATCAGATTGAAGTAAATTCTGAAAATTTAACAGTAAGACCCTGACAGAAATGTTCAATGATGACAGATTTAGTAATATTATTATATTTGTGGTATTAAATTTTTTGAAAATAAATTTCTATATTAATAGAGCCAACATAGATCCATCTTAATTTGAAATCAAATCCCTTGAGGTTGAAACCTTGCCTCAATTTTTGTTTTGCACCTCTAGAGATTTGATCTCTTTTTCCACAGACATATCATTGTGTATGCACCTAATTACTTTCTACTCATGCATAAATTCATGAAACAACAAAGAAAAGCCACAAAAAAGTACAAATTAGATTCAAACATTACTCTTTTCAAGCATTATTATTATTATTTTAACAAAAATGGTTATAGGTTTTGTATTAAAACAGCTCTGGACAAGCCGAAAAGAAAAGAATACCAAAAGGAGGGAAGTTGATGACGTCAAATAGTGTTATCAGCTTGTTGTTGACAATCATGGGAGATAAATATTAATTGTTCAACTTACATCTTATTTTCATATTCAAGTCCAATTTACAAGTGTATATCCGTAACATTGGGAACATAACAAAATACAGAAGCAGTACATTAATTCTTGCTTGGTTGAGATGCTGAGAGACACTTAAAGAAGGGATCCAATTGACTTTGGTAACCCAACATGATGTTTTCTCCAACTTCCTTTTATTACCTTTCTTTATTTATCTTTCTTCCTCTTGTGAGAGGAGGAGAGGGGCAAGAGAATTCTGAATTTTCTTGATAATGGACCCTTTTGAGTGGAGGGAAATCTGGATTTTCCTTTTTCACTAAAGCTTTGTAGTTGGCGACAATTCGAACCAGCCCTTTAGGGGTTGGATTGTTTTGTTTAGACCATGCCTCTTTCCTGAAAGTTGGCTTGAAAGGATCTGAAGCCTCTTTCCCCACTTTTTTTATTTAAAGGAGTAAGCATTGGCGGGATCCTTTCCTCTACTATTTCTTCCTTTGGATATTCCATTTCTCTAAGGGGATCGAATTTATTATTGCTTCTCAAGGGGTTCCCACTGGAGTTAATTTTGCAGTAAAGGGCACTCTATGTTGGGGATCCTTACACAAATGGTTTTGACAACTATTAGAAATTGTTTAGAACTCTCTCTTCAATTTTTGGGCCTTTTATAGCTTGTTGTTCTTCTTTCATTTTGAGATGGCTCTTGGAAAAATGTTTGTACATGATAGATACTATATTTGAACTAGATCTTCTCATATTCCAATTATTGAATGTGGCTCCAGTCCTCGGTATCAGGTTTTAGGGCATCTGGTATCCCTTTCTCTAGGTTAAATTACACAGATTCTTACACAAGGGAACTGACCCCCTTTTGGTTCAACATTGTCCAAGAAACAACCCAGCTTATTGTCGATGCCCATGAGTGAAAATTTCCCCCAAATATGAAAGAGGTAGGGAAACCTTACCCATATTGGTGCAACTATAATCTCATCTGTTGGGTTAAAATCTAAAGACCATGGATCTAAAAAAATCCATCTTGAACCCATCAAAAAGGGTCCTAAGCATAAAATAAAATCTCTTTCATCTTTATTCAGGAAAAGAAAAACAAAGTGTCCCCTACCAGCAGCAAAGGGGGTTACCTATCCTTGCAAATTTGGGGTCCAATGCTCTACAATCTAGAGATCCATTCTTTTTGGGCTTGGCCAAACACCTATAAACTTTCCAATGAGCGCTCTTTCAGAGAGGGTGAGAGATTTATTGCACGAATCTTTAGGGGAGAGATCCAACGAGGGTATTCCATCAATATTCTTAACAATTTTTCTCGGGGAAGAGCTTTGGACTGGAGTTTGTAGGATTGAACAAGTTATTTAAAGGCTTAGAGCTTGCCCAAATTGATCATCATGCCAACGCACTAAAAAACCCCCCCCCACACACCAACAGATAGAAGAAAAAAATTCACACATGTAGGACCCCTCCTTTAGGGTCCCCTTGAACTGAACCTGAAACTTTAACAACTTCATACAAACAAATTAGCCATCAAAGTTATTGGAAAAATAAAATAAAAAGCGTGAATAACTTAACAAAAATAAGCAAAACCTTAACCTATCAACCCGATCCGGCTGGTCCATTGTCGCCTTCGTCTTCCGTAGGATCCCTCCAGCAAAGCTCGTTTAACCATTGGTGAAGCAACCGTTAGCTTCGCCACCCAACCATAGGCTCATGCTTTCAGTCGCATGGCCTCCCCCGAGCTTTGGGTCGTAGAGCTCACACACAAAAAAAATCATGAAACCCAGTTTGGGATTCCCCCCCACCAAGATTTCCAGCCAAACCCTTAATAGAAGCAAGTCATGAGGTAACTCAATATTACGATAGTCATCCAGGGTCTGGGTCCTTTACCCATCCCCAAAGTCTCCCTTTTAAAGGAAAATCCCCTGCGACACATGTCGCTTCATGCATAAATAATTATTTAATTAATTCTTTAATGAAAAACAACTCACCCATCCAAGTGTCAGTTTCTCTAGGAGATGCACCAACATCCCTAAGTTTGCTCATGTTTGTCCCCTAGATATTTCACTTAACTCCTAGATTTGTGGTGTAGGTGGAGTTGACTAGGTGTCCATGCCTAGGATTCCATTTTGTTCCTAAATAAATATTTATAATATTTTTAAGTAATCAGGAATATCCTTTCATGTGAAATGCCTAAATAACACTTAATATTATTTAAATGCCAAAGTAATCATTTATGTGCAAATGCCTAAAGTACTCAAATGCATTTCTAAGTAAAGTTCTAGGTGCAAAATTATACGTTTCAACGCTGTTAAGTTTAGCAATCAACTTTTACTAGGGACCCGGTGTCGCACCGTTGGGCCTCCTTGTTCCTTAATTTAATTTCTCTGACCTGGCACCACTCCGTCAAGTCCAGTCATCCATAGTTTCCATTCCTTGGCAAGGCACCACATCATTGGGTCCTTGCATTCACTCTTTCCGTTCTCGGCAGGGTACCGCACCGTCGGGCCCTTCTGCCTTCATCCTTTCGTTTTGACTTGCGGGAACTTCATGTAGGGATTTCAGGAGTCATTACCTTCCATCCTCCGTCTACACGCTATTAGGGACTAATGGCATTGAGGAGTGAGTCCGTTCTCACTGCGCGCCCCCCAAATCGTACGTGACCAGCTCCGTCGTGGCCCACCTCGTACGCCCTCACGCTTTCCTCTTGAGCAAGCGGATCAGTGCTTATTTGCTCAAGCGTGGTATTCTGTCGGAAGTCGACATCGTCGTCACTCTCCCTGTGTGTGATTTACTCATACTCTACGACCCTTCATATTCCTTTGTGTGTCCGTCGGTGAACCGTTTCACCTGTCGCTACACACATTTCTCACAAACGTAAATTAGTAGCACTGTCCTCAATAATCACAATTTGGTTTATAAATCTGTTGCTTCATTAAGCATCTATAATTTACTTAATCATTACTCATTCGTCTAATCACATAATCAATTGCACAACTAGTCGTTAAGCATCATTCATATGTACAGTTTTCATATCAAAGTTAATCGTTAAACAACATGAAATTGTTGATTCACAATAACTACCCAAATGCACATATATCAATCAATCGTAATCATAAATATACTCAAAATAAAATCATAGGGTTATTTTATTAATGTTTCAAACAGTCAGGTAACTCAGCAGGTGCCCTCAATGTCTATAGTAGTCTAGGGGCACTACAACACAGATCTCCAAGGAGGGACAAGAATGACAACCATCCACGCAGGGTTGAGAGCAACGTGAAGCCAGACACTGATGGATGATCTCCACATGAGGGGATATCTCTATGCAAAGAGGATGAGGATCCAAAAGTGTGATTTGAGCAGTAATGGACGTCGACAACGGATAGGGTAGAAACCTTAGCCGTGGAGTTTCAAAACTTGGAACATTTTTTGTGGGGGGATCATTTATGATCATGGAGGAATTGAGCTAAGAATGGGGACTAGGCACAACAATAAACAATGAAGCAAAGTCTTATGCTGTCATACAAAGAATTAACGATGCAAAATATTTAAATCTAAGATCTATGATTTCCTTTGAGGACTCATCTATCATCATATAGTTCATGAACTCAAGCATTATTATGTCCTCGCAAGGGACAATATAGTAATCGATCATTCCTCTTAATATATTCGTACATGCAAATTTTTTTATGTTTTCTAAAAGTTTATTCTAAAGTTGTAACTTTTTCATATTAAATGTATTTTTTTAAAAACATTTATCTGAATGCTCATTGGCCCTTGGTTGTTGGCATTCGTCTCAATATTTGGTTCCTAGGCCTCGACAGTGAGCGAACGTCGGCGGGGTGTATGACGAGAGCATGGGATAGATTTTCCATGCAGGCTGATTGGTAGATGCTAGAAAATCGATAATACAAATTTTTAAATTTATGAAAAATTGAGTTATTCAATACGCGATTGGTCAAAAATGTGAAATGATGTTGATTAGACCATTTTCATAGGCCAAGGGAAAACAAAAAATACAATAACTATGTCAACCTGGCCAAATCTAATGAATTCTCCTCCCCGCAAAATTGGAGTAAACTTCTATACCCATTGGAGGGATCTTTCATCTCAAAACAAGAACCTTTGATGTGAGTAAACTTCATGATTTTCCTTTTGCAGCTTCGACTTCAATCTTGATTTTCCTTTTGTCATCCCATGGCCATTTAAATATTTGCAATGAGAAGGTCATAGTTTCCATTATCTTAATATCAAACTTGGCTGCATTATGCACACTAGTCCCCGGACTACCTTCAAAGACATACATAAAATTAACTGGCTTTGTTTTTTTTACAAGTCACTATTTCCCAAGACATTTCCTACACACTCTCCTGGATTTGTTTTTTTTACAAGTCACTATTTCCCAAGACATTCCCTACACACTCTCCTGTAATATTTTTAGAGTAAATTTAAAAAATGGTAGAAATTACCGATCTGGTTTTTATGTAAATATACTCTTTTACATATGGCAAATTCAAATTTAAATTATAATATGTTTTTTTTTAATGATATATCTCAATTAAGAGAATAACAATAAATAATAGAATGAATAAAACCGAAATTAATTTAGATTTTAATTATGCTATAAATAATATCCAAATTTGGGAGTGTTTAAATTGTGTTTTTGAATCCATAAATATATTTAACACTCTCGAATACCCCTTGACACCCAAATTATGTAATTTCCATAACTAATATATATGATTTTAATATTTTTAAAGATTTCAAACCAAATAAAAAATATACAAAAATGTTAAAAACATAGAATATTTAAACTACAACTTTTTTTATTATACTATAAATAATTTTATTATTTTATAACACATTGTGTAGTTAAAACCCCTTGAAATCAATTTATATTTTAATTATGCTATAAATAATATTATTATGTTATGACACATTGTATTGATTTATATTTTTTTTATTATTCCTAAAATAATTTTATTATTTTATGACACATTGTAGCTAAAAAAAACCCTCTAAATCAATTTATATTTTAATTATACTATAAATAATATTATTATGTTATGAAACATGGTATTGATTTATAATTTTTATTATTTTATAAATAATTTTATTATTTTATGACACATTGTAGTTAAAACACATTTTTATTAGTTTTTCCAAATAGATAAGATATGAACTTTCTATAAATAAAATTATTATGCAACTACACATTGTAGTTAAAACATTTTTTTATTATTTTTTTTTCATAGATAAGATATGAACTTTATTTAAAATAAATTTAAAAATGTAATATTCATATATATAAATGGAAACTAAAGTAAAAAAATATTTTTTAATAATAAAAAATTTAAAATGATATAATATTAATATATATTAATCAGATTTTAAGAAATATTATTGTATTATAAAATTAATAGGTATTCTTACTAAATAATTTTTAATAATAAAATATTAAAAATGATATAATATTAATAGAGATTAATCAAATTTTAAGAAATATTATTGTATTATAAAATTAATAGATATTCTTAATAAACATTTTAAGCTTTTGTTTCAATGTTCACAAAACAAACTAACTTCTTATTATTTTATTTTAATTATTTCTTAAACACATATTCCTTCCGACCATCTAATACATTAACTCTCTAAATTTAGAAGTTAAACATGAACCACTAACATATTACTATGACCCCCTTAACACCTAACCCATTATGATTTAAACCATTAACTCATAATTACCAACCAACACACTAATGTGCCTTAAGTATTAGGCCATTAACTCACCAACTACTATAATTGATTGTAGTGGATGATGGAAGACTATGGTCCAATATAATTATCCACAATTGAAATTAATTCATATATCTTTTAAGCATTATTCAACTAACCCTTTATAGTACAAAATAATCTAGATCTTAGTAAACATATTTAGGGTTCTATTGAATATATTAAGTGTATCACACCAAACAATTATAACTATATCTACTTCAACAACTATATAATCCAAAACATGTTAGCTTATTCATCTTACCAATGATTTAGTGCAAGATAGTCATAGACTATGAGCGATTATTTTCACTATTTTTAAGAGGCAACTACTAAGCAGAGCTTTGCACTTTCTCTAAAAGAAAGTATTAAGCCCTTTTGTTGTTCTCTTAAGAGACAGGTATTAAGAAACTATGTTGCTAATTTCACTTGTTGTATTTATTATTCATCTCCCTTTTGCTTTTGTTCCAATATTCTAATTAATTATTGACCATTGTGCAAACATGCTAGTGGTAATAATAATTAGTCGATAATTAATGACCATGAATGGCGGTGATGGGTAATGTTCATCCTTAAACCTTATAGCAGGCCATGCTAACCCACCAACGCCACTTTTTACTCTTCTGAGGTCAACATGGTCCAGTGGAAACATCCAGTTTCAACCACACCTATTGACATGACAATACCCCTCAAACCACATCTCCTCACTTCCACTAACACAATATAAATTTAATTTGATTTCAATTCAATCCAATAATATAAATTTGATTTCAATTCAATCCAATATAGCATGGTAAATATCCCAAAAATAAAGTAGTGTGATTGGGATAGGTTAAGTACAAATTGTATGGTTTAACAAGATTATGGTTTAACAAATTGTTTTAAAAGAAGCAAAATTTACATAATATATCAAATTATGATAATTCATTACAGGAAACTTGGGGTTCGATGGCTAAGTAGCTTTGTGGAAAAATACTTTTTTTTTTCCTATTACAATTTTGTGGTAAAAGTATTATATTTATATAGCTTCTCTCTTATAGAAATCACTGTTAGCACTGTTAGCAACTACGGGGACATTGCCACGTGGCTCTTGTTATTATTATTACTTTATTTTTAGTTTTAATCGTTTATCATCAAGTGTTAGTTTCTTTAAGAATAAACTTCGGTCTGCTACTCCTAGGTATACCCACACATCTTAGCATGGGGCACGGGCTAACTAAAATCTGAACCCGTAATGTTGCAAGGAGTGCCTTAATAAAACACTTTATCACCACTTGGTCTACACCCCTATAAATTAATTACATTATATTTAACTAATATGTATATATATATAAACTTATAACAACATCTTTATTACACTAAACTATATAAATACACCCCAATACTCTTAATATATATTAATTTTTAATTATAGTTTTTTTAAATCAAGTAATTAAACTTTATTGTATAACTATATAAATACATTAAATACTCTTAATACAATAATATGTATTGATTTTAGTTATAGTTCAAGTAATTAAACTCCATTGCATAAACATGTACCTCTATCAAATTTCTTAATGTGCAAAATGAGCCTTTATGTTCTTGTGATCATAAAGTTTATCTTGTACCTCTCTTGATTTCTTAAAGTTTATCTAATTTTAAGATGAGATTATATTGTAGTAAGGATATACATATGTCTATACATTAACGATAAATTGCATAGTGAGAAATTAATCATGCTTATAATGATGTTAATTTGTTCTGCAATATTTTCGCAACCAATAATCATGCCATTATTTTGCTCAAGAGATTTTGCACATGAGCGTTTTCGAATAAGGCAAATTATGTTGGAAAATTAATGATTGAGTTCTTTTTTTTTTCTTCTAAAATTACATAGTGTAGTATTCAAGCTAAGTTCAAGGCATTGACGTTCAACCATTACATTAGGAGATAACTTTTGGATTCTTAATGGTGATGTGTTTGGAGTGTTGGAAGTAGGACCCATGAGGAGATAACTTTTGGATTCTTAATGGTGACGTGTTCAGAGTGTGGGAAGTAGGAGCCATCAAAGTGTTAGAAGTGAAGGTTGAAAAGGAAGGTCTTTTGGGTTGGGTATTGATCACCATTTCAACTTTTCAAGTTTGATCATAAGCTTCAAACTAGGTTGAGGGCCATTTCATAATGAAATGTGCTCGAATTGTTTCTTTGAGGTTACTAATGAAGCATTTCTAGAAAAAAAGAATTAGAGAGGACATGTGTTTGGATTGTCAATTTCTCAAATGCTGTAATGTAGTCTAGAATTGTGCCACTTTGGCGTAATTTGGTCAACCTGCCGAGGTAGTGAGTGTCATGTTCAAAGCATTCATGGAGGATCTTCACAAATTGGCTCCAAAGGATATAACGTTGATAATATTTATGGAACCATTGTCACCACTGTCAATGTTTTGAGTCTAAATATAAAGCCCAATTTTTCACTTTTGAATATCATCCTTACTACCATGGAGAGAAAAATAGTTTTCCATTTGGATAACCCAACCCAAGGGATGTAAGCCATCAAATTTGTGCATGTTGACCTCGGAAATTGGTGCAATTAAATTTTATCCTCAAATTATAGGGTTGGGTTCCTGGAAAGAGACTATGTGAGCCTTGTTATTCATTGACAAATGCATCATTGGTTGGATCATTTCTTTTAGGTGTGAGGCCCACATGTTAGGGGATAGCATAAATCACTTGTTGTTCGTTATCTGTAATGATGCCAGTGATCTGGTTAATTGCCTACTACAATTGTGTGACTGATGAGGTCATCTCTTTAGTGTCCATAGGTATATCCTTGGTTAGGTCCTTCATGTTTATTTGGTTGCGTGTGCATACCATGGGACCACTCATGATTAGAAAAGGAGTAACACCAACTTTTCTCAAAATGACCACAGACTAAATAGGAGACTTTTGAGATGTATCACCAAATGAGGTATTGACCAAGCCACCCAAAAATGGTTGTTAGGTATATATACCGAAATGATAAGCATGATGGAAGGATTATTTTGAGATAAATCTCCAATGAGGGTGTTTGGGGATCTCATATATATATATATATATATAGATAGATAGATAGATAGATAGATATAGATATAGATATTACGATGAGGAATATTACTCTCTATGAAATATTATTGTACTAACAAAATTTCCAATTGTTTCCTTCCAAATGCAAAGATGTGGGAATTTCTCTAGTTGGTAGCACTACCAAATTCCCCGTGGATACACATATATAGGAATTCCACTAGTTGGTGATAGGGTTAGGGTTTCCAAGATCCCGAGGACAAGGAAATGTTAGGTGCTATAAATCTCTTATAAACTTGCAAGGTTCAATATTAGTACTTGACCCAATCCCTTAGGGAACTAAGGATGATGCCCTTATCCGTACTACCTAACTACCTAAGCACGAGAGAGTAATCTTCTTGATTGGTGTGCTTGGGTGCCACTATAGAAACAAGTTGGTTGATTGGGTTATCTATAATTAGTTTTAGGTTTCCTATAGGACTTCCAATATACTCAAGTATACACATAAGTTATATTCTATATACAAGAGCTGGCCGATGTGGTACTACTCGGAGGGGTACCAACAGATCTTACAACAATGTCGAACAAATGTTACTTAGTACCAATTGTATTCTTTGTGTGTATGCTTCCCAACCACATGTTTACTTGTTGACAATGGATCTGTGTCCTATTTAAGGACGCTAAAACATATCTCTAGCCTAAAAAATGCAAAAATTCTTGAGGTGTGCTGACTCAAGAAAGTGCTTTGATACCACTTGTAGTGTTATTAACCCTGAAACTTAGAACCATTCACAAGATAAATAGAGATAAATGATGCAAATACCAGAAATCGTTATGCATATTTACTTAATCAAAGGAAATAGATAAGAAACTTGAGCCAGAATTAACTCTTCTATTATGAAAAGCAATTCAAAAAACAATGTCCGCTCATCTCTTAAGGTTGGGTGGCCTTTGACTTTAGCATATCTCCAATATAACAATTCTTTTGACAAAACAATCCATAGCCTCTAAACTTGTTAAATATGATTTCAATAACCAAAATCCTAACTATCCAGTGAACATAAACCATAACTATTTAGTGGGCCTTAATAAACACAAAGACTTTTTTACTTTAACTATCCATTACTAACTACTTGGGCTTATTCAAAGGAAATGGCCTTGAGATGGAAACATTGCCTCAAATTTTGCTTTACACTTCTAGAGAATTGATCTTCCTTTTGACACTAAATGTGCACATCTAATTATTCTCTAGGATACATCATTGTATAAACACCTAATTACTTTCTACTTTAATGTATAAATTCATGAAACAACAAAGAAAAACCACAAAAAAAAATTACAAATTAGATTGAAACATTATTATTATTATTATTAGTTTTGTAAATATCATATTGGACCAACATATAGGAATATATGTTAAAATTTAATATGAATTTATTTAGTAATTGTAATTATGTTTGTGAATCTACATTATATATTTATTTATATTGATTTTTTTTGTTACATATGTGTTAGTCTCTTTACACAAAAATTAGCCTTGTCATTTTCTAATTATTGAAAAATGAAATTTGTCATGAAACATATCTTAAAAAGATAATGATGTTGATGATAGAGATCAAAATTTGTTGGGGTATAATTTTTTTATTCGTTTAAGATGGATCTATGCTAGATGTTGTAAATTCATAATTTACAATTTATCTAGATATGAATATGTAAAATTCCAATTTTGTTTTTTATTATAATATTTATATTTGCATTGTAACAATTTTTTATGTAAATATCATATCTATAGTATTTTTATTTATATATAAATTTGGTACTTTAATATTATTTTTATATACTAGTAAATATATCAAATATATCTCATTCATATACATAAAGATATTTTTATGTTGGTTGTGATACTCCCTGTCCAAGTTCTATTTTTGTTTTCATTTATTTTTGTTTGTATCCAAGTCCATGCAAAACGATGAGTGTTTGCTAACTCATGTTTGACTATATACTATGAAGCAATTGGTTATTAAAATGAAACAAAAATAATGTTATTCAATAGGTTGGAAAGACTTTTATGGTTATTGAAATGAAATATAAATGATATAATTTTATGTATAAAATTACTTTTAAAACTTAATTGACATACCAAAAAGATCTAAAAAAATAAAACTTAATTTGTAATAAATAAAATTATGAGCGTTTTTTTTTTTTTAACTTAACCTATAACATATTATTATTTGTAGATAAAACAACATCTTTATTACACTAAGTTCTAAATACACACTACAATGTATGTTACCAATTTTGCTCTTAATATAATAATGTATATTATTATTTTTTAATCAAGTAATTAAACACCATTATATACATATATATATATATATATGTATATATATATGCACCTTTGCCAAATTCCTTACCACTCAAGAATGTGAAAAAAGTGTCTATGCTTTTGTCATTATAAAGTTATCTATACAAGATAGGATCACCTTATAAGGGTATGGTAAGAGTTGATACATGTAACAAAATGGTTTAGTGGTGAATTCTATAAAGGGAATATGCCAAGCTGAAGCTAGATAGTTACACTAAACGATGAATATTCTCCACCCTCAAATCTTGTTCATAAAATACATAATCTTAATTAAAAACATACCATGCAAAGCCTTTTATCAAAATAAGTACACCTACTATCAATCTAACTAAGGATATACACATTTCTATATTTAATATATTTAATAATAATGATACATTGCATAGTGAAAAATTAATAATTCTAATCACCTTGCGACATTTTCGTAAGCAGTTAATGATGTTAATCTGTTCCGCGACATTTTCGTAAGCAGTTAATGATGTTGTTAATCTGTTCTGCGACATTTTCGTAAGCAATAAATCATGCCATTTTTCTGCTTCAGAGATTTTCGCAGACACGTGAGGGTTTCCAAAGAGGGCCCACTAGGTTGGAAAATTCAATAACTAAGTTCTGAATTTTAATTTTTCTAAAATTACAAAGGTTATAGTATTCAATCATAAACAAATAGACCAATTCTTCGTAGTAGTAATTCTTCGATCGATCATTATAAGTCGACAAAATTTAAATTGAAATAGTGATTTGGCTGTTTTAGTTTAACTGGATAGATATTTTAGTTTTTTATATGAACAAATAATTTAACTTGTCAAGGATACTGTGGTTTGTTGGTGGGGATAGATGGATTTCATTCCATTTACTTGGGATAGATAGATGACATGTTGATGGTTTGCTCAACCTACCATCCACAATATGTAGGGAAGTTTGTTAAAATTTCCCATAAATATTTAATCTTCCTTAATTTCTTCAAAATAACAAAAAAGTGGATTTTTCACTTATAAAATGAACAAATAATTTAACTATTTAAGTTTCCCAAGTACATACTCTACTGCTTAACACAAATTTGTATAAACCTATTTAAGATGCTATATTATTTTCCTTTATGTAAATTCAATAACATAATACAGCACTATTAATGTTTTGCTGTGTGGTTGTTATACTGTTTTACTGTGTGGTGGTTATTTTTCTTCATAGAAGACCTTTGTGGCTGTTTGAACAAATAGAATCTAGGATTCTGAGAAATTACCAGGCCCTGTAAACTATCGTTGTAGAAGGCCAGCTGTTAAATAAGGCAATGACAAAATTAAGAGATTATAAATACAAGCACTTCCCTCCTACTTTCATTGCATCAATACAGAGACTAGGGGCAAACTCCAAAGGCAAGTGTCTGGTGCTCTCTTTCTTTCTCTCAGAGTCTGTTGAGAAATATTGGTGCAGAAATGGATTGTTGCAGCAACAAGAAGATGAATGATTGCATTGATAGTTGTGCTGCTAAGAAAATGAATAATGGTAATTCTAAGAATTCAAAGACATTGGCATCAGATGCTTTGCCACTTCCTGTGGGACTGACGAACAAGGTGTTCTTTGTCTTGTTTTTCGCTTCCGCCTATTTTCTCATGAAGAGATGGAGGGAGAAGATCGGGACCCCAACGCCCCTTCATGTGCTCAGCTTTTGGGAGTTGGTGGCCATAGTTGTTCAGCTTGCGTCCTTCATATATTTGCTTGGATTCTTTGGCATCGATTATGTCCAGAATTTCATCAGTGGCAGCAATGATGATGATGATGTGAGCGAAGTGGAGTTGATGAGCCCTGTTCCCAAGGAAGAAGTTGCTGTTAAACCCAGTCCTCCTCAAGTCCAGCTCAAGGGGATTTCATTGGGGGATAACGAGGATGATGATATTGCAGCAGCTGTTTGCAATGGGACTGTGGCTTCTTATTCTCTGGAATCGGCTCTTGGGGACTGTAAGAGATCTGCTTGGGTGAGAAGAAGGGCCTTGGAGATGCTAACTGGGAGATCTCTGGATGGGTTGCCCTTGGAGGGATTCGATTATGGATCCATTCTTGGCCAATGCTGTGAATTGCCTGTTGGGTATGTGCAAATTCCGGTGGGAGTTGCAGGGCCTCTTTTGCTTGATGGGCTTGAATACATCGTACCCATGGCCACCACAGAGGGCTGCTTGGTTGCAAGCACCAACAGAGGCTGCAAGGCCATTCATATGTCTGGAGGTGCTACCAGTGTCCTTCTCAGAGATGGAATGACCAGAGCTCCTGTGGTCAGATTCCCCACTACCCAGAGAGCTGCAGATCTCAAGTTTTACATTGAAGATCCCAATAACTTTGAGAATTTGTCTGCGATCTTCAATAGGTATAGCCATGTTTTTCTCTTGTATTTTATACCCCCAAGTTTGCCAAAGAAGTATATATATTAAAGATACATATACAATCGTTTGTAGCTGAAATTTAAGATTTTTGGGTTTTTTGGGGGAAAAAAGTCACCAAATAGGATTAGTAATATTAATAACCATTATCTAGTTGACTCTTTCTTGTTGATCTGAAATCATAACAATATTGTGGGTGTTCACTCTTTCTTGATGATATGATCTGCATAACAGTACCAGCAGATTTGCCAAGCTGCAAGGCATAGGGTGTGCAATTGCAGGGAGGAATCTCTATATGAGGTTTTCTTGCTTCACTGGGGATGCTATGGGGATGAATATGGTGTCCAAGGGCGTGCAGAATGTTTTGGATTTCTTTCAGAATGAGTTTCATGACATGGATGTTATCAGTGTTTCTGGTGAGGTTTTCTATGCAATTCTGATTAGTATTTGGCATTTGTGTCATCCCTGTTTTATATTTTGTAGACTCTTGGTTCTCAATCCATTGGTTACTTTCTGAATTTTACTGTGTTGGGCTTTTTGTTTAATGCCAAATCTTTTGCCAGGCAATTTCTGTGCAGACAAGAAACCCACAGCTGTAAACTGGATTCAAGGACGTGGAAAATCAGTTGTGTGTGAGGCTGTCATCACTGAGGCAGTTGTTAGCAAGGTCTTGAAGACAACTGTTCCAGCTTTGTTAGAACTGAACATGCTCAAGAATTTAACTGGGTCTGCACTAGCTGGTGCCATGGGGGGCTTCAATGCCCATGCATCCAATGTTGTCTCTGCTATATTTATTGCAACCGGTCAAGATCCTGCCCAAAACGTTGAGAGTTCTCATTGCATTACACTTATGGAGGCTTCCAATGGTGGCAAGGATCTGCATGTATCAGTCACCATGCCTTGTATTGAGGTAAGAAAATCTCCACTGATTACTTTTTTAAAACCTCCTTTGGGTAATGTTTTCAAGGAAAAGCAATTGAGGTTTATTTTGAGGTTCGAGGAAATTGAAGAAGTTGATGGAAAGCACTTTAGTTAAATTTATTAACAGATCGTACTGCTTGTATATCTGCATTATGTTGAATGTAATTCCTGGTGGTGATTTTGATAGATGAGACTCCTAGGAATCTTGGGCATCCATTTAAATAAGATTTGGTGATTTAGGCGTTGAGATGTCTTTGACTTGGATGGCTAGACCATCTTTTGAATAGTAGAGAAGGATCAGGAAAGAAATTGATAACTGCCCCTCAACTTTTTCCCAAATTATTCTGAATGTGGACATATTTGTATCCATTGCTTGCAGGTGGGAACTGTAGGAGGAGGAACACAGTTGGCTTCACAAGCTGCTTGCTTGAATTTGCTGGGAATGAAAGGGGCGAATTCACAATCCCCTGGCGCAAATTCTCAACGCTTGGCCAGAATTTTGGCAGGAGCAGTTTTGGCTGGAGAGCTGTCTCTCATGTCTGCTTTGGCTGCAGGTCAGCTTGTCAAGAGCCATATGAAGTACAACAGATCAAACAAAGATATCAAAGCAATCTCCTAAGACCTCATGACCTATATAACCCCAGAAATCCAGGATTGTTTTCAGGAACCTTTGCCATCCAGATGCACTTGTGGCAAGTCTGCATGAACAATCAAGGGTGACTTCAAAGATTATGTTATACATGGACACATAAAGTTAGTGAAGCTTGCTAGATTTAGGTTTTATGCATTATTTGACATGTACCCATCACACCAATTTATAAATTTCAATGTAATTGTATATTGTGGACTTTATGTAAAGCTTATTGAATATTAGAAATGAGTTTAGCATCCTTAAATACTTCCTACTACAACATATGATATCTGCAATTTCATCAATACTTTTTATATACTATGAATATGTATTATTTAACATATATAATTATAACTTATTTATAAATTTTATATTATAAACTATCATTTAAAATTCTATTAAATATTTTTTTAATTTAAAAGTTAATATCAATATAGTTGAAAACTCTAAAATTAACTAAATATAATTGCATTTTCATCAAATGTGAAAGTTAAATTTATATTCTTGTTTCCCTTTCCTAATACTCAATAGAATTTGGGAAGAACTATTCAACTGAGAAGCTCCATCAATGAATAAATCAATGAGATAAAAAACAATGTACTCATTCCAATATTCTTAGACCTTAGTTTGACTTGAGGGAATAATGTGGAAAATTTCTTTAAAATAATGTGAATTCTCATAAGTGGTCTTACTTTTGTTTTTCCCTCATTTTAAAGTCCTTTTTCTTTTATCCCACGAGTATTTTATACTTTCGTTTTTCCCTTTATGTTAAAATTGTTACACTTATTACACTCAGATTAATTTTATTGATCCACTCAAAGAAGTTCAAAATTTCAAATAATATCTAAACACCTATGAGTATATTAAAAAATCCATATCCATACACAAATAAGTCATTATAAATACTTTAATATCTTAATTATTCAATTAACTTTTGTTTTATGAAATTCTTAATTCTTAAATTATAGATTAATTTTGATATGATTTAAATTTTAATGTTTAATATTTTAATTAGTGAAATACTTTAATCTTATCAAAATGAATGTACTTTAAACTCTAATTTCTAAAAAAATAAAATCAATATTAAATATTAATTTTCAGAATATTAAAAATTTCTCAAAAAAAAATTCGATATTAATTTTTTTTTTTTTAAATATTAAACGTTAAATGACTTTAAGAAATTATTAAATGACTTTCAAAGATGGTTACTGCAATCTTGCAATCTTCCCAAACACCTTACCTCAATATTAAATATTGTTGAAAATGTTTTTTTCATTACTTAATCAAATTCAATTATATATAAATAGTTAAACATTAAAAGCTAAACATTATTTTCATTATTACTTAATAAGTATTACATATTGATAGGGAATTATTCTTCCATTTTCTTTCTTCTACTCTTTTAATAAAGTAATTTTCTTTATAATATTATCAAATACATATTTTCTATATACAATTTTTTTACATATAATATACTTGAAAAAATGAATTTAGATATATTATATTTACAAAATTTTTATTTCAAATTTATTCATTTAAATATATTTTATTTTTTTAAATAAATATTGTTTGAATTTACATTTAATTTGGTATTAATAACTAGCTTTTCTCACTCTTTAAAATTAAATTTAAGTTTTTTAAATAATTTTTTATTTTTTAATATTTAAATTTTACTTGAGAGGGATTTAGAATTCAAAATGAAACTTATCAGTTGGTCACTTACCTCTTGTTTTTATTTCATCTTTTTAATTTTTAAAATCTATATTTCGATTTCAAGGATTTTACTAGCTCTTACATTACTTAATGATAATTCAGAATCACGACATAAAGGTATATGAACTTTTATAGAATAACCTTCACAATGGTGTGGTCCAATATTATGTATCCATGATTAATAATAAGCAATATATGAAATTTAGAAGTTTAAGTTTCTAAAACTTTCATGAGTCCTTACAAGCATATTCAAGAGTTATTGAAATTACATGTTACAGGATTGTATAACTAACACATATATTTGCGGCATTAGATATTGTTGGAGTTTACAACATAAAAAATAAAACTTTTGAAACTCTTCCCTTTCCCTTTAATTTTTGTCTTTTGTTTTCTCTTCTGTATAATATTTTGTAAAATATGTATGTAGATGGTTGTAACACATCAAATTTATTACCAAATATATCATTTCAATGTCTCTGACTATTTAATTTGACTTATTTTAGAGAGTTATGGTTATGGATGAGATTATATTATATTTATATTTAATTTTAATGTTTGATAATGAAATTTTCTCACTTTTCATTGTTACATTTAATTTGGAGTTTTTTAAAACAAATCTCTATTTTTTAACACTTTTGTTTTATTTATTTTTCACATTTCAATTTCAAGGACATGCATATTTTATCTCTTATTTTTATTTCAATATTTTAATTTTTAAAACCATAACTTTTAGGAAATCCTCAATGAGTGGACTGCTTATCAAATAAGTTATTCTTTATAGTAGAAGGAAAAGAACCTTTCACTCACCCTTGTACTCTTTAGTGGTAATCAGGTATCATCATAAAGTGAGTTATGTTTTTATTTGAACATTTTAATTTCTAAAATATAGTCATTGTTTCTTAGTAAATCCCCATTGATTATCAAATGAGTTATTCTCTATAGTAGAAGTGAAATAACTTTTCATTCACCTTTGTACTAGTTAGTGGTAATTAGGTGCCACTAAAAAAGGAGTTATGAACCTTCTCAGTATATCCTTAATAGTGAAGTGGTCCAACTTTATGCATGCGTGATTAATAAAGATTAATATATGCAATTCACTATAAAATTTTATTAATCATGATAATATTTTTTATTTAAGAGTTAACGAACTTTTATTTTACATGTTGTAGGATTGCACAACTACCAGTTACTTGAGGTAGCATGCATTATTTGAGTTTCTAATTGATTTTTCATTTCAACATAACCAAAAAGCTCAAATCTTTTGAAATTATGTAAACTTAAATTGAAAATGTAAAGTCGTGCTTTCATTTCTATTTTGCGACTTAATACAAACAACTTTTTTCATGCATTCAACATGCTTGCTTATGTCTCTTTTTTTATCTTTCACTTTCTTTTATAGAATATTACATGCATGCTACCCTCTTTTCCATTTTCTAAGTACTCATGCTCATTTTCACATCTCCACACACAATATGCATCTCTCAGTGCAAGTTGTGATTTGTGGATACTATGACACCCTTTTTGTTTGTCTATGCCACTCAATATAAAAAATGCATTCTTTATATTCTTTTTTTTTTTTTATCTCATCTTCTTTCATCTTATTTGTTCATTATAAGTTTATTTCCTTTTATCTTTTTTTCTCTCACGACCTACCTAGTTCCTCCTCACATTTTTTACCATTGCATAAGTTTGAATTCTCACACATGCCATGCGCATTGCTTTGAAGTTTCCTTGAGATGAATGCTTCACACTTTTAATCTTGTTTTTATTTTCTACTTCACCTTTGTTTTTTTAGCTTTCTTCACTCACCTTGAAAAAGGAAAATGTAATTGTCTATTGAGATATATTGAGGTGGTATTGTGAGAAGCTTTAAAAAAAAAAACCTTTTTATGTTTATTATTCACATATTGTTAGGAACCCATGTCTTTACTTTGTTAGTATATTATTGTTGGACGCATATGCTTTGTAAGTCATCCCGTAGTATTTGTTGATCCATAGTTTGTGTTATTGTTGTTGGCGCATATGATTTGTAAATCGCCCATAGTTTTGTTGATCCATAGTTTGTATTGACCCATGGTTTTGACCCATAATAATTGTTGATCTATATTTTGTATTGGCCCATGGTTTGTATTGACACATGGTATTGACCCATGGTATTGGCACCTAGACTTAGTATATAAGTGGGTGTTGAGGCCTATGAAGGCACCGTGAAGTTAATTGTATTGAGCTTGCCCCCTCGAAGTGGCCCGTGATCAATATAAAAGTGATTCTGAGTTCTGTTATTTCTGATATCTTGTGTATTTGCATTAATTAATTATTACAGGTTCTTCACATCTGGTATTAGAGCACTTTCTTGGGCACATTGGGTGGAATTTCTACCAAATTTTTTTTTTGCATCTGTTGCAGCTTCGGATTTGGGAATAATCCCTATCCGCTTAACTGTGGGAAGTACTTGGGCATAAGCCCTAAAACTCATTGTGAGGAGTACCACAGGAACCCCAAAGTAGCTAGCCCATTGAGAGGACCTGCCAGCGAAAAGGGTAACAACCCCTACCTGATTGACTAGTTCCCACCTGTGAGGTAAACCAAGAGCTGTCGTTTGTGGCAAAGCAGTTATCAGTTTTACCCACGGGGGCTTCACTCAATAAACCACTATCATAGCACGTTCGTTTGTGGGATATGAAACAATACCCCTAATTTCACTAAATATTGGAAAATACCTTCCAAAATCATTTTTTTTAACCCCCTCCCAATATGCCTTTCAAATTTAATAAAACCCCTATTTTGACTAGATATTGTATGTATCAAATTTTTCATTAACATTTTTTATACCCCTTTATATTTCTACCTAGTATATTGATATGATACCCCTCTTATGACCCCACATGCATTCTACAATGCACCTTGCTTCTTTCGATGTATATTGTGGATGCACATTACTTCACCCACAATGCAATTACTCAACCACGTATCATTATGATTTGCAACATCTAATGGTCTAATGAAGATAAGATATCACTTCTTGTATGTCACTAGAGCCAATGCACATAGTACAACATTTAGATTGCATGCTATAGTTCCCCAATCGCTGACAAAGCCTATTATGGGCTAGGTATCCAAGCCCCCAAGGCCTGTAACAAGCTCTAGGAGGATGACTAAACCTTTGAAGGCCTGTAATAGGCACGAATGGTTGGTTATTCAAGTCGCCAAGGCCTATCGAGGGCCTATAACAGGCCCTAGAGGCTTAGAACCTCCCAAGGCTATTGGTAACAACTGCCTGAGTGCTATTGGTAACAATTGGTTTTCAATGACCATTGTCTCTCGACTGGAAACCCACTTCACCACGAAACCCCCTAGCCTTAAGCATGCCTCAAGACATGGTTTCCTTGCGTATTGGTAAGCCCAAGCCTTCCCTCAACCCGATTTCTCATCCGGTCGTGATCCCACCATCTCCATTTGGCGGATATTTGTCAGTCCGCCCATATAAAAAAGACCCCAAAGTATTTTTTTATTGTTACATTAAATAAAAAAACCCTTTGCCCCTTAATATATAAGCAATATATTTTTTAGGTTTTCATGAATATTTAATACCGCAATATGAATGAACGTGGTATTATATTGCCTTCTAGTGAAGCCCCCGTGGTTTTACCTGAGCCGTGGAGTGAGGGGTACTGCCCCAATACGCAAGCCGTCAGACAACATTGGTGGCCAAGTGAAACACCTGAACTGTTAGGAAGCCATACATACCTGGGGACCATATCTATTTTCAGCTGAACTGTTGCCGATCACTTCTGCTCCAGATCCAACCGTTTCATATCTATTCTGAAAGTCGTTCCAGATCCAGTCGTCGTTTCAGATCCAGTCATTTTTGATCCCTTCCACATTGTTGCAAATTGATCCCTTCGTCGTTTCAGATCCAGTCATGAAATTGAAATGAAAAAAAAAACAAGTGTGAAAAAAATAAAAATAAATGTGTTTAAAAAAACTTAAATTAAATGTGATAGATGAAGAGTGATACAAGTTCATTAATGAACAACAAAACTAAATGCACTAAACATATTTATCTGTAAAAAATAACTCTCTAAAATAAGTAAGGTAAGAGAATACATTTAAATTGAACATCTTGCAATAAATTTGATCTGGTACAATCATACAATCATATATGTATATTTTAAAAAAAAATTAAAATATGTAAATCCTTGATAATATTGTAATGAAAATCACCTTTCTAAAATAGGAAAATAAAATAAAGTGGGAATAAGTTTCTAGAAATATTTAATATTGATTAAGTAATTATTAAATATTTTTTGGGGGGAGAAAATTAGAGAAATTGAAAGAACACAAGAGAAAATTATCCAAGCAGAGGTGGTGCCTAAAGACACCATTTCAACACATAAGAAAAAATATCAGAATTCAACAATACATTGAAATGCATTGTTCATTAGCCACAATTCACTTCTTCTTCACCACACTATGATTCAATCCATAGGATCATTCTTTTATAGCTCCAAGATGCAACAAATTCCCTTAAATTACATGAGAAAGCATGTGTCCACATACATGGGTCATAGAACATAATGACCTCCTCGAATTCTGTCATGTTTGTGTCATGGTCGATGGTTCTGTTCTAACTTCCTTATTGGTCAGTCATCTAGTCAATTCATTCATCAATTAGTTGATCGATCGGCTAGTCCGACTAGTCGTGAGCCTAGTCAACCCATTAGTTGATCAAGTAGTCAACCACACACTCTAACTTTTTATTCAATTGTCAACTTTTTGTCTCGAGAAGATCCAAAGATGTGATGAAATACCAAATCTTGCCATTCCAACATCCCCCCATCATCAAAACGCTCTAGAAACTCAAGAGGTGAAATTACAGTACACCCCACCCCCATAATTTCACCTTCTTGAAGCCCAAGCATACTTTGAAGTTTCACAAACTTAGCTTCTCATACATGATTCATAAGGATATCATCAATATGATCATCTATTCTACAATTATAGACAAGCTTGAAAATGGAGTCTTGTATTAATTTTCTTAGGTAATGAGCATGAAATTCCATATGCTTCATCTTACTGTGTGCAACTTGTATCGCACTCTAATTATCACAAAATATTACTATCGTTGAATTGATTGAAAATACAATTTCTCCCAAGAGTTGTCAAATCCATATCATTTTTTGCATCATTAATTGCACCATGATTTTCATCTTCAATGTTCAAAAGAGAGACCACTCTTTGTTTCTTACATGACCAAACTAAGGGTCATGAACCAAGACAAAACACATATCATGATGTCGAGTTCCTATCATTATCATCCTCAACCTAGTCCTAGTTGGTGTAATTGACCAATGGTTTTATGGTAATAGTGAAATACTTTATACCAAGTTGATAAGTTCCCTTGATATAACAAACAATTATTTTTGTGTCCTTTTAGTGGCTTTCTTGAGGGTCCTACATAAATAGAGAAACCAACTAACAACAAATGAAATTTTAGGTCACTTGTGAGTTAATTAAATCAAGTTATCAACTAACTGTCGATAAAGAGTTGCATCAACTCGTGGGGTTTCACAGCCCTTCATTAATTTCACTCTTAACAGAAAAGGTGTAGTGTAGGATTTACAAATGTTTATCTTGAATCTTTTAAAAAATCCATTACATATTTGGGTTGAGAAAAAACATATCATCATCCATTATTTGTAGAACTTGAATTCCTTAAAAGAAGTGTAAGTGACCAAGGCTAGTCATTTCAAAGGCATCAACCAATTGTTTATTCAATCCCAATATTAGATTTACATTGCGTCTGATAATGACTAAATCATCTACAAATTGTGAAACAATTAAGGTTTGAACATTTACATGTTAAACATAGATACACATTGTTTGAAACCAAGATTGATAATACCAAGCCCTAGGGACATATTCTAAATCATACAAGGATTTATTCAATCAACAAATAAGGCTAGAATCCTTCTTAGAACCAGGTGGTTTCTCCATATATTTTTATTCATTCAAATATCTGTGAAGAAAATCACTTTTGAAATCCATATGATGTACCTCCCTTCCAAGGTGAGTAGGAAGAGAAAGAATACATCCATATGATGTACCTCCCATTCAAGTTGTGCCACAAGAGAAAGAATTAGTTTAACTAAGTTCATCTTTGCAATAGGGGAAATAATTTCACAGTAGTTAATGCATCCTTGCTGAGAAGAACATTTTTCAACCAAATGAGCCTTATGACTTTCAAAAACACCATGAGATGTGAATTTGGTCTTGTAGACACATCAAAATTTTACTATGTTCAAGTTTCCTTGTGGTTGAGGACCTAAATCCTAAGTTTCATTTTACATCAAGGAATGATGCTCTTCAGAATAGCTCATTTTTCCATTTAGATTGACCATGTGCATATGCATATGTATCAAGATCACATGTATGTATCAAACATGTCATTAGAACAACATTACCATACTATTTGTTATTTCTATTCTTTATTGAATAGTGAATATCTCCTGCATCAATTCCAACAACTTTAATTATGTTAGCATCCCAATGGGGTAGATAAGAAATATAAAATGAGGGATTTCCTATATCGACTAGTTCACTACAGTGTCGATCAAAATTTGCAAACATGGTAGTTGATTTCATAGTCATTGGTTGATTACAAGTTAAAGAAGATAGGTTATTCGATTTTCTAGTTGAGGATCCAAAATAGGTTTCAGTCGACCCTATTTTTCTCATAATTTCAAAATGATCAGTACTCATCAAACCATAAGAGGCATTCAATAGTTTAATACCTGAGTTCTTCTCATCAAAGACAATGTCTTTTCAAATAATGTTTTTTTATTTGATTGTATCAAACAACCTATAGTCTTTCAAATCTTCAAAATAATCCATCATGATGCATGCATGACCCTTTTTATCCAACTTCTTTGTACAGTCCTCTGAAATTTGTTCCCATCCAAACATTCTAAGGTAAGTAACTGAAGATTTTCCATTCTATGACATATAGCTTTCAAAAACTCTACCTACTTATTCACTACCATTTTCTGATCTTAAACATTTCACAAGTAAACCACATTTCTTTTCAACTAATGCCCTAAATTCCTTGCAATTTCAAAGGCACGACTCTTATTCTTTAGGAAACATACTCAAGTGTACGTAGAAAAATAATCAATGAAGGTTTATATATACTTCACACCCGCTAATGATGGTTTATTCATGTAACAAAGGTCATTGTGCACATCAAGGTCTTTTCTCTTCAGGCATTTCGACTCTCAAAGGTAGCTTGGTGATGCTTACCAAGAACACACCAGGGAAATTTTAAGGGGCGAAATTTCGCCAATTGGCTATTTTTTGGGCTTTTCTCAAAAAATAAATTTGCTATTTGGTCATTTTTAGTCTCTAATATCACCTATATTTACATAAAATATATTTTTTTATATCATAATATTCACCAAAATTCATAGTTTTTAGTAGTAAATTGTATGTTTCATATTTAACATTTGCCTACCTATCTATATATATGTTTTTTTCAATCCAAAATAATCGCGTATAATACTATACTTAAGTATAATATTAGAACCCTTAAAAAATACCCTGGAACACACCCTTCACATACTCCATTAGAGGAACTGATCTTATGTAGTCCAACAACCATTTCATGTTTCACCATTAGTTTCAAGCTTCAAAAATTGAAGTGTCCAATGTGTCATGCCAAGCTTTGTTGTAGTAGTTGGTCGTGTATCTCTCTTGGGAAAATCACATAACTTGTATAGTCCACCTTTGAGGTTAAGGAACCTTTCAGCGATGATTTCCCAATTTTTCAAATCCTTCATAACAAACTAGTATGAGTAAATTGGGGTATCGATAGAAAATTGGCACTTAGGTTGGGTACATGATACACATTGGCCATGAAATTATTTTTACATTCAATGTAATACCACAAATAGCAACACTAAGTGCATAATCATTTTCTACACTTTATTTATTTATTTTCTATCTAGCTTTATTGAAGAAAGAAAAGAGAGAAGCATCCTTATCCATATGGTGAGTAAGACAATGTCAACTATCCACTCACTATGTTCATAATGTGGGCATGTAGGGATTGAGAAGTACTAACAAATAAAGTATAATTGTCTTCCATGCCTTCTGGAGGTTGATGTTGAGCATTGGTTGATCGTCCAATGAACACATCTACTTCAAGTTTATTGACATTTTATTCCAAGTTGCTAGTCTTCTTTTAGAAAGCCTTCTCCATATGTCCTAAATTTCCACAATAATGACATGCCTTCTTCTTCATGTCCTTCTTAGTCATCTCAACATTCATCTTCTTCTTAGTTTGGTCAATGTACTCTTGAATTTTCTCTAGGTTACCCTATCAACCTCTTTATCTATAGTTATGTTGACCTTTTCCCTTCAACATATGGGATTGTTTCCTAATTCTTAATTTACCATCATCAATCAATTTCTCTTGTTCTCTAATCAATGATCCACAAAAGGAGTCAAGGGTATATTCATTTCCATCTCGTTTATAGGATTCCCAACTAGCATAAAATGTCAAACATAATGCTTCATAGGGTGTCTTTAGTTTCATGAGGATCAATTCAATGAGTTGTCCATATTTCTTCAGAAATTCATTCCCACATTCACCCATTTTCAACTGCAATTCCTTAACACTTGCCAAGAAGTACTCAATCATTTCAAAGAAGAGAGGATCTAGAGAGATCAATGCTTTCTCAATTTGCATGACTTGAATTTCATTGACATTATTATAAAATGGATCTTCAACTTATTCAAGACCAGACAAGGACAACCAATACCACTTGCATAGTATTAAATATCTCTCAAAATGTATGTAGTAACCACTCCCATATCCCCATCCTTCTTCCCATCGAGGATGAAATTCCATTGATCATCCTTAAAATTTGGGATCCCAGCCTTGGTAAACTTCCAAAGGTCCTTACATTACAACAACATCTCCATATCTTAAGCCCATATTCCATGGTTATGATCCTTCAAGATCACAGGTTCATTCTTAGAAGCCATAACCCAGATCTATCAATCAAAACCCCGATACAGTTAGCAAGTCAGAACCCATAGTCAATCACAAATAGGTTAAACTCAATAGAGCATATCTAGGTGACATCTCAAAAGGTCTTGTAGACAATAGGCTATGTATCAAACCAAAAAATTATAATACCATGTTGGATAAAATAAAATAAAAATTAGAAAGAACGAAAGAGGAAATTATCCAAGCATAGGTTGTGTTTAAACACAATGTTTTAACACTTAAGCAAAAATATCATAAATCTACAATACATTGAAATGCATTCTTCATCAACCACAATTCACTTATTCTTCACCACACTATGATTTGATCCATAGGATCACTATTTTATAGCTCCAAGATGTAACCAAATCCCTAGAACACTAAAATAAGGTGTCCACATACTTGGGTCATAGCACATAATGACATCCTTGAATTCTTCCTTTTTTGTGCCGTAGTTGACGGTTCTATTCTAACTACTCGATCAGGCAGTCGATCGGTTGGTCAGTTTGTCCGTCTAGTTAAGAGTCTAGCCATCCCATTGGTCAACCAAATATTCAATCACTTAGTTGACTCTTCTAGTTGACTATCAATTGTCAACTTTTTATCTCCAGAAGATCCAAACCTATGATGCACTAGCATTGTTAGTTGTTCTAACATTTTTAGCTTATGGTTTCAAAAGCTTCAAAGTTTCTTGTCATACAAAAATGACACTTTGATAATCAACTTGAACAATTGCATGGCACTTCAAATATATGTTAGTTGTACAATCTAACAACATGTAAAATACAAGTTCATTAAATCTTGACTCAATTTTTTTGTGAGGATTGATGAAAGATTTAGAAACTTAAATATGTAAATTATAGATATTAATCCTTGTTAATTATACATGCATAAGCTAGAAAACACCATGATGAAGGTTTTTGTGAGAAGGTTAACCTCTCTTTTCTTGCGGTTCCTAATTATTTCCAAGTAGTACAAGAAAGTGAAAGTTTGTCACCCTTATGTTACAAAGCATAATTCATTCAAAAGGTAACCCCCTTATCAAGATTTCCTACGAAACTACAGTTATAGATTCTAAAATTTAAAAATATTGAAATAAAAAAGAGGTAACTTGGTAAGCTATTAACATGGTAAGATTCAAGTTGATTTCCTAAAACCAGTCCTTGAAATTGAAATGTAAAGAAGAAATAAAGTTGTGTTAAAAGTTAAAGATTTGTTTTGAAAAACTCCAAATTAATTGTGATAGTTGTAGAGTAAATTTTTTATTATTAAACATTAATAGTAAATGTTAACTCAAAAACCTCATTCATAAAAATAACTTTCTAGAAAAAATGAAGATAAAAAGAATACAATTAAACACTTAAATGAAAAGTTGTTTAAAGCACTGCCCATTATAAGAAATTGTTTCACTTTGCTTTCCTTATCATTTGTTATTCTCTTATGCCCATTATCAAAAGTTGTTTCGCTTTGCATTCTTAAATTTGTTTATTGACTTATGCTAGTAGTATGAGTACTTCATAGTGGTTTGTTTTGATTAGTATTGCCATGCTTTGTGCATTCTCTTATGCTAGTAATATGAGTACTTCATAGTGGTTAGTTATGATTAGTGTTGCTATGCTCATACTTCATAGTGGTTAGTTATAATTAGTATTTCCTCATAGCATAAGTGAGTTTCTTAGTGAGAATTGGTTATTTTTATTATAGATTTTCTATGGGATTTGTCCAAAACATTTTTAGCATTCCAAACTAAACAATTAAATTTCCCAAATCTCTTAAAAAATGCATTTTTATAATCGTTTTTTTTAATATATTTTTATAATCTTATGGTCATGTATAAACAAATTTTACATTTAAATTATTTGTGATTGGTAGTATTTGAAGTTTTTGGTTAAAATACATATTATCATTAACTTGATGAAAATAGTTTATTATAAGAAAAAATCCATTTCAGTGCACAATGCAAGACACTATAAATCGATTCCTCACACCAATATGTCTATGAAATATTATGATGTGTGTGGTTTGGGGATCGATTTCTCTGAAGATAATCAATCCATTTGCCAATATATATATCGCGTTAATTGCATTTAGCATGTATATTTTCGTTTGGATCATTAGTCCCTGCCAAGGCAGGGATTATAGCAATGAGTTCATTGTCAAACTAATTTGACTTTTTATGAATTTTATCAATTTAATAGTTGTTTTACAATGTTATGTAAAAAATAATTTTTAATTTTAATTTTTTTTAAATAATAAAATGTTTTTTAATTGTTGAAATTAGAAAATACTATTTTTTTATTGGTTCTAAGGCTTGATTTGACAAAATACCCCTGGTTGGAGGTCACAATTAGTTTTTAAAAAATATTTTATTTAAATATTTTTCTCAAATTGACACATAGTCATAAATAGTATATATAATAATTATTTTACAAATACCAAAGCAACAACTAATATTACACATTAATTGTGGATGGTATGTACATCAAACTAGTAGTACACATATTAGTTGTGGATGATATGCATATCAATAAATGTTATAAGCTTCTCCTTTAAAATAATAATTTCACTTTAGAATGCTTAACTTTTCTTTTTTATATTTCCTTAAAAATAAATTATTTTATAGAATTTTTTAAGTATTAAACCTAAATCAAACTTTGCAACACTTTCATATTTTATTAAAATTAATATATTTGGTTGATAAAACAATGACTTAAATAGAACCTTAAGAACTATTTTCTCCTTTCATATTATATTTTAATTATTTTGTTCAAGAGTATTAACCTAAATAATTGAACATAAATTTTCTAACTACATTTTTTTTATTAATAAATTTTATTTTGCATCAATTTTATAGGCACACTAAAGACAACAAAGTAAATTTTTTAAGCATATAAAAGTAAATTTTCTTAATTACAATTATGCAATATTTAATACTTGTACTTTTTTAGTGGGTCGATAATGTTTACCAAAAAATCGCTCATAAAAATTATATGTGAACTAAATTATGTCAACTACAAACATAATTTTATGGTAAGGACTAGCTGCTTTGCAGCTAATTCACTTGTTTAGGTATTCAGATTCAGATGCATGGAGTTATTGACATTTTTATATTCTTATTCTTATTTATATTATTAAAATAATATTTGTTTAATTAATAATTAATTAAAAAAATATTATTTATATTGGTATTTTTAAGTATTATTTATATGTGTTATTTAAACATATAATTAGTTATTGTTATTTCTATGGTTAATCTTTATTGATACTGTTATATTCTTATTATTATTTATTTATTATTTTTATTAATAATAAATAAATAATAATAATATAAAATGTTTTTTAATATTGTTCATAACATAATTATGTGTACATAGTTTTAATATGGAAATTTAAGTCTTTTTTACTTGAGTTTATTTAACTTTTTTTTAATGTATTACATATCTTTTTTTTAATGTATTACATCTAGAGCTTTTTATTTTTATGTTTATTGTTATCTTATTATATTGTTATATCTTTAAATTTTTAGGATCTTAACATATTTTTTTTATATATAATATGTGCATTTTTTAAATATCTAATTAGTTAATTGTTATTTATATTGTTAATACTTATTATTTATATTGTTATTTTTTAGGTATTATTTATATTTGACTTTCAAAATCAAAAGTTTAAAAAAATTATTAATATTTTTCTATGATTATTAATTTTTTTATATAACTTCCTTCCAGCTTTAATATGGGGTAAAATAGTGTTTTTTTATATGATCATTTATCTTCATTATCTTCATTGTTTAAAAAAATCATTAATATTTTTCTATGATCATTAATATTTTTGGGTTTAAAATTTAATTTATTTCTTTTTTGAATGTATTATAATTAAGTTTTTATTTTATTTTATTTTCATGGTTATATCTTTTTAATTTATTTTTTTTAAATATGAGTTATATTGTTTTCTATATATATATATTATTTATAGGTGTTATTTAAACATATAATTAGTTATTGTTATTTATATGGTTAATATTTATTGATATTATTTTATTTTTATTATTATTTAAAAAGTTTAAATATATTATAATTAATTTTTATTTTTTATTTTTTATTGTTGTATCTTATTAATATTTAAAAAAAAAATATTTATATTGTTATTTTTAGGTATTATTTATGTGTTATTTAAACATATAAGTAGTTATTGTTATTTATATGGTTAATATTTATTGACATTCTTATATTTTTATTAATAAAAAATAATAATATAAAATGTTTTTTAATATTATTCTTAATGTAATTATGTACATAATTTTGATATTATGGAAATTTAAATATTTTAATTTAATAGTAATTACTGGTTTCTTTTCATTTAATTTAATTTTATTTAACTTCTCAAACAAGAATTGTCACTGAGCTCATCTTATTTCTTCATTTCATAGGGGGGGCGCAGAGCTTAGAGAGAGGTCCGCTCACTTTCTAAATCAATAATCGAGCGAGCCTAATGTTGACAATTTAATATAAATTTATGTTATTAATTTCTATAATCCAATATTACATATATATCTATGCATTTCAATTCATGACTTGTACTAATATTATTTATATTATTATTATTATTTGTTATTTTTATTAATTAAAAAATATTATTTATATTGTTATTTTTTAGGTATTATTTATATATGTTATTTAAATATATATTTAGTTATTTATATGGTTAATATTTACTGATATTATTATATTATTATTATTATTTATTTGTTATTTTTATTAATAATAATAATATAAAATGTTTTTGATATTGTTTTTAATATAATTATGTGTATATAGTTTTGATATTATGGAAATTCAAGTGTTTTTTATTTGGGTTTAGGTTTAATTTAACTTCTGTTTTTTAATGTAATAAATCTAGATTTTTTTTGTTTTTATTATTATCTCATTACATTGTTATGCCTTTAAATTTTTAAGATTTTGACATATTTTTATATAACATGTGTATTTTTAAAACATCTAATTATTTAATTGTTATTTATATTGTTAATACTTATTATTTAATTGTTATTTTTAGGTATTATTTATATTTGACTTTTAAAATCAAAAGTTTAAAAAAATCATTAATCTTTTTCTATAATCATTAATCTTTTGGGGTTTAAAATGTAATTTAACTCTTTTTTAAATGTATTATAATTAAGTTTATTTATTTATTTATTTTGGTTTCATTGTTATATCTTATTAATTTAAAAATATATATATTATTTATATGGTTATTTTTTAGTTATTATTTATATGTGTTATTTAGACATATAATTCGTGATTGTTATTTAGTAAGTTAATCTTTATTGATATTGTTATATTTTTATTATTTATTTTTATTAATAAAAAATAATAATAATAATATAATTTTTTTTAAATATTATTTTTAACATATTTATGTGTACATAGTTTTGATATCATCGAAATTTAAGTGTTTAGGTTTAATTTAGCTCTTTTTTAATGTATTAAATTTAGATTTTTTTTTATTTTTATTGTTATCTTGTTACATTGTTATGTATTTAAATTTTTATGATTTTAACATATTCTTTTAGGTATAACATGTGCATTTTTAAAACATTTAATTAGTTAAATGTTATTTATATTGATATGGAAATTTAAGTATTTTTTTATTAGGGTTTAGGGTTTAATTTAATTTATTTAACTATTTTTTTAATGTATTAAATCTAGATTAGGGTTTAATTTAAAAGGAGTAGCTGGTTTATTTTCATTTAATTTTATCTTGTTTAACTTCTCAAACAAGAATTGTCATATCCCAATAGCATGATTGACAATTTAATATGAATTTATGTTATTAATAGCTATAACCCAATCTTACATATATATCTATGCATTCCAATTCATGAATATATATATATATATATATATATATATACTCTTATTTCTACAAAATCTTAGTTGACCTTTGTAATAGTGAGAATTCTCTCTCTCTCTCTCTCTCTATTACAAAGATCAACTAAGATTTTGTAGAAATAAGAGTCAATATTGGTTTCCATTCATTTCCAAATTAAACTTTTATTACAATATTAGTTTTTTTATTAAAGTAAGGTAATTTAAAATTTCTTAATGACATTGCTTTCCCCTTCAAAATCTAGGTCGAAAGAAGAAAGAAAAATATATAATTTAATATATAAATGTTCTAAATTAGTGTTATTCTACAATGAATGAAGGGGTTATTATTACTCCCAAATTACAATTGAATTTCATAAAAAGGAAGCACATGACTCAAGCACTCCCTAATCAACCACATCTACCAAACATGTTTAATGACCAAAGATCTGTTCAAATGCAATTATACAATATGGTGTTGGAAACAGCAAGAACAAGAGCTGATCTTGAACAGTCTTGGGAGGTTTTATCCCATGAAGAAGATAGGCAACTAAGAGAAAGAAATGTAGAACAAAGAAACATACAACAAATGTGACCGACATTGTTTTGTTTTGTAGTTTGTACTCAATTAAAGTGCACCTAACTAAGTAAAACTATGAGTCACATTACTACTATTTGCAAAACCATTTTGTCGCAATGCGTCATTCATTGCATTTGTGCATTATCATTGCATTTGTAATTTCATCACATGAATAGTTTTTACAATATCATTATGTCGCATTGTATTCAATTATATTTTGGATTAGCATTACATTGCTCTTTTATGCATACTTAACTAATTGCTTGCAACAATGTTTATTGTTTTGTTATCATTATGCTATCCTTCTATTCAAAACTATTTGAAAATGTGTGTAAATAAAATGAAATAGATATAGGAATCATATACCTGATATAGATTTGTCCCAATGTTAGGAGGAACCTAACTAAGTAAAAATATCTCACATTACTACTATTTGCAAAACCATTTTGTCGCAATGTTCCATTCATTGCATTTGTAATTTCATCACATGAATAGTTTTTACAATATCATTATGTTGCATTGTATTCAATTATATTCTGGATTAGCATTACATTGCTCTTTTATGCATACTTAACTAATTGCTTGCAAAAATGTTTATGTTTTTGTTATCATTATGCTATGCTTCTATTCAAAACTATTTGAAAATGTGTGTAAAGAAAATGAAATAGATATAGGAATCATATACTTGAGATAGATTTGTCTTGATGTCAAGATTCAAGGGACATGTTCCAAACCAATCGGTGAGGAACCCCTTGCACATCCATCGCTGCATGTTAGACTGACAGAGGACATCTCGATGACCTCAACAGCCGAAACCCCTTTAAAAATGTAGTTGGTTAATCATGCCTCACTTTGAGATAGATTTGTCCCGATGTCAATAATCAAGGGACATGTGCCAAACCAATCGGTGAGGACCCCCCCTTTCACATCCATCGTTGGATGTTAGAATGACAGAGGACATCTCGATGATCTCAACAGCCGAAACCCCTTTAAAAATGTAGCTGAATAATCATGCATTAATTTGAGATAGATTTATCTCAATGACAGGAGTCAAGGGACATGTGCCAAACCAATTGGTGAGGACCCCCTTGCACATCCATCGCTGGATGTTAGACTGATAGGGGACATCTCGATGACCTCAACAACCGAAACCCCTTTAAAAATGGATTTGATTGAGGCCTCACTTTTAGGTAGATTTGTTCGAATGTCAGTAGTAAAGGAACATGTGCGAAACCAGTCGGTGAGGACCCCTTCCACATCCATCGCTAGATGTTAGACTACTGACATAGGACATCTCGATGACCTCAACATCTGAAACTTTTAATGTATAAGCTATATTTTCAATTTTTTTATTCATTAATTATTATCCTTATTTTTTCACAATGTCAGAAATGATGGATTTATATTGTTGAAATTCGTGTTGATGATACAATTTATGTCTCCTTTTTCAGAAGATTTGCTTGAGTTTGAAAGAAAAATGGATGTGAAAAATTTCGGCCACCGTCCCACAATGTGCATCAAACACCTTATTGATGAACCAATATTAAGACTACACTTTCAAATAAATGTTATGCATCCTAGGAGAGGGAACCTTTCAAAGCCTGAAATTCAAGAAGACCTAGGAAAACAAATTTAGAATCACAAATATAGGGACAATCTTTATTTATGGGTTTTGAACAAATGGGAAAAGATCCTCAAGTTTTGGATTGATTTATGACAAGCTAGAGGATGCAATAAAATATGAGCCTAAGCATAGATTGTTGAAGAATGGAATTTGTGACTTTGGTACCAAAACCAGTCAGAATACTGAAAAGAGAGCAAAACAAATTTGTGGCTTTATGCCACGAAAGAAATGACTGGATTTAAAGCTTCTATTTCATTCCTATGCCAAGTAATGTTTTGAAAATATCACACTATATTTCTCTTAGTATAATTGTATATTTTTCATAGTTGGCCATCAGTTTACATGGATGTATTAAACATATTTTATGAGTTGTAATTAATTATTTATGATTACTACTTGAAGGGTACTTGATTTCTAATCCAGTAATTAAGTTTAATTTCTTTTGTTTACATCGTTTGTTGTTTGATAATGTTTTCTTTTTATTGATAATTATATATTTTCAATGGATTTTTAGTTATCTCGAAATGGATCCCAGTGTGTGGAGTGTGTTGCCAATGGAGATTCTCGAAATGATTCTTCTATGGGTTCCTTTCTCAACATTGATTTGATTTCGATCAATTTATAGACATTGTGAAGGATTAGTGTGGAGACCATCTTTTATCAGTGATTGGAAAAATAATCACATAACAGAAACTAGATTTTTAGTCGAGTTGCAAGGACACTATGAGAATCACGTCGTATATAAATTTATCAATTGTATAGGGAATACATCTCTATTTCATATTCCCTATCTAGAATATAGGTACACAATTGATTCTACTATTGGGTCAATCATTTTGCTGTCAACTTATTCTCCATTTCCAGGGCATAAAGAATATTACATGGTGAACCCATTTATAAAACGTTTTTCACATATAGGCGTCATTGAAATAGGAGTTGCTGGTTTCTTTTCATTCATAGGAAATGTAGGTCAACATAAGCATGGGTGGATAGTTTTTTTCCACCAACACGATCAGGATGGTTCTAAATTTTTTACCTTTAGCAGTGTTAGATGGTGTTGGAGAGAAACAATTAGTGTTGATGGTGCACCTACCCCTCCAGATGATGTAGTATTCTACAAAGGTAAAATATATTGGCTATATTTAAGAATAATTTTGGAAGAAGATGACTTGTATGTGTACAAGATGTACTCACAGAACATTGAATTGAACACATGGGGTTTCCACTCAATTCACACTGGACGTATCAAACGATCTATGTTTCTTACTATACATTCAAACCAACTACTATTCCTTATGAATTATGGCTCTACAAAAGTATGGTGCATAGATGAGATAAAAGACTTCAAGTGTGGTCAACGTCCAATTCAACAAACAGAGGGATATTTTGAAGACGGGAAAGGTTTAAAATGGGCTATTTTACAAGAGTTGACAACAAAAATAAATACACAATGTTCAGAATATATTTCATTCCATGCTGTGGGGAGTTCTATACTAATGTGCAAGAATGCTCAGATTCCTTTTATATACTATGATCTTCATACTTGCAACATAACTCATTTGGCAGTTGATAGAACTTCATTGTTTTCCAATCATCATCTTACTATGCCAACCAGGGAAATTTTTAGGGGCGAAATTTCGCCAATTGGCTATTTTTGGGGCTTTTTTTCAAAAAATAAATTCGTTATTTGGTCATTTTTAGTCCCTAATATCGCCTATATTTACATAAAATATGTTTTTTTATCATAATATTTGCCAAAATTTAAAAATTTCAGCACTAAATTGTATGTTTCATATTTAATATTCGCCTACCAATCTATATATATGTTTTTTTCAATCCAAAATCGTCGCCTAGAATACTATACTTAAGTATAATATTAGAATCCTTAAAAAATACCCAGAATTGCCAATAGACAATCAATGCACGAATATCATAATGCATATGAATTTTTTTTCCGCTTACCCCAATTGTGAACTCATTCCATGATCTTATGCCACTACCTATAACATGGCTTGAGTCTATCCAAGGTATTGGCATGCAATCCATTCAGGGTTAAGAATAAAAACCATGTTTAGTTTTTGCAACATATGCAAATTTTGATAAATTTTGCAATCTAATAAAACATGGCTCGAGTCCATTGAACATTTTCGTCTGTAATTAAGTATATTTTAAAATTTATATGGAGAGCTATGTTTTGATTTTGGTAGATGTGCCTCCATAGAATTGATCATTTTAAAGTATAAGTACAACTTGGTTTATGCATCATATGGAAAATCAATATATGATATAAATGGACATGATACCTGCTATTTGGAGCTCCCTGCCAATAGAGGTTCTTGAAATGATATTTATATGGTTTACTTTATCTGCTATTATTCGATTCAACATGGTTTGCAAAGAATGGAATCAAATATTATCGAATAATTATTTCGTTTCGTTGTGGAAGCAGTGTGAGATACGAGAATATGGAGTTTTGGTAAAATTCCATTCTGAGTATGAACGACAATTTGAAGGTCATTACATTAATCAAAAAGGAAAATTATCAACCATATGTATTCCATTTGTTAGTAACGGATATAAAATTGAGTCTTCATGTAATTCAATTCTCTTGGTTTCTTTACCAACATGCTTATATGGAAAAATGAACTACTATATTAGCAATCTGTTCGCTAAGAACTTTACATTTATTGTCTCCCTCAATCTTGGTGATTGGGGATTTTTTTCGCTGTTAAGAAATGCACAGTGACGAAAGTATGATTGGGTGGTTTTGAAACATGTTCCTATACCAGTTGAACCAAAATATTTCATTTGTAGCAGTCTTGACAAGAAATGGAAGCAAAAATCTCCTCCGGATGGTGATGTTTTGTCTCCAAAATATCTTGTTTTGCATAATGGAAGTATTTATTGGGTGCATACTCATGTTATTTCGAGACCAAACCAAATTTGTTTATACTGAATATATTGGATAGATGTTGAAGAAAACAAATGGGGCTTCCATTTAGTTCAACAAGCACATCATACAGTGTTTGTTTGCTAAGCAGTGCATTCTGGTCAACTTCTTTGTTTCGTGAACGACGGGTCAACTACTGTATGGTCAATAGAAGCTACTAGAGATCAATGTACTCCAAAAATGTTAGAAGATGTTCCAAGCATGTCTTTCCAACATGCATATGGATTGTGATGGAGATTCCTATTGACTATAACTTCAAACATGAACAAAAAATGCCCCGGATATTTTCCATTTTCATTAGTTGATAAATATATACTTATGTGTAAAAAAAATTGGATTGTTTCTTCTTCTATGATTTAAGCACAACACTTTATAACGAAATAAATCATGGAGGAAAGTCAGAATCCACACATTCCACACTTAGAATTCGATGTGCTCAAAATGTTTATGACCTTGTTCATGACATTTCAATTTTCCTTGTTTCTCCAAAGATGGACTCCTTTGATGATGTATTTACAACTTTAACAGATCATTAAGTTGACTATTCCATCTACCAAAATCATTTTACAATAAATGATACAACTTGTTTTACGATCTATTCAGCACAATTCAACTGCAATGATATTTGAGATATGAAGTTATCTTTTATGAAATCATGATTTTGTATTGTGTATGTTGCAATATTTCCATTCATTTGCATTGCTTCAAAATATCTAATTGTGCCATATTCATGTAGATATGTCATTAAACAAAAACAAAAACCGCAACGACGACCACAAGTTATCAGATAGTTCATATTCAATGAAAAATCAATCTCAACGGAAACACTATCAAGATCAAAAGAGACATATTAATGCAAAACGTTGTTTAAATTATGGAAAGAATAAATATTGCATCAACAAACAAAGGAGAGAGTATCGTGGTCAATTGTCCAATGACGTTATTGATTCACAAGACACACCTTTGAAATTCCAGAGCATCTCTAATATAATGAGAAGATCAAATCGTCAAAGTGAGATTCTAAGACCGATACCTACGACCAACAACATTTTTTATGACACATTAAGTGCAACTGTTCAACCATCCATAGAACAAAATTCTACTCATGGCACAAAGGTATAGAACAAAATTCTACTCATGGCACAAAGGTATTGGTGAACTATGATATTTTATGTTTCAATAAGTATTTTAGTCTAACAATAGTTATATTCTCACATATAAGTTCAATTCTCAGATGTTCATTTACAAAAATTGTATGGTTAAACCATCTGACGAGGGAAATGATGTTATCAACACAAATGTAAATGTGAGGGTGTGAAATGAAAGCACCGATAGTAACAACGCCCTAAGAACAATTTCTCTTGGGATGTGAAAGGTTTTATTTCATTGATATAGCAATAGATTTATATGTATTTATTATAATGAACGATGATGAAAAGAAATCAACGTTTTCGTGAATTTCATGCAAATGCAATTGTTGATGTACATATTGGTTTTATACATTTTATTAACTCTGTTAACATATCTATATTGCAATTTCAGGAAACAAATTCCAGCTCTACTAGGAATGATTCATACATTCCTCCAAACAATGCGCTATTAATAAATGAGGTAGAAATCATTCAAAATCAATTCACGATCAGTAGAGAAAATATGGATGTTGATAAAACAATTTCTCTTGGAACAACAAAGGTCTTGATTTAATCAATCCACAACCCAGTTCTTACACCAATTAAACGAACGTCTTAGCTATAGCCTAACTATAGTATATAATTACCGTCCATTTTGTTTTAACAAGTGCTTATTTAATTCTCAGGACATTAGCACGGGTGGTCAAAGATGTGTTTCTCTTGAAACAAGACAGGTGTTACTCAATCCATCCACTACTAATAATTTCATCTCGATCACATACAAGTATGGTAGGATACTGTAGTATTTCATTTTAGTGTACAATTGATTTTATGACAAAACATAAATTCAACTTTCAGGCTAGTAACATTGCAGTTCAACAACCATCCAACTTTCTAATTCCTAACTATCTCGACAACATAGTAGAAAGCAATGTTCTCCCTTCCTCTGGTGACACTGATGTTACACAACATGTTGGTGACACTTACATATAATGCATCCAATTTAGAAACATGCAGTCTGATCAACCAAACTATTCTCCACCAATCAATGAACAAGAAATTTTCCGAAAACAAACCATGATAGGTAGAGGGACTTTCGATGGTCAAAGAACTATATCTCTTGGGATGACAAAGGTATTTTTCAATCAATTCATACTGAAAGTTTCTATTGAGATGATATCATAGTAATTTATGTTGATGTATTGTTTCAATATGACATTTGTTTTTCTTTTGACAACCACCTTTTCAACTTTCAGCATGCAAATAATGAAGTTCAACAACCATCCAATGATTTGAGCCAATATCATGCCAATAACATGATTGGAAGCAACATGGAACGTTCTTTGCATAACACTGGACATGTTGGTGATAGTGGTGTTTGGCATATGCAGAACAAAAGTATGCATTTTAACAGTAGCAGAAGATGATTTATGTTCATCGACACCATATCATTCCACATTCAATGATAATTCCAATGCTACAGGGCATGGTATTGATGGACAAACATCAAATAGAAATAACATGGATGGCATTTTCAAGAAAATGACTCCTTTCCATCAAAGGTTTCGTGAGAAAATTGATAAAATTTCAATAGTAAAAATGTGTAATGTATGTCATGAATCATACCCTGGAATACATGTTTTTAGAGAAGTTGAGGGTCTTGTTTGTATCAGGTGCAGACAAGAGTGTGGCCCCCATCATTTTTCGCAATGCAACAACATGGATCCTGGTGACCAACCTCGAGTTCTATCAATGTTAACACAGGTAGAAGAAATTTTGATTGCACGAGCTAATCCAATACTATAGGTGACACATGCTCGTGGGGGGCAATATAAATACAGTGGTCATACAATCATCTTTCCACAAGATATCAAATCAATTGTCAAAACTCTTCCTCGTTGGATAGAGGATATAGATATCTTAATTGTTAGGAGAGAAGGACCTCAATCCAAACACTATGATTGCATTGCTAGTAGATATCGTGTCATGAATGCATTGCACTACAAAATTCAAATGGACAAATATTATCGAGATGTTGAAATTGATTTAGAATCAGTTGTATCTATTCCATACATGCCAACAGATGTGTCTGATAGATTGCATTATATCAACTTCAACATATTAGATTCAAATGGAAATGATGTTGACATTGATGTATTAAAAATCATCAATTAGAAATTCATCCTTCCTCTTTTACAGCTAGAATGCCAAATGCACAACGAGAAATGGAGGAGATACAAAATTTTCTTGAAACTGAATCGTCTCTATCAGATTTAGAAATGGAGTGGCCGAAATTAGGATTGTCACTAATAAATGAATACAACACGGAAGGTTTGTTTGACATGGCATTTCTGACATTGTTTCCTATAGGTGTTTCTGATTGGTTGCAGCCACGCTTGAAGACTATCTGGCTACATGAACATGCATTGCACCTACTAAAGTATTGTGATCAAAGGTTTGGAAAACATCCAACGGTTCAGGTATTTTATACTAAACATGATCATGAGACACCAAAGCCAAGGAACATATACTGTATTTGTGAAAAAAAACATTGAGGATGGCATACCTACAACAATTGAAGATCAGCGTAAAGAACTAAATGACTCCACAGACACCAAATTAACCGAACGGCTAATGCATTTCGGCGCACGCCTCCGAGGAACAAAAGAATACTGGAACATATGTCGTAGTGAGATCACTGACATGATATCCCAACTTGGTTGCCCCCCTTTTTTCTTCACTTTAAGTGCAGCTGATACAAAGTGGCTAGACCTTCAAAAAGTTATGCCCGACTCTGCACCCCTTTCTGCACAAAACAAAAATTGATGAAGGGTTGAGAATGTTATTAAATATCCACATATTGTTGTTGCATATATGCATCAACGATTCAATATATTTCGTGAAGAAATTATTGTAAAATACCTCCATGCGAAGGACTACTGGTACATGTACATTATGTTGCTATTCTATTTTTCCAATAGACATTCCTAAATTTTCCTTCAATATTTATTGTACGCTTACGTCTTTATCCAATGGTGATTTTTGTAGGTATTGTTTGAAGACAATCTATTAATGCAGACAAAAACTGGTCTCTCTAGCCTAAATGATTTAGATCTAAAACAAAAGAGTTCATAACATAATTATCTTTCCTAGTTAGATTAAATTGCAAGGTAGATCAGAGAGTGAGTTACCTTATGATCGCAATTCCCTTCTCCTCATTTGATCTACTTCCAGTTCCTCGATATCCATCTGCAAAACAAGATGGATCAAGTGGAAAAAAATGAACAATATGAAAGCATATGATTATGAATCTAACTAGATCAATGGTCAAAGAAACCAATCCTAAACAATATTATAAGACATAAAAAGTTTATGGAAAGATATTTATATTAAATGTAATTTGTAGTAGATACAAAGTAGAGAGTTACAACCGATGCCTTGACGTTATGAATCCAACTCAAATGATATTGCCTCAAAGATCAAAGCCTTCTAGCATCCAATGGATGAAGAAGATAGTCCTCACGGCCATATTTCACCAACATATGGGTGCTTTATCCTTCCTCCCTTAACAATAGAGAGGGGGTTCATATATATAGGGGTAAAGGTATATGATAGGTTAAGGATTTAGGGGAGAGGCTTAAGGGATCAACCCACTAGGTTAGGGGATCAAGTGCCACCTTCCTAGGTATATAAGGATAAGCCTCCACATCACCCAAGCTTCGATAAATCGCTTGAAGATTCCTTTTATCCATTTTAACCAACTCCAACGCACATTGCATGAAGTAAACATGCATCAGAAGTACATCACTTCACCTTGTACAAAGTCACAATGCGTCACCGACGCTCTTTTCTAAGGTGCAAAGTGCGTCACCTTGAGCTCGACGCTCCTTGCTAGAAGGCAGGGCACTTCGGGGTGACTACAAAATGTAAAGGGAAAGGACAACAACGTTTCTTCTAATTTTTTAGCCAAGGAACTTCAAGGATTAAGGCATAGAGATGACACATGACTCATGAGGATGATATTTTGGTGTAACATGTATGAATGGAAGCATAGAGGATCAACACATATACATGGGTTCCTATGGTTGGAAGATGCACCAGACATGGAAAAATTGGATTGGAAAGATAAGAAAAGAGTTGATGCTGCAAGAAAATACTTTGACAACTACGTAACAACTTGGAATCCTCATGATTCCCACCACAAGAATATATATATTCATCGGTCTTTGGAGGAAGATAATTTCTTATTGGACAACACTGAAATATTCAACACTAATCTCGTTGATGATTATGAGAAAATAGAAAATTGCGTTCAGCGACACACGAAGTGCAATGTTCATTCATGTTTACGAAAGAAAGGTTCCTCTTACACATGTCAGTACAATACACCATGGGAGATTCAATATGAATCAAAATTATTTATCAACAATAAAGGAAAAAATAAATATGAACCTGCATGCAATGATGTCAGGCTAAATGTTCATAATGTCACCCTTCTTTCAATGTGGCATGCAAATGTTGATTTCCATCCACTCGTGTAACGTCACGCAGTGTTGAAGTACATCGCAAAATATGCTTTGAAAGTTGAATGAAGATAAAAAAATATATCAAGACATCTTAACAAGAATATCCAATGACGTTGATGCTGAAGATCCATCTATATGTGCATATAAAAAGTTCCTTGTTGAAACAATTGTGGACAGAGACATGGGAGCGCAAGAAACATGCCATATGTTGCTCAAGCTCCCACTTGTTATTTGTAGTCATGACTTTGTTTTAGTCAACGTTGGCAGGAAAATATTCAAGAGAGTATCTTCAAATTTAGACAGTGGCAAATTCCCCACAAAATTTGGTTTCCTTGAACTATATCAAAATAGACCTCCATTCCTTGAACATTTGTCTCTCATTGACACTGCTCAATCCTAGTCTTCCTTCTCATGCCGTAAGAAAGAACCTTGGAAGCCAAGAGATAGATCCTCAATAGTTCTAGTGTGGCCGCGATTTTGTGAAGTTCCTAATGAGAACTCAGACAGTTTTGAATCATTTTTCCTCAGTGAATTACTCCTATATAAACCGTTCAGAAACATTCACACTGACATAGGCATCACTACTGAAATAATCATTCAGAACTGGAGGAACTTCACCTATCGAGCTTGGAATGTCAACAGAACTCTAGTAGAAACTATTAATGATGATGATGATGATGACATACTCCAAGACAAAATCAATAATGACAATGACATGGATGAATGGGAAATGTTATCTTGCCTTGTTCCTCCTAATAATGTTTAGGTGTCTGATATTGAAACTCTTGGTCGTAGAGACTTCGACTTGAGTCATGTCTGGAGTAACACCACAAGCTTGGACAATAACTTAGAAGATGAAACAAATTTTATAAAAAATGCATGTTTAGTTGGAGCTATACTGGATTTTTCCCATCCTACATTGGATTCGCCATATTCATTTTCCAAGAAGAAACATCTTTCTTTCAACACTATTATTAAACACTTTAATCAAGGACCAAGTGTGGGACCACTGAAAATGATCATTCAAGGCACTGTAGGAACTGGAAAGTCTTACCTTATACATTGTATTTTACATGCATTTTCAATGCATTCAACAAATGGAAAAGGACCTTTGCTATTACTAGCACCCACTGGAGTAGCCACCTTCAATATACGAGCTAAAACAATCCACTCAGATCTTAGAATTCCTATTAAATACTTCAAAGCTTTGCATGGTCAAGCACTTTCAATTTTCCAAGAAGAGATGCGATCTATTAAGTACATTTTAATTGATGAAATGAGATTTATAGGGCCAAGGTTATTCATTCCAATTGATACACGCTTGCATGAAGCATTTCCAGAGAATAAATAAGATCTATTCGATGGAAGATCAATGATTCTCATTGGAGACCTTGTCCATTTCCCCCCTATTAGAGATAAACCATTGTATGTAGGTAACATAGTTGGAGTGATTTTGTGGAAATATTTAAAAAAGGTTGTTACATTAGACACAATTTTTTGTCAGCAAGGGACAGATCCAAAGCAATCCAGTTTTAGAAGGTTACTAACAAACATTAGAAATGCAGAAGCAAACTTGGATGATTGGAATTTGTTGATATCAAGAACACATGCATCTATGGACACTCTTGAAAGTAAGGCTTTCAACGCAGAGATACATTTATTTCCAACAAATTCCTTAATGAATCGGCATAATAAATCCATGCTCAAATCACTTAAAAATTCAGTATCACGATGCATCTCTGAACATACAAAGAGTAAATATTTCAACGATGCAGATGATGAGAAACGTCAACATGAAGTCCTCCTATGTCCTAGTGAATGTGTCATGTTGAAATGTAACCTATGGGTGGAAGCAATGTTAGTAAATGGAGCACTTGGGACAGTTCAAAACATCTTTTATGCTGAAGTATCTAAACCACCACAACTCCTAATGTACACTACAGTCTCATTTGATAATTACATTGGTGTCCGTGGGACATCAGATATATAAAGATTGTACCAATAACACCTATTAGTATAGGAAATCGCAATCAAATTCCATTGTGTATGGATTGGTATCTCACCATACACTTGAATCACAAGGTTTGACTCTAGAAAAAGGAAACAATCGATATTGGTAATGGATAGAGGCGGGGTTTAACATTTACAGCAATATCGAGAGTCAAATCTATCAATAGTTTAATAAAATCTCCACCATTTATTTGTGGGAGGTATGCAAAGATGGCTCAAAGTGCGTATGCTACCATCAGGAAGAAGGAAGAACGAGGCCTACATACCATTTCTATATGACCATCGTTGTTATTATTCAAAGAGGTGAGTTGATTATTGTGCACCAAAAAGTTCATCTATTTCGATGTTTCATTACGATTGTAATTTCAGTTAATTTTGTTGTAGTTTTATTGTTTTGAACAGTTACGGACTGGAGGACACCAATATATATGAAAAAAGACCTCCGGTCATATCTGTATTCATATAAGGTTATTTCATTTAAGTTAAAATCAATATTTCTATTCTTCCAAACAAAACTATTTTAAATTTGTTTGATTTTCTTTACTTAAAATACTTAAGTACATTCAACTAAAGTCATATTTTGAACCCTCTGTTTTGATTTTCAGGTTGAATCAATGACGATATCCTCCATGAATGTCATGAAGCAATTGCACATTTGTTTAAAATTGTTGTTCACACGATGATGATTACAAATGTTTGCTACATTCAGTTGGCATTACAAGAAAAAAAAGAGATTTGGAATCCTACTTTATATGCTTCATGAGTTTGATTGAAACATTATCCATTTTCAAGATGATTTTGTATATATACGGAGATTAAATCTCTTAAAACATGCGCACTTATTAATTTTTGCAATGTCTTAAATTATGTTTTCACTATGACACGCAATACAATGAATTAATGATTACAACATTGAATTCATATACCAATTGCATTATAATTTGTATCAACTATAAATCACAACAACTAAAATAGCATAGCGACAGTTTTATTTCTATCAATTGAATGTGCATAGAACAAGAAAACAACCCTAATACCACAATACCATCTTCTATCCTAATCTATTCCAATTTTTTTTGCTTGGAACCATATTCAAAATAATAGATCCACACCCAAAATGTGACCTCAAATCAACACCGGTATTAAATAATGACATCATTTAACATAAATACATTTATGCCACGCTCCATTGTCAAAATAAATAGCAAAGTACAACATTACCCTTCATGAACGTCACATTGTGACAAACTCCTTCATGGATCTCATTTCAATTGTCACATTGATACGCAGTGCAACAATTTAACCACTACAACATTGATTTCATGTACCAATTGTATAACAATTTGTGATGAGTATTACCCATTTAATTAAAATTGTATTATCAAAATTTTATTTCATCCAATGTCATTCTATATCGAACAAGCAAATAACCCTCATACCACAATACTACATTTCGTCGTAATGTAGTTTTTATATTAAAATATATTAGTATGTGTCCTTCAAGGAGTGTCACAATGTCACATCAACCCTTCATGCATGTCACATTCCAACATAATTATATCATATAAGATTGCTCCAATATTAATAAAATGTGTATTATTATATAAAATTATTGTCAAATATTGATAACAATAATAAAATAATATTATTTTATTATTACTTTCATTATAATATGTTAACATTATGATATAACAATAATAAAATAATATTATTTTATTATTACTTTCATTATAATATGTTAACATTATGATATATTTGAGACATTAATAATTAATATTATACATATCTTCAATATTAATAAATTAATTAACATGATATATTTGTTAATTATCAACATGATATATTTCATACATTAATAAATATTAACATAAGCCTTGATGAATGTTAATGTAATAATTAACATAATATATTTGACAAAAACAAAGTTAATTATTAATGTGATATATTTGGAGATATTCATTGATATTATGATTAATTATTTTGTCTAAATACTTATTATAAAATAATAGTAGTGTTTAACTAATAATATTGTTTAATGTAGTAAATTAATAATGTTTTATTATTATAATATAATTAATAATTACATCAGTAACAAATAATTATCTTAATATTATATTAATGATCTCATTAATTATCATTATAACCATATCACTAATATTATTAATTTTTAATTAATTAATATATGTGTTAAGGCATTATTAATTAATATTATCATTAACTAAATAACAATATTTAGAGATATTCATTAATATTATGATTAATTATTTTGTTTAAATACTATTATAAAATAATAATAGTGTTTAATTAATAATATTTATTAATTTATTAATTAATTATGCAATATTAATATCATTAATATTAATTAAATAATATGATTATTAAGTAACAATAATAATAATTATATTATGTTTATTATGTCTATTTAAATAATGCATTAATTAAATGTGTTTCATTATTAATTAATATGATTATTAAGTAAGTAACAATAATAAGAAATAAATTCTATTTATATTAATTAATTAATATTAATCATATTAATAATATTGTTTAATTAAACAATATTATTAATTAAATGTATTTCATTCATTAAAATCATTAAACAATATTAATATATTAATATTATGGTTGGCTAAATAACAATAATACAAATTAAATTATTTTATATTTATTCATTTTAATTAATTATCATAAAATAATAATATTTTTTATATATATGTTTAGTATTTTAATTAAAATTTGTTATTAATCAAACAATTAAAATATGTATTTCATTAAAATTATTAAAAAATATGATTGTATTAATATTTTGGAGCTACCAATATTTTGGATATGTGTATGCGTCCACCCGTTACTAGAAACAACCACATTAATAATATTAATGTGTTTGAATACGTCGATAGGCATAAATTGGGCACATACTTTTCATATTAATGTGTTTCCTTATAGTATGTGTCTCATTTAAGCCTATCAGTGTATTCAGACACATTAATATTATTAATGTGGTTGTTGCATGTTATTTAATTACCAAATTATACCTTGGTTTTGAAATGCTTTAAACCTTAATGTCTATATATTAACTACTCGAATACTTTGTAAGTAGTATGTTTTCTTTAATTAATTATTTCATTACAATATTATACCTTGGTTTTGAAATGCTTTAAACCTTAATGTCTATATATTAACTACTCGAATACTTTGTAAATTTTAATCTTCAAATCATAAATTGATTTTGATCGTATATATATCAAATACTTTTTAAATATTAATCATCAAATCATAAATTGATTTTATCATATATAATGTGCCATACCCTAATATTCATAAGATGCTTAAGGAGCAAGTGTCACAAAGAGAGATTTGAACTCGAGTGGGGAGGATAACAATATTCCTCCCAACCACCCGATCTACACTCAATTGACAATTTTCAATGCTTGACTTATTTTAATAATTCTACCTAAATTGTTGTAAAATATTAAATTTATTGCAAGATGTTTCATTTAATGTGTTGTTTTTATCTTCACTTATTAGAGGCAGCTATTTTATTGACCATACATTAGGTTACATTTAATGTTGATAGTTAATGATAAACTTTTTTCACTCTTTAAATATCATATTTAATTTAGTTTTTTCAAAACAAAACTTTATATTTTTTAACACTTAGCTTTATATCGTTTTCATATTTCAATTTTATGGAGACGACATGGAATATAAAAATGAAACTTTTTTTTCAAGGGTGGTTCACTGATTTTTTCAAGGGCTACATGCATCAGGAAATATGCCAACGCCTACTATTTTGTAAAATCAAGGTATGGCCAGAGTCGCATGACTAGTCAAACCATTACATAGTAAATACATAGGGGCTCAACAATAGCATCATGTCACTTACAAGAATTGAACCTAGGTGGGGAGGGTAACAATCATTACTCCCAACCGCCCAAGCTACATCCAATGGACTAAAAATGAAACTTACCATGTGAATAGCTTACCTTTGTTTTAATTTCAACATTTTAATTTATAGAACCTATATGTGCCATTCCCTAGGAAATCCTTGTTGAGGGGGTTACTTATGGAATGATTTATGCTTTGTAGTGGAAGCACGTGAACCTTTTGCTCACACTTATAAGAATTAGTGGTAATTTTGTGCCATAGGACAAGGTAGGAAAACGGAAATGAGATATGAATCTCAAAATAACTTTTATAATGCTTTGGTCCACCTTTAATCACAATGATGGTTAATTTCCACTCCGAAATTAACTTTCGTCTATTGGAACCTAATAAAGAATTATTTGGATTGCTTTAGAATTTTATTCCCATGCTCAAAAAGATTGAAGAGAAGCATTCCTAACTCACTGTAGTTTTCATAGGTTAGAACTTGGTTAAGAAGGTTTGTATTGAAACAAAGATTTTGAAATTGATATATAATGTGGGTGCATGTAGGTAACTCTAAGATAAAGTGATTTTCATCCTCAATGTCCATAGTCTCACAGATATGACAAATCATTTCAACCCACGGTCACTTTTAGGAATTGACCAATGCCATGTTTCACTATGAATCTCGTAAGAGTTCATTTTTATCTTGGCTATATTAATTTTCTTCTTTATACTAGTTAAAATTGAGAGATAGTTTTGATGTTCTATATTGGGGTAAATGACCTCCTTATAATATTTTAATTTTCTTTTAACCTATAATTTTTTCTCAAACCACAAATTCTCTTTAAACTTAGATGTATTGATATTTTGTAGTGACATTTTCATCAATTCCCCAATGGTTTAACCATGCAAGGGAATCTTTATGCCAACCCCTCTTGAGCCACATGTGGTTTTTACAAGATTTTAAAACAATTTTATGAAGCCTTTGGTCTCCCATATTATTTATCTTGTGATTGTACATCAAGTACCTAGTAATAGCCATGCTCTCGATGGGGAAAGCCCCACTTCAATGAGGTTAATATGCTAGGGAATATTTCTTTTACTTTTTAGGTTATAAGTTATAAAATGCTTCTGTATATGTTTAATTTTTCTCCAACCCTAGAGATGTTGCAACCCCAAACTTCAAGCCCATACAAGATAACGAGGGTGACGAGAGTTTCAAAGATGGACTTCTTTTTATCCCACATCACAAGGTTTATTGATTTACAATTCTTTAAAGACCAAAATAAGATTTCCACCCTCCACTAATCCTTTTCTCAATGTTATAGTTCCAGTTGAGTTACGATGTATATCAATTCCGAGATATTTGTATGAAGACATTTCCTCCAAGTTTCTATTTTCCTATATGAAATTAGCGTAACTAGACTTCTTAGGTTTGATAATAATAACTTTTTTTTTGTTAATGTTAAGAGCCCTACCCATATTAGAGCAAAAATACTTGATAAATCTTAATTTCTTATCGAGATAAAAGGGACACATTGTCATAAGAACAATATCATCGGAATAAAGAAGAAGGATGATAACTATTCCTGCTAATTTTGTGCCAGTGCAACCTACTTCTCCTAAAAAACCTTCTATCTTATCGATGTATATTCCAAAAAGTGTAGGGGAGAGGGGACAACATTGCGTATCTCCAATATTACAATTAATATCTTTTGACCATCCCTTAATGCTCTTAAACTTGGCAATGACACTCTCATATATCCTTATCGCAACAACACTCATCTCGAAAGGAACCTTTAGCTCCTCTAATATATTACATAGATTATTTCTAGGCACTGTATCAAAATATTTTCGGAAGTCTACAAAGCAGCAAAAGAAATTAGATTTATTATTTTGAAACTCCTCTGCACTAATCGTGAGTGTAACGAGGTGGCTTGTGGTTGAATGATTCCTTATAAAACCAGCCTAGACTTTAGCACATTTACCTTCACTTTATAGCCATGTTTTTATATTCTTATACAAAATAATGCCATATAACTTGGCTAAGAGAGGGATATTCATAATGGTCTGATAATTAGAGGGTTTATTTTTATCACCACTGTTAAAATAGGATCAATGAGGCTCTAAGTCGACAGTTTAGGGAAACCTTGCTTGACCACTAGATTGAAGAGGTTGTGGATATGAGGGATGAGGACATGTCCTCCAATTTGAAGGATTTCTTCTTAGTATTCTTCAATGTCCTTATATTTTCCATTGCAATATGCTTAACCCAAAAGTCTATGTCTTCTAAAGAAAAAATTGTTGTAATATGGAGAATATGCATAACATACAACAATACATTTGCACAAACATCTAAATCAATAGAAAATATCTACTAGTCTATCCTTCTATCCATATAAGCAACAATAATCATATAATAAATAAGAGACAAGAGAACAAGAGAACAATACATCAAATATACGTGGTAAAACGCCAAATGGGGAAACATCCATGGGAAGGTTTGGTCTTCTTTATTTTTTATAACTATACAATATTGCAAGAGAGTTCCACCCCACTTATGCTTCACAATATTCATATGAGATCAATCTCAACAATATACAATATTCCAAAAGGCTCTCCCTCACCTCTATTATATACTAAGAGTTATGGAAGAATTACATCTCAAAATACATGTAGTATAAAATATTTTCCACCTCTTTATATAATGAATGGTAATAGAAGAATATTTTTCCATTGTGCATGTAGGATAACTCATTTTACATAAGATTAGATTTATGCATTCCTTCCAATGCTAGATAAGACATCTTAGGACATCATACTATACATAATAAGACATGTAATATTAAATTACACATTCTAGCACTCTTTAATGATGACTAGGATCCTAACAACACATAAATGGAGGAATATGGAATTACAAAATTACCCCTTAATAACAACTTCCCTCGTTTCCAACAGGCTGCGAAGATACACAAACTTTTCTTCCATCACGGATTTGGTGAGATATCAACTGCTTTATTTTCTGTGGGGAAATACTCCAAACATATAAAACCAACCGCAACAAGATATCAAATGTAATGAGTATCCAAGTCAATGTGTTTAGTCTTGGAGTGATACACTGAATTGTACGCAAGATGAATTGCACTTTTATTGTCACATCTTAATTCAATAGGATATTTATGTACTAGACCAATATCTGTCAGAGCATGCCAGATCCACAATGCTTCTTTAATTGCTTCCTCAACTTCCCTATACTTTGCTTCACAAGAAGAAATAAAAAGAGTTCTCAAATTCCTACTAGACCATGAAATCAGACATAAATCAAGATGAAAAATGCACCCTATTGTAGACCTTCTATCCTAAGCGTCTACTACCCAATCAGAAACAATATAACTAAGAAATGAGACTGTAGCCTTGCTATAATAGAAAACACCATAATGCACTATCCCCTTTAAATATCGAAGAATCCTTTTTTTTGCTTCCCAATGAATTTAATGAGGCTTTGCATAAAGCTTGAAACTATGCTGACTGCAAAAGAGAGATATGGCCTGTCAAATAAATCAAACTCCCCACAAGTTGAAGATATAATGTGGCATCAACAAGACGACTATCACAATCAACAATTAACTTTACACTGGACTATATTGGTGTAGGTGAAGGATTACAATCACTCATATGAAACCAAGCAAATAAATTTTCCACATACTTAGGATGAGACAACAATATACCATCAACCATATGCCAAATTTGTAGACCCAAAAAATAATGCAGTAGGCCTCAATCAACCATTTCAAATTCAATCCTTATATTATTCTTCATTTCATGTATAAGTGTAATATGGCTTCCAGTAATAAGAAGATCATCCACATAAAGTACCACAATCAGTACATCATCATCAAAGTTCTTAACATACAAATTTGGATCATATATACACCACCTAAAACTATTCTTCAAGAAATAAGCATTAATTTTCTCATACCAAGCTCTAGGTTCCTATTTAATAACATATAAAGACTTATTATTTTTGCATACTAAGCTTGAAGTGTCAACCATAATAAAAGCATGTGGTTGTTTCATATAAATCTCTTCACAAGAATCACCATTCAAAAACACACTCTTAACATCCATTTGGTGTATTTTCATTGATAATATGCAATAAGAGAAAGAGTAGTTCTTATTGTGTTCATTTTAGCAACCAGAGCAATCATGTTAGTATAGTCAATACCTTCTTGCTGAGAAAATATTTTTCTTCTAACTAAGCTTTATGTTTTTCAATCTGCGCATAGGCAGTAAACTTTGTTTTATATATCCACTTACATTCAACCAAATGTTTTCTAGGAAGAAGAGGCACAAGAGTCCATGTATTGTTTTTCATTAAAGTGTCATATTCAATGGTCATTGATTTCTCCCATTTAGGTTTATCTATAGCTTGAACATAGGTAGAGGGATCATTTGTGGAAAAAACTTTCATCATAAGAGAAAATTGATATCTAGTTCAATGACTATCAGAAGGAATACAAATCTCAGAACCTACAGATTCAAGAGATTTATGATCCCAAACAACAAGAGAAGTAGTGGTAGGAACCATACTAGTATATTCAGAACATTCAAAAGGATCACATGAAGAATAAGGTGAACTAGGATCAAGGGTGGGCACAAAAGGAGCATAAGGAGTAACATATATAGGAGTAAAATAAGGTGAAGGAAAATTTAAGGAAACATGAGGTTCAACAGAGTCAGGAGGAGGAGAGACTTCATTGAATTGAACATATCACCTAATGATGACACCTTTGTTAGATGGATCAAACAAAATGTATGCTTTCGAATCCTCACAATAACCAATGAAAATAGATTTGTGAGACTTAGGTTCTAACTTTTTCCATTTTTAATCCAGGATATGATCCCAACATTCACTACCAAATACCTTAAAGTTACTAATATCGGGTTTTCTTCTATTCCATTTTTCCTCGAGAGCAATCTACAAAATTTATTTGGTAGGGACTCTATTCAAGATATAGTTAGCACAACAAATAGATTCATCCATAAATGTTTATGTTATCTTTCAGAATACATCATACATCTATCTCTTTAAGCCAAAGTCCCATTCTTTCTTCCAACCACCCCATTTTGTTGAGGTGTATAAGGAACAATATTTTGATGTTGAATATCATTCTTAGATAAATTTTCTTTAAATTCATTTTTAGTGAAATCCCCCCCATTATCAGTTCTCAATGTCTCAATACTTTTACCATATTCTTCTTCAATCATGGATTTAAAATTGTGAGGAACCTGCAAAAATTAATTAATGGAATGCACGAGATAGCAGAAATAACAGAACTCAGAATAGATTTATTGATCGCAGGCCACTTCGAGGATGAAACCTCGTTTGAGCAAGCTCAATACAAATAACTTCACAATGGCTTCATTGGCCTCAACACATACTTATATACTAAGTCTATGCGCCAATACTATGGATCAATACCATGGAACATATAATACTATGGGCTAATACAAACTATGGATCAATACCATGGAACATATAATACTATGGGCTAATACAAACTATGGATCAATACCATGGAACATATAATAATACGAGACGACTTACAAAGCACATGCATCCAACAACAATATACTAACAAAGTAAAGAGAAGGCTTGACATGGATTTCTAACATCCCCTCTCCCTTAGAAAAATATTTGTCCTCAGAGCTTTAGATGTGGAAATTGATGTTGAATCTGAAGGAGTGGTTCCCATGTAGCATCCTCTGTTTGCATTCCATGCCACTGAATTAATACCTCTGTGATAGATCAAGAGAGAAGTTGATTCCCTTTGAGTTTCAGGGAGGATTGCTTGAAAGGATGTAGATGAAGAAAAACCATATCACTTACTTGAAAAGTGCACTCAGAACGGTGTTGATCGGCTTGTTGTTTCATTCGAACTCTTTCCATGTGAAGATTGTCCTTCAAAATGCAAAGAATCTGATCGTGGTTTCAAAGAACTGTTCCAATTACTGGAACTGGCGAACTATGGAGGGTGTATGGAATAATAAATGGTGGTGCTTGACCATATATTTCTTCATATGGAGTCATTTTAGATGCAGTATTGTACCACCATTCAACGAGAGGGAGCCACTTCGCCCACTGAGGTTGTTGTTCAGAGGTGAAGCAATGAAGATAAGTTTCCAAACATTTATTGGTAATTACAGTCGGACCATCTGTGTGTGGGTGAGATCCTAAACTCATCTTTAGTTTGGTGCAAGTGTGGTGAAATAGTTTTGTCCAAAAATGATTGGTGAAATTTGCATCATGATCTGAGACAATGGAAGAAGGGATTTCATGAGGACAAAAGAGCTGGTCTAGGGTAGAAAATTGACTATATTTGTAGAGGCAAGAAACCACAACCAAAATCATTGTCTTCCCTCCAGATTTAGAGATCCCTTCAATGAATTCCATAGAAATATATGTCCAAATACGTGTAGGGATGGGAAAGGATTCGAGCAATCCTGGAAGGAGCTGGCAAGTATCACATTCAGCCACCATATGTTGAATTTTCCTTTTCATTCCCTTCCAAAAGAAGTTATGATGTGCCTGCTCATACGTTTTGAGGAATCCAGAGTGCCCTGCCAATGGAGAAGCATGGAGTTCATAGAAGACATCATGTTGAAGATATGTGCTCCGGGGAAGCACGAGATGACCCATGCATCTCAGGGAAGTACCATCCCAAGAGTAATGTGGTACAATAGAATGGTTGTTGGCCAACCATTGGATGAGTTGAGATAATGGGGAGTCATTGACATATCCCATTTGAACAGACTGCAACCAATGTGGAACATGCATAGAAATAGCTGAAAGATAAACTTGGTCATAAAATGTGTGAGAAAGAGCATCTGCCACCAGATTGTCCTTACCCTTCTTGTAAGTGATCTCATAGGCATAACCCATGAGTTTTCTAACCCATTTCAGTTGTTCTTGGGAGGAGACCCGTTGTTCCAGGAAATATTTCATACTTTGGTGATCAGTCTTGATGCAGAAATATTTCCTTAATAGGTATGGCCTCCACTTCTATACTGCATGAAAAATAGCCACCATTTCCTTCTCAGATGTAGACGAAGATAAATTCTTACAAGAAAGGTCTCTTGAAGGCGGCAATCCCACTAGTTCAGCAAAGACACCTGCATATCTATCCAAAATGTGTTGTATATCCAAAGGAGTAGTGGAGACCATTGATGGGTGCATCTGAATGGAATGGAGCTGAGCGATGATACCATGTGAATTCTTCTTAAGAATCTTTTCCAGGCGATGTGAACTAATGATGCAGAGAGACCCTGGTTGTAAGCCCGTAAATGTGTTTTTTTTTCATTGACTGAAAACTACATCCAAAGTTCAGCAAAATTCCATAAGATGGGGCCAAGTGTGCATAACCATTGAGCGTCCAAAACCACATCACATCCACCTAAGGCCAAGGAAAACATGTCAAAGCGCAGGTTATAATCTTCCATAGAGATACGCACATTGCGACACTTCCCCTTGCAAGGTAAGGTGCCCCCATTAGCAATCATGACTTCAAAGTTGGAGTAAGGATGGATAAAACAATCATCTTGTTTGGCGATCTGAGGGTCAATGAAGTTATGAGTGCAACCAGAATCAATGAGTATTGTAAGAGGGAGATACTTGAAGTAACCCCTGACCCACATTGTTTGTGGGGTGATGACTCCAGCTAAAGCATGGAGAGATATCTCTGGGTGTTCATCACATCCCAACAACGCTCCAAATCCAATTTTGTTCCATTCAGAAATATGGTTTCCCAACGACTTCCCATCACACCAGATCCTCACACCACTCCTATCAAGCATTTGTCTAAAGTAGAGATGCGAGCACGTAGAGAAAAAGGGATTTGTTATAATTGTGATGAGAAATTCACTCGGGGACATAGATGTGTTGAGCAACAGCTCTATCTCTTAGATGTGGATTCTCCGCCTACCTCTGAACTTGGTGCAAAAGCTCCAAATACACTAGATGATCAGGTCGACATTCAACAGCCTCTTGTTGACATCATTAGTTCACATCGCCAGTAAGAGATCCTTAAGAAGAATTCACATGGTGTCATCGCTTAGCTCCATTCCATTCAGATGCACCCATCAATTCTCTCCACTACTTCCTTGGATAGGTATGCAGGTGTCTTTGCTGAACCAATGGGCTTGCCACCTTCAAGAGAACTTTCCGGTACGAATTTAGCCGCATCTACATCTAAGAAGGAAATGATGGCTATTTTACATGCAATACAAAAGTGGCAACCATCCCTATTAGGGAATTATTTCCGCATCAAGACTGATCATCAGAGTCTAAAACAATTCCTGGAACAACGGGTCTCCTCCCCAACACACCTGAAATGGGTTAGCCAACTCATGGGTTATACCTATGCGCTCACTTACACAAAGGGTAAGTACCATCTGGTGGTGGATGCTCCTTCTCACACAATTCATGACCCAGTTTCTCTTTGAGTTATTTCTATGCTTGTTCCAAATTGGTTGCAATCTGTTCAACATGGCTATGTCTTCTATGAACTCCATGCTTCTCCATCAGCAGGGCACTCTGGGTTCCTCAACACGTATGACCGGGAACAGTGTAACTTCTTTTGGCAAGGATTGCAAATGACAATTCAACGGATGGTGGTTGACTGTGATACTTTCCAGGTCAACATGGGTGAACCGACACTCCTTTCGGGACTGCTCAAACCCTTTCCCATCCCTACACAAATTTGGACATCTATTTCTATGGATTTCCTTGAGGCGCTCCAATGGTACAATACCACATCTAAAATGACACCATATGAAGCAATCTATGGACAAGCACCTCCAGTTCTTCTTTCATACACCCTCAGCAGTCCCCCAGTTCTGGAAATTGACTTGGTTCTTCAAAACTACAACCAGATTCTTCTCATTTTATAGGACAATATTCACATGGCAAGAATTCGAATGAAACAACACGCCGATCAGAACCATTCTGAGCGCACTTTTCAAGCAAGTGATATGGTTCTTCTTCGTCTACATCCTTCCAAGCAATCCTCCTTGGAACTCAAATGGTGTCAGCATTTCTCTCAATCTATCACAGAGGTATTAAGTCAGTGGCACAGAATGCACCCTGAGGATGCTACAGGGGAACCACTCCTTCAGATTCCGCATCAATTTCCACATCTAAAGCTTTGAGGACAAAGATTTTTCTAAGGGATAGGGGATGTTAGGAACCCGTGTCAACCCTTCTCTTTACTTTGTTAGTATAGTGTTGTTGGACACATATTCTTTGTAAGTCATCCCGTAGTATTTGTTGATCCATTGTTTGTATTATTATTGTTGGATGCATATGCTGTGTAAGTTGTCTCGTAGTATTCTTTGATCCATAGTTTGTATTGGCCCATGGTTTGTATTGGCACATGGTATTGTCCCATGGTATTGGCGCCTAGAATTAGTATATAAGTTTGTGTTGAGACCAATGAAGGTACCATGAATTTATTTGTATTGAGCTTGCTCAAAGGATGTTCCCACCTCGAAGTGGCTTGCGATCAATAAAAATATTCTGTGATTTCATATATTGTGCATTTTATCAATTAATTGTTGCAGGTTCCTCACACAATATATAGCTTAGTGCAAGAGGGATCTCACTTCCGAGTTCAAAATGAAAGACTTAGGTCTTATGCACTATTTTCTTGGTCTGGAATTTTGGCAAAGGAAAGATGGGATCTTTCTTTCACAAGGAAAGTACACAGTTGATGTGTTGCGCAAATTTGGTATGATGGATTGTAAGTTCATGTCTACATAAATGGTGTCTAATATGAAGAAGCTACATGAGTCATGGTTTCGGATTGGATCTAGTGGATCCTACCATGTATAGATAGCTCATTGTTTCCTTGATGTATTTGATACATACTAGACCATACATATGTTATGTTGTGAGTATGTTTAGTCAATTCATGTTTGATCCAATACATAGACATCGGGTTGCTACCAATCATGTTCTTAGATACCTTCGATGTACTGTTTCTTATGGAATCAGATATGCTTCCAGTGGTGGAGTGATGCTACTTGGATATGCCCACTCTGACTAGGGTGGCAGTAATGTGGACCAGAAGAGTACATCCATATATTATTTTAGCTTTGGATCAGTTATGATCTCTTGGTATAGCAAGAAGCAGGGCTCCATAGACCAGAGTACTACAAAAGCAAAGTATATTGCAGTCGGTAATGTCTGTCGATAAGTTGTGTGGATTAGGAAGCTACTTGGTTGGTTGTTCGGTGAGAATCTTGAGACTATTGTCATTCACTGTGACAATCAGAGTTGCATTAAGCTCTCAGAAAACCATGTGTTTCATGACATGTCGAAACACATTGAGATGAAATACCACTACATCAAAGACATGGTCCAAAGAGGTGCCATAAGACTGTAGTACATTAATACTAATGAGCAGATAATAGATATGTTGACTAATCATATGTCCTTGACTAAGTATAGGTACTTCTGAGACAAGCTTGGCATGGCAAAGAATGCCTCCCTTGCTGAGAGGGAGTTTTAAAGTTACAACATCATGAGTCATTCTCCAAGTCAATCTTGTGTGCCAAGATTGAGTCTCATATGTCGACGTAGTGCCTTATAGGAGCTTGAGTTGGACTCAGGAAACTCGGAGTAGAATATTGAGTTGTAATCAAGAATGACTAAATCTTATGTGTAAAGGTCAAATCCTCATGTGTTAACGTAAGTGATTTGTATGTCAAAGTGATGGTGATGTATAGTCTTGTTTGTCAAGACTAAGGTCTTGTGTGTCAAGACAGATCCTCATGTGCTAAGGTAATACTTTCCTTGTTGAAGCATGAATGATGTGTGACGTACTACTAACCATGGTCTTAGAGATGGATAATTTATTGTCTCCTCTAGAGATTGGCCACCTCTTGAGTGAATTACTTTAGAATGTGACCAGTTGGAATGAGAGTATAACAAGATGATCACATCATTTGAAAAATCTTGTTAGCATATTTGATATGATAAATAATTAAGTTGGCACAAGTGGACCATGTAGATAAGACAAGAGATAAAGATAAGATTAGCTAAGATAAGAGAGAACTCAAATTGTAGACTTCAAGTGATGAATGTGCTAAAAGAGTTAGTTATATGTTAACAATAATTTAGACTTATGGTGTCAAGTATGCAAAAAGGGTTAATTAAAGTGTTAACAAGAAAGAATTCAGTAAAAGAGTTAACTAAAGTGTTAACAAGAAAGACTTCAGTAAAAAGAGTTATAAAGTGTTAACAAAGAATATTTATTTAACTAAGTGTTATGCACGACGACACTTGAGTTACGACACTTGCATGACGACACATGATTTAAACTCAAAGACAACACTTGAGTTGCGAGAGTTGAGTTATGAAAATTGCATGAGGACACTTGAGTTGCGACACTTGAGTTGCAACACTTGAGTTACAACACTTGCATGACAACACTCAAGTTAGCCACCTACCTAAGTGATCTAGCATCTAGTTGAAGGGTGAGTTTATACTGAAGTCGGAAGACGAAGATAAATGCAAAAGCATGAGAAATATGGTGCAGTTTTTCATGCAGGATTGATAAAACCAATGTGCGAGCGAATTCTTTCTTAAAGAAAATTTGTGCATGTGACCAAATTAGTGACTTGGTTTTAGTGCATTCCATTATACTGAGTTCATGCACTCACATATATCTCTCTTTTTATGCAATTGCACTAGGGGTGCTTGATATTTTCTCTTTGATATTGCACCAGGGGTACTTGATGTAATATGCTCATTGTGAAGCAAACATTCTTTGTTATCTATCAATATACTAACGAATATTTTGCTAGGGTTTTCTCCGTCAATTTATAGAGGGTTTCCCCAGGGTAAATGTGTGTGTTGACTGTGAATTTTTATGCTTCTGATTATTCATTGTTTTCAAGTACTATTGTAATTCCGAAATTAAATATCAAAAATTAACAATCTCCATCCTAATATATTTGTTGAAAGGTTTTTCTTGTATAGCCTGACTTGGGGAGAGATGTTATTCTTAATGTAACAAGCTATACCTCCAATGCCCCTATGACACATGGGATTCACATTGTTGACCAATATTTTATCATGTTCATTCATAAAGGAGAGTTTTTAAATTGTGAAAAATAATGTCAATATATTGTAGGTATTGGGGGGAAGGGAGTAGGAAATAGGGGGTTTTTAGGCATTGAGGGGGTATAAAAAGGGGTATTTAGTAAAAATGGGAAATATCTTGTAAAAATAAGGTTTTTAATTGGAAATATGTATTGGGAGGGGGGCTCAACAAAAGGATTTTGGTAGGTATTTATCTATATCTAGTGAAATTAGGGGTATTCTTTAATATTCCATGAATAGAGGCACTATGGAATAATTTCACAAAGTGAATACCTCATTCCCTATGATAGGATTTCTTTTTCCATATCAATCATAGGAAAAATCCTTCTATGTTAGGGACTTTAGATTCTTCATGCTCCCAAGTTTAAACAAGAAATATAATATCAATTTCAGTAGAGATCCAACTTAACTTGGGACCTTTGTTCCATGGAAAGCCTCGACAGTTTCAAGAAAGAATGCAACATGCCAAATTCCTATTTATTACTATCTATTTGGTCTCTATCCCAAATAACACATTTTTTAGTTCCAATTAATGCCCAGTTTTCCATTTTATAAGTACTCATTCTAAATTTCACATTTCAATACACATTACATCTCTGATTATAAGTTGCGATTTGTAAGTACTCTTATGTACCTTTATTTTGTTTATGTTACTCAACATCAAAACTAATTCTTTATCTTCTCTTTTGTATTATGTCTTTTCATTATTTTTGTTCTCATATGTTTATTTCTATTTATCTTTTTCACTTATCATCTGCCATGGTATTATTTCAAAGTCAAAAGAGGAATTCAAACAACAACGCTAAAAACCTTTTGTAGGTGTCTCAAAGGGAAAATGGGGATGGCCCCTCGCCGCTCCCTACCACCTAATTATCCTGAGGAAAACCCTCTTTCACTTCCCTTCATTTCAAGGATGATACCCAGGTTAAACCCTAGATTCTTCATGGCACAAGTCCAAATCAACAAGTACATGGTAAGAAGCCATTACAACAATATACTTCATTCTCTACTCAACATGTCACTTACAAGAATAAAACATGGGTAGGGAGAATGACACTCCATCCCACAAGCACAATAGCCCTCATTCCCCTTAAGGGTAGTAATCCTCTAATTATTGTGAGCATGTGTATTTTAGAATGAGCCTTATGTGAAAGGTTTTATTTCATTTAATATGTTAAGTTAAAAAAAATTCCTACTCGTAATATGTTCGGAATTTATCTTTAAATACAACCCTATGTTAATGAATGCACACAATATTAGGGAAAACAACTAATAAAGCAATGAATATAAAGTTTTAAATTCCTTATATCCATCCTATATATATATATATATTCTTTAGGACTCAGGATGCTCTCTACACGTTAGAATGCAGCTTCATTAAGATGTTGAATGCTCTGGAAGAAATTAATATTAATTTCTTCCAGAGCATCTAACAGCCTAATGAAGTTGCATTCTAACGTGAAGAGAGCATTCAGTGTCCTAAAGCGCATATATATATATATAGATAGATAGATAGATAGATAGATAGATAGATAGATAGATATAAGAATGGATATAAGGAATTTAACTTTATATTTCTAAAATTTTTATCAATAATTACAATCATTTTTTTATTTTTTATTCAAGAGTAGATGAAATTTCAATTTACATGTAAGATTTCACAACAAACACATATTTGAAATGTCTTGCATTCCATTCATACATAACAAAAAAATTCAAATCTTTAAAACTATAATATAAACTTATATTCCAAATGCATAATCATGCTTTTGATTTTGTTTTGTGACTTTACTGACACATAACTTTTATATTGCAAGTGTACAATCATGCTTTTGTTTTTATTTTGTGACTTTACTCGCACACAACTTTTATGATACATTTACTATGCCTTTTGATTTCACCTTTTTCTCCTTGAATTTTCACTTTCTTTCATATTATATGGCATGGATGTACCTTCTTTTCCATTTTATAAGCACTCATTTTAAATTTCACATTTCAATACACATTACATCTATGATTACAAGTTGCGATTTGTAAGTATTCTTATGTACCTTTATTTTGTTTATGTTACTCAACATCAAAACTAATTATTTATCTTCTCTTTTGTATCATGTCTTTTCATTATTTTTGTTCTCATATATTTATTTATATTTATCATTTTTTTTTCTTATCATCTGCCATGGTATTATTTCAAAGTCAAAAAAGGAATTCAAACAAGAACACTAAAAACTTTTTGTAAGTGTCTTAAAGGGAAAATGGGGATGGCCCTCGCCGCTCCCCAACAACTAATTATCCTGAGGAAAACCCTCATTCACTTCCCTTCATTTCAAGGATGATACCCAGGTTAAACCCTAGATTTTTCATGGCACAAGTCCAAATCAACAAGTACATGATGCGGAGCCATTACAACAATATACTTCATTCTATACTCAACATGTCACTAAACAAAAATAAAACATGGGTAGGGAGAATGACACTCCATCCCACAAGCACAGTAACCCTCATTCCCCTTAAGAGTAGTAATCCTCTAATTCTTATGAGCATGTGAATTTTAGAATAAACCTTATGTTAAAGGTTTTATTTCATTTAATATGTTAAGTTAAATTTTTTTCTTACTCATAATATGTTCAAAATTTATCTTTAAATACAACCCTATGTTAATGAATGTACACAATATTATAAAAACAACTTCAATGTAGAAATTAAATAAAATAACAATTAAATGATATATGAGTTGTAAATGAGATATAAAGTATAAAAATCACTACTATATGCAAATAGAATAAAACTGCAATTAACTCAAACTTTAAAATAATTGCAAAGTAATGTTTAAATTCAATACAAAACTAATGCCTAAGCATTATGGCTAAGAATCATGTTATACATATATGCAAAAATAAATGAAATGGCAAATACATAAAACAAATCAAATTATATTTAGAGAGTTAAATCAATAGGATGCAAAGTAACTAACATGCATATGGCAAATACATAAAACAAATCAAATTATATTTACAAAGCTAAATCAATAGGATGGAAAGTAACTAATATATATAGAGAAGCAATTGTAGGTTAATATGCCTAAACACATTCATTTATTAATAGAAGTGTTTTTAAATAGTAATCAGCCTTAGTCCTTGTGAATAAAAGGTTTCCCAGGCTTTATGTTGTTTACATCATTCATGTGAATAAAAGGTTTCCCAGGCTTTATGTTGTTTACATCATTCAAAATTTAGAAAACATGAATCCCTAGAAAACATGAAGTTGTGCTACTCCACACTCATATTGTTTAAATGTATTTACATTCATGAAAATGTTAATCTTAAATACTTTGTAGAGAAAAATAAATCATGAAACAAATAGAAAAAAAATTCCTCTAGAAGGGAGAACTTTTGCTTTTCACCCTTAATGTTCGACCCTAGCTTGTAGCTGGCTTGCCATTGCTATGACGGTCGACCTTAGCTTGTAGCTTGCTTGCCATTTCTATGACGGTTAGGCTATTGAGGGGGTGAGTGATGAATTAAAGATGTTTAATTGGAGAACAAAGTTATACCTACTCCTTTCTCCTCTCTTCGATCAAATACTATTTTCATGTTATATAGAAAGGTTTGTGTGTATGTCTTAATTTAGGGCAGGAATTTTGAAGGTTAAATGGTCAAATAAGATAGGGGTATTAGGAAAGAAAAGAGATCCTACTTACTAGTTTGCACATTTTCCATCTAAGCATTGATAATACAAAAAAGACAAAAAAATCCCAGAACTAAGTTAAATAAAAAAATTGTTTGTTTCCATAATTTTTATGGATATAATAATGAAACGACAATCAACTAATTATCCATAAAAGATGTCCATAGTACACACATAAATACATGTTCATCAAAATGCTATTTTGTACTCTTTAGTACACACATAAATACATGTTCATCAAAATGCTATTCTGTAATCTTAAAAAGTCATAGTGAAAATATACATATCCATGGTTTTTTCATAATTAAAACATGTTCAAGGAATTACATAGAAGGTCCATCATCAATCAACTTGTAAAAACCATCAACAATTAAAGAAACTCTATTTTTCATTATGAAAAGGGATTATTACCAAGGAGGCAGACCATTTTCAAAAGTGGGGAATTTCTTAGAAATGAAGTCAGTAAGAGGGTTCCTCTTCATCCGCTAGTATGTGAATTCAATTAAATTATTTTTATGGTGAGTATAAGACATATTAATGCAACAAGTTCGTGGAGGGAAGAGCAATAAGTAAATGAGGAAATTATGAGAAATTATAAATGGAAGGTTTTAAGTTCAAATATCTTCAACTTACCTATTACTCATGCATGCCGACGGTGTGGGTGCACTTAGAGATATAGTGGTAGTGAGCGGGAATCGACCCTGTGTCACGTGAGTACAAGCCTCGCACAGTTGTTGATTCCCCTGTACAAAAAAAAAAAAATACATTAATGCAAGGATCTCATAAGGACAAAACATAACCACGCATAATCCTATAACTATGTCTGAAAACACACACAAGATGCAACATTGTATGGAAGATCAAACCATACACAAGGTAAATTAATTAAATAGAGAAAAGACATGAAAAAGAAATATACTATTGGTAATCCACTCAAAACTATATCCTAAATGTCCATTATAACCATAAACCTCAACTTTCATCAATAATCAATCTACACTACCATTAAAACCCAATCTCAACTTTCATTAATCATTAATCTAAACTACTATTAAAAGTTTCTATCATATATAGAAGCATCATAAATATGGTCGTCAATTATTTTCCCCCAACGCCATAACATTAAACTATCTATAATGAATAAAGCACCATGTACTATATAATATATTCTTTGAAACTATACACGTGAGCTATATAATACATTATGCTATTCACATATAGAATCATCATAAATGTGGTCATCAATTATTTCCCCCCAACACCATAACATTAAACTATCTATAACCAATAAAGCACCATGTAATATATAATATATTCTTTGAAAATATGCACATGGACTATATAATATATTCTATAATATATTATGCTATGCTACAAACATACAATCTGGTGCAAATAATGCCATACATGACATGTAATAATGTATAACGTGTGCCAAAAATTATAATAAGCACATGTCGATGCCCCGAAAATCGTAGCATCAATCAGCGAGGGATTCTCCCCAGTAAACAAGCCCAATTAGATCGTTCACCATTTGGTATGGGGAATCCGTCCAGTTAACGGCTCGGCTACCGTGTAAGATTTAAAGATTTGCTTTCCTTTACATCGATTGCGGCCCAATCCACCATTTATGTATTTTATTTTAAAGATGAGATGCAAGTGTTGTAATCTAAATGCAAACTGTAAACAAATCTAATCTAAAACTATTTTAAGCAAATTTAATCTATCCTCATAAGGAGCAATTTTAAAGGATGAGTAATAAACTGGAAATGCAACCAAGAACTTCACAGGTAGTTGTTAAATTGAATAGAAGCATTTACAGTAGAAAATAAAGATTATCAAAGGTAGCATTGATATAGATAAACATTCTATTACCCATTTTACATAGAAATTTTGCATGAGAGAGTGAAAGCATTCAAAGCAAAGAAGTAATTCAGGTGGTTAAGAACGATCTCACAGCCAATGTGTGAATAATGCAGAAGTAGTTCGGCCAGTCATTCAAACATTCCCATAACAAAACTCCATGCAGGCTTCCATTAGGAAAAATAGAACTTTCTTTATTGATGCAGTAAAATAGTTCACGTATAGCATAAGTCTGTCCTTTCACCTGCCAAAATTCCTTTCTATCCCTTCTATTCCTATATTTATAGATTTACAAAACTTGTCTCTTCTAAAAAAACCTAACCCTAGGGGAAAAAAAAAGTTTGTCCTCTAGTGCTTAAAGAGACAAAAGCATTTCCAGTTGTTTTAAAACATATTTATACAATAAAAAGATTGCCAGATGTCTTTTCTCAAAATTACAATAAAACAAATTAGGCTTTAGATGGTCCCACTGCTTCATCTGATTTCTCCACCTCCGCTGACTTGTTCTCTTCAGTAGGCCACTTGCTTCAACTGGTTTGTCCAACTCTTGAATATAGCTAGCTCACTGGCTAATCTCTCTCGGGATGGTATTTCCCCGCGCATAGATTGTCACTTTCAGTGTTATTTCATGTTTGCACAAATCTGATTTGACACTTGCTACCCCTGCTACAGCCTCCTAAGCAATCTCTTCCAGGAAATAGAAGTGGACAGTTGTCTGCCTAATGAATTGGTGGAGGTCCTCTAAGGTTATCGCCTCTATCTTCTTCAAATAATCTAATTTTGCATTCAAGTTACCCTGCAATTCTGCTAGACACTGCTCTCTCTCAAGAAACTCATAAATGGTCTTAGGTAAAGCCATGTGACACTTATCGTGGGTTTCCCAGATTTTGGAGTAGAAAGTGTGGCATTTTTTGACGGTTTTTCAGATCTCAAGAATTAACTTGGCACCACAATCCTTGCAAAACTCGAGGACTCCTGTATCCATGTCCAATTCCTCAATGGTTTTAGCACATAGGTTTGAGGGGAATCCAGATCTCCCTTTCCTCCATTCAAATTGTTCCTTTATTTCTGCTACATGAAGTGCATACTTATTCTTCATCTTTAGTGCCTCAATCTCAGTGGATTTCATCCTTGTTATCATTTCCTTCATCCTGCAGACCTCTTCAAAAATCAATACTAGCGATTGATGAGTCTTTTCTTGCATGTCGCAGGCTTGTTTGTAAAATGTAGCTAGATCTTGCTTCTTTTCAGTTACCTCCTTGAGTTGTTCTAACAGTTCTGCCTTTTCTTGCGTCAGCCTTTCAAACTAAGGCTTAAAGAATTCAATTTGCTGAACATTGTTGGCTTCATGATTTTCCAATTCTGTTACGCGGGCCTTAAAGTCTTTTTGCTCGCCCTCTGAGATTGCCAGCTGCATTTCTAGTGTATTCTTTTCATTTTCGAGATGGAGCATTTTCAAAGTTGTTTCTTTATTCTCTTCCTGCAGCTTATTGTACTTCAATTTTAATTCATTCCCTTCTAACATCTCTTTATTCATGTTAGCTTTTATCTTGAAGCACAACTCCCTGCATTTCCTAACATCTTCAACCAGACGATCAACAGTGTCTTTACTTACTTGGGATAAAGCCACAGAGCATGACGTTGTGAACATAGGGTTGATGTTAGTCCCTTGGACGAGTGTGGTTTCTGATACTCTGATTTCGTACCGGTCCTCTCCAATATGCATTTCCTTCTCTGATGTGTCAACAATGACCTTCTTCCTTTTATGAAAATAAACGGAATCCAGGTTGGCCACTTGGCATTGCTTTGCGAGGTTATATGGAGTAAGTGATAACTCTTCAGTGTTGACAACCCCTTTATTAGCTATCCCTAATTGGTTTATTGTTCCTAGATCTAAGTCCATGGCCTGCGAGCTGGACATGCCTTGTTCCAAGGATTTCTCAGCTTCTTCTTTTGCTTGCCTTTCTGCCAGCTCCGCTAGCTCTGCTACTTCTTACTCTGCTTTCTCTCACATTGCCTATAACCTTTGGGATTATTCTTGTTGCAATTTGGCAGCTTCCTCTTTCCGGATCCTCTCTTCTTCATCTCTCAGAGCCTTTGCTTCTTGCTCCTATTGGAATCTAGCAACTTACGCATCTTGCTGCTACTTGAATTCTTGCTCCTTCTGGATTCTTTCTTCTTCTTCCTTTTCCTTCCTCCTTAACTCTTCTGATTGAGATGTTGCTGCCTCTTGCTCCTTCTGGATCAACCCAACAGGTTTAGGGCTGGGACTTGTTCCGCTTTTATGGCGGTAACATTTTCCCAAGTCAGTTAAGTTCCTGGCACTCTGGAGAAATTCTTCATTTATGTCCCAAAGATGTGTGTACTCATAAGAAGTTTTGACATTGATACAATGCTCAGCAACCCTGCTACTAGTATCATGTCTCCTAAAGGGCTTTATGCCGAAATGAAAAACTTCTAAGCCCTGAGCAAATTTTTCACCATCTTTTGCCTTCAGGAGACTATATGCACCGATGGTGAAGGGCATTGGTGGATACATACCTTTCTTCCTCTCACAGAGGTTCTTGTTGACCCCACCAGTGCCGAAGAGTTGTCTTAAAGCCTCTTTGTGCACTACAAAATCTGTGACATATCGGGGAAACAAAAACGGAGGTTGAGATCCTCCACTCATTCGGATATAAGTTCCCTTGGGGGAAAAGTAATAGTCTCCAAACTCCTCTATGATAGGCATGGAATTTTCAGATAGGCAGTTCAACTCCTCTATAAAAATGAGCTGATACAAGGGCATGATGAGTTTCTCACAAATCTGTTTTTAGTAGTTTGCGTATTTGCTTACCCATGTGGGTTGGTAAGCTGCAAAGAGAGGAGACTCCTTTCTGTTCCATATGCAACCCAAATCTGGGAAAGGGTGTTTTCTTAACAAGCAGTCCATCAAATAAGAAGACATGAAGAAATCAGCTTTCTTCTGGGTCAGTCCTCCTTGGGAAGCAGTTAGGTGCGAGACCATACTGTCTGAAATTATGTCGGACCAATTGAAGATCATCCCGGACGTGGCCACATGGACCATCACTGGCACCCATCAAAGCTTGAAGATGTTCACATTTGGCATGCCGAAAATCCGACTCAGCATCAAGGCAATGAGTCTGTAAGGAGTCCTTAGAAGAGCACTTTCATACTCATTGTTGTGCCTATTCCTGATTTTCCTTTCACTTATCATCATCTTTCTGGCGGACTCCAGAGGGTCCATAGTTTGCTTTCCTAACCAATCATCATATAGCCAAACCTTTGCCTAGGGTAACTTGTTAGTGGCCATGATGTGTTCTAGTGCGAAAGACACAAGATTCATCCTGGTCTTATCATTAATGAATCTTGTATCAGTCTTAACATGAGGAATTATCCAGCCAATAACCTCTGAGCATGGGAAAAGCTCGGGGCGAGTCGTCGCCTTGTGAAGGGAAGAATTCTTGATGTTCAAGTAAACCATGGTTTCTTCTAGGGATGCTTCAAGGTACTTCTGATCTCTGATAAACCTGTATAATTCACCCCATTGAAATTCTGGGGCAGCGGCTCCTGGGGCTACTCCGGTGACAGCTTGTGTATCGCTAAACATGGTTTCGAGTGATGTATCTAACAAAATTTCCATGTCCGAACCCAATTCGGCAAGCTTATCCTTCTGTCTGGCTGATCTCCGGTGCATATCAAACCTGTCATGGCGAGGATAACGCAAATAAGGAGTTGACAGATTCATGAGCAATCATCATTAATGAATCAAAACATCGTTCAAATTCATGGTGCTAAGCAGAAAGATGAGTATGTACGAGGGTTGGCTTTCAATTATTAATCTTCCAGAGACAATGGTAACGAGGAAAAGCAATTAAACAAAATCACCCACGCAATGACTCGAAATGCAATTCAAACAATGCCGGACACTGCTAGCTAGTTTTGACGATATCTTATGATAAAAACAATTATTCCACTGGCACTAGCTCTTTTTAAAAAAATATATATAATCACTCAAGGTACTATTACTGTGGGATAAAGAAAATTCTCAAATCTTCAGTGGCCTTAACGCAGGGGCTTTATCATTGAGGGCATGACTTAATATCCCAGACAACGACGAGTGCAGTATGGTATTCCCTGGCATTAACAAATATTTTGACATGTGCTACAAAGCTAATAGGAAGTATCAGCGCTACCAGTGGCTTTAAGAAATTTGCGATAGGGATTTTTCCTAGGCTCAACTTTTATCAATAAAACAAAAGACAGGAGGGAGCTTTTCATAATTCTGAGAAAACAAAGACCAGGGTCATATTGCATGTGCGCAAAATGCGGCTCGCTTTGGGTCATGATTGGACGGGAAAAACATAGAAAACCTTAGTGCTCTATCAGCTTGAAGGGAGGTTTTCCCATTAGGCAAAGAAGTTCTCCTAAAACACACGAAACAATGGGCAATCCAAGTGCCAGATGTGTGTTTGGCACCAAGGACCACCAATCAAAAAGCTTTAAAGGAAAAAAAAACGAGTTTCAAATAGAGTTTCCTTACGGATAAAAACAAAGGGAAGGCAAAAGAACCTACCTATCAGTCTTGGAATGGCTCTTGGCGGTGGACACGCGTACCCAGGTGCTTGACAGTCTGAATAGCTTCCAATGGAAAAAGGCAATTGCTTCCTTTTCTCGGTAAGAATGAAAAGGAAAGAACCCCATTCTACGTATATATAGCGTGAGCAATAACTCCCCACAGGGAGGCTAGTTGGATCCTTAATGAGCTCGGGGCTCAACGTGAAAAGCAATAAATCCACACGGGGCGCAATAAAACCTTTACCAACTCATCTTCAATGCTTACCCAAAATATGGGTTGCGCAATGGGCGGGGATTCGAATGACAACTACTGCGATCGAAAGCTGAGCCCAAGGATTGTAACGTGGTTGGCGCTTCTAAGGTTAAACTCAATGCAACGGGCGGTCAACATAGTCTTAGAACCTACAACTAAGAGGCGCAACAAAGAAGACGAGGATAAGGTCAAGGAAAAGGCGCAAAAGAGAGGCGACGATTTTAAGTCCAAGCGGCGATTTTAAGGCCAAACTATGTGCAATGGGCAGGCACTTTAGCGCTAAAACCTGCAACGATCAGCGCAATTTTAAGGTTCAGACTATGCACAATCATCGGCAAAGTTAAGACTAAAAACTGCGCCGCGGCAGTGATCTTCTTGTTAAAAATTGCGATCAGCTTTGGGAGAAAAATAAAAAAATGATTGCTTTTGATTGGCAAAGTTAAGACTAAATTATGCGCCACAATCTGCCAAAATAAGGTTAAATTTGCGCAACTGTCGCAAATTTTGTCTTTAAAAAATGCACAGCTGTAGGAACTTTTATCATTAAAAACTGTGACCAAAGTTGAAAAGATAAATTTTGCCTTAGCAGAAAAATAAAAAAAATTATGGAAGAGGAGGAAGGAAAAAACTTGCAAAGTTTAAACAACACAAGCTTCAAGAAACCAAAGGACTTCTTCAAAAGAACGAGGGGCCCCAATATTTACAAAAATTTGGGGGGGGGGGGTGTTGCAGCAACAATAGCACCACAAACCATGCTATCTACCCTAATAACTCATACCCCTTTTACTACTTTTGCATGCGCTTAACAAGATTTAAACATCATAAGTAATAACATGCATGTTGTTGGGGATGAGGATTTCATAATTATCCATGCAAGTCTTTATTCATGAGAGACAAATGTTGCTAGAATAATTTGTAAGTTTAATAGTCAAATCATAAATTGATTTTGATAATATATATGATACTTTGTAAATTTTAATCATTAAGCCATAGATTAATTTTGATCATATATACAATGTGCTTCAATCCCTAATCTTCATTAAAAAAGGGGAACTTTATAGTAGTAAATCCCTTCCTTTAATGTGTGTTTTCTATTGGCTAAATAAATAAGTCTTTAGTGAAGAGAAAACCTAAAATTAAAGTTAATATTCAAGAATAACATTGACTTGTTTCAATGACGATTGCATTTTTCATCCAACTAAGACTTTAGATCAAAATCTTTGTTTTTGCTTAGGGTGAGCAATCTCTATACCCCTAAGTGTTGATATAAGTGATCTCTTGCTAGAAATGGAGCATAGAGCACCAAGGATTGTTCACTTAAGCTTTTACTCAGCTGAAAATGGACAATTTCTCTCATCTATATGTGGTTGGAAAAAGAAAAAGCTCTTGATCCATCCTAACCTATGTTTTTTTAGAAAACTCAAATTGAGAAATTGATCAATTTGAAAAGCTGATTAATTTGAGAAATTGAGCATATTTATAATTTAGTTTTCTTTGATCCAAGTTGAAAAGGGACTATGATAAAGCACCACTGCTTTGGTCCTCACTGCTCCATTGTAAATATTATCATGTTTTTTTAAGTTGACTTCTAATAAGGTAAGTGTTGAAGTAAAAGTTAAGGATTTTTTTTATAATACATGATGCTAAAAATGTATCTACTAATGCCTACTCTAATCTCATTGAAGTTGATTAATTTGAGAAATTGAACATATTTATAATTTAGTTTTCTTTGATCCAAGTTGAAAAGGGACTATGATAAATCACCACTGCTTTGGTCCTCACTACTCCATTGTAAATATTGCCATGTTTTTTAAGTTGACTTCTAATAAGGTAAGTGTTTAAGTAAAAGTTAAGGGTTTTTTTTATAATACATGATGCTGAAAATGTATCTACTAATGCCTACTCTAATCTCATTGTAGTAGTGATTGCATTGAGGCAATGCATATTCCTATGTAAATATTTATTTTTATATATAATATAATTCCTCTTTGATATACGTTTACACTTATTTGTGCAAATTTTTATAAAGCGATTAAATTATATAACTTATTATAGTTATACAAGAGTTTTGAAAAATATGTATGTATATGTATATATATAAATAGATATATGGGAAAGGAAAGGATAAAATAAAATAAAAATTATTATATATAGGGAAGGGAGGGATAAAATCATGATTTATTATTACAATTTAGTTTATTGAATGGAGCTAAAGCATTTGTAGAAAGGGTTTTCTTCGACCTTATTTTGCAATGGCTAAAATGTAGTTTATTGTGGGTGTCCAAGGATAGTTAGGAATCTAAATTTTGTACAATTACCAAGTAATGTCAATTTTGTACAATTACTATAGTTATGTTGGGGTCGCCTCATATGGTAGTTGAACTCTTAAAAAGTTGCATCGAAGTTGCACTTGTCCATCGTGTATATATTGTTAAGGGAAATGTACACTCTATGTATAAATAAATACCTTTTTATTATGTGTATAAATTGAATATAATCATGTTTGGGAAATTAGGAAATAGTATATAAATTATTATGTGTATAAATTGAATATAATCATGTTTGGGAAATTAGGAAATTGTATATAAGTTATTGGTTATACTCATTTACTTTATACATGTACTATAGACTTCGAGTGTTTGGTATGTGCCATTAGGATCACGGTATATTTGTAAAAAGAAAAGGAGCTTTGGCCCATAGCATATTTGTCTATATGTGTACTCTTATTATTTGTTTATCTTAAGGGAATCTACATGCACATTAGGGAACACATCTATGTCATTGTTATGTTCTAAACAAATGGCATAAAAAAGATATGGGTTATATTTTGTGCATTTTTAAGTATAAGATATGAAATAGAGGTAGTGGTTAACTAGAAACTTTAATTTAGAAATTCTGAATTATGGTAAAGTTTTTATATGTACGTTACACTTGTATGTGAAGCATTTTATGAATTATGGTTTTATTTTATATATTGAATTGTGTTGAATTTTGTTGTAATGTTTATGGATTTTATTTATATACTTAGTGCATTTTAATCATATATAGTGAGTAGTTCATTCATGTTTATATATTATTATATATATGGAAAAAAGTGTAGAGGAAAAGAAGTTGTGAAACAATTTCAGGAAATCTATCTATCCAACACCACCCAAGTGTAGGACTTGTATCTTATCTTTATCATAAAAGATGATGGTGTTAGGAATTTAAGGAGAAAAAGAAAAAGAAAAAGAAATTATGATTTTTGAGTGCATTACCCATATATGTTAATAACTTTGAAGAAGTAGTCACTATTAATTATAGTCATGCTAGGAACCAAGGTGGGAATTTGACGAGCAAAATGTCCGTCATACACCATTTTTCCCGTCAAATACAGCTTATATTTGAAGCTTGCCATCACAAAAAACGAAGAAAACAGTGAAAACTTCCCTATATACTTGCATCCAATATATCTGCAGCAGTCGGGAGCTACAATTACAATTGTTTGTGTTCTCCTTGGCTTCATTACGTGAGAGCCAAATTCTATATTAATCAAAGCAATTTATAAGATTAAAGATAGCCAAGTAAACGGAAGCACCAAACACCTCTACGTGTAGTCAATAGAAACATAATATTGTGTTTAACAATTATTCAACTAAATTCTCAATGTAGCCATCATCAGTTAATTTAGGTTGTTAAAATAGTTATTAGATAATGAGTAAGGAAGCATAATAACCAAAATGCACTAGCTCATAGTAGTATAAGTGAAGGAGGTATAAGCTATAAAATAAGCAACGAAAATAAGCATTCTCAACCTAGCAACCAGGTAGCTCAACTATTTAAGCTCCATCAGCAACACACTCAATATAATATTATATTATTACTATTTTTATTCAAAAGAGAAGTGTGATGGCCTTACAACAACACAAACTATATACTCATAGAATTTAGGAAACTAGTATTCATGAAATTAAAATATTGTAGTGATATTCCCCACAAATACTCACTCACACACCTTACTCTAATATCCCCGGTCTGGCAGATGGCAAAACCAATTTTGCATGGAGTAGACTATGGCTACCATTTCATAGCAGAGCTGAGATGAAAACCAGAATCACTGTCAAGACATTCACTAAATTTATGTGGAAGGTACATATGTTTTATTTATTGGAAAAAATTGAGATGAGAAGTGAATTCCAAAGGTACATGCATGATATTTATTTAAAAAATGAGATTAGTGTTGAATTTATGCCACTAGTACAAACTTTTTATTAATTTAAAAATTATGTGGATGCTCAACTGTAAATTAGTCAAATCATGTATATAAGCCACAAGCTAGATAACAATAATGCATATAAAGCTGAAGGTAGATACAATTGACATTTGAATTAGATTTTGTGAATGGATGCAGTCACATTAAATAGATTTATTATGGATTATTTTTAAAGTATTCCTTATATTGAGCATCTCCAGAAAACATCGAAATTTGAGATAAATTTTGGCTTTGAATTAAAATATATGACAAAGTTGTGTATATGAGTGAATTTCACTTTCATAGGTTCTTTGTTATTCACATCAAAACATACATCAATTATATTTGTGAAACTCTTTTGTTGTTGTCTATTGAGATCCAAACCTCTCTCGTAAACAAAGCTAGACACCCCTAGTCCAAGTACTTGAAGAATGTAGTAAGGGATCTCCTTGACTCTTTGTAGGGGCAATGGAACCTCCCCCTAATCTCATGGTATATCGAGCACCAAAAGATAAGGTGGTCCTTAAACTTGATGCCACCATGTGACAAGCCTAACACCTCTCAGACCTCAAAATGTGGGGGCCTATCTCAACCTATATTCAATGCAAACCCACTCTGAGTTGGTTGAAGGGAATCCTACGGTTGTGTGTTACACGGAATTTTCGTAAACGACATCAAGCCTTGTGACCTTGTGTTGCCATAATCTCTGAAGTCACTTTCATGGTGAATAATCTTTGACTTCCTTACCTTGCAACTTAATTTGTTTTGTGACTTCGACGTGCTTTTCTCTACTGGAAACATGCGTTGAAACCCCATCGACGCAGTGTATTTCACTGGTAACCCGCATTGATGACACAGTCTATCTTCATAGAAACCCACGTCAATCCATGAACGCACTTTGAGAAACACCCCCAAGCAATTTTTCCTGAGAAAACCCCTACACCGGTGCACCCACAGCTTCAAAATGCTTGTCAAACAGAGAATGCCCCCATTCAAAACTATCATCAAGGTTGTTAAGGCCATCCACCATCTGCTCCATGCTCACTCTCATCTCTAAAACAGTGGCCTTGGAATCTCTCCATTTAGCTTGGATATCCTCCATCATCAGACCCATCGTATTTTTGACAACCCAGTAATGATTTATTTTCCCAACTGAACGTGTTAAGGCTAATTTCGAAGCCACAATACTAGCTTCTCAGTCATCAATCAGGCAGTGAACCGACAATGAAATAGAACCTACATAGTCGTCTCTTCCATATTTTCCAGACACCCTGAGTCTTGAAGCTCCCTGTTTGATGCTTCCCCTCCTGGGATTACCACGTTGATGTGTAGCCTTAATTTTAATAGTGGATTTCCTCTCCCTACTATAGACCACCGACGTCTGAGATTGAGACCAAAATAACACAAACCAGATCTTTCACTCCATCGAGGTCCCTTCCTGCACATAAATCATAAAATCCACATGCGAGAGTTGTCTCAACATTCCCTGGGAATGAATGAACTCTATCATGAACACCATCTCGTCTCCAACTCAAAAATATAAATACTTGAATGTCATTAAGCCGCTCATTAAATCCTAGTCCTTCTGCATTAACCCCTTTGTCATCTCGCCCACCCACGTGTCGAGAAACAACCTAACATCTAGTATGTTCCTCACGTGTTGGCACGTGGTAACCACCAGCATCCGGGGAATGATTTGCGTATAGTTATATAGCTTTCCAGTGGGAATATAGTTATATAGATTTCCAGTTGGCATATTGGAATGAATGTTTTACATTAATCATATACATTATTTTCCGAAATCAGTTTTGGTTAATTTGTTATTATCAAAATCATTTTTCTTTCCATAAACAAAGGTCGGAATTGAAATTGATATAAAGCTCATTGTTCATTGTTATAAAAATATCACTATTTGGAAAAAGTTGTTTTCCCACCATGAAATTTTTTCCACCATGAATCTTTTCTCACACGCTAAAGATGAATTAATTTAATAATGATGATTTTAATTTTAATATAAAAATGTCAAGAAAATAAATATTATTTTGAAAAAAATTAACAAAATTAAATTATTGAAGGGCTTTTTTTTTAAATTAACAAAATTAAATTATTAAAAGACAATTTTTTTTGGAAAACTAAAGCCTAAAATTTTAAACAAAACTTTTCATGATGGATAATATAAAAATCCAAAAGTCAAAAAATAATAATCTAACGGTTAAAATGAAAACCAAATTCCAACATTGGTTTGACCTCATCACATAGGCAAAGAGTTTCTCTTTGGAGCGCACTTTGAAGACTATACGCTATGACTTTGATCTTTGTCTCTTACTTTATGATAGGGATAATTTTAAGGACCCATACGTATTTAAAAGTGTATAAACCTTGGCGAATCTGACTAATTCTTAAAATGTCAACTATAAAATATTGGGCGATATTTTTCTAAAATTATTTCAATTTCTAAGGATTTTAAATAGTTTATATAATAGTTTGGCGAATTTTAGAGTGAAAAAGTTCACCCCATCAAAATTGGGCGAAATGGGGCTTCAAAAAATGCAAATTGGCGAATCTTTTTTGGAAAAAAACATGGAAAAATAGCCCATGGGCTAAATTTCGCCCCTAAAATCATCTTTGCTTTATGAAAGGTGTTTATAACATTTATCCACTTTCCACCAAACTTTGTGGACCCTCATAAAGTTTAGCTATTATTTTATGGCTCATCTCTTCAATAGGTTAGGAACTTATAATGTTTATTTAAGAAAATAAAGTGGATTTAACCACTTTAAGGATGTTTAAAGAAAAATATATAGTTTATGAGGGCCAAAAAAGGACCTTTAATGTACTTTCGACATTTGATTTTCATTTTTTATTTGAGTGGTTAGGAGATTTTTTTTACAGGTTAGGAGTTTAATATTATTTTATTGTAAGAGTGAAGTTTAGGTACAATCTATATAATGGTTGGCTCTCTCTCTCTTTTTAACAAGAACGGTTATAAGGATTTGTATTAAAAAGAGTCACCAAAAATTACATAAATATAGTCTCTGGTTTGCCTCTAAGAGGTGCCAGAATTCCAACTTTCCTCGTCTACTTTACTGAAACTTCTTTTAATTCTTAAAAAAATAAAACTAAGATGACTATAAACCTTCACGAATTGTCCCAGACTAAGTATGCAGAAACAATACATTACAAAAATAGGATTTCCGATCCATAAGAAGCTGATAAGTTCTCATATTTAGACGACAATTATCCAAAATTATGTCTAGTCTACCTATAGCAAAAAAGGAAACAAGGTAACCCAGATGTTCAAAAGAAGCTGCAAGCAGAGCTAGCTTTGGCGTTGGTCTGGTGGTTCTGGACTCTCCATAAAGTTCTCAGGGTTGTTGCTGGAGCCTGTATTGTCATGGAAGCAAGGAATGCAACATGATAAATCCTCCCTTAGTTTGTCCATCTTGTCGTCCAATTCCGAGATGTTCCTGTAATTGTCATCCACTTTTGTATCCCCATTTGCAATGGTGCTAGCAGTGAATTTCACCATATCAGAGATGGAAGAGATATGACCATTCATGAGATTGCTATTATTCCTTGTTTCTGTGTTGATGGAGTGCAGAAGAGTGTACATTCTGGACAAGGTCCTTTTTATTTCGAAGTTCTCCGCTCTAACCAAATGCATATGTTCCTCAATTGCATCTGTCGGAGAGCACTGAGTAGACAGGGGGGAAGTAGGGTCCAAGGTTGGTTCACTTAGTGCACACAAATTGAGGGCTGAGAGGTCATCGACCAGAGAACGCAGAGGGCCAAGGAGACTGATGTTTGGATGCTCGTGAGTGGAACGCAGAGGCAGAGGTTTGTTGCAGAGAGAACAGGAAAAGGGATGGTCGAGAGGTGGAGTGGTAGCGCCCAAGGTGGGAGCTAAGGACACAGAAGAATGATTACCCATACCTTGGATGAGATCCGAGTGCTGACTTGCAGAGAACCGACTGAGGAAGGAGATGGTCGAAGCAAGGGAAAGGAGAGAAAGGTGGTGGTAGTGGATTATAGGTTAGGAAGTCGTAGAAAGGGGGAAGAGGCACCCCAAGGGTGGAGAGGGTTAGGGAACCCAACAAAGGAGTGGAATCATATCATTTTGAACCATATAACCAATGCTTAGAAGCACTCTCTTGTTCGCCATTTAATCGGCATGCTGATTGTTTGAGTGGATAATGTGGAGATGTTGATGGAATTGAATTCTCTACTGAGAAACTTGAGGAGATGTTGAAATTTGGTGGACAAAATATTACGTTTCATGGTGATTTTTTGGGCTTCACGGACGATCAATAAAGAGTCCCCAATGGCTATCAAGTCCTTTATTCCAATGTTGATGGCAATTTCCAAACCTTTAATCAAAGCTATCCATTCAACAGCATTGTTGGTTTTATTTCCAATCCCCCAGACGTAATCATTCATTTTGTTTCCCCGGGGGTCAAAGATGACCCATCTTGCACCTGCCAACCCAGATAAGGGTTGGCTCTCTCACTCATTGCTCATGGCTTTATTTTGAGATATCTCTTCATTTTGGATCCTAATTAACATATATTTTCATGGAGTGTTTTGAAGATGAAGGATTTTTCTTTTCTTCAGTTAACTTGATGGTTGAAAATTGAAGTAACATGTATATTTTTGTCAATATAAGATCTTTGCTCATAGTTCATTTTAAGATTGCTCCAATGGAATGATTTTATCATTTTGTGGTTTAGTTTTGTTGTTAGTTTATGGTTTTACTACTTTGTATGGGATACAAATTGGGGGCATAATCTTGAGTACAAGCTAGGGCATAGGTTGAAGGTGTGTATTGTAGTGATCACTCTCCCATGATGAAGATGTGCATGAAGATTCAATAGTTTTGGATAGGAAGGCTTTGTGTTGTGTAGGGATTCTAGTCGAACATATACAAACAAGACTCTTGGGGGATTATCTTAAGACTTTATTTTTTCCTTTGGGATTTGCGTTGGTCTTCATGGTCCTCCCATCACCTATAATACAAAGAAAGACCTCGAATTTTTCTAAGGTTAACTCTTCGAAATCACCTTGTGCCCTTATTGTCATGACCTGGAAATCCTAATCTTAGGGAATCCCCCCTTGAGTTGGAGAAGATCCAACTAGAAGTGCAAAGAGGTGGTTATCAAGGTGACATTGGGTAACACCTCTAGGTTGCAGTTGGGCTAATTGTGTTCTTTGGGATTTAGCTATGCCTTCTAGTTCATGTTGTAACAACCTGTATAAAGTGTATAAATGTCCTCTCTTATCATCCTTTCAACTCTTGTTTGGAATGAGGTGACAAGAAGTATCATGAGAATACCTAAAAGGGGAGAGGTGACCAATGAAATGACGACAATATAGAGGAGCAAAGAAGTCATAGAGAACCAACACAATTGTCTTCCAGAGGGGATGCCTACCAAAGTACGAGAAATATCCTCTATTAGACCACCTTGATTCTCTCAATGAAACTAACCAATATTATGGAAGAAAAAACACATATAATGGACTTCACATGTATTTTTCTTCTTCTTATCAATCAAGATGCAAGTGCCCCTCAATGAGTGGTTCAACTTATAAATGGATAATTTCTTCAAAGAAACAAAAAAAACATATCACAAGTGTTAGGCATTCCAAATCAGCTCATTCGTTTTATATGCATTACACATGCCCAATTTGTTAAGTCTAGTGGAAGCTCAAGGAGGATAAGCTATAAATGCCTTAGAATAAGGTATATTTTTGTGCCAAAATTATCAAAATAAACTAATGATGGCTTGGATTCCAATTTTTTCTCACGTTATACATATGCAAAAAAAAAGATAATTATACCCCTTTATGTTTAAATACAAATCTATCTTTTTTTGCCTCAACGACACCATCCCATTCCTTTAGGAAATGATTCACTAGCATGCACCTTGTTTGGTGATTGTATATATCTAATTCGATCCTCTTTCATTGGGATTCGACAACATTTAAGATTTTTTTCTCTATTTATCCTGTGGAAGATAAATAAAGTATCCAGATCTAAAACTAATACTCTTTCTACAGAGTCAATTTCAACTTTTATTTGTAGATTTAAAACTTTTGATAACAATTATCCAGATTCAAAAATAATACACTACGAACCGATTTATCGACAGATTTTAAAAACTCAGGATAAATAAAAATTTCCAACATAGTGTACTTCTACTTCCTATCACTACTAAGTTTATAAAATAAATTTCCTACAGATTGGAAGAACAAATTCGATATTCAGTTTACTCTTTTTCTTTTAAAACAAATACTCCTAAAGAAAAGTTCTACATACTCGTCCAGTTATACGGCCTTAATCATTCATCCATATATCCAATAAATAAAAAAAGAATTTCATTTAACACTGCATCGGTTTGGCAATCGGAGTATCACTCCAGAAGTGCAACTTAAATTTAAATGTAGTGTTCTAATAAACAATTTTACACAGTACATTGAAAAGAGAATCCCTAATCGATTTGTAAATAGTCAGAAAGTAATTTGCATTGATAATTCATAGATCCATCAGTTTAGAGGTTACTAAAATATTTGACCGCAAATTATGCAATAACTTTAAATAGCAGATTACATGTTCGGACGTTTGATTCTTGTAGTAGTCGAAATTAACTCTATCCTATTTCCATTTGATCTGATCCCGATCTTCATGAATTACTGAAAGCCTCCTCGGTTGACCTCCCTATCTTATCGAGAGTAATCTTCTTCCTCCCGAACCCCCAAACAATTGGGTTTGTAAGAATGATACCATCTTTGACCTTCCGATAGGATCTCCCAACCCCCGGACAAATATCAACCAAACTCCAAGGAATCACACTTAAATGGAAACTTCTATTACGAATCCCATCCAGCACTAGGGAGCAAGAGAGACTCTCTCCTTCTCCTCCCTTTCTTATATAGCATAAGTCTTGCATGACATGTGTCCTCTCATTCAAAATAAACTTTAATTTTAATAATTCATTATTATTCACCCTCATGCAGCAAGTGTCATTATCACACATTGGTGCATCTAATTCATTTATTATCTCATGTTATCTCCTTAGTCTAGAATTCCAATTCCTAGATTAGTGGGTGTAGGTGGAGTTGGTCTCTAGATGAGTGTTATTTTAGTTTTGCTCCATAATTTATTATTTTTAATATTATTTGCAATTTAATCACATGCATATCCATCTTGAAATAATGGGTGTATATCTACCCAAATTACCCATTTTTCTAATATGCTCTTTTATTTAATTTTTCTAAATTTCTAAATGGAACTTTTAATTTATCCATAAATGTTTAAATGCAAAAATGTGAACATTTATTTTCCCGTCGTTGTCTGGGTACCTCTTCTATGGGTCCTTCTGACAACTTCCCTTTTCTTCGCATGGGGAGTATTGTGTAGCGATCGGGAATCATTACTGCGATATTTCGACTACACTTCCATGGAGATTAATGGCGGTTGAGAAATAATATCCTTCTTATTGCACGCCCCTCAAAATCTCGTACACAACCAAATCGTTGTGGCCTCTCCCATATGGAACACGCTTTCCCGGGTGAGTTGAAACAGCTTCCGACTTGTGCGTGGAGTGATATTTCGGGGTCGACATTCCATCACCGTACCCCTAGGTAATTTTCCCATTCTTACAACCCTTATTATTCCCTTGTGATTCATTCGGTAAATCGTTTTACCTACTACTACACACACTCAAAGCGCACAATAGTAGCATTGCACCATAAAAATCATTTCATCATACATCATAATCTTCATTCAATTATATCTAATTCAATATCATGCATTCACATATATGGAATTAAAATCATCAGCCATTACATTCATGTATAACATCATTATAATTTCTCAGTCAGTCGAGCATATTCATCGTGCATTTGTCATTCGAAAATTTTCATTCAAGCATAATATATTGTTTCATGTTTATTTTAATCGGATCACTTCAATGTTGGTGCCCTCAATAGTCTAATCAATCAATGTACTGAGGCGGTTGTTACATACACCCCCTCTTATTAAAACTCTATCTCGAAGTTCAAAACAAAAACGGAAAGTTCTGATGCATTTCAGTTGCATCTTCAGAACTAGGACTATAACTGTCCCACTGAACTTTAACCTTGTCGATCACATGGTGTCTAAGCTATCGTGTTTGATGGTCTAATATGTAGATCGGTTTAGTTGTCACGGCCCCTTTGTCTGATATCTGTAAATTGCTCATGTCAATAATAAGTGAAGAGATAGAAACATAATGCCTAAGTACTGATACATGGAAAACATCATGCATCCTATGTAGAGATGATGGTAGCGCGAGATGGTAGGAAACCGATCCTATCCGTTCTAATACTTCGAAGTGTTCTACAAATCTAGGAGATAGTTTGGTACCTTTCCGAAACCTAATGGTGCTCTTTTGTGGTTTTACTCACAAAAATACTCGGTCCCCAATATTATATTCTCCGTCGAGTCTATGTGCATCAGCATAACTCTTCTATCGATTTTGTGCTTCTTTCAGTCAAGCCCGGATATCTGCCATCTGGTCTTCCATCTCCTAAATCACCTCAGGTCTTAGCAAGGTCCTATCCCCTAGTATATCCCAACTCAAGGGTGTCGTGCATGGTCTCCCGTATAAAAACTCAAATGGTGCCATCTGTATGGAACTCTTATAATTGTTATTATAGGAAAACTCTACTATAGGTAGAAACTCCTCCCAACGATTCTGTTGATCCATTACATACATCCTTAGCATGTCCTCCAATATTTGGTTCACCCTCTCAGTCTGTTTTCTTGTCTCGGGGTGGTATGCAATGCTAAAGTTAAGTTGTGTCCCCATAGATTCCCAGAAGCTTGTCCAAAATATTCCCGTGAATATTGATCCTCGATTAGATATTGTCTTCTTGGGTACCCCATGCAATCGTATTATTTCATCAATGAAAACTCTAGCAATTTCTAGGGGTTGATAAGTATTTTTTATGGAAATAAAATGCGCACTCTTGGGGAGAGTGTTGACCACCAAAAAACTAGTTTCATGCCTCTTGCGGGTCAACGGTAATCCCACAATAAATTCCATGGAGATCAAATCCCATTTCGACTCAGGAATGGTGTGAGGTTGAATCAATCCTGTGGGATGTCTATGCTCTGCTTTCTATAACTGACACTCCATGCACCTGGCGACAAATTTCACTACGTCCTTCATTCCATGCCAGGAAAATAAGGGGTATAAATCCGCATACATCTTTCTCACTCTCATATGTGCTCTATACACTACTCGGTGAGCTTCTACTAGGATCAAGTTCCTAAGCTCATCGATTACTGGAAAATAAATATAGTTGTTGTACCTCAACAATCCTTCATTTTCTAATGAATAATCGTCATACTTGGGAAATTTCATTTGTTCATTCTCTAGCTCAAGCTTCACTTCATTGTACCAGGTGTCTCCCTGTTGTATCCCAAGTATCTTCTCCCTCAAATTGGTCTTCATCAGAATCACTGAAAAGATGCGGGGTCTGCGACTAAGCGCATCCGCTACTTTATTCAGGGTTCCTTTTACATATGAAATATTGAAATAATACTCACTCAACTGCTCGGACCAACTCCTCTATCTGGCATTTAAATCACTCTGGGTAAAGATGTATTGTAACCCATGATGATTCGTCTTAAGTTCAAACTTCCTTCCGACCAGATAATGTCGCCATAAGCATAACGTATGCATTACAACAGTCAATTCCATGTCATGCGTCACATAGTTTTCCTCATGCGGTCTAAGTCTTCAAGAAGTGTAAGAAATCACTATCCATTCTTGCATCAACACACATTTGATCCCTTCTTTCGATGCATCAGTGCATACAGGAAATCCTGCTCCATATCCGTCACTTTTAGGATCGGTGTTGTTGTTAGTAATTCCTTTAATTTCTCAAATGTTCCAGCGCATATTTCTGTCCAAATAGAAGGCCGATCCTTCTTTCGCAACTCAGTAATGGGTTCCATAATCCTCGAGAACCCCTCCAAAAATATTTGGTAGTATCATGCAAGTCCCATGAAACTTCTCACTTCGTGCACATTCGTAGGAGCTGGCCATTTCCAGATGGCCTCTATCTTTGCGGATTCCACGGCTATGTCGTCTCTTGAAATAACATGTCCCAAGTAGTGGATTTCCTTCTGAAAGAAGGAACACTTCAACAGCTTCCCATAGAATTTGTTCTCCCTAACACACTACAATACCAACCTTATATGCTCTTCATGCTCCTCTGGTGTCCTTGAGTATATCAGAATGTCATCAAGGAACACCTGTACAAACTTGCCTAGGTACTGACAGAACACTCCATTCATCAAGTTCATAAACACACTAGGTGCATTGGTCAGCCCAAAAGGTACAACTACAAACTCGTAGTGTCCAAATCGCGTTTTAAAAGTAGTCTTTGGAATATATTCCTCCTTGATCCATAACTGATAGTATCCTGATCGCAAGTCAATATTCGAGAAGATCGTTGCACCTTTCATTTGATCAAACATGTCATCGATCCTGGGTAAAGGGTATTTATTTCTCGCACTAGCTTTGTTCCACTTGCAATAGTCAATGCAGAGATGCCATGATCCATCCTTCTTCTTGAGAAAAATTACTTGCACTCCCCACAGGGAAACACTTGGTCTATCAATCCTAGTTCGAAGAGCTCTTGTAGTTGTATCTGTAGTTCTTTCAATTCCGGTAAAGACATTTTATACGGGGCTCTTGCGATAAGTTCAGTTCTAGCTTTAATTCAATGGTGAAGTCTAGCTCCCTCTGTCATGGTAGTCCGGGTAAAGTTTCCGGGAATACGTCCATGTATTCTGCGAACAAAGGGTGATTGACTATGTCAGATTTGTCCTCATTCTTATTCATTGTGATCATAGCATATAACTAACATCCTTTCCTCAATATTTTCTTCAGTTACAATGTTGAAATCATTCGCGGGGATACTTTTTTCTTCTTCCCCACGAGAGTTTTCATATGACCTTCATCGTCATAGAAATTCAATTCCTTGCTTCGGAAATCTACTATTGCGGCATGGGATTCCAGCCAATCCATTCCCAATATTAAGTTGTAGGTCCCTAGGGCGGTCACATACAAATATGTTCTAGTGCGACATACTCCTAAATCTACCTCCCAATCTTATATCTTCGGCCCTACACTCTAGGTATTTACGGATACCATTTTGACTAAGTCAAAATCGTCTTGAGCACTTGCCATCATCTTACTCCTTTCTAATGCAGAATGAGAAATAAATATTTCAGTGGCACCAGGGTCTATGAGTAAATAAAATGTCATACCATTAATTATACCTGTCATCTCTAGTACAGTAAATTGATGTTCGGCCTGGCGGTTATTAACTGCTGCATGGATGCGATGCGCTCGTCCCAGATCTGTTGTAGTAGTATGAGGTTATCTCTGTCCCTGTATCTGATCATCTTGCTGCTGAGGGAAATCACTTTGGTAGTGTGGGCCTCCACACTTCCAGCATCCCTCCCTAGGTCCCTTCTTCATTCTTCCTTCTTGTATTTTGTTGGTACGAGGTCCAAACTGTGTCGGATTTCCAAATGGTCTTGTATTGTCCTTTTTGAAAGGTGGATTGTATGACATTCTTGCATCCTTATAGGGTTTCTCATGGATATTTACCCTATTATTATTTTGCTTCCCATAGTACATCCTTGGAAGATTTGAAGGTGGTCCACCCCTGTTTCCGCTTGGACAGTTCTGCTTGGATGAGCCCCTGCTCATCAGTTCCTCTTTAGCAATTAAGGCTTTATGTCCTGCATCATGAAAGGTCTGCGGAATAAGGATTTGGACCTTGTCTCGAATATTGTGGTTCATCCCATAAACGTACTTGTTTACTTTTAGATTCTCTGTCGCAATATGAGGCGCGTACCTCAGGAGCTCCATGAACCTAATATCATACTCTTGTACCGTCTTGCCTGCCTGTCAGCGGGAATTGAACTCATTGAGTTGTCTCTCAATGAATTCTTCCGATAGGTAGTGCTTACAGAATATTCCTCAAATAGCTCCAAAGACACTTCGCTGATATCAATTCCCAACTGTGGTCGTAGATTCTTCCACCATAACAGTGCTCCCCCCTTCAGTTGAAGGATAACCATATGTACTTTCATATTTGATATGTACTCCATCAAGGAGAAACACATTGCCATATTCTCCAACCAAGCCTATGTTGCGCTCCCCTCAGTGGAACCCCAAAACTCTAGAAATATTACTTTTCCAATTTTCGGTGCATATTAGCCGGTGGTGGATTTTGAGGTCCATTTCTGGGAAGTAGATTCTGATCCTCTTCACGATCTAACCGGTTCATCAGTGATTCTGACATCCTATGGAAGTTCCTCATCATAGTCATAACCTCGTTGGTGGGTAGGCTAATAGTCTCCTCGGTTCTTGGTGGCGTGGCTAAATGAGTTGATGGGGTTGGTGGACGAGCCACTCGCCCTCTTCATCTCCCAGCCCTACCTCTGCGACCTCTTCGATCCATGATAAAGTCTATTAAGTCATGGGAATATGATTTTAATTAGTTTTCAATTTCAAAAAATTATAAGCAGTTTAAATTTAATCTTTGCAGAAATTTCTTTAGTCGTAACTGGGTTTGACATGGCTCTGATACCAAAATGTAATGCTCATGAACGAAATATCGAAAAAAAAATTAAATGGAAAGAATTGCAAGGATAACCATACCGGATAACCAGGATTGATTCATATGAACGTACAAAATCCACACTTAAGTTTAACCTTCAAATAAACTGTAATTAAAATTCGTCAAATGTTCATATTCGACTTGCAAAACTATTACACATTAAACGGACTCAAATTTTCAACTATTAATCACAAATACAATCTGAACCGATTTATTGGCAGATTTAAAAACTCGGATAAATGACAATATCTAGATTCTAAACTAAAAACACTCTGAACCGATTTATTGATAGATTTAAAAAAACTCGGATAAATAAAAAAAAAATATCCATATCTAAAACTAATACTCTTTCTACAGAGTCGATTTCAAATTTTATTTGCAGATTTAAAATTTCTGATAACAAATATCCAGATTCAAAAATAATACACTATGAACCTATTTATTGACAGATTTAAAAACTCGGTTAAATAAAATATCCAGATTATTTGCAGATTTAAAATTTCTGATAACAATTATCCCGATTCAAAAATAATACACTTTGAACCCATTTATCAACAAATTTTAAAAACTTGGATAAATAAAAATTTCCAGCATAGTGTACTTCTACTTCCGATCACTGTTATGTTTATAAAATAAATTTCCTACAGGTTGGAAGAACAAATTCGATATTCGGTTCACTTTTTTTTCTTTTAAAACAAGTACTCCTAAAGAAAATTTCTACATACTCGTCGATTTATACGGCCTTAATCATTTAACCATATATCGAATAAAAAAAGGAAAATAAATTCATTTAACACTGCAACGGTTCGGCAATCGGAGTATCACTCCAGAAGTGCAACTTAAATTTAAATATATTGTTCTAATCAACAATTTTACAATATATTGAAAAGAGAATCCCTAATCGATTAGTAGACTGTCATAAAGTAATTTGAATTGATAATTCACAGATCCATCAGTTTAGAGGTTACTAAAATCTTTGGTCGCAATTTATGCAATAACTTTAAATAGCAGATTACCTGTCTGGACGTTCGATTCTTGTAGTAGTCGGAATTCTCTTTGTCATATTGTCGTTCGAGCTGATCTCGATCTTCATGAATTACTGAGAGCCTCCTCAGTTGACCTCCTTACCTTATCGGGATTAATATTCTTCCTCTCGAACCCCCAAGCAATTGGGATCGTAAGAACATACCATCTTTGACCTTCCGACGGGTCTCCCAACCCTCGGATCGCTATCAACCAAACGCCAAGGAATCACACTCAAATGGAAAATTCTATTACGAATCCCATCCAACACTAGGGACCAAGAGAGACTCTGTCCTTCTCATCCCTTTCTTAAAATAAAAAGTCTTGCATGACATGTGTCCTCTCATGCAAAATAAAATTTTAATTTAATAATTCATTATTATTCACCCTCATGCAACAAATGTCACTCTCACACATTGGTGCATTTAATTCATGTATTATCTTATGTTATCTCCTTAGTCTATAATTTCAATTCCTAGATCAGTGGGTGTAGGTGGAGTGGGTCTCTAGATGAACGGTTATTTTAGTTTTGCTCCAAAATTTATTATTTTGAATATTATTTGCAATTTAATCTCATGCATATCCAACCTAAAATAATGGGTGTACATCCTACCCAAATTACCCCTTTTTTCTAATATGCTCTTTTATTTGATTTTTCTAAATTTCTAAATGCAACTTTTAATTTATGCATAAATGTTTAAATGCAAAAATGTGAACATTTATTTTCCCGTCGTTGTCTAGGTACCTCTTCTACGAGTCCTTCCGAAAACTTCCCTTTTCTTCGCGTGGGGAGTACTGTGTAGCGATCGGAGAATTGTTACCAATATATTTGGACTATGCTTCCATGGATACTAATGACGGTTGAGGAATAATATCCTTCTTATTGCGTGCCCCTCAACATCGTGTACACGACCAAATCATTGTGGCCTCTCCCGTACAACACACGCTTCCCCGGGTGAGCTGAAACAGCTTCTGACTAGTGCGTGGATTGTTATTTATGGGTCGACAGTCCATCGTCGTACCCCTAGGTATTTTTCCCGTTCTTATGACCCTTATTATTCATTTGTAAGTCAGTCAGTAAATCGTTTTACCTACTACTGCACACACTCAAAGCGCACATTAGTAGCGTTGCACCATAAAAATCATTTCATCATACATCATAATCTTCATTCAATCCTAGAACTAAGTCAATATCATGCATTCACATCTATGGAATTAAAAGCATCAACCATTACATTCATGTATAACATCATCATAATTTCTCAGTGAGTCAAGCATATTCATCGTGCATTTGTCATTCGGCAATTTTCATTCAAGCATAATATATTGTTTCATGTTTATTTTAACCGGGTCACTTCAATGTCGGTGCCCTCAATAGTTTAATCAATCAATGTACTGAGGCGGGTGTTACATAAAATTATCTTCAAAGGGGAAACCCCCTTTTATAATGTATCGGATGCACAAGATGAGATGAGATTATCTTAAAATTAGGTGTTCTTGGTTATATATATAGGAGACAAATACAATGAATTTCCTAGCTAACCATACAATTACAATTAAGTTCGTATCCAACCAATAAAAAATTTACTAATATCATATAATAGAAATGTAATGTCACAATATATAGGGATTAACATGTCGCCCCTTTCAAACAACTATTGAGGTAAAAACAATATTAATAGAATAATAGAATTGTAATGTCACAATATATAGGCTTAACATGCCCCTCCCCTTTAAACAAGTGTTCTCCTCAACACTTGATTAACTATGGATATTTCTGCATGAACTCATCTTCTCATTCCGCCTCTTATATTGGAAAGTTCTTCCACTTGATGAGGTACTCAATCATTTATCAAATTCGCAGTTTCCTTATCTGTGTGTCAAGGATTGATTTTCAGGTTCTAGTAAAATAGTCTAAATTCATATATTCTTCCAATTATCTTTTTTAGGAAAGAAACATGGAAGACTATATGTACATGTGAATATGGAGGTTACTACAATTTGTAAGTCATCCTTCCAATCATATGCAACACCTTAGAGGGACCATAGTACTTGGGTGATAATTTATTGTCCTTCTTTTGTTGCTTGAGGGACATATGTTTGTATGGTTGTAGTGTCAAAAATACCCAACCCCCTACTTCAAATTTTCTTTCACTATGATGTTGATCTTCTAGTTATCGTTTCATCATATTTTGTGATATATCCAAGTTTTCTTTAATTGTTGGAAAACCTCTTGTTGGTGCTCTATGTGATCCTCCACTGCTTGAACCTTAACTTTATATTTCAAGGATGACGTGATGGATGGAGGATGATATCCATAAAGTGCCATAAATGATGACATTTTTTATGAAGTATGGAAGGATGTGGTGTACCACCATTCTACCAAAGGGAAACCACTTTACCCATTGTGTTTTTTTATTGGATGCAAAGCAATGAAATTACCCTTCTAAACTTGTATTCACAATCTCAATTTTCCCATCAAATTGAGGTAAGAGGAGTTGTGAGCCAATTGAGTTCACAAATAAGAGAATATTTCCTTCCAAAAATTACCAAAGAAAATTGGATCTCTACCACTTACAATAATATTGGGAATTTTTTGCATCTTTTGAATTGTTTCCATGAATATCGTAGCTATTGTACTTGCTTTAGAAGGATGAGAAAGAGAGCTTAAATTATCATACTTTATGAGTCAACCCACCACTACCATGATCACATTCTTTCCTTCATACTTTGGTAGAATTGTGGTAAAGTCCATTGAGACCTCTTCCTAACACTGAATTAGTATGTATAATGGTTGTAGAAGACCCGATGTCTTGATTGTCTCTCCCTTATTCTGTTGGTAAACCAAACATTCTTCCACCAAATTTTGGAGACCAGTTTTAAAATATTCATGGAAAAAATCCTTCTTGATCTTGTGGTAAGTTTTCAAGAACCCTAAATATCCTCCTATAAGAGAAGTGTGCAATTCCAAAATGACATGTTTGAGTTGGGAATGCTTATATAAATATACAAAATATTGGTACCATAGTGAATCATTTTTCTATACAAATGTATCTAATGCACTAGGGTCCTATTGTAGTTGTTTAATTATCTTGCATGTCATTTGATCTTGCTTCCAGCCTATATGTGCTTCATCCACCCTATCATATTGCAAAATGGAAATAACACAAAGTAAGCCTTATGTGTCTTCTTCTTTCCTTGAAAGTGCATCTTCCACCACATTTTGCTTTTTTTTTATGTAGATAATTTTGAAGTAATAACCTATCATATTTGCACAAGGAGTTCACTAGTTAAGCAATATTATAGAACATGATTTTATATTGGGGGATTCAATACTCTAAAAAAATGAAACAATATATTTCCTAGTATATAAGGATCAAGGGGTACTCTTAATATATTAAAAACATATAGATATTAGGGGGGTTTAAAATTATGTATCTAGGGGCTTGAATAGGGTATTGGGGGGTTTGAATTAGTACTATATGTTTGAATTTGGTCTAAATATGGTTGTGTGTGAAGTCATATTAATGTTTGAATAAATAATAACTATTGGGTGATTCCATGAAGATGGGTAACTCTTTTTGGCCAAATATGACGATGAAAAACAGAAATTTTACCCATGTATTAAATTGAAGCCCTTGAAACTCATATTTGCCACATGAATTTTGACATGCGGTTGAAAAATGAAATGTAGAGAATTATGTTGGATTTCCAATGATATTTTTTTCGAAATATACCAATGTCATTTATCGTGTCAAATTTCCATTTAATGAAACATGTGTACTTAAAAATTTGGAGCTATTAACAAGTAGTTTGTTTGTGTGCACAATAATTTAATGTTAAAGTAATAATTTTAAAAATGAAATATGTGAACATGATCTAGACAGAGTGCACTAGTGCTTACATATTTTTATTTTTATTTTTCTTGAAAAATTATATTTATTATTATTTTTCGAAACTGACCAATGAATATTTCAGTCGCATTTTGCACACATGTGTGTGTGTGCACGAAATCTTTTGATTGTTTACATAATTTGCAAAACTAAAAATACCCCTTTGAAGAGGACGCGTTTATCTAGTGCTTGTGTATTTTTTCAAATTTTTTGGATGTGTATTTTGAATTTTGTGGATTTATCTTTGAGCTCAATCGAAGTTGTTGACAGGGTTTTTTAGGGCAAATTTTAGTAAAAATTTAAAAACAAAAGACATAAGAAGATAAAAATTCGTAAATTTTATGTATCTGGATAGAGGATTCATTGACAAATACAATGGTATCAATTCCTCCCATTAATGTGCATTTAATGACATGGTTTAACCCTATGGAACGTAGACAAAACTTTCATTCTGCAGTGAAAAGGGCTCTCGGCCTGTTTTTTAGGCCCTCAATCGAGCTATGCTCGATCGAGGTATTTAAAATACCTCGATCGAGGGTTTAATAAGACCTCGATCGAGGATTTTAACAAGACCTCGATCGAGGTATGTTCAAGCCCTCGATCGAAGTATTTGCTCGATCGAGGGCCTTAAACGGGCCTTTTTTTATTTTTTTCAAAAGCTAGATCTAGCTTCTGAAAAGCTAGATCTAGCTCTTGTTTCAACCATCGATCGAGGTTTTGATAGCTCGATCGAGGTCTTGTTTCAACCCTCGATCGAGGTCTGTTAAATCCCTCAATCGAGGTCTTTTAAAACCCTCGATCGAGGTTTTAATACCTCGATAGAGAGCTTTAAAAGACCTCGATCGAAGGCCTCCAATACAAATTTTTGGCACTTTGCTCGCCAAAAATCGTGAACCAGCTTCATGGATCAACCCTATTAGAATATTGAGAATTATGCATAAACATACAACAATACATTTATTAACATGTAAATCAATAGCAAGAATCAATTAGTCTACTTTCCTATCTATACAAACTCAAAATAATCAAATAGTAAGAAAGGAAAATAAAAAATATAGTACAAAGATATACATGGTAAAATTCAAAATGGTGAAACATCCACGGGAAGGATTGATCTTCTTTATTCTTCATAAATCTCCGGTCTTACACTTGAGCACCACCCACATATGTTTATCACGGCTTTACAACATTGTTCACAATATCTTTCAATATTTCAACATCATTCCCAAAGGATCTCCTTCACCTCTATTGTATAGCTATAAGTATGGAAGAATTACATCCCATAGTACATGTGGGATAAATGATTTTCCACCTCCTTAATATCTTATGACATCACACTAGACATCATTACATTTCCAAAATTAACATTACACATTCTGACATTCCCCCTTAATGATGACTTCAGAGAAGGGAGACACATGGAGGAATATGGCATTACATTAACATTCCCCATTGATGACAACCTTTCGCATTCACAACAAGCTTCAAAGATGCACAAACTTTGCTTATGTCATGGATTTGGTGAATATATATGTTGCTTGTTGTTCTGTGGGACATTACTACAAACAAATAACATTATATTCAACAATATCTCGAATGTAATGAGTTTCAAGGTCAATGTGTTTGGTCTTGGAGTGATACACTAGATTATAGGCAAGTTGAATTGCACTCTGACTATCACATCTTAACTCAATAGGAAACTTTTGAACCAATCCAAGCTCTATAAGAATATGCCAGATCCACGTTGTTTTTTTAGCTACTTCCTTAGTTGCCTTATAAGTTGCTTCACGAGAAGAAAGAGAAAGAGTTCTCAACTTCTTACTAGATCGTGAAATCAGACCTAAACCAAGCCAAAAGATGTACCCTATGGTAGACCTTCTATTTGAATTATCTCATGCCCAATCAGAATTTATATAACCAAGAAGTGAAATTGTATCCATGCTAGAATAAAATAACACCATAATGTAATGTCCCCTATAAATATCTGAAAATTATGTTTGTTGATTTCCAATGGATTTCATGAGTCTTTTGCATAAACCTGGAGACCGTGCTAACATCAAAGATATATCAAGCATTCTATGAGTCAAATATATCAAACACCTCACAAGATGGCGATAAAGAGTAGCAACAACAAGAGGAGTATCACAATCAACAATTAACTTTGCTCCAAACTTAAATGGCATTGGTGAAGGCTTACAATCACTCATATGAAACCAAGATAGTAAATCTGAATCATACTTAGGATGAGAAAGGAAGATACCATCAGTTATATGACAAATCTAAAGACCCAAAAAATAATGCAATAGGCCTAAATCTGTCATTTCGAATTGATGCTTAAGATTATTTTTCAATTATTGTATAAATGTAAGTTGGCTACCAGTAAGGATTAGATCATCCACATAAAGAACCACAATGAAGACATCACCATCAAAGTACTTAACATATAGATTTCAAACAAATATACACCACTTGAAACCATTCTTCAAGAAATAAGTACCAATTATCACATACCAAGCTCTAGGTGCATGTTTAAGACCATAAAAAGACTTGTTTAATTTGCCTACCAAACTTGAAGTTTCAACCATGATAAAACCAGGTGGTTGCTGCAAATAAATTTCTTCACAAATAACACCATTTAGAAAAAAACACTCTTGACATCCATTTGGTGATTTTTCCATTGATAAGATGCAGCAAGAGAAAGTATGGTTCTTATTATGTTCATCTTAGCAATTGAAGCAAAAGTTTCAGCATAATCTATATCTTCTTGTTGAGAAAAACTCATTTCTACTAAACGGACTTTATATTTTTCAATCTATCCATCTGCAATAAACTTTATTTTATAAATCCATTTACAAACAACTAAATTCTTTCCAGGAGAAATGGGAACAAGAGTCCAAGTCTTGTTCTCCATTAATGACTTATACTCTGTAGTCATTGATTTTTTCCATTCAGGTATGTCTTTAGCTTAAGTATATGTGGAGGGATCATTTATAGCTAATAGTTTAGTCACGAGAGCAAATTCAGATCTAGTTCATCAAGTATCGGAAGGGATACCAATCTCAGAACCTGCAAATTCAAGTGTTATCCAGTCCCAAACTGGAAGAGGAGTAGTAGTGGGAACCACTCTAGTATCTTCGAAAATGTTAGATGGATCACTTGAGGAAGTAGGTGAAATAGGATCTAAATCAGGCACAAAACTAAAGGAAGGGGTTTCAGATATAGGAGTAACAGAATATGAATATAAATTCAACGTAACAAGAGGTTCAATAGAATCAAGTGTAGGAGAGACTTCATTGAAGTGGACATCTCACCGGATGATGACACCTTCAATATATGGATCAAATAACTTGTAATATTTAGAATCCTCACTCTAAACAATGAAAATACATTTGTGAGATTTTGTAATGTCCCTTTTAAGAAATTTTATTAAAATGACCAATTTTTCACTATTTCCCTATTTCGACCTTTGACTAGTTTTGATGTCTAGGTCTCTAAATTGACCCAAATGCTCCCAAATATTCTGTGAGGGTATATGAATGATATTAATACTTGAATATGATGTTAAGGGATTATTTATGACCCTCCAAAGACTTTTTTCAAACTTGTTTAATATTCTGGACAAAGTATGGAATTTAACTAGCAAATTTAGGATCAAATCCCCCCAGGGTAAGTACTGAAAATGGCTCTCCAAATGCATCCAAACCCACTCAAAATTATGAACAGAGGTAGGGGATGTCTAAGGGAAATTATTCAAGTCTCATGTGCACCATTTATTAGTTTTTAAGTATATTCTAATCTTCTCCCAAACAACAGCAAAAATCACTAGTTCGACCCTTGGGGAAATGGCACCAAATCTCTTCCAAATGCAAATAAACTGATTAAGATGACTTCAAATGCTTAAGTGATGAACATGAAACTTGTAATACTCATAAATGGTAGTCCATTCATCATAAATATATTATAGAAACATTCTTTCATTCGAAATCATTAGCATTGCAATGGCATACATCAATATAGTGGGGAAATGGGCATTGTTTGCTCATTAATCATCATTTTTACATACAACCACTTGGTATTTCGACCTGAGACTTTATGAATATGAATAAAAGAGTATATTAATATTATTACAATCATAAATGGATCATTAGAAGCTCTCCCAAAGAGTACAATAGCTCACCCAAAGCGCAATCCCTCCATGAGCATGAATATGCAATAAAAATTGGAAATGGTTGAGAGAAAGTGTTGCACTGGAAGAAAACATGGGTTTCCCTGAAGATTAAACCTGCAAATAAAAAATCCATTAAATCTCCATGAAAGACCTGAATGGCCTCTCCAAACACCAACTTGGATGGGAATCTTTCACCTTCGAAATTGGCTAAGGCAAGAAACTAGTCATCCACTAGCTCTCTCTCTACACAAATGTAAATTTATCAAATGATAAAAAGACCTTCTCATGCTTGATTAATGTATTTTATAAAAATACTTAGCCTTCTAAGGTTACCAATCCATCCACAAACTCAAGCCAATTCGAATTAGGGTGTGTGCTCAAGATTTTCCATGTGTCCTCCCTTCCCTAGCCTTCCATCTTCCCCCAATTCGAGTAGGGACCCATTGAGCTTCCCCTACTCACATGAGCATCTTCTTGGATGCTATATTTAGGCATGACATGTCATAATGGTAAAATGTCAGCCTTCATGTCTACAATATGTCATAAATGTCATAGAATCTTCATCATTGGTGTCATAGATGTCTTAGATGTTACGGAATCTAGCCCAAGTGTCCAAGAAGCTCCCATTTGACTCTTCCTCTCCCATATAAGTTACATTTCCTTCCAAATTTGACCTATTATGCATATGTCCAATTGTATTATCCTTCTAACTCATCCAAGAACATTAGGCTTCCCATGGATTTGAAATTGCAAGAGGAGGATGCCACGTGGCACAGAAATTCTAGCTTGTGTGGGCCCCACAATCTCCATGTGTCTCCATGCTCCATTGCCACTTCAATTTTCTCTTGTATTTATTTAATTATATCCATTATTATATATTTATTCCATTCTAATGTTTGAACATCATTTATTAGCTCCTTTATTAAAATTCCAAATGTATCCATCCAACCTAGGGAACTAGTAGGATTGATGGAATTGTCCTGCTATGCAATTATTTGAATGGGGATATTACAGTCCTCCCCGCCCAAGATTGCTTGTCCTCAATCATTTTCAGATTTGGATGCTGCAAAATATTCTCCTCTTCCCATGTGTAATATTCACTTGGTATATCCTTCCATTGTACTAAGTATTCTTTGATAGTTCTACTTCTCAATCTCCTTTCCCTTGTCTTCAAAATATTTTCCGGAACAAGTGTGAGATGACCTTCATCATCCAAAGGAGGAAGTATTTCTGAAGTGAGAATTTTTTGACCAAGATATTTCTTGAGACAAGAAACATGAAATAAATTATGGATTTTACTCCCTTCCGGAAGTTCTAATTGATATGCTACTTCTCCAACCTTCCGAACTACCTTGTATGGCCCATAGTACCTTGGTTTGAGATTTTCTGCTCCATTAATTTTGAGAGATGTTGGTTTATATGAATGCAACCTCAAATATACTAAATCATTAACCTAAAAGGTCCTTTCTTCTTTATGTCTATCAGCATATTGTTTTTGTTGATGTTGAGCAACCTGCAAATTGTCTTTCAAAAGCTTTAAAATTTCTTGGCTCTCTTCCACCCAATCTTTAGCTTTTGGGGCTCTACTATCACCAAAGATAATTTCAGCAAATGTAAGTGCATCATAACCATATAATTCTTTTAAAGGAGACATCCCTATTGACATATGATAAGTGTTGTTGTAGCAAAACTCACCCAGGTGTAGCCATTTTTCCCATGTTTTTTGTTGTTCTCCCACATAGTTTCTTAGGTACCCTTCCAACCATTGATTCATCCTCTCTGTTTGTCCATCAGTTTGTGGATGATAGATTGTAATTGGAGTCAATTGAGTCCCCACAAATCTAAAAAGTTCTTACCAAAAAGCACCCATGAATCTGCTATCTCTATCAGTTACAATGCTCTTGGGGAGCCCATGCAATCTGAAGATTTCTTTGAAAAAAAACATCAACCACTTGTGAAGCACTAAACGATGATGTAACCGCAAAGAAATGAGCAATTTTTTTCAACCTATCCACTACCACATATATGCAATCCTTACCCAAATATTTGGGCAAACCAGTGATGAAGTCCATTGAGATACTGTCCCATTTTTGCTCTGGAATAGGTAATGGTTGCAATAAGCCAGCTGGGCATGTAAGTTCTGATTTGTTTCGCTAACATACCGTACATTCATTCACATATTTCTAAACATCTTCCTTCATCCCCTTCCAAAAGAATATTTTCCTTAATTTCCTATATGTTTTGAAGATCCCCGGATGGCCAACTAGTGGGGAATCATGTGCTGCTTGCAAAATTTTGTACTTGAGTTTTGAATCTTGAACCAAATAAATTATGCCCTTATAATATATCAGCCCATTCAAAATCCTGTAGTTATCATCCCCTTTGATTCCATCTAACACATCACAAGCAAATTTTTCTTTGGCATATTCAACTAGTAGTATGTTTTTCCAATCCTTGGCAATGTCCATGAGAGAAAAAGAAGGTCTTCGAGATAATGCATCTGCCACAATGTTATTCTTTCCTTTAACATATTCAATATCAAAATCATAAGCTTGAATCTTGCTTACCCACTTTTGTTGCCTTTCATTTAGATCCTTTTGGGTGAGGAAGTGCCTTAGACTATTGTGGTCAGTTTTCACCACAAACTTGCTTCCTACCAAGTATTGTCAAAACTTGGCCAATGCATGCATGATAACCAACATTTCTTTGTCATAGATGGATTAAATCTTTTCATGCAGCTGCACCTTTCTGCTCTCAAATTCTATAGGGTGTTGGCCTTGCTTTAGGACATCCCCTTAAATTCCTCCACCTGAAGCATCACATTCAGCAACAAAAGGCTTAGAAAAATAAGATAATGCAAGTATGGGACAAATAATCATTACCTCTTTCATTTTTTGGAAGGCCTTTTCAACCTCTTCATCCCACTTGAAAGCATCCTTCTTAGCCAAATCAGTGAGTGGAGAAGTCAACTTGGAGAACCCTTTCACAAACTTTCTATAATAGGTGCATATCCCAATGAAGCCCCTTAATTCTATGATGTTTTTTGGTGATGGACATTCTAAGATATCCCTAATTTTTTCCATGTGTACTTTCACTCCTTCTTTCCCAATAATGTGCCCAAGATACAGTAGTTCCGTCATCCCAAATTCACATTTAGACATCTTAGCAAACAAGGACTGTTCTTGCAAAGTTTTCAACACAATTTCTAGATGTTGCAAATGCTCTTCCCAAGTTTTACTATAAATGAGAATATCATCAAAGAAGACCAAAACAAACCTTCTAAGCTGCTTGCAAAAGATCCTATCCATGCATGCTTGAAATGTTTTTGGAGCATTAGTTAATCTAAAAGGCATAACAAGAAATTCATAGTGGCCATAATGACATCTAAAAGCAGTCTTTTGCACATCTTCTTCTTTCATTCTAATTTGATGATAACTTGATCTAAAGTCAATTTTGGAAAAAATATTTGGCCCCAAATAGCTCATCAATCCTAGGAATAGGATACACATTCTTGATTGTCTTCTTGTTCAAGGCTCTAAAGGCTATGCACATCCTCAAGGCATGTTTTTTCTTTACCAACATTACTGAGGAAGCATAAGGGATAGATCTTGGTCTAATGAGTCCCAACTATAGGAGTTCTTGGATGGCCTTTTCAATTTCATCTCTGAATTTTTTTGGATGCTTATAGGGTGTTATTTGAATGGGTCAAGTACCCTCCTCTAAAACAATGTTGTGCTCAAACCCCCTATCTGGTGGTCTACCATGCGGAAGATCTCTGAAAACTTTTTCATACTTTTGCAAGAGTCTCTCTATCTCCTTTGGGTGTTCAACAACCTTTATGTTTGGATTAGGAGATGTGATATGACATTCATCAGCCCATTCTATGTCCCCATGCCTCAAAATATATCTCACACTATTTCAAGTCACTACTTGATTTGGGTAAGTGTGCTTCCCTCTCACAACCCTTAGTACTCCTTTCGAATCTTGAAATTTCATTTCAGTAATTTTATCATTTACTGTATGCTCCCCTGTAGAGTACATCCATTGCACTCCAAAAACCACATTATTATCAACAACATCAACCACATAAAAACTATCAACAAAATTATAGTTACCTACAGTGACTTGCAGCTTTGGAACCCATGTTTTGCACTGCATTGTGTTGTGACCGGGAATGACAACTGTGAAGCCATCGAATGGTTCAATAGGTATCTTCCTTTTCTCCACCATTTCTACATCAATTAAGTTATGTGTGGCTCCTCCATCTACCAAAACTTAATCTCTTTGTCCTAGTACCACACCCTTGTATCGAATAGTGTGATAACGAGGCACTGTTGAAAGAACTGTCATTCTTGCTTTGTCCGGTGAAGGCTGATTTTCTTCTTGTATTTCTTCTTCAATTGTTGTCTCATATTCCTCCTCTTGATCTTAAGTATGTCCTTCTTCATCATACCCCCTTCATACTCATCATTATCAGAAAATAATTCTATGTATTGAGTTTTTCCCTTAGTACATTTATGCCCCGGTGTCCATGGTTGAAAGCATGTGAAGCACAATTTTTTTCTTCGAAGTTGATCCCTTTTTAGTCCTTCTTTATTATTCCTTTCAAATGAATCTCTTTGCCAAGGCTTCTTATCAAATTCATCTCTTTGCCAAGGTTTCTTTTCAAATTTGAAGTTAGGCTTGGGAGGAAATCTTGTTCTAGGAAGTACATTTTGGAGGTCTCTAGTTAAGTTCATTGCATCTCTTAATGTAGTGGGATTGTGGGATTTGACCAAGCCTCTTAAGGGTTCAGAAAAAACTTCAGTGAACAGCAATACTAACCTTCCCATAGATAAATCAACCACCTTGACTGATAATTTTTGAAAGTCCATCATGTAATTAACAGGGGTTCCCACTTGCTTCAATTGCGCTAGTTCTTTGAAAGGCAATTTTGGATCTTTTTTCTCAAATCTCTCTAGTACCCTATCAACAAATTATCCATATGTATTAACCTAATCATGACCCAAAGTTTTCAGTCCATGAAACCACCATTCATTGGCATCTTCCTCCAAGTGCAAAATGGCCATTTTTAAAGCATTTTCTTCCACCATTGGATTCAGCTAAAAATACACACGTAGTTTTTGCACCCAAGTGTTAGCAAAATTTTGAGAAGAACCATCAAAAGTGGGGAGTGACATTTTACCAATAGCACCATTTAATTCTTTGTTCTGGAGTAGAGCTCTATTGTCCTCCCTCTTTTTGAGTTTGTTTGCAACAATAAAGTATTGTTCAAATGGTAGACTTTTCTTACAATCTTCATCCAATTTCTCCCAATCTTTTGCCAATGTATGAAGTTCAGTTTGAGTGTTAGGATATTCTTTGGGTATAATAAATTTAGGTGCAGTAGGCCTTGGTGTGCTTTTAAATTCATCGGGTATATTATGGGGTCTTGTGCTTAAGAAAATATGCTCACCCATTGTCTTATTTTCTTCTGAATGTGAACTACTGATGCCTCCCATGACTCTTTTGCCTAATAGTTGACTAGTCATTAATTCAAATCCGTTCAACATATTTTGTTCATGTATTCAAAGAAATGTTTTAGGGATGACATAAATTCCTTCTTATATTCTGAGTTTCCCTTTTCATACCTAGTCATAATTTCTTCAAAAATTTGCTCTTCTTCTCCTACTACTTCCTCTTCAACAAAAACATCTTGAACTTCAGGTTCTAAGGGTGATGACTTATTAATTTGGATCCTTGTTAATACCATCAGGTTCCAATACCATGATATGATACCACTTGTAATTTTCCTTTTAATAAATTTTATTAAAATGACCAATTTTTCACTTTTTTCCCTATTTCGACCTTTGACTAGTTTTGATGTCTAGGTCTCTAAATTGACCCAAATGCTCCCAAATCTTCTGTGAGGGTATATGACTGATATTAATACTTGAATATTATGTTCAGGGGTGATTTATGACCCTCCAAAGGCTTCTGCAAACTTGTTTAAGATTCTAGACAAAGTATGGAATTTAACTAGCAATTTGAGGATCAAATCCCCCCAGGGTAAGTACTAAAAATGGCTCTCCAAACGCCTCCAAACCCACTCAAAATTATGAAAATAGGTAGGGGATGTCTAAGGGACATTATTTAGGTCTCATGTGCCCCATTTATCAGTTGTTAAGTCTATTCTAATATTCTCCCAAACAACATCAAAAATCACTAGTTCGACCCTTGGGGAAATGGCACCAAATCTCTTCCAAATGCAAATAAACTGAGTAAGATGACTTCAAATGTTTAAGTGATGAAAATGAAACTTTTAATAATCATAAATGGAATTCCATTCATCATAAATATATCAGAGAAACATTATTTCATTCGAAATAATCAGCATTACAATGGCATACATCAATATAGTGGGGAAATGGTCATTGTTTGCTCATTAATCATCATTTTTACATACAACCACTTGGTATTTCGACCTGATACTTTATTAAGATGAATAATATAGTATATTAATATTATTACAATCATAAATGGATCATTATAATCTCTCCCAAAGAGTACAATAGCTCACCCAAAGCGTAATCCCTCCGTGAGCATGAATATGCAATAAAAAGTGGAAATGGTTGAGAGAAAGTGCTGCACTAGAAGAAACCAAGAGTTTCCATGTAGATTAAAATTGAAAATAAAAACTCTATTAAAGATCCATGAAATACCTAAATGTCCTCTCCAAACACCAACTTGTATTGGAATCTTTCACCCTCGAAATTAGCTAAGGCAAGAAACTAGTCATCCACTAGCTCTCTCTCTACACAAATGCAAATTTATCAAATCATCAAAATACATTCTCATGCTTGATTCGTGTATTTTATAAACATCCTTAGCTTTATAAGGTTACCAATCCATCCACAAACTCAAGCCAATTCTAATTAGGGTGTGTGCTCAAGATTTGTCATGTGTCCTCCCTTCCCTAGCCTTCCATCTTCCCCCAATTCGAGTAGGGACCAATTGAGCTTCCCCAACTCACATGAATGCCTTATTGGATGATATATTTAGGCATGCCATCCTAATGTGCATATTTCATCCTTCAGGTCTGCAATATGTCATAAATGTCATATCATCTTCATCATTGGTGTCATAGATGTCATAGATGTTAGGGAATCTAGCCCAAGTGTCCAAGAAGCCCCCATTTGACTCTTCCTCTCCCATGTAAGTTACATTTACTTCCAAATTTGACCTATGATGCATATGGACAAGTTTATTAGCCTTCTAACTCATCCAAGAACATTATACTTCCCATGGATTCGAAATTGCAAGAGGAGGATGCCATGTGGCATAGAAATTATAGCTTGTGTGAGCCTCACAATCTCCATGTGTCTCCATGCTCCATTTCCACTTCAATTTTCTCTTGTATTTACTTAATTAGATCCATTATTAAATATTTATTCCATTCTAATGTTTGAACATCATTTATTATCTCCCTTATTAAAATTCCAAATGTATCCATCCAACCTAGGGAACTAGTAGGATTGATGGAATTATCCTGCTATGCAATTATTTGAATGGGGACATTACAAATTTGGGTTCTAAATTTTTCCATTTTTCATCAGGAATATGGGCCCAAAATCATTGCCAAATATCTCTTCATTTATTTTAGAGTACTCTTCTAGCTGACCCTTGATCATAGTAATTTATTTAAACTGCTTCTAGTTTATTGCAGCTATATTTCCCAATTCACTTTCTAAGGAGGCAATATCAACCTTATATTCTTGGCACATTTATTCTTTCTCTTCGAGGTTCCTTGTCAAGAATTCACCATTTTTCCTTGCTTCTTCTTCCTAGATTCTTAGATCAGCAATGGTCCTTTCAGCTTCTTCAAGTTTTTCTCGTTCAGATTCTTCCAAGAATTGTTCCATTAAATCAATTTCTACTTGAATTTCCTTAACTATATAAAAAGCACTGACTACTTGGCTTTCCACGTTTACCTGATTAATATATCTTTCAATTTTTTGGTAAGGAAGGAAACTTCGGATTTTAACTTGCTAATCTCATCTTCTCTTCCTTCTAACTAATCTCTTTGTTCATTGATTTCTTCGAAGTGCTTCTTGTTAATTTGTCTTAGGTCATCAATCTCTTTTAGTGCTGCTATAAGTTCAATCTCAAGGTCCACAATACCTTCTTCATCATCATCATCTTGATTTTTTCTTTCGAGGTTGGAGTGGATCTCAACTTCATCATCAATTTTAGTAGGTTCTTTAAATTATAGGTTTGATTCTTCCTTTTTATCATCTTGAGATTCATCTTCATGGTTGCTTGATTCTTGCACTTCATCTTTGATGGAATTTGTTTCCTTCTATGCTACAATAATTTCCTTAACTGAGTACATATTCTTCAATATGTCCTAAAGTTTTTTATTTGAGATGCATTTTCCCATTCTTTCTTTCACTGGGCCTTCTAGTCCATCCTGAATGGCCTCCATTGTCATTGAGATGTTCTTTCTAGTTTCCTTTTGAGCAACAGTTTTCACTTTCTTTGGTGGGGTGTAACCAAATATTATTGAATTCCATACATCAAATCCTACTAACTTCAAATGTACCTTCATTATTATACTCCATGAGACATAATTGGTTCCATCAAACAATGGTGCTCCATTCATAGAAAGAATTACGTGTCCATCCATTTTGTGTTTAAGGATCTCCTTCAAGTTGATTAAACTTGTGTGAAGGAACCACTCTAATACCAATTGTAGAACATATTGAGATACTTAGAGGGGGGGTGAATCAGTATCTCATACAATTATTATTATTGTTCACTTTGTCAAAACTAAGTAGGTAATCATTCATCAACAATTATGAACAAGAGAAGTCATCGACTAGAAATACACCATATATATGTGTAAACTTAATAATAAATTATATATTGATTACACAACTTGTTGGAGGCTCCAACCTCCTTTATTTATGAGCTACAATTGATTGGATGATCCAACACTCCTATTCTCCGACTGCAACTGAAAGGGATCCAACCCTCTAGGTTTCTTCAACTCCAACTGAAAGGATGATCCAACACCCTACTTCTCCAACTCCAATTGGAACGAGGCTACAACCCCCTAGTTGCTTCAGCTTTGACTGAAAGGATGCTCCAACACCCTTCTATATAAGTTATTTAGTGAGATATTAATGGTCCACCTTGACCTCTACCACAAACTCTCTAAATTTTCACTTTAGCACAAGTTAACTTCTTTCCACTTGTCTCTCTTAATCTAACTCTGTGGTACTATGTTTTATACATTCTTCAAACCTACTCTGAATCTCTTTGTTAACCCAATTTCACAAGCACTTAAAGTCACCCCTAATATGAATTAGATCTTCAACATAGTATTCAATTTTGTCTCACATATTATTCAAGGATATCACATAAACTTCAAATATATCTTTGTTCAATAATATCTTCAACTTAACCAAAATTCCTACTTCAAATCAATTTTCCTTCAAATATGCAACAATGTCTCCACAAGGTCTGTAACAATGTCATCAACAGGTCTACAACAAGGATCTTTTCACAGTCTACAACAATATCTTCAATCTTTGTGTTGTGTAATCCCATATAACACAAAATTCTATCACTCTCAACACCTAGAATTGTCCTAGGATTCTATAATCACTTGCAGAAATCCCAGATTGACTTTTCAACCCACGAAATACCTTAAAGCTTCAATGAATTCCTAGGATGGTCACATGCTGCATGGATTTCAAAGTATCTTCAGTGTATCCCTTGATCTCCTGCGTTCTACACAATTTCCAGAATATATAAACACCCTAATCACAACAAAATATACTCGTTTGTGATTCTTATTAGCTAACCCATCTTCTTCATTCCTCTCTTCATCGACCCCTTGCACATCACCCCATTTTAGAGCCCAACGATATCCATCTTTATCCACTTCTTCTAAATCAACGAGTAGTTTGTTGAGCATTCGTTGTCATTGATGTCAACTAAAGATGATGACCATCATGCAATATCAAAGAGGATGTCAATTAATTCAGTATGAGTCACTAATATCAGCACAAGTCAAAGTGGATACAGCATTCCGGCAGAAATATGAAGAATCCACTTTGAGGAAGTCTATTGCGCATGATGAAGAAAGAATGAACATATAAAGCATATGCGCAAGAGGTGAAGGTGAAAGATATGCCACTTTGGAGTAAATCTAAAAGCAAAAATATCTGAAGAAGACAAGAAGCATATATGTGCAAGGTGACAGACATGGATGCCAATCTGGAAAAAAATATATAGTCACTGCATCCATTCTATCTAAAGATGTTTACCACGCCTTGGAGCATATATAAAAGTGAAGATGTGAATCAAGGATGCATTAAGCATGCAAATTTGGAGTATATATAAAAACTGCATTCAAGAAGAAGATGTGTATCAAGGAGACATCATACATGAGCCAGTCTGAATAAGTACATAAGATGATACTTCATATAGATCCAAAAGAATACTTCATGAGAATTGAGTTCAAGAAGGAACACAAGCAATGCACTCTACATCATGTAGTCCTTGTGCATATATTGAGTCCACCAAGATACATGCTCTCATGACAAACAACCAAGGAATTGGTTGGACAATAGTTCAAGTGCTCAAAATTCCAAGAAGATGATTGGGTAAAGGGACAAGCAAGCTAGAAAGTATAGGTGTTGCTTGGTTGATGGTTGGAGTGCGGAGGAATAAAAGAACGACAGATGGTCGAACAATCCTGAAATCCCACAAGCACAGCCAATCAGAAGATTCCTTCAGGTGGTGAAAAGTGCACAAGTTCCTAAATGGGTATGATCGATTGAAGATCACATATGAGCAAGTTCCTTAGTCGACGAATAGCAAGTGCGCAAGTCCCACAAGTAATTATAAGTAAGAGGTCAAAGCCTCACCAAAGAGAAGTTGGAGTGTGCACAGTTTCCGTAAAGTTTAAATATAACAAGAGAACATCACCCAAATGCAATGATGAGCATGGGTCACAATCCCACTAAGCAGAAGTCGGAAAATGTGTAGACTATGAAAATTGGTGATAACACAAGGGCACACTACCCACAAGGGATGGTACAACAAAGATCATGGACATATCAAAGATAAGGTGAAATATTGTGCATATACCATAAGGAAATGGTATATCTAGAGCGCAATGGTACACCACCAAGGTGCAAAGTCCCACTAAGTTGTGGACCTTAAGGGCACATGATACATCAGAGATGACATATCAATAGCGCAGATGATGACACATGGAATATGCACAAACCATGAATTATGGAATAAGGGGTGCCACGATGTACTTGCAAACATACAATCCGTGCAGGACATGTATAAATAGAGATACAAGTTGGAGATTGGAGTAAGTGAAAAAGAGCAAGAAGATTGCAAGTTTTGTGAAATTTCCAAATTTTTTTCGGGGCATCAAGGGGCTCCTGGACATAACAGAATGATCTAGAGAAGATCCGAATGTGCACATGCAGTAGAATAAAGTTTTGATGTTGTACACAAAGATGTCGTAAACCTGTGACAATTGAGAAACCATGGAAAGGAATAAATATTGAAGAATGCGCAAGTTCTGGATATCTTGAAAGATTGTATCACAATCAGCACGTCGATAGTCACAGAATTTTAAGAGACAGAAGCGTAGAGACAAAATAGAATATTATCAGATATTGTGTGGATGTCTAGCTGATGCATATGAATTGAAGTGAAAGTGTGCAAAGTTGAAGACTACATCTGATGCGCAACAACATAACAGTAGCAGAATCAGACAAGTGTATTAAGATGAAGATGATCACAGGACAGTGTAGATTGCAGATCATTTGAACGCACCAATCATTTGATGCACAGGACGTCGCAAATCGTTTGAAGGACTGCAGCACTTAATCATAAAGGACACATCATAAAGTGTGCGGTTATCTCTATTACCAGTGCTTCATTTCATTACAACAAATCATCAATTGAAAGCACAATATCAGTTGATCATTGCAATCACATAAAGAAGAAATTTGAACCATAAGTACAGAGTGCAACATCAAAAGAGAATACAATCCATTAAATAATTCATCAGTAGAAGTGTGATTCTTGAGAAGAAAGAGAAGTCAAGTGATGTATGCAGAGCAGTGACAGAATACATTTTGCATACGAACGTCGCGCATAGCAGAATAATCATCAAAATACTGAAGAAGTGTGCAGAGTTAAAGAACAACAAGGCAACAAGATATATCAGACATCAGGGTGGTCGGACAGGGCAAGAAGACACCAATTTGGATCTTCCTTCAAGTTGGTTCCTGTAAAACAACAAGGATACAAGCACAGCTTCCTTCAGGTCGGTGCTTGTAAAACAAAGCGCTAAGGGATTTGAGCCTCCTTCCAGTTGGTGTTGTTAAACACGGAAATTTGGTGCTTCCTTGAATGTAGTCTTTCTAATTATAGAGAAGAATTATGTGGTTTTATCTCGTTTGGGTTTCCACTTAAAATTTTTGTGTGTTATTTTTTGATTATGTGGTGCATGTACATGTGAATGTTTATTTATTGATGCATAATAGATGATGAATGATTAAGTAAAGTTTAATATGTTAAAGAAGGTAAAATATGCTAATACTGCGCTAATATTGATTCACCCCCCTTCTCAATATTAAATCAATTCCAACAATTGGTATCAGATCAAGTGTCTTCAGTAACAGACTAACATTTGGAAGATAGATCAGTGCGCAGTTATGTGAAAGGAAGGTTATCTAACTGAAACATTGTGGTTATAGGAAAACGGTTGCTTAAACAATATCTCTGTTGCAGAAGCACAAGATATTATCCGTACATAGAGAAAGATGATAGAAGAAGTTAAGAATATAGAAACAAGGAATTTAAACCTCCTAAAAGGGAAGGATGTTGAATCTAAGGAATTGGTAACTACTCTCACCTATCATCTCCAAGAAGTTAGAGAGATCAGTCAGAATGAAAAGCAAAGGAACAAAATCTTGGAAAAAAAGTTGGAAAGATCAATTGCGGAGAATCAGAAGCTTGAAAAGGAGATCACTCTTCTCAAAGAAAAATTGGAAAAGGTCACAGAAGAAAAGGAGGAAAAGGACAGGAAAATTATGTCATTAAGACTTCACCTACAGGAACAATGTCACAATCAAAATCATCTTCGGATAAGCCAACAAGAGGTTATCTCTCTCAAAGAAAGAAACTTGGAATATGAGAAACAGCTTGGTGAACAACGAACTATGTTACAAGAAAAAGAGGAAGAACTGAAAAGGCTACAAGATCAAGCCATTATGACATAAATATTTTCCAAAACCACAGAGGTATAAATGAAATTCTTAGCAAACAGATATCTCCTCACAACAGAACTGGCATAGGCTTCGAAGATAACTATAAACAGAGTGTGAAGGAGACTGTGCAACTAAAAGGAATGAATATGTACACTACGCAAACAAAATAAATGAGTTTGTGCACACATGTTCAGTGTTGGAAATGTACAATGATTGGGCACATTGGAAAATACAGCAACAATGTAATCTGATATAAATTAAACAAAATAGGTCACAAGGAATTGGATTGTAAAAAACCAAGAAAAAATGTGAAACGATGGATAAAGAAGATTGATGGAGCGTCATAATCAAAAATTGAAGGTAGTATCGATGAAGGACAATGAAAGACTCACTATTGCAAAAAGGTGTGGAGGAAGAAGAATGTGAATGAAGATAATTCACCAAACACTCCTCTCAATGAATGGAAGTACCTAGGATACACATATATCTCCATCTCAGCACAAAACTAATTCATCATTAGTCGGACCTATCACAGTGAGACACACATGTGATATAGTAAATTGCGACAATGAAGAGGAACAATAATAAGCTAGTGGAGTAGTGGCAGGAATGACATTTATTGCTTAAACGAAAATAGCATTAATGATAGGAGTGGTTAAATGAATTTGGACGAAAGATAAGGTCAAACTGACACTTTCCACTTTTCAAAAAAAAACCTAACCCTAACAATTTTGCAAAAGACGTAGATTATTAATGAAAGTGATTATAAGTAGAGAAAAGGATTATCATGGATCACTGCATTTATTGAGAACAAGGAGTATTGATTTAACTGTGATTATTGAAGCAACCATTGGAGATCATGGCACCTAGAAGCAAATGCAGAACCAAGAATCCATTCGTAAGGAAGCCGAAAGAAGCAGATGGGACTGAAAAACCTGAACATGATTACATCCCAGTCTGAAAACCTGGTGCACCGAATGTGACCCTACCTGGAAGTAGAGGACACCCAGTTGTAGGAACGAATGAAAACTGAAGGTTTTCTTGTTGAAGGGAACATGCATGGCTCATTGCATAAGTCCACATTTGCAGACTATGATGTCACTGATGAAGAAACATTTCCAGAGTTATCCATGGACAAGTATATGGACAAGAAGGAAAGAAAAAACCCCATAATCCTGATTGCGATGGTACTCAAAGAATGGGCATATGAAATTTCAAAAACCGAGGTACTAAATCTACTTGAAATACCACACTTTGGAAGGTGTTCACAAGTTAAGATGTGCACCAAGATTTTATTATCATAGGTACATGATGGTTTCTTATGGATAAACAAACCTATTCCAATCAATGTCAAGGTCATAGAAGAGATAACAGGATTACCCTCAACAAGAGAGGACATAAGATCTCTAATGAGCAGAAGCCAAGAGAAGATGTTGGGTAAGAAAATGGATGAAAAATATGGAACCTAGCGAGAAAGCAGAGGATTATCAGTATCACAAATCAAATATGAGGTTGTAAGGTTCACCACACAACTGTTGGCATGCAAGTTGTTCTGAAAAATTTGCTAGGATCAAGTTTCGGCAGCAATTATTGCGGCAACAGAAAAAATGTGTTGAGGGCATTCAAGTGAATTGGTCAACTTTCTTGTTAAACGAATTTCTTGGAGACTGTATGGAAGCTCAAGGAAAAAGGTAATCCCTTTCACTATACCTGGTTATTGATTTGTACCACTCTTAATGGTTGGAAATAAATCGAAGGAAGTCAATTCTTTGATAGAAATAGAAAAACATTTCAAGTTGAAAGGTTTGCAAACATGTGGGTTTATGAGGATAAGGAAAGACAAAAGCATAAAAACATCAATTTCTTCTTATATTGCGAAGAAATCAGGTTTCTTATGAAAAGTCTCCTCGGATTCCTCCTCATATTGTTGAAATTTACAAGGGATTCATACACTTCAAGATTGGGATCACACCTATGTACAAGCAAAAAGGGATTCAAGAAAACAATGGTGGCCCACTAAATTCATCTTCTAAGAAGAAGAGGTTGCAAAAATTGTTCAAATTGGAATGTTGAATGGAGGGTCCCTATAACTGAACAAGAAGAAGCTGAGCAAAAAAAATAATCAACTGGAACAGTTGAAGGGACAACCAACCCAGAAGAATTTGTTGAGTCGGTACAGTAGAATGTGGAAACCAAGAAGAGAAATGAGAAGGCTCCTCGAGAAAGAAAACAAAAGTGTCTGAACTTGACTCAGTCCACTCACTGACACGAAAAGACTTTGAGAAAATAAACACAGAGATCAGAAATACAATTAAAGAGGTAATCAACAATGTCAGCACAAAGAATGATATTGAAAAAATTTCCACACAACAAAGATAAACACTAACAAGGATAGATGAGCATACTGGAATATTGAATTAATTGGAAAAGAAAGGTTTGGGAGAACAGAATATAGTTAAGTTAGCTCAAGATAGTCCGAAATATCTTCCCATAAAATCTCAAAGGGAGGTAGAACTGTGTCAAAAGTAAAGATCTCTTCTGTAGCTATGACATCTCCTACTCAAATATTGAATGAGCTAAGTCATGTAGAATTTTTTTTGTAACAATTAACTACAGATGAATTGAATAAACTGCACATGTCTTCTGCACAATAAATCAAAAGAAGACACAAAGAAGATATGGATAGATTAAGTACATGTCAAAATGAGAAGGATGCTTTACAAGAAAACTGCGATCAACTGAAGTCTTAAAGGGAATTAACTGTTCAAAATACAGCAAAATTAGAAAAGGAAACAGAGGAAGCAAGGACACAAGGTAGGTTTCTAAAATACGAACTAGAGAATGCAAAACAGGACACCGGTAGTTTACAGAAGGTAGTAAAAGAAGTATACAACATACTTCCAGGAACTCACAAGAATGAAGACATCTCTTCAAAAAGAAAGGTCATAATGATTAGAGAATCCCTTCGGGAATTACAAGACAAAATTAAGAGTCAATCATCAGAAATATTATCAGAAGTAGGTAAAGAATCATAATGGATAAAAACTACAAAAGAAAGTCTTGGATCTATGACTGAAAGATGCACGGAATTACATGAAGAAAGTATACAAATATGGACGAGTCTGATAGAGGATGAACAATTGAAAGAAGCAAACAAGAAGTTACAAATAGCACAATACCTAGAGCGGAAAATCCTTGCTAGTCTGACCAATCTTCCAACAACGGAATTGACAAGCAAAATGGGAGATTGCAATAAGTTGCAACAAGAAGTAACAAATTGTGTGAATAACAAAGAAATATCATTGAAAGACTTGGACCTTTATAGGAGGATTCTCTCAGCATTACATAATCATGTTCTTTTTTGCAGCATCAAATTAAGAAGTCAATTGATGATTGTTGTGAATCAACGGAGTCAGTTCATCATGAACAGGGAGAAATTGATATTGTAAGAAAAGAAGAAGAGTCAAAAGAAAAGGTAGTATCCCTAACAACAAATTTACAAGAGATTGAATATATAATCCAGGAACATAGAAGCAAGAAAGCATAATGACGGGGGGATTTTTTCCCCAGGAACAGTCAGGATGAGTTCAGGCGCAAAATAAAGGAGAAGAAATCTCAAAGCGTAATGGACCTCTTTTCCATTGATGTCAAAGGGGGGGGAATACATGAATTTGTTGGAGCTGGAAAGAAATGCATACAGGAGGATACAAGCAAAAATGCATGAAGTTGATGCATAAATAAAACAGGAGAAATGTATAGCATGAAGTATCAAGCAGATGTGAAAGAGTGTGAAGTCTTGAGGACTACAGAGTATGAAGATATCAAAGAAGCAGAGCATGAAGCATGAAGCAGATGTGAAAGAGCTTGAAGAATAATACTTGAATACATGTCATGTAGATATGATATGCATAGATATGACAGGAATTTGTATAATTTGCACAGAAATTACAAAAGTACTGATAAAGAACGTAGGAGCCAAAAATACCAAATAGTTCAGGGGGAGCACATACATAGGGGGAGCACTACAACTAGGACACAGATGAAGTACACAACTCAAAGAAAATTAGGCATAGCTTCATAAGGTGTTGACATCAATGCCAAAGGAGGATATTGTTTACCATTGGTTGTAATTAATGTCAACTAAAGATGATGACCATCGTCCAATATCAAAGAGGATCTCAACTGATTCAGTATGAGTCACTAATATCAACACAAGTCAAAGTGGATACAACATTCCAGCAGAAATATGAAGAAGCCACTTTGAGGAATTCTACTACGCATGATAAAAAAAGCCATGAACATCATAAGCATATGTGCAAGGAGTGAAGGTGAAAGATATGAAAATTTGGAGTATATCTAAAAGCACAAATATCTAAAGAAGATAAGAAGCTTATATAATGTGCAAGCTGACAAACATGGATTCCAGTCTGAAAAAAAAAATCTAGTCACTACATCCATTCTATCTGAAGATGTTTACAACGTCTTGGAGCATATCTAAAATTGAATATGTGAATCAAGGATGCATTAAGTATGCAACTTTGGAGTATATCTAAGAAGTGAATTCGGGAAGAAGATGTGTATCAAGGATACATCATACATGAGGTAGTGTGAAGAAGTACATAAGATGATACTTCATACATATCCAAAAGAAAAAGAATACTTCATGAAGATTTAGTTCAAGAAGGAACACAAGAAATGCACTCTACATCATGTAGTTCTTGCACAGATATTGAGTCCACCAAGATACACCATCTCATGATAAACAACCAAGGGATTGGTTGGACAATAGTTCAAGTGCTCAAAATGCCAAGAAGATGATTGGACCAAAGGGACAAGCAAGATATAAATTCTAAGTGTTTCTTGGTTGATGGTTGGAGTGCGTAGGAAGAAAGGAACATCAGATGGTCGGACAATCCTAAAAGCGTGCAAGCACATCCAATCAGAATATTCCTTCAGGTAGTGAAAAGTGAAAAATTTGTTAAATGGGTACAATCAATTGAAGATCACATATGAGAAAGTGCCTCAGTCGATGAACAGCAAGTGTGCAAGTCCAACAAGTAATGATAAGGTAGAGGTCAAAGCCCCACCAAAGAGAAGTTGGAGTGTGTGCAGTTTCCATAAAGTTTCAATACAACAAGAGCGCATCACCCAAATTCAATGATGAGCATGGGTCACCATACCACTAAGAAGAAGTCGGAAAATGCGCAGACTATGCAAATTGGTGATAACACAAGGGTGCATTACCCACAAGGGATGGTACAACAAAGATCATGGACATATCAAAGATAAGGTGAAAGATTGTGCATATACCATAAGGCAATGGTATATCTAGAGTGAAATGGTACACCACCAAGGTGCAAAGTCCCACTAAGTTGTGGACCTTAAGGGCGCTTTATACATTAGAGATGAAAAATCAATAGTGCAGATGATGACATGTGACATATGCATGATCTGTGAAGTATGGAAGAAGGGATGCCATGACTGACTTGAAAACATACAATCTGTGCGGGACATGTATAAATAGAGATGCAATTTGGATATTGGAGTAAGTGAAAAAGAGCAAGAAGATTGCAAGTTTTGTGAAATTTTCAGTTTTTTTTCAGGGCATCAAGGGGCTCGTGGACATAAAAAATGATATAGAGAAGAGCCGAATGCGCACATGTAGCAGAACAAAGTTTTGATGGTGTGCAGAAAAATTTTATAAACCAATGAAAATTGCGCAAACACGGAAAGGAAGAAATACTGAAGAATGTGCAAGTGATGGATATCTTGAAATACTGTATCATAATCAGCACGTCGATAGTCATAGAAGTTGAAGAGACGGAAGTGTAGAGACATAATCGAAGATTATCAAATATTGTGTGAATGTATAGCTGATGCATATGAACTGAAGTGAAAGTGTACAAAGTTGAATACTACATATGATGCGCAACAACAGAACAGTAGAAGAATCAGACAGGTGCATCAAGATGCAAATGATCTAAGACAAGTGAGTTATACTAAATGGAAAAATCATTTGATGCACAGGACGTCGCAAATCATCTGAAGGACTGCAGCACTTAATCAGAATGGACACATCATAAAGTGCGCAGTTATCTCTTTTGCTAGTGCTTCATTTCAGTACATAAAATCATCAATTGAAAGCACAATATCAGTTGATCATTGCAGTCACGTAAAGAATAACATTGAACCATAAGCGCATACTACAACATCAGCAGAGCACACAATCCATCAAGTAAGTAATCAACGGAATTTTGATTTTTGAGAACAAAGACAAGTCAAGTGATGTATGCATAGCAGTGACAGAATACAGTATGCATACGAAGGTCGCGCACAACAGAATCATCATCAGAAGACTTGAAGAAGTGCGCAGATTTAAAGAACAACAAGGAAACAAGATATATCACACATCAGGGAGGTCGGAAAGGGCAAGGAGACAGGGAGTTGGAGCTTCCTTCATGTTGGTGTCTATAAAAAAACAAGGAGATAGGGAGTCGCAGCTTCCTTCAAGTTGGTTCCTGTAAAAAAAAGTGATAGGGGGTCGGTGCCCCCTTCCAGTTGGTGTTGGAGAATACTCAGGGGGTTGGAGCCTCCTTCCAGTTGGTGTTGGTAAACAAAAGAATTTGGTGCATCCTTGAATGTATTCTTTCCAATTATAAAGAAGCATTTTGTGCTTTTCTCTCGTTTAGGTTTCCACGTAAAATTTCGGTGTGTTATGTGTTGATGATGTGGTGCATGTACATGTGAATGTTTATTTACTTATGCATAACATATGATGAATGATTAAGTAAAGTTTAATATGTTAAAGAAGGTAAAATCTCCTAATAACTGCGCTAATATTGATCCACCCACCCTCTCAGTATTAAATCAATTCCAACATAGTTGATCCTTCAAACTTGACTGTTGTTCCTTACTTCATCGCTTCTTTCTCTGATCAAGTCTTCACTCTCAATATAAAATAAATAATCTCTTCAATTCACTTCTCAATTGGCCATATTCCTATGTTTTTCGACCCTATAATTCACACCCTCCTCTATTCATTTAGTCATTCTTAGTTGCACACGCTTTCACACCCAAAATGAGGTTGGTTGTCTTGTATTTATACATCTCAAACTTGTTTCTATGAAGGGTCAACCTATCTCTTTATTTTATCAATTAATGATAAAGTATTGCTTCTAGGGGATATCCAACTTATAATTTATCATCGTGTTGATGCCTCAAAAATCATAGCATCAATCAGCAAGCGATTCTCCCTGGTAAGCAAGCCCAATTAGATCGCTCACCATTTGGTGTGGGGAATCCGTCCGATTAACGGTTCCAACTACCGTGTAAGATTTGAAGATTTGTATTCTTTGTACCGGTTGCGGCCCGATCCACCGTTTATGTATTTTAGTTTAAAGATGATATGCAAGTGCTCTAAGCTAAATTTAGGTAATTAACCAAAATTAATCTAAAACTATATAAGCAAATCTAATCTATCCTTGCAAGGAGCAAACTGTAAATATGAGCAATAAACTGAAAGAAACATCTAAATATTGCACATATAGCTATTTAATCATAAAGATGCATTTCCAGTAGAAGATAAAAGATATCAAAGATAGCTTTGATTTAATTAACACATTCCATTACTCATTTGAGATAAACATCTTTGCACAGAAAATTATGAGAACATTCATCACATAGAAGCAATTCATGACAGCAAGGAAAGATCTCACATTAATGTATAGATGACACAGGAATAATCCAACAAACATTTAACACATCCTTCAAGAAAAAACGCAGTCTCCCAGGCTTTCTTTAGGAAAAAATCGAATTCCTTATACATGCAGCAAATCAGTTCACGTACAAGACAGAAAATGTCCTTTCACCTACCAAAAGTCCTTTCACTATCTTCTATTCATCTATATATATCTTTACAAAATGCTCCCAGAGCTGCCGAGTGTACCCTAATCCTAGGAATCTTTAATTTGTCATTTAGTGCCTATTTTAAAAAAGTGGAATAGATCCTCAAAATTTTTACAAAAGGAAAACGGGAGCAAAACTCCAGCTGTCTTTAAAGTTTAAAATAACAGAGGCACAAATGCTTGAGCTTTTAATCAGAAAATAAGAAATGCCACATCATCCCTCTGCTGTAACCAGTGCTTCCACTTCTGTTGTTCTGCTTGCTTCAGCTATATAATTCACCCAAGAATTGGTTTCTCTTATGATGGCGTTTGTGGGAACAGGGAGCATGAACTTAAGGGATACCTCGTGTTTAGCTAGCTCCTCTTAAAGATAAATTACCTCCACTGCTGAGACTTCGAGGACTTCCTCTAGAAGATGTGCGTGAACAGTTGCTTGCCCTATGCAATGGTGAAGATCTTCTTCTGTCAACACATCCATCTTCTTTATATAATCCAACTCTGCGCTTAGCCTATCTCTCAGCTCAAACAAGCGTTGGGCCTTGTGTGGAAAGTCTTCTATAGTTTGGGGTATCACCATTTGACATCTCTCCTGAGTGGTCCGTATTTTAAGATACAGATCGTTGCATTGTTTAATGGTGATCTGAATCACGGAGTTCAACTTCACACCACAATTCTTGCAGAATTCCAGAAGGCACATATCTACCTTGAACCCTGCATCGAACTTGAGAGCGAGGTTGGTAGGGAATCCCGACTTCCCTGCTCTCCACTCAATGTGTTTCTCGATGTCCTCCTTGATGCGCGCATATTTCTTTCTGAGTCTAGTGGCTTCAGAATTAATTTCCTTGACCCTGGCCACTATTGTCTTCACTTTGTAGACTTCTTCTATGATAAGCTCCTGTGTTTCATGGATCTTCTTTAGTGCCTCACAGGACTGCTTGTGAAAGGGACTCAAATCACCAGCCTTGCTGGCTACAAGCTTCAGTTGTTTCTCCAACAATTATTTACCATCCTCCAACCTTTCAACATTGTCTCTTAAATATTCAATCTGTTGAGTGGTATCGAATTTCTCTGATTATAACTAAAGGTTCCTAGCCCCAAGATCATTCTTTTCTCCCTCTAGGACCATCATTTACACCGCAAAAGCTTCCTTTTCCTCTTCTAGGTGTCAAAACCTTCCTGATAAATCCCTTTTCTTTGACACAAGGGTATCACATTTTGTAACCATCAAATCTCTATAGGCCTGCTCTTTGACTAGGGTGAGATGCAAATGGCGGGCCTTCCTTTTACCCATCTCCACTTCAACCACCAGTTTGCCGACATCGTATGTGCTTGCCTTAGCAGCACCCACGGTGGCTGATGACATAAACTCGGGAACATTCTGAGTGCCTTGCATAACAATGGTTTCATGCCTAGTGACAATGTACTGTTGGAAGGGTCTTTTCACCCTTGTCTCTGTTTCTCTGACAATGGATTTTCTTTTCTTATTATAATCAAACTTGTCCCATTGGGACACAGTGTGGCTCTTCGACAGGGTAAAAGGAACAAGAGGGATCTATCCTATGGGGAGATTTATATCCATGTCTTGCATGCTTTGGGTTTTTGCTTCGGTACCTTCTTTGGATTTATCTTCCTCTTCAGCTTTTCTTCGGGCTTCCTCTTCTTCGGCTTTTCTCTGTCTTTCATCAGCCTCGACTTTCAGCTTCTTTTCAGCTGCTTCTAGCCTAGCAGCTTCCTCCAATTGTATTCTTTCCACCTCTTCTTCTTGGACTCTTCGAGCTTCTACTTCTCACAACTTGTCCTCCTTTTCCTTCTGCACTTCTTCAGCAGCTTCCTTTTGGAGCCTCTCAACTTCCTCTTTAATCCTTTGATCTTCATTGGACAGAGCTTCAGCTGCTTATCTTTCCTTCTGCAGTTCGACTTCTTAGGCATCTTGGGAAGCAGTGGAGCTAGAACTGGCTCCACTATTGAGGTGACGGAAAATTTGGAGCTCGGTCATGTTACTGATCCCTCTATACACCTCCTCGTCTTCATCATAGTAATGAGCATACTCAAAGTGAGCATGGATCTCTCTGCAATGTTCTGCAGCCTTGTTCCGCCTGTCATTCCTTTGGAAGACTATTTCTCTGAAGTGAAAGTCTCTTAACTCCTGAACAAAATCTTCAGCTGATGAAACCTTTGAGAACTTATAGGCTCCAAAATAGAAAGGCAAAGGGAGAAAAGAAGCCTTTTTCAATCGATTCAAAAATCCGCCAATTCCATCAAGAAAAACTTGCCTCACCGCCTCCTTGAGGACTACGAAATCAGTAGCATAACTGGGCAAGAGATATGGTGGCTTGGAGCCTCCATACATTCTTATATAGGTACCCTCTGAAAAATAGAAATCGTCGTAGTTTTCCATTACCTCCATGGCATTCTCAGATAAGCAATTGGGCTCTTCATTAAACATTAGCTCATACAAAGGTATGATGAATTCTTCACAAATGAGCTTGTACTGCCTCTTGTAATTCTAGGCCCAAAGCATCTTATAGGCGGTGTGCACTAGGGTGTTGGCTTGATCCCACATGAAACCCAACTTTGGGAAAGGAAGCCTTGCCAGAATACAATCTATGAGATAAGATCATAGGTAAAATTATGACTTCTTTAGGATCAGCCCTTCTTTCGCGGCGGCTATGGCGGATGATAGACTATCCGAGAGGATGTCTGCCCAATTAAAAACCGTTCCCTTGAATGCCACGTAATGAATTATGGGGACCCATTGAAGCCTATAAACAGTTCCATCATCCCTACCAAAAATTATACTTAGCATAAGGGCAATCATCCGGAAAGGAGCCCTCATATTTTGGACTTCATATTCATCACTCTCTTTTTTTCTTAGTTGCTTTCCTGAGATTAATAATTTTCTAGCCATTTCCAAGTTATCCATCTTGAGCTTCCCTAACCACTCATCATTCAAGTGCTACTGAGGACACAGTAACTTGTAAGCTCCTACGATATAGGTTGGATGAAACAAGGGAAAATCCTCTCCCTTGCTATCGGATAATACTCTCGATTCAGTGTTTGCATGCTCCAGGATCCATCCGATCACTTCCAAACAGGGGAAGAGCTCTAGGCGCGTGGCAGATTTAGATATACCAAAGCTTCTGATGTTTTGGTACAAGTATCCTTCCTCCAAGAGTGCTCCAGGGATATCTTAGTCCCTTATCATGCGGTATATGTATCCCCACTTGGCTTCAGCAGGGACACCCGTGACAGACTTAGTGTCCTCGAATAAAGTCTCGACCCTTGCCTTAACGCCAACTAATTCTGGTTTGGTCATCTTTTCCTTCCTTTTCCACCTTTTGGCATTGTGGCTTAAACCTATTCAACAATGATGCATGAGTAGATATATGATCAAACTAGAATGCATAATTAATCATTGAACTAAAATTATGAAAACAACAAGCACGGTATAAGCAAACTTCGAAGATGGAAAATTTCTATGAAAAGACAACAGCGTGCTCCAAAACAATTAAGATGACGGGCGATGCTAGCTTTACAGATAGGTTGTTGCTGCTTGAAACTCAGGTTAGCAGGCCCGGGACTTTCTTAAGAGGGTGCGCATGAGCAAAGACAGGTGATTATGGCCGGATATTGCCAAGCATGCTAGCTTTGGGTGGGACGGAACTCGGGTTGAGTCAACTATAAGCCCTAATAGGCTTGGGGATGACAATAATAGATAACAACATGACTGTGGCTTTCAGCCTAACGTAAAAGACAAACATTAACCATAACGAATGAGAAGCTTAGAAAAACCACCTACCCGGCAGGGAGCAATGAGATTCGGAGCTACTGATGGTGTTGCAACTTGGTTGAACTGCAGTGGCTCGACGCAGCCTCGAACGGGGTTTCAAATGTTGATGTATATGTAACTTCAGAATGTATTTCATTTATATATTTATTGTACTCCTATAGAGATGTATTATTCCTATATATGGAAGTGTCGTCATTTGTATTGATAAGTGTCACAAGTGGGTTAACTTGTCGATGGGTTATTAGACCACCTTGTAAGGGATCGGACCGATATAATGTAATATGAAGTTATTGTACCTAGCTAGACAAGTCGGCCCCATAAGTTTACTGGGAAAATAGGACAAGTATAAATAGAGATCGGGATATCTCTATTTGGATCACTTCAGAACTTACACTTCCTTCACTCGGAAAGTGGCGCACATGTGAGGAGGAGGATCAACTGTTAAGAGGATTCTATCTCTTGTACTTTGGCTATACTTTGGTTGTGCTATTTCTCTATCTATCTCTGAGGAAGTTGTGAGGTTTTTCACCTTAGGGTTTTCCCCATGGAAACTCTGTGTGTCTATTGTCTCTCATGCTTTTACTTCTTGTGATGATTGACATGCTTGTTATGTTTGATATGCATTGATATACTGTATATGTTATTCTCTCAGTAAAGATCCTAGAGTATTGTGAATTAATACTCAAAATTTAACATGGTATCAGAGCTAACCTGAGAAGAAGACATTGTGCAGTGATGGAAACTAGGGTTTCTTGTTTATTGGGTTTCTCTCCACAGATTTTGGAAAAGAAGTATAGTAGATTGACTCTACTTATCAAGGAGAATCTATCTGTCCAATCAGAATTCAATTCTGAGCATTTTCAGTTTTGGCCCTAAAACTTAGGGTTTCCACAAAAATAGGAATTTTTGAAATATGAAGACATAGCTGGAAGCTCCTTGGAAAAATCAAAGTTTAGAGCTTTGGATTGAGATTTTTGGCTGAGTAAATCTCCGAGGAACTCAAACCCTAATTTAGGGTCCTCCCTAGTGAACCCGGGAATACTAAAAGGCATTTCTGAAGGGTGAAGCTTTACAGATCTCAAATTCTGAATACACCAGGATGATCAGCTCATCAAGGCGCATCTTTCTATCCTTTCAAAAAGTTGAAATTCACATTTTAAATTTTTAGGGTTTTCCCAACAAACCCTAATCCGGGACCAGATCCAGTCTTCAACAAAGCAAGTGGTAAGACCTAAATATTTTCTATTTCCATTTGAAGTACTCTTTAAGATGTCTCACCACACCAAGCTTGAGGATAAGCTTGAAGGGTCTCATAACTTCCAAGCCTGGAAGTATAGGATTGGGTTAATCCTGGAAGAAAATGAATTGGACTCCTACATCAGCTTTGAGGTCCCTATCCCAGAGGATGAAGAGGCTAAGGTTTTGCATAATAAGAACTTGGTCAAGGAAAAGAGAATCATTGATGATTCCATCAAAGACCATCTCATACCACATGTGTCATCTCTAAAGACACCCAAGGAGATGTTTGACTCCCTGACCAAGTTATTTGAAGGGAAGAACATAAATCGGAAGATGACTCTGTGGAATCAATTGAAAGGGGTCAAAATGTTGAATGGAGAGACCATTCAATCTTACTTCTCCAAGGTCTCTCAGATCAAGGAACAACTTGAAGCTATGGATGAAGTAGTGGACAATGGTGAAGTTGTTATGACCACTCTAAATGGCCTACCTAGCTCATGGGACTCTTTTATTCAAGGAATTTGTGCAAGAAAGAAATTGATCTCTTTCAGTTGGCTGTGGGAGGAATGCTCTCAAGAAGAATCTAGGCTTGTGGCTCGAGAAGAAAAGATGGGAAATGAAGATCAAGCTCTCACAGCTCACACCAAGGGAAGCAAGGTTAAGAGGGAGAAGTCACATAACAAGAAACATTCTCACCCTTATCACAAGAAGAAAGATCCATCTCATGTTCGATGTTTCGAATGTAATGAGAAGGGACACTTTGCTTCAAAATGTCCCAAGAACAAAAGGGACAACAACAAAAACAACAACTTCAACAAGAAGAAGAAGGGCAACAAAAGAAGGTACCATGCTCATGCTGCTGAAGATGATGAACCTCCAAAGAAGAAGGCTAGAGCAGAAAGTGATGATGATGATTCATCAAGCGAAGAAGAGTATGTTCTAATCTCTGCTCTCACAGGTACTATTTCTCATGGTTGTAATGATTGGCTTATTGACAGTGGGGCTTCCAAACACATGACTGGGTTTAAAGAATCTTTTGTAAATCTATCTGAACATCAATCACCCCATAAAGTGAAACTTGGGGATGACTATCAATATCCCATCAAAGGAAGTGGTGAAGCCTCCTACAACCTAGATTCTGGAAAGTATTTGAATATGAAAGAAGTGCTTTATGTGCCTGGGCTCAAGAAAAACCTTCTATCCATATCTGCATTGGATGCAAAAGGTATGAGGGTTGCATTTGTGGATGGCCAAGTCCTAATGTGGCCAAAGGGAATGACCATAGATGATGCAGTGGTGATTGGAGAGCAAGAGGGAGGTTTGTATAAATTGAATGGACAACCTAAACATGCCATGGTGCATGATTCCATGGAGCCAAGTGAACTTTGGCATAGAAGATTTGCACATATGCACTACAGAGCATTACCAATTGCAAGTAAAGTTGTAGAAGGTCTTCCTGAAATCAAGACCAAGCATGAAGGTGTTTGCAAAGGATGTGCAAAAGGAAAGAACATAAAGAAGGCATTTTCAAGCAGTGAAAGCAAGGCTAAAAGTATCTTGGAAATCATCCACTCTGATGTATGCAGTCCGATGTCATCCAGTTCTCTGAGTGGGTATGTTTACTATGTCTCTTTCATTTATGACTTCTCCAGGAATACTTAGGTTTACTTCTTGAAGAACAAAGATGAATTATTTGATAAGTTCAAGGAATTGAAAACCTTGATGGAGAACCAAACTGATAAGAAGATCATAAAACATTCAGATCCGACAATGGTGGAGAATTCACCTCAGGTGACTTCAAGAAGCTATGCAGTGATTTAGGGATTAAGAGGGAGTTGATTGCTCCTTACAATCCACAATAGAATGGAGATGCAGAAAGAAAGAACAGAACAATCATGGAAGCAAAAAGGGCAATGCTACATGACCAGGATCTACCTATGCATCTATGGGAAGAATCAGCTAGGACAGTTGTATATGTGCAGAACATAACACCCCACAATATGTTGGACAACAAGACACCAGAAGAGGTCTTCTCAGGTAAGAAACCTGAAGTCATCCATCTCAGAATATTTGGTTGTCCAGTATACACTCATGTCCCAAAGGAAAAGAGGACCAAGCTAGATCCTTCAGGAAAGAAGGGTATATTTGTGGGTTACAGTGAAAGCTCAAAGGCTTACAGAATATACTTTCCAAGGATCAAGAAGATTGATGTCAGCAGGGATGTGACATTTGATGAAAAATCGGCATTCATCAAATCAAGAAAGACACCTACTGAAGATTATGAAGAACCTAAGGAAACTAGATTTCAAGACACTACTATGAGTGAAGAAATTCCAAAAGAAGATCGTGAAATTGAATATCCGCAAGAACCTGTAGATCCACCTCGTGAGAATAAATCTCACAAGAGGAAACCTGCATGGGCTAGAGAGTTCATTCAAGATGCAGAAAGATATGGCATTCCATAAGAAGAACACAGAGCAAAGAAGAGAACTAGATCACATAATAGCTATGTTGCTTTACTCTGCGATATCATGAACAAAGAACCTTCCCGTTATGAAGAAGTAGCAGAAAAGAAAGAATGGAAGGATGCCATGGTCGAGGAATACCAATCAATAATGAAGAATGATGTTTGGGATGTTGTCCCAAGACCTGAAGGGAAGTTTGTTGTGACTTCCAAATGGATCTACAAGATCAAGCATGTTGCAAATGGCAGCATAGAGAAATACAAGGCAAGGTTCATAGCTCGTGGCTTCTCTCAGAAAGAGGGAATAGATTATGAAGAAACTTTTGCTCCTGTAGCCAAATACACTTCCATTAGAACAGTACTTGCTTTGGCTGCAGTGATGAAATGGAAGATAGACCAGATGGATGTCAAGACTGCCTTCTTGAATGGTGTAGTTGAAGAGGAAGTGTATGTGGAGCAACCACTCGGTTTTGAAACACATGACAGGGAGTCATATGTGTGTAGATTGAAGAAAGCCTTGTATGGCTTGAAGCAAGCTCCTAGGACTTGGTATGGTAGGATGGACAGTTTCCTATCTAGTTTGGGATTTACCAAGAGTAAAACGGATTCCAACCTTTACTTCAAGGTTGAGGAAGGAAATCCTGTGATACTTCTCCTATATGTGGATGACCTATTTGTAACAGGAGATGATAGAGTGATTGTCGATACAAAGAGGAAGCTTGCTACCGATTTCGATATGAAGGACTTGGGGATGATGCACTATTTCCTAGGTATGGAGGTGTGGCAGAGTGTAGATGGGATCTTCCTTGGACAAGGGAAGTATACAGTAGATATCCTGAAGAGGTTCGGGATGATGGATTGCAAGGCCATGGATACACCTATGGCATCAAACCTGAAGCTTCTATGTGATGCTTCATCTAAGCCGGTTGATGTCTCTATGTATCGTCAGATGATTGTGTCCTTGATGTACCTGACGAACACGAGACCAGATATTTGCTTTGTGGTGAACACATTGAGCCAGTTCCTGACGAATCCGAGGAGTGTTCACCTGGTTGCTGTAAAGCATATTCTGAGGTACCTGAAGGGTACAGTTGATTATGGGCTCAAGTATGAAGCGAATCAAAAGTTTAACCTGCAAGGTTATGTTGATTCAGATTGGGAAGGCAATGCTGCAGATAGGAAGAACACATCTGGGTGCTACTTTAGTATGGGATCAGGTGCGATCTCTTGGTTTAGTAGGAAGCAGTCCTATGTAGCACTGAGTACAGCCGAAGCAGAGTATGTTGCAGCATGTTCAGCTAGTTGTGAGGCAGTATGGCTTCGGAAGCTACTGTCAGAGTTATTTGATCTCCCGCTGGAGACTACTGGTATCTTTTGTGACAACCAGAGTTCTGTGAAGCTATCTGATAACTCGGTGTTCCACGACAGGTCGAAGCACATTGAGATCAAATATCACTATATCAGGGATATGGTGCAGAGAGGAGCAGTGAAGCTCATGTATATTGCGACGGATGAGCAGATTGCATATGTGTTGACGAAGCCACTAGCCATAGTGAAGTTCGAGTACTTCAGAGAGAGGCTTGGCGTTCTTCAGATCGACGACACTTCGAGGAAGAAGTGATGGACACATTTGCTGAAGCCATTCCAAGCATGTTGGAAGGAGGATCATTCACATGGCTATGGATGTAAGCGTTGGATGATGAGCATCAGGGCGATGCTCTAGTTACTGCTCTGTAATTGTATGCATCATGTTGATGTTGGATATGATTAGTTGGATCATTTATGTATTTGTATGCATCATGTTGATGCTGGATATGATCAATTGGATCATTTATGTATGTATGCATCATGTTGATGTTGGATATGATCAGTTGGATCATGTGTATGTATCTGTATATGTATCAGGTGGATACATTGTATGATCAGGTGGATCATGTGTGTTGATACGTATCAGGTATGATCAGGTGGATCATGTATTTGTATGTGTATCAGGTAGATACATTGTATGATCAGGTAGATCATGTATGATGATATGTATCAGGAAGATACTATGTATGCATCAGGCAGATGCATTGTATGATCAGGATGATCACAGATGACAAGCTTTAGGATGTTGCTCCAGATGATATGCATCAGGTTGATGGTATGATGATGATCAGGTTGATCATGTGATGATGTACATCAGGATGATGTATGGTGAGTATCGGTTTGATACTTTATGGTCATGGATAGGTTGTGCAGGTAGCATAGAAAATACCCTTTAAAAACCGGACAGGTAGAGCAGTGTGCTCGTAACATCCTGGGTTGCTCTATCGAGATCTAGACAGGTAGACTGGTGTGCTCGTAACATCCTGGGATTCTCTGAGTAGGTTTTGCTACAGGTAGCATAGAAAAGACCCTTTAAAAACCGGACAGGTAGAGCAATGTGCTCATAACATCCTGGGTTGCTCTATCGAGATCCAGACAGGTAGAGCGGTCTGCTCGTAACATCCTGGGATGCTCTGAGTAGGTTTTGCTACAGTTTCGCATAGAAAAGATCCTTTAAAATTTGTACAGGTAGAGCAGTGTGCTCATAACATCCTGGGATGCTCTATCGAGATCCAAACAGGTAGAGTGGTTTGCTCGTAACATCCTGGAATGCTCTGAGTAGGTTTTGCGAAAGTTCACATAGAAAAGATCCTTTAAAATCCGGACAGGTAGAGCTGTGTGCTCGTAACAGCCTGGGATGCTCTATCGAGATCCAGACAGGTGGAGCGGTTTGCTCGTAACATCCTGGGATGCTCTGAGTAGGTTTTTTGAAGGTCAACATGTAAAAGAAACTATAGTCTGCGCTAGGTTTTGTTGAAGCACGTAATCAGTCCTAGGATCCACAGTATGGCCATTGATGATGAAGACCTGCAGGTGGTGGGCCTACATCCATCATGAAAAAGGGATGGCTCTGTAGAACTTCCCATGACGAGTAGATTCAGAGATTGATTGAGATAGCAGCAACATTGATGATGATGATGATTCGAGGACGATGCATCGATGATGATGATCCAGAGAAGAAGACTTGTGCTAGATGATCTGTGATGAGAAATACCTTCCTAGTTAAGAGGGAGTGTTGATGTATATGTAAATTCGGAATGTATTTCATTTATATATTTATTGTACTCCTATAGAGATGTATTATTCCTCTATACGAAAGTGTCATCATTTGTATTGACAAGTGTCGCAAGTGGGTTAACTTGCCGATGGGTTATTAGACCACCTTGTAAGGGGTCGGCCCGATATAATGTAATATGAATTTATTGTACCTAGCTAGACAAGTCGGCCCCATAAGGTTATTGGGAAAACAGGACAAGTATAAATAGAGATTGGGAGATCTCTATTTGGATCACTTCAAAACTTACAGTTCCGTCACTCAGAAAGTGGCGCACATGTGAGGAGGAGGATCAACTGCTAAGAGGAGTATATCTCTTATACTTTGGTTGTACTTTGGTTGTGCTATTGCTCTATCTATCTCTGAGGAATTTGTGGGGTTTTTCACCTTAAGGTTTTCCCCACGAAAACTCTGTGTGTCTATTGTCTCTCATGCTTTTACTTCTTGTGATGATTGACATGCTTGTTATGTTTGATATGCATTGATATACTGTATATGTTATTCTCTCAGTAAAGATCCTAGAGTATTGTGAATTAATGCTCAAAATTTAACATCAAACACATGACTAACCAATGAGCAATGAAGCTTTTCAAATGACCAAATCCTTCATATAGCAACTTGGAACGTATGAGCAATTAAATGGGTAGGTGAGGCTCTTAAAATGTCGTTATGGTGACTAGACCATAGGTATTTTCGGCACGATTTGGCATTAAAGGATGGCCTTCGAAATAGGACAAACCTGGCGAGTTCACCCGACGGTTACGGCGGGACTAGCTGAGTTCATGCGCCATACGTCGGCGAAGACTAGAGAGTTTGGAGCAAAGGACTGCGGCAGGACTAGCTGAGCTCATGTGAAACGAGACGGTGAAGTTTTGCCTAACTTTATCGGTGCAAAAGGATGAGGTCTGCCGCAAGAAAAACTTGGAAAATACAAGTTTCAAGGTCGCGCTGCGGATGTCTTGGACGATTTCAAGCGACGTTTCAGCCAAACTTGGCAAGTTCATCCGATGTTGTGGCAAGACCGAGCGATTTCGCTCGATACGAAATGACTTCGCGACTCAACAAAAACCTGCCCGCCTAATGCGGCGAAACTTGGTGAGTTCTTCCGAAACGGGAAAGCTCAAAAAACTTAACAAAAAGGGGCGGTCGTTGCGGCTTGACTCGGCGAGTCATTCCGTCGTTTCGGCCTAGAAAACTGAGTTTGACTTAAGCAAAAAATAAAACAAACTCAAAAACTAAGTAAGAAAAAAAAGTTCCTTTTGATGAGGATTGACTTCTAAGCAAACCTTTTAACAAACTAAAGGAGGGGCCCCAATATTTACAAAAAAAATTGGGGGGGATGTTGCAGCAACAACAATTGGCGATTCGTTAGCGAACACAGATCTTTGAAACAAACTCTCCGTTGGGGTAGAAAACTTACAAACTAGCGCCCAATAACTGTTGATTTATATTGGTAACAAAATGTCTTCATAGTTCAGCTTCTGTGAATGCAGTGATCACTCTCATCATCATGGTCATTTTGGGAAAAGGTAACTTAGAATCATACTTCTTTTAAACTCTCTCGGGGCCTGAGTATGGAGTTCATTTTGGAATTCTGCCTCCCAGATGCCAACTAAAAAGACTCCACAGGATTGTAACAATATCTCACATACATATTCGTTTGTTCCTCGTTCCCATGCTATTTGCATCATTTTGGATGTTTCTTGACGGCTTTTTCCTTTTGAGCCTTCCAGAAATGAATTTCTTCAACTTCCATCGTTGATTTAGGTTCTTCAATCCATAACGTCCTTTTGTGTGAGTGAGAAATTTATTTGATTATTATGCTTCACGGACGGAGAAGAACCTTGCTGGTGCTAATTTATTTTGGACAGCTTCCTTAATTGAATTTACTTTGCTTTTCTCTGTCGTGCTTTAATTGAGGCAAGCATTTCTGGAAATCAGACTCTTTAATCATAAGCTCTTTTGGCTTTTATTTGCAACATGGGATCATTTTAAATGCCATACATTATGAGACATGGTTCCTTTCCATGGGTCTATTTTAGTGGACTCCTCGAGACAGGTATTAATGTTAGAGTGAATGGAACCCCAAGATAGTAAGAGATAAATGATGAACCTTAGTTATTAAAACAAGGTTATTCTAACCAACAGAAAAAGGATCTCTTCATTCTCAGAAACTCAACAGTGAAGACAAAGGCACAAAAACATTGCTTTGTAAGCAGGCTTCTACCTTACAGGATTCTGAGTCTTGTTCGGAACTTTATCTCACCTCTACACCAAAACCTGGACTATTATTTATTAAAGAAATAATAGAGAAAAACTCTGAGAAAAAAGTAAGGTGGAAAGAAAAACAAGCCAACTAAAGAAAATAATAGAAAACAAAAACCAAACAAGCAATCAAGAAAGAAACAAGAGTGTTTATTTATGTACAAAAAGCTCGTAGAGGACTAAGTGAAGTATTGCTTCAAAGAGAGACCGTTGAGAGGTAGAGTTACTTCCTCTCATTGTAAGTCTTTCAGTTTGTACGTCATTAGGCCTAGATTTTCATAAATTTGGTAAGGTCCAACCCATAAATGTTGAAACTTTGTATGCATCCCCTTACCTTTGTGTGGATGGTCCTACTTCAAAAATTCTTTTTCCAGATTTCCTTTTATCAAACCACCTTTTGACTATGTCTTAGTGTTGGTGGAAACGGTCTTTGGCTTTCTGCTGGGATTCTTCAAGTTTCAGCAGAGTGTCAATTCTAGATTGCAAAACTTGAATGCTGGAACCTCGGGAAGCTTGGGCCAATTGCAAAGACGGGAGTAAGATGTTGGGAGGGAGAATGGCTTCTCTACCATAGACAAGGGTCTACGGGGAAACCCCTAACGCATTCTTTGGAGTAACTCTATCTTCCCATAAAGCATTTGGGAGAGTAGTATGCCAACTTCTCTGATTTTCAATCACATTTTTCTTAAGGATCCGGATGAGGTTTTTGTTCGAAGATTCATCTAATCCGTTTCCGTGGGTATAGTAATTGGCTGAATAATGTAATTTAATTCCTCTTTCATAAACAAATTCATTTATCCTAAAAGACGAAAAATAAGTTGCATTATCAAAGACTAGGGAAATTGGAACCCCAAACCTAGTTATGATGTTCTCTTTTAAGAACTGATAACTACATCCTCATTGATTTTGCACAATGGAACAACCTCTGTCCATCTTCTAAAATAGTCTGTGGAGATCAAGATATACTAGTGCTGCAGAGAAGAATTCAGCTTTATTTCTCCAATGACATCTATGCCCCACGGTTTGAAGGGTTCTGAGATAATAACTGGCTGCAACGGTCCTACTGCTTTCTGTAATTTCCCAGCACTTCTTTGGCACACATCACAATTCCTAACATAGGCGTGAGCATCCCTGAACAAGGTGGGCCAATAATACCCAGCTCTTAGTATTTTGTGAGTTGTTGTATCTCCGGAATAATGTCCCCTAGAAAGGCCATAATGTAATTCTTTGACTACTTTACTTGCATCTTCCTTCTCCAAACATCTAAGAAAAATGCCATCATAATTTTTTCTGAAAAGTACTCCATCAATGATTTGATAAGCTGCTGATTTCAAACGGAGTGCCCTTCTTTTCTTATAACTCCAGTGTTCTGGCAAGTACACTTGCTACAAATAATGCAGTAAGTCTCTATACCAAGATTCAGGAGCGGTGAAGATAGGGCATACCTCAACCATGTTCAGCTCAGCTTCATTTTCCCAATTTTTCTCTTCATCAGCTGGATGTTCAGTGAGTAATTTACATAGACCTTGACCTTTAATGATGGTGGCTGGTTTAAATTCTAAATCATATTCCTGAAGAGCGGTGACCCAATTTCCTCTTCTTTCTCCCAACTCCTATTGAATGAAAAGGGATCTGACGACCGGGTGAGGAACTACGACTTTAGTTTTGTTCTTAAGAATATATGGCCTGAAGTGCTTTACTGCTTTGAATACGGCGTATGCATGTTTGTCTACAATAGGATAGTTCAGTTTAGCGCCTTGTAGACCAGTGCTCATAAAACAAATTGGGTATTCATCTCCTAATTCTACCTTTTGCGTGAGCACAACACATCTGAAGCAAATGTATTCAATATAAAATCTTTGTCAAAATATGGACTTCTTAGAGAGGGAGCACTAGCTATGGCTGCTTTGATATCCTTAAATGTATACTTTTCCAAGTCTGTCCATTTGAACTGTACGCTCTGCTTTACCATTTGCTGCAAAGGTTTAACGGTCTGGGCGAAATCGGGAACAAACCTTCAAACAAAATTGATAGTGCCCATAAACGACTGCATATATTTTTTGTTGTGGGACATGGGAATTTTGTTGATAACTTGTACTCTCTCTTAATATATCGAAATTCACTTTTCTAAAATGATGTGACCCAAAAGCCCTCAAGAAAGGTGAAAACACTTTTCTTAGGGTTTAAAGAGATACCATACTTTCTGCAGTGATCAAAAAACTACTTCAAATGGAAAACATGGTCTTCTCTCTTCTTAGAGAAAACTGTCACATCATCAAGATAGACTACAACATAATGATCGCCCAATCCTCGAAAGGAAATGTCCATTGCTCATTGGAAAGTAGCTCCCGCATTTATCAAGTCGAACGACATTCTTCGGTATGAAAATGTTCCCCACTTAGTACAGAAAGTAGTCTTAAGACGGTCTTCTTCGGCTACTAATACTTGATTATAGCCAGAGAAACCATCTAGAAGAGAGAAAAGTTCTGATCCTGATACCATCTGTAGAATTTGTTCCATTGAAGGCACGGGATAGTTATCTTTATTAGAGGCTTTGTTCGAATTCCATAAGTATACACATAGTCTTATCTCTCCTGACTTCTTCCTTACGGGAACTAGGTTAGAAACCCATTCTGAGTGTCGGACTTTAAAAATGATCTTAGCATCTAACAATTTCTTCAACTCCTTTTGAATTAAAGGTTCGAGGGTCGGATGCATCCTTCTTAACTGCTACTGAAATGGCTTAACGCCTACCTTCATTGGTATGACATGTTGAATGATGTGAGTATCATACATTTTCAGATATTCATAAGTCCATGCAAAAACATCCTTATATTGCCGAAAAAACTTAATGAACTTATCTCTTTCACCTGGTGAACATCATTTACCAAGATTAACATACTTTGGTTCAACCTCTATGCCCAAATTCACCAATTCATGCTGCATAGAGGAGCTATGAGTTTTAACGTTTGCTGGCTTCTTGAACTTGCTCTCCAAATCAAAAAAAATTCAAGTGATCTCACTCCTTTGGGCATGAAATTTCCTTTGACAATGCCCTTGTTTTGTAGATTAGAATCATGTTTTTCTTCATCTATAACAACTTCCTAGAAAATGTTTTCATTTGTGAGGAAACTAATGATCTGGTTGTCATCATCGAACACCCTGAGATTTGTAATATTATCTGGAACAGATGGCCTGAAAACCAATTTGATAGAACACTTATTATTAGTAGGCACTAACCTAGAAGCAGGAGTGGATAATAAATCAGCTGCAGTGTTCTGTAATCTAGGAATAGATTTTATATTAAAAGCTTCAAAGTGCGAAATTAAATCCCATACCTCAGATTGATAACCTTTTAAATGTGGTGAAAGACAATGAATTGTATCTCTCACATGTCTGACGACTATTTCTGAGTCACCAAAGACTTTCAAGTATTTAATGTTCAAACCGATGGCTTTCTTTAATCCATGGACCAAAGCTTCATATTCAGCAGTATTGTTAGTACATTCGAACTCTAATCTACAAGACAAAAAGTGTTTGTTGTTTTCAGGGTCAATTAAAACACAACCAGCTTCGGATCCTTCCTGAGTTTTGGAACCGTAAAAGTATAGAACCCAAAAAACATTCTCTGATCTAACTAAGTTAGTATCTTTACCATCTAAGTCAGTAACTAATCTAACTATGTTACAGTCAATATCATCAGTCCGAGAAAAATGAAGGAGATCGGACTGTTCATCTGATTCATGGCTAACATTTCTTGATTGATAATTACCCAGCTCGATTTCTAAAAATAATTTCCCAAAACTGAAGATGAGAAAGCTACATCTTCATTCTTTTCTTCTAACTGAGTTACGTTTTGCTTCATGTGCAGTTCTCTCAGTACTTTAATCTAATTTTTCCTATTCTGATATGGTAACCACAAGTGAGACCAGTTTGTTGCGAAATAACCATTTAGTTTTGTAGACCAGTCCCTACTCAAAATTAAGCCATAAGCTTCAAGAATATCAACTACCATTATATCAATAAACTGACACACTCTAGGATCTGCTGACAACCTAATAAGAACATCTTTTATTTCCCCAATAACTTTAACAGCAGTTCTATCTAACTGTATGATCTGAGATAGGAATGGAATTGGTTTCCCATTAATCTTTTTGCAAATTGACAGTGGCATGACATTCGAGGAAGCCCCGGAATCTAGAAAACAATTATGCACATCATGATTGAAAATTTCAAAAGTTAAAATAAAAGGCAATGTTTGGGATTTAGATTTTTCGCCAATACTAGCTTCATTTATTTCAGGATCTTCCTAAGTGCTTGCTAGTGGAGTGCTAGATTGGGGATCAAGAGCTTGTAACAGCTTCTTTCGTTGCTGAGGAAAACTACACATATCAAATATGGAAACATTTGCTTTCGCTTTTTTTATGTCTTCGATTATATCATATCCCATGTCACATTCTTTTGCAACTTTTGGTTGGTTGTCTATTTTGTTTAAAGTAACTTTCGGTTGCTGAGTTACCTCTGCGTTTGGTCCTTTTGCAGGTGTTGGATTGGCCTTAGGTTGTGGCGGGATAATAGTGATGTGCCTTTTAGGTATCTCCTTGGAGACTTTAGGCTTGGGTTTAGTCGAGTTTGGATCAAAGATTGGACACTTACTACAAGTAGTGATATTAACTGCTGAAACTTGAATTTCTTCGGGGTCATCCTCAATCAACTCCGTTAAAGGAACCCAATCCCACAGCACCATAGTGGTGTCTGGAGCGGGTTCTTCTTCCTCCAGGGTCTGTTCTTCCTGAGGAACTTCCTGATCCATGATTTGTGCATCCAACATTTGGTTCATTACTAAACTCATTGAATTTATCCATTGCGGACAGCTTTTTTCAGAATGTGGTTCCTGATGGAAAGCACAAAAATTATCCATTTCCACTTCATTTAAATTCAAAAAAGCAGAGTTGTTTATAGGTGGAAGGGGCTGACCATTTTTTTCTTTTCTCTTGTAGAAAGGTTTAAAAGGCTTCCTAGATGTGCTAGCTTCCTTACCTTTTTCAAGGTCTAAAATTTTATTGGACAACTTTTGCATCATGTTAACCACGTTTTCCATATTTGCCGATGGCTCTTCCTTATTCCTGGTTAGTAACAAGGTTTTTTTAGTAGTTGCTGGCTTTGCTTCTAGATCAAGAGAATGTTTAGCAATGCTATCCGCTTCCTCTTCTACCTTCTTGGCTTCTTCAAAGTTTTCTATCATGGTAGTTTTCTTCATTCTTTTAACGAACATTGCTAAAGGGGGGTCAAGAGCTGTTGTATAATTTTCCACTAAACATTCTTCAATGGGCTTTGTTGCATCACTAAAGTTATTTAACAATGTTGTAAATATTTGATTAAACTCTTGAACTTTCTCTTTCTATTTTACTCTCATGGATAACAATTCTTTCATAAGAGTAGCTACTGTCTTTTGACTTCCATACTTCTTTAAAAAACATTTTTCAAAATCTTCCCAATTTGCTATTGAGCTAGCTTGCAGGCTAAAGTACTAGGAAGATACTTTGGGTTCAAAAGTATAAGGAAAGAGGCGGAAAACTACATCTTTATGTTCTACATTAAGAAGATTCAAAGCTAAATAAAAACTTTTAAGATGATCTTAAGCAGAAACGCCTTTCCCAGGATCGTATTTAGGCAAGACCTTTTCTGGGTTTTCTGGCAAATCGTGGAATGGCCCAACTATATTCAGCGCCCCTCTCGCTCTCCAACCAGGCACAGCCATGGGTCGTGGTGGATAATGTGGTGGTGTATGTGGTGAGGTATGTGGATCTTCTTGATTTGGAGGATTTTTGGGGCTAACTTCGTTAAAAGGTTCAGTGATTTCTCCTAATGATAAATCTAAGAATTCTTCTAAACTCTAAACTAGAACCGAATCTCTTGTGTATTGCGTTCCTCTCCTAGGATCTCTAATTCTGGGCAACAAAGGAACAGTAGTTAATCCTCCAAGGCTCCTAATGTAAGAGCGATTATGTCTTCTAAAACGGTTTACTTCCTCAAAAGGGACAGCGTACAGTGTTTCTTGTTGTTCTGTTTCAGAATTGGGATTTTCTTGATTTCTTGATTCCAGATCTAAATTGTCTAGGATAGTTGTTTCAAGCGGGTCTTCAGTGGGATTTATTCTAACGGAAGGATCTCCTCTGCCATCCATGCACTGGTGGCCCTCCTTCTAGTGCCAAAAACTGTTGATGCCTCGAAAATCGTAGCATCATCGACAAGGGATTATCCTCAGTAAGCAAGCCCAATTAGATCGCTCACTGTTTTGTGTGGGGAATCCATCTGGTTAACGGTTCCGGCTACCGGGTAAGATGTGAAGATTTGTATTCTTTGTACCGGTTGCGGCCCGATCCACCGTTTTTGTATTTTATTCTAAAGATGATATGCAAGTGCTCTAAGCTAAATGCAGGTAATTAAGCAGAATTAATCTAAAACTATATAAGCAAATCTAATCTATCCTTGCAAGGAGCAAACTGTAAATATGAGCAATAAACTGAAAGAAACATCTAAAGATTGCACAAATAGATATTTAATCATAAATATGCATTTCCAGCAGAAGATAAAAGATATCAAAGATAGGTAATTAACACATTCCATTACTCATTTGAGATAAACATCTTTGCACAGAAAATTATGAGAACATTCATCACATAGAAGCAATTCATGACAGCAAGGAAATATCTCACAGTAATGTATAGATGACACAGGAATAATCCAGCAAACATTTAACACATCCTTTAGGAAAAAACGTAGTCTCCCAGGCTTTCTTTAGGCAAAAATTGAATTCCTTATACATGCAGCAAATCAGTTCACGTACAAGATAGAAAATGTCTTTTCACCTGCCAAAATTCCTTTCACTATCTTCTATTCATCTGTATATATCTTTACAAAATGCTCCCAGAGCTGCCAAGTGTACCCTAATCCTAGGAATCTTCAATTTTTCATTTAGCACCTATTTTACAAAAGTGGAATAAATCCTCAAAAGTTTTACAAAAGGAAAATGGGAGCAAAACTCCAGTTGTCTTTAACATTTAAAATAACAGAGGCACAAATGCTCCAGATTTTAATCAAAAAATAAGAAATGCCACATCAGCCCTCTGTTGGTGCCTCTGTTGTAGCTAGTGCTTCCACTTTTGTTGTTCTCCTTGCTTCAGTTATGTAATTCACCCAAGCATTGGTTTCTTTTATGATGTCGTTTGTGGGAACAGGGAGCATGAACTTAAGGGATACCTCATGTTTAGCTATCTCCTCTTCAAGATAAATTAACTCCGTTGCTGATACTTGGAGGACTTCCTCTAGAATATGTGCGTGAACGGTGGCTTGCCCTATGCAATGGTCAAGATCTTCTTCTGTCAACACATCCATCTTCTTTATATAATCCAACTCTGTTCTTAGCCTATCTCTCAGCTCACACGAGCATTGGGCCTTGTCTGGAAAGTCTTCTATAGTTTGGGGCATCACCATTTGACATCTCTCCTGAGTGGTCTGGATTTTAAGATACAGATCGTTGCATTGTTTAATGGTGATTTGAATCACGGAATTCAACTTCGCACCAGAATTATTGCAGAATTCCAGAAGGTGCATATCTTCCTTGAACCCTGCCATGGACTTGAGAGCGAGGTTGGAAGGGAATCCCGACTTCCCTGCTCTCCACTCAATATGTTTCCCAATGTCCTCCTTGATGCGCACATATTTCTTTCTGAGTCTAGTGGCTTTAGAATTAATTTCCTTGACCTTCACCACTATTGTCTTCACTTTGTAGACTTCTTCTATGATGAGCTCCTGTGTTTCGTGGATCTTCTTTAGTGCCTCACAGGACTGCTTGTGAAAGGGACTCAAATCACCAGCCTTGTTGGTTGTGAGCTTCAGCTGCTGCTCCAACAATTCTTTACCATCCTCCAACTTTTCAACATTGTCTCTTAAATCTTCGATCTGCTAAGTGGTATCGAATTTCTCTGATTCTAACTGAAGGGTCCTAGCCTCGAGATCATTCTTTTCTCCCTATAGGACCATCATTTGCACTGGCAAAGCTTCATTTTCAGCTTCTAGGTGTCGAAACCTTCTTGATAACTCCCTTTGCTCTGACACAAGGGTATCACATTTTTTAACCATCAAATCTCTATAGGTCTTCTCTTTGACTAGGGTAAGCTGCAAATGGCGGGCCTTCCTTTTACCCATCTCCACTTCAGCCACCAGCTTGCCGACATTGTCTATGATTGCTTAGCAGCAGCCACGGTGGCAGATCCCATAAACTCGAGAACATTCTGAGTGCCTTGCATAACAGTGGTTTCATGCTTAGGGACAATGTCCGACTGGAAGGGTCTTTTCACCCTTGCCTCTGTTTCTCTGACAATGGATTTTATTTTCTTATTATAAACAAACTTGTCCCATTGGGACACAGTGTGACTCTTCGATGGGGTAAAAGGAACGAGCGGGAGCTCTCCTATGGGGAGGTTTATATCCATGTCTTGCATGCTCGGGATTTTTGCTTCGACATCTTCTTTAGATTTATCTTCCTCTTCAACTTTTCTTCGGGATTCCTCTTCTTTGGCTTTTCTCTGTCTTTCAGCATCCTCAACTTTCAGCTTCCTTTCAGCTGCTTCTATCCTAGCAGCTTCCTCCAATTGGATTCTTTCCACCTCTTCTTCTTGGACTCTTCGAGCTTCCACTTCTCGCAGCTTGTCCTCCTTTTCCTTCTACGCTTCTTTAGCAGCTTCCTTTTGGAGCCTCTCAGCTTCCTCTTTAAGCCGTTGCTCTTCATTGGATAGAGCTTCGGCTGCTTCTCTTTCCTTCCGCAGTTCGGCTTCTTGGGCATCTTGGGCAGCAATGGAGCTAGAACTGGATCCACTATTGAGGTGATGGAAAATTTGGAGCTCGGTCATGTGACTAATCCCTCTATACACCTCCTCTTCTTCATCATAGTAATGAGCATACTCAAAGTGAGCATGGATCTCTCTGTAATGTTCTGTAGCCTTCTTCCGCCTGTCATTCCTTTGGAAGACTATTTCTCCGAAGTGAAAGTCTCTTAACTCCTGAACAAAATATTCAGCTGATGAAACCTTTGAGAACTTATAGTCTCCAACATAGAAAGGCATAGGGGGAAAAGAATCCTTTTTCAATCTATTCAAAAATTCACCAATTCCATCAAGAAAAACTTGCCTCACTGCCTCCTTGAGGACTACGAAATCAGTAGCATATATGGGCAGGAGATATGGTGGCTTGGAGCCTCCATACATTCTTATATAGGTACCCTCCTCTGAAAAATAGAAATCGTCGTAGTTTTCCATGACCTCCATGGAATTCTCAGATAAGCAATTGGGCTCTTCATTAAACATTAGCTCATACAAAGGTATGATGAATTCTTCACAAATGAGCTTGTACTGCCTCTTGTAATTCTGGGCCCAAAGCATCTTATAGGTGGTGTACACTGGGGTGTTGACTTGATCCCACATGCAACCCAACTTTGGGAAAGGAAGCTTTGTCAGAATACAATCTATGAGATAAGATGATATGTAAAATTCTAATTTATTTAGGATCAGCCCTTCTTTCGCGGCGGCTATGGCAGATGATAGACTATTTGAGAGGATGTCTGCCCAATTGAAAATCGTTCCCTTGAATTCCACGTAATGAATTATGGGGACCCATTGAAGCCTATAAACAGTTCCATCAGCCCTGCCAAAAATTCTACTTAGCATAAGGGCAATCATCTGGAAAGGGGCCCTCTGATTTTGGACTCCATATTCATCACTCTCCTTTTTTCTTAGTTGCTTTCCTGAGATTAACAATTTTCTATCCATTCCTAAGTTATCCATCTTGAGCTTCCCTAACCACTTGTCGTTCAGCTGTTGCTGAGGACGCGGTAACTTGTAAGCTCCTGTGATATGGGCTGGATGAAATGAGGCAAAAGCCTCTCCCTTTCTATCGGATAATACTCTCGATTCAGCGTTTGCATGTTCCAAGATCCATCCGATCACTTCCGAACAGGGGAAGAGCTCTGGGTGCGTGGCAGCTTTAGATATACCAGAGCTTCTGATGTTTTGGTACAAGTATCCTTCCTCCAAGAGTGCTCCAGGGATATCTTTGTCCCTTATCATGCAGTATACGTCTCCCCACTTGGCTTCAGGAGGGACGCCCATGACAGACTTAGTGTCCTCGAATAAAATCTCGACCCGTGCCTCAATGCCAACTAATTCTAGTTCAGTCATCTTTGCCTTCCTTTTCCACCTTTTGGCATTGTGGCTTAAACATGTTCAACAATGATGCATGAGTAGATATATGATCAACCTAGAATGCATAATTAATCATTGAACTAAAATTATGAAAACAACAGGCACGGTATAAGCAAACTTCGAAGATGGCAAATTTCTATGAAAAGACAACAACGTGCTCCAAAAAAATTAAGATGACGGGCGATGCTAGCTTTACAGACAGGTTGCTGCTGCTTGAAACTCGGGTTAGCATGCCCGGGACTTTCATAAGAGGATGCACATGAGCTAAGATAGGTGATTATGGTCGGATATTGCCAAGCATGCTGGATTTGGGTGGGCCAGAACTTAGGTTGAGTCAGCTATAAGCCCTAATAGGCTTGGGGATGACAATAATAGATCACAACATGACTTCAGCTTTCAAGATAACGTAAAAGACAAACATTAACCATAACGAATGAGAAGCTTAGTAAAAACACCTACCCAGCAGAGAGCAATGAGATTCGGAGCTGCTGATGGTGTTGCAACTTGGCTGAATTGCAGTGGCTCGACGCGACCTTGAACGGGGTTTCAAACACACGACTAACCAATGATCAATGAAGCTTTTCAAATGCCCAAATCCTTCATATAGCAGCTTGGCACGTATGATCAATTAAACGGGTGGGTGAGGCTCTTAAAACGTCATTATGGCGACTAGACCATAGGTCTTTTCGACACGATTTGGCATTAAAGGATGACCGTCGAAATAGGACAAACCTGGCGAGTTCACCCTACGGTTGTGGCGGGACTGGCTGAGTTCATGCACCATAGGACGGTGAATACTAGCGAGTTTGGAGCGAAGGATTGCGGAAGGACTAGCTGAGCTCATGCGAAACGAGATGGCGAAGTTTTGGCTAACTTTATCGGTGTAAAAGGACGAGGTCCGCCGCAAGAAAAACTTGGAAATGACAAGGTTCGAGGTCGCGCTGCGAATGTATTGGTCGAGTTCAAGCGACGTTGCGGCCAGACTTGGCGAGTTCATCCAAGGTTGTGGCGAGACCGAGCGAGTTCGCTCGATACGAAATGACTTCGCGACTCAACAAAAACCCGCCTGCCTAATGCAGCGAAACTTGGTGAGTTATTCCGAAACGGGAAAGCTCAAAAAAATTAACAAAAAGGGGCGGCCGTTGCGGCTCAACTCGGCGAGTCGTTCCACCGTTTCGGCCGGGAAAATTGAGTTTGACTTAAGCAAAACCTTTTAACAAACTAAAGGAGGGGCCCCAATATTTACAAAAACAATTGGGGGGGATGTTGCGGCAACAACACATCGGAGATCGTAAAACATTGCCTTTGTCACCTAAGTAATTATCACGAGATCGAGTAGGTCCTTGACCATAATTTAGCAATATTATTTTCAATTATTATGCTATTGTGGAATCCATAAGTACTTTTATGTCTTCTTGTTTCTACTTCATCATTGATCAGGCTTGCAGGCATATATTGTCGTCGTGACAATCTCATGACTGAAAGCATGAGATTGGATTCTTTGTCAAGGTTAGTATGCCCAAATCTTCTGGTAGCAAAACACATTCTTCTTGTATGGAGTCGCTATAGGAACCCTAACTTCCAGTAGTCGCTACAGGAACTCCAACTTCTGATATCTCCCTTCATTTTGTTTATATAGACATAGATACAATAACTCCAACTTCTAGTAGCTCAATGATTTACAATGAAACAAGTATCATATAGTTTGTTTATCAAATCTGATCATCTTCAACACAATGTTTGACATCAAAGGCATCATGTTTGACATCAATGACAACTTATCTCTAATAGAACATAATAACCAACTCCGATACCATGTTATAATATTGAAAAATATGCAAAAACATACAACAATATATTTACTAACATGTAAATCAATAGCAGGAATCAACTAGTCTACTTTCATGTGTATACAAGCACCAAATAATCAAATAGTAAGAGAGGAAAAGAAAAAAGATAGTACACAAGATATACATGGTAAAACCCCAAATGGGATACATCCACGGGAAGGCTTGGTCTTCTTTATTCTTTATAAATATTCTCTCTTACACTTGAGCACCACCCAAATATGCTATGGAAGCTTTACAATATTGTTCACAATATCTTTCAATATATCAACATCCTACCCAAATGGTCTCCTTCACCTCTATTGTATAACTAGAGGTATGGAATAATTACATCCCATAATACATGTGGGATAAATTATTTTCCACCTCTTTATATAATGAATGATAATATGATAATATTACTCCATGATGCATAATATATGGAGTTATGAAGAGAATAATGTCTTCTTTTGCTAGATAGGACATCATAATATCTTACGACATCACACTATACATTATTACACTTCCAAAATTAACATTACACATTCCAACATTAATTATGTGTAAAGGTGGTGTGAATCTAATTATGTTTGGAATCGGAGTGGTGTTTGAATAGTTATGATTGTGATTGAATGTGGTGTGTCGTTGATTGGAATGACTATGTATGAAGTTAACCGTGTTCAGAGGGTTGTTCCCCATCTTAAAATATTTTATCTCACTAAGATTTCATTTTTCACCTTACAAGGTTTCTAGAGGTTATAATATTTGCATCATGTCACCATACTAAGGGTAAAAATAAAAAGGGATATTAAAAGTTTAATGGAAAAAATGAAACATGGGATATCTAATTAAAATAGTTTTTTTAATTTCAAAGGTGTATTGGGAGAGGGGATCAAAAAAATGACTTTTAGAGGCATTCCTTAATATCTAATTAAATTAGGAGTATTTTTTAATATCATATGATCGGAGGTACTATGTCATAGGTTCATAGATAGATCCTCCTCATTCATATTTGTAAACCATTTTTGTTTCTCTTTTGAAGATAATCGTTGTTCCAAGTACTTCATGATCTTTTCTTACCTTGAAGTTGTTATAATTTTGACACTTCCAAGATGGTTATGTTAGATATTCAAAGAATTTATATTATTATCACAATAACCATATGCAATAGGATCACTGAAAGATAGACAAGCACAGCATAACAAGAGAACACAAATATTTACCCTGGGAAAACCCTCTCATGGGAAAAACCCAGCAAAACTTCTTCAGTATAGATTCATCCGAAAGTACAATGTCATTCTCGTATAATAACTCGAGAACAAGATACAATAGAAACCCCAAGAAAATATGTCTTCAATGCAGCTATTCTTTCTCCCAAGCGAACTTGTCCTTCTGCCTCTACTCATGCGAACTTGAGTGAGTGAGAATATGATGCACCAAATGAGCTAGGTGCTACTCTATTTATACTAGCCAAAAGCTGGCCTTTTTACTTAATTGGGACGACTTGACTTTCCCTAACTGGGATGACCTGACTGGGGCAATTTTTCCCATTGTTTGGGGCAAACTACCCATTGTTTGGGGCAGTTTACCCACTGGGCTGACTTGTCTATTTTACATGATTTATTTATGTTTTATACATGATCAAATACAATATGAATATTTTTCGAAGAAAGTACAACAATAATACAATAAGAATATCTTCTGAAGTTACATTCTTGAACACTCCTTCTTAACAAGGAAGGTATTCTTCTATCACTACCATACTCATCATCCCGTTGCTGCAACTCTGTACTCTAACCATTGACTTATGACATCTCTCTTGAATCTCTACATCACTAGAAGTTTTGAACCATCCGGTGGGTCCATACCAAGAGTGTACATTACGTCACACACAACAACCACCTGCATTACCTCACCCTACATATTTGAATGAGCAATCCATCCTATGGGTCCACCCCAGGAACGTACATTACATTGCACACAACGACCACCTGCGTTACCTCACACTGATTCTTTGAATGAGAAATCCATCTGATGGGTCCATCCCAGGAATGTACATTACGTCACACACAACGAACACGTGGGTTACCTCACCATGTGTCCAAATCATCTCGTGAGTGTATCCTAGGAGACTCAATTACATCACATAACCCATGACTACCTGCTACCACGTCACATATCAACATAGGTACAACAGAACCTTGTGAGTGTTACCTAGGAGACTCAATTACGTCACATACCCAGTGACTATCTGCTACCACGTCACCTCATGTAGAGAACATCCTAGGTTGGAAACCTACGTCTTCGCACATGTGTGTTTTCCAACATAGCACTGCAGTCAGGAGACTCAATTACGTCACACACAGTGACTACCTGCTGCATCCTAAGGGGTGTAGTCCAGGAGACTCAATTATGTCACATAACCCATGAATACATGCTACAACCCCATGAGTGTAGTCCAGGATACTCAATTAGATCACATAACCCATGACTACTCGTTACAACTCACATCTCAAGTGGAGACATGCCCTGGAGACTCGGTTACATCACATAACCCGTGACTAATTATGTATCACATGTGCTATGTTACTCATCACTCCCTCTTGATATGGACCACTCCAAGCTTGTCCCTTAATTACTCAAACTTCACTCTTGACAGAGACCTGGTCAACACATCAACTATCTTCTCCTCTGTCGCTATATATTGGAGCCTCACTGCTCCTCTCTGCACCATATCCCTGATATAGTGATATATGATCTCGATGTGCTTCGACTTGTCATGAAACGTCGGTTTCTCAGACAACTTCATGCAACTCTAGTTGTCACGGAGAATGCAAATCAATTCTAACTCGGGATCGAACAAACCTGCAGCCAACTTCTTAAGCCACACTGCGTCGCATCTTGCCGAATAAGCTACCATATACTCTGCTTCGATTGTATTGAGTGCCACACTCGTCTGCTTCCTACTGAACCATGAGATCATACAATATCCCAAACTGAAGCAGCACCCTGATGTGCTCTTTCTATCTATGACACTATTGGCCCAATCAGCATCAACGTAACCCTGCAAGTTAATCTTTTGATCTGACGCATATCTAAGGCCATAATCAATCGTACCCCTCATGTACCTCAACACATGATTTACCGCAACCAATTGAACATGTCTCGGATATACCATGTACTGACTCAATGTGTTCACCGCCAAGCATAAATATGGCCTCTTGTTCTTTAGATACATAAACGAGCCAATCATCTTCCTGTATACCATGGCATCCACCATCTATGAAGAAGTATCACACAGCAAATTCATATTCGATGCCATAGGTGTGGCCATGGACTCGCAATCCATCATCCTGAATCTCTTCAGGATATCTACCGCATATTTTCCCTAACTCAGGAAAATTTCTTCTAGATTCTGCCACACCTCAAGACCTAAGAAATAGTGCATCATACCCAGGTCTTTTATCTCAAACTCTGCGGTGAGTTTCCTCTTCATTTTTTCTATGAGCTTCTCATCACCTGTCAGAAACAAATCATCTACCTACAATAGTACTATCACTGGTTTCCCATCCTCAACCTTGAAGTAAAGGTTGGAATCTTCTTTACTCTTGGTAAATCCCAAGCTCGTCAAAACCCCATCAATCCTGGCGTACCATGTCCTGGGTGCATGTTTCAAACCGTACAAGGCCTTCTTCAATTTGCACACATGATTCTTCATGTCATGTGTCTCAAATCCCAGTGGCTTCTCCACATACACTTCTTCTTCCACCGCACCATTTAGGAAAGCAGTCTTCACGTCCATCTGGTGTGCCTTCCACTTCATCACTGTAGCTATTGTAAGTATAGCTCTAATTGAAGTGTATCTTGCTATAGGAGAAACAACATATCATCACAATTGAATCCCTCTTTCTGAGAGAAACCATGAACCTTGCCTTATACTTCTATAGTATGCTTGATTTTGTAAATTTGTTTGAACCTTCATCACTTGTTCTTAGGAACAAGTCTCGTCGTCATTCTCTTGTAGGACATAGCACACGATATTCCCTACAAGTCAAATTTAGTCTTATGATTAGTATCATTCCATGTAATTACAACTTATTATGCATAATGTACACAACCATGTAACTAATGCATCTTAGGCAATGCTTTGGCAGAACACTTATCCATATCCTGTATACACAGTAACTAGCTAGATTCCTTCCATCTCTATCAGAACATACTATTAAGAGTGTGCACTACTCTCAACATGTTAGCAAAGAGGTTTCATCCTAGACTAGCTCCATCAAGGGCTCATGGGATATTGTGCAGCACTATAGGCCACTTACCCATAACATGCACTACATGAGCCTACTGCTAGTCAATCTTAATCATATATAAGTGCATAAAAGAAAAATGCATCATGGATCTATATGTAATTGTTATGATCAATGTCCTTCAAAATACTTAGGAATTCAAATGATAGTAAATACTTATCTTTTAGGTGTTTTGTAGGTTCCCTCTTGGTTTCTTCCTCCTTGCAGAAGTTACTGGAGTTTTTGGAAGTGTACTTTGTTCCATCATTTGATTCTGAAGACCTTGATATTCTTCTTCGTCTAAACTAGAACTTTTTGAAGTCTTCATCCTTGGTCCTCATGTACTGGATTCAATATCTCCTTCACTTTGTTATCACTTCTTGAAAATGAACTTTTCACGTTCTTGGCTCGTGCACATCCTTTTCATATTCCTTCATGTTTTGTCTGGATCTTGGGTAGACCTGTCGGTAAATCCTTGTAGTGTATATGTGCAAGACATAGTTCACTTGGTTCCATGGTGTCATGACCCAATGCTTGATCTAGTTAACCTTTTATATTGTACAAGCCTCCCTCTTACTCTCCAATTACTATTGTATCATCAAAAGTTCAAGACATATTCTTCATCACTTGAGGAATCTTCCCTTGCTTTCTTATTAACTGGTTCGTCATCTTCTGGGGGCATGAGCATGATGCCTCTTCTTATTTCCTTTCTTGTTTTTTCCTTTATTCTTGGGGCAATTTCTTGCAATGTGTCCCATTTCATCGCAATTGTAACATTTGAAGTTTGAGTAGTCTCTTGGGGGTATTTGACTCTTGTGGAATCCTCTAGACTTGTGAGAGTGATCTTCTTTCTTGCTCCTCTTTGCATGAGCTTCCAAGGCTTGGTTACCATCTTCTCCCATCTTTTCTTCTTTGGCTTCAATTTTGGTTTCTTCCTGAGCACAAGTTTCCCAAAGCCTACTGAATTGATGAGCTTCCTTCTAGAACATATTCCTTGAATGAATGATTCCCATGATCTTGGGAGACCATTCAATGTAGTCATCACCAATTCTACACTTTCAACACGATATCCAATAGCTTCCGGTTCTTCTTTGATTTGGGAGACCCTTGTGAAATAGGATTGGATACTTTTTTAGTTCTGCGTCTTCACACCCTTGAGTTGAGTTCTCAAGGTCATCTTTATGTTGATGTTCTTCCCTTCGAATAATCTCTTCAATGCATTGAACATCTCTTTAGGGGTCTTCAAAGATGAGATATGGGGGATCAAGTGATCCTTAATGGATTCCGCAATGTTCCTCTTGGCCTTAACCAAGTTCTTCTTGTGTTTAGATTTGTCTTCATCTCCCTCTGGCTTTGTAACTTCTTCTTTGGCATAGTTGTCCAACTCATTCTCTTCTAGAATGAGCATCACTCTATACTTCCAAGCACGGAAGTTATATACTCCTTCAAGCTTATCCTCAAGCTTGGTGTTGTTTGTCATCTTGATAAAATGAGAATCTCAAATGGAAATAATGATAGTAGGACTTACCAAATTAGATGCTCCAATCAAGTGCTTGCTTCAATGCCTTCTGAGATCTGACTTTTGAATGACCTAGGGTTTGTCATAGAAACCCTCATTTTTCAACTTTGGATTCTTGAAAAAATGAATGGCGAGAGAGATGTGCCTCCCTAAGGCGAGTAGAGAAAAGGTCATTTTTTTCCAAATTTGTGGACAGAACTTCCAAAAATTGGAAACCCTAATTTATGCATTCGCTATAGTTTCTGCAGAATTGGGTCAAATTTGAAAATTCTCGAATTTGGAATCTACCTCCACAGGAAGATGCACCCTCCACTGGGCCGACTTGTTTATTTTATATGATTTCTTTGAGAGTTTTTACATGATCAAATACAATATGAATATTTTTCGAAGGAAGTACAACAATAATACAATAAGAATATCTTCTGAAGTTACATTCTTCAACGGAATTGTATTCCTACTAGGCAAGGGTGTCATTTCTTAATTGAATGTAGTATGACCAACAATTCATTTTCATAAATAGGTTTGAGTATTTTTTTCCTTTAAGTTGACAACTTTCAAATGCAAGGAGCCTTGCTTCTTGCATTAAAATTGCACTAATGCCATGCCCTGAGGCATCACATTCCAAAATAATAATAATAAATGTGAAGACAAGTGTGGCTAATTGTCATGTCTCCTCTTACCAAAAAAAATTGTTTGCACAGACCTACAACCCTACACTTTTGTTCATGGTTATGCCATTAGATAATAATTATACTTAGAAATATATCAGAAGCATAACAATTTAAGTAATTCTGTCACACCTTCTTTGGAGATGCTTGTCATGAATTTTTACCGAAGTGCTATAGTCTTTCAGACTATACGCGCCCTTACGTCTTAAGTATCACAACACTGACATACATGAACAAGTGTGTGTGACGTGGAGGTCCTCTATGCCGACATGATGACACATCCTAACCTCTGTAAAATGCGACATTGAACACATACAAACTGTTTGTACCAAGGGTGTAACAACTCCATGACATACCTAAGCAGCATACGCTTAGCACGTAAATAGACAGAACAATGTTGCCTAACGATACATAAGTCCTATGTTCATTACTGTCCTGCAACCATAATACAATTACATTATTATTGGTTTCACCATTTGACAACCATACTCTTCCTCCATCTATTTATATGGGTTGATTATACATATACATGCCATCATGTGTTAATATTATTATTAATATTACAAGCATTCAAATTGCAATGGCTTCATGGTTCATTAACCATTTATATCATTGATTATAGAATATATAAATAAAATGATAATGGTCACATATATAATTGAATGTATGTATTAATACATAGTCCCTATGTATTAATAAAATATACATATCACACTAATTAAAGCTTGGATTTATATTTCTTTAAGTACAAAGGTCACATACGTTGCAACCTAATGTAAGTTCGACTCATTAATATAACCACATATTAATTTGGGGCCATAGTATAACACTTATAAATAGAAATGTGTGTAAATATGTATATGGTCCTATGTATATATATTTATATACGATACATAGCGCTCCTTCTAAGGCTTATCGAGCCAACCCATAAGCATATACTGTAAGGTATATATGACAATGAAAACGTTAGCCTAAGGCTCAACGCACACTTAAGAATTTAATGCATGGTTTAAAAATAAGTGGTCACTAATGAAAGCTGGCCCTACCACACAACGTGGCTCACTCTCCAACCGTTAACACTTAGATTTTTTGGTTGAGACTGATCCATGAAAGTTTACGACAGGGCATCCATACTACCACATTGACCATGACATGGCACCTACGAAAGAACGTAGCACCACCCCATGTTACAAGTGTATTACTGCTGCATGAATCAATGGGTTCCAAGCTGGCTCGCACCAATCGGTGGCCTATGTGGTTCGTGGCTTGCGCCACACAGGCTTGACCAATCCATCCACACATTTTAAACCCGTTATTGGTTGCCATGTTGGCAAGTGACTTTGCTTCTTGCTCACGTCGAAGGAGGGTCGCACACTTGTTGTGTTAAATGTTTGGCGACGTGGTGAAATGGGTGGTTCATTCCATTAATGGAACTCCGTCAGTGGGATGCTACACTGAGGCGTATTGTACACCAACACTGTGCTGCATTAAAACCTCCCTTTGTTTTGTTCCATCGATGGTGATCTGGGACAATGCATGGGTTAATTTGATAATTTTTACACCGTCGATTGCTAGCGATGGACTTTCGCGCCCGACCACGTCCATGTATGCATTAACTTCAAACTGCACCAGATGCAGTGGTCTCCACCTGCACCATCTGGTGTACCCTGTTGATAGTCGTTTCCCTTATGCACTTAGCTCATTGATGTTGTGTTGCGCTAGGAGCCTCGGCTCTGAGCGGTCTACGATGGATACTCGCCACCATGCTGCTGCACCTTCGCTTTCATGGATGCCAACTGAACCAGTGAGCACCAAGTCCAGCACGGCCATCGTTTGCAAGGTAAGTTACAGGGTTTTCATTTCCCAAGCTTTGCGTTTACATGAAGTCACTCTTGACTGTAAGTTACATTTACGTTTTGCAATGTAAAGTGCCAATGTTTAACCTTTGTGGTGGTAATGTGGCAGGTGCAACCGGAGTCGAGCTGCGCTGTGAATCTGCTGCTTCTCCTAGTAATGTCACATTTCTAACTCTTTAGCAGCTTGTCCTTGTGTCGTGTAACTTTCGTTATCAATTTGGTTTTGGGTGTAACCCCGAGTTTGTGACCTCATGCCACGCTGAACTGTGCAGGAAACCAACGACGAGAGTGGAGTGGAAGCACTCCTGCAAGCTAGCAACCAACGTGGAGACGTGGTGGATTGCTAAGAAAACAGGTAACTCGCCATCCCGAAGCCTTAGGTTTGGTTTACCCCGTTGGTGGAGGCAAAGTTACTTAAACGCTATCGGTTAAATGTTAGGGTTCCCTCCTGCTTTCGTTTTTTAGTTTTTAAGGAGCAAGGCCCTTGGCCGATTCGATAGGGCGTAAATCCCACCTTTGAGAGGGTCGATGTGACATCTATATGCTCCATTGTCGTCACAGGACTTATGTGCACTTAAAGAACTACGGTCCAGGGCACTCCCCACTATCATGTGTATTTTAAGGAAAACCTCCAATGACGCTCTGCCCCTAGCAAAGGCGTCAGGATTCTATGTAAACGTCTGCTTTTGTAATTAATGTGGAAACACCACAGCCTTTACGATTCCATACTCTGTCTGTGTATTTGGTAAACAATTTGGTTTCGTAATGAAAACTTGTTTGCAAGCCCAGCTTGAATTTATAACGATAGTCCTGTGTTTCTCGTCGGTCTGTATGTATTATTTATAAATGTTATGCACTTTGGAAAACAAGGTTTGCAAGTTTATATACCCTCGGCATTCAATATTAATATGCAATGTATGCATTATTACTTTACCATTGTTTGCGCATAATAATCAATATTAGATGCATAAGATGTTAATATGAGCATAAGGATTCGTCGATAGCTACATATGGTGAATGCGTTGTTAAATGCTCATTTAAATGGAAAATCATTCTCATGCCATTTATCCTTCATGATTTTTCTTCCATTCATCATAGCATACTGTAATATGGTTTGATTCTTGCATTAAGAATATGTTTAGGGTGAAGGCGTTGAGCCTGCCCACCTGTATGCACAAGCGAATGTTTAAGTGAATCGATTCGATGTCTATCCTCAGCAATGTTTAAATATACGGAATGCATTTGTTACTTAGAGAATGTTTATTTATTTAATGTATGCAATAAATTGTTAACCATAAGTGCAAACGCAAGCTTAGAATACCAAGCACTTATGAATGCGCGGCTTCATACGATAATAATAATAGTATTCCTTCTAAGGGAAAAACCCTTATATACTTGAAACATTTTCATTTTGTACTAAATGCATTTATGAAACACTCATTTTATATGCACATATATGTTACTGTGACCAGGGTTATCCATGAGTCGCATATCGCCATCAGAAAATACATCCATTTTAACATTAATAGAATGAACATGACCCTTATCTAAATAAACGATATCCGTCTATCTCAGACTGATATTTATTCATTGATTTAATTCAGAAATCATATGTAGCAATATGTAGCTTACTAACTAATGTTCAGAAACTTAGCCCAGAATGCCATGTAATTGCATACAGTTGATTTTGACCAGATCTACATAGAATAACAAACTTTGTCCAAAATAATAACTCAGAACTATAACAGGTTTGAACTCTAGCATTATCAGGGTTTATCTTTTCTGAAACAAACTCTACTATGAAAGACTTGATAAACATGTCTAGGCATGTAAACCTTCAGGTTTACATGTCTGCCTTATTTGTAGCATTACAATGCAAGACATAAGACTCTTATTAAATACTGGAATATATTTGAATACAAACACCTGCAATATGAAAACATGCCTCAGCAAACCCTAGGTTAGCACATGATTCATATCAGTATTATATTAGCAAACCCTGGGGTCTTAATGTAGTATTATATCCAAGTTGCTAAAGAAAATTGCTCCTTGTAATTCATCAATGACAGGAATACGAAACTTATCTTTAGTGGTCATCTTGTTGAGATCTCTATAATATGGACACATATGTTGTGAACCTTCTTTTTTATGAACCATCACAATTGATACAAAGAAAACATTTTGGCTAGGTTGGATGATGCCAACATCTAACATTTTTTGAACCATATTCTCAATCTCACTCTTTTGTGCATAGGGGTACCTATAAGGTCTAAGGTCAGGTGCTACACTTCCCGTTTGCAAATGAATAGCATGGTCATGATCTCGAATAGATGGAAGACCTTTAAGAATCTCTATAAATACCTTGGAATGATTTTCAATAACACTTTGTAGATATAATGGACTAGATGATATATATGCTTGAACATATAGTAAGTGAAATTGTGCAATTACACCCTAGTGTCCATTTTTAGCGATTTGATCATGGTGTTAGATATTATCACTTTAGAGGGTTTCCCTGACATACCTCTAAGTTCAATTTCCTTGCAATTCGAGGAGAATTTCATGAAAAGTTCCTAAAAATCAAGAGCCATTGTTCCCAATAATTGTAACTGTTGGACCCCTAAGTACACAACATCAACACCACCTATTTGGATTGCAATCATTGGATTATCCAACCAACATAGATCCATATTAAACCCGTATCTATCAAGCACTGAGAGGGATCCAATTTCTTGAGGTGTATTTCTTTTTTTAAATTTAAACTCAAGAAATTTGATCTCTCTTGATTGATAGATCCGGGTTTAAGTTTTAAGTTTTTATTATTTTATAAACGAACATCTATTTTTTAATTACTTTTCATAATATTTTATTTTATGAACCAACATGATTTTTTTTTAAATACTTTCCAAAAAAAATTATTTTATGAGCCGACATGAATTTTTTTAATTATTTTGTTAGTAACAAACGTTACATCACAAACATTACAACATCTCCCCCATACTTACTTTACTTTACTTTACTTCTTTTTACTTTACTTTACTTTACTTTACTTATTTTTACTTTACTTTACTTTACTTTACTTCTTTTTACTTTAATGTTACAAACTTTACTAATGTTACATCATGTTACAAGATCTCTCCCATAATATTCACTATCACTATTATTTTTGGCCGACATGTTACTAATGTTACTAACGTTACTATTGTTAAGATTCAATATGCTAAGATAGAAAATAGTAGCATTACATTCCATTTTACAATAATAGCATATACAGGATCACTGAAGAAACAACAAGCATAGCATAAACACAAGAGACAGAGATTTATCCTGGGAAACCCTCATGGGGTAGAAAACCCAGCAAAGCTTCCTCAATAAAGATGACCAGCAATATACAAAGATGAAGCCGTGAGACATGATCTCCTCCTCCACAATAGCAGACCTCTCCTCCACAAGTGCGCTATCCTCAAGTGAGTGTGTGTGTCAAATGAGGAACACACCTCCTCTATTTATACACTACACTGACATATATTTTACACAAGTACACGTAGGCTCGTATTTAACCAATGGGTTAAATACCCCACTACAACTGACTGGGCCGACCCCTCTAGGGTGGTCTAATAACCCTTTGACCCACATAACAAATACAGGGCCGACCCCCACTAGGGAAGTCTAATAACCCAAGTTACCACATTCCGACGGAGGAATAAACATCTCCGGATATACAATAAGATCTTTACGGAGGAATGAAACATCTCCAGAATAATAAAGTACAATTATAATATTCTTTGAAGTTACAATATCTCAACACTCCCCCTTAACGAGAAGGATATTATAACAACATCTGCATGAGCAAGGAGTCATCAACATCATACATGATACATCTATAAATCATTGGAAGCTTTCTCAACATCATCAGTAACTCAACCAGTTACTGGAACATCTTCAATACTGGAACATCAACATCTTCAGTACTGAGTCTTTATCTTCTGCAGTACTCAAACAGCTACAACAACATCATCATCTGGATCCTCACGATCATCAGTATCATCATCTCACGATCATCAGCATCGTCATCACACGATCATCAGCATCGTCATCACACGATCAACATCATCGTCATCATACGATCAGCATCATCGTCATCACACGATGATCAGCATCATCATCACACGATCATCAGCATCGTCACACGATCAGCATCATCGTCATCACATGATCAGCATCATCGTCATCACACGATGATCAGCATAATCATCACACGATCATCAGCATCGTCACACGATCAGCATCATCGTCATCACACGATCAGCATCATCGTCATCACACGATGATCAGCATCATCATCACACGATCATCAGCATCGTCACATGATCAGCATCATCGTCATCACACGATCAGCATCATCGTCATCACACGATGATCAGCATCATCATCACACGATCATCAGCATTGTCACACGATCATCAGCATCGTCATCACATGATCAGCAGCATCGTCATCACACGATCAGCAGCATTGTCATCACACGATCAGCAGCATCGTCATCACACGATCAGCAACATCGTCATCACACGATCAACAGCATCGTCATCACACGATCAGCAACATCGTCATCACACGATCAACAGCATCGTCATCACACAATCAGCAACATCGTCATCACATGATCAGCAGCATCATCATCTAGATCATCACGATCAGCAACATCATCAATACAAGTATCCTCATCAATACAAGTATACACATCAGCAATACAAGTATCCTCATCAATACAAGTATACATATCATCAATACAAGTATCCTCATCAATACAAGTATACATATCATCAATACAAGTATACACAGTAGCAGCATACCCTGCAACACACAAGATCCAATTACGGGATGATCAATCCCTCTCACTTTAGGACATAGGTCCAAGGATGATACAACCCTGATCCGCTTACGGGATGATCATTCCCTCTCGGTTTAAGACAACTCTCATGTCTATGGATGATGCAATCCAGATCAACTTACAGGATGATCAATCCTTATCACTTTAAGACACCTCACCATGTCTAGGGATGAGGCAATCCCAATCTATTTACAGGATGATTAGTCCTTATCACTTTAAGACATCTTACCATGTCTAGGGACGAGGCAATCCCAATATATTTACAGGATGATCAGTCCTCATCACTTTAAGACATCTCACCATGTCTAGGGATGAGGCAATCCCAATCTATTTATAGGATGATTATTCCTTATCACTTTAAGACATCTCACCATGTCTAGGGACGAGGCAATCCCAATCTATTTACAGGATGATTAGTCCTCTCAATCTCATTTAGGACTATCCTTCCTTTTGGAATTACTGGATTTACTGTCCAAGGATGATTTAATCCACTCAATTCATTTAGGACTATCCTTCCTTTGGAAATTACTGGATTTACTGTCCAAGGATGATTTAATCCACTCAATTCATTTAGGACTATCCTTCCTTTCGGAATTACTGGATTTACTGTCCAAGGATGATTTAATCCACTCAATTCATTTAGGACTATCCTTCCTTTCGGAATTACTGGATTTACTGTCCAAGGATGATTTAATCCACTCAATTCATTTAGGACTATCCTTCCTTTCGTAATTACTGGATTTACTGTCCAAGGATGATTTAATCCACAACCGTACATTTAGGACCACGTCCAAGGATGACTTAATCCTCCACCGTACATTTAGGACCACGTCCAAGGATGACTTAATCCTCCACCGTACATTTAGGACCACGTCCAAGGATGACTTAATCCTCCACCGTGCATTTAGGACCACGTCCAAGGATGACTTAATCCTCAACCGTGCATTTAGGACCTACGTCCAAGGATGACTTAATCCTCAACCGTACATTTAGGACCTATGTCCAAGGATGACTTAATCCTCAACCGTGCATTTAGGACCTACGTCCAAGGATGACTTAATCCTCAACCGTGCATTTAGGACCTACGTCCAAGGATGACTTAATCCTCAACCGTCCACCAAGGACTTCATTCTCGAAGACATATGTCTACGGCTCTTCTTTCGGACTGAAGTCCAGGGATGATCCAATCCCCTCACATGTTCACCAAGAACTTCATTCACGAAGACATACGTCTACGTCTCTTCTTTCGGACTGAAGTCCAGGGATGATCCAATCCCTTCACATGTTCACCAAGAAATTCATTCACGAAGACATACGTCTACGGCTCTCTTTAGGACTGAAAGTCCAGGGATGATCCAATCTCCTCAAGTCCACCGAGGACTTCATTCTCGGAGACCTTACGTCTACGGCTCTCTTTAGGACTGAAAGTCCAGGGATGATCCAATCCCCTCAAGTCCACCAAGGACTTCATTCTCGGAGACCTCACATCTACGGCTCTCTTTAGGACTGAAAGTCCAGGGATGATCCAATCCCCTCAAGTCCACCGAGGACTTCATTCTCGGAGACCTTACGTCTACGGCTCTCTTTAGGACTGAAAGTCCAAGGATGATGCAATCCTCACATGTATTCTCATCAATTACTATCGATCCTGGGAACCCATACAGAACCTGATTCACACTTCTTCTTTAATTACACCATTAAGCGAATGGTCTTATCTAGCCACTTGGAGCAAACATCTCATCATGATTCTCTTCTTCTTTCTAAGAGAATCTTCTAGCCACAAGCCTTCTATAGTGTGTTTGATTTGAAAATCTTTTTTTTTTTTTTTTTTTTTTTTGAACATCCATCGCTTGTTCAGTGTTCATCATTCATCATGATCTTTCCTACAAATCAAAATTAAGTACATGATTAGTAATACTTCATAATCATCAAATCATATTGACATGATAACCTATTATGCATACAGATATCATTTACATAGTTATGCAACTATTTTGACCAATACTTTGGCACAACACTTTCCCATATCCTGTATGCATATAGTGGCTATCTAGATGCCTTCCATCTCTACCAGAACATACTATCGAGAGTGTGCACAGCTCTCAGCATGTCAGCAAAGAGGTTTCATTCTAGACAAGCAACAATGGAATGTTTGTCCAACTTACCAATCATATGCATATTAGTAGTATACTGTTCAATGCTCTATGAATGTTTACACTCAGCATCATATATTCTAGGAATACAAATATGCATACAACCTATTACAGGCAATATCATTTACTATTTCAAATAACAACTCAAATACTTATCTTTTATGTTTGTGTGGTTGCCTCCCGCTTGATCTTCTGTATGTATTTTGAACTTCTATTCATTATGTACCACTATGCATGTTCAAGTGCCATCCTCATGATCTCATACACAAACATACACCCATTAGTATGTTCTAAATGTTATCAAAACATTATAGTTCTAAATAATCTTGAAAATGTATAGTCATGATTATAGTTAATAAACATTAGTATTCAAGATTTCAGGGAAGTCTTCTTTTACTCATGCATATCATCAATCAAGATAAAAGACATAATATGCATAATCCCTTGATTACTAACTTTATGAATAAGCATAACCATTCATACCAAGTATACTTGCATAAGGGATCCTAACACAAGGTAAGATTCATGGGAAACATACCTGGATTAGTATACCTACTTCGTTATGTACAACATACCTAAACAATCTCTTCAATGATTTAGAGATCCTGAGCTAGAACCTGCATGTCTCATAGGTTAAGCATAATATAACAAAGTCATACATACCTCATAAGTAGAACAAATATTATGGATGAGTCTTTGTCTTCATGTTTTCATGGTCATGGAACCTGATTTGTCTTTTGTGATGTACCTGTATCTTGTTAGCAGACAACGTCAACCTCACAAAACATCATAATGCATTAGTACAATCATATAGCCCTAATAAATGAATGTCTTTGATCATTCACATGCATTCATACTGTTACTAGGGTGATAAGACAATTCTAACATTAATCAAGATTGTACTAATAAATAATATGAAGACAAACACGTCATGAACTTAATCAAGAATTAGATTTCAAGACATACCTGAGCCTCCTTAAGTCATACCTGTCGAGACTTCTTGTAGTCTTCTTATGTAAGGCCTTAGCCTCAACTCCCCCTGAAACTTGATCTGGAGCTTGATTAGGGTTTGCTAGAGAAACCCTAAAAATTCAATCTTTGACTTTCATACTTTTGAATGGATGAAAGAATATGTCTTGCTGAGCTGATCAAACTAGCATACTTCAATTTTGGAATTTCCAAAATTTGACCCCTCAAAATTGCCTTTGAAACTTCTGGATCTTCTGGACAGGATCCCGAACTAGGGTTTGATGAAGCCCACCCTTCTGCCCAAACAAAAGGTTCGATCCAAGGCTCTAAACTCTTATTTTTCTTAGGAGCTTCCAGCCGTGTTTACAGACTTCAAAAATTCCAACTTTTGCTGAAGCCCTAATTTTCCATCTTTCCGATCAAAATCCCGAACTGGGGTTTGATCAAGCCCGGTCTTCCACCCAACCAAAAAATTCGATATTGGTCTCTAAATTTCGATTTTCCTTAGTAGCATTCAGCCGTGGACTCCGATTCCAAAAATTCTAACTTTCTCCGAAACCCTAAATTCCGGAAGCCATGAATAAAGGTGCTCCAAAAATAATTCTGTTTTGACAAAAATATGCACCTGATTGTTTCTGCTATAACTCTGAAATTTTTGCTCCACAGGGTCTGAAACCCTTTTTCTGCAGTATCCTGACCTGTCATCTTTCCATCCTGACAGGTCTGACCTCAATTGGGTTTTCGGAGAGAGAGTTATGCCAAGTGTCGCAACATGACCTGTTTATGGGATAAAACAGGAGAGCGAACTTGTACGGCATGCCACGTGTCACTGTTTGAACTTCGGCCTCTGAAAACTTTTTTTGAGATAGCTCGACCTGTTATCTTTCCATCCTGACAGGTCTGACCTCAATTGGATTCACTGAGAGAGAGTTATGCCAAGTGTCGCAATGTTACCTGTTTATGGGATAAAACAGGAGAGCAAACTTTTACGGAGTGCCACGTGTCACTGGTTCATCTTCGGCCTCTGAAAAAGTTTTCTGAGATAGTAAAGTCTATGTACTACCTGTCACTTTTTACGAAATTGCATTTGGAGCTTCCTATCCCAAGTTATGACCTTTTTTCCAAGGTCACCTGATTTTGACTGAGATCTGGAAGAGGCAGAAACCCTAACTTGTACTGATCATAACTCACAAAGTAAAACGAATCTGAGGATGCCCTTTGGACACAAGGTACCTGGGGATGTTATCTTCAACTTATAAACTTTTCAGACCCTGAACCTTCACCAAAATGGATTTATAGCGAAAGTTCCACGATGACTGGTTTTTGCTATGTAAAACCCTAACCTTCAAATTGTCGTAAGTAAAGCAAGTGTCGTAAGTGCCATACCTTGTCTTCCTTCAGGTTAGCTCTGATACCATGTTAAGATTCAATATGCTAAGATATAAAATAGTAGCATTACATTCCATTTTACAATAATAGCATATACAGGATCACTGAAGAAACAACAAGCATAGCATAAACACAAGAGACAGAGATTTATCCTGGGAAACCCTCATGGGGTAGAAAACCCAGCAAAGCTTCCTCAATATAGATGACCAGCAATATACAAAGATGAAGCCCTGAGACATGATCTCCTCCTCCACAATAGCAGACCTCTCCTCCACAAGTGTGCTATCCTCAAGTGAGTGTGTGTGTCAAATGAGGAACACACCTCCTCTATTTATACACTACACTGACATATATTTTACACAAGTACACGTAGGCTCGTATTTAACCAATGGGTTAAATACCCCACTACAACTGACTGGGCCGACCCCTCTAGGGTGGTCTAATAACCCTTTGACCCACATAACAAATACAGGGCCGACCCCCACTAGGGAAGTCTAATAACCCAAGTTACCACATTCCGACGGAGGAATAAACATCTCCGGATATACAATAAGATCTTTACGGAGGAATGAAACATCTCCAGAATAATAAAGTACAATTATAATATTCTTTGAAGTTACAATATCTCAACAACTATCGTTACATCACGTTACAAGATCTCTCCCATACTGGGCTGTAGAGTGCCTCTGGGCGCAATAAACAATATTCCATAGTAAGCTTGATATTATGGCACTTCCCTGAACAATTTATGGTACTTCCATCTACAATCATTACTTGAAACTCTAGTGCTGTATATATAAAGCAATTGAGAAGTTTGGCTAATTTGCAATTAATGAAGTTATGGTTAGTAACAAAATCTATCAACATTGTTACCTTTTTTATTTTTGGTATATCTTTCTATCTTGACAGTTTAAGGAGTACTAATGTTGACCAATACACGGCAAGATATGATTGGAGTAGTATCTTCTTGTTCTACCTCTTGAGATCGTTTCAATTCTCGATCCTCTTCCTCTTCACAATCTATGTAGAATAATTTCTTCTCGCTGCACTTATGCCCCTTACTGAACTTGCTATCACAATTGAAACATAGTCCCTTTACTCTTCTTTCCTCCATTTGTTGAGTTTCCAACCTTGTAGGCTGAGTGAGGTTGGGGGGTAGCATGCATTTCCCTCTATATGGGTGTTACTAGCAACTCATCTGGTAAACATATTTTTACTTTCAACTTTCCTTGCCAAACTAAAAACATTCTAATGATTTAGGTTCAAATAAACATACCTCGTGATGAATGCTCTCCTTTAAAGTGTCGATCAAAAGATCCAACAAATTATCCTCTAAAATGTTCTTCCCTCTAAGACTTGGATTTTGAAAGTTTTTAATGTGCTCTGCAATTGTACCTCTTTGCCTGAGATTTATCAATTGGATAAAGAAGGTGTTGCTCTTATTATCCCCATAATGTGCTATAATCCATCCATAAATACTAACCAAGAGACAATATAATCTTTTTTACGATCACAAAGCCAATGGTACCACACAAATTGATCGAATTATAGATACAAGGATGTGATAGTTACCTTTGTAAAGTCCGCACTTGGTGTAGATCAAAGAAATGCCTCATATAGAATATCCATGTTAAGGGATCATTACCATCAAAATTCTTCATATCTATCTTGAGAATGAAGTAGTTCCTGGGTCTCAAGTTGAACCCACAATTATGTGAATCTTGGAGTAATGAGCGATCAGGTGTCTAGGACTCGAGGCTCTTGTTGTCTAAGTATGCTAGAATTTTATCCTGGGATGACTTGGACTTTACCATCTTTTTCTCCTTATCCTCTTCTTGAAGAGTCGACTTTTGGGTAAGTAGGTTGGCTATCCTTCATAAGCTCCCCCTCATGTTTTCAAGGTTCTTTTTTAAGTCTACTTGGATATCCTCTTTGAATGTTTAGAATTCAACTTGCATATCCCTTTTGAATGTTTGGAATTCATCCTTATTTACCATATTCATGATATACACCTTTCTTATCATTTCATTTTCAAGGTTTTCTACTCTTTCAATAAGCTTGGACACCTCAAAGTTCACATCATCGTGCTCGTCTTGTGTCGTGGATGAGCCTTCAAGAGATATAGCGAACGTATAAATTTTTGCTCCACCTCTTGCCATTTGAACCCACTAATGTGTACTAGAGCTCTTATCTATTTTTTTATTTATTACACTTTTTGAATCACCCTAAACAATTCTTTCAATCAAAATTTATGGATGTTTCAAGTTAACATACCTTTCAAAACCTTAGTTTGTAAATTATTTTGCTAACTAACCTTTTTCCTTAATTATCTCTTAAATTGAAGTTCCTTCGAATCTAAAATTTCGGCTTGTAGTAACCCGGTATGTCTTCTCTATAATGCCATAGGTTTGATCAAATTCTAATTTTCCAAGAGAAAGTTGTGGTATTTTCCCAAAACTTCTTGGTTTTGTCCCTTTCGGGAGATCGAATTTGTACAGCCTGCCACATGTCCAATTTGTCACTTCTTATTTTAAGAATTTTACCACAAACACTAAGATCTATCTTCTTTCTAATGCAATAGGTGGCACTCAATTTGGAGTTTTCAAGTTTCAAATATAACAGTTTTACCAAGAACATCTTTTTTATATTGATTTTTGGACTATTAAAAACTCCCAACTTTTGTACATTGTAACTCCAAACTTATAGCAAACCAAGACATGAAATTTTTACCTTAGGTACCTGTTATCACACAACTTGTAGTTGTCCCTAAAGATATCCCATCCGGGATGGTAGAGGAGATGGACAACTAAAGACGTGACCCAAGAGATGCCACGGTTCCCAATGCAAACTGGGAGTCACGATAACCGAGGCACTCTTAAATTTAGATCAAGACAAGTCAAGACCAAGGGGGAGACCCTAGCCAATCAAGGAAGATTGACTAACCCAAAGGTTCCTAGGGAAACGTGTAAAAGATGAGTTACAGAAACCAATGAGTTGATTAGGTTAGGTGGACCCAAGAGTTAAGTGTGGTTGAAGAGGCTTAAGAAGTGACTAATGCTTCAACCAATGAATAAATAGGGCCACCTAATGGATAGATCTAGTACCATGAAAATACATAAGTGGGGCCCACTTCCTTAAAATATGGAAATGGTCCAAATGGGACCCACAAGGTAAAGTTATGGGTAATATGGCACTAAGGGGTGTTTGATGATGTGGATCTATGGATCCAATATGGATTAGGCAACACCCACATATGGGATCTAGCAAATGACACTAACCCCAAGGAGTGCGAATTGACCAAGGGAGACTAGTGCCTTCATATGAGGGGGCAAATGGAGTCCAAATGATGCCAAAATGTAGATCAGGGTAGTTAAGGAATTTTTCAAAGTGGGTTTTAAGTGGCATGCCCCAATGTGAGCTAGATCTCCATAGATCTAAGATTGAAAATGCATCACCCAATGACCCAAGTGGGGCACAACCCTCAAAATTAGGAATGGGGCCCACAAGGAAAAAATCAAAGAGGTGGAGCACTAAGGGTAGGTTATCAAAGTAAACAATTGCAAATCATGTGGGATCTCACCTACCCACAACTTGGAACTAGCCCAACTAGCTTCTCTCAAGGGGTGCGAATTGCATCAAGAGGGCTAGGTGCCTTGGAAAATGTGTTAAATGAAGCCCAAATGCCACCAAACTATAGATATGAATTGTCGTGGATGCTATAGAGGTGGGTTCTTTTTATTATCCCCAAATCCAAGATAGATCCAAGTAGATCTAGGAAAATATAAAAATGAGGGTTTTGATTTTAATAGTGTTTGTGACCAATAGGATGGAGAACAAGCGAAATCAATACATACCTTGTAGATATTACCTCAAAGCTTGCGGCCTCTTAGCATATGGATGATTCTTTACCTAGTTACAATTCCAAGCTTGGTCCAAGTGTCTTCAACCAAAAACGTCCAAGCCCTAGGAGGAGAGATGTCCCATGAAAACCTGTAAATCAAACTACATCAAGTTAGATTTGATCCACAAATCCATAAGATCTAAGCATGTCATATCAAAGAAGCAATCCATGGACAAAGCACAATTGAAAAACTCCCTCAAGATGAAGACGTCTTTCCCATGGGGGATGTGAGAAACCCCTACAATCTTCCCATCAAGCAAAACATTGAACTAGCTTCAAGCAATTCGCCCTCCCTCTCTTGATGTCGATTTCACCTGAAAAGCAAACAATGTCTAGAAGCAAGAGATGCAAGAACATATACAAGAGTAACCCAATCAAAGCCAAGAGGTAGATCTCCAAAATATTATTTTCATTCCAAGTTTTCCAAATCCCAAAGGTGTTTTTACAATAGGGGGTCTCCTCCTTATACAGGATAATAAAGACCAAAACCCTAAACCATAAAACCACTTTACAATACAACGAGTGGTTGAGATTTAAAAGATCTCATAATCTAATCAATGGCTAGGATGAGCTAATACATAATATCACATGGATCACTCAAAAGAGGGATGACGTCATAGCTAAAAGTGACTCATGGAGGGTGACGTCATAGCTAAAAGTGACTCATGGAGGGTGACGTCATCACTAGCAGGGGGTTAAAACACATGGACCCACCTCATATGACATGGACATGACTCAAGAAGCTCATGGTGGGGCTAGGAGGCATCAATCCTTACTAGATCATCCCCATGGCACAATAATATAAAATAATATGTCCAAAATAATACAAATGATCAAATCCTGTCTCCAAAACAAATAGAGACATGTAGTAAATGGCCTCATGTGGCCAATGTCACAAGGTTCAGGTTCGGGTTCGGGTTCGGGAACCTTTAGGTTCGATTCGGGTTTGGATTTTCCTATGAGGTTCGGATGGGGTTCGACATAGGTTCGTCTATATACATTTTTCAAATTTTAAATATTTTATAACTTTCTAATATATTTTTATATTCTATAAATAAGAAATAACATTTAATACAAATTATATATAATAAAAAAATTACTATTTACTATACTTAATACCTAGATTAAAACATTTAATATTTAAGATTATAAGTTATAATGTGTATGCAATAATGTATAATATATATATATATATATATTAAAATAACCTAAACATTTGATATAAATACATTATAACTTTATATCCATTCAATAGATTTTAAAAAATCAAATGTAGTCTCGATTTGGAATAACCGCCAAGGCACAAAGTTCAAACACTAGCTTGGCACTAGTTCGCCGAAGACATATCGGGAAGACCCATCCACAGCCTCGACGCCAGTTCCTTGAAAACTTACTTGAAAACCTGTCCACAGCCTCGACACCGGTTCCTTGAAAACTTACCGGAAAACCTGTCCACAGTTATTGCAACGATCGTCTAAATGTAAAGTCGTCGCACTGGTTAGTGGTTACTCGATCAGAATACTAGTCGCACAATGGCACAATAGTTGGAACAATCGTTGATCATGGGATAACTCACCGAGGGTGGAGTCCGGAGACAGCTAGATAGATCGTAGAAGGACGAAGAAAAACCATGAAAAAATCGCAAAAGGACGAAGAAAAACCCTGAAAAATGGTCGGCTTTGAAGTTCGTTGAACCCAAACGAACTTAAATTTTTTTTTGAGGTTCGGTGAATTTCGAACCTGATGGTTCAGGTTCACCGAACCTTGTGACACTGCCTGTGGCTACTGTGGACCCCACTGACTGACCTATGAAAAGACCAAGTGGCAAAACCTTTCCTCAATTGCCCAAATCAAATTCCTCAGTGACCCTTTTGTTCCATTTTTAATCCTCCTAAAAAACCGTGCAACTACTGAAACTGCCCCCTAGGGTGCCTACGATGTCAAATTGAGCCCACCAGGATCTATGGAAGGCGGGTATAATGGTAAAATAAAGTGGCTGAACCACCCCCTCCTCATATAGCGCCCTAGGTGAAACTGGCCTCTCATGCCTCTGCTAGACAGGCTAGGAAGGCATGCCCAAAACTGGTCATCTAGTGGATAATTGCATCTATCACTGTCAGAACTTCCTGGAACTGAATGACAAGTGTCTCATTGGATCCAGAAGACCCAAATCCACTAAGAATGTGTACTCATACACCATGGGTTGACCTGATGGGTCAACTGTAGGGTCCACCATACTTGGACAGTGCATAATCTGATGATCTGAAATAATAATAAAATCTACTGAAATGCATCAACCATCATCTGAATCATAAGTCCACCATATGGTATCATCAATAAGAGCATGTGGGACCATCAATCATCATCCATAAGTATACATGGTCCACATCATCACGGATCCCAAGAATGACCATGGTCAAACTATGTTTGACTAGGTCAACATACAACCAAGAACAAGATTATATCAATAGACTAAGACATGTTCCTCTGATCACACTCACAGCTTAACTTAAAGTACATCATCATTCCATGGCAGTTGAATACATATAGATATTTAATGTTATTTATACTTCACTTACACAAAAAGCTTTAATGACAGACTCACCCATTGGACATGGTCTAACTGTTAGCTAAGGGTGAAGGCTAAGACAAGGTTGGGCAAAGGGGATGACTTGACCAAACTCAACTAGGTGACACTTTGGACGGGGAAAGGGGGAGCTACACTCTCTGCCGACAAATAACACGGGGAAGGGTTGTGCCTCACAAATGGATAAGTTGTTTAGAGAGTGTTTATTCAACTTAGGCATCATGTCTACATCAAGCTAATCCAGGTTCATTAGGATCATTCAATTTCATTTCATGGCCTTTTTGGCCTACATAACCCTTCAGATTTCAAATGTGCTAAGAAGCACAACTAGTCGCAGCTTGCATCTAGGGCATGTTTATACATAAACAAGGTCAGCAATAATAGATATAACTTTGAGTAACCATTGCTTTTTTGGACCTTTGTATACTCTTCGAGAAGTATTTTAGTAGTTCATCGCTATAGCCTTTATTCACGTGTGTTAAGAAACACATTCTAGAATTTTTAGTTTCACGAGCTTTCATTTACACATTTCCAATATAAGTAGTACATGAGATTTCAGTTTTATCCAACATCTCAAGTGACTAGGGGGACTTCTGCCAATGCCAAACATCGAGACAACCGGCCAGAATGATTTAGGCCTACAATCCAACTCACCCGAAGGCAAGTTCTGTCACCAACTCAGACCCGAGACACGAAACAAACATGGATGCGGTCCAACACAGAGGTAGTAATGGGGAAGTCCTCAGTATCAAGAAGTCAAGAAAGGCAAGTCAAAGGTGAAAGCCAAATCAAGAAGGTCATTGATGGATGGAGTCAAATGAATGTGGTGCTTAAGCTAGCAAACAAGAATGTCAAGGAAGACCATATCTATGCTCATAGGAGGGTAATGCAACCAGTGAGTTTTGTCAAAAAACCTTAAGTGTGCAAGTGATACATCCATTCAATAGTTATAACATCATCCAAGATATTCAATTTTAGTTTTAATAGTACAACCACATCCTGAATCATATACCAAGCTAATGCTATGAAGATGACCAAAACAACAAGATAATAGTCCATAGTCAATAATCAAAAGTCCATAGGTCATATCACATCATAATAATAATCATCACAAACCATCTGAAACATTGCTGCAATATCATGACTGGGTACTGAACTGAAATTGTATGGAACAAAGGGTCACATCGGTCATCAAATCTAAGCTCTCAAGGCTTAGCCTTGGCACAAGGTCTAACATAAGTCTGATAAAATATATTGCTCTGATCATGAGTGATCTCAAAATACAAGCTCATCATAGCTGATCTCTGTAAAAGCAAAGCTCTGAAATGTGCAAATATCTGCTCAGCAAGAATAGTAGCTTTGCTACTATGGTGTGATAGCAGTACCTTGAAATGTCTCATGAGGATCCTTGAATTTTCACTATCTAAAACATCCTTGATAAAACTTATAGTGAAAATAACTCTAATACCAAATATTATGCACCAAATTCCCAAAATAGCATAAAAATATAAATAAAGAGTAATCCAATGCCTTGAAAATAAAATAAAGAGATGAATAAGAAGCCTCTTTGAGGGGGAAACCTCCTTTTACAATGTATTTAATGCACAAGATAAGATGAGATGATCTTAAAACTAAGTTTGCTTGATATATATATATATATATATATATATATATAAGACAAAGGGTACAATTACAATTAAGGTCCTAGATGACCATACAATTACAACTAAGGTCCTAGCCGACCAATGAAGACAATACCATTATAATAATAAAAATGTAATGTCACAATATATAGGGCTTAACATTGTAGCTATTTGGTTCTATCATCTTTTGATGGGATTTGGCAACATTTGAGACTTTATGCTCTATTTATCCTTTTGAAAATCAAGTGTAGATCTGTTTTTTTAGCATGAAGTCAGTTCTTTGCCTACTTGTACCATGTGGAGTGACAAGGTATGTCACCAGTTGTGGGCTAATGGTACCTTACTAAAAAAAGATGAAAAAACATTAGATGAAGAAGTGTATTCTAACTTTATTTCTGCATTAATAGTCAAGAAAGAGGGAATAAGCTCCATTGTATATGCCCTTTCACAATTTTATTTTCTGTTTGTAGATACTTTTATGTAAATGTATGATGCTCATTAAGAAAAGGAGACTGAAATAGTCTAGAAGAAAATACTGTATAGCAGTGATACTAAATTGATCAGTCAACACCTACAATTAGAGGTTATAGCATCCACAATAAACACAGATACCTATTTCCCAAAATGTATCGGCAATCCTGGCATCATCACAAGAGCTAAATCAAAATCATCTATACAGCATTGATATTAAATTTATCAATTCAACTATACCAGATTGTGTATTCTTCTCCATATGTTAGAGATACCAACTCAGCTGAATATTTTAACAAGTAAGAAAGCAACACACTTCTTTCATCCTTCCATAAATAAAAATTAAGTCAAGTCACACACCATGCTTCGATGATTATAAGTATGGCCACATAATCAGGGATCAAGGCTTCCAAATTCAGAGATTCTACTGTATTAAGCCTTTACAAAAATCTTGATACATCGACCAATTTTCATCTACTTGTCCTTGGCATTGGACGATATAATGGTTTCATAGGTGAGTTGAGTAACTACAAGTACATCAAGAATTGTGTAGATTGCAAGCTTTGGCCATTCTGCATTTCCTGATGCTACAAGATCTATTATTGTCAAGTTTAGCACAAGTATAAGGAATATATAAAGATTTCTTCTTGTGGTAGAATTAAGTGTTCGTTTTGTGACTTCCTTGAGCATATCAGCTTCCATTTGAATGGTATTTCTTTTTTCTGGTGGAAGGTCCTTCCATTTTTTTGCCTGAGTATAAAGTGACTGGAAGAAAAGGCCCTCGTTACGAGCTTTCTGCATTTCTTTCTCAAACTTCGTTATGCTTTGCTCATTTGTCTCCATTTCTGCTCGTGCAGAAGCTAGCTTTTCTTCACAAGCTTGGACATCTGCTTCAAGATTCTCCATAACCTGACAATCAAACAGATATCATATATGTCATCATAAATCAATAAAGATGTACATAAACTCAAAGATTATCACATCCAGGAGCCAAAGAGCAGTCACACAAGATACCCCTTCTTGATTTTTGCTGAAATAACCCTGGGAATCATTTTGGAACCTATAAATCTCAACGCCTCACAAGGAAAAAGAAGGAAACTGTGTTTGCAAGTAATGGAGTATTAGAGAGCACTGGACCCTAGACGGGAGAAGTTTTTGGAACAAGTTTTGTTATGCAATAACAATTTATTAGTTTTCCAGGCCACTGCAGGTTTTGGTCTCTTCCTGTTTTAAGTGTTTGCCCTTCTCCAAGTAGCTCTAGTTCTCATTTTTTAGAACAAGGTCATGGTGAGAACACAGCATTGAATCTATCGATCGTTTGCAGATCCCTAAGAACAAAAGCAAGATGCAATAAATTTGTCACAAGAAGCCATGACTACAGTTATGGAGAAACACCATCGAGAAATTAAAATTGAAATTTATACTAACACTAAAGACCAAACTACTTCAAAGGGATAGACATTGCATCCTTAAAAAGAAGATCATACAAGAACAATGGGGATACAAGAAACCCTCCAAAAATTAAAATAACATAAAAGAAGTACAACAATGGGAAATGAAACAAAACAAGGAATGAAACAACATAGCCTATGGGTATAAAACCCTAAAAGTGGAGTAGCATCAAGGAAAAGATAAAGTCGAGGGTGAAATACAATTGAAATTATGAGAGGGAGGTGACTCTAATCATCCTATGAGTTTCAGTCAATAATGCAGATGTCCATACCCAGAACTTGCGAATGTCAATGGGAGAGTCATGTGGGCTAACAGGTCCTTGAGGAGTAAGATATGGAGTGAGCATAGATAATTTTATTAATGACCACAAAAATGTCAATGGGACTAGAGAGTACAATCAGTAGTCAATAGACTATGGGAGTGTCTAGAACACTCTTGGATGTTAAAATATTAGCAAAAAGGAAGAGACACATGTGACAATAAAAGAAATAGTAGTAGGATCTAGGTAAACCAAATGAGGGAAGCCTTCAAAGGCACAAGGCCTAGCTCAACATTTGTATCATAAATGGAAATAAAAGTATATGTGGAAGAGGAAGAAGAGGTATCATTGTGAAGGAACCAATGCAAAGCTTGATGACATCATCTTGAGAGTAGCTGGGGCTAAGGAGGCCTAGTTGTATGGCCCTAGGAAGAAATTTGGAGAGAAGTGAATTGTTTCTCTTAACATCAAAGGCTAAGGGGAGAAAACTCTTAACACAAGTCTGGTTTCTCTATTGAGCTCAATGGACAATACTTTGTATGGAGCAAGTCTTGTGCATAGGTATCCTAGAGGTGGGAAGTTTGGTGGTGAAGTGAGAGGAAGTATAATGTCTCGCTAATCTGCAACCAACAAGCTCTAGAAGTTAGGACTCCAACTAGTGCTTATTCCTTCTAATAAATTGGAGAGGTGGAAAGAAATAAGTCATGAAACTGATGGTATTGGGTTTGGAGAGGCTGCCCAAAGCATTCCATCTATGTATTATCTCCTCCTAGACGTATAAGGCTAGGCATCTTTGGTCAGGGTAGAAAAATAAATTCACCAAAGAACCTTAGATTTCCCAAAACAAGTAATGGAACCTCTTACCCACCATTTTGCATGGGTGTCCTCTTGTGATTTTCATCACAATTTCAGTGGGGGTGACATGTTGATGATGCTTTGGAAGCTAGCCCATGAATGTTCATGAGATTTGATGCCTTGTGTTCTTGTTGATTCATGAAGGTTTCGATGCTTGTCCCCATATGATCTTTGGTGTTTCTCCTCATTCATGCATCTTGGACGACTTTATGGGTGAGTGCTTTGATGTTTTGAGGACCTATCATTTTGATCAAGTGTGTATGGTGCTTTCTCCTTTGAGCACCCTTGTCCTTTTGGTGTAATTCATGATGTATGGCATGTTATGGATGGGTTCCCTTGGAGAGCCCTTGTATTTATCACTTGGATGGATGCTGGGTGGCCTTTGGAGGCTTTTCTTGTGGAGCAATCCAACCTTTGATCACATGGGTCTTTACATGTCATTATTGGGTATCCATTTCAACTAAATGCCCTTTGGTATTTACTATTACTTGATCCTTGGCAAATGTGGAACGCATGCATGGCATGTGGTGGGGATGGTGGCTACTTCATGATGATGTCGTCTTTGATGATTTTCATGGTGATGTTAAGCCCTTGGAAATTGCCCACATTTTTGCAGCTAGCTTTCATGCTTATTCTAGGGTGAATTGGACCTTGTCTTCACACCCTTGGTTCTCCAACACCCTAGCTCAAATGGGGCTTATGGTATATGATAGAATTCTCAATCTGAGACCTTTTCAATGGTGTAGAATGCTTGGCCAAATTCCTAAAGGAATTAAAGCAGTGGTGTCATATTTCAGGCCCTTTTTTCACCTTTCTGGAGTTGTTTTCATCACTTGGGTATCATCTATTTCATGTTTGAGGCGTCTCTTTATGGATTCCACCTTCTTTTGGAGCTACTACTATATATTTTTATGCATGATGGTGATCCCCAGGAGTATCTTGAGTTGACACATCATCATCCCCTTTGGGCACCCTCCCTTAGCACACATGTGGAGGTATGATTACATTGTATTTTGATGAGTTGGCATTGGTGTACATGTGTGGGAGAGTCTTGTTCATCTTTTGCTACATGTGGGATCCTATTACATGTATTTTTATGCACTTTGCCACTTGGAGAAGGTCCTAACCATTTGTTTGGCTATATGAGGATGGGTTGTCCCCTTTGGAGGATCTTTTGCTCACACATGTTCATCCTTTGCTAGTAATTTGCTATATTTGAGATCTCGCACTTGTGGCCATGGGTTGGTTGAAGTTGTTCCACCTTTTGTGGGACATTTTCTAGAGATTGTTGGAGTTAGTTGGAGTGCTATCCTTGGAACAGATCCCACACATGTGCCTTCGTCTTTTACAATGGGACGTTTTCTTCCTTGAATCCACTTTTAAAGGACCGTTCCACTAATTTGGAGGTTGTTAGTTGATATGTCCACTTTGGAGGTTGGTTGTATGGTTCCATGCCTTGTTTCAAGGAGTTTGTGCAAATGATGACCATTTCCTTGGTGAGCACTTCTTCTTGAGATCCTTTGGAGGCTATGTTGTGGAATTCTTCTTGATATTCTTTTTTCTCGTGATGTATGCACCCTCCCCCTTCGGCCCTTATGTATCTTTGGCATTGTACATGTCGCATTAACCACCTCATATCATGGTGTATGTTAGAGTTGGTTAAATTGTAGTGGAGAAATATTCATTGTTTACTCCGCCCTGGGCTAGATCTAAGAGTTTAATATTTGTTTATTGTTGAGATAAGATAGAGCTACAACCTATATAAGAGTTGTCTTTCTCATTCATTTGTATTGTTGGATTTTGAGAGTACCCTCTCTATCGGATCCTCATAGACATATATTTCATGGAGCAAATCAAATTGTAAGGTTTCCTTTTCCATTCCAAGTGTGGTATCTCTGTTCTCAATTTTAGATGTTGTTAATGTTTTGTAGAATAACTAGACTTGTTGATTAGGGCCAAATAAAGACAAAATCGTGTCATTATAAGGGTTGTGAAAGAAAAAAATTCCAATCCTTTGTTGATTTATGCATGATTGTATTGTCATAGCATTTGTCATCTTTAAGAGTGTTGCTCTCTAATACTTCATTGCATAAGTCACACCCTAGTTGCAATGTTTTGAGTTAGCATTGAATGGGATCTCCTACTGATTTCTACTTTTCATTCTTCATCATGTTGGAGTTTATTTGTGGATTGTGAAAACAACCCTAATTTCTTCAACTCTTCATGCGCTCGCCCCTTTATTTGTCTAGAATCCTTTTGACTCCATTTGCCTTGGGGATTGGCACTAATCTTCATGGTCCTCCTATCACCTCTTTATCATATACTACAAAAAAAATCGTTTTGCTAGGAAACCTCCTCACCTTGTCCTTCATTCTCAAAAGCCTTAGCAATCCTATCCTAAGGAAGACCCCCTTCACTTGGAGAAGAGCCAGCCTAAAGTGTAGAGAGGTGGTTACTAAGGTGACAGTGGGTAACACCTCTAAGCTATGGTTGGGATAGAATTGTTCTTTTGAGATTTAATCACACATGCTAGTTTGAACTGTAACATTTTAGCATCGTAGCCAAGGATAAAGCCCATTTCCCAAAAATTTTGAAGATTGTGCTTCATAACATTTTGAGAGAGATTCTTATTGCATGTTTTTCTTCTCACATGGTGACTCCATCAAGGGATGCATCCCTTGTCTTTTGCGGGTTTTTGAAGACTTTTTGTTTGTAGGGTGAAGCAAACAACATTTTGAATCCATTGAAGATTCACCATGGTGACTCCACACATTTTGATACCAGTATGAAATATGCTTATATGCATTTTTAGATTTGGTAGGCTTTGTTATCACACAACTTGTAGTTGCCCCAAAAGGTGATCCTATCCAAGATGGTAGAGGTGCTAGGTAACTAAAGAGGTGACCCAAGAGGGCCTCGATTCCCAATATGGATTGGTTGTCATGCATATCGAGGCACTCTTCACTTTTTTCTATCCAAACCTCGAATAACAAAGGGGCAAACCCTCATCAACTCTCAGAGTGAGAGATCTAAATCAAACACTAAATTGAGATATTCAATGATGAACAATGATGATCCCTAGATTTAAGGAAAGAGTTACTGTAGAGGCTTAAGCAAGATAAGATGTGAAAGTTAATTAGTTCAATTACAGTAACTTGAGTTTATAAGTGAATCTAGGATATAGGTGCTAGAGTAAATGATCAAAATCTATTGCCTTGGGAAACATGTACTTAAAAGATGGAAAATGGTCCCAAGGAGTAGATCTGACAAGTTAAGGGCTTTCTAGCACAACTTGGTAGTGTATCTAACATTATCACAGCACACAAGCTCGGAAAAATGGTTTAACAACTCAGAAAACCAACAAACCAAGGACGGCGCAAGCATAGAGAGATCAGTGCCTCGGTAAATGGGTAGATGGAGTCCTCAAAGCTAGACGCCTTAGAGAACCCACTTGGAGCTAGGCCAAAGGATGATAACCCAAAAATGGTTTGCCAATAAACCAAGAAATTAACCCTAGGGAATTTTTAGAAGTTTCCGGTGTTAGGGTTTGAAAGTAAATGACAGATGGATAAGTTAAAGGAATAAAATACGTACCCTTTGAGCATACCTAGATGATGAGAATGAATACTGGTATGACGAGGATTACTCCTATAAAGATCAAATGAAAGTTATGGCAGTTTCTCTTACTCACACGATTTGCCCAAGTCCACTAGTGCACCCCTCTCTTCCTGCAAAATCGAGACAAAGCTCAATAACAATTAGCAAACAAAAATGAGGGTAGATGAAAATGAGAAGTAAATGATAGAGAATAATTGGTACAAAGACAAAATCACTCCCTGATTAACCCAAGATCTAACTGAAGGTAGCAGGGTGAGCCTCCCCACCAATGCATCCCTCTCCAAATCATGTTCTTCAACCTGCAAATCGAAATGGTGGAACAAAAATGCAAGATAGCTACCAAGACCCTTCAGTGCAATGGAAAAGTAGTTTCAATCACCATAGCCAAGCATTCAAACCAAGATCACAAGCATTTACTAAAAAAAAAAAAAATTCTGGTATTCTAGTAACCAAGAGCCAAGAGTCCCTTTACAATGAGGGGGTCTCTTCCTTAAATCGGAATGAGAGAGACCAAAACCCTAACCACTTTATGAATGAATGGTGGAGATCAAAAGATAAATACAATATAATCAACGGCTATTAATGAGCCGGAGAGATAATACATGGATCAACTCACTAAGAGGGGGTGCGCACTCACTAAAGTGGCCCTAGGGGGGTCACACCACATAAAAGATGACTAGGACAAGTATAACAAGCACATGGTGGGGCTAGGAGGTATTAATGTCCTTCACTAGCATCACCCCATGGTAGAATGATATAAGATATGACACAATAACATGTCAAAGTGACCAAATGACCAAATTGTGGCCCCCTCAATAGCTGATAATACATCAAAATACAACCCAAGAGTGGTGTGGATCCCACTGAATGATGAAAGCTGCGCTAGAAGGTGTGGGATGCATCATGAATAACCTCTGAACAAACCTCACGCCAATTCCTTGCCTCACTTTCCCAAATCGATTTCCTCAATGACCATTTTATCCCATTTGTTATCCTCGAAAAATCACCTATAAACCAATGAAATTCCTGTAGCTCTCTGCCTGGTACCCGGGGCATACATCTGATTGTACCAAAGTGTCTAGGGGTATGGCTATATGGTAATAACAAGTGGCTGGACCCCACACTTCCTCTGTAGCGCCCTAGGTGAACCATATAATAAACCAACTGTGCTACCAGGCCATTTTATAATGGCAAATCTGTGGAAAAGTGACAATCTGGGTGAAATCTTGTCTGGGAGTGCCTGTAACTGAAAAATGAGTGTACCAGAGGACTCAGAAGGTCCAAATGCACTAGAGATGAATACTCATACACCCTATGGCTACCTGGATAATCAATCTGTAGTCTCAACCATGCCCGAACCAATAAAAATAATGGTCTGTAAATAATAATAACTATAAAAATCCATCAAACCATCAAGTGAAACCTGTGTCTGCTGCATGGAACCATCAAAGGGGTATCAAAGGACCATAAATCATCAATCTTGAACATCACTGGTCCAACTCATCTCAAATCATGTGGTTGACTTGGTCAAACTAGATTTGACCAGGTCAAAACTGATCAAAATATGACCCAGGCTAAAAATGCCTGATGCTGCAAGTGCAAAATGGCTAATGTATGCCCTTTTAATCATTCTAATAGCAAGACTCAAAGTAAGAAGCATCATTTCACTGGCGGTTAATCAATAATTACATCAAATATAAGTTTAAATAATCATTTAATCAAAATGGAACCTCAAGAATATACTCATTTCATAGATGTGAACATTTTGCTAGCAAAGGGTGAGGATGAAAAATGCAAGGCTAGGATAAGGGGATGACTTGACTGACTCAACACTGTGATACTTCGGATAAAGGAAAAGGAATACACACTTGAGCATATGTTGGATAATAAACACACAGGGAATGGCAGTGTCTCACAAATGGAATGAGTTGTTTAGAGAGGTGCTTATTCAACCTTGGCAAATGTCTACAGCTCACATCCAAGTTGAAACAGCTCCGTGAGGATCTTTGCTAGAACCTCCATGACTGGGTGCCCGACTAACCGTAACTTGAGGTTCTAGAGGACACTCCCTACAAACAAAAAGTCTTCAAAAACCTGCAAAAGACAAGGGATGCATCCCTTAATGGAGTCACCATGTGAGAAGAAAAACATGCAATAAGAATCTCTCTCAAAATGTTATGAAGCACAATCTTCAAAATTTTTGGGAAATGGGCTTTATCCTTGGCTACGATGCTAAAATGTTACAGTTCAAACTAGCATGTGTGATTAAATCTCAAAAGAACAATTCTATCCCAACCATAGCTTAGAGGTGTTACCCACTGTCACCTTAGTAACCACCTCCTTGCCAAAGTTTCAGCTAGCTGGAAAGTCTCAAGGACTAGTGGTTCTAGTGATCAACCTTGTTCGGAGGTAGATCCCACTTTTAGATTAATATTGTTTGGTAGAACACTAGTTTTATTTTCAGTTTGTTTCAAGCATCTTGTTACATCTTGTTATCATCTTTTCACTTTCAGTTATTTAAGCTTCATATTTGTTCTTCAAGTTATAACTGCTTCTATTCTTAAAAAGAACTAAAGCCTCTTGAACTTGGCCAAATCCAAGTCAAGAGCACTCTCTGTCGGAGAGCATTTTAGTTGTTGCATTTCCCTTGCATTAGGCATTTAGATTAAATAAAGTCTCTTGAACTTTGGTCTTAAGACTAAGTCAAGAGCGCTCTCTATCGGAGAGTTGAACAAGTGTGGTCTTAACAGTTTCTAAAATCATTCCAACTCACACCCCATTAATTAATTTACCTTGGTCGTTATCTAACACCCGTATGCTCTGCCAACCTGAAAGGGTTGGGCTAGTACTCAGAAAGGTGTTGGACTTGTTAATCTCACAAGTGATAACTTAATAAAATTTTACCCCAACCAACGAACCGGCGTTGCTTTCGAGAGTTACTGAGGTTGTTTCCTGAAACAGGTGGTGCCAAAATCCCACTGTCAGACTTGAGGGTGGTCAAGCCAATTGAACACTTACCCTCTTGAAATCTGGGTGGCTTCGACCTATCATCTAAGAGGTTACCAATACTATTTCCAGACTTTTGATATCCTTGTTCTTAGCCTAATAATCAAGACCACTAAAAACTTATAATTTACCAAGATAATTTGCACAACGATCTCACGAACAGCTACCTTTCAAGACCCACACATTCAACATCACATACTTGTTATTTTTTGACTCCATAGGGCACTGGTTATTTAAATATTATATCTTGATCATGACCATTTGTCCTTGTGGTTTTACTTTATCTTGTGGATGCATTGTTTAAACTTCAGTTCTTGAAAAGTACTTGTTATCACCTAAGCTGTAGTTACCCCTGTGGATGGATCCAGTCATGGATGGCAATAGGGAAGGGCAACTCAAAAGGTGCAACCACGATCACCTCGACCTCCAATGTATATGGTTGTCACGCCAGTCGAGGCAACCTTCGCTTTATGTTATCTAGCCCAGATAACAAAGGGGGAGACCCGATCTACTCCCGACAGGAGAGATCAAAACCAAGACACCAAATCAGGGTATTTCTAAGTGAAGTTAGGTGTATGGTTTATCCTAGACCTAAAGATGAAGTCACAAGCCAAGTGAGGGGTTCAATAGGTGTAGCTTTGGTTCATAGTTGATGTAATAGTGACTTATAATGTTTGTAGTGAGATCTAGGGCTAGTGTACTAGTTCAATGTTGGATGATCCACTGCCTTGGGAACTGTGTCCAATGCAGGGTATTTAAGGGTTGTATTGGGGCTAACTAGTACAAGTGACAAGCTTGACCATGATACATGACAGCTTCAAGGGTTTAGTTCACCATGCATAGGTCATACCACAAGTCAATCCAACAATCTAGGAAAGTTGAATTAACTTGGAGAGAAACCAGTGCCTTGGGAATTGGGAAGTGGAGTCAAAGTATGGTTGACTTGTGGTTTAGGACTCCTAGTACTTGGGACAAGTGGGCAATAGAAGTCTTGATGGATGAATGTGTCTAGATCTAAGTTTGACCAAAGCGGACCACAATCCCTTAAAACAAGGAATGCAATCCCCAAGGCAAGATTTGACAAAGTGATAGTCTAGACCTAGGTTTTGAATTATTCCGGTTTCAAATCTCCAAAAATCTCAAGTACCCAGTTCCTAGAAGTGAGTGAACTCACTTCTCCAAGGTGGTGCGACTTTGCCCAAGGAGGCCTAAAAGTGGGGTTAGGTGGGTCAAAACAAGTCGGATGGCATCCAAACTTTAGATCCGAGTAGATCGGTCAGGTATAAGTATGGATCTATAATTTCGTGGCAATCCAACGGTTAGATCTTAGTAGATCTGAGTTTAAGTGTTCCAAGTGGTCCAAAATGGGGATTAAATCCCTTAAAATGTGGAATGGGGCCCACAAGGTGAATTTCAGGAAAGTGACAACCTGGGTGTATGTTATTTGATGTGTAGATGATGAATCAAGTGGAATCTCAAACACCCACCACCTAGATCTAGGTCAACTTGCTCAAACTAGGGAGTGCGCTTTGCTTGGGAGGAGCTAAGTTGGCATGGGAGGGGGGTCAAACGGAAGCCAATCCTCACCAAACTATAGATCCGGGATGCCGTGGATGCTATAGAGGTGGGTTTTCAATATTATGCCCAACAACCCACTAGATCTAAGTAGATCTGAGAAAATGTAAAATGGGGGTTTTAAGATATTTAGGGTTTTAACAATTTATGAGCTATGTCAATGGATTGGATAAAGGAAAGAGAAACAAACCTGTGGATCTTACCTGGGTAACCTTGTAGATGCCTTGATGATGATGATCTATGCAAACCTGATCAATTTGAGAAGCTTTGAGGTAGTTTCTATGCAAGTCGATTTGATCCAAGAAGCCAATGCGCCCTCTCTCATGCACAACAAACGTCAACAATATCAGATTTGATGCATCAAGAGATAAGACTAATGCCCCAAAAGAAGTAACAGGAAGATAGCATAGATCACAATGAAGCTAATGATAACCCCCTGATACAAGCGAATGCCAAGAAAGTCGATTTGAAGAAGCCTTGCAAAATCGCCCTTGTTGAAGTCGCCCTCCTGTAGACAAACAATGATTTCCAAAAAAAAGATAGATCTTACCACAATTTCCAAATGCTAGGTTGCAATAGACTTTCCAATCACCATCTAAGAACACCAGATGCAAAGGAGACCACAAGAATTTCCACAAGAATATTTTTCTATACCAATAATCCAAGAGCCAAAGACCCCTTACAATGAGAGGCTCTCTCCTTTAAATAGGAAGGAGAGGCACAAAAACCCTAACCACTTTTTGAATGAGTGGCTAAGATTAAAAGATACAAATGTCTCATCAATGGTTGAGATGAGCTCAACAATATAATACATGGATCACACATAAAATATAATGTAAGTGGACAAAATCGCCCTATAAGAGGGGAATCCCACCAAATCATGATGATAAAATATCATAGGAGGCTTATGGTGGGTCCAAGGGGTAATTTTATCCCTCCTTGGTCAATCCCCATAGCACAATAACCAATAAATAATCATGAATGTACCAAATCGTGCCTCCATAGTCAAATCGTGGTCCTCAAAAGACCTCAGAAATCCACAGAAAGTGCCATAAGTGATGGATGCGGGCCCCGATGAAGCTGAAACTGCTGGAGAAGGTGTGGAAGGTCCCGATCTATCATCACTGATCATCCCATGCCATAACTTTGCCTCAGTAGCCCAAATCGATTTCCTCAATAGCCATTTCTACCAATCCTGAAATGCCTCGGGAAGCGTGAAACTGCCCCAAACAGCCTCCTGGAGTGCTGGCGCTGTCAAGGTGAGGGCACCAATGTGTCCGGGAGGGGGGCAATATGGTAAAAACAAGTGGCTGGACCACCCCCTCCATCATCAGCGCCCTAGGTCAACCGGATAAAAGTCATCTCTGCTCCGACAGGGCCTCCAACAGACCAAAACTGCACTGGGACAGCCTCCTGAGGCTCAATCATCACTGTAAGTGCCCGGAACTGAAAACAAACTGTCCCATTGGACTCAGAAGGTCCAAATCTATCCAAGATGTGTACTCATACACCATATGAGTCTCTGCATGATCAAAATAAATGTCCAATATACCGGAACAAGGCCAATAATAATGCGCTGTACATATACAAACACTGCTGTAACCCCAGAATCATCATCATAACCCTGTAGCTGCTGCATAGAATCATCCTGTATGTGTACATAGACCATATATCATCTATCCATATCATCATAAGGTCTAACATCTCATGTCCCATGGTCCTCCATGGTCAAACTAGGTCCAAACAAGACCAAATATAACTCAGTCCATCATCCAAGGCTGCTGAAAAGTATCAAGGTTAATACATGCTTTACAATTTATTCAAATAGCAATTATAACACAGAGTAATCATGACTGGCGATCTAAATCCAAATATATAGTGTCGTTAATTATTATTATTACTCAGACTAGACTTTCAGGATCATACTCACTTCATAGTTGTGATCAATTTGCTAGTGAAGGGTGAAGGCTTAAATTAACTGGCTAGGCCAAGGGATGACTTAACTGCCTTGACTTTGTGACACTTTGGCAAGGGAAAGGGAATACACCATAGTATATACTGAATGAGCAATAACACAGGGAATGGCGGTGTCTCACAAATGGATGAGTTGTTTAAAGAAGGTTTATTCACCTTCACAGATGCGCACAATCCATAATACAAATAAGGCCAGCAATTGTTTAGATATAGCTTTTAAGTTTCATTGCTTTTTGGGCCTGAATTTTCCATAGCCTTGATCTATGTGTGTTTATAAACACATTGCATAGATTTACATTTATTTAGGCTTTCTGCTGCAGGTGTGTTTTAAGGCACTTGTTTACCTGAGCACTTCTAGGTGTGTCATGGACAACTTGTTTACCTAGGTATTTATTTTCCACAAGATATAACATTTCATTTTCATTGCCATGTTCATTTGGCATGCCTCTCATTCATGTGTGTTTAGAAACACATTGCATGAATGGGCTTTTCATACAAGATATAGCATTTCATTTTCCAGATTTTGTATTGATGGCAGCACTAAATGTTTCAGGTTTAGCCAACACAACTTTAGTGACTAGGGGGAATTCACAAGGAACTCCAACTCACCATAGGTAAGTTTTGTTACCAACTCAGAGCCGAGACACAATAAACAGGGAAGCTCATCCAATACAGAGGCTACAGTGGGGAAAAGTCCTCCATGCCACTAGTCAAGTAGTAAGTCAGGGTGATAATCTAAAAGGTAGGTCATGGACGGATGAAGACAATGAAATGATGGAGCCAACACTAGCAAGCCAAAGTATGGTGTAATGATCACCTCTATTCTCCCTAAGGAGGGTATGTACCAATGAGTATGAATAGTGAACTTCTAAGTCTGAGTAGGGACAATATAATATATATAATAGATCAACCAGGTCCATGTATCTATATGATCGCCAGATCATGACACTGAGTGCTAAGACATGCTATAAGAATAAGTATAAAAGCAATCTAACCATAACACCATAATATATCTGCTGAGTCATATACCTGAAAGCACATCAACCTGTACCATCCTCTGTCCTCTGAGACTGCTGCTGTAACTCTGGGCACTACTGTCTGCTCTGTACCAATGGTATAATGGCTACATCGGTCATCTCTCTGAGTGTCCTGAAACTCAGTCATGGCATGGGGAATATAACTGCTGTCCACAATCTGATAGTGATCCAATATAGATGCTCATCTCAGCATCCCAAATGCAAGGGAACTGGCTGAATAGTGTACTGGAATGAGAAAAATAATGTATGGTAGCCCGGCTACTATATATGTGATAACTGTACTGTCATTTTCGATATCTTGTTTAGCAACGTGGATTGCGTCTTATCTTGTTTATCTCATTTATAATTTGGTCTCATCACAAAAACTCTTAAACAACACCCATCCACATCACTTCATCAAAAAACAGTTCAAAATATAAGATCCTTAGTGAAACTCTTTGTAGGGACTACCCCCCTTGGTTTCGTTAGGAGTTAGCCTAAACGGAGGAGCTGGGATTTAGGTGACAGTACCTAGCTCATTGCTTGCCCCCAAGGCCACACTTCTCTCACTTGTAGTGAAGAAACAGCTTTCAAAAGAATTCTGCTGCTGGTGTGCATCTCGGCGGACAACAAAATTCACAAGTGTGTCATCACTTGACCTCTACTGGCATCATTACTTCTGTATGTATATACCAAGATGTTTGTGTACTTCACTGATGTCTGCAATTCGATCCTAGGACCTGTTTGCTTCTTGGAGAGCCATTTTTCACCATTTGAGTCCATTCTCCAAAAATGAACTCAAGGTGTCTTAAGACCTTTTGAAGGATCTTAATTTTGGCTTGCCAAATGGTAGCCACCTCCACTTGTGCACTTATCCTCCACATCATTTAGATCTAGCAAGATATTTTTTCTTACCCATACCTTAGCATGTCCTTGGCTGAGATCATTTGACTTTTGATCATCAATTTTGCCTTCGTTATACTTCTTCCATGATTCATTGATTCTCCTTGTTGATGTATATGATGGGTTCTTCAATTGATGTCTTCTAGGGCTTGTACAAGTTTGGGCTTTATGACCAAAACTAGTCCAATTGTAGCATCTCAAAGTGTGGCAGTTGGCAGTTATATGTCCACTTTGATTGCATGTCCAACATCTCATTGTATTCTTTGGACTTCCAACACTTCTTCTTCCATAGGATCTACAATCCATGGCCTTGTGACCAAAATTAGAACAAGAAAAACAATAGCCATTAAAACCATTTTCATACCTTGAAGTTTGGCTCCATCTTGGAGTTGTCTTGAATTTGCTTTGAGGTGCAGTGCTGTCTTCTTCAACCATTTTTGGCTTTCCAAAATCTTTGTCGTCATGTGCAGGTACATGAGGAGGTTTGCTTTCTTCTTTGAAAGAGGTTGACCTAACTTCAAAGGTCTTGGGAGGCCAAGTGTCATCTTCATATTTTTCTTCTTCTTTCTTGTACCCAAGGCCAGATTTGTCAAATGGGGGCCTTTGACAATCTAGTATTTCATCTAGGATGGCTGAGCTATGATTGAATTTGCCATATGCATCAAACTTTTCATTTTTCTTTCTCAATTTAACTACCTCCATTTCAAGCTTTAGACAAGTTTTCTCTTTCTCATCTAATTGATTTTTCAAAACCTCTTCAATTCTCTTGTACTCATCCAATTGAACTATTATCACCTAGACTGTAGGTACCCCTATGGATGTATCCACTCATGGACGACAATAGGGAAGGGCAACTCAAAAGGTGCAACCACGATCACCTCGACCTCCAATAGATGGTTGTCACGCCAGTCGAGGCAACCTTCACTTTATGTTATCTAGCCCAGACAACAAAGGGGGAGACCCGATCTACTCCCAATAGGAGAGATCAAAACCAAGACACCAAATCAAATTAATTCTAAGTGAAGTAATGTGTATGGTTTATCCTAGACCTTAGGATGAAGTCACAAGATAAGTGAGGGGTTCAATGAGTATAGATTTGGTTCATTGTTGACATGAGAGTGACTTATGATATTTGAAATAGGATCCAGGATTAAAGTACTAGTCAATGGAAGAAAATCCACTGCCTTGGGAACCGTGTCCAATGCAGGGTAGTTTAGGGGTTGAATTGGGGCTAACTAGTACAAGTGACAAGCTTGATCATGAGACATGATGACATCAAAGGGTTTAGTTCACCACACAAGGGTCAAACCACAAGTTAATCCAACAATCTAGGAAAGTCGAATTGACTTGGAGAGAGACCAGAGCCTTAGGAATTGGGGTAATGGAGTCAAAGTGTAGTTAACTTGTGATTGATAACTCCTATTGTATGAGACAAGTGGGCAACTAAAGTTTTGATGGATGGATAAGTCTAGATCTAGAGATTCAAGGTTTGACCTAAGTGGACCGCAATCCCTTAAAACAAGGAATGCTATCCCCAAGGCAAGATTTGATGAAGTGACCAACTAGACCTAGGTTTTGAATTATGCCTGTTCCAAATCCACTAAAATCTCAAGTACCCACATCCTAGAAGTGGACCAACTCACTTCTCCATGGTGGTGCGACTTTACCCAAGGAGGCTAAAAAGTGGGATAAATCAATCAAGACAAGTCCAATGGCATCCAAACTTTAGATCCAAGTAGTTTAAGCAAGTGAGAGTATGGATCTACAATTTCACGGCAATCCGATGGCTAGATCTTACTAGATCTGAGTTTAAAGATACCAAGTGATCCAAAATGGGGAATAAATCCCTTAAAATGTGGAATAGGGCCCACAAGGTAGAAATCAGAAAGGTGACAGTCTGGGGGTAGGTTATTGAATGTGTAGATCATGAATCAAGTGGAATCTCAACTACCCACGTACTAGATCTAGGGTAACTTACCTTCCTCAAGGAGTACGACCTCACTTGGAGAGGCTAAGTTGGCCTGGGAAGGGGGTCAAATGGATGCCAATCCTCACCAAACTATAGATTCGGGATGCCTTGGATACTATAGAGGTGGGTTTTCAATATTACAACCAACAACCCACTAGATCTTAGTAGATCTGAAAAATTATAAAAATGGGGGGTTTTGATTAATTAGGGTTTAAAATGTTTTTAGACAAGTGGATAGATCATGGAGATAGAACTTACCTTGAAATCATACCTGAGTGATGAAGAGAGATGCTTTGATGTTGAGGAAGATTCCCGCAGAGATCAAATGAGAAATTCTTGATTTTGCTTGCCAAATTGATGCCCTAGCCCACAAGTGCGCCCTCCTCTACCTGTCAATCCAAGGAAAATCGATTTCAATCAGAGAGGTCAAGTATGGAGGAAATACAAGTAAAATGCAATGATAACATAGAATAGAAGGTCCTGGGACAGTAATACTCCCTGTTACCAACGAAGAGATCCAAAGAAGAAGTAGGGAGAGTCTTCCCCTACCAATACTTCCTCCTCAAAGCAAATCGGCCTCTACCTGTAGATGCAAAAAACGTGGTACAAAAGATATGGCAAACAAGATCTCCAATAACTCAGTGCAAAGGAAGAACCAACGAACGAACACCAAAAACATTCACCACAACAATGGAGATAGATGCAATAATAATTTTCTATTCCAATAATCCAGAGCCACGAGTCCCTTTACAATGAGAAGCTCTCTCCTTTAAATAGGAAGGAGAGGCATCAAAATCCTAACCACTTTTTGAATGAGTGGCTAAGATTAAAAGATACAAATGTCTAATCAATGGTTGAGATGAGCTCAACAATAAAATACATGGATCACTAATAAAATATAACATGAGTGGACAAAATCGCCCTAGGAGAGGGGAATCCCACCAAATCATGATGACAAAATATAATAAGAAGCTCATGGCGGGTCCAAGGGGTAATTTTAGCCACCCTTGGTCAATCCCCATAGCACAATAAAAATAAAAGTCATCAATATACCAAATCGTGCCTCTATGGACAAATCGTAGGCCTCAAAAGACCTCAGAAATCATCAGAAAGTGCCATAAGTAATGGATGCGGATCCCGATGAAGCTGAAACTGCTGGAGGAGGTGTGGAAGACATCAATCCATCATCATTGATCATCCCATGCCAAGACATTGCCTCAGTAGCCCAAATCGAATTCCTCAATAGCCATTTCTACCAATCCTGAAATGCCTCGAGAAGCGTGAAACTGCCCCAAACTGCCTCCTGGAGTGCCTGCGCTGTCAAGGTGAGGGCACCAGTGTGTCCGGGAGGGGGGTAATATGGTAAAAACAAGTGGTTGGACCACCCCCTCCAAGCACAGCGCCCTAGGTCAACCGGATAAAAATCACATCTGCTCTGACAGTGTCTCCGACAAACCAAAACTGCACTGGGATAGCCTACTGAGGCTCAATCATCACTGTAAGTGCCCGGAACTGAAAACAAACTGTCTCATTGGACTCAGAAGGTCCAAATCCATCCAAGATATGTACTCATACACCATATGAGTCTCTGCATGATCATAAAATATATCCAATATACCGGAACAGGTGAAATAATAATAATCTGTAAATGATCAAATAATGCTGTAAACCATGAATCATCATCATAACCCTGTATCTGCTGCATAGAATCATCATGTACATGTACATAGACCATATATCATCTATCCATATCATGACAAGGTCCAACCATCTCATGTCCTATGGTTGACCTTGGTCAAACTAGGTTTGACCAAGTCAACATGACCAAATATAACTCAGACCACCATCATAAGCTGCTGTAAAGTGTCATAGGTTAATGCATGCTCTACAACTTATTCAAATAACAATTATAACACAAAGTAATCATTACTGACGATCTAAATCCAAATATATAATGTCATTAATTATTATTATTACTCAGACTAGACTTTCAAGATCATACTCACTTCATAGATGTGATCAATTTGCTAGTGAAGGGTGAAGGCTAAAATAACTGGCTAGTCTAAGGGATGACTTGACTGACTTAACTTCGTGACACTTTGGCAAAGCGAAAGGGAATACACACCATAGTATATACTGAATGAGCAACAACACAGGGAATGGCGGTGTCTCACAAATGGATGAGTTGTTCAAAGAGGGTTTATTCACCTTTAACAGATGCACACAATCCATAATACAAATGAGGCCAGCAATAATTTAGATATAGCATTTAAGTTCCATTGCTTTTTGGGCCTGAAGTTTCCATAGCCTTGATCTATGTGTGTTTATAAACACATTGCATAGATTTACATTTATTTTAGGCTTTCTGCTGCAGGTGTGTTTTTAAGGCACTTGTTTACCTGAGCACTTCTAGGTGTGTCATAGACAGCTTGTTTACCTAGGTATTTACATTTCCAAAAGATATAACATTTTATTTTCATTTGGCATGCCTTTCATTCATGTGTGTTGAAAAACACATTGCATGAACGGGCTTTTCATACAAGATATAGCATTTCATTTTTCCAGATTTTGTATTCATGGCAGCACTAAAAGTTTTAGGTTTAGCCAATACAACTTTAGTGACTAGGGGGAATTCACAAGGAACTCCAACTCACCATAAGGTAAGTTTTGTCACCAACTTAGAGCCGAGACACAATAAACAAGGAAGCTCATCCAATACAGAGGCTACAGAGGGGAAAAGTCCTCCATGCCACTAGTCAAGTAGTAAGTCAGGGTGATAAACTAAAAGGTAGGCAATGGATGGATGAAGACAATGAATAATGGAGCCAACACTAGCAAGCCAAGGTATGGTGGAATGATCACCTCTATTCTCCCTAAGGAGGGTAAAACCAATGAGTATGAATAGTGAACTTCTAAGTCTGAGTAGGGACAATATAATATATATAATAAGATGAACCAGGTCCACATATCTATATGATCGCTAGATCATGACACTAAGTGCTAAGACATGCTATAAGAATAAATATAAAAGCAATATAACCATAACACAATGATATACCTGCTGAGTCATATACCTGAATGCTCATCAATCTGAATCATCATCTGTCCTCTGAAACTGCTACTGCAACTCTGGGCACTACTGACTGCTCTGTACAAATGGTATAATGGCTACATCGGTCATCTCTCTGAGTGTCCTGAGACTCAGTCATGGCATGGGGAATATATACTGCTGTCCAAAATCTAATAGTGATCCAATATAGATGCTCATCTCAGCATCTCAATGTAAGGGAACTGGCTGAATAGTGTACTGGAATCAGAAAAATAATGTATGGTAGCTCGGCTACTATATATGTGATAACATGAACCTTCAAATCAAGGTTAGCCCATCTTTCCTCTTCAAGTTCTCTAGGATCCACATCAATATTTTCTTGTCCTTTTCCTAGTTCATCCTTCAACCTTTTGACCTCAAGATCTTTATCTTCCAACTCACCTTGCAAATCATTGTTCTTGACCTTCAAGCTCATTAACAGAGATTTTGTCTCCTCTTGATATTTTTCGAATGCTCCCATAATCTTTTTCTTAAGCCTTATATTGGATTTAACATCCTTATCCAATAGAGTTTTTGCAAATGCCTCTTTGAGTTTTAACAACTCATCTTCTTCAACCTTTACAAGAGCAACTTCATCATTATTAATTTTAGAATTATTGCGAATAGAAGAGTTCTTACCTTCCCTAGTGCTTGATGCTTGAACCTCCTTCATTCCTTGTTCTTCATTTTTAGATGTCTTGACCTCCTTTTCTTTGTCCATGTCTTGAATTTTCCTTTTGTGCTCACTTTCAAGTGTACTCCAAAGATCTTTGGCTGAGGTGTACTTTCCAGCATTTAGTCTTTCCTTCTCTGACTGAGACAAGGCCATCATGATTAAGCTTAGTGCATTTTCATTGCTTTCAAGTGGCTTCTTAGCTGCTCCTCCTTCAATTGATTTCCAGATATCATATTCTCGTGCCTGTATGTTATACTTCATTCTGATGCTCCAAGACTCATAATTCGATTCATTGAGCAATGGGACTCCATCCTCCAAATAAACCTCCATGACTTTCTTTCACTTGTGTCTACTGATTTCCTTCAAGCTTGTTAGGCTTATGCTGAAGACCTGCTCTAATACCAATTGTTAGACACAATGGCTCACTGAGAGGGGGGGTGAATCAATGAGCCTATACTTAATCCAAAAATTCAACTTCTTCAATCACTAAATCTTAAAACACTATTTCTCATTCACATCAATATCATATTCATCATTGAACTATCAACTTAAACATATCAACATCAACACATTGCACAAGATGTAGTTTTGTAAACTTTATATAAATGGAGAGTGGCACCACCCACCAGAATGGTTCAGTCAGCTACTACTGACTGGGATGCTACAACACCCCAATAATACAATTGTTCAAGAGATCAATCAGACTTTTCTCAAGTCTGTAAGTTACATACATCAACAACCAAGAAACCCCTGTCTATTTCACAATTACTGAAATATATCACCACATCATCATGGTATAGTTCACAATATCAACATTAAGCTTGTAAGCACATCTTCATTCTGTACCCAGCAAATTACTCAACATACATACTCAACATGTCATACTGCATCCCTATCTCAACTCTGTCCATACTTTATCCATCATAATTCTGTCCATGTCATCATCATGTTCACAAGCTCCGCATATCAGTCTGATCATGACCAACATGGTATTATCCATGTCATTACAGGCACATTCTTCACCTCAGGCTGTCTCAATTAAAACAATACAAACATATCCACTGTCCATGTCATGTTGTTGCCCAAAAATCATGTCTTCATCATACTGTCCATATGCACATGCCTATGTCTTCATTCTGAGCATCCATCTTCATTCTGTCTATTCATGACCTTATCTTCATCATACTGCCATCATTACTTTATCAACCAGCTATTGCCTAGAGATAAACATTGATCATCATGCTGCTGCTACATCATGTCTTCATCCAACCCAGATAAAATATAAACACAAAATTATTTTACTACTGCTGCATTTTTCTCTGTGGCTGCCACAGTACCCACGAATTTCAGACAGTGAGCAGCCCGAATTTTTCAAAGCCAACCCGAATTTTTTCACCTCAAATGAGGTCGTGAGCCCTTTATTTATACACTTTTTCATGCCAAATTTTATGAAGCCGACTTGTTTGGTAATTAATTTAATTTTTAACTTCAAACTTCAATTTGAGCCGACTTGTCATTTCTTTTATTACATTTAATTCAAATATATATTTGTTTTTTATTTCATAGAATGATATTCATTTTATTTCATTTGCCGACTTGACATTGGTTTATCAAATGATATTTTTGTTTCCACAAAATCATCAACAAATATATGTTTATTTGTTTGGTCATTTTGCCATAATGACAAAGTGGATTTAGAACCACTTTATCCCATCATCCGCACTAACTTTCTATGCCCATATGCATGCCCGCATTGTCCATTCAAGATATGACCGCAAGCCCTCTTTTCATCATGCCTACACATCCTTGTTGACACAGCTTCAAGATGCCCGTAGTGGTCTTTTCTTATGGCTGGAACATCCCATTCAACATGCCCGCAGCCGTCTTCTTTGACATGCCCGCAGGTGTGCTCTTTGATGTCCGCCAAGGGGTTCTTCCAGCACCCTTAAACATATGCCCATGCTGGCCTAAAATCATGCCCGCAAAATATTTTACAACATGCCCGCATTTGGTCTTCTTGTGCATGTTAATCATGCCCCGTAATGCATTATTCAGGATGCCCGCAGCTTCATTTTGGTGATGCCCGTAAGGGTTAGATGGCTCTTCAAAGATGTGTCCGCAAGGGCTTTCATCATGCAAATCTTCTTGCCATTTTCATGCCCGCAAGCTTATGCTTGTTTGGCATATGCATTGTCCACATCATCCTTGACTAGGGTCTTAGACCCAATTCGCTCATTAGGTGTGCCAATGCCCATCACCTTTATGCCAAGTCATCAATCATGCTTCTTTGCCCATGTCACCCAATGTCATGTGCTCAATCTTCTTTGTCATTAATGTTGTCATCAATGACAATCATATTCATCACAAAAGAGCAAAACAATCATAACCAATACACACTATATACCTGCTGGGCCATATACCTGTACCTGTCATCTGGATCATCAATAGTCTCTGGAAACATTGCTGTTGAAAACTCTGGGCACTGCACTGCTCTGTATGGAATCTAAATTGTCACATCGGTCATCAAATTTGAGGTCATGAGGCTTAGTCTTGGCATAAGGCTTGTCATATATGATCTGGGGCTGCTCTGAAATGTGAGTGATCATCAAAAAGTACTGCTCGTCATAGGCTGATCTCACCAAAACTATGTAAAGGCCTGGCTCAAAAATATACAAAAATCTGCTCTGCAATCATGGTAGCCCGGCTACTATGGATGTGATAACAGGCTTCATTGAAGAATAAAGGTGAAGAAATATGGCATTGACTCCATGGTTGGCCTATGGGCTCAATCCCCTTAATTTCTAAAAAAATCCAGGGTTCCCTAACAAGATGGCAGAGGCATTTTCAGATGATATTCCAATATTTCATGGATATATTGATTCAACCACAACACACCTTACATGTTTCATGATGTTCACTTCAGATTTTGGTGTTACTCATGAGATGGTTTGGGTGTAGTCTGAAAGGGAATCAAGGGATCGGTTTTGAAAACTTGGTAAGGGAGAGATATCATCTTTTGCAGATTTGATTGAGATACTTTGCAAGAAATGGAGCCTTAAAGTGTTGAAAAAGTACCAAGGAAGTGTTTTTCCACCTTGTAATGCCTAGGGGTGGATAAAACATTAAAAGTGGTCCCTAGTCACTTTATTAAAGTGGGAAGCACTTTATAATTTATAATTTTAAAGTCACTTTATAAAGTTTGCTCATGGTTCTATTTTTTAATTGACTTTATGAGAAATAAAGTGGGTGAGGAATTAAAAGAGTCATTAATGTACTTAAGTTGAAAAGTGCATTAATTTCATTTATTAAATATTTAATGAGCCTTTTATGTAAGCCTTGGATCTCATTTAGTCAAGATCTAATCTTGGCCATCGAATCTCAAGAAGAAGTTACCATGAACAAAAAGGGGAGAAACTAGGGATTGAGGCATCCATTCATTCATTGTGATCTAAGAGATTTGGAGAGCAAGAGAGGAGAGAAGGAGAGAAGAAAGAAGGCTAGGGTTTGAAGAGATTTTCGACCTAGAGAGAAAGAGACTGAAGATTGGCTCGATTCCCAAGGAGAAGAAGAAGGGCACGAGTTTCAAGACAAGGCACATATTTTGAGGCATGATGCAGCAGCATTGAAGTGCACAGAAATCGAGGCAAAACCGTACAGCAGGAAATCGTACAGTAGCACGAATTTCGAGGAGATAGCAGCACAGTTTTTGAGGTCCATACAGCAATAAATGCAGACCATATAGACACGAATTTCAAGGCAGCAGGTACAAAATTTATTGTTGTTCGTACAGGCACGGAAAACAAGGAAAACAGCTGCACAGAAATCAAGAAAAATTAGGCCGTACAGTCCACACATGCGAGTCCGTACAGGTCTGAATTTGGCACAGTTTTTGAGGCAGCCGTACAGCAGCCTGTCAGTGAGATGCTGGCACGAAATTCGAGGCAAACATGGGAGATAAGTACTGCTGTTATAAATTTGTAAATTGTCTCTGAAAGAATAAAATTTTCTCTCTCCTATCAGGTTTTCCCTTCGGGGTTTTTCTTGATCCTATTTGGCTAAAATTCTGAGTTTGATTTTTTATGTGTTTGGCTGTTGTAAATTTTCTGAGTGTGAAAGAGTGAAAAGAAATTCCATTTGTTTCAAGAAAAATTAGATTTATATCCATTAAAGCTAATATGCAGTCATGGGGTTTGGGCATTAAACTCTATGTGAAAAATAAAGATTGAAACCGGGTTGGTGTTCCAAAATTTTCATAAAGGTCATGAGAAATTGATGTTCTAGGTTGAATATATCAAGGATATGCTTAAAGAGCGAGTTGTTGAAGATCCTTTGGAGGGTTGTGATCAAGAGGAAGCCAAAGAAGAGGACCATTCTTCTAAAGAGCATATTGAAGATCAAGCAATTGAAGAGGTCCATGATAAAGTTGGGGAAAAAGATCAAGGGGATATTGCTTAGGAGCCTCCTCATGCTCCCATTGAAGCACATGATGAAGATCTATTTGATGAAGACAAACCTTCTCATATTCTTGAAGACAAACCTTTTGAAGATGATAGATTTGAGGATCTGTTCGCTTGTAATGAAATTAATAACAATCATCGATGTGATGTACATTTTCATCATTTTGATCATAGTTTGGGTGAGGGATATTGGAAATTTGTTGGTAGTCCCGTCTATGATTCATCTTGTGAAAAAAGTATGGATTTTGAGGGCCATGGGCAACCTATTGGTGAGGAGATTTTCTATGATCATTTTCAGCCATGTTCATGTTCTTATGATGATATCTTGGGGCAGCATTGTTCTTTTTTCTCTTGGTCACTTTTGGAGCAGCCTTTGGAGGATCATTTACAACCATCTAGTTCATCTTCCTGTGCAGAATTCTCTCATGATTTGGGACAGTTTGGTACAGATGTCATTGCAGAAACATTTTAGCCAGGAAACCCTATGTTTTTGGATGCATGTAGGTTGAAAAGTCAGTTTTGGAGCCCATGTTTGGGGATGTAAATGAAACAATGCAGCAAAGGTATATTGCAGAAATTTTTCAGCCCTTTTCTTCTTCTTCAAATGTGAAAGTTGCATATGATTTGGCATGTGGAAATTCATGTTTACATTCTGGAAATGCTATGGTACTGCAAGATAAGAAAATTAGTGATTTTTTCAGTCATTTCAAGCCATGTATTTTGGGGCAAAGGTCCACTTCCATGTTCAAAAAAATTTCTTCATGCCAAGCTGAAAGTATTGTGATGATGGAGGAGCCTAAAGCTCTTTCTTTTGAGGATTTCATTGATAACTTTGTAGGTTGGCAGCCTCATGTTGATGATGTATATTCAAGCCCTATCCAATGTTGGATAGAGGAGGCTTGTGGGAAAACTTGCCGCGCTTGGAAAGGGTTTGATAATGTTATACATGCCCATAATCTCATCATGGAGATTTCAACATGTTTGACTTTGCATATGATATTTAATATTGCCTTGTTTTGGTCCATGACCAAGAACAAGGGAAGAGGCTTTGGCATTGATAAAACACTAAGGTGACTACATTGGATCTATAATTTTACTTAGCATGCTCATGTTTCATATGCTATAGTGGGTAGGTAGGAGATGAATAAGCTCTTGCATGAGCATTAGTATAGATTTAATTTGATGTTGATGGCTTCTTTTGTCTAAAGCGAAAAGTTGATGTAATAAACTATTTTATGTGATGTGATGTTTAGGGATGTTGAGTTCATCCATCCTACCACATGGTTTTTGATTTTGGAGTTGTGAGATGGTTCTTGTTATCATGTACATGTTAAGATTCTAGGGTTCTCATGCACTCCTGTAATGAGCACATGTCTCGCAGTTAGTGCTAGATGTTACCCCCGATTTTGCATGGGTGTCCACTTGTGATTGTCATCACAATTTCAGTGGGGCTGACTTGTTGATGATGCTTTGGATGCTAGCCGATGGATGTTCGTGGGATATGATGCCTTTTGTACTTGTTGGTTGATGAAGGTTTGGATGTTTGTCTCCATGTGATCTTTGATGTTGCTCCTCATTCATGCATCATGGACAATTTTATGGGTGAGCACTTTGATGTTTTGAGGACCTATCATTCTTATGGAGGGTGTATGGTGTGTTATCAAATAGTTTGCATGGATTTCTACTTGTGATTTTTATCACTGGGTCTGCGGGGAGACATGATGATGGGGCTGATTTATGCCTTGATCTCCTTGGTGATGGAGTTCTGCTTCATATTCTGACAATAGCCTCGTATGATGATGCCCTAGATGATTTGCTTGGTTGTACACTTCACTCATGTATTGATTGGTCATGATTCACTCATAGAGATGGACTATTGATGTTGATTGTTCTTTCTTGGCAAAACAGGTTTTAGTCATTGACTGTGGCCTGTTGTATCCTCCAAAATCTGCCACAAAGTCAGAACGGAGCTGTCCAGACAGTTGCAAGCAGCAGGGTAACACTATGAAGTATGAACAGACCTGTGGGATACATAGGGCTGTGGCCATTACACTTGAGGAATATTTCTATTAATAATAAACCTGTGGGATAAATATAAGTCGTTCTGGGAAACTGTCATAAGCCATGCTTAACAGGATTCTACTATAAAAATTGTTCCTATGGTTGGGAAGTTTACAATCGGCCCTGTATCAGTAAGCACAGAGCATATTAGGGGTGCCCAGCCTCCTAACAGTAGTTTGTTGTTGTCAGGTTCATGAGGAGATCAAAATGACAGCTGAAAAAGACATGATTTCAGACCCATGGGATACATAGCTAAAATCCAGATCTTAAATGATTTCTACAACAGATCTGAGTGACCTCTTTAGGCACAGCCTTGGGTCAGTTTTCATCTTGTTTAAGGTAGCTTTCTTGCAGCCTAGAGTTCGTCATTTCATAGCCATTTGTAGCACACAAATCCAGCCACTGAAAGCTACAAGAAAGGAGATTTAAAAATATACCAGACTCATATTGTGATGAGCTTGAGCTTAAAAAATGGATCTGAGGATGAAGTAACTTGTTCCAAACCTATCCCTGTGCAATCTTGTGGAGTTCTGGTAAAATATGAAGCTGCCTACTAACCCTGACATAATTAATCACCAATCTGATATGCCTTATCCTGGTCAGTGGACTGTTATGTTGTATGTTTCCAGCCAGGAAAATCTGAATTGTTTAAGCAGAATTAAGCAAGAAGAAAAAGGGGTAAAGTTCAGGAACTATAAGATCTGTGGCCTAAAACCGCCCTGCATTAAGAGAAATCACTGCAGCTGTGATGAGCAGAATTTGTGAACTCCTTCCAGTCATTTTATTGAGGACGTTGCACCTATTAATGCCATAGTTCTTTGGAGCATTCACTTTAGGTGCGCTCAGCATGATTACCATTCTTTTATTTGTTTTGACATGTTCTTTCATGCTTTGAGTGAATAGTTTCTAGATTATTTTGTTTAGTTTATTAGACTTCATTGTAGGCTACATTGGGTGCTCCATCTTGAATATTTTATGTTGGTTGTACTTTTACAATCCCATGGACCTATTTTTGTTATTTATAGACATTACTATAATTTCTTTCTTCATTTTTTTTTCTTTCTACAGAATGTAGGGGCAAGATTGGTTCGACTTCATTTGCTAGTTTAGTACCTTGTATCTTCCGTCACCTTTTAGCATCATTATGGATAAGACATGACTTGATACATTTCATAGGAAAAAGAAAGATAGAATAGCAACAGTGGATTAAGGAAGATATGGTGTGGTGTGCATGCTTACTCATCTGGTACAAGGGTAAAAGACCCTGGCTTTGCACTTAGATACTTGACTTCCCTGGACCCTCCCGGAAGTAGTAGTTCTTGGAAAAGGAGAAGGAAAGAAAATAGTTTCATACCTCGTCTTGTACCTCATGTCAACGGGAATACAGTCAGTCTCACAGGAAACAATATCATGGGAAAGATAAGAAAGAAACAGTCCTCACGGGAAACCATTAGCCAGAGCCCGTGAACCTATCTTTTTCTTTGATTATAAATAGCAATAATGATAATGGATCTGTCTGGAATAGGCTTCTAGATGCATTATATTGCTTCGTAGGAGATCAATTTACAAGGATTTAATAAGAGGTCCTTGTCACAGAATTCATTGCCTGTTCGACCTAGTTCACATTGAATTCAAAGGCCAATAGAACTTTGTGGTTAAATTCCAAATAACCCTGCTGTAGGATTTAGCTATTCCAACTTCACCATTAGGCCCTTCCTTAATATCATTGAGTGAATTAACTCCTAAGTTCTTATTACGATAACAAAGAATAGACTTTTAGCACAATCACAATTTAGCTTGAGGCCTACATACATTGTGTACTTGGTACACTCACGTACATCTCACACTACATTGTAGAGGAGCTTCCACTGACCTTTGAGAGCCATTTTCACCTTATTTCATTGTAATCACTTTCCCAGCTCTCCTAATGACACCCAAAGCCCCTTTGGTCTCACTCATGTCCTTAAAGGCCCTTGTTGGATTCACTTCACGTATTATAGGCTTCACCTTGTAGTCCTAGTGAAACTAACCCTCTTTTCTACATTGGCCCCACAATGCTGCATCTTTCCTATAGGACTGTATAACTCCACCATTGTTAGGTGTTAGAGAGATCATTTTCTAGTGGGTTTACATGATCCAAATTAACCAAACAAGTATGGAATCCTGCACCCATCAATTCTCTGTTGGTTCAAACTTTGAATCTATTCTCAAAGTTATTTGATCAGCCTACATAAACATTTATTAAATGTTGGACTGGCCAAACTCTAACCTAGATAACTATGAACCTCTCGAGAATTTTTACATTACAATTTCATTTGAAAATGTAATGTAACTTATGAACCTAGACATAGTCAGACACCAACCTAGATAGCTATGAGCCTAGGCATTTATCGAGCATTAGACTAGCCCAAATCCAACCTAGATAGCTATGAACCTAGGCATTTATCAAGCATTGGACTTCTTATAACACCAGATGTATGGGGTGCTATACCCTCATTTTTCTAGAGCGGGGGAGAGCTGAGATCAGTTATGCATGAGCAAGGCAATTTATTGGAGTAGTGATGTCTATGAAATCTCTGAGATTTTGATGTATTTGTTGTCATGTGTGCCTTATGATGGTTCCTTGTCATTTCAGTTTTTGTATCAGATGCATGCTTGGAGGATATACTTATGGACTACATGACTTTTATTGACTAATGTACTAGTTTTATGTAAATTCTACTTACACTTGTAATCTTTGATGAGCATGGTGAGAAGGATTGATGCATAGTGTTACGCACCAGAGCTGCTACAACATTCCAGCAAGGCTCAGCCTAAAGAGAGGGGTCAAAAAAAATTATTGTACGGGCCAAAGTGGGTTTTATTGTATGGATATTTGGATTGGGGGTTGTTTACCCCCTGGATTGGTCATGGCTGGCCCCCTTGGTTTCACTCTCATAAGTACTTGGCTTAGTGGCTTTGCTGAGTGCCCCTTCGATGTGATGATATCTCCGCCGTGCAAGGCTTTTAGCCCATGGGCTGGTGTTTCGGGGCTTGCTAGGGTGACCCACTAGGGCACATGACCATCTTGGTTTTATTTATGCAAAGGTGATTGCGCTTTGTAAATATCTCCTATTAGCACACCTTTTGCACCCACTTGGTCCCGTTTTAGAAACCAGAGACCCCTCCTCTAGGGCTTCTAGCCTATGACGTCATCCTTCCAGCTATTGAGCCTACAAGCCTTGGAAGGGGGGACGTTGAGGGACTAGCATTTTTTGGGGGATTAGATGGGGCATGGTGTCCCCCATTGGCTCACTATTTTGTAAATTGAAGCCTTTGCTTAGCTTATTTTATCTTATTTTACTATTTTTTGTCTATTTTAGGGTAAAATTTCTAAATTGTGTAGAATTTACCCTAAAAATATTATTATTTTATGTTTTAGGCTTGTAGGCTCAAAATTAAATATTTGAGGATGCATTAGTATAAATAGACATCCTCCTCACATTGTAAAATCATCATACAAGGGCTAAAAATATGTTTATGGATCTTTTTCTCCTACTTTATGAGGCTTCAAAGTGATGCGCACCTCTTGGCATGATCTTTTCTTGGCTTGAAGGTGAAAGGGGATGATTTTTCTAGGGTTTCTTTGCACATACATGATTGGTGCTACAACGGTTGGTGAACTCATGCACGAAAGGTGACCTATTGCTCTTCTTTGCTCATCTTTTGTTAAATTTTGGTAAGTTTATCTCTATCTTTTGTTGAGCAGCGCTATTTGGTGCATTCTACTTGCTTGGTTAGGGTTTCTTATCAATATTTTGTCAATTTTGTATGGTGAAAAATGTCCTTTTGAAGGATTTTTCTTTGTATTGGGGCCTTGGATCTCTTCTTTTTTTCCTAATTAGGCCCCCCCAACGAACACTAGAGGTTGTTGTTGGATGCCCTAATTTGCAATCCTATAGAGACATTTCTAGGAGGGACGTTGATCATCGATCCCTCATGCCCCAAGGGATGAGACAATAATCATATCCCTTGCCTATTCAATCCAAAATTACTCTCTTTTACCAAATTTATGTACTTTTATTTTCAGTTGCAATTTTATGTCAAAAAAGTCCTAAAAATTAGAAAACCCTAAAAATAGAAAAATTCAAAACTTAGAAAATATTGAAAATCTTGGAATTATAATCAAAGGAAGAGGTGCACCCTAGTTTCTTTTTCCACAAATCTAGAGGATTGTCCTCATTCTTCATCTTGCCTAGGGAAACCTGAAATCATCATATCTTCCAAACCCTAGCTGGCATTTTTCATCTTAGGGAATTTGTGACCTCACCTTGACCTCCTTATCCTTCTCCCACTAAGGGCGCACTTTTCTAAGGTGTCCTTGGGATTATACTGAATTCGTTGGGAAACATGAGATTATGCTGCAAATCTTTGTTATCTATTGTCCTGGATAAGTAGTAGGTTGAATTAACTCCTCAATAGATCTAATAGTCTTCTTATCTCATTGTTTGACTCCATAGAAAGGCATTGATCTCTGTAATAAAGGTTGTAAGAAGGTATCTGCTTGTTGGTGATTGCAGGTATCTTGATAGGGCTCTCCCCTGGGTTTAGGAGTTACCCGAAGTAGTTGAGAGACTAAGTTGAGGTGACATTGGGTTTAGATCTCTCCTATGCTTACCATTCACTAGCTTATTGCATCACATTGTGCTATAAATCCTAGACTGCTAGTTTGAACAATAACACATAGTATAGGATATAGAAGTAGTTTTTGTTTTACACACATACCATTATTTAGTAGGACCTCTCGATTATTACATGGATCACACCTTTCCTCTTCGTTCCATCTTTTGGCTTGACCATCCTCCATCCCATGTCACCCCTGCTTATTTTAAAACTGATTGATCTGGATTTGATAGAGTGACTCAGGACTTCCCCTCTGTGACCTCTTTATTAGGATGGTCGCCATGTTATCCCCTGGTGTCTCGGCTCTGATACGTGGAACAAAGTTCTCTGAAGCCTTATGCTTTTCTTCTTAGAAATATGCTAGATTGGTTCTAATTACCTAGGAGAACTTTTTTTCGATGCCTTATGCCTTTCTTCTTAGAAATACGCTTGATTGGATATGTGCTTGACTCCATATAAGACACTGATCTCATCCTTAAGGCTCATAGAAAGGTATTTGTAGGTGTGTTGGTGTCTACAGGTGTCCTTCCTTGATTAGGGACTCTCCCCTAGGTTTAGGAGTTACTCGAAGAAGTTGAGGAGTTAGGTTGTGGCGACATTGGGTCTAGCTCTTCCCATATGCTTACCATCACTAGAATGGGGCATATTTAGTCTACTTTGAAAGGACTTCTATTTTGAGCGGGAACATTTTTCGGTGTCGTTGTTGGGGACCTCAAAGAACAGTGACGACTTTCCATTGAAAAGGAATTCCCGAGTTGAATCAATATATCGTTCAAAAACATCCTACATCTTACTTGTGACTTAGGTACGTTCTTGTTTAGTGCATTGGTGAGATTTATTTTAATCTAATTTGGGGGGACATTGAGGGACAACGGATAGAGGTAACAATAACTCTTGGCCTTCTATCTGTTGAAGTTTTACCTGATATTCGTAACAGTGAAGCACCGCTCATCCCATACTCGCGGGTGCTCGCGAGTCTAGACGAGTGGGCACCTAAACCGCGTAATCGCCACGAACTCGCCGGTAGACTCGCCAGAAACGAGTACTCGCTGAAAACCCCGAACTCAGTCGGACTCAGGGAAGACTCGGCCGTGCAGGGAGAAGCTTTCCGCGAAAGCTAGGGCGGGCAGACGGACTCACGTAAGGGAGAAAAACCGGCTACAATATTGCGTGTTAAAATTTATAAATATATTTTATTTATAATATATATCAGCCACGGGTTGCGGGTAAACCTATTACTTTTACCACAACACGGAGTAATGGAATGGTCGAGTAGCCGAGGACTATCGTAGTTACCCTTGGCTCCCCCGATTGATTGCTGGGATGGCATGGTATGGGTGGGGATTATTACAATTCCCCCGGCGTAGTTAGACGACAACTCAGTTTGGTGTGGAATATCGCAGGAACTACCGGATTGAGTCAATACAGTGAGAACTCTTAGCAGATATCCTCGGAACTACAGATGGATAATTGTAAATGGAATAGGCTTGTTGGACAGGACGGGCATTCGATAACAATTGATGAAATATTTTTAATTTTGTATGTTATATATTATTTATTATATAGTTTCTTTTTATTTACAATATATTTTGTGTGTTATATATTTTTTAATTTTTTGTATTTATTAAATTTTTGTTATTAATTATTATTTTTTATTTATATTTTTTGTTATATATTTTTTGTTATATATATATTTTATTATATATTCTTTATTTTTTATTTTAATTTTAATTAATTCCTGTTATTTATTGGTTTATTATGTATTATTTATTATATAGTTTTTTATTTATAATATATTTTGTTTAATATTTTTTTATTTTTTTATATTTTTGTTATATAGTTAATTTTTTATTTATATTTTTTGCTATATATTTTTGTATTATATATTTTAACCTCTCGTTTTTTCCCAAAATGTACAATATTTTTAATATTTTATTTTTTTCCTATTTGCCGAGTCTTGCCGAGTCTGTCCCGAGTCTTTCCCGTGTTTTTCCCGAGTCCACGAGTCACATGCCAGCCGAGTCTTTGCCGAGTCCGAGTCGTGCAACATTGATTCGTAATTTATTCGTTGATACTATTGTTAAAACAAAAATGGCAAATGGTGTATATGCTCCTTTAAACTTTACAAATATTCAAGGTTATCCAAATGCTTTAACAGTAAAAACAGGTTTTCCTAAATTTTTTGGTGAATATGTTATTACAGCCGCCCAACATTGGAGTGAATTTGAGACCTTTCTATTGTTTAAAGATATTGAAAATCTTGATGTAACATTTAAGTGCTTTGATTTATCTTTAACAGATGATGCTAAATGGTTTCTTACACTGCCAGCTGGTAGTATATCCACCCTCAATGAATTAAAGGATACTTTCTTTGAAAAATGGCTTGAAAAGAAAGATCTAACTCTATTGACTATGTTTTGAGCACTATAAAATGAAATGAGAATGAAACCATTAATGAGTTTGATCACAGGTTTGATAAACTAGTGAAGGAAATTCCCCAAGATTATAAGCCTACGAACGCATTAATTCTTTCATACTACTTGAATGCCTTCCCAAGTGTTTTTCTCTAAAAACCCAGCAATTTGGTGGCTGCGAAGAAGAAGGTAAGGATTTTGGATGACAACTAGAGGGTCGCAGGTAGGCCTAATACTTCACGACATTCAAGAGAAAATCCTGAATCAAAAGCCAAACCAACGGCAGCCTCTGATGATGCTCAAGATTCGTTCAACTTATTACTTGAAGAAATGAAACAACTCAGAGTAGACATGAGCCAACAAATACTACACTGTAGAACATGATAGTTCAATTGGAAAGAAATCAGCAACCCAGGTTTCCTCCTAAAAATTTCAACAAGGGGCCTCCTCAGAATCAAAGACCTCGTACATCCTTGGAGATGGCCAACATGGTAAGTGATTTTCCTTATTATTGCAGAGCTTGCTAATCATTCCATGATGAATGCACGTGTGCATATTATATGGAATGTGTCAAGAACAACATTCCACTCGACGAGGATGATCTCGAGGTATGTAACGATTTATTTGAAAATAAACCGGAATTCAATTTGTCTGATGAGCATATGCAAGAAGTGAGGAAACATTCCATTGAGGCTGATAAAGCCACTAAACTGTTCGAGCAAATGCCCTCCCGAGAGCAAATTAAGAAGTGGTATGAGAACAGGTCTAAGGGCACTACCTATTAGAGACAAAGGAAAGATTCTCCATCGATTCTGGCAGCACCAAAAGACAAATCCCCTCCCCAAGCATAGGTAAGTCTTTAATTAATTTGGATACTGATGAACCTTTCAAGATTGGCATTTCAGGTGCTCTAAACGCTTTGAAGATACCTGTGCCACTGGTCGAATTAATAAAGATTCCCCTTGTGAAGACTAAAGTTGCAGAAACACTGGGCTTCCAAGAAGGAAACAGTTAGTTTGTCCAACAAAAGAAAATGAGGATACTTCGATCATCCTCTCGAACATGCTACCTACAGATAATAGCAATCCACGAAACAAACCCTTCTTTATTTCATTGCTAGTTGGCGAATTAATTTTGCATAATTGTATGTTCAATTATGGTGCTTCAACTAATGTTATGCCTCTAGCAGTGATGAACAGAATAGGATTGAAGATCTCCAGACCGTATAGAAATATTTGTGCCATGGATTCCCGCGAAGTTAAGGTTTGCGGTGTTGTGGTAGATGTTCAAGTACATCTTGCAGTTCACCCCAACAACACCTTACAGATGGATATCGTGGTCATTGACGCACCCAAATCATGGGGGATGCTCTTGTAAAGAAAATTTGGCTCCAACCTAGTTTATCCTATGCCACTATTCCTATGCCAGAAGGCACTTACGTGACATTGCATAGAGAGCATATAAGAAAGCACCACGTGGAAGATCCAGAAGAGCCAGAAAATGAATTTGTTTGCTTTTAGAGTGATATTGGATCTTATACAGTTTTCGCCACAGATATTGCTCCACAGATGGATACCGACAAGTTCTGGACCATGAACTTCGACGCGGCCAAATCCCAATCAGGTATGAGTGTAGGTATTGTACTGATTTCTCCTCGTAACAAAAATCATTGTTTTTCTTTCCACCTTGAATTTGATGGTACAAATAATGTAGCGGAATATGAGGCTCTCTTACATGGCCTTGAGGTGACAAAAGATTATGGTATTAAGCTCTTGCATATTATGGGTGATTCTGACCTAATTGTGTTACAAGTTAAAGTGAATTTTTCCTGTAAGCAACAATGCAGAGGCACTGTAAGATTGGCAACAGAATATTTTGATGCCCTATCTTTGCAAGCAATCCCTAGAGAAAAAAATTAGATGGAAGATTCTTTAGCAGTGTTTGCTTCCACTCTATGTTCGACAGATGTTATCCAGGACTCTGAGAAAGTGCAAGTAGTCTTTCGTCTATCAATTCTAGACAATTTTGAAGATTGGTAAGTGTTTGATGATGATAAGCAAATTTGCAGGTTTATGAACAATACTACGGAATTCTCAAGTAACCAAATTGTTTGGAGGGAAGAAGGGTCGAATGATAAGTCAAGTTACAATCCTATTCCATTAGAACATATATCAATGGAAAAGATCTTTGACGGAAATAATCAGTTTAAAGAAAAGAAAGGAGAGGTGACCCAAGTTGATGAATACGAGGAACTTGATATTGGGTCCCCTGAAAATCCAAGGCCTATCAAGATTGGCTAAGCACTCACTCCCAAAGAAAAGAAGGAACTGGATGCGTTGATCTAAGAATTCAGATATGTTTTTGCTTGGACCTATGATGAATTATAAGTTTATGATAGAAGTATCATCGAGCACGCTATACCGTTAAAGGAATATGCACGACCGCATAGGGAAAAGCTCAGAAATGTGAATCTGAAGTTGGCTCCCTTGGTCCAGAAAGAATTACAAAAGATGGTCGAAGCTAAAATAATTGCCCCGATCAGATACTCGGAATGGCTCTCTAATCCAGTGCCTTCTAGGAAAAAGACAGGTGACATAAGAGTCTGCATGGATTTTAGGAACCTAAATGCAGTATCAAAGAAGGATAATTACCCTTTTCCCAATATGGAACTACTATTGTAAAGGATTATAGTTTATTAGATGATGTCTTTCCTAGATGGTTTCTCCGGTTTAAACCAAATTGCGGTAAAAAAATAAAACAAACCCAAGACTGCATTCACAACTTCTTGGGGTACCTACAAGTACTTGCAGATGCCTTTCGGTTTGATGAATGCAGGGGCTACGTTTCAAAGAGCTATGGATTATGCCTTCTAGGACATCATGTAGAAGATATTGGAAATATATGAAGACAACCTTACTGTGTATTCGAAGAACAAAAAGGATCACTTCAGACATCTTCGACAGGTACTTGAACATTGCTGCAGGTATGGCATTTCATTGAACCCTAAGAAATCAATTTTTGGATTTGGAGAGGGTAAGTTACTTGTTCATGTTGTTTGCAAGGATGGTGTGAAAGTTGACCCTGACAAGATTAGAGGTATAAAAGAAATTGCTTTTCCCAAAAATCTAAAAGCCCTACAGTCGTTCTTTGGAAAGATTAACTTTATTCGTAGTTTCATTCCAAATTTTGTTGAAATTACTAAAACATTGAATAAGTTACTCAGAAAGGACGCTAATTTCAAATGGGATGGTGAGTCCAATAAGGCTTTTGAAGATATTAAAGACGCTATCGTGCGAGCTCCGATCCTGGTAAGTCCGGATTATTCCAAGCCTTTTCGAATATTTTCTTTTGCATCTACTGACACCATTATAGGAGTATTGTTACAAAATAATGAGCAAAATGAAGAGCATCCTATCGCTTTTATGAGTAAAGATTTGAACATTTTAGAGTTGAAGCACCACATCATGGAAAAGCAGGCCTATGCCCTGGTCATGTCATTGAAACACTTCAAAGTATATGTTGGCTACTCAAATATCATAGCTTATGTTCCACATCCAGCAGTGAAAGAAATTCTGAAGCAATAGGACCATCGCAATACCTAGGGAAAGTGGATCACGATGATCCAAGAATATGATATGGAAATCCAACCAACAAAATTAATTAAGGGAAGGGTTTGGCCCAACTGATGACAGAAGGAAATGAAGAGACTCTTGGTCTTAAGGTAGAGACCTCTCCTATGGTTTCAACAGTCATTAAATAATTGGAACAGTGCAATTGGTATAAAGACATTGTATATCACTTAAAGAATCTCTGTTGCCCCAATTACCTCCCAGACCACAAGAAGAGAGCATTGAAGTTAAAGGCCTCCAAGTATTGTTTCTTAGATCTTGTTCTAGACCAGGGCCTGAGATGGAAGAATCTAGATGGTGTAATTCTCACATGTGTTCACCGCCTAGAAGCTAGCCAGTTGACAGGTGAATTTCATAAAGGATTTTGCAGTGGTCATCACTCTGCTTCTACTACAACTCACAAAATATTGAGATCAGGATATTACTGGCCCACTATTTTCCAGGACGTGCACAAATATGTTAGAAGTTGCCAATCTTGTCAGCTCTTTACCGAAAACAGAAGCTCGCACTATTACCATTGTAACCAGTCATAATAGAAGCACCGTTCCAGTAGTGGGGCCTAGATTTCATCAGAGAGTTCAAGGAGAATTCAAGCAATGGTCATAAATGGATAATGACAGCTACAGATTATTTTACCAGATGGGTCGAGGCTATTCCAGCCAAGCAAGCCACATCAAAGGTCATTATGGACTTTCTTGAGTATAGGATCATCACTCGATTTAGAGTATCGGCCAAAATTATTACAAACAACGCTCAAGCTTTCATTTTGGTGATCTATCTACCTTTTGTTTCGATTACTGCATCATATTGTCTCACTCTTCGAACTATTATCCATAAGGGAATGGATTGGCCGAATCAATTAACAAAAACCTAATGAACATTATAAAGAAGACTGTTGAAGACAATAAGAAAAATTTGGGACAGTAAATTGAAATATGCAATATGGGATGACAGAATCATGCACAAAGAGTCAACTGGAAAGAGTCCCTTTGAGTTAGTGTATGGACTTGATGTTACTTTGCCTGTCCATCTAAAACTTTTTGCATATAAAATCCTCCAACAGCATGTCCCATATCTAGACATATTCCAGCGTAGGATTAATCATTTCATAAAACTTGATGAAACACAAAGAAGAGCTTTCGATCATATGGTGCAGAGTCAGGAAAAGGTCAAAGGAAAATTTGATAAGAAGACTTTCCAGCACAATTTGAGGAGGGTGATCCCATCCTCTTTTGGAACAAAAAAAATGAACCAAGTAAACATGGTAAGTTTGAAAGTCATTGGTTAGGTCCATATCAAATTGATGATGTTGCAAGTACAAATTATTTCCGCCTGAGCCATCTGAATGGAGAGAAGTTGCCGTTGCCTATCAATGGGAAAGTATTGAAGAAGTTTTACACAGGTGATATTTGAAGTCACAGGGACATCCCTTTCTTTGTAGACTAGTAGATGTAGTTTCATTTGAGTTCAGCATTTACTGTTACCTATGCATTGCACTTGTTGTTACCTCATTTTAATTTTATTGCATTTCATTTTGAGCAAGGCAAGATGAATGTGTCTACCTCTGATGCATTTGATGTCTTTGTTGTTAGATGTGTGTGTAGGTCTAAAGGTACCCAGGAGATTCTAGGGGGTTCTCATACACTCTTGAGAAGAGTGCATGTCCCACAGTTGGAGCTAGTTGTTACGCCTAGGAGTATTTGCAGCATTCCCAGTCAGATCTACTAGAGAAAGGGTTTAAACAATTTTGATATAAAGGCCAAGTTGAATCATAGAGTGTTGATTTGGGGCTAAATACCCCTAATCATGTCATGGATGGTCCACTTGATTTCCACCTCCAGGAGATGCTCGTGCTGTAGGGTTGGTGCCCTTGGGGGGCTAATCACTTGGACGCATGACCACACTCATTTATTTACCATGTAAAAGGTGATAGCATTTGTTTAGCACAACTTATTTACTTGCTTGGACCTATTTTACCCCTCCTTTGGGCTATGTACCCACAAATTGTACTTCCTTGTTGAAGAAGCCTACAAGGATAATGAAGGAGGACGTTGAAGGAGGATGTTGAGGGCACACATCTGTTGGGGTTAGTTGGGGCATGACGTCCTCCTTTTGGCACATCTAGCACTTGGTGTATCCCAATTTCACATTTTTATTGTTATTTCATGTCATTGTGTAGTTAAGTCCCCAAATTTGTGGGTGCACTAACCAAAATTGTTATATTTTCACATTATCTTGTAGGCTAATAACTTAAAATTAGGTGAGGCTAGTCTTATATATATAGTGCCTCCCTCTCATTGTAAAAACACAACAAGATATAGGTTCATTATGAAATCTTTTCCTTTTCTACTAGTCTATTGGAGCTCTTGATGTTATGCGCACCTCTCTTGGGATGATTTTTCTTGCTTGAAGGATGAATGAAGGTGTTTCTAGGGCTTTGTTATCACACAACTCGTAGTTTCCCCAATAGATGATCCTATACAGGACGGCAGAGGGGATGGGCAACCAAAGAGGTGACACTAGAGGGCCTCAATCCCCAAGGTGGATTGGTTGTCACGCCAATCGAGGCCCTCTTTACTTTATACTATCCAAGCCACAGATAGTAAAGGGGGAGACCCTGATCTATTCCCGACATGAGAGATCTAACCCAATCACCATATCAAGCTATATAAATAGCGTACATAAGGTGAAGGGTGAAGAACCCTAGATTTAAGGAAACAAGGTCACTGTGGAGGCTTAGGAAAGATAAGATTAGACTTTAAGTGTTTAGACACTGACTTGAAAATTAAGAATGATTCCATGATTCAATTGCTAGGACAAATGATCAAATCTGACTACCTTGGGAAATGTGAACCTTAAATCAGGGAAAATGGTCCCAAGGAGTAGATCTGAAGAGTTAAGGCTTTCTAGCGCAACTTGCAAGTAGATCTGACAGTATCAAGGTACACAAGCTCAACAGACAAGGGTTTCACAACCCGACAGACAGACTAACCAAGGAGGGTGCAAGGGTTAAAGATCAATGCCTAGGGAAAAGGGGCAGATGGAGTCCTCAGAGCATGATGCCCTTAAGAACCCACCTAAGTTTTGGCCTTAAGATAAAAACCCAGAAATGGTTTGCTAGTAAACCAAGTAATCAAGCCCAGAGAATTTTTATAAGTTTTAACAACTTAGGGTTTGTAGAAGAAGTAACTGCAGACAAATGGAATAGATGAATAACTCAAGAAAAACAATGGTACTTACCTCCTGTGACTTGCAGATGCCAAGTGCAATGATGTCCAACTCCCTCGAAGCAATTCCGAGTTGATTTGACAGCTCCTGAGGTGAAATCGATTTTCCTCCAATAGCTAATGCGCCCCCCTTCCTGCAGATGACAATCTTAATGAGAATTGATTTACAGAAAAAAGAAAGTAAATGATGTAAGAAGAATCAGATAGCATAAATATTGATCAAAGATACAATAAAAACTACTCCCTGATTATTTTACTCATCCAATGAAGAGATCCGAAGAAACCCCACGAAATCCTCTAGTGAAGTCACCCTCCTGTAGAGCACGCATAAAGCAAAGACGTCTAGCATGGAAATCTCATCAAATAACAAAGATGTGACAGGATATCAGAGCTACAATCAAGCACGAGAACAATCTCTAACAAAGGCACAAGAGTTTTCCCAAAATAATTATTTATTGCTAAAGATCCAGAGCCAAAAGTCCCTTTACAATGAGGGGGGTCTCTCGTTTAAATAGGAATGATAGAGACCAAAACCCTAACCACATTTTTAACGAGTGGTTGAGATCAAAAGATACATAAGTGATAATCAATGGCTTAGATGAGCCCAAATACAAAACACATGGATCAACTTAATAATAGAGGAGGCGCACTAGCTAAGTCGCCCTAGGGGGGATGCACCACATAAAAGTGACTAGACATCATGACATAATCTCATGGTGGGGCTAGGAGGTGTAACTATTCTTCTCTAGCATGTCCCCATGGCACAATAACATATGATAACTCAAAATAATAACATAATGTGACCACATGGTCAAATCGTGCCCCCTCAATGACATAATAAAATCCCAAATAATAGTTTGGAGTGTGCATGGGCCCCACTGAATGCTGCAAACTGTGCTAGAAGGTGTGAGATGCATCACATAAATCCTCTAAACCAATCTCATGCCAATTATTTGTCTCAATTGCCCAAATCAAATTCCTCAGTAGGAGAATAAGCAATAACACATCAAATATAAGTCTGGAATAAGATAATCAAATACCGAGAAAAAGACCCTCAAGTGTATACTCAATTTATGGACTCGACCATTTTGCTAGGAATGGGTGAAGGTGGAAAAAACAAGGCTAGGAAAAGGGAATGACTTGACAAACTTCAACACTGTGACACTTCGGATAAATGAAAAGGGGAACACACCTACGCATATGTTGGATAGAAAACACACAAGGAATGGTGGTGTCTCACAAATGGAATAAGTTGATTTGAGGAGTGCCTATTCACTTTAACAAATGTCTACAGCTCCCATCCAAGTTGAAACCAGCTCTGTGAGGATCTTCTCTAGAACCGTCATGACTAGGTGCACAGCTAACCGTAAGTTGGGGTTCTAGGGGACACTTAGAATTAGTTGTCCCTTACTCCATCTCACATCCCAACCCGTAGGCTCCGTGAGGAATTAATCATTACATTTTTCCATGGCCAGCAGTATTTAGATTTAGCATATGTTTATCCACTGTTTTCTTAGGCCTTATGTCCCTTTGGATTTTGCATGTGCTTAGAAGCACAACTAATAGCAGCTTTTATCCAGGGTGTGTTTCATTTAATTTCATAGCCCTCTTTCATTGTGTTTAAAGACACAGTTTTATTCATAATCATGGGCTTGCATACAAGATATGACAAATAGTAATATATGCATGTAATGATGGTAGTACATTTTGCTTCAAGTTTAGTCGACACAACTTAGGCAATTGAGGGGACTATCCACAGTCAAGACCAAACATCGAGGGAAACTGACCAGAGAAGTCAAGGCTTCAAATCCAACTCACCTAAGCTCAGGAACCAACACCAGCGCGTTCTTGGCCCAGAAGGATCAAGGCTTCGGTAAGTTGTGTTGCACAACTCAGAGCCGAGACACAAAACAACAGGGAGTCTATCCAAAATAGAGGCATAAGCGGGGAAGTCCTCAGTATCACTAACTGAAGTGTAAGTCAGGGTAAAACCAAGTATGGAAGAGAACGAATGGATGGGGAAAGGTGACAGGTGATGCCATAACTAGCAAGCCATAGAATGGTGAGAAAGACCAAGTCCATACTTCTAGAGAGGGTGAGACCAACTAGTATACACAAGAAATTCTTTATCCCAAGTAATTAGATAACTACAATTCCAGACAATCAACCAATAACCAAATATATATATAATCGCCAGATCATGACCACTAGGTACCTAGTCAAGCTACCAAGATAAGCAGAAAAGAAGAATAAGGTTATCCAATGCACATCCATATACATGTTGGGTCATATACCTATATATACCACCTAAACCATCCACAGTCACTGGAACAATGCTGCTATACAAATCTGGGCACTATCACACTGCTCTGCATGGAAGGAAATGGCTACATCAGTCATCAAATCTGAGGTCATGAGGCTCAGTCATGGCATAAGGCTGTAATGTATGCTCTGGGGCTGCTAAAAGTATGAGTGATCCTGGAATAACTGCTCATCATTTTCCGATCTCAAGCATCTCAATGTAAAGGACTGGCTAAGAAAAATATTGGAATTTGATCTGAAGATATGGTAGCCCCGGCTACTATAAATGTGATAACAGGCTTAATTTTGCACATGCTTTGGTTGATGCTAAGATTGATTGTAATAACTCAAGATCAAGAGTGACCTAAGGTCTTTTCCTTACTCATTTGTTGGTGAATGTTGGTAATGTTTACTTTTAACCCTAGTTTGATGATGCTTTTATGGTGCATTATGCTAAATTGTTAGGGTTTCTTGCTAGCATTTTATCAACTTTGTATGAGGAGACTATCCTATCAAAGGAGCTCTCTGTTGTTGATTGGGCCTTGGACTCCTTCGCTTGCCCTAATTAGGCTCTTCTACCTAACCCTAGAGGTTGCTAGTTGATACCCTAATTGCAAGTATTGGAAGCCATTTTTGAAGAGGCACGTTGGTATCGATCTCTCAATGCCCTAGGGATTCAGACAAGAATCATATGCCCTATCTTTTTAACAAAACTATCTCTCTTTTACCAATTTACTTGTCTTTTATTTTACATGCATTTCTATATAGAAAAACCCCTAAAAATATAATATTATTGGAAAACCCCTAAAAATCTAAATAAATTCATAACTCCAAAAATAGTCGTGAGTTTGTAATTATGGTCCACCCACTAAATTCTCCCTAGTGATTTATCCATAAATTTTGAGGGCGTCCCGATTTGCCTTGGTGCATTGGGAAACGTGAATGTGCCTAAATTAGGGTTTATGCATGGTTTATTGCAGTTCTGACTAGACCATCAAGTGCGCCCTAGGCCACTTGTTCTTCTCCTTTCAAAGCGCGCTTTTTGGGGGTATTTCCGTGTGAGACCCTCCCTTGGGAGTTGTGTAGTTGCATTGAAAGTTGTGATATTGACTGATATTGTTTGGTACATTGAATTAACTCCTTTATATAATATATGTGTCTTTATCATCCATTGTTGACTTCATATAAGGCACCGATCTCAGCCTTAAGGCTCGTAGAAAGGTATTTGCAGGTGTGTTGGTGTCTGTTGGTGTCCTTCCTTGATTAAGGACTCTCCCCTGGGTTTAGGAGTTACTTGAAGAAGTTCAAGAGTTAGGTTGTGGTGACACTAGTTCTAGCTCCTCCCATATGCTTACCATCACTAGCACAGGGCATATGTAGTCTGCTTTGAAATGATTGCTAGTTTGAGCAGTAACACTACCAACCTTTTTACTTTCGTATGGTAGGAAAAGATCACATACATCGTCTTCAGAATCTGTGTGACCCAAAGGCTCAAGTACAACATTGTCAAGCCTTGAAGAATCATAGATAGGAGGGCCAATAAACCTCCAATAATCATCATCTTCTTCGTCACGCAAAGGAATCCTGCCATTTTCTTCTAAAAGGCCCAAGACATCATGAGAATCTTCGAAACAATGATAAGGAGAACTCACCATTTCTTCACTTTCTTCTATTAGGGCCTCTTGCTTTTCATGTGCCTCCTTGGCTCTATTTTCCTGACCATCTTTGTCTTCATTTTCAAAAATACCACTTTGTTCGAGCCTAAGGCTCGAGATGTCGTCTTCTTCCAGGAGATTCTTCAACAATGGTCTCTTCATGGGATTTTTCTAAGCATTAACATTCATCACAGCACTCTTCGAAATATCCTCATTTTTATCAACGAGCTAGAATAGTTATCTTCCTTCAAGGGCAGTTCGAGACCTTCTTTAACAATCTTTTGTGCATCATATGATTTCTTGATCACTTGAATGGTGGGTAGCCATTGGTCAATGTCGTTGGAACAACAACGTTTACAAAATGCTTCCAAAAAGACTGCAAAAGATGTGATTGTTCTTTTTCCAAGAGATCCATACCAACGCAAGGTATAGCCCTTGAAGCTAGCTAAGAAGTAATAAGAAGTAATCCATCATGTCATCTTCATAAAGGATGCCCTTTTCTCCTGTAAATTTGAAAAAGGTCATAAGATAAGTTGAACCTGAATATCCATTGTGTTAGAGATAGTGGTATCTCGGGATGTCCTCCATGATTCAGATGCCTTGCATGGAGGTACATTTGTTGTATAGGCATCAGGATGGAGTAGAGGGTGAGATGCACTCTACTCACCGGCATGAATCCAGCAGTGGATGCATGCGGACCATTCGGGGTGGCTGGCCTCATGCACGCAAGGTTTTGCATGCACAACTGTTAATTAAAAAGCATGCAAAAGTGATATTTTTGCATGCACTCACTTTAGGGTTTTGACAACCCTAATAGGACAGTGAGTTATTATAAGGAGGCAAGAGGTCACCAGCAGAGGTTACTCGGCAAACTTATCAGAGAGATATTAGTTGGAGTGAGAGGGGCGCATTGTGCATGCAGAGGGCAACTTTATGAGAGAGAGAGAGGAGCTTCTGCAGTAGGGAGAGTGAGGGGATCAGAGTTGGATCAGACCTCACTTGATCAGAGGCACTTATCCACCAGAGACTGTGGGATGAGAGAGCTTAACAGTGTGGTTTCTTCAGAGTTCAGAGAGAGGGCGAATTGCTGTAGAGGGGGGGCGCACTTCCTGGAGAGAGGAGGACGTTATGGATCCAGATTGAGGCCTGAGCAGTTGAGATCAGCAGAGTAGGCCTTCTTCAGTGTTTGAAGAAGATCTGTGATGATCAGAGCTCAGATCAGCTGAGATCTGAGTAAGGGCATTTTTACGACAATTGTGGGAGGGTGCACTTTTCCATGCAGAGCAGCAGGTGCTCATTCTACTTTGAGCAGAGAAGGCATACATTCCAAACAAAGAAGATCAAGACAGCAGCATATAGGGGGAGATAGTACATCCTGAGACGAGCTGTGGCAGATCTTCAAAAAGTTCAAATCCAAACTGACAGCAGGGGCGCGCATTTCCCAAGAGCAGCAGTTGTAGCTGCTGTAGATCTCGGGTATCATAATCCGTCTGGTTCAGTCATTTGTTTCTGAAGAGTTGTATGTACTAAATCTATTCTTACGTTGCTCTGGGCTCGAGAAAGAAGAAATCCCCATATAAATATGGTTTTCCACGTTTGGGGTTTCCAGGGTATATCATGATTTTATGTGTAATTGCTGCTTATTTAATTGGTTGAAGTGTTAAGAGATCTGGTAGTATTTTTGTCTTAAGTCTTTATTGTATTTCTGACTTATAGAGACTCAAAACATTGAGATCTCAAGGCATCCAGAGTGAGTAGTGACCTCTGGATAATATTAACACATTGCCATAAAACTTTGGAATTTCTCACAAAGCTATGTTTGGTTTTTCATGAGCGGGAACCCAAATATTTGAAAAATCCAAGGAGCCATCAAGTTCAAGTACCCAATGAGACTTATTAGCTTAAATGTTTGTTGTGTCATATAGACTTCTTTAGTGGAGTTGCCAAGATGAACTTTCTTTCTTCTCAACCAATGGATGTGTTCACCCTTTACATCCAACAGTGTCATTACTAGCTAAGGGCTTTGTTTTGCAATGTACTTCTTTGTTGCTTTTTCTTCAGTGGAGTTGCCATATAAGACCTGCCAAGTTAGTACTCAACAATAATCTTATCAAAGTACAAAGAAAAAACTTACCTTAACTTTCTTACCGAAACTGACGTTTATGCCAGAGAGATAGGGCTTCAACCCAGCCACGTGCCTTTAAGTTGTCCCCGACAATAATGCCAAAAAATGTTACCCAAAAACTACCACCCTTCCACAATCAAAGGTAAGTGAACCCATATGAGATGTGTAGACCCGGCAGACCCAACAAACCCAGTGCTATGATTGGCAAATTTTTAAGGAGGTACACGCAATGTCACCTCAATGTAACCCCTGTCCTCTTTAGGCCTTGCTCCTCATGCCACAAGAAGATCCCTGAACAAGGTAAGAAAAGACCTGAAAGATAGTTAATGAAAACGAGCCTATCCCTACAAAACCTTCTCACTGTTAGTAGATCAGTGCCTATCGGAGTCAATGAAGATCTGCGATAAACGCTTCTTGACTTGAAAGGCTAGGAGCAATAATAAGTATGTAACAAGATCAAGTACTTTTTTGCAGTAAAAAAAAAACAAGATAAAACACAAAAATATCTAAAACCAATCGTTAAAATCACCCAAATTTTACCTCCCAAGAACTAGCTACAAGGGGCACATCAATCCCCCCTAGGATGCCCTCTTTCTAATGGATGAATGACAATTTTCGGAGCTGATTTATAATTAATATCTGTAATTTACTCCAGTCAAGTTGAACCAGAAATAAATTAAGCCTCAAATTCCCCCGGGGTCACCCTGCGTCCCCTAGGAAATTAGGGGAAACCTCTCCAAACCCCCAGGGTTTGATTTCTTTGTCAAAATGGACCTGCAATAGCAATATATCAGATCTGCAATAAACTCAAGAGGGATGACGTCACCTTACCTTGGGCTGATGTCACCTCAATTTAGGGCCTTTTTGACCTAAAAATCACTTTTTGCAAGGTTTTTCAAATTTTTTGAATTTGTTTTCAATATTTTGTCAACTTCAGAAATTTATTGCAGCAAATAATAACTTCATAAAATAACAATTCAAAAATAACTTGGATACAAAAATAAATATTTTGGGATTTTTTTTCAAAATATGTAATTTTTAGTGTTTTCACAATATTGGATTTTTTTGTATTTTTTACAATATATAGTACAAGAATTTGATCAAAGGAGTATTTGAGTGAAGATGAGGGATTAAGACCTAAGTCTCATTCCTCCAAGGCCATTAAGAAATCATGATTAGCATTCCTCTCAAGAATTGGCAATCCAATTTTGAATGAATTAGGGCAAAACCAAGAAATCCTAGGTTGTGTTGTTTTTAACCTAATTAGGGCAAAGAGAGGTGCCAAAGTCCCAACAAGAGAGACTCTCCAAGAAGGGATGTTTCACCTACCAAACAATGTTATTATGCACAAAAGCCTTAATTTACTCTTACCTTGGATGTCTCTGATAGTGCAAGACAAGAGAACCAGAGATCTTACCAAAAAGGGAGAAAAGAGAAAAGCGTAACCCTCCTAAAAATATTTTTTCTTAGACAAGCCTTGCAAGATAGTAGAGAAACCTTCAAACACCAAAACTCACCACATGAAGCTCTATATTGCTCAAGAAGAGATTTGCGCACCACTTAGCCCAAGTAGCCAAGAAGAAACAAAGATAAGATTTTATTTGATCCCATGATCTTGTGTTACAAATGAATTAGGAGTGTCTTATTTATATGTGACAAGACATGCCTTTTCAAAAAAAACGCACCTTTTCACTCCTCCAGGCCAACCTATCTAAAATGTCTTAAAATGACTTAAAATGATTTTTTTAGGATTTGTCACCCACAATCCGAGGACTAAATCTCATAAAACATAAAATAATGATAAAAAAGAGTGTTGCAACATGATGAGAAGTTGAGCTTGAAAGGAGGACACCATGCCCCATCTAACCCCAACATTGTGCTTTTTCCCTCAACGCTCTCCTTCTTTAGGTGGTATGGCCTCTTCAAACTTGCAAAGAAGGTGGACAATTTGTCCTTGATGACTAGGATGACCAAGAGGAAGGGGTAGTACAAAGAAAAAGAGGTCCAAAGGGGCATCCACGAGGGGTATGAGAACCCTTACACAATCAATCACCTTCTACAAAGCATAACCATAAGTGTGGCTAGGAGCCCCTAAGCCATGTGTCATAATGGATTCATCCCAAGAAGCACTGGAGCACCAACCCAGGGCATAAATGCCCAACATGATGGGGGACTTTCACCACATCAAGGGGCAGTCAACGAAGCCACTAAGCCAATAATCCTTGAAATGAAAACCAAGACGACCTGCCATGATCAGACCAAGGGTCTTAAGCCCTACTAGACCAACACTTTTACGTAAAACAAGCCCCAACTTGGCCTTTACAATGAAAAATGACCCCTCCTCTTTGGCACATCTGATATGGCACCGCACATCTGATATGGCACACTGGAGAGTATCTAGAGGGTAACAAGAATGAACCCTTAACTTTAGAAATAATAATATGCAATCACACAACAATGAACACAAGAATATGGAAAGAACCCTTAAGGTGGGGTAACACCATCAAATACTTCATGTGGAAGGAATTAATCTGCAAGCCATGTTTGCTACGATACAATAATATCTAACATATCTCCACACAATGATACACATGTATTTATACTTTCTCATGAGTATTCCTAGGGGCCTATGCCAACTACCCCTTTTTATTATATTATTTCCTCTAACTACATAGTGGGCCTATTCCATGATTATGGCCACATTACATTCATTATCCCCCTTGGATACCTCCCTAGGTACCCCCTCTTATCCTCCCTAGGTACATTACATAGTCCAGCTACAATCAAGAAATTTATCAAAGACTTGTCACATCAATTTCAATAACAACATAAATTTCACTCGTTGATCATGTAGCTATTTACAATTGATCAGAAAATTGCATACCCGATGATTCAACAACAACAATTTTCAAATCAAGAGGCGCCAACTTGGCAAGCTCCTTATACAATTACTCCACATTCATAAACAATGGTGACTACTACTTTTATGGGCCCCTCTTCCATGGAAATTGAGACTGATATTGTTACATGCCTTGGACTTATTAGTGCGCAACACCCTAGTCCTACATCTTATATCTTGATTGATTTTACTTCTCGAGAGACTAACAGTATTATAGATTATGTAAGGAAGAGAAATATCATGAGAAGAAGAAACTACAACAACAACCTCGACTCAACCATATTCCAATGGCAACAAGCTCCCAAGATTGTTCCTCATTGGTGATACCCAAGGTTTTTCAGGTGATTGAAACACACTAGACTATTCCAGCCACACTCCAATGTGCTTCTTCGGTGTTGGGAACTCATTACAAATCATAAAGTTATCTCCACACCATCTTCACAAGTTATTTCACCTACAATGAACACCTCTCCTAATACTTTCCATTCATTTAGGGTTAGTCGCACAATCTTTTGCTCCATTAGCATCTTTTTTGATAGATTAGGGAGCTTTATCACACATTTCAAAATTAAGCATGGAGGACCCTTTCAAGCACCCAAAAACATTCCATATCATTGTCTCTCCTACCTTGCTTCAGTTAAGTATTTACTCAACTCCTTAATTGTATGCACATCAACTCCTTCACAACACTTTTGTAGTCCTCAAGCAAGGACTTGACATGAGTTGCCCATGAAGCTACCATTCCTAGTCTAGAATGTTAGTCGAGAATCAAGGGATGACAGTTGTGCCATTGTCACATGCACCATGGCCAATCTTCATTCAGATGTGCTCCTCTTTCAAGAAATTAAAGTATATGGTTTTAAATTGTGTTTTCTAATGAATAATTGGAATGGGGAGTGTTATCATCTATTTTGTACAAATAGTTGAAACCTTATTCAGCCTCCAGTGTTGGAACACATCAGTGTTCACTTCCAGAGTATCTGGGTTTCAGAATGCAGCAGTTAGTCAGTTTTGACTAGCCAGTTTTATTTTTGAGTCGACATGACCATGGCCCCATGGGGGTTTGTAATAAAGTGTGCTAGTAGGATCTGAGTGTCTCGGTTCCCCATGACTTGATTAAGCAACTAAGGTATTCCAGGGAGTTTTTTCCTTTGTCAATTATACTTTGCCTATAGCCGAGCTATAATCAATGAGGTTTTCTCTCGCTTCCTCCAAAGCTGGAATGCCCGATTTTGAAAATTTTAGCCATGGGGGGTTGTTAGAGTCCAACTAATGTATATAAGCCTACTAGACACTATTAGAATAGGTTTTGGTCATGTCCCAAGTCTCTAGGCCCTCAGAAAAAATTTCGAAAAAATTTTACCGGGTCCGTTGAATTTGGGTTTTAAATTATTTTTTAAATTTTAATAAATTTCTCTATAGTTTAAATAGAGAAATTTCAATTTGTAATATGTCAGTCATCCGGGATCCGATTTCAATGATTGAAGGCTCCAGACTTAAGCCAAAAATCATTCATGATCCCCGGACCAGCTAACCCTAAGTTTCAGACAATTATTTGGCCTCATAATTAATATTTTCTCAAAAAATCATAAAATGAGAAATATTAATTAGAATATTCAAAAAATAATAAATTGGAGATAATTTGAATCTCTCCAAAAAAGGCCAAATTGAATAAAGTAAAAGTCAAAATGACATGGCAAAAAGCATTTATGATGATTGGAATCTTCACCCACCTGATTCAGATCAGTTTCGGAGCACTGGGAGTGATCTACAGTTGAGAAATTCGCCCACCTTCATGCAAATTCGTTTTTGTGATTTGGCAATTGATTAATGGGTTGTTGGATTATGAAATCAATGCATGTGGGGCTCCTTCCTCAAATTATGGGCTCCAAACTCAAGTTTAAAGATGAGTTAAGACTCCAAGCTCGATTTGGTTGGTGTTGACATGGATTTGATTGGTTTTTGATGGAGTTTTTGGCTCTTTTCATCACCAATTCGAATTAGGGTTTTAGCATTGAGTTTTATATAAGAGAGGCCATTTGAGCTTTCTCTTCATGGATTGTTAGGCAAAGAAACTCTGGAGAAATTGTAATCATTTTTATTGTTAATAAAGTCAAGACTTTGGAGGTAAAAAACGTGGAGGCTCTTGATGTTCATTGCTTCACTTGAGAATCAAGGTGATATTATTTTGCATTATATTTGAGGCTTTTAAGTTGTAGATCATGTTCAAGATGGCTAACAATCTAGCACAAGCAAGCATGTATCTAGTTCTTTTCACTTGAATATTTTTGTTTCATATATATTACCCCATGCTTAAGGTTCTTGCAGGTACATTTTCACTCCACATAAGACCAAAGGAGTTCTAGCTTTATGGTTTTGAGAAGCAAGAGGATCTAGTTCTTCTCCATCAAACGCTCAACATACTTTCTTGGTTACTAGTTGCTTTGATCGACCTTCATTCTTGTGGAAACCCCTGCCAGATCTTGATCCAAAGTTGAAGTTGTTTTTGTGTTAAGCCTTAGATCAGTTTGCCATAAGGTTGAAGTTCCTTCAACCTTGGGGAATAGCTTGGGATTTGTTCCCTTGTGCTCTCTTCAACACTTGTTTTTGGCGTATCACCAGTTAACCGGAGGATTTCCATAACAGTGTTTCAAACCCTCAAGTATTCCACTTGAAACCCATCTCCATTTCAAGTTTTCTCTTCCTCTCCCATTCGCTCCTCCTCTTTTCCAGGTCCTTCCTCTCCCATTTGCCCCTCCTAGCTTTCATTCTCTCCTAGATTCGTCCATCATCTTTGCAATTCATCCCTTGCTCCCGTCCTTGCTCTTTCACCACCCTTTCGCTCCTCCTTCCTTAGCTCCTCTCGTCCACCTTAAAAAGTGCCCTAAGAGCCCTAAAAAACAAAACAAAGTTTAATTAGTATCATCTAGTTTTTTATTTGTTTAGAGTGAAGCTAGTTGCACTTTTGAAAAGTTAATGGTTAGATTTCTTTTGTAAATCAAATTTCATGCATTGAAAGGTTAGTTTAGGCATATCAAAAGGTCATTTAGGGCTTGCATCTAGTATTTTTCTTAAAAGTTTTATAGTTTCATTTCAAGGGTAGATAAGTTGGCATATGAAGTAGTGTGAAATTTTGTGGTTGCATTCTCATTCCCATCGATTTTTGGGGCATTTTAGCTTGCTGGTCCGTTTTACCATCTTAACAATTTCAAGTTAAAATCTCATGCTTTCTATGTTTTAGACCTTAGTTTTCATTCATAGACTTAGTTTCAAAGTTTGTTTGATTTTTCCTAACACTAAAGGGTGCTTGTTGAGGATTTGTTGAACTTGTGTAGCTCTTTAAAAGGGAAGGAGAAGTGCTTATGTGAGCAAGGCATAAAAGTGACCAAAAGTCACATTCAAGAAAGGAGCTTGAACCAAGCAAAAGAACCCAAACGATTATCCTTTGTAACTAGCCATTAAGGGCTCTAAGAATCTCTCTTTAAAAGTTTATCTCAAGTTAGATCTAAGACCTTTCAAGGAATTTTCCTTAAGGCACTTGTAACAGTTAATAAAAGTTTCTAGTGGAGGGGTCCTCCACCTTTGGGTTTCTTCCCCATTTGGGGAAGAGTGTTGGGTTTGCTTGTCTTAAGTCTTTTCAGTTCTTGTTATAGAATAGTTTATTTAATCTCGTCGCTTCTCTCTCAAGTTTTGATCAGAGTAAGTTAACTTTGGAATTGTATCCCAAAGGCCACATAGTCTTGTGGTAGCTTCTCGTTCCCCCATCAGCTTCTTGTGGACATCCAGCTAGCTGGAAGGTTTCCAAGACCGACGGTTCTAGTGGTTGACCTTGTTCGGAGGTTGATCCCACCTTAGTGTAAAATTGTTTGGTAGAACACTAGATCTTTCATATATTTCATTTTATTTTGCAAGTAGCTTGTTAGCAGTATTTCACATCTATTTGAGCTACCACATGATTTAAAGTATTACAAAGTTGAAGTATCTTGTTATCACAACTGCTATTTGTTTCTTAAAACGAACAAAGTCTCTTGAACTTGGCCAAATCCAAGTCAAGAGCACTCTCTATCGGAGAGCATTGTTAGACTTGCATCTTTCCTTGCATTAGGCATTTTTAAATTAGGAAGTCTCTTGAACTATGGTCATAAGATCAAGTCAAGAGCGCTCTCTGTCGGAGAGTTGAACAAGTGCTCTAATAAATAAAACATTTCAACCCACATTTTCCCTCTAATAAATTTACTTTTGGTTGATCGTCCAACACCCGTATGCTCTGCCAACCGGAAACGGTTGGGCTAGTACTCAGAAAGGTGGAAGACTTGTTAAGTTCATAAGTGATAACTAATAAAACTTTCACCCCCACAACCAACCAATCCGGAGTTGAGCGATAAGATAAGTTCAGTGGGTAATCTCTTAGTGGGGGCGCCGGGATTCCATGTTCAGCCTCTAGTTTGCTGGTTAGCACTGTGCGACCTGGCTAGAGCACTTGATATTGTCCTTTCCGGACTTTCTCTTGAATATCCTTGGTTTTATCCTAATAATCAAGACCATTAAAATCTTCAATTTACAAAGATAATCTGCATAACGATCTCACAAACGGCATTTCTTCAAGACCCACACTTTCAGCATCACAATCTTTATTTTTCTTTGACTCCATAAGGCACTGGTTGTTTAAAAGCATATACATTGATCAGGACCATTTGTCCTTGTGTTTATTTCATATTGTGAATGCTCTAGTAATTAATCAAGTCTTGAATCATATTGCCATCTTGTTATCTTATTTCGCAACGTGGATTGCTTATTATCTATTGTTCAATTTCTCCATATTTTTGGTCTCACCACAAAAAACTCCTAAAACAACACTCATCCACATCACCCCATACAAAAAACAATATAAATACCAGAGCCTTAGACAACTCTTTTTTAGGGACTACCCCCCTTGGCTTCGTTAGGAGTTAGCCTAAACGGAGGAGCTGGGATTCAGGTGACAGTACCTGGCTCATTGCTTGCCCCCAAGGCCACACCTCTCTCACTTGTAGTGAAGAGACAGCTTTCGAAAGATTTCTGTTGTTGGTGTGCAGTTTGGCGGACAACAGGGAGTATGTTGCTACAGATCATGAAAAGGGCAAAGGGGGGTTATTTGTGTCGTTGCTTTGTGGTTAGTCCTACATATTCATGCCAGAGGTGTAGACCCCATGTCTCGTTGTTGTTGAATGACTGTGATGCTATCAGGGAGGATGTGGGGCTTCTGTTCAGTTGATGCCCTCAATGATCCAATTGGGCGAACTCACTAGTGGTGTTGGTTAGCACAAGCATTCCCACCGTCTGAGTGGGTTATTTGGGGGGGTTTCAACATGGTTGAGTGGGATGGATAATGTGTTGGCAGATGTGAAAAATAGATCTGTGATGATGAGAAGTGTGCATGGAATGATTGTAGTGTTTATCTCAACTCTTTTTTAATCCCAAGCACTAAGTAACTCTTTATGGCCTTTTATTTGTAAGAATCGAAGCCATATAAGTTTTCTAATTTCTTCATTGTGCAAGTTCTTTTATGCATTTATACCTGCTGTATCTCCTTGTTCTCTGTATGTGTTTTCTTTTCTCATATGAAACCCTGCCAATTTGGAAGAAGAACAAAAACAACTCTGGATGTGTCATCCACCTTTAACAACATATCTTTAGTTCAATTTACTAAAATGATACTATCTTTAGTTCAGTTTACTAAAATGATACTATCTTTAGTTCATTTTTAAAAATAAAAATATATTGACCTTAACTTTAACCCCTTTCTTTGACATAATTTCGTGGCTTACTTTCCTTGTGATCGTTGTCTTTGCAATGCTTTCTTAGTTGCAATTTTACTAACACACAAAGTGGCAGCCATAAGCTTGTGGAGGATTATGACAACCAATGGAGACAAGATTTGGGATACTTTCATTCTTAATATACTCTGAAGCTGAGTTATTATAGAAATCGACCTATAATGGTGCATACCAATTGATGCGAAGCATAGGTCATCTTTAATTGGTTCATCATGTTCCGATAAGCCATCATACAATTCACTGCAGAGAATGAAATAATGTTGTTAGATGACATACCTTAATGCCTGCTTCATCCATTCCTTTCATGGTGTCGTCTGCAACTTGTTGGAATTCAGAATTGGCTTGCTCTACAATTTCAGCGAGATGCGAAGAGCGCTCTTTCACAAACTCGGTCACTTGCACCTTCTGGGCCTCCAACATTGCTATTTCCACAAGCAAATCCTGCGTCCTCTCATCTCCTCCCCCTTCGAACTCCTCATCTCTTCTCCCAACTTTAGCCATAATTCTTCCGCCCTGTGTCCTGCCACTTCCATACTGGGTGGCGTGAAATAATGTTTGTACTGCTTGCTTGCATGGCACTTCATATCTAGTCTTTCTGTGCAACAGCTCTATGTAGGAGGTGTTACACAGAGTGAAGTTGGAATCAGTGTTCCATGACAAATACTTTGTGATGCATCCCAACGCCTCCAACATTGCACGTCCTTCTTGTAATGGCTGTCCTCAGCCGAGCATGTGCTGCTTCTCTTAGGAATTTGAACCCTGAACGGGCCATTTTTGTTCTGTTTATTTTCAATTAGTATCCAACTATATCGATCTCTCTTTTCTTATCCGAAACTTTTGACCATCTTGCACCACAAAGTTGGTTCTCTTTACGATTAAGCTAAGTTGGTTTTCTATGATTAACAAACCAACGATAATAGCTTGTTGGTTTTCTTGATTATTTTTAAGAGAAGCTAAACAGTTAAGCTAAGTTGGTTTTCTATGATTAACAAACCATCGATAATAGCCTTAGTTCCTCCCATAACTCTTCCTTGGCCTAACATTTCAGATGGCGTGTGCTTCTTTTCCTTCCACTTTAAAATATGGTAATAATAATTTTAAAATTGAATGCTTTACTTTTATAAAGGCTAAAGGGATTTGATCTCCTTCCACTTTGGTTAGTTTGGAGTTAAGATGGATACATGCTGATTTTATTATAGTGATCTATTTTTTAAGTTTTTTATTTCTCATTTTTTTTAATAAAGTGAGTGTTTTTTTCAATTTAATTTATTAACATTACAATTATAACATTTTTTCACCTGGATAGAATAGTTGGCGCGCATACAAATAACAAGTCTGACAGGTCTTGAAATTTTGAAAAATGGGGCATGTTTTGGCTCTACGGGCGGGATTGGTTAGGGTTTCCATGTTTGGGCTCTACGGGCGGGATTGGTTAGGGTTTCCACAGGATAGTTGACGCGGTAGGCATCTACTCAGTGGACATTGATTTTTTGAAACTCGATGGGGAGGCCACTTGGAGATCTCCCTTATTATGAATAAGCGAAGAGTACAAGGAAATATTCCGATGTACTCGGGATTTCAAAGAGGAGATTCAGAACAAATGTCTTATGGATTCTTTTTGACGAGTTAGTCCTTTCGATTGTGTTTTGAGCAGCAAGGTGTCATTGGTAGTACAAACGAATATAGGAGTGTCGGATTCAGTAGTCTTCAAGCAAGGAAAGACAAATTATAACCCTGAAGTGTCTTTTTTATTGAATAATGGTGGATTTGCTAGGATTAAAGAGCAACTCAAATGGAAGCAGAAGACCATTCGAAATAGGGCTGAGAAGGTTCACATGGTCTTAGGGCATCACGTCAACTTGGATATGGTGGAGTATTTATCTGTTGGCACCTTGATTGGAAAATTCATGGGAAAAATAGTAAAAAAGAAGGCCCTAATCAATTGGTTAGAGAAAGGATGAGTTAAACTTCTTGGGTATCTCCCTTAGTTCCATATCCTTATTAAGGGATGGCTATGCTTTGAATTTCAGTATGAGTAAGATTTGGAACAGATTCTAAATCGAGCATGGCTATGCAGGTAGTCGAGCTTGGTGCTTAGGCGTTGGTTTCTTGGTTTTGATCCATGGTCATAACCCTTTACCCGTCAACATATTTGGGTGTTGATGCCTGGATTTCTTCTTGAGCTTTGGTCTGGACAGGTATTCAAGGATGTTGCAAACTCGATTGGTAAGTTTGTATATTTCAATGATCGAAGTTTGATCTTTGAGGACAAACCAATGGCGAAGGTTCTGGTCGAAATTGGCATTAGTAAAGGACTGAAGCCTAAGATAAAAATCATGTGGAAGGATCGCAACTTCACGCAACAGTTGGACTATTGGAATACTCATTTCCAATGTAATTTTTGCAGAGATACTAGTCATTTGCGTGCTAAATGTTCATTGGATCTAAGCCTCTAACAAGCCAAGAAGTTGTGGATTAAGAAGCCAATGGGGTTTCCCTTGTCAAAGTATGGCAAATTCCCCCTGGAGTAGATAGGGAATCAAGAAACCTTAGGTGTTCAAGGATTTCCCACTTTTGTCCGGAATATGGAGGCTGAGACAAGCCCGTGGTCTCAGGAATTGGGCCAAAATGAGGTGTGTGCTTTAAGCTCATCTCTTGATAAATCTCTTTCTATTTGCTAGGAGGGGTCTAGTATAATACCCCAAAATTAATTTAGATTAGTTAAGTATTATTAAACCTAGATTAGCTAATAAGGAAATACTAATAAAGTATATATTATTTAAAATAAGAAATAAGAAAAATAAATTATAATAAAGTTGAATTAACAAATAAAACTTGGTTAAGTTAATTAAATATGATTAGAAAAGTAATGTGCATGAAGGTCATTTGGCACTCATGCATAATTCACTCTAATTAAACTAAAATTGGAAAATTCTACACAAATAGGGGAATTGGGGGCCGATTTTGGGACCTATTTTTTGGGGGGGGTTCATGCGCTTTGTTTTGGGAAGGGTTGGGAGAGCGAGATGGAGGTGGAGGTTTGGAGGATGAGGGTAGAATAGGATAATTTGATGATGATGTACGACTGGTTTGGTATTGTTGAGTGAGGGATCGGGGGCTCTCAGTCCCAAACTGAGGGGTTGGTTGGGAGGAGAGCGATCCCCCACAAGTGGTTTCCAATAGTTGCCATCTCAGTTGGAGAGCTTCTACAATATGTTTGTAAGTCCAAATTCCATATTAGTGTTAAAGTTACAGCATCATGAGTCATTCTCCAAGTCAATCTTGTGTGCCAAGATTGAGCTTCATGTGTCGAGGTAGTGTCGTATAGGAGCCTGAGTAGGACTCAAGAAACTTGGAGAAGAATCTTGAGTTTGACTAGAGAATGAATAAGCCTCATGTGTTGAGGTAAGTGCTTTGTATGTCAAAGTGATGGTGTTGTACAGTCTTGTTTATCAAGACTAATGTCTTGTGTGTCAAGACAGATCCTCATGTGTTGAGGCAGTGCCTCATGTGTCGAGGTAATGCTTTGCATGTCGAAGCATGAATGGTGTGTGATGTACTACTAACCATAGTTGAGATATTAAGTATCCTCTAGAGATTGGCCACCTCTAGAGTGAATTACTTTAGCATGTGACCACTTGGAACGATAGGAGAACAAGATGATCACATCATTGGAAAAATCTCCTTGGTATATTTGATATGATAGATAAATTAAAGTTGGCACATGTGGACCATGCAGATAAGACAAGAGATAAAAATAAGATGTGATAAGATAAGAGAGAGCTCGATTTGCTCAATAATGATAAAGACTTTAGTCAAATCAGAGAGAACTCGAATTGTTAAACTCCAATGATAAAATAGAGACAAATTTTGGTAATTATTTCTTTTTACTGTTTGTAATCAAATTTACTGAGTTTAAGATAAATATTTTACGGTGAATGAGTTCATGAATAAATTGAAATGTTTACTATTTTACCCTTAATTAAAATTTAGTTTTCTAGGTGGAGATTAGGATTATATTAGCAAATTGGACCCTGAGATATGGTATCAGAGCCAAGTTCAAATACTTGGGCTATATGACCTCACCCTTCTCAAAATCAATTTAAATAGGCCCTTCTCCAAAACAATTAAATAAATGAGCAGGAAATTCTAAAATAAAGGAATACATAAACATTACATTGATTTACAAAAACTTAACAGTTTGCAATCGACAACCTCCCAATTTTGTTGGGATTTTCTATTCATCTCCCTACAACATGTGGTTTTAAAATTTTAAATCAAAACACTTAACCAGCAACATATAAGAATGTAATGAAATCAAAACACTGAATATTAGTGTTGTAGAAAGTAGCTTCCCAACTTTATCTATCACCCTTGTTGGTGACGAGAGCTCCGTTGTCATACTAAGTCCTAAAAGAATATCCAACAAAAGAAGAGTGATAAAACTATTGTATTGATAGTGATTCCTCTCTTATCAGCAAGCATGATGCCACGAATCAATTTTGCCAAAAAAAGAAAAAAAAAAACAACTAAAGCCAAATAACAAAATATGCCAAAATCATTTCGGCTTGCAAAAACACATATACCAGTTACTCTCACGATTTGAACTCAAATTGCCCATAAAATACCAAGAGGAATGCATCTAAATAGTACCATGGACCATGAGGAACATTTCAGTAATGGGCAAGCCCTTAGAGTTGCTATAAGGGGGCTCGTGTTCATTTTTCTAGATTGCGATCAAAATGAAGCAAAACTTCGTTGGACCTCCTTTACATACTCCAACAAAGCAAACAACTCAACCAAATGAGGATATGGATTAGGATCTTTGTCGCTCTACCGCCACCTTCTCATAGCCAAACTTTTAGGAGTATCTAAAAAGAGGAAGCATAACGCTAAAAAATATCTTAATGTTAAATATTCCTAGTTATTCAATGTGCTTAGCTTATTGACTGTGATAATATGTTATGTGAGCAGCTCCATCATTTTAATCCACATTTCAACTTCATGGGCATAGAGGGTTGGACATAGAAGTTTGAGCGAAATGTGCAAGCTAGTTTTAATATGATGAAAACAAATTAGTATTGAAAGGAAAACACCCAATAAAACTAGATGCTAGGGTATTGGTGGGTTAAGGTGAATGTTGCTCTCAAGAGGGCTTTGTCTTCTTTCTCTTGCCAAAATTGAGCAGAAACATGGCTAGGTATTGTGAGGTTCCATCCCCCATTCATACTCAAATTGGGGTTTGACCGCAACAAAAAAATGTAAAAGGTTTGTGTAAAGAGAAGGTGTTCGGTGTATGAATGAGAGAAAAACAAATGGGGAAAGTTTTGTTTATTGAAAAGCGAGAACATACACAATCCTTATATAAATCAAATCTAAGTTTTAATTTAAGGAATACTTGGCTAATGAGGCAACTAGTAGTGTATAATGAGTAACAGATTCCATTGAATTATAAAGTTATTGATTCCAAGGGATAGCGTTGTTAACCGATTGACATAAACACATTACTGATTCATGTGATTATCATCTTACATGTGTAAGGAAAAAGAAAAGAGGCAAAGAGAACCTCTTGAGAAATGGAAATGAAGACATTGTAATAATGAGAAAAGGAATTTCAAAAGGTCAACAAATATTGAACCAGAGGTCACAATTTGTAGTTAACAGTATATGTCGTACATTTAAATTTTATTTTCATGTAGTTTTAATGAAGTGTTATTTCAAGTTAGAGGATGAGCTAGATATCTTAAATGATTATCTCCTTGTAATTCAAACAACTGAGATATATTTCTACTGAGTTGTCTTGAAGTTCAAACAATCAATATACTTTATGCAGCATAAACATGTCACTACTAGATTAACTAGAACTTTAGTTGGTAATAAAACAATTATGGATAAAAAAACGGTGTCTATAATATATAGACCAAATCTAATTTTGAGTGATATCTCCAATGGCTGGAAATCACTCGTGACAATAACAATAGACGGTGAGGATCACAGGAAACCATCAGCTCATAATATCAATATAGGAAATCCAAAATACTCTTCCAATGCACGCGGTGTAATCCTTCGAGAATTGATATTTCCAAGGTTTGTATTTATTATTGCTGCTCTTATAATGATGTTTCATGCTTATTTGTTGTGTGCTTCACATTAATTAATTAAGGAATAGTCTATTTATTCTACATTTTCGACTTTACGGTCGGTTTTGATCGGAATTCGGTAATTTTTGGGGTAAAATCCAAATTTCTACGTGTTTAAATTGTATTTTTGAATCCATAAATAAATTCAGCACCCTCAAATATCCCATGGCACCCAAATTATACAATTTCCATAGCTAATATATGTAATTCTAGGATTTTTTAAAGATTTCCAAATCGAAGTACTCACAATTCAGATCATATATGAGTAACTTGCATAGCAGCCATTTGTTTTCAGAACTTTAGAAAACTTCAAATTTTTAAGTTCGACACTATGAAAATACCTCATGATTCATCTTCATCTTCCTCCAGAAGATAAGGAATATGCTCACTTAACCCATAACATGATTTATTCTGTAACTCATATCCCATTAACCATTTGTGATTTTAAACCAAATACTAGGGCGTCTCCCTGCAATGGCATTTGGACCACTTATCACTTTTTTATAAACCTTTTTAAACATTAACTTAGAAATGTTATATTACACATATTCACTTATTTATTATTGGCATTAAGGAGATGAGGTCAAGTTTCAGCAGGTGAAGTGATTAGGAGTTTGGGTGGGTGGGATAAATATTGACTCCTACCTCTCTTTTATTTTTTATTTTTCTTATTTCCATATAATTACTTTTGTACTATGAGATGTTATGATCAGGATAAATTGGCAATCAAATATGGGTACGTGTTATAGTCGTTGTTCCTTTTATGGTCACTTTATGATATGAAAAGGAATTGTGACTCTATTATGATTTCCCTACCCACTTATTTATCATTTTCCACGAATAACGTAAATAGTGTCTCCTTATAGAAAATAATAAAATAATTAAGGATGAATTTAATAGTACGCAAGGATTTCATTTATAATATTAAAGATGGAAAACTTCCAAAATCAAGCTAGGATAGTTGAAGATGGAAAACTTCCAAAATCAAGCTAGGATAGTTGGAGCTTACCCTAGGATTGCAAGACCAAGACCTTGCCTTTGTGTATGTATAACACCCAGACCTTATCTTCTCTTCTAATAAATCAGTATTATGGTTCTATTAAACATTCAATATTATTATTATAATTAACTATTATTAAATATTATAAATATAAATTAATTAATATTAAACATGATTAAGTTAATTAACTAGAAGCAAAATGATTTTCATTTTTTTTAGAATGGCCAAAAAAAATGGCCACCATTCTTGCCCATGCCCATCTATAGATAATCTTCCAATTTATTTCTTATTATTTTTTTAAACTTTTCTCGGGTTTTCATAATATCACTACCTTTACCCACTTCGTTGTTATATATCTTATTATGTCCCCGACATAATGTATTCGGTCAGGGGCATTAGTTGGCGCGGGAGGAGGGCATGGAGCTTGTTTACATAGTTTGGTGCTATGTTATATTTTTCGTATTTAATTTTTTTTTTAAATTGCATTTTCCTGTGCGTCTCTATTGGTCAATTCGGCGCTTACGTCATCCTGGGGTTGTGTGCTCCAAGACGCGGCAGTGCTCTTGCGTCAACAGATCGACCGGTCAGCAGGCTCATATCTAGTACGATGGTTGTTGTTTAATGCATCTAGGTATCGGCGACTGTGTTCATTACGGGTGGCCCGGTCGAGAAGACGTCCTGTTTAATGTATCGGCGACTATGTTCATTACGGGTGGCCCGGTCGAGAAGACATCCTGTTTAATGTATCGGCGACTGTGTTCATTACGGGTGGTCGGGTCAAGAAACTGTGTTCATTGCGGGTGGTATCGGCGACTGTGCTCATTACGGGTGGCCCGGGGTCGAGAAACTGATAAGTCTATTATGCATTAAGAGCTTCAATGGCTTCATTAAATGGGTAAATCTTTTTGAGCGATGCGCCTCCAACATTGTATATTGCAGAGATTGCGTTGTTGATTGAACATTGTTATGGTTCGTGCTAGGGTTTTCGTGTCAGCATCTGTGTTGAATGCTGCAAATGGTTTTTTCCTGCGGTTGATGGAGGGTTTTATTAGCACTTGCAATGCCTATTATTAACGGGTCCTTCACGATTTTAATTGCTTCCCTTTTCATCATTTATTACGGCATGATGCAGTGTTACCGGTTCGTGTTGGACCTTGCTTTTATTGGTCTCGTGGGTTTTGGCATTTGCATCTGGTTTCACATTCCGTTGGCAGTTTGGGGAGCTTATATAGGTCATTGTGCAGTCGTTCGTGACTATTTCTTTTGTTTTTGTCTGGTTTCAGGTGCCTATTGTGATTTGCAACTTGCTGCAGCCAACGTTTTTTTTCGAAACAGAGCGGCTTGTGGGTTTTGTGGCTATATCCTTGCGGTGGTTCGACAGGTGATTTTTGTCCGACGTTTTCCTTTGAAGCACAGCGGCATCTGGGTTTTGCAGCTTGATACTCGCAGCGGTTGGACATGTGCTCTCTGGCTACCTCTGTTTTCCTGCATTTTGCTATTTTGCATTGGACAGGTGCCCTTCGGCTTCATCCTCCTGTTTGTTCATATTCAAATGTGTTGAATGACGTGTGCATAGCGTTCTACTAATAATGGATTCTGCTTTCTTTGTCTATGTGGAGTGTCGGCTTCAATGTTTTGTTAACTTTGCGATGTAGTGTTGTTTCCATACTGTGCCTAATTCAAAAAAAATGAAGAGGAATTGAACACTTTGTTTTTACTTTCTGCTTGAACGTAGTAATTGCAGTGTTTGTGCAATACTTATGTTATGATTTAGCGAGTCCATATGTATGTCATTATTCCCGTTTGTGATTGTCCAAAATTGAAATTTACGGCAAATTTGATGATCAACCCTGGGTTTTGCTGAACGGAACCAAAATTAGCATAGGATGTTTAATAATTAATATTGTAGAAACAACGATTTTTAACTATAGAATATGTTGAAAACAAACATCTGTGGTTCGTCGTTGATACCCTCAAACACATAAGGATTTCAGCTTCAGCTCATATTTATGATTTTCTTATTTTGTTTTTAGAATTGATTTAAAGCCCTTGCCTGGTGCTGCCGAGGCATCAGCTGGTGGATTTGTCATTTTGATGATGGCGACTGCATCGGATCTGACCTCCAAACTGGCGTCCACTTTCGCCATGCTTCCCAGAACCCAGCTCCACCTTAAAACAATTCAATGCCGACAGCCTAGTTCAGATCTCCAAACATCGATAGAGGAAGAGAATACAATTGCTCTTTCCCCAATCTCAGAAGACAGCGAAAAATATATAGTGGAGAAGATCCCCCTAATCTCAGAAAATTCCAATTAGTTTTTTGCATTTTAATGTCCTCCTGTATTCAGTTATTGCTATGGCTTTTCTCTATTCTTCGGTGCTTATTGATGAATTCGTTACGTTTTTCCATGTGATGACAGCAATTCGGTTTTTAAAAATGCCCCCTGGCACTTGGGTGCTCTCTTCCCAAAAAGACCGAAACAAGCTTTTCGACCATTTTAACATAATATAAAATTATAAATAAAAAATTAATATATTAATCGTGTCGTCTTTGCTTACATTTTGGCAGTGCAAGCCAATTCTGGTGGATTCAAGGTGTAGATTTCTTCACTGGCTGGCACATGTTATGACTTCTAGTGACTTTTGAATATACATTTCTTCACTGGTTTACACATATTATGACTTGGAATTTTCTCATCGTTTATCTCCTAAATTTGGTTGAAAATAGGGAAGAATATTTGCATTCAGGATATCAAATCTGTTTATATATTTAAAAATATAGAATTGAATCTCCTAAATTGGCTTAGTCGTTTTCATTTTCTGGCGCTATGCTTTTCTGCTTCCTGCCTTGGATGTGCTTTTCTTGAAGGCATAAACAAGTTATTGCTATGGAGGATGGCTTCTTCCCAATTGCATGCAGTTACATGCTATGTAGTTTTACATTTATGCAGAAATATCTGAAGGAGATAGCAGCAAATTGCACATGTTGATAGACGCTTGAGCTACGACTTCTCCTATTTTCTCTGTTGTCTCTCCTTGCCTTGTGTTGCTTGATCTTGCAAGTTTAGTTACTTTAAAATAGTTGTCTTAACTGGTGCTTATTTTTACAGATACAAAATTGCAGTTCCTTGGACATGTTGATAGCCATTTCAGTTTGCAATTTCCCATTTCCTTCAATTGCAATCCCTTAAATAAATCCATAGATATAACTGAGCATTGAGAATAAAATAGGTCAAAATCTGCAATTTAGTCTAAATAATTGAATATGTTGAATTCCCCAGATTGCCAATCCACTGACATCTTTCACAAAAGTAACTGTAACTAACCTGAGGTTTGTAAATATTAGCAAGGTTGTTTAATAGTGAAGCTTCTTGCAGCAAGCCATAAATCTCGATAGTCGAAACATTGGCCCTGGCAACCTGGAACTGTTACACATAAATCTTCCACCCTGTGAGCATCAGCATTCTTTAGCCCGTAGGATCCATTTCAGTGACTCAGATCCATTTTCATCCTTCAGTGATACCAGTTTATCCTATTTTTGTTCCTACCCGCATGTTGCATCACTATAGCATGCGTACCCGCGAGTTGCATCCCTATAGCCCACGGGTATCAAGTAAAATGGTAAAAACCACTATTGTATTGCTTTTTACTCCCAAAAAGCGGTCATTGGGTGACCTTTGGCTCTCCATCTGCCCAAGTAACGTCTCGATGAGTCCTTTCACCTACCTTCGAGAGGACTATATATTGAGTACATATGGCTTATGGACGGGAGGAAGAAGAGAATAGTAAAGGCACTCTAGTGGATTTTTTCCCTATCTTGAGTCTGCACTCATTGATCCTTGTAGTTGTGAACCAGTTATGTTCACCTTCCAAACTCCTCTCTAGTTTGAGTTTTCCATTCATGGAGGATTGAAGTGGTGGAGGCACAAGTGGATTGATCTAGATCTTGGTTTAGATTGGTTACCGGCAAGAGGTCGTATCACTTTGTACTTCTTCTTGTTCATTAATAGAAATACTCATATTCTCGTCCATTCATGGTGTGAATGTCATTTATTATACATTGGGTTGCATTTGCTTATGATATTATGGACCATTGTTATTGATAATGTTAATGTTATTTATATATCACATGTACTTGTTAGATATTGGTTGTCAAGACTAATTTGTAGATTACAAGTGCTTGGATGTGCACGGATTGAAAGCTCCAACGGGGATCTACATCAAACGTTGGATCGAGGTTGGTTACATTTCTCCATTGTTTTAACATTGTCATTTATAATAGCATTGTTTTGAGGATTGAGTAGATTTCTGGCAGTCATCTGTCTATTGTGGTATTCCCAAGCCATAGTGAGTTTTCTCCAATACAGGAACCCACATTATCTTGTTGTTGCCGCACTGTCATAATACAACAAGCCCATCATTTATTGTGAGATTTTAGGTTGCAGAAATTTCTAGACATGATGAATCATTAGATGGGGCACATAACCAGAAGAACAATTTCCTCCTTGTTATAGAATTTTGCAAAGAAATTGGATCATTAGCAATTCCCTTCCCTGGAATTTGAAATATAATTTCCAGTAGTTCCTTTAGTCAACCCACTCGCAGCGTACCAATATTCTTTCATTATGTTTTCCTTTTCAAGGATGTACTTCCCTTCCTTTTACTCTTGAGTTGCATCAAAAGCTATTTCATACTTCTCATGTAATACTTCTTGATAGCTGTAGCGGTGTACATCTGTAACAGTATGCAATCCAGGCATAATATGTCTATCTTCCTTTGTCCCTATAAGAATGTTTATCACATGGGTAAAAAGAAATGCCCTGTCATTTCTTCCTTGAAACAGAGGTTAAAAATGTTTTGGGAAAACCCATTCAGCCTGTCTCTCTTTTGTGACGAAAGAAAAAGGAAAATTAAAAGACATGACAAATAATCTATATGTAAGAAGATATGACACATACCAAAACCCTGTTTAGTAGTAGTATCCATAGAAAGCACATTGTTGAGGCTAACTATTTTCACAGTATGTGAAATTCTGTAAACTGTGAGCCACAATAATATGATGAACATGTGCAATAGTGGATTCATATATTGAATAAAATTGTGCTTTTGGAAGCATGGCAATACATTACAATCCAATTAAAAATTTATTCCATTGCTTTATTGCAATGCATTGTTACTGCCAGATGGCAATGGTAACCAACTAACCCTACTGCAAGGATTGGGCTTGCTGTTGCTGATTGGAAAATGCCACCAAATGGTAAAGGCAAACAAAATAGTTCATAAAACTTGTGCAGAGAACAACATAACCTTCTCGGCATGAAAGGGATGCTCATTTTCTTAGTTGATGGAATCCCATATTCTATCCAAGCAATGAAGAATGATATCAAAAAATTTATAGACATGCCAAAGAAAACATGGTATAGATAACACACATTAGCGGATGCTCAAATCTATTTTTATATGCAGATAACAATGAACCTTATGGAAATGTGCGCACAGGTCAGTCAATGATTTCAAAATTCTGATATATTTAAGGGTTGAGATAAATGTGGACATATTCTCAGAATGACGATGATAATAGTAACAACTGCTGGCATTTGGCATACCATGACCCCACCCTGTTTTTTTGGCTTTTGATCCGTTGCCCTGATTGTTCAAGTGGCTTGTTTTTTGCAATTGATTATCTTCATAGTAAATTAGTCACTATAATAAATACATACTTGACCATGTTGTGGCAAAAAATATCTTCATAGTAAATTAGTCACTATAATAAATACATACTTGACCATGTTGTGGCAAAAAACTATCTTCGAATACTTTGGCAAGAGAGGAATCTATTTAACTATGGCCATGGGCTGGCTGCTGTCATTGTCAACATAGCTGTTTAATTACATTTTAAATGTGGCTAGGGGCTGTGGCCTCTTGCTGCTAGCATAGACATACAAAATACAAAACGTGGATTTTGGATTTTAAATGGGCCTTAGTACATTAAGCTATTGAACCAATCTTCAAATCCTTTGTGTTGAGCCAATCTTCAACTGCTTTGTTTTTTATTTATGTGCTAAATAAATAGCACATCATTAACTAATAGCAGCTTCAATTTTGCAATAAATTCAATACAAAGCTGGGCAGGCCATAGGACCCGTCGATTTGCAACGTTTTAGGCAAACGAATAGCTATGATTTAGAAATAATTTATGCATGCTAATTGAAGCTTCAACATCTAACATAAATTGCATCGATATTGAATACAATAAAAACAATACTCTTGGTTTGCAATTTAGCTTTCAAATATCAAATAATTAAAACATTGCAACCAACACTGTAAACAGCCTAAAACGGTAACAACACCGGTGGCAGGAATCCTGTCTATATAAACCTCCTATTTCATATTCCACTGGAATTATTTTTCCCTTCGATTCTGCAATAAACTGAATAAAAACCTTAACAAGCCATAGGTCGCTCCCTTTTGCAACGTTACAAGCAAACAAAGAACTGCAATCCAAAAAGAAATTCTCCATGCTAGTTGAAACTTCAACATGTAGCATTGATTATGTAACCAGAACATTTGAATAGGAGAATAGATGCATTACCTGTTGAGTTACCTCTTTCATGTTGCAAAAAAATCAAATCTGCTCAACAAAAGAACAATTTTGCTTTGAATCGGCTTAAACTTTGATTCAACAACAGTATTTGTAACTGTGGTTACATACGAATATAGACGCCTAACTAGCTTAACAATTGATGCTTAAATCATTCTTCCATGCCCATGTTTCTTGTGTGTCTTTGCACCTCTGTTTACAGATTTTGTCTCATTCGTTTTCAGCAAATCCAACATTGGTTTGTTTTTAGTTTCTCTGCGCTGTGGCCATGCATTTAGAACATTGGAAAAAAAAAACCTCTCATCATGATTCTTGTATCAAGCAATCTTATATGGTATTTGTAGATTGGTAGTTTTTTCCCTGTTACAATAAAATCTCCATTCTCCCAGACATAGGCATTGAGGCCAAAATTTATTGCGTCTTAGAAGCAAAAAAGTAAGACTTTAGATTGCACAGTACCTTGATTTAGAATTTAGCTTTCATACATCAAGTAATCAAAACATTGCAATAAACTGTGAACAAGTTAAAAAGGTGGCAACATTGCTGCCAAGCATCTTGTCTATACAACCATCCTATTCCATATTCTAGTCAAATCCTTTTCCCGTTTTCTTGTTCATGCAAAATAAAGTGGTCTTTTTACACAGTTTCCTCTATTGATTTTGAAGGACAACTCACTTTAGCTCTTTCATCGGTGGATAGAAACAACCATACGTTGATTTAGAATTTAGCTTTCATATATCAAGTAATCAAAACATTGCAATAAACTGTGAACAAGTTAAAAAGATAACAACATTGCCGCTAGGCATCTTGTCTATAAAAACATCCTATTCCATATTCCAATGGAATTATTTTCCCGTTCTCTTGTTCATGCAAAATAAAGTGGTCTTTTTACACAATTTCCTCTACTGATTTTGAAGGACAGCTCACTTTAGTTGTTTCCTTGGTGCATAGAAACAACCATTATTTCAATACATTGTTGTTGGTAGTATCCTCTGCCGGGCGATACTTTACTATCATTTCAGGAAATAAAGTCATTCTTTTAGTTGTGCTCTTCTATAGTTTTTTAGCAGTTTGTAGCTTTCCTAGGCCTTTTAAACATCAAGAGCATGAGCTTTAAATGCTTTGCTTTCCTAACCATGTCCAAAGTCTAATTTGTCAACTTTGATGGTGACTTCCAAATGCAAACAGTCTTGCAATAGCATGGAATGCTACTTTCTCCACTTGCATCACCTAGCTATCTAGAAATTCGAAATCCCATGTACTGCAAACTATCATTGGCACGAGAGCTGCCCCAAAATAAACTATGATATTGACATACTAAAACATATGTTTTGCGAAAATCCACAATATGTGCTAGCTTGGGCTGCTAGCTATAAAACAGATGTTGCATGTCGTATTTGGTGCTTACCCTACAAAAACTTGCCACTTGTCTACAAATAGATAGATCAATGATAACTAGATTGAAATCAACCATTTGCTTCGGATTTGCTACCATAAGAATGTCCATAGGCTTAGAATCCATGATTTGACATCTGTTTCAAATATCGAGTGTATAATTACTCTTTCAAAAGAAATGCATCTCTTTAAAATATCAATTTATCATTTGACATCTTTATATGTTTATATGCATTATGTAATTTTTGGATGCTTCAAGTACTTATCTAGAATGATGCAAACTTTCTTCCCCAACTTCATCTAGAAATTCATAGCTGCAATATTGAAAACAAATCACATGACAATGTGGCTTGGAATATTCTCTTTTTCATTTAATCAAACACATGCTCAATGTCTTAATCATATTTATATACGACATAGCAGGCGATCCCTATGATATCCCTTTTTCCTAACTTCTTCTTTCTACAAGAAGTCTATTCATTCCTCCTGTTGTGGAAATATGTCAATATGCAACTAACAAGTCAAGTTTGTCAATATAGTTCACTTCATTCCATACATCGCTAACAACTATGCAAACTAATCTTGCCAACGATTATGCTCTCGTTTACATAATTAACACGCAAAAAACCTTCATTGTCACATTTCAACACTGAACACAATGATGCTATGCTGGAGCAAATCTCGTTCTTCGGTTGCACTTATAATATTGTCATCTACGATCTGCCCTGCAGCTGATTCTACTGTTGCATGAGTATCGAACATGTTAGGTACATTGATTGTGTGCAAATGTTGTTCCATTTTGCTGTTTTTTTGTTCTTCATTGCATATGCAACTATATTTGAAGATTGTTAGATTATAAAATATATTCTTTGTGTAACCATAATTAACATAGTGCATTAACCAAATTCCCATTTTCCTTCTCATCTGTTGAAACATTCCTTGTTCTATGCTAATGCAAATAGTGCTCTTCACTCAAATTGCAAATGTCAAGGGATGCAAATTTGCATCTTGCCAATTTTATTGCATTCTTGATATTGGTTATTTTGACATAGACTCTCCTTAATGTCATTCGTATCCAGTTTTAAATTTTACTTTTGCAAAAACCTTCTCTAACTCTCGTTGTTTTTTTCCCTTGTCCATGTGTGGAGAATACTTTTGCAGACGCCTCCTTTGCATGTTCTACTTCCATAAATATGCTAAGAGCTTTGCAGGCTTCAGGTGGCCTTTCAAAGGACTTGGCAGTAGGCCATCGAGATCTTGAAGAAATTGACATTGCATTGTCAAAACAACATTTGCTCCGTCTAAAGGATTTTCATTTCCAAAATGGTGATTGCCTGTTTGATGCATTTGCTGTTCTTTTGCATTTTTGATACACATCAACAAAAATAAGAGAGGTTGTTGTGAACCATTTCCTCCTTTGTCTTGCACAAATGGACCCTACTGCAATTTCTTCATTCAACTTGGAGCTCGATCCTGTGTACTTGTTTGGATTGCATGGCGTGCAAGACAAAGACCTTTATCTGCAACGAATGTCCCAACCTGCTTCGCAACTAGACGCTGCAAATGTTCGTGGCCTGTGGGGTGATATCTTCTGCATCAAGTGGTTTGCACATTCGCTAAATGTGTCGGTTGTTGTTTGGTCGTTGTTAAGCAAAAAGAAATACCTCCATTTCAATCCCACACTTGCTGGCTACTGTTATAACATTTTGTTCCATGATCATATACCAGCTGCTGGACACTTTGAACTGTTTCTTGCTTGCAAATCGACTATACCTCACCATTTCCTGCCTCAAGAATTTCCAAATGGCATTTTCAATAGCTCTTGTTGTAACACTTTTCTCGAGATATTTCCCTATAGAGAAATTATCCTTCAACAAGGTTTTGATATCTTCTCAACAATTGAAGGTCATTGTTCTGATTCGTTATTTGAATCGATTTCAAAATTGTCAAAGAGCTTTGATAGTATGAGTCTTAGGAAGACACTTGCACAAACTTTCTTCAATTGCATACAGTCTAATGACAATAGATCATTCCATTGTTTGACTACATATCTTACAGCATCCATAGTACATAATGCTTGTCTTGTTTCTAGTTGGCAAACATTTGTTATGAATTTGGCATCACCTTTTAATATTGGCCATATAGATGGGGGTGTGTTTGCAATTCAATGGTTGTCAGAGATGTTGGAAGTGAACATTTCCATTTGGGATACACGCCTGGCCAGGATTCAAGGTCAGTATTACTCAACAAATGCCTCTACGATGAACATGTTTATCTTGCAAGTTGAAAAAAGTCAAGACTATTGTCACTTCCATCCATTGTTTCAAACAAATCAGCTAGGAAGGTCCTTTGCAATGGAAAAACCCATATCAAATTGCTTTAATATTTGTCAAAGTATGGGAGATGGTTGTTATGATCAGCAATTTGCTTATGCGCCTGCCTCAGAAAACACACCTTCTATCAACCCTTCCAAAAAAACTCTAGAGTGAAAACAAAGAAATCCACAAAATCATGGCAAAGGAGGAAAACAAAAAACAACAATAACAAAGCAACATGGCATATACAAACGTTCATATACTGCAATTGAAAACCGCCCACATGCAAATGGAAACAATGTAGAAAACAACAACATGCAAGGATTCAAGAATTTACGCTCAGCAAAGAGGTCTATGCGCTTCGCAACATTTGAAGCTTTTAAAAAGAAAAAAGAAACACAAAAGGCCAAGCAAGCAAATTCCCAATACTTGAAAGCTATTGAAGATACACCTATAAATTCTTGTTGCATATGCAAATGATTGAATTTCAAAAAGGACATCCGTTGAATCAACAAAAACACTTTCCTTGCATTGACATCCTTTCCATGGATGAATACGGCTCCTTCATTTCAATTGGACATGCACATCTGCAAATATTGCAAAAAAAATGTTTCACATTCAGAAATACTAGTCTTTGCAACACCATTGAACATCCGTTGCAACAACGCATTGTCAATTGTAAACATGTTGACACCATTGGAAGAGCGACTTGTCTCTCCAAGAATTTCCTTTGCACATATTCAACAACTAGGTTATAAACGAGCTCAACTAGGGCTGACTAGAACAGTCATAAATGTTCCTGCATCTCTAGACAAAGTGCAAAAGACTTTTCCAAGAAACCTTGAAGATGGTATGACAATTGGAATTATGTTAAAGCGGAAATTGGAATACAAAAATGCTTACATATCAGGAAACGTGCGCCCAAACATTGTCATGCTTGCATTAAAAATGCTTTGTAGCATGGAACTTTACAAACAAGAAGATATTTCTATTGTGCCCGGCTGGGAAACAAAGTTTATTCAATTAGCAGAGAAAGAGTCCAACCAACTTGACCTTGCCTCTTCTGCTGACAAAGAAAACAACTGTACACCATTGGAAGAAACCATTGAACCCATTCATGAAACATAAATTGAGCCAGCAACCGAAACAATGGTGCATGGATATGGAGAGACACATCTAATAGACGATTTGGCTAACAAGCTTGTAGAGATTGCACCTTCCGAAAATTATTGACCACTAGGCATTTTCCAAGACAAGTTCTCTGAAGAGTTGAATTTCCCAACACTTTTCTATGGATGTAGCCGACCCAATGACATCTACAATCGATATCGATATCAACAAGTTGTGCAATGGGAGTTGGAACATGAAAGTACGGACTTTGAAGCACATCCTACAAACTTGTTCTTCAAAACAGTAAAAGTCTTAATAGGCCAAATTTCTAGTACTACTTGGATATCAATTCGTATAGGAGAATTGAAAGGGAAAAAATTAACAGCAAAAGATGTTAAGTCACAGACCAATCTCCAAAAAATCATCAAATCTTCAATTGCATATCGTACATTAAAAGCCATCCATACATCTCCTGACTACTTTGACAACATGAAGAAAGATCTTTTTGCAATGATCCGGCAACTAGGACCGCCTACTTTTTTTGTGAGCTTTACAATTGGTGAACATATTTGGAAACCATTGTGCAATTCTTTGCAAGAACTTGAACAGAAGAAACTCTCCAGCCCATCAAAGTTGCCTTCGGACATTGATATTGACAACTTAATAAGAAAACACCATGTGGTGTGTAGTCACTATTATAGACACAGATTCAATTCGTTGAAATCTTTGATATTAAAAAATAATACACTCTTTGGCAAGGTGAATGACTAATTCTTTACAACTGAATTCCAACAAAGAGGAAATGAACATGAACATGGGCTTCTTTGGATTTTAAATGCACCAGTCTATGGAAAAAATACCAACCATGAAGTAACGTCTTTTGTTGATCAATATATTGCAACAGATTCTTCTTTGCTTACCGAAGAAATGGTCAAGATCCAAACTCATCAACATACAAGGACATGTAGAAAACATCACAATTCAAAATGTAGATTTCACTTCCCTATGTTTCCAATTGACCAAACAATAGTCTTGGAACCCAAAGACAATGATTTTGACAACTTGGACGAAAAAACAAGACTCCTTTACAATGCTCTTGAGTGCAAACAATATCCAAAAGACATGTCCTTTGACTCATTCCTAGAAGAATTGAATTACACCAAGGACAATTACTTTGCGCTCTTGTCTTGTTTGATTAAGCAACCAACATTGCTACTAAAAAGAGACCCTGCAGATATCTGGATAAATCCATTTGCAAGAGGGATTCCAAGCTTGTGGCAGGCTAACACCGATGCTCAATTCATTTTGGATGCATATGCTACTGCAAGATACGTAAGCTCATACATAACAAAATTAGATAGGCCTATGACAATGGCCCTAAAAAAGATAAAGGAAGAGGCTATTTCAAAAAACTGTATCCAACTTGAAACAATACGAAAGCTTGGGAACACACTATTGAGCATGCAACAGATGTCCATTAGACAAGCAGTTCATATTGTGCTTTCTTTACCTTTGCATTCATCATCAAGAAAAACAATTTTCATAAACACCGCACCAGATGATAAACGGATTGTTGTCTTGAAAAAACCATCTTTGTTGGAAAGAGAGGCTAATGATTCTGAAGACATTATTGCCCCATCAATCATAGACATATACATCCAACGAAATCCTGACCTGGAGAATGTTTCTTTAGCTGAATATGCATCTTGCTTTTGCTTTGTAAATGGAAAAACAATCAAAAGAAATAGACCATGTATTATTCGATATGTCCGATATAATGAGGAGAAGGATCCTGAGAAATTTGCAGGAGAAAATCTGTTGTTATTCATGCCTTATAGAAACCTCACCAACTTTTTGACTCAAGCAGTGCAAACATGGACAAAAGCATATGCAAAAAACAAATTGCAAGTTGCCATTGCCGAGGAAAAGTTCTCTGTCAAGCCAACAACAAAATGGGGTAACATTGACAATGCAACAGAAATTGTTGAGAAAGAAGTTGGAATAGCAAAGAAATTGGAAACAAAGACCGAGTCTTTCAATCATTCAACTACTTTTGAACAATATGATATCCGTGACGACATTCTGCATTAAAAAAATGACCCATGGCAACGGAAGTGAGAATGTCAAATGTAAATACAAAACCATTTGTCCTTGACATAGATGCCTATATTGCAACACGAAGAGAACTAAACATTGAACAACAATCTATAGTCAAAGAAATTATATCTCAAAAAAAAAAAAACCCTACAAAGCCACTATATATGTTTTTGACAGGAAGTGTTGGCACAGGCAAAACACATACTGCAAAGGCTATTTACGATGCCCTTGTACTCTTCTATGACAAGGACCTTGGCAGTGACCCACTAAAAAGAAAAGGCCTAATTGCTGCATTGACTGGAAAAGCTGCATATCATGTTGATGGTGTCACTATTCATTCCGCCTTCAAGCTTCCTTTGAACTCTGCGAACTTGCTCCCCTTAAGTTCAAATACTCTAGATCTCATGTCCAAATAGTTTGAACAATTGCACGTGCTTTTGCTTGATGAAGTGTCCTTGATAGGATCCCGTATGCTACACAACATAGACAAACGCCTTCGTCAAATTATGCACACACCGACAATACCATTTGGCAATGTTGATGTCATTTTCTGTGGCGATTTTTTCCAAGCCGAACCTATACATGATTCTTGGATCTTTGAATTTCCATCTTTCCAGCATCAGAAATTTCCTTACAGCTTTTGGATTGATAATGTGAAATATTTTGAACTTAAAACAGTTGTACGCCAAAAAAATGAAATGTTCATTGCTTTTTTGAATAGAATAAGAAAAGGCAACCAAACATCTAATGTTATCCAATATTTGAACACACATTGTCATAGGAAACCACCAATCGATCCATCATTCCCCTTCCCTTTTTATCGCAATAGAGATGTGGATGAACACAATTCTAGAATGTTGTCAGCTGTACAGACAGAGGCCTTGACATTTGTGGCAGAAGACACTAAAGTTGATCATGTTGAAAACACTTTTGAACATCAAAAAAAAATCAACTTCCTGTCACAATTACCCTGAAAAAAAACATGCTAGTTGAGTTGGTTGGTGACAACTATCTGCTCGAAGATGGCCTTGTCAATGGCGCAGAAGGTATCTTTAGGTACTATGATCAAAGAAATCCAAACATCCTCTGGATCGAATTTACTGATGCAAAGATCGATGCAATTACACGTGCCAATATGCATCAACTGTATACTGATTCTATTATCCAAACTTGGACACCAATCAAAAGAATGGTGACACAAATCTTCCTTGGCAATAAAACAAATTTCACTTGAATACAATTTCCAATTCAATTAGCATGTGCCCGGACAATTCACAGAGCTCAGGGATTAACTCTTCAAAAATTGGCATTTGATCCAAAAGGTGTTACAAAACATGGGCTTGTTTACACTGCACTTTCTTGTGTAAAAGCAATTGACTATCTTTATCTTTTGAATAGCTTGGAACAGAATAATTTCTTTGTCTCAGCAAAAGTAGTCACCGAGTTGAATAGACTAGAAAAAAATGTGGCTTTGCAATTTCAATTTGGACTTAAATCAGTTACTTCTACTAGACACCTACTGATATCGTCACTTAACTCTCGCAGTTTGATTTTGCACATTCAAGATGTCGCAAATGACATTGAGCTGCTAGAGTCACATATTCTTTGTTTAAAGGAAACCCACATGCCAATTCCTCCCAAAAATGATACATTCACAAACCGATACAATTGTATTGCAGCCTATTCAATACATGGTGTTCTAACAGTTGTACATAAAGAGATCATTATTCTAGAAACAACAATATATAAAGAAAACTATGTAGAAGCAATTGTTGTTGATCTCAATATTTATAACTCCATTATTAAGCTTGTAAACATTTATAACAGACCAAACGTCGTTCTTGGGAAGTTGTTCCATGCCTTGGATTCTATTTTGTCCAAAAACAACAACAATTTGCCAATTGTTATTGCAGGAGACTTTAACATCGATATGTTGAAACAGACACCACAGGAAAAAAAAAAAACTGGAACAGTTTATGCAAATGAAAAATCTAAAATTGAAAACAGATCAAGTTACAATGAACTATGGCTCAATGATTGACCACTTTTGGACAAATCTACAGCTTGACACCCTTTCATCTACTGTCTCTGATGCATACTGGTCTGACCATTTCATTGGTCTCTTGTCAATCCCCATCACTTCGACAAAATCCATTTAGTTCACATATTCCACTTACTCGCTTCATTCTGTTGCAATTGTTGTAATTCCTTTCAAAGCCCATATTTTCTCGATTCTGATCTCGGTTTAAATAAAAAATGTTGCAATGGGCATGGCATCTACATTGCCTAGGCAATTTCATTTTGAAGCAAAAAATAGATACAAAAAAAAAACATCTAAGAAACTAGCTTTTTGCACTCAACTACAATTGAACAATACCTTGTCAATAGCCTCGATACCCCTCTTTCTACAAGTTGCAATTACGCTCATCACAATTGTGCATGACAAAAAAAAAACAATCTCCCTTGCCTATGGTACATGCTTTTTAAAAATGTCATCAAACAACAAATTTCAATGTCCTTGTCAACAGTATACTTCATTCTAGAAACAATGAATTATAATCCAACATCTTCCGATGCAAACATTTTTCACTCTAACAAATATTATTCTTTGTTATCAAATGTCTTTGAACAAGCTTATGTGTTATGTCAATTTCCAATGTTTTTCATCTACATTTCTTATCATTTTCATTTGAATTTTTTCCTTGTTTGTATTTTCTAGCAAGCAATGCAAAATATCTTTCAACCTTTCATCAAATACACATTCTTTGGTCTGCTTTATGCCTGTGGCTTATCAAAACTATTGTTTTCTTGTCCGATATAAACCAAAAAAATTGGTACTTGTATTTGCTTCTTCCACGTGCAAATATCTTTGCAAATTCATCAAGAAGCAGCTATATTGCTTCAAACAAAGCCAAAGACAGAAAGCATATTTCTACAAAGAAAACCACGATGGAAATGATATGAACACCAAACAGTCCATCTGCTAAAAGAAGTCCCCCTCCTTCAAATGATGGCACAGACTCCCTCCTTGCCTCTTATAAATGCAACAACAAGCAGTCCAAAAAGGTAATGCTCTTTCCTTTTGCATTAAATTTGTCATTTCAGCTCCCCCTGCCTACTGTCTCTTTATTTCATTGACTGCTTTGACAATTTGTCTCACTAGCATTGTGATGCATTTACTTCAAATTTAATTTTTGTTGCATAAGGATATTGAACCTTCCATTTCCACTGTGCAGTTCAAAATCCAAAAGTTTCTACAGACTATTGCTTTCCTTTTTTGACAATTTCATTTCATTGTCTTTGCAGATTGAAACAAGCTTCAGTAGAAGCATCGTCTGTCATACAATTGTGCACTATGTCACATACACATGTTTTTGAAGGTTATATTTTGGCTATTTATGGTCCTGCACAAAATCGAAGCCAAAACTCACCTGCTAAGACAAAGATTTTGCACACAGACCTTGTCGACAAAGATGGTTTGATGACAATTACTGCTACAATGAATGATAATCTCATAAACCGATTTGGTAACTTTCTCTTGCCTGGGAAGAGCATACGAATAACTGGATTTGAATTAAAGAAAAAAGGCCAGTATGATCGCGGAGATGCTATAAATTCAATAGCAATATTGCCTTCCACCTGTATTGAAACAATAGAACAGGTCTGTAAATTGCGTTGTGTTCCTCCTGACATGACAATTTCAGAGCTAGTGTCATCGGATGAAACATATATTGTTGGCAGTGTTGCAATAATGGTGGTCAGCTGTCAATACATCAACAAGCAGTTGGATTTCTACATCAGAAATGGTGAAACTACAAATGACTATGCCACTGTACACTGCTCACTCCCTATATATAAAAAATGATTACATACATAAAGATATTGTTTAGTTCTAGTGAACTTTCTTCCAAAACAAAAGAAAACAAATCCTTTTCCTCTGTTTTTTGCACCTTAAACATACTGACATTCCCTTTTCCGACATCTGCTTCTGTTCAGCGAACATGTTTTTTTCTATCTTATTGTTTCATTTTCCCCCCTTTGCAATTTCAAGTCAATGAAAACTATAAAATTTTATTTCTGCGCGTTCAACAACAGCTTGCACAGGACGAACCTCCTCTTTATTTAATCAAAAACATTATCAGGCCAGGTCCAAAAGGCAGCCACCTGATGAGGACTTCCCAGGCAACATTTATTGATCCTTTGAATGATGAATTTGCAATCCAGAGTTTGTTGCCAATAATTGAAGCAAAAACACAGGTAAGCTATCGAAAAATGGCTTTTCCTATTCAATTTGAACTAGTACCATGAAAAAAGTATTTGCTTTTCTATGTTCATTCTGCATTTACAAAATTACAGGCATAAATAATCCAATAATACAAACATAGTTAAAGTCATTTTGCAATCCGCTTACAATATTGATAATGAACTTCAATTTTTTCACATTTCAATTTATTTCATTCCTAAACATGGTTCTACTTTTCTTCACAAGCTTAACCAATATTGTATTTTCCTATTTACTTCTCTTTCAGCATACACAACTTTCAATTGCTATTAACTCTTGCATTCAACCAAATTTGATTCTTGTATATATTGATCTAGTCAATAGATTTCCTTGTTCAAATCGATAAAAAAAGAACATGTCCTTGCAACATGTCCACAAATTCTTTTTCAATGCAAGTTTCATATTCTAATTAATCCTTGGCAATGATTAAAACTAGAGGCATAGATTAATGTCACGTCTATGGCATCTCAAATAACAATTTGAAAAACACAATTCACACACTTGCACTCAATATTACACTTTCAATTTATCTTTGCAATTTCTATTTACCCCTGCTAAATGTCACTGCTTTCCTATTTCTGATGTTCAAACCTGTAACAGATGTTTGGAAAACTCAAAATTAAAAATGCTTTTGCACCGCCTTTCCAATGCACATGTTCAGAATGCAAGCTGCCTATGATTCAAAGCACAACCTACTGTTGGTTTTGCAACCATGGCACTCGCACAGCATTTGAACATATCTTACACTGCAAGTTGGAAACAGATGAGGGGGTTATCGAATGCACTCTTTGAGGGATACAGCTGAAAGAATACTACCCAACTGTTGCAGCTGTGTCATATGAACAATATTGTAAATCAGTTTCATCAACTATTTACCATCTTCGCAGATTCAATCACCAAGGAGTTTTCACTTTGGCAATGAACAACCGAGTACTCGACTTTAAAAAACTTTGAGCAAAAGGTATGTTAAACATATATCTGTTACATGCCTACACATCGCTGCATATTTATGTTTTCTGTTATGCTCCTGTAACCTAATCTTTTTTATCACCACAAAATCTGCTTCCAATTTCAATATGTACCTCTATCATGTTAACTGTAGTTGCAGATAGAAAACGTGCTTCCTCCCACTTGTCACTGTCTTCTGATCATTGCCAACTAAGTATGGCCACTTCGCTTCTTGACATTTTGAACATTTTTTTTATTCTTTACCTGTGTAAGGCAACTGCAAAAAATTTCTGCAGATGCTTGGGTTTTGGTGGTATCTTGTATTATGTCCTAGGCAACCAATTATGGAAATAAATGTAGCAATGCCACTTATCTATCTTTCGCAATGTTTTTTTGCAATTCAAAAAAAAAAAACCTGTTCATGCCCATGTTTTAGTACTTGTTCTCTGGCTTTGGCAACCAACAATAAACATATATGCAAACATATCAGTTATTCAACAAATACTTGGCTTCAACAAATTTTAGATAGTCCTAAACTACACCATAGTAAATTACTATCAATCAGACAAAGATTTCAAAATTACAGCAAGTCTAAATAACCAAAACAGAAACAGGGAAGACCAATTCCCGGCCCATGTTTCCCTGAACAAGAGATAGACCACGACAATAGAAATTCCAAGGCTCCATCCCTAGATTCCTTCATAATGCCATAGCAATTTCAATTAGCCCTGGCGCATCCCTATAAGCCACATATTCACAACACATGTATTTGCAAAATCAACATCCTATGCCAATGCAGAAAAACAAGTGATCTAGACATCTTTACCAGCAAATCCCTCTATATATAGAAAAAAACTAGCCATCCAAATCAGATTTCTGATTTTGATTGCATAACTTATTCTCAAATAACTATAGGGAAAAAAATGGTACAAATTGCAGACATACTCTCTGACCTCCATATATTTGTCTTGAATTTTTTCTTTGTCTTTTCCCATACCCCCCAAAAAAAATGTCACTGCATCAAATAAAAACATCGAATGAGGATCCAAAAACTAATCTACATCTCTGCTTCATTTGATCTTCACAATGCTATACAAACCAATTGAATTGCCATCTAAACCTGTCAATGTGTTACCCTAAAAATAACACATGTCAATTGTTTATGTCAACTGCATTTTTTATATGTTTTTAGATTGGTTGTTTCTTGAAACATTGAACTTTGTTTTCATTCCAGATTTATTATTTTCTATGCACTTGCAAATGCTCCAATCACATTTTGAAAATCACAGATTTCATGTATTCTGGCCTTGCATTTGCCACAGTACAGCGTATTTGCCACCTGTTTGAAACATATATCCCATGTTAACTGGTATAGACTGGAAATGAAGAATAAACTCGATAGTCTCTTGCAGAAATGAATCCTTTGTATCTGGCTGCAAATGTTCATCTCCTACATCGATCAACACATCCAACTCCTGCATTATACTTATGTGGATACTATTCTTGTCTGCTAATTATCAGTCTTTACAGTCATTGCAATTACTCTTCAGCTTTAACTTTTCTGTGACCTGTTTTGGTTTCAATTGTCCCTTCCTTTTGATCATAATATTTTCCTTTTTCCCAATGTGTAGGAAGAAAACTACAGCACCCTTGCAAGTACATTGACCATGATGCTTCCAACTGAAATTTTGCAAAGTAGATAGCAAGATCTGAAAAATACTTATGCATATTGACACGGGATTCCATACAAAAAAAAGATAAAAACTTTACAAAAATTATGTTTTTTGATATAATCATGATCTTACCAAGTGAACATGGATAGATGCACATGCTTCTAGTTCTTCAACTAGTTTTTTATCCCTTGAATTTAAAAAAAAACACTCCTCGATGCACAGTACCAAATTTTGTTTAACAATTTCTTCTGATATGACCTTACAGTAAAAATGGTCAACTGCTATAGTTTTGTACTGATGTATACAACACCTCTCCATGCATCCTATACGTTGCCAAACACTGTTGTCATGATTTTGATGGAAACATATAAATACATATCCAGGAAAAAAAAACTACATTTGGATACTTCTAGAGGCATACATAGTCAAGCGCGGATTTTGGAGATCTTTTCTGTGCCTGGCAATTTATATATGTAGTTGATTGTTTGTACATTGTATATATAAATACATATATATCATCCAAAAACATGTATGCTGCAATTGATATGTTTTGTGTTCCGATATTTTACCTAATGTTGTCTCAATAATATTTAATGTATGTTATAGTTGTATATTTCCTTGGATGATGTTTTATATACTGCTTCAATGTGTTGAATGGCGCATACACAGGGTTCAAACTATGCATTCGTGCCATTGATAGAGTGTTTTGATGTTGTTTGTATATGTCCAGTATCAATTTCGATGTTTTCTTAGCTTTGTGATATAGTGTTCTTTTCATACTCTACTTAATTCAAAAAATGTGGAGATTGACTGAAACTTGAACTCTGTGTTTTCACTTTCTCCTTGAACATAATAATTGCAATAACTGTAAAATCAATTATTTCATAACGATTTCCTGTATGTGATTACAATCTTTTCATGTCATTGAAAAAAGCATAGATTATTAAAAAAAAAGAGTGTTTTCATAGGGTTTCTCCCTTTTTTGCCAATAGTGCTCGATGAAGAGGTATATATGTCCATGCAGAGATATAGATGGGTGCATGAATAGGAAATGGATACATGCAGAGCAGATGGTTGCGTGTAGAAATACTCCACACACAGATTAATACAAGTCACCAGTTCTTGGAAAAACGAAGGTTAAAACTGCAGAGCTTGTAAATTGGATTTTTCATTTTAATTTTCTGATGTTTTGCTTCTCTACTTGCTACCCTAGCTATGCTTGTCTTCAAGGCATAAACAATTTATTCTTGTGGAGAATAGCTTCTTCCCAATTGCATCCATTTATATGCTGTATAGTTTCCCATTTCTACAAAGATATCTGAAGAAAATGACACCAGATTGGCCATTTTGATAGACGGTTGATCTTGCAATTTTGTTTTTTTCTTTTCTTTTTAAAATGCAGGGATGCCCAGCTGAGGTGTTTTGTTTTTCTGTTGCGAGGTTACATGCTTTTTTCCTGTGCTTAAGCTATGTTTCTAAATTTATTTTGTTGAATTCGATTAACATGGTGGGCAGGGTGTACACTACAGTAAGCTGTTGTCTGTCTAGAGAAAACTGTGACAGGTAAGACTAGAGCAGAAAGCAAATATCTTGCTTCAAGTCTCAGTTCATGATTGTGGTGGACACTGCTTCTAGTTATAGAGCTACAACTTTTCCTTTTTTCTCTGTTATTTTGTCTTGCCTTCTGATCTTTTATCTGGCGTTCTTCGGAACTTTGTTCCTGCAATTATCCATGGTCTGTAAGGGGTCAGTGGATTGTATATGGTTTTAGAAACTTTGGCCCTTACACCACTGCAAACTATGGCAATAGATGTAGATTGTTATTTCTGTCATACGATTTAACACTAAAACCAACTAGTTTCTCTTGTTCATTGCTCTTGTTGAAATTCGTTTTGTCTTATTTGCAGCTTAGTGGTATTCATTTCCAGTCCATCCCAACAACAAAATTTATTCATTCCCATAATTCCCGTCGACTTCAAAGTTCAGCCATTGCTGCTAAGGCCACCAGCAATACAAACCGTGATATTAGAATCATACAAATCCTTCTAAAGGTTAAGAACAAGAATCCAGTTCTCGTACGGCAGAAAGAGCCTGTAGCCATAATAAAAGAACCTGTAGAAAGAATAGAAAAAGATGAAACCCCAACACAACTTCAGCATGTGCAGGTCCCCCTATTGAAACAGAGATCTATGTTTTTTGTTCCGGAAACAAACATAAAAAACACATTGCTATCAACTTCAGAGAATTGCAACAAATCATGAAAAGGCATTTGAATAAACGTATAATCCTTAACATGGTCGATTTAAAGTGGCTTATACAGGAGCCCAAGGGACAAGGAACACCAATAGGCTTATCAATCTCATCTTCTATGCAACAAGTTCCTATGAAATTGACCCAATTCTTAGTTCGATATGGAAACACTCATCCACTCTGGCTTATTGTACCTGCATTGTCAAGTATACCATCCTTCTATGGACAATGATTGGGCGTTGTAATCTCTACCTATTGTTTCCAAAGCAGCTCCAACATTGTTTTCTAGATTCTCCCTTGTTTTGATTTTCATATATTTTAATGTTAAAGATATCTCATTTTTTTTAAAGTAAATGTGAAGAGTTTATAGCTTATTAAACATTAATAAAAAACATTTACACATATACAAAAAAGGTTTTAGATATATATTCACCAAAATTTCCTAACTCATGGAAAGCTTCCACTTTCACTTCCACTTTCAGGTTTTAGATATATATTTTCCAAAATTTCCTAACAATAAAACTGCATATTTATATTTGAATCTCCAGCGATTGACCTTTTCTGCTAGCTCACATCGGTTCATGATACCACTATGTTATCTTGCAACATTTTGCTATCTTGTGTTTCTTCTATCTGCATTTAAATTCTGTTGTTATGTTTTTAGTGTTTAAAACATCCATCTTGGAATAAATCAAATATGCCATCATTTTAGACTGTTTATTAAATATATTTTTTATATTTTGGTATTTTATTTGTTGTTTGTTATTTTATTTTTCCTTATATTGTTTCTTCTATTTGCATTTAAATTCTGTTGCTATTTTTTTAGTGTTTAAAAGATCCATCTGGGAATGCATCGAATATGGCATCATTTTAGATTTCAAGAATCGTAATATTAGCATCTTGAATTTTGATTCATCGGCATCTTGATTAATCTGCACATTTCAGCAACACAATAATGTACTAAACATTGGCCAACTTAAACTGTGGACTGAGTTGTGTTTCTGGGTTGGTATAAAAATACATTGTATGTTGCTATTTTGGTTTCTATTTTTTGATTAATCTGGCTATTTCATGAACATAATATTTGGCCTAGACTTTGCCCTTCCATCTATGCATGCACTTGAGCTAAGGGCTGAGTTGCATTGCTGATTTTGTTTAAAAATTTTATCTCGCATTTACAATAGTTTGTTGCTTATTAAAAAATATTGATGCTTCCTTTCATAAAAATCCTTTTACCTCGACACCTACAATAAGCATATTCTACTAAAATACCTTGGTCACCTTTCTTCTTTGCACACAGGCTTTTCTATCTATGACAATTTCCATAGATTTGTATGGCTATAATACGACTTAATGCTCAGCCAACTAGTTCCTCTTTTTGAAATTGGATTTCTCTTCTTCGTTTCAGCCTAGTGGTATTCATTTTCTGTCTTTTGCATTATACTTCATAATGCACAAAATTACAGAGTAAAAAAAAAGGATTCATTCTACTTATGTTTCATACATGTTTCTTGCAAAATTAAAGAATTTATACCGATCCTAGGCTGTTAAGGTTTGAAGTTGGAACTCAAAGCTAGGCATCCTTTTCAACTGCACCGTCGGGGACAATGCCACCTCGTGGCTCTTGTTATAAATAGTTGGCAGTTCTAAATTGTAAATAATTCAAATTCAGAAATTGACTGAAATTGTAATTGTAGTGTAATAAAATTTTGAGTATAGGGTTTGACTTTATATAATTATATTATCATATATTTGAATTTTTTTTAAACCAATATAGATCCATTTTAAATCCGTATCTATCAAGCACTGAGAGGGATCCAATTTCTTGAGGTGTATTTATTTTGTTCAATTTAAACTCAAGAAATTTGATCTCTCTTGATTGACAGATCCGGGTTTAAGTTTTAAGTTTTTATTTTATAAACGAACATCTATTTTTAATTACTTTTCATAAAAAAATTTAATTATTTTGTTACAAACGTTACACATCATGTTACAACATCTCCTCCATACTGAGTTATAGAGCACCTCATTTCACTCAATGCAATTAAAATGAAAAGATGAATATGAATCAAAATATGGATAAAAATATAAATAGAGTTATATATTTATATCCCATTTACATTATAGATAGACAAATTATTATAATATTTTGGATATTTGAAATACTTTATATCATTGATATCTAAGCATTTTTAAAATAATTTTGTTGCTTCTTTGTACATAGTGAATTGATTTTAACCATTAATTATATAAATTTTGAAAATTCACTCCCCCAAAAGTTACAAAAAATTAGCTTTTAGCTTTTGGAAGTTAGGAATTATTACATATGGTACCAATAACAAAAATACAATTAAAGAAGTTGGGTATGGATGAACCGAGGAAAGCTCACACTTGATTCCCTTTAATTCCTACCGTAAAAAAGAAAAGAAAAACAATGAAAAACTACTTAAAATTAAAGAAAATGAAGCAAGATGGATTTATTAAAAGCAAATCTATTCCCTTACCATTTAAAGATAGGGATTTTCGACATTGACACTCAAATTAAATTGATTTTTTTATAATATCCACTATGAGAATCTATTTATTATCTTCATGTAACCATGCTCTCGTTTACATCTACCTAAGTATTTTGAAAAAAATTATTTATATCTTTTGGGGTGAGGTATCAGAGATCGTGTACATCTACCTAAGTGTTTTGAAGAAATTTATTTATATCTTTTGAGGTGAGGTATCAGAGATCGTGTACATCTACCTAAGTGTTTTGAAGAAATTTATTTATATCTTTTGAGGTGAGCTATTAGAGATCGTGTACATCTACCTAAGTGTTTTGAAGAAATTTATTTATATCTTTTGGGGTGAGGTATCAAAGATACAAATATAAATTCTCTCGATCATATTAGTTTAATTAAAAGATAGTTTTTTTTTTTTTTTTTTACAGAAACGGTTGAGTAGCTTTGATTATATATAAAAAAACGGAATTACATAGCAAAGAGGAAAGATTGCTCCCATAACAAGGTGGCATCCATCACTCCTTGTTCATCTTCTTCAAGCTTATAGCTAACATGATATTTTCCAGTTCTATGAAAACTATAACACCTCACAAACTGTCCCAGAAGTAGAATGTAGAAACAAAACATAGCTACAGTGTTTTTTTATACAAAAACTAGGAGATTGCTAAGCCTACAAAGAGTTCCCAACCTGTAACTTTCAAGAAGCAGCATAGAAAACATAAAAACATAAGTAGTAGTATGTCGAAACCCAAAACAAAGAGAGGCCAACCATTGAGCTGCTAAGGGTGGAGACCGGTCTCCATGACTGCGCCATCAGACTCTTCCATCCCTTTCTTTTCATTGCTAAGATCGACGTAATTTCCAGAATGTGCCATAAACCTTTTCAGCTTGTCCATCTTCCTGCCAAGTTCTTCCACCTTACTGCTCATAGCATCTGCATTTGAGTTTTTACGAATCTTGTGTGGATAGCAGAGGCCCAGAGTCTCTTCCAGATATTCCACCTTTTCAGCGACCTTGCTATTATGAAGCTTAACCTTCGAATGTGTTGCTTGCGCCAGGGAGAAGAGACGGTTCAAAGCCCTTTTGAATTCCAGATTCTCATTTCGGACCAAACGAATTTGAGCTTCAAGTTCTTGGATGTGTTTTATTATTTCCCCATCCTCCTGCATTTTTCCCTACTTCTTTTCGTGCCCCTGGGACCTTCTAGCCCGACCTGCATATGACAGAGGCCAAGCACATGAGTGCTGAAATGCTCATTGTCCATCGGGACGCCATTATCTTCATCCAACATCGGGATAGCCCACCTGCAGACGCCGCAAGAGCTTCTGATGGGCTTGTTGCATCTCAGACAATTCAAATAAACATCAGACCCTTCCTAAGGAGAGTGCCCAGAGATGTGATGCTCCATGTTCACATAAAGACCCCCGCTCCAGACAGAGAGAGCTTTCAGACCAGAGAAACCAACGCAGAGATATTTGTCATGCACAAAGCAAAGGAGGATACGAACATAGGCCATCCCGTCCCATCTCAAACAAATGTCCAGACTTTGCATGCCAACCAACTAGCGATCTGACCGGTTTCAATTAATGCAGCAGCGAGTGGAGATCCCGCCCGGATCCAGGTGACCGTCATTAGGCAGGGTTGTAATTTTAAAAAACAAAAGTGCATGGGATTTATAAGTTGATAAATCCCTTGATATGTGGAGAGCCCTTGTTCTAGGGATATAACTTAGGCTATGGGATCCATATATTTTCATAGATGACATTGTCACATTCCAGAGAACCATAGCTGAGCCCAACTCCCTTGTTGGCCATCTAGTCCGCTTGCCCATTTAGGCCTCTCAGAGAATGGAGATAGTTTACATCTTTGAATTCCTTGTTGATGTTGGTTAGGAGATGATGCATCTTAGTGGAGGGGTTCTTCCGTTTGGTGACGATGTTTCTGGATTCTCTAATGACGATTAGTGAATCCCCTATAACCGTCAAATTCTCAATTCCCAGGTCTCTAGCAATCTCCAGACCTTTGATAAGACCAAGCCATTCTGCTCCATTATTAGTCTTTTCCCCAATGCCCCAAGCAAACTCTCTATGTTTGTTCCTCTTAGAGTCATTAATTAAAAGATAGTTTACTAATACAAAGAGAGTTGATAAATCATAATGTAAGTAATTTATAAATTTTGTATCTTTAAAATATAAATTATATAAAGCCAAATATGGAAAATGGTGACAAAGTTATACCTACAAAACAATAGAAGGAAACTTATGAGTAGAAGTTGCAATAATATCCATACATCTCATGCAAGTAATGCCATTATAAAGACACTTTTTCACTATTAATTATAACAAGCCTTAATTAAGTGATAATATCTGGGGAGTAAAATGCCTATGCACTACATGTCATTGTAAGATAAGTTGATCTTTAAGAAATAAGTATACTTTAATAGATAACTCCCATGCCATATTTTGGAACTCGAAAACAACTGATACACATCGACATAAAATGTCATTAGCATGAATTATAACCTAAATATGCATTGGATTGTCGATGGGTTGCAAGTAATGAATATGGTTTCCAAATTTCACAATGTTTGTAATGATTAAACCTTAGGCAAGATAGATATATGTAAGAAGACAATTGGATCCACATAAGAACCCAAATTATGTTAATAAACTACGATGGGTATCATTCAAGAATAAGAGGGATGTGATCTTGTTATGACAAACCATGGAATGATTAGGACAGGTGATTGTGACAAGTGTTTTTCTATTAGATGGTCGAAGTTTGTGACATGATAAGAATGCATGCGATGCCTTATTATTAGATACTTGATGAGAAATAACATATAATTATGAGATTCTTAAGTTGATAATAAGTAGGGTTGTTTCATATGATGCTATCAGCATGTTTCATTTTGAGATGCTACTACTTATATGGATACTCAGTATGTTGTGTTATTTCATCTTCTTATTAGTGGTATATGATACACCTTTTTTTAAAGATGCTATTTTATACATATTTTCACTTGTTATTTCGTAATTGTCAAAACTTATATTTGAATTAGAATGATAATTAAGTGATTCATCATAATGGATTGCACGCAGTTATGATATGATTTTTTCGACATTACATATTGTGGATGATGATATGGTTTGTGATATCCTATGCTTGTATGCCATGGGCATTTTTAGAAATGAACAAGGTTAAAAATGATATTTTGATGCTTATAATTGATATATATGAGTAGTTGAGTGCTTTAAAGGAGTTTCATCCTTTTCACTTAGGTTTCATTTCCACCAAGGACATATTGATATTATGCAATCCCATGCCCATATTGATATTATGCAATCCCATGCTGAGAATGGTTGTTTTTATCGTTTGTGTATGGAATGATGATATGCTACATTATACTTTTATGTTGAAATGTTGATATGTTGAAGATAGGATCAGTTGTACGATAATTTCTAAGTTCACATCGTAGTTGTACTCATATTCCACTTTCATTTGAATAATGTTGCATATGGTATTTATTATGTCTTATTTGCATGGGCTATTTTCTTAAAGACTTGTTCCATCATAAATGAAGGAGTAGTTGATCATGATAATTAGTATTTCATGAAGGTTAAACACGGTGAATATGACTAATTTTTTACCATATATCTCATAACAATGTTCATAATATACTTTGTTTAGATCATGTTATCCTTTTGATTATGTGATATACTTAATTTAGCATATGTTTTATGTACACTTATGAGTATGATAACATGAGGTTTTACATGTAAATTTCGAGTATTTATGATGAATTAAAGGATGTCAATCAATGTTATGAGATTCTAGCGATGATGATGATGACATCTTTCATTGAGAAGTGGGATGACTTGTGGTAGCATGTGTTTTTTAATTTTTCTTAATAGTGATGGTTTGAAGTTGTAAATATACAAGGTTTGTTGGATAATATGATCATGAAGTGATGTGGTATGGTTTGTAGACTTGTTTCATGATAATTAATGACTAAATATATGATTTTGAGTGGAAGTGTTCAGGTATTCCACTCTAGGGCCTTCAAGACCAGGTCATTCTAGAAACCACGATATCGTGGGAGCCCATAACCACAAGGGAGTATGGGATGGGAACCAAATCACTCAGTAATACCTTTCTAGCTATGATCTTGATTCTTGGTCAACCAAAACCGGTGTGAATGATGAGGCGACTAGATGTGACCAAAATACAGTGCGGTCGATGAGGTCCAAAGATTGGCTTAGCAATTGTGCTAACTGTGAAGCTTTCGATGCCTATTGTACTATCCACAAAAAAGTTACAGTAGAGGGCACGTGCCATGGCGAGCGGGACCACCCGAAGTGTTTGCATGGAGGGTTATGGAGGTTGCTCATGTGGTATGAGTCTCAAGAAGAGGGTGAGTAAGGGATAAGGGATTTTGGGGGGGGGAATGTGTTATGTCTTTATATCTCATTGAGTCGGTTTTGATTTATTATATATTTATTGTTAATGTGTATGTCATGTTTTTGAAGTGTATGATGAAGTTAATGCATAACTTGTATGAATGGTTGCATATTAGACCCTAGGTAATTAAACAAGGTCATCTTGCAAAATAGGGCATCTGATTGTATTAGTGAAGAATGAGAATTCTTGTGTATTGGCCACACACATAAGCTTTTGTCTTTACAATAGTACTAGTAATGTATATAATATACTAGTTAATTAAGCATTGTACTATGTGTGATTCTACTCAATGTTGTGAACTTATCTTTGTGGGGTATATAACTTCAGGGAAAATTTTCCTTAAGGATGGAAGTATGTAACACCCCAAAATTAATTTAGATTAGTAAAGTATTATTAAACCTAGATTACCTAATAAGGAAATACTAATAAAGTATATATTATTTAAAATAAGAAATAAGAAAAAGAAATTATAATAAAGTTGAATTAACAAATAAAACTTAGGTAAGTTAATTAAGTATGACTGAGAAAACTAATGTGCATGAAGGCCTGGCACTCATGCATAATTCACTCTAATTAAACTAAAATTGGAAAATTATGCATAAATAGGGAAATTGGGGGCTGATTTTGGGAGCTATTTTTTGGGGGGGGTTCATGCTCTTTGTTTTAGGGAAGGGTTGAGGGAGAGAGATGGATGTGGAGGTTTGGAGGTGGAGGGTATAATAGGATAATTTGATGATGATGTATGATTGGTTTGGTATTGATGAGTGAGGGATCAGGGGCTCTCAGTCTCAAACTGAGGAGTTGGTTGGGAGGAGAGCAGTCCCCCACTAATGGTTTCCAGTCGCTGCCACCTCATTTTGGAGAGCTTCTACAATATGTTGATAAGTCCAAATTCCATATTAGGTTACAAGTATGTCTTCTTCCTCATCTCATTGATCATATTGAAAATAGATTTATGTTTTGGGTTATAGATTACATGAAAAAATAGTCGTGTTATCGTGGTAATTATTTGAGCAAGAAAATTTCTGGTAATTATTTATTTTTACTATTTGTAATCAAATTCACTTAGTTTAAGACAAATATTTTACAATGAATGAGTTCATGAATAAATTGAATTGTTTACTATTTTACCCTCAAGTAAAAATTAGTTTTCTAGGTGGATATTAGGATTATAATAGCAACTTGGACCCTTACATCTAGTCTTGGTCATGAAGGAGTATCTTTTTCGTGCATCCTAGATGGCTTGGAGCCTCAATTAAACCATGAATAAGTTGAATTGGTGTCATCAAACCCGACCTCTGTTTGTTTCTGTCATTCTAATCGGGTACAAGTCGAGGAAGGTGGCAAGGTACCTTCAAAGACCCTATTAGATATTGTGACTCATCGATATGAGTTAAGATCAAAGAAACACATGAAAGAGCATTTTTTTAGCATTGTGGAAGGTGGCCTAGAAACAAAGGAAGGTCCTCCTTTGCATTTGGGGTGCAAATTACATGTGTCAAAGGCAAAGCTAAAAGCATCCAAAGAAATCATGCAAGGTAAGCAACATACTATTGATAAGGTTCTTAGTTGATAAGCCCTCTGATAAGGTGAACTCATGATTATCCTCACATTAAATGTGAGAGGGGTCAAGGGTTCCCCAAAAAAATAGGCCCTCGAACGATTGATGGATTGATACAATCTAGATATTCTCCTTATTCAAGAAACAATTGAAGTTTCTTCTTCTTTACTTCCTGGATGGAATTTTTGTTATGTGGGTGTTGTAGACATCTCCAGTGGTTTACTTTAGGCATGGAATTCATCATTTAATGTTTACAATATTGTTGTATATAATGTTGGTATCTTATTGAAGGAAGGGCTAAAGATTTGGGAAGATCTTACAAAAGTTTGAACTGATACGGCCCTTGTGCAAAGATATTACCCATCTGGTCTGACTTGGGTGATCAAAGCATTATGAAGGATCCCAAGCTCATTTTAGGGGGTGATTTGAACTTGACGATGTCTACTAGAGAAGTGCGAGGAGTATCAACTAGATTGAATCCTTTGGGATGCTTTTTTCTCATATTTTTTATTCTTCTAATCTTGTGGATGTTGAGCCATCTCCTTTGGATTCTACTTGGAGGAATGGTCATTGAAGGGATGGAGTGTCGAAGAGATTGGATAGATTGTTACTGGTTGAGAGAGTGATGGAAGGGTGTGAGAGATATAAATCGTGGATTGGAGAAGGGGGAATATTGAACTATAGTCCTGATTTGTTGCAAGTAGGTAAGGAGGATATGAAACCGCATGGATCATTTATATTCAATTGTTGTTGGCTAGAAGAAGCATAATTTTTTCGTATTGTCTAGGACCAACATAAATCAAATTTAACTCTAGCTCTATCAAGTGTCGAGAGTGTCAAATTCTATATGTGTCACTGGTGGATCTAGATTACTAGAGCAAGCTTCACTTAGAATTTACCAAAGATTGATAGGAAAATAGAAGAAATATGAAGAAAATATTAAATAGAACACAAAAGAAAAACACTCATGTGGATTATTCTTCCATTACATTATTATTCAACATGTATACAATATATATATGTTGTCAAGAGACAAAATCGAGAGGATTAGTGGAAAGTTGAGTAGCTCACAATAATGAGGCTTAGATTGGACCAATTCACCCATCAATGACATAAGGCCAAGTGTAACTCATAGATTGGACCATAATGAGGTTCAATGAACATAAATGGACCATGAGGAGGTTAGGCTAGTCAAAATAGTGTGAAAGGTACCATTATGAGGGTGCATGGGGTGACCAGTTGGCTAAGTAGTGGCCATTAATGCACAAGTTGACCAAATCCTCAAGAGGGCACACTCCATCTCCTTAAAACATGGAAATGCAATAAATCCCACATAAATGCAAGGTAGTGGGGCGCATTGACTCCCAAAATGAAGGAAATGAGTGAATAAGTGGACAAACAAGGCTTCGTGGATATATCATTAGTCTAAGGTGGTAAAATGTGGACAAACTATGGTCCAAGACACTAGACTAGGCACTAGAAGGCCAAATAACACTAGGTAGAACAACATGAAGGTCCATGGCATGTATATGATGGGAATATTGTTCTAATAGAGAGGGATCAAATCCCTTCAGGTGAAACCCATTTTAAGGTCCTAAATTTTGAGGAAATGTTTTCCTCCATTATAATTGTCTAGGGACCAACTATTCCAATTTGGAATCATGTTGTAAATGCTAACACGTAAATCCTACAAATATGCAAAAATTGCATTAATTAATTAATTATGAAGTAAAATAGTTATTTACCCAAATATAATTATCTAAGTGCCAACTATTTCATGTTGTAAACCATAACACATAAATCCTACAAATAAGCAAAAGTTGCATTCATTAACTAATTATGAAGTAAAATACTTGCAATTTATCCAATTATTAATAATTTACAATTATCATAAAAACTAATATCTAACTTATGGTTCCATTATTAAATTAATAATACATAATCAATATATTCTCCATCATAATCATCCACATGCCAACTACAAATCCTACAAATATGCAAAAATTGCATTCATTCATTGATTATGAAGTAAAATAGTTATTCTTAATCCATATGCAGTGATTTTTTTGTGAATATATGTCTCTCTTGTAGATCAAATCAAGGCAAGACTAACTAATACACAAAGATTTAGTTGTCTTGTAACTATTTATGAAAAATATTTATTTAAAATGTGAGGATGCATAAATGAAAATTGTCATTGAAATTCGATGTATATTTTTCACCTAAAAAAATGTGTATCTTGATATTCAACAATTCAATGTATAGTTATATAAATGTATTTTACAATCTATCCAATTTAAATTTGAGCCAACATGTGCTTGGTTTTATAATTTTTGTATATATTTAGTTTTTGGAGCTGACATCTGTCAAGTCAACATGACAAATGTGACACATCTCATCCACTTTGAGTTGTAGAAAGCGCAGTTCGGTACAATAATTGGAGTCCTTTTGATCTATTGCAAGGGATTTCATCCACCGGTCAGTTCCTTTCCAATTTGAAGAAAATAAAAACACTATTGGTTGAGTGGGATAGGGCACATAAAAGTACCATCAAGCAGATTTGTTGGAAGTAGAAGAGGACCTAAGGAGCTTATTCATGAACAATGTGGTTGGTGTTTTCAATTATAATGAAATGGAATTAGTTCATTCCTTAAGAGCATAAGGCTCTTTTTTTGGATATGGAGGAAGCAACTTGGATATTAAAGAGTCATGCAATTTGGGTGAAGGAAGGGAATCCAAACACTATGCTCTTTCATAGTTATCCAGTGCATAGGAAGGTCATGAATACTATTTGCGAGTCGGAAGGGGAAAATGGAATGTCGTTCATAAATTTCAAAGATTTATCGGAAGTGGGGAAGAGTTTCTTTGAAAAATTACTTAGAGAGCTGGAGGGAAGTCACATAGTGGATCATATCAGGGCGATTCATTTATTTCCTAGATTTTCGGATGAGGCTTCTAATGAGAAACTTATAGCTCCTATGACAAAAAAAGGAATTGTAGCAAGTTCTCTCAGGTTTTAAGCATGACACAAGTCCAAGCTCTGATGGTTGGATTGTAGAGTCTTATCTGGGGTTTTTTGACCTTCTAGTTGATGATATGTTAAGGGTCATTAAGGAGTCCATAATTCATGGAAGAGTGTCAAGATACCTTAATGCCACATTTCTTACAATTATACCAAAGAAATCAAACCATGTTGGTTTGGTGACTTTCAACCCATAACACTTTGTAATATGTTATATAAGGTGATTGTAAAAAATATTGCAGATAGAATGAAATGAATATTATCAAAGTTTATATCAGAAGAGCACTTTGGTTTTTTATACAACCGACAAATCCTAGATGTTATTAGGGAAGCTTAGGAGACCCTTCACTCTGTAAATTCGAGGAAGATTCAAGCAGTTGTGGTGAAGTTAGTCACGGAAAAATCATATGACAAAGTTAATTGGACCTACTTGAGACTAGTATTATTACAAATTGGGTTGGAACTAGAGGTGGTCAACTAGATCATGGGATAAATTACATCCTCAAATTTTGTAGTGTTGATAAATGGATCTCCTTCACAATTTTTTAAAGTCTCACATGGTTTGAGACAAGGTTTTATGTTGTCACCATTCTTGTTTCTGCTTGTCACTAAAGGTTTGAGCATACTTCTCAAAGCGGCCTCGAACAATAGTAATATTAAAGGCATTCGTTCTATTGAAAAATTTCAATTTATCTCAACTTTTATTTGTTGATGACATCTTACTATGTGGGGATGGATCGATTATAGAGTGGAGGACTTTTAAGGTTACCCTGGATCAGTTTTGCTCTACAACAAGAAAGGAGATTAGTGTGGACAAATCACTCTTATTACATATTAATCTCCCTCTTGCGGTGTTGGATAATTTGTGTCGTGTGTTTCCTTTTTCCTTTGAAGGTTTTAGACATTGATTTTAAATATCTAGGATTCTATATAAAGCCGAATGATTATCGGTCAGTGGACTAGTTATGGTTGGTGAAGAAGATCGAAAAGAAGATTAGTTGTTGGTGTTTTAAGTGGCTTTCCATTGGTGTCAGAATAACTCTTTTAAAATTTGTCTTAGAAAGTAGATCCTTGTTTATTGGTTTTCTCTTGCACGTGTACCCAAAGGCATCCTGGATGTTATTAGGAAGAGTTGGTTCAACTTTCTATGAACATGAAATAGGAAAAAGGAGCGTATATTGTTTATTGATTGGAATAGGTTGGCGATGCCAAGAAAGAGTGGTGGATGGGGTTTGAAGAATGTGTTTATGTTTAGGAAAGCATTGGCAGCAAAGAGTCTCCGGTGGTTTCTTTTCTTTAGTGGATAGTGGGGAACACTAATGAAACATAAATATCTGATTAATCTTACGGATGAGCAGTGGATCAAATCTTTTGTTATATCTATTAATGGATTATTCAATGTGTGGAAAGGGTTGGTGTGTGCCTTTTCGGTTCTGGGCAGATGGGTGGCATGGCATATTTGCAAAGGGAATTACATTCAACTAGGAAAATAGGAGGTGCAAACTACTATTTGCTTTCTTTTAAGTTAAGACGCCATCTTTGGGGTTGAGGAATCATATTTCTTGTGAAATTTATAGACACTATGAGAATGTGGGTCGAGGTAAGGATGGATAATTAAAGATTTTATTGGGATTCAAGGAGATCTAGCAATGGAATGGAGAATATTTATACAAGGGAATATGCATAATTTTGTTTCTCTAAACGAAGAAGAAGATCATTTATTCTTCTCTTGGATTAAATCGTCAGTTGTTTTAAGGATAAACTTGGCTATGATGATCTCTTGGTGGTGGAAGAGGTAGAGGAGAGAAAGTGGTGGTGGCCTATCTTTTGCAAATGGAATTGTCCACCCAAAACTCGTATCTTTGTTTGGTTAGTGATGGAAAACAAAATATTGACAAGGGATAATGGGTAGAAATGAGGATGGAAGGGTCCTAGAAAATGTCTGGTGTGTCAAATAGACGTGGAATCAATTTGTCACTTATTTGTTGAGTGCTCCTTTTCCAATCAAGTGTGGAAATATGTGCTTATCTCTTTAAATTGTCCAAGGGTTTGGATATTTGGTTCTCTCAAAAGGTCCATGATGCATTGGATTAAATATGTTCACCTGTCAATTTTTAAATACATGTCGGCCTATGTCTTTTGGGGTTTATGGTTAAGTAGAAATCAGGGCTTGTTTTAAGGGAGAAAAAGAGCACCTAGTGTGGTGGCGCACACAATTAGGGTTAATTTTATAGAAAATCAACATCAAGGTGTGGTTCTGAGATTGAAGCTTGGGAATGATCCCTCCTTTAATCCTGATATTTCTTTGAGCTATTTTGATGGTGCATGTCAAGGTGATCCTGGTATAAATTGTGGAGCTGGTATTGTTCTCCATTTAAGCTCTGATGAGTTCTTTTGGTATAATAATGGAGCTGGGAACAATACCAATACCCAAGCTAAATTGGTGGCTCTGTGGGAACTTATGTGTATTTCTAAGTATAAAGGAATTCGGGATTTGCAAGTGGTCAGGGATTCACAAGCGGTGATTGATTGGTTCAATGGTGTATTTAGGATGGACAATTTGATTCTCTCACATTAGGAGTGAATGATATGATCCCTACAAGAAGATTTTCACTCAATCAATATCTCTCATGTGCACTGAGAATTCAACTCACAGGCGTATCGTCTTCCAAAGGAGGCTATAACTTTAAGCGAAGGATCCATTACCGGTATGGAATTCAAGTGGAAAGAAATGTTATTTGAATTTCATTATGCCCTATTTTAAAGAAGTTTTTTGTTGAATATAGAGGTATATTATAGCATGAAATGTAATGTCCTTAGTTATTAGGGAACAATCATGGTTTTTTAATAGCTTTTAGACGAACTTGTATGATGGTAAAGGTCAAATATACGTCACCTAGAAAGGGCTCAACAAATGTATATTTTGATTTCTACTTGAAATACTAAATAAGTTTTATTTTCTTGGAAAAAAACATATAACTATAGATACATGCAATTATTCTCTTGGACATAATTACTCCATATGCAATGCTTGTGCATACAAATTCATTAAATACAAAAAAACAAAATATATATATATAAGATTCAACCATTTTTATTTTGGGGGATTATTATTATTGCTTATTTTTAATTTTCTAAAATATTATATTGGACCATGAGAAGCGATGTTGCAATCTATTTAATATTGATTAGTAAAATTTAATATGGATTTATTTGGTAATGTTTGTACAATTTAATACATTTTTTAAAATTATAATTGTGAAGCTATGTTGTATTTTTTTTTATTAATTATTTTTCATTGACACGGGTTATCAATGTTACACATCTCAACCACATAAGCTATATAAAGCACCTCTCAACATAAGACTTTATTTATATTATCATTAATAAATCCACTTTAATCAAGTAGTTATATATTATCATTAATAATGTCATCATGTTTACATGTTTATGGGTTGCAGTATGGTAACAATTGTGTGGAAGTTTACTATAGCTAGGTTATCTTGAGTTCTCAATACATTCTAATGTAGTTCATGCAATTTATGGATATATCTTTTTCTTCTGGTTTTAAGAATTTATAAATGGTATTTTGTAAAAAAGAAATTTTATTTAAAATTAAAAAATATTAATGTTGATTGTTAAGTTTTCAAGTGTAACACTTATTTTTTAATGTTTGTTATTAACTATTATTATTTAATTAAACAACTAATTATTGTGTTAACATTATAAATTTTTCAGATTTTGCATATAAAATTTATTTATTTCTAACAACATTACTAATTTATTTGCTTTCTAACAACATAGTTTATAAGTTACTAAGTGTAAATTTCTACTACTAAATAATTACTAAGTATAATTAGAATTCATCTAATCAAATAAATCAAATGTGATAATTTCAGTAATTTAATGGATACAACTTAATCAAAGTAAGGGGATGGTAAAATACATCTAAAAACTATCTAATCTTGCAGTACAATCCTTAGTAGCATCCTAAATATATTAAGTTCTACCCAAACTGAGATTAATCCTCCTAACCAACTCACACTTTGTTCAATTATCAAACTCTAAATATATTAGAACATGCACAATATGAGTGTGGAACACAACTTTAAAATTTACAATAGAAATTATTTACAAAATAACTCCTTTTACAATAAGACAACCTCCTCCCTCTAATCCAAACACATACATATATCCAAACCATATACAAATATCCACAATAACTACAAGTGACACCTATAGGCATATTCTTATTTATTAAATATGTAGGTTATCTACTAAGCCAACCCTATATATATGCATTCACCATAAACCTAATGCTTAAGTACCAATTTTTAGACCATCTTTTATAAATAAATAGTGTGTTTTGACTTTTTACTTTTTCTTGTCATATACCTTTTGTTTTTATACTTGAATTTTGTCTTGTTTTGGAAAGGGATATAATATATTTATTATAAATTATTGTTATTTACAAGATTTTGTTCTCTATACGGCAAAGAGAATCATGGAGGTGGAATTCAAATATGGAAAGTTTATGATGAAATGCATTTATAAATGTATTAATAGTTTATACTTATAAATTATTTTTTAGATTATTAATAAGTAAAAATTATTTAAAAAAATATATAAGGTGATATGAGAAGAGTGAATTATAATATATAAATATAGATATTTAAATTTTCAAAGTCTACATGTATTTAGCCATTACAATATGGTGTATGGAGTATTACACATTTAAAATTCAATAAATTCAAGTAAACTTTGTGAATGTTGTATTATGGAAAGAGGGGATATTTTCAAGATTTATAAATGGGCACAAACTCAAATTTATTAACTAATTTGTTATCTAAAATTTAAGTATATTATTATATTGTGTTCCATCATCCATCCCAAGGAAGTAATACAATACCTTGTAATCTATCAGCTTAGGTGTGAAATTTTATGCTCATTACCTCTTGTAAGGATGAATCTAGATATAAATAAATATTTGCAACCATCTCTAACTCATTGTTTTTTTCACATGCATATTTGAATCTAAGTTGTTCTAGAGTGCTCTTTGCAATGAATAAGCTCACAATGTGGTTTTACACATAAATTCCACTATGATATTTAACTATCAAACCCAACCTTGTATGCATGGACATTTCACTACACTATTTAGTAGACGAAAATTACATGTCAATATGAAATTAGTAAATTAAATTTATAATTCATAGTGTGTGTGTGTGTGTGTGTGTATTTTGAAAATCCAATGACTAAACTAATCAACATGATAATTATAAAAATGGGGTAAGAGGCAAGATTTAAGAGGTAAAATAATTAGCAATTGAAGAATGAAGTAAGAATTACCGATATTGCCCTCAATTGGAGTTGGATGCACCCAAGGTTGACCTATATATTCTTCTTCTTGTTCTCTCAATGTTGCTCGTCATCACCTCATCCTTTCTTTTATAATTAGACAAATGGATAATAGGATTAATTTTGTAATAAGACAATAACTAAGAAATCGAGTCATGTAAGGTAGTTGAAAGCGCTAAAATTCAAAGTGAAAAGCCACAAACCAAACTTATAAATGGAACCATTGTTGTTTCTATTTTGGACATTGAAGACTATCTTCATATGTTAATAAAGACATTGTTACTAGCTAATACTCTTGCGGAATTATGATTTGTTGAGAAATATCTCTCATTTCTTGGTTCTCTTTGTGCTTGTGGGAATGACTATTCTCTCACTGGTAATGTTTATTCTCACTTATCTTTTGATGTCTAACAATTCATATGGCACAGAAGCCTCTCAATAACTTGTGGACTATTCTCAATTTACTCCAATACTCCAATTTATTCTCTCAATAACTTGTGGAGTATTCTCAATTTACTCCAATGCTCCAATTTTGCATATGTTTTAGTTAATGGACAATTCTCCCTATTGCTATATGTTTATTTGTGTTTCATCTCACCTTGGTTACTCACTAGTTTTGAGACAAGTGCTATCAGCGATGAGAGTGTTTCATTTTGGAAGAGAGTTGGACAAGTTGAATTCAGGTTCATTTTGGACAAGTTGGAGAGTGGTATTTACATATTTTGTTATTGTCTCCTTTAATTATTAATTAGCTACATCACATATTACATTCTTGCATTGCATATTAGTTGTATTTTATTTAAACTTATAAAAACACAAATTATGCCCATTGAAAAGGTTTAATTGAGTCATTTCATTGCTTGTGAAATTGACAAAGATCATTAACACTAGTGAAAGATGAATAAACAGAATCAATAAAAAGATAATAAAAAAAACAAGTCAATCCATAACAAACCAGAAAACAATATTTGGGATGTGGGGAGGACCATTTACTTAGAAACTTTCCACATCAAAGTGGGAGTGCAAAGCATGTTCAAAACATCCAAGAGGCTGAAATTTTGGTTCAGTTGACAAGGACCGTCCCTAGAAACTATGTTTCGCTAGAGGATCTCCAAGAATACCATCAATCAACTATGGTTGAGTTTGAAGGTAAGATTGCTAAGCAATCTATTTCTATTTTGATTGACCCCGAATCTACTCACATTTATATCACTCCTAAAATTGTTGATGTTTTTGCTTTTAAGAAAACAAAGCATATAAATCATGGTTGGTCCAAATAGCCACTGGAACCAAGAGGAAGGTTAGTGAAATAGTGGATAAATGTCCATTAGAAATGGATGGACTCTTCGCCAGGGAAAATATGAATATTTTTCCATTTACCATGATATTCTCATTGGAATGGACAGGTTAGAAGGACATAAATTTACATTTGATTGTTGCAGCATGAACTTTGAATACAATGATGAATAAAGAATCCCAAGGTTAGTAAATTAGGGAATTTGAAAGGTGGTTTCTGTTAGGCATATTTCATCCATGCAGCTGAAGAAGTTATTTAGAAAGGGTTGTCAATTGTATGTAACCCATGTATTGGATAAATAAGAAAATTAAATTCCCAAGTGGGAGGACTATAATGTGTTGCAAGAATTCAAGGATATGTTTCCCGATGAAGTGTTGGGACTTCCTCCAAAGAGGGACCTCGATTTCACAATTGATTTTGTGCCAGGAGATACACCAGTGACTAAGGCACCTTACAAAATGAGTACACCAAAATTATTAGAGATGAAAATGAAATTACAAGAATTGTTGGAAAATAAGTACATTCATCCAAGTGTGTCTCCATGGGGAGCACCTGTGTTGTTTGTTAAAAACAAAGATGGAACACGCAATTTATGTATTGATTATGGGAATCTGAACAAAGTTATAGTAAATAACAAGAACCCATTACCTTGAATTGAAGATATTTTTTATCAAATGAGAGGGGCAAAGGTATTTTCAAAGATTGACTTAAGGTCTAGTTACCATCAAGTGAGAATCAAGGAAGAAGACATCCACAAGACAACCTTTAAAACAATTTATGGAAACTATGAGTTTGTGGTGGTGCCATTTGGTCTTATTAGTGCACCAACTATATTCATGTGTCTCATGAATAGAGTTTTCAACGGGTATTTGGACAAGTTTGTTCTTGTTTTTTATAGATGTAATACCCCCCATTTTGACCCTTATCGTATATTGGATTTTAATGTAAATATTGTATACATGCGATGTATGTTTCCCTAGCGTGAAGCTCAAGGCCAAGGCCCCGCTAGTGTATGCTCATATTTTATTTAGAAATGCAAGTATTTGATATTTTACTACCATGTGTTATTAAGCCATGAAATATTGTAAATTGATGTAAATATTAATATTTCAATAAAATACCAAAACTGGCTATGGAAGCAACTAATGAGAAGGGGCCATGTGTATTCCACTAGGGAGTGGTGAGGGGGTTGTGGGATTGAACCATAGGCTGCCAAATATCATTTTGAGAACCCATTTGACTTTCTTTGCTAACATTTAATTCTGTGTAAGAAAGTTGTTGAATAAATCAATCCATGGCTTCAATGGAACATGGGCAGCCCATAAATTTGTATGGCAGGTATGGGCTCTGTTTCCTTGACCCACAAGTCACTCTACCTCATGAGAATTTGTTCTTCCTCATTACCATTCCATTGTGGAACACCCAAGATTCAATTTTCATCCATTACACATGCCCAGCAGTGAGAAAAAACAGAAATCGCAACTGTGAATTAACCCACGTTTTGAAGTGCCATAAACGCCCAGTTGGTATTGACAGTGAAATCCAATGGGGGATCCATAGATATGAACCTTGGGGAGAAATTGAGAGTATTAGATACCCCGAAATCCATTGGAAAACCCAGTTTTTTATAGCCCAGAAATCCAATTACGGGATTGAGTTATTTGGTCACTGGATTGTGAAAATCCAAGCGTGAATGATAGAACAGAGGTTGGAATTGCTTGATAAACCCAGTGAAGATTAGAATCTCAAGGAATTAGCAGCTTGGACCTTTCTATGCCCACCCTGAAGAGCATTGGAGGGAAGGGACGCCTAAGGGACTGTGCAACAAAGAAGGGGACCTTCCTTGTGTTGGGTGTGGTAGGTATTGTGGGTGCCATGACTGTTTGAGTTTAGTTGAGATGTCTATAGCTCTGTGGTTGAGCTGACTGGCTTAGCATCCTCCTCATTAGTCCCTTGCATGCTTGATAAACCCAACCATGTGTTGGCTTAACATGACTGTTTGTGTGAGATCATGGTTGTGAGTGAGCCTATCTAGTTCCTTCTTAATGTATACACATCCAGCTCAGGGGTGGTATCTCAGCTGAAAGAATACAAGCTAGACAGAGACCTATGGTCGGGTGGAACGTTGCTTTCACATAACCAATTGTTGGACAGATTCATCTTAAAGATAAGTATTCTTTGTGGTTTAAATTATGTTAATTATGTGTTTTGCCATGTTTTTTAATTTGATGACTGTTATTGGTATGTTGAATGCATGATGTAGTTGTGTGTGGATAATGTTTATTTTCGCTGTGTTTATATTGAGTATGAATCTGCACACAAAAGTTTTTATTTATTATGAATTTGTGAGTAATGAACGAGGCTGAGTTACCAAATAAGCCATGGAATCTTAGTCATGTTTTCTCCCTTGCATCGGATTGATGGGAGGGGATGTGACAGAGTGGTATCAGAGCCCATGTTGCAGCACTGGGGCTGCTTGGGCCAAACTGTGAGTTACAGACAAATATCAGAGTGTTTTAGCGTGGTATTGATGAAGTTTTGGGTGACATTTTGATTTAGAAAAATGTCAGGATCAGAGTTCTTAAGTGTGGCAGAGGATCACACCATTGCATAGATCTCTCCAAGAGCTTTCCAACTGTACTAGACTCGCCTTATTTGGTTAAGAGACGAGGGAGATATGAGCCCCGCAAGTTGCCAGAACAAAGGTGTTTCCACAATTGCGGATTGCGGAAACGAGGATTTCCAAATTTTGCGTTTTGGATTTCCACAATTACGCACCTGTAATTGCGGGAACGTTAAAGTTTCGGATTTTCGGTTTGGCTTTCCACACCCGCAATTGTGGATTGTAGGATTGCGGAAAGGTGTATTTTCTAGGCTGGAAAATGGACATTTCCGCACCCAAAATTGCGGATTGCGGGATCGCGGAAAGGTGTATTTTTCGAGCTGAAAAATTGGCATTTTCGCACTCGCAATACAGATTGCAGGATTGCGGGATTGTGGAAAGGGTGTTTTTCGGGTTGAAAAGTTGGAATTTCCACACCTACAGTACGGATTGCGGGAAGGGGTGTTTTCCAAGTTGAAAATTTGGCATTTCCGCACCCGCAGTATGGATTGCGGGATTGCGGAAAAATAAATAAATAAAAATAGAGCCCGAAACTCAATTTTTGGATAGTAGGAGCATGCGGATTCAGAATTGGATGGGTTCAATGGCGTTCTGAGGTTATTAACGAAGGCCATGGAAGGACCAGTGAGGATCCCGAGCCCATTATGCTCTAATTTGGTATGAAATTGGAATTAATGGCTTTTACAAATCAGTGTCCCGACGCTTGAAAGGTCGGATTGAGCTGAAAATGATATGGAGCGATCATGAAGCAGGCACAGTGTTAAGTTTGGAATTTTGGAGCCAAACTCCAAAGGATGTGGAGTCGGGGTGAGTGAGAAGGCCAAAAAGCACTATTCCGGGCCACTTTTTGGAGATTTTGAAAAGCTTGCAGTGGATAAAAGTGACCTCAAATGAAGGATTCAAGAAATTTACTGAACTCAACATTTCATATTCTTATTAAAACAGACAATTCACGTTAGACAGAGATTTTCCAGAAATGCACAGTTTGAGAGATAGTCATTTTTGGCCCAAAATTTGAAATTTTGGAAAAAAGTTAAAAGTGGAAAGTAGTCAAACCCATAATTTTATAGAAGATGAATGGTGCATCGGAACAGAAATCCGCAAGTTGCTGAGTGTTCATTGTTGTATGGAATAACTTCGCCCGGTAGAAAAATTTTCTTGAATCTTTTTAGATTTGCTTCTACAGGTGGTTGAAGTTGGCAGTTCAGGATATTTTGCAACTATGCAAAAGTGCAAAATTTTGGTAAAAATTGTCATTTTTGAAGTAATGTAGTTTCCCCACCCGAAGTCGGAATAGAGCACGTGGATAGGCATTGGAAATATTATTCAGTAGGGAACAATGGTGCGTAACTAGAATTTGAATGAGGTTATCATACATCATAGATGTGTAGAACAAAAGAGTGTCGGTGACTGTTTTGACAAATTGTGTCAATATTGGTAATTTTCATAATTGCATAATGGGGCAAGGAAATGAAGACATAATAGCTATGTGAATTATTCCATGAGTTTAATTCTGTTAAATATTGATGTTTTATGTTTCTATATGCATTCCTAAGACGTCTAATAAATATTTTCATAATGCACAGTCTTGCAGCTCATAAGATTTAAATAGTTGTAGCAGAAGTAGCATACATGGCAAAGGGTGTCCAAAGGAAAATGGTGACCATAAATGATGCTCAGGATCCTTATGAGCATGAAGAGGATGTGCTAGGAGAAAATGTGCAAGAAGGGAATGCTGAGACTTAATCTAATGGGAGAAGGGAGCAAATAACTCCTTAGAATTTGGTTGAAACCATGGTAAGCTTTAATGAGAGATTGATGAAGGATCAGGAGGAACATAACCAACTCAATGCTGCTATTTTGCAGAGCCTCACTGATATGCAGTAGAGGATAAACCTTGGGTCTAACCCAAGAAATTTAGGTGAAGAAGGAAGAGATACAGTGAGTCGCTCTAGAGGTCGTTTTAGGAAGAGGACTCCAAGCCTAAGGAAAAGTTCTGTGAGCAAGAAGCATAGAACACCTTCCTCAAGATATTCTTCCAACAAGTCATGTGACTCCAGAGGTTCTCGAAGAAGGCATGTTTCTAGTAGAGTTGAGGGAAGGAAGAAATTCAAAGGCATCCCACAGGGAGAATTCAAGAAGGCAAGACCTCCCACATTTGATGGAGAAGTTAAGACGGGCCAAGAGGCTGAGGCATGGCTTCTTGGGATGAAGAAATACTTCAGGATTCATGATTACTCAGGAAATGAAAAGGCCAGGATCTCCATTTACAATCTAAATGGCAGAGCTTCAATTTGGTGGGACAACCTCTTGGAAATTGAAGGGATCAATGAAAGGAAGATCAACTGGGAAAGATTTAAGAAGTATTTCAAGGAAAAATACCTTTATGCTAGGTATTATGACAGTAAGAGAAAAGAGTTCAATGAACTCCGGTAGGGACAGAAATCTATGGAAGAGCATGTCCACAAATTTTTGGAATTTTTGAGGTATGTGGACTATATCAAAAATGAGAGGAAAAAGATCCAATGCTTCATTGGGAGCCTACCTCAAGGTTTCAAAGATAGAATTGAGTTTGTTAATCTACCAAGTCTGGATGAAGCCATTAGAATGGCAATGCATTGCTATGAGCAGAATAAAGGAAAATCAGAGGTTCAACTAGCATGGAAAGGAAATCCAAGAGGGAGTTTTGATCAAAAGAAAAGTGGATTCAAGCCACCATTCAAAGATCGGCCAAGAACCTTTCCATAAGGGTAACAAGCAAGGAGCAGATTTAAGCCAGCAGTAGCAGCCGAAAAGACATCAAAAGGGCCACTTCAGTGTTGGGGATGTGGAGAAAACCACATGTTAAAGGATTGCCCACATCGGAAGGGGAATCCCCGAAGCTTGCACAACTTAAAGGGAGCAGCTACAGTGGAGGTTATGGCAAGGGAAACGCCTCAAATTTATGCAGCATTGGATAATCATCAAGCAAACCATCAATCAGCAGTGGTGGAAGTTGAAGGTAAGATTGTTAAGCAATCTATTTCTATTTTGATTGATCCAAGATCTACTCATAGTTATGTTTCTCCAAAAGTGGTTGAAGGTTGTTCTCTTAGAAAAGTGAAGCATAATAAGTCGTGGCTAGGTCAATTAGCCACAGGGACCAAGATAAAAGTAAGTGAAGTAGTGGTGGAGTGCCCCATAGAATTGAATGGACTCCACACACATGCAGAATTAAATTACTACCATTAGGATCTTATGATGCCTTAATTCGCATGGGTTGGTTGGAAAGACATAGAGCCAAATTGGAATGTTATGAGAAAGCACTTGAGTGCATTGATGAAGAGGGAAGGCCAAGACTGATAAGAGGAATTCCCAAGCAAGTTTCAGTAAGACAGATTTTAGCCTTGCAGTTGAAAAGATTTTACAAGAAAGGTTGTCAATTATATGCAGTTCATATGTCAGATTCATCAGAGGACAAAGGACCAAGGATAGAAGACTTCCCATTGTTGCAAGAGTTCAAAGATGTGTTTCCAGACGAAGTGTCGGGACTACCACCAAAGAGAGATATTGATTTTACCATCGATCTTGTTCCAAGGGTAGTGCCGAATTCCAAAGCTCCTTATAGAATGAGCACACCAGAATTGGTAGAGTTAAAGATGCAGCTACAAGAGTTAATGGAAAAGAAGTATATCAAGCCAAGTGTGTCTCCTTGGGGAGAACCGGTGTTATTTGTCAAGAAGAAGGACGGGACTTTAAGGCTGTGTATTGATTACAGGAAGCTAAATAAAGTGACAGTCAAGAATAAGTATCTATTTCCAAGAATTGATGACTTATTTGATCAAATGAAGGAAGCTAAAGTGTTTTCAAAGATTGACTTGAGGTCTAGTTATCATCAAGTGAGGATAAAAGAAGAAGACATACACAAGACAGCTTTTAGAACTAGATATGGTCATTATGAGCTCACCGTGGTGCCATTTTTTCTTACTAATGCACCTACTACATTCATGTGTCTCATGAATAGTGTTTTCAGCAAATATTTGATAAATTTGTAATTGTGTTCTTGGATGACATCTTTGTCTGTTCAAGGAATGAAGAAGAACATAATGAACATTTAAAAATGGTGTTGCAAGTCCTTAGAGAACACTAGTTGTATGCCAAGTTAATCAAGTGTGAATTTTACCAAAAGAGGGTGCAGTACTTGGGTCATGTCATTTCAGAGGAGGGTATTGCAGTTGATCCAGAGAAGATTAATGCCATCATGGATTGGCATACTCCAAGGAATGTTTCAGATGTTAGGTCTTTCATGGGTCTTGTTGGTTACTACAGAAGGTTCATTGAAGGATTCTCCAAGATAGCTCATCCAATCACTTCATTGCAAAGGAAGAATGTCAAGTTTGTATGGTCTGAAAAAAGTGAGAAAAGTTTTCAGCAGTTAAAGGAGTTACTTACCAATGCTCTTGTTTTGAAGATAGCAAATCCAAAGAAGGATTTTGTAGTGTGCACAAATGCTTGCATTGAAGGGCTAGGTGGAGTGCTCATGCAAGAAGGATTTGTGATTTGCTATGAGACAAGGAAATTAAAAGAGTATGAAAAGAATTATGCCACACATGATTTAGAATTAGCATCCATAGTACATGCTCTCAAGATGTGGAGGCATTATTTGTTGGGAAGAAGATTTGAGCTTAGGACAGACCACATGAGCTTGAAGTATTTGTTTGACCAACCAAACTTGAATGCTAGGCAAGCTAGGTGGATGGAATTTATTTCTGAATTTGATTTTGAAATTAAGCATGTAAAAGGGAAAGAGAATAAGGTTGCAGATGCTCTTAACAGAAAATTTCATGTTGCAGCATTAAGTATGTGCAAATCAGATTTGAAGGCAAGAGTTCTAGAAGCTCAAACTAGTGATGAAACTTACCTTCAAATTAAAGAGAAGTTGCGGCAGGGTAATATGGATGAAGCATGTGCAAGATATCAACTAGGTGATGATGATGTTCTCATTTATCATGGTACTAGACTGTACATTCCAAATAGTGCAGATTTGAAGAAGCTTGTGATGGATGAAGTACATCAAATGCCATACTCTGGACACCCAGGATATCAGAAAACTATAACAGCAGCAAGAAAGCAATACTTTTGGCATGGTATGAAGAAGGACATAGCTGAGTACATTGCTAGGTGTCAAAAGTGCCAACAAGTTAAGGCAGAACACCAACATCTAGTAGGATTGTTGCATCCCTTACCCATTCCAGAGTGAAAGTGGGAAGTGATCTCTATGGATTTTATAATAGGTCTTCCCATGACAGTGAAGAAGCATGATTCAATCATGGTTGTGGTGGACAAGCTATCAAAGGTAGCTCACTTTATTCTAGTCAAGTCCACTCACAAGGCTGATGACATTGCAAATATCTTCATGAGAGAGATATTCAGATTGCATGGATTGCCCAAGGCAATAATTTCTGATCGTGATACAAAGTTCACTTCCAATTTTTGGAAGGGATTATTTCAGGAATTGGGAACTAGATTGAATTTCAATACAGCATATCATCCTCAAATAGATGGCCAAACTGAGAGGGTGAATCAAGTTTTTGAAGACATGCTGAGAATGTATGTGATGGATAAACCATCCAAGTGGGAGGATTACCTACACTCGGTAGAATTTGCATACAATAATGGACATCATGCATCATTGGGAATGAGTCCATTTGAGGCATTGTATGGCAAAGGATGTAGGATTCCAGTGAATTGGGATAGTCCAGTGAACAGGCTAGTGCTTGGGCCAAAGATGATCAAGGAAATGGAACAAGAAGTTGTTAAGATTAGGCAGAATTTAAAAGTAGCTCAGGACAGGAAAAAGAGTTATGCATATTTGAAAAGAGTGCATAAGAAATTTCAGATTGGAGATCATGTTTATTTGAGAGTGAAACCAAGGAAAAGTTCTTTCAAGTTGGGGAGTTGTGCCAAGCTGGCACCAAGATACTATGGGCCATTTGAATTCCTTGATAGGATAGGGCCAGTTGCATATCGAGTTGCATTGCCTGCTAACATAAGAGATCATAATGTTTTCCATGTATCTTTGCTTAAGAAGTATGTACATGATCCTAATCATATGATTGATTGGAATGTGATACAGGTGGAACCCGAGGGAGAGTTCCAAGTAGAACCTATGCGCATCCTCGACAAGAAGGTCACTTTGCTCCGAAACAGAGCCATCGGGAAGGTAAAGGTCCAAAGGGAGCACCTTAGTCTCGATGACGCTACATGGGAGCTGGAGGATGCCATGAGAGAGGCATTCCCATTTTTGTTCAGTTTTGAGAACACCGAGGACGGTGTTGTTCTAAGGGGGAGGGGAATGTAATACCCCCCATTTTGACCCTTATAATGTATTGGATTTTAATTTAGATATTGTATACATGCGATGTATGTTTCCCTAGCGTGGATTTCAAGGCCAAGGCCCCACTAGTGTATGCTCAGATTTTATTTAGAAAGACAAGTATTTGATATTTTACCACCATGTGTTATTAAGCCATGAAATATTGTAAATTGAGGTAAATATTAATATTTCAATAAAATACCAAAACTGGCTATGGAAGCAACTAATGAGAAGGGGCCATATGTATTCCACTAGGGAGTGGTGAGGAGGTTGTGGGATTGAACCATAGACTTCCAAATGTCACTTTGAGAATCCATTTGACTTTCCTTGCTAACATTTAATTCTGTGTAAGAAAGTTGTTGAAGAAATCAGTACATGGCTTCAATGGAGCATGGGCAGCCCAGAAATTCGTATGGCAGGTATGGGATCTGTTTCTTTGACCCACAAGTCACTCTACCTCATGAGAATTCGTTCTTCCTCATTACCATTCCATTGTGGAACACCCAAGCTTCAGTTTTCATCCATTACACATACCCAGCAGTGAGAAAAAACAAAAACCGCAACTGTGAATTAACCCACGTTTTGAAGTGCCATAAACGCCCAGAATTTGGTATTGATAGTGAAATCCAATGGGGGATCCATAGATATGAACCTTGGGGCAAAATTGAGAGTATTAGATACCCCGAAATCCATTGGAAAACCCATTTTTATAGCCCAGAAATCCAATTACGGGACTGAGTTATTTGGTCACCGAATTGTGAAAATCCAAGCGTGAATGATAGAACAGAGGTTGGGATTGCTTGATAAACCCAATGAAGATTAGAATCTCAATCAATTAGCAGCTTGGAACTTTCTATGTCCACCCTGAAGAGCACTGGAGGGAAGGGACGCCTGAGGGACTGTGCAGCAGAGAAGGGAACCTTCCTTGTGTTGGGTGTGGTAGGTATTGTGGCTGCCATGACTGTTTGAGTTTAGTTGAGATGTATGTAGCTCTGTGGTTGAGATCACTGGCTTAACATACTCCTCATTAGTCCCTTGCATGCTTGATAAACCCAACCGTGTGTTGGATTAGCATGACTGTTTGTGTGAGATCATGGTTGTGAGTGAGCCTGTCTAGTTCCTCCTTAGTGAATACACATCCCAGCTCGGGGGTGGTCTCTCAGCTGAAAGAATACAGGTTGGACAAGGACCTATGGTTGGGTGGAACGTTGCTCTCACATAGCCAGTTGTTGGATAACTTCATCTTAAAGATAAGTATTCTCTGTGGTTTAAATTATGTTAATTATGTGTTTTTCCATGTTGTTTAATTTGTTGACTGCTATTGGTATGTTGAATGCATGATGTAGTTGTGTGTGGATAATGTTTATTTCCGCTGTGTTTATATTGAGTATGAATCTGCACACAGAAGTTTTTATTTATTATGAATTTGTGAGTAATGAACGGGGCAAAGTTACCAAATAAGCCCTGGAATCTTAGTCATGTTTCCTCCCTTGCATCGGATTGATGAAAGGGGACGTGACAATAGATGAAAATTTTATGTATTCTAAGAAGGAATAAGAGCATGAAGAACATATGAGAATGGATTTGCAATTGCTAAGGGAGCAGAAGTTGTATGCAAAGCTAATCAAATGTGAAGAAATCTTCTAGATATAGAAGAAGATTCTTACAAGTGTTCCAATTTTAAAATTGCAAATCCTGAAAAGGATTTTGTGGTGTGTATAGATGCATGTAAACATGGAATTGGAGGAGTTATTATGCAAGACAATCATGTGGTATATTATGAGTTGAGAAAACCGAAAGAGAATGAGAAGAATTATGCTACCCATGATTTAGAGCTTGCTTCCATAGTGCATGCTTTGAAAATGTGGAGGCACTATTTGATGAACAGAAAAATCGAGCTTAGAACAAACCATTGTGGTCTGAAATATTTATTTGAATATCCAACACTAAATGCTAGGAAAGTTAGATGGTTAGAAATTTAATGTGAATTTGATTTTGAGATCAAACACATAAAGGGGAAAGAAAACAAAGTGGTTGATGCTCTTAGTAGAAAAATGCATGCAATGCATGTGGCATCCATTAGCATTTGTCAATTAGATTTGAGGCAAAAGGTTGTTGACTCTCTTGCTAAAGATAAGCAACATGTGCAAATAAAAGATAAATTACAGTAGCATAATTTGGAAAAAAGGTATAAAGCTTATCATGTGGAGGATGATAGACTTCTTACCTATAAAAATAGAATGTATTTCCAAATGTGGCAGACTTGAGGAGAATTATTATGGATGAAAGCCATAAAATGTCATTTTTTTGTCATCCAGGATACCAGAAAATAATTGTTATGGCAAGGAAGCAATATTTTGGGTCAGAAATGAAAAAAGACATTGTTGAGTACATTTCCAATTGTATGAAATGTCAGCAAGTGAAGGATGATCATCAACACCCAACATGTTTATTATAGCCTTTTCCAATTCCGGAATGGAAATGGGAAGTGGTAACCATGGATTTTATTACCATATTTCCAACTACTTCAATAAAGTATGATTCCATCATGGTTGTGGTGGATAAATTGTATAAGGTAACATTTTTTATCCCAATTAAATATACTTACAAGGTTGATGAGATAGCAAGAATATTCATCATAGAAATATTCAAATTGCATGGGTTACCCAAATCAATTGTATCCGACTGTGATACCAAATTTACTTTGAATTTCTAGAAAATTATTTTTGCAGTTTGGGTACATAGTTGAACTTTAGTACTGCCTGACATCCGCAAATAGATGAACAAATAGAAAAAGTAAAACATGTGCTTGAAGACATGCTTCTCATGTATGTGATGAACAAACCATCCAAGTGGGAAGATTATCTATAATCGGTAGAGTTTGCATATTAACAATGGGAAACAAGCATCGTTGGGAATGAGTCCATTTGAAGCTTTGTATGGTAGAAAGTGTATAAGGTGTAGGACACTAGTGACTTGGGATGATCCAGTGAACAGAATTGTACTTGGGCCAAAATTGTTTAAGGAAATGGATCAAGAGATTGCAAAGATTAGGAAGAATTTAAATGCATCCTAAGATAGACAGAAAATCTATGCAAATAAGAATCGATTGCATAGGGAATTAAATGTTGGAGATCATGTTTACCTCCAAGTGAGGCCAAGGAAAAGTTCCTTGAAGCTTGGAAGTTGTGCCAAGCTATGATCTGAAATGGATCTGAACTCTTGAATGGTTGTAAAACTTGTACTTGCAATATAATATAGTAATGAGTAAATGAGATGATAAGTTGTAAATGGAAAGTCACAAGTTCAAATCCCCATGGGTACTGACTTACAAAAAAAATGTAAATATGTCAAGAGAGAAAAAACTGAATTAAATGTACAAATAAAAATGAAATAGGAGAAAAAAATGAATTTAATGTAAAAATAAAATTGAAATAGGAGAAAAATGATGGGGAATGGGAAATGAAAGGTGAGACCTTTTGGTCTTCCCATTACCCAATCTCTCCCTATTTCCTCATTTAATTTCACTCAAAAAGGATTTTGTTTTCCAGGAGAAGAAGATGCACAAGGGAGCCATAAGCAGGCTTGTAACCAAATATTTCCAAGATGTATCGTAAGCAACCATTCAAATGTGTTTTTCTCATTTGGATTTTCAAGGTAAATTTACGGTGTCCATTATGTGATTAATTGATTTATCTTGTTCATTTTTTTAATTAATGCCAGTGTTTTAATGAGATTTGATCTATGTTTTAATGCTTCCATAGTTTATGGGATGGTTTAAACATTCATTCTCATCTATTATGTGAGGTTGTCTTTCGTGTTTTCAATTTCTCTTGCAAAATACAAATGCCAACATCTCTGAAACTACCACCATCCATTTCAATATTAATCCTGAAATCAATGGCTCTCATCTAAGAGTTGTTGCAATTCTAATGGTAGTTTCCAAATTGAAATTTTTAAATATATTTGAGTGTTTGAGTGTTTTTCTCACTCAATGGATGAATTACTCTGTTGCCTGGGGATTTTTCCCATTACTTGGGGCATTTTTGCATTGCCTAAGTTGTTTTGTGAATACATGCGACATTTGCATACATCACTAGGATGATATATTTTGCCTCAACGATTTTAACCATAGTTGAGTAAAGTTTCTTTTGCAAGAGATGAGTTCATTGGTTGTTGGGTGAAATTGAGGTGCTTGGGGCGAATTTTGAAGTGCCTGGGACAAATATTGAAGTGTCAAGGGCGTTTTACTTATTGTTCGGTAAATTTTGAAGTGCATGGGGAAAATATTGAAGTCTCTGGGGCATTTTTATCATCATTGGGCGAGTTTTGAAGTGCTTGGGAATTTTTATCATATTTGGCAAATTTTGAAGTGCCTGGGGCATTTTTATCATCGTTGGGTGAATTCAAAAGTGCTTAGGGTTGTTATTTATCAATGTATGGATGCTTTAATAGCATTGGGTAATTTTAAACATTGTTGGGGGGATTCCATTTGCTTGAAACCGTTTTCCTCTTTGGAAAATTTATGACAATCTCAATGTTTACAAAAGAGTGACTTCGTTCTATTAGATTCCAATAAGAAGATTAACTAGACTGCCAACTATTTGATGAGAACAACCTTGTATGTTGAGACATTTTCACGCTAGTTGTAATGTTGGTAAACAAAAACATCAACTTGTGGTATGTTGGTGATAACCTCAATACACAATAAGTAAGAATTTGTTGTTGTTGTCCATTAACACCACATGCAGTAAGTCATTGTTCTATAGATTACATACATAGACAGTTGTTGATGAACCAAAGTAGATGGTGGAGAGAATATAAGAAACAATGACAAAGAGTAGTCCTCTATAGATGTTAGAATAATTGAAGTCAAAAACCAATGCTAGAGCCTTAAAGAGAAACCATAGCCCAAGTTAGAGCTATAGCAAAGAGTCAAAATAGAGATCCATGTTCCAGAGAAGTGGGCATAAGTAATATTGCTAAAAGAACTTGTTCCAAGTACTGTATAGCCAAGAATTTCAAGCTAACACTAGGTTTGCTTAATTGGTGATAAGAGTGGATAGGAGGTAAATTTTACCTTTCATGTAGATTAAATTCAATGCACATGAACATCAATTCCCTAGATAAGCATGCATTGTAATCTACATCTTGACTGAGATTTCTTGGAGCAAGATGGATGTTTTAGAAGTAATATTGAATTTCCTTGATGGTTGGTAATTGAATAGAAGAATCTCGTAAACATAGAGAGAAATGGTCTGAGTTAAAATACAAAAATTCTAAACCTGTTTAAGTGTAAAAATGCATATGATTCTTAAGAAAAACATAAAGTAAATAATGGCATCCATACATAGTATACATAAATTTACCGTGGAAACCCGAAGGGAAAAACTAGCTAACTTAGAGCTTCACCGATCTCTATGTTTCTTTTTCATTGTATTAATTCAATCATTTACAATACAATATATAGGAATTCACCAACCTGCAAAAAACTAATTCCCAAACTGGAATTAGATTACAATGGGCTAGAAAACATTGGCTGAAAATAGCCAAAAAATGGAGCCATCTCTTGAAACCCTGCCGGAAGGGGGGTAATCATGCAAATAATATAACACATACCCAACAAAATCCAACCAGGGCACAAGACTTGGAAAAATTCTTGGTTTCTCATCTCGTGCTACTAAACTTGGTGCAAGGAAGAGAGTTCTCTTTTAGGTAGCAATTTCAAATAGCATAAGGAATGAGACCTCATTACAGCCTGAGTTCAGTGGTTACAATGAAACTCATAGCATGTATCCCACCCAGATCAAGAATGGAACCAATATCTCTGTATAAGACTCAGAACATTGTACAAGAGTATTTTTCCTCAAGTGTCTATGTTGGTAAGTTGATTGGGCTATAAGTCCCTCAATTATGGATCACGTGGTATTAGAGCCAGATTGTATCCTTAACCATGACACAACTTGGTCAGTATTTGGAGAATAAAGAATACTTCACCATGGGAAAATATTTGAAGAGAAAGAAGATATAAGAGCTCATAAAACTCAATAGGTATATCCAAGAGGAAAGTAGGTATTGGAGGCAGAAATCATAGGAGTTGGAAAAAGAACTAGCCACATGCTAGGACTCCTTCAATACCATGAGGGTAGAATTGGACAAGAACAGGTTACATCTCTTAGAATTGGGATAGAAACTCACACAACTGGATAGTTGGAATGAGGATAAAATCAATCAAATACTAACTCAGATACACCAGGAGTTAGCAAAGAAAGAGAAGTCATTGGAAGAGCTACATGAGGATATTCAAGACCAATGGGAAGCAAGGCCATCTTCCATTCCCATTTCCAAATCCATCACCTTAAACGAGACAAGTCTGGTAAGCTCACCTTCCATTGACATTTCTAAAGAGAATTTTCATGAATTTAAGAAAGATACCAAAGGCATTGATCCTAAGATACTAAGGAAAATGGGATATGGTGGACAAGGGCTGGGAAAAAAAATCAAGGAAAATTGAGACCTATTGTAGCTAAACTAAGGTTCAAACATGAAGGTTTAGGCTATGATGGAAGAAACAAAACCATGGACACCAAGACCAATTTCGTGAAAGAAAATGACAAGTTAGAATTAACCTATTCATTAGAGGGGAGAACAACAATGAAGTAAGAGGTAAGCATACTTCCACTCAATTCTTCTTGCAACAGATTATAGAAGAGAAGTGAAGAGAAGAGCTCCATGATTCAGCATGCACTAATACTTCAAGGAAAAAGAAAGCCAATTAGACAGAATAAGTAGAAGAATACCAAGAGGAATGTAGTAATAAATACATCCCTTTTTTTTCACTACTGCAAGAAGAAGATTCATAGAGCATACCATTGTTGGTACTCAGATGTATGTGAATTTTGTAGGAAGAAAATCCATTGTATGGCATCTTCTTGGGAGAAACAATCCACATGACACAAGCCAAGTTTATTTCAAAGGAGGAATGGAAAGAATGTTCCCCCAAACCGGTAGAGGACTCAAAAGCACATGTATAAAATAAGGATGTCAAGCATCCCATCCATTGGCAAGAAATTTTTCCACCACTGCAAGTTGAATGGACATTGGGAAGAGAAATGTTGGCGACTTCATCTGAAGCTTCACCCCATTAACATTGATTCAAGCAAAGAGTGTGGAGAGTAAAGATTAGAAGAGATGAAGAGTTCCTTTCCTTGGTATCCCAAGGACCATAGAGTGTCCACATATTTATAGTGGCACAAGAGGTCAGCCTCACCAATGAAGTAAGAAACAGTTTAGTTGAAGTAGGATATAATAGAAAATGATCTCAATCTTGGATTGATGTCTTACTCATTGGAAACTAGTTGAAGATTGACTCACCAACACATAATTGTTTCCATGCCAGGGAGCAATGGATCCTAGCTAAAGAGGGAAGCCCGCACTTCCTTTCATGGTGGCATATGATCACTAGGATCTCATTGTTGAATGATTGTTGCATACATTCAATAATGAACAAGAGAAGATGAGAATTCGAATTGGATTCATTAACTGCCAAAATGGACCATTGTCAAAGCCAAAAGATGCAAGAGACTTTCACAATAAGGATGGTAATGAATTTTTATCAAAGGGTTCAAGTTTATAGATTTCCCATACTTAAGTCAATGATCATACTTTCACACTGTGGGAACAAGTGAGATGGAACCAGAGCTTAACTAGTAGCCAAAGCCATGAGCTAGAGTTGTAGTGAGGAGCCAAAATCATCACCATGTTCCAAAGAAGCAAATAGAAGGCACATTGATCCATATTAGTCCTTGAATATTTTGGAGACAAAAAATCCTCTCATTGGGAAGGTGTGATCCAAAATAGATCCAAACTCTTGAGTGGTTGTAATACTTGTACTTGCAATATAATATAGCATTGATTAAAGGTGGTACAATAGATACTAATAAAAAACAAGGAAAACAAGAATGTAAATAAGACAAGAGAGGGAAAAAATGAATTAAATGTAAAAATAAAAATAAAAAGAAATAGGAAAAAAATAATGGGGCATGGGAAATGAAAGGTGTGGCCTATTGGCCTTCCCATTACCCAAGCTCTCCCGATTTCCTCAATCATTTTCGCTCATAAAGGGATTTTGTTGTTTAGGAGAAGAGGATGCACAAGGAAGCCATAAGAAACCTTGTAACTAGATATTGTCAAGATATACTAAGAAACCATTCAAAGTTGGTTTTCCCATTTGGATTTCTAGGGTAAATTTACGGTGTCCATTATGTGCTTGATAGATTTATCTTGTTCATTTTTAATTGATGCCAGTGTTTTGATGGTAGTTGATATGTGTTTTAATGCTTCTCTGGTTCATGGGAGGGTTTAAACATTCATTCTCAATTGTTATGTGAGGTTGGCTTTTATGTTTTCAATTTCTCTTGCAAAATACAAATGCCAATGGCTCTAAAACTACCACCATCCATTCCAATATGAATCTTGAAATCAATGACTCTCGTATAAGAGTCATTGCAATTCTATAGGTAGTTCCTAAATTGAAATTTTTAAATGTATTTGATTGACTGGACATTTTTCTCACCCAATGGGCGAATTACTCTCTTGATTGGGTGTTTTTTCCATTACCTAGGGAATTTTTGCATTGCCTAAGTCATTATGTGATTACCCGGGACATTTTCATACATCACTGGGTTGTTATATCTTTCCTTAACGATTTTAACCATAGTTGGGTGAATTTTATTCTGCCAAAGACGAGTTCATTTGTTGGGAGAAATTGAGATGCTTGGGGTGAATTTTGAAGTGCCTAGACAAATATTGAAGTGCATGGGATGCTTTTATCATCATTGGGAGAATTTAGAAGTGCATGGGGTGTTTTTATCATCATTGGGAGAATTTAGAAGTGCATGGGGTTGTTATATATCAATGTATGGGTGATTTAATAGTGTTGGAGCATTTTGAAACATTGTTGCGCAATTCCAGTGATAAAAGTGATAAAAATTCCAGAAATATAAAATATATATATATATATATAATGATTTAGCTTCAACCATATAGTATTGTCCAACGGAAAAAGTTGTATACAATGGTAGCACCTAGAAGAATGTAGCTCCAATGGCAGCCAACGCTCCCTTTTGGGATGTGTCCTTTTGAACTCTCTCAAATTGATTGCTAACTAACTTGGAATGATGAGGAGAAACACTTGCTTCTTGAGGAAGAAATCAAGGGAGCTTTGTGATTCCAAATGATGATAAGAAGGAGTTTGAAAGATGATCTCTCAAACTAATTCTTGCAACATAACCTTGCTCTAGATTTGCCTTATCAAATGCATGCCCATGGCTTCCTTTTATAGGCCAAATGGATGTCTTCAAACATCTACTTCTCCATGTGAATGTTCCACCTTATGAAGTGGTTTTGAAGGTATAGGTATGGGGCTATTGAATGCCCCAATCATGTGAAAGAGACCAATTCAAATTCTTGGAGCCAAAAATTCAATTGTGAGCCTTTAATGCATCGCGAAAAGTTAATGGTCCACGTTCTAGTACAGTTGTGTGACTTTCGAGCCTTTACCTACACTGGTTTCCTTTATAAAAGTCGTGTGGATGTACTAAAGTAAATATTTTTCAATTATAAGGCTCAATTCCCATGTTGACTTTGATGAAGATGATGTTAATGTGGTGCATGTTGTATCTCTCAAGTATTCTTGAAACGTGGGAGGCCATAGGGTCTGATGACGGCTTATCAAAATCTATCCTTGCATAATTCAATTGAAATTTTGAAAGGTACTCTAACCAAATAAGGGACGTTCAAATGAAAAAAAAATGTGCAATCAAAGAAAGAAGTTTATCGAAGGTAGAATCTCCAAACAAGGAACAAAATTGAAATTAAGTGTCATTATAATGGTTTCCAATTAAGTGTTAGTATAATGTGCAAAACATAATGTTGAGCACATAACGTATTCGCAACATAAAATGTAAATAGGTCCCTATGACCTAACATCCTTCCACTCAAATTGTTGTTTAACTTTAGTTGTCATTGATGCCAACTAATGTCAAAGAGGATGTCAATTGATTCAGTTTGAGTCATTGATGTTAACTGATGTCAAAGTGGATACAACATTCATACAGTAGTTTGAAAAGTATATGGAAACCACTTTGAAGAAGTATATGCGCAAGATGGTGAAGGTGACAGATATGGATTCCAGTCTAAAGAAGTATATCCAAATTTTGCATCCAGTCAGAAGATGTGTGTGCAAGGATACATCATGCATGATGAGTTTGAATAAGTACATAAGGAAGGTACATCATGTCATTCCAATTCAAATAAGAACATAAGCAATGTATCCTACTACATGTAGTACCTGCGCAAATATCAAGTCCACCAAGTCATACTCTCTCATAGTAGTAGTCAAAGAACTGGTTGGACAATGGTACATGTGCACAAGCATCCAAGGAGTTGGTTAAGCAGAGGTACAAGTGTGAAAGCATGTTGAAAGAAGACTCTAGAATGCACAAGCATTGCTTGGTAAAAGATCGGGAGTGCGCAAGCTGTAAGAAACAACTTATGGTCGGACAGTCCTGAAAGTGCGCAAGTCTAACCAATCAAAATATGCGTTTAGTTATAAAGGGAACACAAGTTCCAATAAGTATATAGTGGTTGAATTTAATCTATGAGAAAATTCCATAGCCGAAGGTGCAACAGGTGCGCAAGTCCCACAAGTGATAAAGCGACAAGGATCAAAGTCCCACTAAGTAGAAGTTGGTGTATGCGCAGATTCCGCAAAGCATTCATACATCAAAGTGTTCAGTAGCCACAAGGGATGGTATAGAAAGGGTTAAAGACTCACCAAGTTGAAGAGCAATGATGCGCACATACCTCAAGCGATGGTACTTCAAGAGTGCAAGTGTACACCACCAAGGTGTAATTCCTACTAAGTCATGGACCATGGATGCACAAGACCCACAATGAATGACACATCAATACCGCATAAGATTAAATGTGACAAAAGCACAATCCGTGAATTATGGAAGAAGGGATGCCACAACCAACTTGTGGACATACAATATGTGAAGGACTTGTATAAATAGAGATGCAAGTTGGATATTTGATGTAATCTTGATGGTGAGATCATAAGAGCTTCAGCTGGAAGATACAAATTTATATTCGGGGCATCAAGGGATTGAAGACAAAATAACATGATCTAGCAAGGAGCCGAGTGCGCACAAACAGAGGAATTATGCAGATGATGGTGCATAGAATGATGTTGTAGATCTGTGACGATTGCACAAGTACTGAAAGGCGGAACTATTGAAGTATGCGCAACAGTGTGAATATTGAATGATCGAATTACAGATAAACACAAAGACAGTCATAGATGTTGTAAGTAAGAAATAAGTGCAGAGACAGAACCGAAATATATCAAGTGATGCACAGATGTCTAGCTAATGCATGAAGACTGAAGTGAAGTGTGCGAAGTTGAGAAGTCCATCTAATGTGCAATGACAGAGAAGCGGAAGGATACATAAGCATGTCATGATGAGGATGATCTGAGACAAGTGCGTTGAACCGAAAGGATGAATCATTGATGCACGACATGTCGCGGATTGTCTAAAATACTATGGCACTTATACAAAACGGACACATCAGGAAGTGTGTAGTTCCATCTGTTATTGTTGCATTGTTTCAAGAGCTGCAAACTATCATTTGAAAGCATAGTATCAGTTGTTGAATGTAGTTGCGTTGTAGTAGATCGACAGAGCATACCTCGGCGCATACTGCAGATTCAGCAAGCACACAGTACATGAAGTAAGACATCAGCAGAAGTGTAGAATTAAGAGGAATGTAAATTCAAGTGATGTATGTAGCACAGTGACAGTGAATCATCTACATAGGAAGGTTGCACACAACAGAACTCATATCAGAAGATCATAAGTGTGCGCAGAGTTGAAGTTCAGCAAGTAAGAATCGCATATTGGATATCTGGGTGGCAAGACGGGGTAAGGAAAAAGGGGTTTGTATCCTCCTTCCAGTTGGTGCTATAGAAACACATGGAGTTGATGCTTCCTTTAGGTCGATTCCTGTAAAACCAAGGGGTTGGTGCCTCCTTCCAGTTGATGCTAGTAAACATAGGAAGTTGGTGCTTCCTTGAATGTATTCTTTTCATTACAAAAGAGAATTCTGTGGTTTTCTCCCAATTGGTTCTCCACGTTAAAATTCATGTGTTATGTGGTCTTTCTCTTGATGCATATATGAATGATTTATTTATGTTGGATGCATAACTAACGATCAAATATTAAGTTAAGGCTAATCTGTTAAAGAAGGTAAAAATTGTTGATAATTGTGCTAATACTGATTCACCCCCCGTCTCAATATTAAATCGATTCCAACAATTAGTATCAGAGTGGGTTTCTTCAGTAACAGATTAACATATAGAAGACAGATCCCTGTGCAAAACTCAGTAGACATGGATTCAAAGTATGAACATATGGCTGAAGTAAATTTTGAAGGGGAACTAGTCAGTGCTCTAGATGAACTAAAGAAGTCAAGGAAGAAAAGAAAGCTCCTGGAATCTCTTTTGATATTGGAGGCAGACATCCCCAGGAAGTTGAAGTTGAAAGATGACAAGTGCAAGAGTTTGGAAGCTGAAATTATCTCTTTGAGAAATGATCTACAAAAATTAAGCTTTTAGTTAGAAAATGAGCAGAAATGCATAAACAACATCAATGAAGAATCATATTTTGTTAAAAGTTATGTAGGTGCACTCAAGACTCCACTGTTGAGGAAATTTGAGAGAGAACACAAAAGGCCAAATCATTCAGAAAACAAGCCTACGCAGCTCCAATGTTTTTATCCTATCAGGTACCAAAATATTTTCTTGGGAAATTGCTATTCATTAGAGAAATTTTGAGGTAAAAAATGGGCCTCCTAAGGAAAATTATAAAATAATAGTGGAAATAATAAAATAATATTAGCATACCTCATCAAATTTTGGAGGAAAAAAGAAAAACTACTTCTTCAATTCGTATTTTCAACTTATCTCCCTATATATTCACTCAAATTTCGATCACGAGCAGCCGTTGGATGGGGAATTCAATTCTGCATCCAACAAGTACCCACTCGGCATACTTTTGATGGACCCCGCTGCCCCAAAAAGAAGAAATACATGAAAAAACGTGATGATGATGTTTGATGGACCCCGCTGTCATCATCACGTTTTTTCATGTATTTCTTCTTTTTGGGGCAGTGGGGTCCATCAAACATCATCATCACGTTTTTTCATGTATTTCTTCTTTTTGGGGCAGCAGGATCCATCAAAAGTATGTCGAGTGGGTACTCGTTGGATGCGGAATTGAATTCCCCGTCCAACGGCTACTCATGATCGAAATTTGAGTGAATATACAGGGAGATAAGTTGAAAATAAGAATTGAAGAAGTAGTTTTTTCACTTTGACCTTTTTACCTTTTTACTTTTTTACCCAAAAATGGTGATTCATCCCCCATGGTTGATATCACCTTGAATCCTATTGGTTGATTTTTATAGTACATTTATTTTGTTTTGAGACCTATTTTTTACCTCAAAATTTCTCTATTGACTATCACAATTTTGGTCACAAAGCAATAAATTGTAGAGCTTGTGCATTAGCATACGCCAGGAAGAATGGTTGGTGCAATCAGATAAATCCTAAACAGAGCATCATCAGAGAACGATCGAAATCTTGAAAGAAGACCCCAATCTATTCAATGTCTTATGTTCAGAAGACGAGTGATGTGAAATCCCAAAACATGATGCTCAGAACTACGAAAATCAATAGCAACCTACACAACCCACCGAGACAGTTGATGTCATGTCCCCTCCTGTGGATCCAATGCAAGGAAGGGAACATGACTACAGATCTTGGTCTTTTTACCAAGATTCATTAGATTCATACAAATAAAACAAATGTGTGCATATGCAAATCAACATAGACATGCATAGCAGAATTAAACTATCCACACACATTTGCCATGCATTTAACATCAAAAACAGAACAATCCATAATTAATTAAAACATTGCAGAAGTAAAATACGCATAGAGAGAATACTTATCTCGATGTAATGTTATCCCAAGCAACTAGCTATGTCGCTGCAATGTTCCACCCAACCATAGGTCAGTTGTGTTCATCAATCTCTCAACACAACTGCCACCCCCGAGCTGGGCATGATTTCTACAATCAAAAAGGGGACTCTCAAGCTCAGCACAACCCAAGCAAACATCACATCTAAGCCAAGCTAGTCCACAACTGGGTTTATCAGGCCAATGTGAACCCTTCTATTTTTTTGGATGATTGCATTCAAGCTCAAGCCAAAACAATGGATACCCTACCCATACACAACAAGCTCAATTATTGGGCATGGATAACCATTTTTAACATGGGAATTTACAAAACATGATGTCCACGGGTTTTCCCCAATCGTAGCACAGCAAAACGAGTTATGGGGAATGAAAAATCGACCATAGGGAACAACTCGAATTTCCCACAGATATCGGGGCATTTAAATGGCAAAAACGACCTCCCAGGATGCCCAAATCAGATTTATTTTCCTCCCCACAGGTCTGCAACACAAAAACGGATTCCCAGCTATGGAAAATGGAGGAAAAAGATGGAAAACGCCCCAGCTAGCTCAGACTGCGTGAGGGAGCAAAGAACATGGGTGAATAATGGATTGGGGAGAAAATTCGTGGCTCCTTTCTTTCCCGGGTATCCAAACACGTTTTTCCAAAACTAATGGCTTGCCCATACTCGAATTTGGACAGCCATACCTCTCCATTTCCCTAGGAATTAACTACCTCAACCAACTCTTGGAAGAAATAAATGATTAGGTACAAAAGTCAACATGGGTAGTTGAGGGTTCATGGGTTGTCTCATTGACACTTGGCTTGACTTGATTGGCTCCAAAGGTTTAAATATTTTCCTCCCAATTCCTTGTAAAAATCATGCCCCCATCTCTTGTTGCATTGCATTGAATAGCTAGTTGTGGGTATTTTATTAAAATGCATATTTACATGATATTTGCAATTCCATTGTGCCTAGCTATCACACACACCATATGCATCACTACATCGATGGCGGGGCCTTGGCCTTGAGCTCCTCACCATGATTTTGTAACAACATTACATCATTTACATTTTAATGCAATGGGGTCAAAATCAGGATATTACAGTTGAAGACCAGAAATATCAAGATCATCGGGAAGCCTGCAGCTTAGCCTTACATGCACAAAGTAAAAGGGGGAAATGGTACATAAACAGTGGATGTTCCCAAGCATATGACAAGGGATAAAAACACATTTCTATAGTTTAGAGAAGACAAGGGAGGCAGTGTCTACTTTGGGGATAATGGCTCAGCCGAAATTTTAGGTAAGGGGTTGGCAAGTCTAGGAAACAAAAGGACCAAGGCAGGAAATGTTCTGTTAGTCAAGAACATGAAACAAAATATTCTGAGTGCCAACCAGATGTGCGACCAAGGACACACTCTCACTTTTAACTCAAAAAAATGCAAAATAAAAAGCAAGGATACAGGAAAGATTGTGGCAACAACCTCCAGGACTCCTAACAATGTCTACATTTTGGATGAGGAAAGAGAAGAAAAGTGTTGCATGGGGCAAACCGATGAAAGTTGTCTCTGGCATAGAAGGTTGGGACACATCAATTTTGACAACCTGATCAGAATCAGTAGGAAACAAACAGTAAGGGACATTCCAAGAATTACAAATCCATCAAACTCATTCAGCAAGCACTTTGTACATGGGAAACAAACAAGAATCAAATATCAAACAAAAGAATACACTGCCTCAAAACCCTTGGAAATGGTTCACTCAGATCTTTGTGGTCCAATGAGAACCAGAGGAATGAATGGTGAGTCTTAATTCCTTCTTTTCATTAATGATTACACTCGAATGACGTGGGTGTTCTTTCTTAAGGAAAAATCAGAAACATTTGAATGTTTCAAAACCTTTAAATAAGTAGTTGAAAATGAAATGAAATTAAGAATACAATGTTTGAGATCTGACAATGGAGGAGAATATACTTCAAACAAGTTTGATAACTACTGCGACAAACATGGAATTAAAAGACAATTTTCAGCAGCTAGAACTCCACAGCAAAATGTAATAGCATAAAGGAAAAATGAAACTATTCAAGAGATGGTCAGAACGATGTTGAACGAATCAAAGTTGTCAGATATGTTTTGGACACATGTCATTCATACAGTTGTCCACATTCTCAACAGATATTTGATCAGAACAAAAGTTGTTCAACACCATATGAACTCTAGAAGGGGAGACCAACTACAGTTAAGCATTTCAGAATATTCGGAAGCAAATGCTACATCAAAAGAAATGAAGAAAACTTTGGAAATTTTGATTTCAGATTAGATGAAGGAATTTTCCTTGGTTGCTCCTCCAGAAGAAAGGCCTATAACTGCTATAATTTGCGACTCGGGAAGATAGTTGAAAGTCCTGAAGTAAAATTTGGTGATATACTAACTCAGAAGAATTGAAGAAGATGATGATTTACCCTTGATAGAACAATCGTATGAAGAAAATCAAGAAACAGAAGTTCCACAAGAGGAAGTATATCCGCACGGATTAGAAGAAGGAAGACCGGACAAAAAGGGTCCATCCAAATATGTCCAGAAAAATCATTCAGAAAATTTGATTATCGAAGACAAAGATGCTAGTGTAAGAACTAGGAGTCTGAGCAATCCAACTAAGGAAGTGCATTTTTCATTACTATCTCAAATGGAACCAGATGGAATTGAATAATCCAAATCAGATGAAAGTTGGATGAAGGCTATGAATGAGGAATTAGACCAAATTAAAAAGAATGAAACATGGGAACTAGTTCCAAGACCCAAGAATAAGAATGTTATAGGAACAAAGTGGGTATTCAAAAACAAACTAAACGAAAAAAGGACAAGTTCTCATAAACAAGGAAAGACTGGTATGCAAAGGATATGCACAAATAGATGGAATAGACTTTGAGGAAAAAATTTCCCCTTTGGCGCGAATGGAAGCAATCAAACTATTCCTAGCCTATGCATGTGCAGAATATGTCAAAGTATATCAGATGGATGTAAAATCGGCATTTTTGAATGGAGATCTTGAAGAAGAGGTATGTATCGAACAGCCAGATCGTTTTTCACTATTAGGAAACAAAGATTATGTTTGAAATCTAAATAAAGCTTTGTATGGACTTAAACAAGCCCCCAGGGCCTGGTATTCAAGGTTGGACAAATATCTGCAACATCAAGGTTTCAAAAGGGGTAGTGTTGACAGCAATATCTACATCAAAATTGAAAATGAAAAGATGACAGTCGTGAAAGTATACGTTGATGATATCATTTTTGGAAGCAATGATGACATAATGAGTCGGCAATTTGTAAAATACATGCAAAAGGAGTTTGAAATGTCCATGTTCATGGAATTGTCCTTTTTCCTTGGGTTACAAATTTCTCAATTAAGTAATGGTGTCTTCATCTCTCAATCTAAGTATGTAAAGGAAATGCTAAAGAGATTCAACATGGAAGATTGCAAGCTAGTATGTACACCTATGGTCATAGGGTGCAAATTGAGTAAAGAAGATGAGGCTAAGGAAGTTGATCAGAGGCTTTACAGATCTATGATCAACATTCTACTATATGTAACTACTTCAAGACTAGATATCATGCAAGTTGTTGGTCTTGTCGCAAGATTTGAGGCAACACCCAAAAAAACACATTTTCAAGTAGTCAAGAGAATTTTCAGGTATTTGAAAGGGACCATGTATCTTGACATATGGTATCCATGGAGAAAAAACCTAGATTTAGTAGCATACACTGATGCAGACTAGGCAGGAAGTATTGATTACAGGAGAAGTACTGGTGGTGTTGCGTTTTTCTTAGGAAACTGTCTTATGTATTGGATCAGCAAAAAACAACCTTCAGTTGCATTATCCACAGCAAAAGTTGAATATATTGCAGTCGCTGCTTGTTGCTCACAAATATTATGGATGAAACGAACTTTGAAAGATCTACAAGTAAATATAGATCAGCCAATACAAATATTATGCGACAACACTAGCGCAGTCAATATCTCCAAGAATCTTGTTATGCACTACAAAACTAAGCACATTCCCATCAAATATCATTTTGTAAGAGAGCGGGTAGTTAATAACGTTGTCAAACTAGAATATGTTGATACTAAGGAACAAATCGCGACTATATTTACTAAACCTCTTCCACAAAGTACATTTGAATATATCAGGGAAAAACTGGGAGTGGTTCTCAATCCACAACATAATGAGAACCTAAATAAAGAGGTGTAAGTCCAGAAAGAATTGGCACTGCGCAGTTGGCATGAAAGGATGTTTGTATGGATCACTGCGTAGAATATTACTATGATAGGAACGGGATATTAAAATAAAATGATAATATGACACTTGTATCAAGAAAGCAATCAAAGATAATTATGAAAGGGCATCACTACAGAATTACAACAAGATCAGTGAAGCATTAAGTCAGCGGGAGTCATCCATGAAAAAATTTGAGGATGAGGCCAACGCAAAACAAACAAGTAAACATACATTGCACAAGTAATGGCACCTCTTTTCCATTGATGTCAAAGGGGGAGAGATGCATCAAGCTGAGGCATGAAGAAATGAAGTTGAGACATGAAAATGCATGAAGCTGACAGGATGCATGAAGCAAGAACAGCTGGGAGAAATGCATGAAGTTGGTTGTACATTGATTGAATGCAGTAGAGAAGAAATATCATGATACAGATCGTCAAAGATACATCGGACACCAGAAGATACGGCATAAAGCATACAACAAACGTGAAAGAACATGAAGTAGACAATAGACGTGAAAGAGCATGAAGTAGATAGCAGACATGAAAGAGCGTGAAGTATATCATCTATGTGGTTTGCGCAAAAGTAATAGAAAATAGAAGAACTACTGACAGCAGAAAGCTCAGAAGTCAAAATCCCAAATAAATTAGGGGGAGCGCTACGACAAGTACAGATGAAGCATACAGTTCAAAGAAGATCATACATAGATTCATAAGGTCTTGACATCAATGCCAAAGGGGGAGATTGTTGAACTTTGGTTTTTATTGATGTCAACTAATGTCAAAGAGGATGTCAACCGATTCAGTTTGAGTCATTGATGTCAAAGTGGATACAACATTCCTGCAATAGTTTGAAGAAGTATATGGAAACCACTTTGAAGAAGTATATGCGCAAGATGGTGAAGGTGACAGATATGGATTCCAGTTCGAAGAAGTATATCTAAAAGTTGCATCCAGTCTGAAGATGTGTCTCCAAGGATACATCGTGCATGATGAGTTTGAAGTACATAAGGAAGGCACATCATGTCGTTCTAGTTCAAAGAAGCACATAAGCAATGTATCCTACTACATGTAGTACCTGCGCAAATATCAAATACACCAAGTCATACTCTGTCATGGTAGTAGTCAAAGAATTGGTTGGACAATGGGACATGTGCACAAACAACCAAGGAACTGGTTAAGCAGAGGTACAAGTGTACAAGCATGTTGAAAGAAGACTCTTGAATGCGCAAGCATTGCTTGGTCAAATATCGGGACTACGCAAGCTGTAAGAAACAGCTTATGGTCCGATGGTCCTGAAAGCGCGCAAGTCTATCCAATTAGAAGATGCTTTCAGCTGTAAAGGGCGTGCAAGTTCCAAGAAGTATACAGTGGTTGAAGTTAGTCTATGAGCAAATTCCACAGCCAAAGGTACAACAAGTGTGCAAGTCCCACAAGTGATAATGCAGCAAGGGTCAAAGTCCCACCAAGTAGAAGTTAGTGTATGCACAGATTCTGCAATGAATTCATACATCAAAGTGCGCAGTACCCACAAGGGATGGTACAACAAGGGTCAAAGACTCACCAAGTTGAAGAATAAGGATGCGCACATACCTCAAAGCGATGGTACTTCAAGAGCGCAAGTGTACACCACTAAGGTGTAAGTCCCACTGAGTCATGGACCATGGATGCACAAGACCCACAACGAATGACACATCAATAGCACATAAGATGACATGTGGCAAAAGCACAATCCATGAATTATGGAAGGGATTCCAAAACCAACTTGTGGACATACAATTCGTGAAGGACTTGTATAAATAGAGATGCAAGTTGGAGATTTGAAGTAATCTTAATGGTGAGATCATAAGAGATTCAACTGGAAGATACAAATTTATATTCGGGGCATCAAGGGCTCGAGTACATAATAGCATGATATAACAAGGATCCGAGTGCGCACAGACAGAGGAATGATACAGTTGATGGTGCGTAGAATGATGTTGTAGATCTGTGATGATTGCGCAAATATTGAAAGGAAGAATTATTGAAGTATGCACAAGTGCATGAATATTGAATGATCAAATTACATATAAACACGCAAACAGTCACATATGTTGTTAGTAATATAGAAGTGCAGAGACAGAACCTAAGTATATCAGGACCAAAGTATATCAGGTGATGCGCAGATGTCTAGTTGATGCATGAAGACTAAAGTGAAGTGTGCGAAGTTGAGAAGTCCATCTGATGCGCAACGACAGAGCAGGAGCAGGATCCAGTAAGCACGTCATGATGAGGATGATCTGAGACAAGTGCGTTGAACCAAAAGGATGAATCATTGATACACAAAATGTCGTAGATTGTCTAAGAGATTGTGGCACTTAAACAGAACGGACACATCAGAAAGTGCGCAATTCCATCTGTTAATGGTGCATTGTTTCAAGAGCAACAAACTATCAATTGAAAGCACAGTATCAGTTGGTGAATGCAGTTGCATTGTGGCAGATCGGCAAAGCATACCTTAGTGCGGACTGCAGAGTCAAAAATCACATAGTACATGAAGTAAGACATCAGTAGAAGTGTAGAATAGAGAGGAATGTGAAGTCAAGTGATGTATGCAACACATTGACAGTGAATCACCTACATATGAAGGTTGCGCACAACATAACTCATATCAGAAGATCAGAAGTGTGTGCGGAGTTGAAGTTTAGCAAGTTAGAATCACATATTGGATATATGAGTGGCAGGACAGAGCAAGGAGAAAGGCATTTGTATCCTCTTTCCAGTTGGTGCTGGAGAAACACAAGGAGTTGGTGCTTCCTTCAGGTCGGTGCCTGTAAAACCAAGGGTTGGTGCCTCCTTCCAGTTGGTGCTTCCTTGAATGTATTCTTTTCATTACAAAAGAGCATTATGTGGTTTTCTCCCAATTGGGTTTCCGCATCAAAATTTGTGTGTTTTGTGTTCTTTATCTCAGTGCATATATGAACGATTTATTTATGTTGGATGCATAACTAACGATCAAATATAATTGCGCTAATATTGATTCACCCCCCTCTCAGTATTAAATCAACTCTAACAATTGTAATTAGGCCTTCCAAAGGCTCTCGTACTGATGGTTGTGAACCTATCGAAGACGACATGTGAAAGTAACAAATGATTAGTTATAACGAGGGGCATTGGGAGCAGTATTAGTGGCCAATGAAATCTGATCCATGTATTGTCGGCTTCCCACAACGGTCACCTATAGGGTATATATCCTATGTTTTGGCCACTAAGAACTTCTGTCAAGTGGGAGTAAAGAAGTTGTCCCTCAAACGGTATTGTGTCTGCTCTTTTAAAAAGGTGGTGGGTATCCCCCTAAGAGAACAAAAACATGTTACTTAGGGTTTAACCTCCTCTTGGCACAGTGCCTCTTCCACAAGAATTCAATTCCACTTGATGATGGAAGGGTTTTTAAAAGCTTATTGTAGACAAAAACTATGTTTCAGATGAGAAATGATTGTTGGGCATTTGGATACCTAGCCCAACAATCCTACTTTATACTAACAATTTTTTTGTGCTCTCCTGTGGAGAAATTATGTGGGTTAAATTAAGTTGTTGTGGTTGATTTTTTAACGACTTTCTTCATTTAGTGGAGTGACAAGGGGAGATCATTGTACTAAAAAATAATCCATTGAATAATATCTATTCTAAATTAAATAAGAACTAAAATGATACAATTTTTAAAGCATTTCAAAAGAGTGACTAAGCATATTTCTACTCACATGATAGAAAGCGTGGTATTTACAAAGTTTGAAAAAAAAACTCACATCCAAGCATAACTCATGACTCCATTATATCAAGCATTATAAATCCATACCACCTAACTTGTAACTATCATAACATTCAAGGTTAATTAATTTATTTAATATGCACACTTTTAATAAGACTGTGCAATACATAAGGGGACTTTTAACCTAATAAAATGAATATATGACAATACAAATTCCTACTTTCTACATTAAAATAGTAATGTATGTCATGTAGCAAATATTGGTATGGTTATATACTAGATGAACTTCCAACTTCATTGTCATGCTAATCATAGAAGACTAAAAAATATTCAACATGCATTATTTTGTTTCTATTCTTTTGAGATTATGACCATGGTGATGCATAATAAACCTGAAACATTGAAGTTGAGATATAGCAATTATTTGTTTTCATAATTTGTGTTATAATTTGAAAAAAGGTATATATGAGATTAAATGTTTGTGTAATAGAGTTAAATGCATATAATATAATAAATAGAATATTAAAATTTTGATAAATATTCATTTTTTCCTCATCTACCACAACTACCATGTCATTTGAATATCTAAAACAATAAAAAAATGATAAGATAACTCTTGTGGAAGTGAGTATTTGATAAGATGACTCTTGTGGAAGTGGGTATTTGATGATCATTTGCCATGATACCAAATGTTATGATCTCAATACTTTAAATGACATAATATATTGGAACACGCACAAAATGAGTATGGAATGACTCTAAAATTTACAATAAAAATTATTTACAAAATAACTCATTTTATAATGAAGACCTCCTCCCTCTAATACAAGCACATACATATATCCAAACCATATGCAAATATCCACAATAATAGCTACAGTTGACTCCTATACGCATATTCTTATTTTATATGTAGTTTCTCTATTAGGCCAACTCTATATATATGCATTCATCATAATCCCAATGCTTAAGTGCCAATTTTTAGATCATCTTCTATGAAGAAATACTGTGTCTTGACTTTTTACTTTGTCTTGGCATGTACCTTTCATTTTTTATACTTGAATTTTGTCAAGATCCAATTTACAGAAAAGGGATGTAACATATTTATCATAAACTATTGCAATTAACAAGATTTTGTTCTCTATATTGCAAAGAGAATCATGGAGGTAGAATTCAAAGATGGGAAGTTCATGATGAAATGCATTAATAGTTTACACTTATAAATTATTTTTAAGATTTTTAATAACTAAAAATTATTAAAAAAAATAATAGGGTGATTTGAGAAGAGTGAATTATAGTATATAAATATAGATATTTAAATTTTCAAAGTTTACATGTATTTAGTTGTTACAATATGGTGTATGGAGTATTACACATTTAAAATTCAAGTGAACTTTGTGAAGGTTGTATTATGGAAAGTAAGGATATTTTCAAGGTTTACAAATGGGCACAAGCCCAAATGTATTAACTAATTTGTTATCTAAAATTTAAGTATATTCTCATATTTTGTTCCATCATCTATCCCAAGGAAGTAATACAATACCTCGTGATCTATCATTTTAGGTGTGAAATTTCATGCTTATTACCTTTTGTAAGGATGAATCATGGACATAAATAAACATTTGCAACCATCTCTAATTCATTGTTTTTTCACATACATATTTGAATTTGAGTTGTTCTAGAGTGCTCATTGAAATGAATATGCTCACAATGTGGTTTTATACATAAATTCTACTATGATATTTAACTATCAAACCCAACCTTGAGGAAAAAAGTTTAACACCCCATGGAAATTTTGAGAAAACAGAAATTTTTGCTATAAATTGATAATAGTTACACTAGCATGCACTAATATTCTTTAATACCACCCAATATATGCATGGAATTTTCACTACACTATTTAGTAGATATTAATTACATGTCAATATTAAATTAGTAAATTAAATTTATAATTCATAGTATATATATATATATATATATATCTTGAAAATCCAATGACTAATTTAACTAGTCAATATGATAATTGTAAAAATGGGGAAAGAGGTAAAATAATTAGCATTTAAAGAATGAAGTAAGAATTATTGATATCGCCCTCAATTGGAGTTGGATGCACCCAAGATTGACCTCAATCTTCTTCTTCTTGTTCTCTCAATGTTGTTCATCGTCACCTCATCCTTTCTTTAGTCCTTCTCGTATTTCATCTTCGTTAATTTGATCACAATTAAGAGGCAATGGTATTCAAATGAATTGTACGCTAAAAACAATGTACGCCATTGAACGATTAAGAGGCAATGGTATTCAAATGAATTGTATCTTATGTTTTGTGTTTTATACAACTGGTTTGGTTGATAGGATTATTAAATGTAAGGTTGAGGTAGTTCGCATTGTTTTGAAGAGGCAAGGAAATGCAAAGAAATATATGCAAAAAGTAACTCAATCGATTTATTAACTTAAGCGCAGCTAAACCCTCGATTGAGGTCTTTAAAAAGCCACGTCAAACCTTGATTAAGGATTTTTAAGACTTCGATCAAGCTAATCGCAAAAACATGTCATCATCTCGCTTTTAAACATATTTAATTTTACTAGCCTCTTTGCCAAGCATAAACCCTATCATTTACTACACCTTAGGTGGCAAACTTCATGCCGGTGGATCCATCAATGAATCATCTGTCCATTGGCTATACTTTATGTGTTTTTGAGTTTGTATGATATTTTTTATAATTTTCTTTTAAAACTCACTTAAAAACCAACCATGTCCACAACTTTGAAGCATCTCAAAGAAAAATCAACACATAAAAAGTACACAACCAAAAAAAATTTAAAAATATATATATATGCCCCACAGACACAATCTCTTCAAAAGAGTATTTTTGAGTTTTTCAATTTTTGTAAAGAATAAAAAAAAAACTTGCATGCACAGAGATATGTACAAATGCAATTCAAATTTTGTGTAAATTATGTTCATATATTTTTTCAAAAATTATGCATTTTTCAATCAATTATTTAATCACTTGTTAACTTTTCCTAACAGACATTGCATTCAATATTATTTTGATACATTAAATGATATTAGTATTTTTTTTAAATATAATTGCAAAGACAATATAATTCCCTACCATTTGGTTTTTTGTTGCATGTTGAAATTACAATGCATAGATAAGTTTTGAGAGCTTCGATTTAATATTACTTCGTGGATTCACCCCCACAAGACAATGAATGTGAAGACAACACATCTATTAGCCAAATGAAAATACAAGCATAATCAAAACTTCATACAAAAAGTGTGAATAAAAACAAGCAAACGAAACTCTAGTGATAGGAGTGCATGTCATTTGGTCCAACGTGTTTGATAAAGCTCCAAATGCAAACCCAAATGCAAGGCAAAGCATATTTTGAGTTTAGTACAAGAAGCATGTGAATGAAAGTGAGCAAACAAACACCTAGTGAGAGCAATGCATGTCATTTGGTCCAAATTATTTGATAATGTTTCGCTTGCTTGAGCAAACTTATAATCTCCCAATTTTGTGAAAGCGGTAATCCATTTACACCAAGTTCAACAGTCAAAGGGACAATAAGATTAATTTTGTAATAAGACAAGAAATTCAATAAGATTAATTTTGTAATAAGACAAGAACTAAGAAATTGAGTCATGTAAGGAAGTTGAAGACTCTAAGATTCAAAGTGAAAGGCACAAACCAAACTTACAAATTGAACCATTGTTGGTTCTTTTTTGGACATTGAAGACTATCTTCATATGTTAATAAAGACATTGTTACTAGCTAATACTGTTGCAAAATTATGATTTGTTGAGAACTCTCTCATTCCTTGGTTCTCTTGGTGCATGTGGGCATGGACTATTGTCTCATTAGCAATGTTTATTCTCACTTATCTTTTGATGTTTAACAATTGATACCACGCAAAAGTCTCTCAATAACTTGTGGACTATTCTCAATTTACTCCAATGCTCCAGTTTATTCTCTATGATTAGTAATGTTTGTTCTCACTTATCTTTTGATGTCTAACAATTGATATGACACAAAAACCTCTCAATAACTTGTGGACTATTCTCAATTTACTTCAATGCTCCAATTTTGCATATGTTTTAGTTAATGGACAATTATCCCTATTGCTATATGTTTAATTGTGTTTCATCTCACCTTGGTTACTCACTAGTTTTGAGACAAATGCTCTCGACAATGAGTTTGTTTGATTTTGGAAGAGAATTGGACAAGTCGAATTCACCGTGCTATCTATTGCATTTCCAGATTTTATTATTTGTTCTTTTAATTATGAGTTAGTTACATCTCATATTACATTCTTGCGTTGCATATTAGTTGTAATTAATTTAAACTCAGGAAAACAATATAACCGCTGAAAAGGTTTAATTGAGTCATTTCGTTGCTTATGAAATTGACAAAGATCATTAACACATGTTTACAGAGAAAGATGAATAAACAAATCAATCAATAAAACGATAAATAAATAAACAAGTCAATCCATATCCAAAAAATAAAATAAAATAAAAATATCTGCACATTCCTTAAAAATAAACAAACCTTATAACATGATCTTAAAAAATGAACAAACCTGAATTTTTATTTTTAAATAAATAAACAAGTCAATCCATAACCAAAAAAATAAAATAAAATAAAATATATCTGCATATTTCAAAAAATGAACAAACCTTATAACATTATCTTAAAAAATGAACAAACCTAATAACATGGATTTTGAAAGCTCGGGCAAACATAAATCTTGAAAACCCGAGCAGCCAGTTAACCAACTGCCGGAAAGTTTTACACTGGTTAAACTATTTTACTCTTTTAAACCATATAGGATAAAACAGAAAATTCAATCCAGATAGGATAACATAGAAAATTCGAACTTCCTAAAAGATCATGTATGTATTCTCTTTTAATTATACTCCCATAATTTTTAGGTAGAGGACATGTTGCGTTGACATAATCAGCTTGGAGTCGTGCCTGGGATGAACCATGCAGAAATTAGCATCACCATAACAAACGTTGTCAAAGTGAATAAAAAAGGAATGTCATATTATAGCATGTAGTGAACATTGACATATAAATGTCGATTTATCACTCAAGCGTTAGAACACCTTCAAGATGTTCGATGATCTAATGGTCAAATTTTATTAATAAGCATGGATATAGTTGTGAAATTCTATGTCACAGCAAATTGAAAGAGTTGAGGATACCTCACAAAGAAATAATGAGTAGAAAATTTGAAAAAAAATGAAAACTGTAGTAAAAAAGAGCAGCAAAATAATAATGCAGCAAAACTCAGATAGGAGCAGAATAATGTCACATGTTCCAATTATCAGTATAATAAACAATGATATTACAATAGAGAGAATTCGAACCTCAATTGGTCTAGCATAGGAATTATCACCACTGGAGTATTCCGAAAGACTCAAAATCAACTGAACTGAACCTAAACTCAGCTAATTGAAGTCACAATCAGTTAACTGACTAAGGAGGGCGCAATAGTGAGTCTGTCATGCATGCCAGTCAGAAAATGGCACATGAGGCCACAATCAGTGACATTCAGAGCTCTAACCCCCCACAAGAGTCAGAGAACTCAGGTGGACTACATTGGAACACTCAGTAGGTTCCTATAAAATAGGGAACTGACTGAAGTGATCATAAAATGATGCATGCAGGGTTCAGAAGGTGGTAGATAGATCATGGATGACATCTACACACCACTAGGGGGCAAATGACATCATCAACAACTAGGAAAAATAAATAATGCTAGGTAAGACAAGGATGGAGTATTGAAATATCCTAACACCCCCCCTTAATCCATACTTTGCATCATGGGCCCTGGTTACTAAGACCAAAGGCCACCCATACAATCAAATAAATGATAAAAATTAAAGAATTGTCCATGAACCAAGGATATGGGGAAAAACCTCAAGGAAAAAATACCCCCCCTCAAAAAGAACAGCAGTAGGGAACTCAAAGAACCTTCATGCTAAGCAGAGAAGGAAAACACTTTCCTCAGTGAAAGCCTTTGCGAAAATATTGGCAAGCTACTCCTCTGTAGGATAAAAATGCAGGTGCTAAATCTGGATCTGCTCCTCTGATGTGCCTCCCACTGTGTAGAAGTTGTATTTGTCAAAACAAGTCTTTCAGGAACCCTTCTTGCTACTAGAGCGGATGGCTCATTGTGGTCCAAATCATGAACTTTTGAGTACCTTTTGTCAGACAACCGAGATTGTTGCATGGTTGTAGATCCCCCATGGCAAGTCTCTCCAAGAGATTGTGGATCAAACCCCACCATCATGCAACACCTCTCTGAGAGAAGTGGATCTACATGACATAGTACAAGTTTTGCATGATATTAAGATCTAGTGGTTTTATGGTCAGATGGATCCCCAATTGTGTTTCCAGCAGCTACAAGGACTTTGTGAGCCCATATTGGTCTTGACCATGGATTGGGAGCATGTGTTGGATTTGGATCTGAATTTAAATCTCTTTGAACTTTATTCTCAACCTCAAGATCTTGATCCTCATCTTCATTAGAAGAGGTATCACTCTGATCTTCATCAGATTCTGATGGTGTAGGCAGAGAGTATGGCAAAAATGTGAGAATTCATATGCCTTGGAGGCATGGTTTGCAAACCCTTTCGGTATAATCTTCCCAGTGGAGATCTCTACAATCTCAACTGTGTCAAAACCAAAGACCACTTTCTTCGATGAACCTGTGTGAGTCATCTAATATATAGACAACAAATTTGCCGACAAAGAAGGCACAAATAGAACATTCGTGAACTTGCCATGCTCCATATGTATTGTGCCCTTCCCTTTAGCAGAGACCTGAGAGTTGTCTCCCATGTGAATAATTGGACCATCTTTGAGATCTAGAGAAGAAAATGATTCTCTGGAGGCAACCATGTGGTTGGAGGCTCCTGAATCTATGAGGAGGGCTTGTGATTTTGAAAATCCAGCCTTCAGTGCATGGCAAATCTCATTACCATCAAACTCACTTCCAGAATCAGTCTCTCTTGCACCTTTTGGGATGGCAATGTTGTGTTGTTCAAGAAGCTTGGTCATCTAATCTATCTTCTTCTGCATGCAAGATCTCTCTGGGTGGTTTCCTTTTTTGTAATAGGAACACTTGGACTTCTCAAATTCCTTTTGTTTGTCCTTCTTAAAGCTGGAGGCTCCATCTGATGGACTTGACTTGGCATTATGTTAGGGTTCAAATTGCCTATTATTCTTGTCTTTGTGCTTCCCCTTCCCATTCGCACTTTTTGCTTCTCCAGCCATAAGAGTTTAATCTTTAGAGGCCTGCAAGGCGCCCATCTGTATCAGCGTATCTTGTTCTTGGATGAGAGATTCAGTGAAAACATCTAAGGAGGGCATCTTCCAACCCAGGATTGACATTCGCCCATAATGGATGGTAGAGACAAAGATAGAGAACTCGGGACCTAGCTTGCTCAGAATGGATAGCACCAGTTGCTCATCATTTTTCTCAATGCCACACTGCTTGCATTGCATAACCAGAGATTTGAATTTTGAAAAAAACTGTTGAATGGTCTCACAACTTCTCGGTTGTAGAGCAATCAACTCCTTTTCCAGAATATGGCCTCTTAGCTCATCTTGATTGCCGAAGTAGGTCTCTAACTTCAACCATAACTCTCTTGGATTCTTCAATCCTTCAATGTGAAAGAGTAGATCTCTGGAAATATTAATACACATGAAACCAAATGCTTCATCCAATCTATTCAAATACTTGGTTTTCTCCACAGTTGATGTTGGTTCGGGATCTTTCCCCATTGTCACCTTGTACAGTGAGTTGTTTCGCAATACCATCTGCATATCAACCCTCCAATCAAGATAATTGAAGGGTGTCAAGATCATATGAGAGAGAGGAGTTCGAATTGTCCATTACAACTACTGGAGCGAATACAAGGTGAAACTGCTGCTACTGCAGAAAAAACTGCTGCAACTGCAGAAAACTGTTGTAACTGCTGCAACTATTGCTGCACTCAAAAACTTTGAATAACCTACAAAAAACTCTCAATAAAGAGGTAGACTACTACTAAGCATTGCTTTAAGAAAGTAGGCACTTTTATCCGGATCCTTCACACCTGGCTAGACCTCATTGAATTTCTCCAATGAATTCAATGCAATGGCACCAGGATTTGTTGTGGAAATCTAGAGGCTTCCGGTGCACTACCGAAAATAGTTGTTCAACCTATTCGCTCAAATGGCTCTGAAACCATGTGAAATTCTATGTCACGACAGATCTAAAGAGCTAAGGATACCTCACAAAGAAAGAATGAGCAAAAAATTTGAAGAAGAGTGACAACTACAATAAAAAAGAGCAGAAGAATAATAATGCAGCAAAACTCGGACACGAGCAGAATAATGTCACATGTTACTATTATCATTATAATAAACAATGATGTTACAATGGAGAGAATTCAAATCATCGAACCTCGGTTGGTCTAGCATAGGGATTATCACCACTGGAGTGCTCCGAAAGACAAAGTCCACTGAACTGAACCTAAAATTTCAGCGAATTGAAGTCACAATCAGTTAACTGACTAAAGAGGGCGCAATAGTGAGTCGATCATGCATTCCAATCAAAAAAGGGCGCATGAGGCCACAATCAGTGGCATTCGGAGCTCTAACCCCCCACAAGAGTCGGATAACTCAGGTGGGCTGCACTGGAACACTCAGTAGGTTCCTATAAAATAAGAAACTGACTGAAGTGATCATAAAATTATGTATGCAGGGCTCAAAAGGTGGTAAATATATCATGGTTGACATCTGCACACCACTAGGAGGTAAATAACATCATCAACAACTAGGAAAAGTAAATAATGTTAGGTAAGACAAGGATGGAGTATTGAAATATCCTAACAATAGTATTACATAACTTAAGGGAAATTGGTTCAAGAAGCGTTGAAAGTGTATGGGATTTAGTTCAAAAAATAGCGACAAAAATGTATGACCAGGAAAAATTTTGATATAGTTAGGCAATTATTTCATGGTAGAAACATACGTATCAAAGAGAAGAATATAGGAGTACTCTTTCTCATTCCATTCAAAATTATAGCATCGAAGTTTGTAAAATGATAGATAATAGAGTGCCAACATATTTTTCCTTACAAGACCGTAAAATTAGGCATCCACAATCACAACAAATCAGTGCTTGTGATGATCCGAACTACAAGTTGATAAAAAAAGCATTGTCCACATAAAAAAAGTCATATAAGAAGCAAATCAAATTATCCACATAAAAAAAAGTCATATAAGAAGCAATTCAAATTATCCACACAGAAATTAGCAGACACAACTAAAGCAAGTTGATGAGAAAACCATTGTCCACAATAGAAGGTTGAAATAGAAAAGTCATATAAGGAGCACTTCAAATTACCCATAGAGAAATTAGCAACGAGATACTTAAGCAGTTTCAAAAATAACACGACAAAATGTTGGAGCATGTTGTGATGATAGACCTCCGAATGCAATAAGAGCCATGTTGGAGCATGTTGTGATGATAGACCGAATGCCATAAGAATCAGAGGAATTAGTTGTCGACCATGTTGCACAAGACGAGAAGAATATTTAAAGCATGCGAAAGCATCGACTATATTTTCTAAGACGCCTAAGGAGTTGTCGACCATGTTGAGCAAAGACAAGAAGAATATTTAAAGCATGGACTATATTTTCTAAGACGCCTAAGGTTGATCTATGATCCCTAAAAGTCAAATTCTAGTCAAAATTCCACTACATAGTCAAATTCTATGATCCCTAAAAATCAAATTCTGGTCAAAATTCCACTACATAATGAAATTATAGTGAGTCAGTGACCATTGAAAAGTTGACTTTGGTCATTTCACCTCACAGAATGCTCCCCATTAGGAAAAAGATTACATGATTTGGAAATAGTCATACAGATAGGTTATAACTTCATAGGAGGGGCAGACAAAAGGGGCATAAGCGAAGTAAGTTTTTATTCCTCTCCCCTAATGGGTAACTTAATATAGTAATTAAAGAATGTCATGCATCTTTCTCCTTGAAAAAACTTCATAGCAAGAGCGGACAAAAGGGACATAAGCGAGGTATAATACTTCTCCAAGTTAGTTAAAAAGGGGGCATCTAAGTTTTTATTCCTCTCCCCTAAAGGCTAACTTAATGTATTATATTAATCAAGAATGTCATACATCTTTCTCCTTAAGACCATCAAACTGCTCTTCAGTCGGTTATTTCATGTTTCAGTCGTTGACTTCGTGAATGATGGCCATAGAGGATGACTGGGACTGATAGCATGTAGAAGTTTGGCTCAATGAGATGACAAAATTGTGACTTGAGCAACCAACTGCCAGTTGTAGAGCATGTTGTGATGATATACACTTACAAATGCCATAAGATTGTCAACCATCTTGAGCAAAGAAAACTAAAACGATATTTAGGGCCTGTGAATGTGTACCTCTGTTTAAGATGGTTTGGATCTGGGTAGACATCCCCAGGTGATCGTGATCTTAATGTCAGCGTAAAATTTCAAGCAATAAACGTCTTGAAGTTGATCACTGCTATAACAGTCAAATTTTAATTAGAACCTCAGTAAATGTGGTGACCAAGGGTGGGGATGGCTAGATTCCATAAAAAGCATGAAGAAAATGGATACAGATGGATATGGAACACTGAATACACAAAGAGCACACCACCAAAAGAACACACAAATTTGACTTCTGCATACAAACTTGAATATTGAACCCACCACTAAAAGAACACGCAAATTTGTCAGGGATGAGAGTTTAAACCAATTCATAATTTTTGAGTAACTATTCTCAGTTTATGCTTGAACCGTGTGATCAAGCATGACATATCCACCTGTCTTATAGCCATCAAAGCAAAAAATAGTAGATGCTGGTTTCCAGTATTTCACCTTTTTCCTATTCGTAAAAGTGGTTGAGGAATAATTGAAGGAGCGGTATTCTGCACTCTTAAGGGAGTCTTTCTTTCAGTAATTTAAATCAACACAAGATACTGTTAGGGAATATGCAGATTGTCCTTCAGCGCTTCTGCTCATCCTGAATAATAAGAAGAAAGATTTAACGCCAAGCCCAAAATGACGGTCCCATGCATATCACCATGAACTAAAAAAAATGCTGGCAGTCTCATTCGGTCCACACATTACTAGCCATGTCAGAAATCAATGTACGGAGAATATATAATATTTCACAGTTACAGTACAGAATCCTGCCAAATAGGAGAGATTTGTTTCAATTTAAACAAGAGATATTACAATGCTTTACAAATTTTCATATGTACAATAGAACATCTACATGTGCAGCAGATTAATCCATTAAATCATACCCACCCAAAACGTGCCCCCATCCCACAATTCCAAATAATCCAATAGGCTATGTATGTTGCATCTGTATCTTTTAATCCATCAAGAAATTCCAATGAAAATGCAATGCACTTGAATCAAGTAATCATGGGTCAGCATGGCCAGCCACTTCCTCATCACTAGATTCATATTCATCTTCACTAACTTCTTCATCACTGCTTTCTTCTTCCTCTTGTTTTCCAACATCCTCTGGCTTAGCATATCTTGCACAGTATTCTGCAATGATTAAATGCAGTATGTTTGAGAAAAGCTCAACTGCAGATAACAACTATGAATGATCTCATCTTGCAAAAACATATAAGTTATAACAAAACAAAATAGCTACTAATCCTTGAGCGACAAATATGAAATCAGCATAAATGCACGAACTTACTCTCAGCATATGCAATTCACAGATTCCAGGTGATAAGATGACTCACAACAAAGATATTACCTTTTACTTTCTGCTCATAGACCTGTCTATCACGCATCATTAGAGCTGCAGCTTCTCCATTTAAAGGATCAGTTGGATTTGGATACAGCAAAAGTTGAGGAAGAAATACTTCAAATACATTTACAAGATCTGAAATGAAAATAACCGAAAGGTAAGTATATTGGCAGATAAAAAATTCAGAAAATTTTGCAAAAAATGCCTTCAGCGAACACAATAAAATTTGGGAGATCTTATAGACCAAACAAGTAGAAGTCAAATGGTCAAAAACTGAAAATTTCACTTTACCAAACATGGGACTCCAAGTCTGATTAATTACATCCAGGCAAACTGAACCGGACCTGAATGACAAATTTATAAACAATATCAATATTTCTTAAAGAAATATAGATCTTGAGAAGCCCACTATTATATTTTATCTGACAAACTACCACACAATAATTCAGTAAACACCAGTGTCACTTGATTGCAGCCTGCCATCCATTTGGCAAGAAATAATACTTACATCTCATCAACATTGGGATGAAAGATCTTGTTGACGAAACCTATAGATGGAGATTTGTATGGATAGGCATCAGGTAACTCCACACGGATCTTCCAAACTCCTCCCTGATAAGGGCCTAAAAACAATGGATCAAGCACACAAATAATTGCAGACTGATCAGAGTAGTGGCCAATAGATTTAACAAGTATACAAGAAAATATTTACAGCCACACTTGGAAATGCCCATGGTAATCATCAAAAACTAATATTACAGGCAAACAATGATATATCTTTGCTTCTAGGTTGTCCAAAGATAAAACTGGGCAGTTAACACATTATTGTAATTCACCGACACAAACAATCCAATTGTACATAGTGAAGCAGGTTAATTGCTTAAGAGATAAACGAAGTACACAGACAGCATTTATATGAACTATCAAATTTTCTCTAATTCAAATTCTATGGCTAAAGGATTTTCTCCCGTGTCACTTTAGTTGTCATGCTTAATGCGCCTATTTTTGTGCACTTATGCTGCTGACAGAAATTGATATTGCAGTCATGGTCAACTCAAGTGCTCATATGGGGATTCACCGGCTCTACGATAATTGAGTTCTTTGTGGGTTGAACTGTTTATCTCAAGTCAGTTGTTGCCTGCCAACTTGTTTGGTGGTGTTTCTCCCATTCACAAAGTTTAGTCCTCTGGATTATTTTCAGGTGCCCCATGTGACCACATGCCTCACAGTCTACAACTGCAATTATGGTCTTTGCCTGATTGGACGATGGGACTTACACATGTCCTCCAGTACAATGGATTTGATGGCCTCCATGTTTCTTGCATAGAGTGTGATCTGCACAGTACTAAAGAGTGCCTGGCTAATGCAGATGCAACATACAGTAAAAGCTCCAATCACTTGTACACAAATGACCAGTTAATGTAAACATGTCATTTCATTAATAAATAAAAAATAATTATCTCAAGTTTGTTGTCAGGACTGGACCAGTGATCGAACTGGTCAATCCCAAAAACTGGAAACAGTAAAAGGAATGGAAACAAAACTAATCAACCAAAATATTACATAACATATTCAAATCCAAATCATTATACAACAAATATGTAAATCGAAACCATTAGACACCAAATATGCAAAGTTTTCTCCTTTATATAGGATTGTAAGGATGAATATAGCATAATGGCACATAGTGCCATACATATCTGAACCAAAATACAATAACATTGAGGCTCTAAATGGCCTGCAGTGTCCAAATATTATTATTCTATAGTTTACAATCAAAGCAAACTACATCAGCTTTTGTAGATCCTCTACATTCTCTACATGGGTATGCTCACCATCTTGACTCGATGCCCTTGAAGGTCCAACAAGAATGTCCCTAACCTGTGGGGATGGAAGTAGCTGCAAGTCATCCAGGATAAGTACATTCACGATAGAAGATGGTCATCATTAAATGGATCAAAATTAGGTTTTAAGGTAGTTGTGGGGTTCTACTTTTTCGTGCTTTAAATTTTATTTTAGGTCTTTTGGGTGGGAGGAAGTGCACCAATACAAAATTGGTTAAACCAGCCGGTTCTGACCTGTTCAGGACCAAAACCAGTCATTTTCAGTTTGGGAGGCCAGTTCTGACTGGAAACCTCCCAAATCTGGTCCAAACAAACAATTTTACCAGTTCCGATTCAGTTCTGATAACACTCGGATTCTCAAAACAGGTTAGCTACTAATGGGATAACTAGTCTTCTAGCTCTAGCTTGCTCTAATGGCTAACCAAACCACCAACATGCTTAAAGGAAGTGAAAAATTCAACCATGTCCAATAGCCCCTAACCATGCTTTCACAAGTTCTATTCTTATTTAAACATTAACACGGATATTGAAAAGGGAGTACATAGACATAATGTCATAGTAGCAGAGGTACCGCTCCCGGGAGTTAGGTAACCCGTACCCGACGTATCCCCACTCCTGGGAGCCTAAGAGACAGGACACGTCCTAAGGGGTCCCCGTGTCCCGTGGGCCACGTTTGGGCGTGGACACGCTGGCCCCACGTGGGGGACACGCGATTTTTCGTGTCCTGAAATCGGGACACGCGTGTCCTAAGTCTGTGCAGCGTGGGGATTTTCCAGGACACGAAAATCGCGATAAAGTGTGCCCGCGTGCCCATAAAAACGATTTTTTGGTTTTTGTTTTGTCATTTGCTAACTGATGGGAGTGTGAGGGAGAGCTAGAGTGAGCCCAAAGTCATTTTTTTTGCAGGTGAAGGAGATTCAAGAGTGTTTTCTTGCAGTTGGAGGAGATTCAAGTGTGATTTCACCATCAAGATTGAAGGAAAATGTCTCAACCAGCTAGGGCAGCAGGTAGAGGGCAAAGGAAAGGGAAGAATGCCCCATCTATTCCCTCTCGTCCTATTCCTCCTCCAAGCACATCCCCTTCTGCTCCTAGTAGTGCTCCAACCGGTTCTAGTGAAGGTCATCCTCATTATAGCCATGCTTTGGCAAAACAACAAGCACAAGAGAGTAAATACCCTTTGTGGAAGTATGTGACTGTTGGAGCGAAGCTTGGTGGGGGAGGCAATGTGTGTTGGACTTGCAATTTCTGCAGGCATGAATTCAAGAGCACCTATTACTGGGTTAAAGGCCATTTGTTGGCCCTCCCTTGTAGGATTTCTTCATGCAAAGCTGTGAGTGTTAACCAAAGGAGGGAGATGGAAAGAGAAGACCATGTTGGGGTAGGGAAGTTGGCTGCAGCAAGCAAGACATTTCATCGTGAGGATCCTCTTCCATTCTTGAGGAAACCCTCTAGCACTAGGAGTGGGGTTGATGCTATTGCTTATCCAACAAGAAAGAGGCCAAGTTCAAGAGGTCCAATGGATAGGATTTTCCAACATGAGGCACGAGAAGAGGTAGACCTCTCCATTGCATTTTTCTTCTACCTCAACTTCATCTCATTCAATGTTGCACGGTCACCATTGTACTTTAAGATGTGTCAATCTATAATGGAATGAGCTCCAACTGGTTATGTGCCTCCTAGTTCAGAGAAGCTTAGAACCACATTGTTGGTTAAGGCAAAGAAGGAGGTGGATAAAATTATTGATCCAATTAAATCAAAATGGTCCACATGGGGTGTTAGTATTGTTTCTGATGGATGAACGGATCCAGCACGCCATCCACTCATCAATTTCATGGTGTCTTCCACAAATGGACCAGTGTTCTTGAAAGCGGTGGATGCTCTTGGGAAATACAAGGATGCACAATATATGGGTGATTTGTTCATCAAAACCATTGAAGAAGTAGGTGTTGATTCTTGTGTACAAATCATCACGGACAATGCACCTGTTTGCAAGGCTGTTGGCATGATTGTGAAAGCTAAACATCCACAGGTATGTGATTGTTAATTTACTCATTTATTTGAAATTTTGAGCTGTTAGTAACTTAGTAGTTAGTTGTAGTCTTGTAGAGTCTAGGAGTCTAGACTCAATGACTCATTTATACTTTCTTTTATTGATCTTACAGGTATTTTGGACACCTTGCATTGTCCATTCTTTGAATTTAGCACTGAAATCTATTGCTTCAGATGTGCCATGGATTGGCAAACTTATTGAGGATGCACGCCATATCCGTAACTTTGTACAAAACCACACCAATGCCCTCACAATCTACAAAGAGTACACAAATCTTTCATTGTTGAAGGTTGCAGATACTCGGTTTGCTTCCTCATTCATCATGCTCAAGAGATTGAGAGAGGTAAAAACCACTCTTGGGTCCATGGTGATTTCAGAGTTTTGGCCTTTTTGGAGAAAGTCGGATCAGAATGCTTCACAAAAGGTGAAGGACACAGTATTAGATGATGGTTGGTGGGATAGGGTAGTCCTTAGCATCAAGATCATGGAGCCAATCATTTCTTTGTTGCGGTTTGCAGACACGGACCAGCCCATCCTAGGAGATGTTTATGAGGGGTGGGATTCCATGATTGAGTCCATGAGGACCATTGTTATGGAGAATGAGTGTGCTGAGTATGAGACATCGGCAGAGAACTTATGGTCCATCATACAGGGCATTCTTATCTCCAGGTGGGGTAAGAATTGCACACCTTTGCATTGCTTGGCCCACTCATTGAACCCTAGGTTCTACGCTCAGGATTGGCTCAATGGTGGGTCGGGGCACTCATCCAAAGTCCCTCCTCACATGGATGGAGAGATCTCAGAGGGGAGGAAGATAGCATTTAGACGGCTACTTCAGGATAGAGACCACCTTGAGGTGGTGGAGGAGGAATTTTATGAGTTTTCTAGTGGCACCGGGAGATTTGGAGGATATGAGGTGATTAAAGACATGGGGGTTAAGAAACCCCTTGTTTGGTGGACAACTCATGGGGCAACATGCCCTATTCTACAAAATATAGCCTTGAGGGTCCTCTCTCAAGTTACTTCATCCTCTTGTTGTGAGAGGAATTGGAGCACATATGGGAACTTGTACAGTGTGAAGAAGAGCAGACTTGAGCAGTCCAGGGCAGAGACGATGGTGTATGTGCACTCCAACCTTCGTCTTATTTACAGGAAGAGGGAGGAGTGGGTGAAGGGAAAGACACGGATGTGGGATGTCTTTCCTGATGAGATGGGTTTGGACAGCAGTACTGAGTTGGCATTAGCCAACATGGATCTTAATGATCCAGTGCTAGAGCCGGTCACTTTTGATGAGGGTGATCGTATGGAGGGGTCATCCTCCACACCAACAGATGCAGTTAGTCAAATTGGCAGAGAGGAGGAGGAGGAGGAGGATCAGGGCAGTGATGAGTTTGTTGATTCAGGCATGGAGGAGGACTATTGAGTCATTGACAGATGGGATTCTTCCATCTTGATCCACCCCTTTTTTGTATTTACTATTAGACCATTAGTCTATTAGTCTAGACTCTATTTGGCATTTGCTAGTGCCCAGTGGCATTCCGACATCTATGTAATACATTTTGATTTTGATGACTTAATGAGAAATATGGTTCCGAGTCTCTGACATGCATCTATGTGTCTCAATGTCTCATTGTGATTTGTGATTGTGAATGACAAATGTGTTGTGATTTGTGAATGATCTAATTTCTATTGAATATTTCATATTTGTAATTGTAAATGTAATTTCTATTGAATATTTGTAATTGTAAATGTTAAATTTTATTGGATCTATATGTCTATATTTTTAAATTGTAATATATTTAAAATATATATATATGTATATAAAACGTGTCCTACGTGTCCTGATTCCGGGGGTCACCGTGTCCCGTGGGGACACTCGTATTTTGGGGACACTCGTGTCCCGTTTCCTCGTGTCATGTGACTTAGCTGGGAGCTTTGGAGCTTATCCGAAATGCTCCATTTTTGTTGGGAGCTTGGGAAATTTTCGGGAGCTTAATTTGGGGCCCAAAATCCCAAGAAAAAATGCAAAAAATAATTGAATCATCGCTGTTTCTCGTGCCAAAAGAACTCCAAAAATTTATTAAAAAAAACAATTGAATATATCAATCGTGTCATTTTTAAAATTTTCAAGGTTATACGAATTAAGAGGGCTTGCCCCTCTTAACTACTTAGATCTGTTCACACTCAAAATATAGTCTACCAGTGTGCTTACGTGAGTAAATATGGATCTTTCTACATTTTTACTAAGATATTGAACAACTCTAATTCATGTCTTGAATGTTTATACTTAGCTCACATTATTCCTATTTGTTGATATAGCAATTTAAGATCACTAACAACATCAAACTCAAAATATCAACGACTCTGAAAGTTTAAAGCTAGTTGAAACAACCAATTCATTTACATGAGAAATAAGTAGTGGTTACCATCTTAAAACATTTAGACGCACCCAAGTACTAACCACTCCTGGGAGGAATAACAGAGGTTGGCACCTAAATTACGGGGGAACCCAATGGATCAAAATCCTAGGTGCAACATAATTAGGAACCCCATGGATGGCATGTGCATGCCAGCCATCCAAAACTTGACCAAGGTTGTTTCTATTTCAATTTTAAGACACGACTCACTATAACCAAGGGATTGCCATGGGTCGTGGGTTTGCAAGAATAACCTTGTTTTCTCCTAGTGGGCTATGGACTTCTCATCAAATCAAACAATTGAATTGAACTCTCACATCAGTGTGCAGCCTATCAAGGTGGAGTTTCCCATCATACCTCTAAAGTTTTGGTTGTTTCTAGAGTAAGTTGCTCGACCAATTAACAAATTTATTTTCCACGGACCTAACCATGTGCTTAACTTTAACCCTGATCCAAATAGGTACATTTGTATTCAAATTAACTTAGCACAAGACCTCAAAGTTATGATGAAGTTCACATAGGGTATGTTAGGATATTTCAATACTCCATCCTTGTCCTACCTAGCATTATTTATTTTTCCTAGTTGTTGATGATGTCATTTGCCCCCTAGTGGTGTGCAAATGTCATCCAGGATCCATCTACCCCCCTCTGAGCCCTGCATGCATCATTTTAGGACCACTTCAGTCAGTTCCCTATTTTATAGGAACCTACTGAGTGTTCTGGTGCAGTCCACCTGAGTTACATGACTCTTGTGGGGGGGTTAGAGCTCCGGCTGCCACTGTTTGTGGCTTCGTGTGCCCTTTTCTGACTGGCATGCATGACAGACTCACTTTTGCGCCCTACTTAGTTAGTTAAATAATTGTGACTTCAATTAACTGGTTTTAGGTTCATTTCAGATGACTTTGAGTCTTTCGGAGCACTGCAGTGATGATAATCCCTATGCTAGACCAACTGAGGTTCGAATTCTCCTGCATTATTCGAATTCTCTCCATTGTAACATCATTGTTGATTATACTGATTACTGGAACATGTGACATTATTCTGCTCCTATCTGAGTTCTGCTGCATTATTATTCTTCTACTCTTTTTACTGCAGTTTTCACTCTTATTCTAATTTTTTGCTCATTCTTTCTTTGCGAGGTATCCATCAGCTCATAGATTTCTTGTGACATAGAATTTCACAGGGTATAGGAAATTCTACCAAACTATCCAATACATTGGCCTTCCAAGTACTTTCTAGTGTCAAGGTTTGAACCATATTATCAACGATTGCCCACTATGATGTTGAAGTTCAACCTTCACCCATATAGCTTATGGACAACGATTGCCGATTGTGGTGTTGAAGTTCAACCTTCACCCTTATAGCTCTACAAGCCCCTGGAGTAGACAATGCAGGTTGGACCACAATGGTCAAGAAATAGACATAAATTGCAAGGTCTACACAAACCTAAATACAACCAATCTCTATCAATGAAGGGAGCTAAACTGCAGAATAATGGAAAAAACAAGCAAGCCTCTATATCCAATTGCAGCTCACAAGGAAGTTGTCCCAAGCTCTCATGCTACAAACTACTCCGAAGTGTGCCCAATGACACCCCCTTGCTGGAAGCCTGGAACACCCTTGCTGGAAGCCTGGAACACCTAGGGTGAACCTTCTAAGCAAGAACCACAACCACCAAAATGCAAAGCAGTGGGCTCTGAATGCTCTTTTGGTCAAGCCAAGCAACCTAGAAAACCCATAATAGGTTTGGCGCATTCAAGAACATAGACGTGGAGGATGTAATCCTTAAGACTGTTCGAAGGATAAGAAACTCTTGCATGAAGAGGAAGGATTGGCAATTTTATTCATGAAGTATTATTTATCAGCATGAAGTTATTGGGTTTAAGTCACTATGTGCCTTTTCCTTTATTTGGATGTAACAACAAGTTCTATTCCTCACATGATAAAGGTAAGGGTAGCATTGCTACACAACTCTCACTACCATCTCTAAGCAATCTTGCATGAATAAAACAGAAGGCCTAGGGCTTGAATCACAAAATAAGTTCAAATTCTACAATGGTTTCCCCCAAAAGATTCAGACCATAAAGAAATGGCAGCATTTGTCTTTAGAAGGTTCAGAATAAAAAGCAATGATTTGAGCCATTGAATGATTTGTTTAAGATCCCTTGAAGTTCCTAGTTTTCAAAGATTTCGAATGAAATGAGAAATTGGTATGATTTCGAATGATTCATGCCTAATAACACTGAAGCTTTTGCTTTTGACAACCTCGGGTAAAGAAATATGAATATGAAGGTTTGTTCATTCATTTACAAAGAGCTCAAACTAACTTGCAATTGTCCATTTTGTAGGACCCACCTTTGACTTGCAATTCATTTGACAACAAAACTAAGAGTTAGGAATGATAAATTGAGAAGGAAATTTGAAAAAGTAACAAAGCAATTTGGAAAGGTAAGGCATGAAAGGAATTCAAAATAAGGAAAAGGGGAAATTGAAAAAGGAAAGGCCAAAGAAAATCAAGACAAGGGAGATTGATGAGAATTGGAGGTGGGGAATAATAAAGGATCTATGGTTTATCTGAAGCTTTTTAAGATGATTCCATTTGCTACGTCCAAGAAGCTCCCTAAGCTAATTTTGAATTAATGTTTGCCCTTCAGCAACAAATGAAGCCCCCAAGAATTTGAATTCATGCTTATGACAATTCTTAGTCACCAAATACATATATGATTCAACTATTGGTTGTTTGAATTCTAACGACTGAAATGAATTCAACAATTGCAGGTTCGATAGCCTAGAAGTTGGAGCAGTGGTGGCTATTTGAATTCCAAATGTTTTGTATAAATTGTAATTCCAAGAATTAAGGACTTTTGAACCAATAACTATAGAAGTGTATGAGGAGAGAGTGAGTGCAAGCTTCTAACCTTGTGTAGTGTGAATGTAGTGTGTTTTGCTTTGGCCATGTTGAATAATAAAGACCGTGTTGTTTTGGGTCACAGGTTGTCTGTTTTCTATGTGGATTTAAATTGTTTCTATCTTTGTTGTTGTGTAGTTTCATATTTTGTAAGCCTCATCCTTGCACCATTTGGTATCATAGTAGGAGAATCTCAAGTATGAAGGTAATTCGTTGGGTAGAGTTATTTGAGAGAGACAGCTCTAGTGCAAGCCACTAAGTAAGATATTGTAAGAGGATTCTCTAAGATAAGTTGGCAATGCAAAATGGGATACAAAGGTGTTCAAATCAAAAGAGATTGTGGAAGACCCAAAAGTGTAGAGACATGTTGGTGAAGGTATTACATAAATGTTGAGAATGTTGTCTGTCAAGTTAGATGCTATGGAGTCAACCCAATAGAAGGATTGCCACAATAGTAAAAAATGAGAAGATAATGGAAAATCAACATCTATAAGATAATCTCATAAAGCATTTCCTAGATCAATGATAAAAACATAAGATGTGAAGATTTAAGTACAAAGGTTGAAACTAAATGCTAAATGTATAGCTCAGAGAATATAAGATAAGGCATAGGTACAATAAATATGCTAGGGACTGAAAATTAAAGTAGGTCAATAGCACTAAGATAGTACATATTGTGTAGGTACAAAGTGGGAGTGAGAAAGCATTTCCTAGATCAATGCCAAAAACATAAAGATATGAAAATCTACGTACAAAGCTAGAATCTAAATGATAAATGTCTAGCTAAGTCAATATAAGATAAGGTGCACATAGAACAAAGATGCTAGGTACTGAAAAACCTGGGTGTTGGAGCTGGCTATCATGGACAAGTAAGGGGACTAAGATGTGGGCTCATCTTCAAAGTCATCAAGAACTAGCAAATGATGTCCTCCAAGTAGTGACAAGCATGAGGGAGGTCTATTGTATGATCCTAGGAAAAGCACACAAGCAAGGTAGCCCATCTCTCCTATCATCCAATGCTCTGGGGAAGTAACTCCAGATAAATACCCCATTGCTCATTTGAACCTAGGGGGTAATGTACTAGGCAAGGAAACCCGACTCTAGAACAGCATAAGCTGATCAATTCGTTGCTCTGGTGGTGTATGTCCTATAGCCTAGAACAATGTTATCGGAACCGGACCGGTCATCGAACCAACGAAGCCCAAAATGTGAACCGGACCGGAACCGGAAAAAAACCGGGTAAAAAACCGGCCAACTAAAAAATACATAAAATATTCATATTTTGTAAAAAAACATATATATTCTTGTGCATACATATGAATCCAAACCATTAATACACAAATATGCAAAGTTTCTCATATATATAGCAAATATGGGTGAAAATAACCAAAATAGCACCTAGTGCAATACATCTCCGAGGTTTTGAACCAAAGTACATCAACAAAGAGGCTCTAAACGGCCCCTACAATCCAAAAAGAAACCATAGTACTAATGAATAACAAAAAACTAATCATATGGCACTACCCTTCTACTCCTCATCATCATCCTCCTCATCGTCATCCTCATCCTCTACAGGAGTGGGATTCTGAGCCCCACTTGATTCCCCTGGCCCTAAAGGTGGAACCTTTGGAGGTGGGTCCAAATCCAACCAAGAAAGGTCTTCATTATCAAATACTGGTGCTTGAGTCTCCACAACCCACTCTGATGATGGATCAAAGTCATCCAAGGTTATGTTGCCTGATGATGGTGTCTTGTTCAACAACTGGTCACGCCTCAGCCTAAGATTGTACTGGACATATACCATATCATTCAACCGTTTGTGTTCCAAACGGTTTCGTTTCTTGGTGTGTATACGCTCAAATACACTCCAATTGCGTTCACATCCAAAAGCACTGCATGGCTGGCTCAATATTCGAACTGCAAAAAATTTCAAATCAGTGCAGCTCCCACCAAACTGCCCCCACCAATAGAGGCTGCAATAAGAGTTGAATGCAAACAAGTTTCAGCAAATGGCTTTGGAAATTTAACTCATTCTTTACAATGGATAATATAATTTGAAAACTTTGAAAATTCTTACCTCGTGGATCCTTGGTTCTGCCTCGTATGGCCATGCTCATGCCAAAGCTACCCATACTCTCATTGAATTGCAGTAGCTTACTGTGTATCTCATATTGTATCCTGGCATCGGGAACCATGCGCTCAATGCATCTATAAAAATGGTGTACCACTAAGACCAATTGTGAACACCATCAGGTCACCAACTTACAATCTCGCAAAATATCTTGCAAAAACCCTTAAACCATTAGTTGGCCACACTTTTTCATATATCAAAGATTCAACACACTTTGTGGAAAACATAAAGGATCTAAAAATTGAGGATAATGATATGCTAGTAAGTTTTGATGTAACCCAACTTTACACAAAAATCCCGGTGGAAGAAGCAATCAATGTGGTGGAAGAAATCACTAACAAAGAGATAACCAACCTTGTAAGAATTTGTTTAAAATCGACCTACTTCACCTTTCGCAGGGAGATGTACGAGCAAACTAGCGGTGTTGCAATGGGATCCCCCCTTTCCTTGGTGATAGCCAACCTCTACATGGAATACTTTGAGAAGAAAGCATTAGATTCTTACCCGCTAAAACCAAAAGAATGGAAACACTTTGTGGATGACACCAATTTCTTTTGGCCACATGGCAGAGAGAAATTAGATGACTTCCTTATGCACATGAACAATCAATCCGAACACATAAAATTTACCATGGAAATCCAGGAAAACAACTCCCTTCCTTTTCATGACGTACTGATCACCAAAAAAGAAGACGGTTCCCTAGCTCACCAAGTGTATCGTAAGAAAACCCATACAGATACATACTTACATGTCAACTCACACCATCACCCTTCACAAAAACTTGGAATATTGCACACACTAGCTACACGAGCGGTTAGGATCTCTGATAAGGAACACCTTGACAATGAACTAAGACACCTCGATAAAACCCTCCAAAACAATGGTTACAAAAAGAAAGACATCAACAGAGCATTCAGGAGAGCAAGAGGATTAGAAAATAAAAATAAAAATCGTAACAATGAACAAGAAGACGTAGGAAGAACTTTTCTCCCATATATCCAAGGAACAACAGATAAGATTGCAAAAGTGTTGAAGAAAAAGAAGATTAAAACAATATTCTGCCCTCCTAACTCCCTAAGAAATTTGTTAGATAAAGCTAAAGACCCCATCGACCCTAAACTAAGAAAAGGTGTTTAATTGTTTCCGTGCTCATGCGAGGACGTATACATAGGTGAGACAGGACGCTCAATTCAGACAAGACTGAAGGAGCATTGTGCAGATGTTATTCATAAGAGAATTAAAAAATCATCCATGGCTGAGCATTCATCAAGGACAAACCACCATGTGTGCATTGAAGAAGCAAAAGTCATAGCTCTCGAAGATAACTACAATAGAAGACGCATACGTGAAGCTATTGAAATTGAGAAACACCCAAAAAACTTCAATAGAGATGACGGGCTTAACCTTTGTGATTCGTGGAAACCAATCATTCACTCCCTGCAAAATAAGAACACAAATAAAAAATCTTAAAGATTTATAAAAAATTAAAAATTAATTAAATAAAGAGAAATCTAAGGAATTTTAGATAATAACATTAAAATTTTGAGAAGAATTGAGTTCTAACTATTAAACATAAACAAAAAAATTTACTTGTTACATTATTAATAATATTTTATAGGACATATTAAGAATATAATATAATAGGAATATTGTATACAATTTCAAACATTATTAGGTTAATAATTTTTAATATTTAATATAAAAAAGCTAGTTTAATAAAAAAAGAATAAGAATAATAGAACATCATTAAATAATGACTTAGGTCGGCTCTTTCATTAATTTAAATTAAAAAACAAACTAACAGTATATAAAAATGTAGATTAGTGTAGGTTTCCACTTGAGATAACTTTTTCTCCTGAAGATGGACTCAACTATAGAGTCCGAAACACGTCGAGAACAAAAACTCCACACAGGTCTCCAATTCCCCTTGAAAATAACTACAACCTGTGAAAGCCTAAACGAAACCATCTATACAATCCGTCTTTTACCTCCCCATCATCATTGGCTTCAAAGTCTTTTGTATAGTGGTATCTTCAAAGGTTCAAAATTCAAAAGACAAAGAATATTCATCAATGAATTTGAAATTTGTGACTTATAACTTTGAACTTTAAAGTTTGAAATTAAAAGAAAACTTATAACTTTGAGTAGGAATTTTGAGATTTCTTACCTTGGGTTTAAGTAATAGCCAACTGCATACAAAGGACGATGGAGTTGTCTGTTCCATCTGTCATCAATGATATTCCAAATAGGAAAATACTTTTGCCTTTCTTTATTGCTTCTTTGGCCTGATCCATGGCCTCATAAATAAAACCGATAGCGGGTTTATCACCATCTACCATCCGCAACACCCTCACAAGAGGCTCACTGAATAAAACTATCTCTTCTGCCTTTTTCCAAAATGTTTTTTCAAACACTTTGTCAGCTATATCTTTCCCTTCAGCCTTTTTACTCCATTGACATTCCTTCCACTCATCGCAGGAAAACATCTTCCGCAAATTGGCTTTTTGATCAATAAGGGATTGCAACGAAAGAAAGTTTATTGCAAATCGTGTAATGGCTGATCTAACAAGCTCTTTAGCCCCAGTGTTCTTCCTCGTAAGACTCAAAACCCATGAGTGGTTGTAGATGTACCTGGTTATTAATTTTGCCTACTCCACACACTTCTTCACCCACTCAATTTTGCCAATATCCTCCAACATGAGGTCCAAACAATGGGCTGCACATGGTGTCCACCAAATGGTGGGGTGTTTTTCCTCTAGCATCCTTCCCGCTGCAACATAGTTTGAGGATTTGTCAATGATGATCTATACAACATTCTCTGGCCCCACCTCCATAACTACTCCATCCAAAAGATGAAATAATAATTGTGCATCCTTCACCTGATCAGAGGCATCCACAGATTTAAGAAACATGGTTCCTTTTGGGCAAGCAATCAGGAAATTGATAATAGTGCGGGATTTTCCATCACTCCATCCATCAGACATTATTGTGCACCCTGTTCTACTCCAGGACTGCTTGAACTCCTTCAAATATTCATCTATTCTTTGAACTTCATTTCGTAAAAGGGGTCCTCTGATATTATGAAAACTAGGGCCTTTGAAGCCCGGACCACATGAAGCTATAGCATCTACCATAGGTTGATAATAAGGAGAATTAGTTGCATTGAAGGGTATGTCTGCATCATACCACCATCTAGCTATGCATTCCCAAGTAGCCTCCTTCTCCATCTTCTTCCATTTAGCATCAATGGTAGGCTGAGCACCAGGTGTCATGCAGGGTACAAAGAAAGAGTCAAGCCCTCTACTACTGGTCAGGGTATTACGTGGCCTCTTCAGGTTCAAATTGGATGCTCTACGTCCACCTCTCCCCCTAACAAAAAACTGGAGGATTCTTCAAAACTAGTCAAATGACCTTGAGGGGTTTCATGATCACCACCCTCGAGATCATAGTCACTCTCATCCTCAAATGGCATTGAACTTCTCCCTATATCTTCTTGAATCTTCTTTGTCTTGGCTTTTTCTTCTTGGTAGGCTTCAATACTACTTAGCATCTCTGCTCTAAGATCATCAGAGACTTTCCTACAAGGTTCAACATTGCCTCTAGCACCAGCTAAGTGTTGTTTTAACCTATGGATACCCCCCAGCGATTTTCTTCCCACAATAATTGCATATTTTTTTCCCACCATCATCCAATTGGCAATGAACCCATGTCGGATCCTTCCTCTCTTTTGGAGCCATGGCAAACAAAAGCTGGAAATAAAACCCTATAATTTATTAATAACTTATTAACTAAGAAAAAAGAATTAAAGAGAAAAGTCTTGAGACTTGACATACCTTTGAGAAAGAAGAAGAAATGAAGGAAAGCTTGAGAGGAATTGCTGCTGCTAAGAGAAAAAGAACAAGTTGATCCATGATAACAGTCCACAAATTCTGCACAAAAGCCTTCAATAACCTCCAAAACAGTCCACGTACTAGCTCCAAATCTGCTGCAAAAAATAATGCTTCAAATCTCCTCCAAATCCTCCCTGCAAAACACACTTGCATATGCCCAACAAGTTCTTGGAAACCACCAAAAAAACTCAGCTGAGGAAGACTCCAAAACTGCCCAACAAACCGTGCTCTCGAGATTGCCAAACGATAAGCAATGAATAGTGTGAGTAATGTAGGGGGTGGGGGGGTCTTTAAATAGTGTTAGGATAGGCTTAAGGTTAGGTTAGAAGCATAGGATAGGGTTTTTTTGTGTTTTAAAAAAAAATTGAGTTCTGTGGGTCCCCGGTCCGCGGCCGTACGGCAAAGTACGGAACCGGCCAGTTCCTTGCCCGATTTGGAAAAAATTCCCGGCCTGAGCAGTTTTTTGGTCTGACCGGACCGGCCAACTCTGTAAACCGGTCGGACCGGCCGGTTTTGCCGGTTCCACTGTGCATTTATGGTTTCTTATACAGTTGTATTTTCAGTAATTAATGTTCAGTAGTTAACTGAAGAACACATTAATAGTTGCTGCTAATCAAGAGTTGTATAAGGCTATAAGGGTATAAAAGTTAACACCATTCTCATTGTATTCTACCCCATTTAAATGGCATGCCAAAAAAAGGTTGGATGATGGGTACAAGTTTGAATAAATTTGACAAAATAGATGCCCCTCGGACCTGGCACCTAACCTGAAGGAAGCTGATGTTATGCAATGCATCCCCAAACCTCAAGTTGTGTTTCTCTAAGCAACTTCCAAAAAGGGGGAAAGGCATAGAACAATCAAGAATGGACAACAATGTTATGATTTAATGATTCATTGTTCAAATTACATTAAAGAATATTACATACTCCAAACTTTACACTGTAAGACATGTTGTGTAATTCAATTTCACAAACTCTTGACATGTCAGAAATGTCTACAACCCCAATTCTCAAAATGCAAAGATCAAGCTATATAGCTAGCTCAAAAAATCGGTACTCCATTCCGTATAATCATGATGTCCACCAGTGCCACCTTGTACATTATCTCACTTGACATTGTTTAAGTTGGATCCAAATTAATGAAAGGAAGCAAAGCATGTCCAGTCTGCCCTATAGAAAGTTCCCCATACTATTGTCTATCTATGATGAAAGTAAACAATTTAACAAACAACTAAAATATAGCAGTTTATGGCTACGTGGAATATATATAAGAAAAGGGAATATATAGGGGTAAGGCAAGGGAACAAGACCCACCTACATGGCTTTTCTTGGCATGTTTTTTCAACTTCTAAAACACACACCGTGAGGTGCACACTTACCAAGCTAATAGAACACGTTACACACCCAATGACCTAATGCTTCCTAAGTTTTTCTCTAATGCCCAAGTTGAAATGAAATTGGATGCATGAACCTATATCTAATAACTTTGTTCTTCCCAAAGAAAACAAGGGTAGAGATCTTGGTTGTCCACAAAAAATACACAGCTTGTGCTAAGTGGATTGTGACATTGATGTAAGGGAATAACTTGCAAAACCTTGTCAAGTACAAAATTACACATGGCCTTTCTAATGTGTAAAGGATTAGAAAATATTAATTTAACAAATTATTGTTTACTACTCCCTAGTTTTCAAGAACATTGAGAATGATGCAGCAATGGAGAAGATTAAAACCTAGAAAAGAGTTACCAATCGAATGTCCTCATTTGGTGGTCCCTTCAAGTTATAATAACATAAATTTCCTTGGGACAAATTAATGGATTAACAACCCTAGGCTTGAAAAGAAAGCTCTCTCCTTCATTGAAGATCTTTAAACCAAATACCACATTAGACAGGAAAAAGTATGGGATCAGTTGAAAGCCGCATTCTCCCTTAGACACCAAACATGTCATAAATAAAAACTATCTGATAGAAGTTCACAACAAATCTGGTATAACTATTGGGAATGTAGAGAATGCAAAGCTTTTATGAAATGCCCAAAATATCATATTTACTCTATATTAAAGTTCAAATGCTTCTTGCTTCACAGACTCAACAATTTATCACACTTTGAAAGTATTAGTTTTATCTAACCATGAAGATTTACACAAAGAACCAAAAGAGCCTACAAAAGCTTTCTTTATTTGATCCGTAATGCAGCAAGGACTGGACACCAAAACAAATCTTACCAAGATGAGGAAACGGTTTCCAAGATCCCATAGATGGAGAACATGATGACAATAATATATGATTTTGGTATTAGGCAAGATTCAGGTGGATATGGTCTATTAGTCAATTTGAATTCACTGAAGTTAAGCATGGTGCGTTCGAATCATGATGCACTTCTAAGATGCCTAAGATCTTGATTTATTATCTTTCCAACATCGCATATTCTTCAAATAGAAAGAATCCTCTTTAAATAGAAAAAGTACAAATTTTGCAAAATTGATTGTCAAGAACCAGTATCTGTCCAACATGGTATATTCTTCAAATAGAAACATTCTCTTTAAATTGAAAAAGTAAAGGTGTTACACTCTTGATTGTGAAGAGCCTTGTGTATAGTGAGTAGTCAAATGCACAACCATTATTCTTGCAAATTCTTTCGCACAAGTGATATCACAAGCAAACAAAGTCATCTATGGAATTGAATTACTTGCCTAAAACCCCACATGGAAAGCTCTAATATTTTGATTGACGAAAGAATTGGCTCAATAAAGTCTTCACTCTTTCAAACTGTCTTGCTTTTTGTCTATAATCATCATATTCTGTTGAGCATTCTCTGTCTATGAGAAATAGAATTTATTGAAGATTTATTTCTTCTCTTAATGTAGTGTTGTTTGCTCTTGTTTATATAAGAGAGCTATTCAAAGGTTATCTAATAAGTTTTTCCCAAGGTCCCATCAATGAAAATTGCATCCCAATGCTTCCTTGCAAATTCAATGTCACATGTTAAATACTTCACAAACCCTTTTCACTTGATAGAGAAATTGCAAGGCATAGAGGCCCAAAGGAGTCAGCATAGAAAAAGAAATGGTTTAAAAAGAAGACATCCAACAAAAAATAAATCTGTCAAAGAACCCAGTACATCATATATTCTCAATCCAATGTTTTAATTCTGCATGAAGCAGTTAATTTGCACGTGTTTATCCCCAGAATGTAATATGTGCAATGCTATGCCCCTTTGACAAGGAAATAACAAATTCTAACACTACAAAAGCGTTCTGCCAATAATGTACTGGGCATCGTTGGAGATAAATAGTATTCAAATATGCTGCAGTAAAATTTATTCAGCAAAGCAAAACCAGACAGCCACATAACATAGCTAATCTCAATGACACTTGATAAGACATCTAAAATCTCAATGACATTTGATAAGACATCTAAAATTTACAGCTGAACTAGGTGCATGCAGTCGGAAAACCACAGAGCATGGCAACATGATTACTCTCAAAACCATTTAATGGGACATCCTAAATTTAGCACAAAAATAAGGGCAGATAGAACAAAATTTCTTGTACATCAGATTCTCAGACAGAGAAAAAAATTGCTGCACCAAGCATAGGTGTCTGGTAGTTATTAATATCTACTACCCTCCCCACCCAGGTTCAAATCCTGCTTGTTTGAGACATGTTTGCCTCTTGTGGGCTGATTAGGGTTGGCAAGTTACCAACAACCTCACGCTCACTTAAGTACTCGAGGGTGGGACAAGATTGTTTCCAAACACTTTTTTAGCAAGAAATGAGATGATATTTCAAAGCAAGGAATCTTACCAATACAAGATGTTCATTGTGTTACATATGTAAATGGAGATATTTGGAAACCAATAAAGAAGTGCCAAAAAAATTTGAAAATTCCTGAGATTGATAAATCAAAGGCATGGGGCTACTTTGATGGAGCTTGTGAAGGTAGGCCTGGAACATGCTGAGCAGGAGGCATTATATTTATTATTGTTGCTTTTAAGGCAGCAGTTGGGGCTGGTACTGGTAACATAGCAGAGATGTTTGCACATCAGTTGATGCTAAAAATTGCTGTGGAAAGAGGTATAAACTGTCTTCAAATAATGGGTGATTAGAACAGTGTTACAAACATCGTCAATATATCAGCAACATCGTGATATATCACAATCCTAACCCCTTGGTGATATATCAGCAATATTAACCCCTTGGTGATATATCAGCAATATATCGGACGATATTTTCCCCTATTTTTTGGCAATTTTTACCCGATTTTATTGCAATTTTTTCAAAAATATCGCAATTGTTTGCCCTCTTTTTGCTCATTTACTGCGGTTCGGGAAAAAATTCCGTCGTGCCCATCAAAAAATGTCGCCTTGTTCAACAGTAATTGGCAATATTAAATGCTTATCTTTCATTTTCATTTACTTAAATTTTTAACATTACCATTAATTGTTTCAGGATGTTTGAGAGTGGTTCCAACCTCATCAAACTTTATATGCAAAAAGTAGAATTTTAGATCCCATTCAGGATTCAACAGACTTAATAGTTTTCAGAAATTCAGGATTGCAAAGTTTCCACCAGATTCGATTATGTACGAGGGTATGGGATTGGCATTTAATCAAGCACATCAACCCATCTAGGTACCTTGATGTTGGTCGTGTTGATTGTTGAACTCATAAAAATATAAAAATATACTCTTCACTCGAGCAAAATCACTTATTAAGCATGGGAAGATTTTTCTAGCTTATTTTAATGATTGGATTAGGAAGTTTCATCAAAATTGTAAGGTGTTGAATCGTTGACTAATGTCCTGGGAGGATCAACTTTGAGATTCAAAGGTAGAGGCAAGGACTGGAGTCTAGAGGAGGGAGGCATAGGGTGCTATAGATGAATAGAACCCCAATAGAGGAAATGATTCGCAGACATGTATGATTTCTGATTTATGATTCACATTCATTTTTTTAAATGGCCTTGCTCATTTATTAACTTAAAATATACAAAATACATATACATACCTAGGGACTAAAAATATACAGAGTCCACTACGACCACCAAGACCTTCTAGGTCTAGAGGCAGAGTAATTACCTTTGCCCATAAAAGGGGTAGAGGGAGTCAATAGTTTATTTACTTGATTTCATTGTATATGAGATATATTGATTGTATGTTTTGGTGATTCATGAGTCGGGGACTCAAGATTCAGGACACGATTCATTTTTTATGGGTGTGTATCACTAGACGTCTGATAAGTTATACATCTTATATATAGGTTTTCCTTCCATATTCATATGGCAATGTGTTTATTTGATATTCGTGTTGCTTTAGATGTTTTAAAAATTGAAAAAAACAACAATATTTTTGTTATTTTTAAGTTTGCCGATATTTTCGCCAATAAATCCAATAATTTGTTTTTGGACCCTCGGCGATATATTCGCCGACACGATATTGTAACTTTGATTACAAGCCCATTATAGAATGGAAAACTAGTGAATTAGTAATTAAAGGTTGGAAAAGATATTAAGAGCTCTTATCCTGGACAGAATCAGAGGGGCAAGGGCACAATTTGAATTTATCTCTTTCCAACATGTACACAGGAAACTCACCGTGAAAGCGGGACCTGTTATCAAAAGAAGCATTAAATATGCAGGAAGGGGAGATGAAAATTGAGGAAGAAGTGGAGGGGCATTGCTGTTCCAGGCATAACTCTCTCTATATCTTCCTAGTGTCAGATATTCAGATGGATAGCTGGGGTGGAAGCTGCTCAACTATTTCCAGCTTTTTCAGATTCTCTTATATGATGTTGTAGTGGCCAGTCTTTAGTCCTGGCTGGAAAACACTGTTAGTGGATAATATATAGAAGTAGGAAGACCTGTAGGTCACCTGGAAAGACAGATCACTGTCTCTTTGCTTGACTCTTTAAGGACTGATTTCTCTTTTTAGAATTTTGGTTTATCCTTTAGGAATTATGGGAAGGACCATACAGTCCTGTCCCTGAACGTGACACTGCCCAGAGGGACAAGAAATTCCAAATATGTCTTGAAATAAGACCAATTAAGGAAATTGTATAGTAATAGTAAATACCAATAGTCAACAGTGGCTTGCCAGGTCAGTAATAGCAGAATGGTGCTATCATCCCCACCTGGGTGTTCAAGTCTATACAATGATATGCTTGTGCTTGTGTGAGCATGTGCTTGCAAACCCAGGTGGGACCAAGTGCAAGCCCTGGGTGACTTTAAAAATAGACACCCCTTACTCATGGCTTCTTAGCCAAACAAGACTTCCATAGCATGGCAGGGCATTTCTGTACCAGTGTTATATCTAAAACAGAGCAGTTCATGTTTGCTTGTGTTGACCAGAAGCTTGAACCAATAAAAAATAGTAAATACCAATAAAGGCTGACTTTGTAGGGCTGGTTTTCATGAATGATCAATCATGTCATGACTCTTTCATAAACCCTGTCACTTACACAAAATCAGGCTAAAGCACAATCCCAACCACTTAACCAAGGCTAACTAAAGAAAGTTGAAATGCTTCATCATGCAAAAAAATATCCTTAAGTATATAGGATCATATATTTAATATTTTCTTACCACATCATTTATAATTTTTCCAAGTATCTTCTGTTTTACTTCAGTAATCACCAGAAACACAATTCCCTTCCATCATTCTTTGTCAAATTTATCAGAAGAAGAATCCTAAACATATTGAATCGTAGGGCTCGATAAGTCTCTGAATTTCCTTGGCCCTCACACATACTAACACCCAGTTATATATCACAAGCTATTCCCAAATGAGATAACACGAGCCTATTCCTTTTAACATGAAATTGAATATAGCACAACAATAAAGGGAATATTCAACAGATTCATCTTTCAATGTCCAATAATACCAGCGTAGATCCATCTCAAACCCAGATCTATCAAGCACCAAGGGGATCCAATTTCTTGAGGTGTAATTTTTTTTGTTTTATCTTAAATTTTTTACACATTAAGAAAAAAATTACCCCTCAAGAAATTGGATCCCTCTCTTTTAATTTTTTAATTTTTTTTTTTTATTTTTGATATGTTATGAGCGAACATGAAATTTTTAATTACTTTTGATTTTTTATAAGTTATGAGCCAACATGGAAACGTAACGTGACAAACGTGACAAATGTGACAAACGTTACAACATCTCCCCCATACTGGGTTGTAACATGACAAATGTGACAAACGTTACAACATCTCCCCCATACTGGGTTGTAACGTAACATGACAAATGTGACATGTGACATCCGTTACAGGATCTCCCCCATACTATTACTTTTTACATTTTATTACTTTTGAAAACGTTACATGTGACATGTGACATTCGTTACAGGATCTCCCCCATACTGGGTTGTAAGCACCTCGTTTACACTCGGTGCAATTATTTTGGAATTAGCTGTTGTAAGTCAGGAAGGCCGTGACCATTTTAGAAAGGCACTGTATTTAATACTGGCAGGACAGATGTGTTTGAAATTCAATGGTGCGGCCAAACATAATCAGCCAAATAATGGAAGATAAGGGGTGACTGAGGTTGAGAGGTGCGGGATAATTCTTACCTATGGCTTAGAAATTCATCATGCAAGAAGAAATGAAACTAAACTTATAACTTTGGTTCAGGCCTTACTTTAGGCAGAAACTTGAAAAAAAGGTAATCACATACTTTTGGGGGATTCAGTGTTAACTTTAATGGCTAGAAACAGACAGTAAAATTTTGGAAACTTCAATAGTTTGATGAAAAAAGTTAATGAGTTTTCATTCTCCACTGACATAATGTACATTCATATCCGGATGAGAATGAACAAGTTGGAAATCTGCAGACAATATGACTAATGAGGAGGTGAGATGAGACCAAACAGAGCTAAACAGTAAACTTAATGGCTTTTTGGGATGTGACTAGAATCCAGGTTGGATTTCTATAAGTGCTGAATAGTAATGATGAATTGTGATGCATTTACAGAAGGGATAAACACAATATACTTCAGTGTAATTGCATGATTGCAATTTGGGAGGAGGTTGATGGAAACTCCATAGCTTAAGAAGTTTCTTTATAAACTTATCGTTTACACAAGATCACGTTTGTCCAAGAACCACTATTCTGTGCAATGTAGAACAGGGAAGACTGAAGTCATGGATTCCCTCTATGCTCAAAAGCCATGAAAGTGGAGTGTTAACAGGGGAAGTTCAGAGGAAGAGGTAGAAAAGCTTGAAGGAGGTACAAGGATTCCGGGTAAACATTCTGTAGCTGTGACAAGTGAAAAGGTCAAGCAAGACAGAGAATTCTGGTCATTCCAGGACTGTGATAAATGCTTTGAGATTGAGTAAAGGGAATGAGGCAGTGGAGACATTCTATCGGTGATACACTGATAGGAAAAGCATTCCATGATGTCTATGGTGCTCTTGTGGATCTCCTCCCACTACACCATGAAGCTAGAAGGCTCACATCACTGATTTCAAAGGTGTAGCTGCAATGGAGGAATGTTACAGCAGGACAACGTTCATAAGAAGAATGGGGCATAAAATTTGATGAACATTTGGTTTAGAACCTCATTGCATCAGGGTTAGAACCTGGTGAGACAATCACGGAGATGTACTGAAATTTTACAAGTTGGCGGAGAGGATCCCCCAGCCAGACAAACAAGGGCAAAAACAGTTGAAAGGTGGGACCAGCAGCCAGCTTAACTAGACAGACTGGATCATGAAAGTTGCAGGAGGCAGTTTGGGAGTGAAGAGGAATGATATCAGATTCAGTACAATAGAGGGGAGAAATTGTTTTTAAAAAGTGGGATATAAGAGGAGGTTCTGAATAGTATACTTTCGGAAATGGTTTTGGGAGTCTGGGACTTCAAGGAAGCAATTTTGGATCGAAATTTTGGGAGAGATTTTGGGCCTCTGCAAATGGTAGATTATTTCAATCAATAGACCCATCTATCGTGGACTTGCAATTTATATATAAATAAATTATCTTTAAAAAAACATTCCAGAGATATTTATAGTGAATATCCTTGTGAAGCATAATTCTTCACTAAATTCTCCTACCGATTATTCCATAAGGAGAAAAGTTGAATGATAATCAGATGCCCAAGCTATGCAAAATGGAACAGAATACCATCAAGAATCAATCAAAATGAAGTCAACTTAATTCAGGTTCATCAAATTGGTTCAAGTTGTGCTCATCAAATGGGTAAATTATTCTGAGATGTAAATCTGGATGAATAAAACAAAGAATATAGTCAATACAAATTTTTAATTTAACCCAATTAAATGCATCCAGCATCAAAAAATCGATGAGACCTAAAAAAAAAGATAGTCTAACTACAAACATTGCAAACATGTTTCTTACAATTCATGGTTTATAGTATCTTCTACTTCTGCGAATGACCAACAGAAGGAACTATAACCACTGCAAAAAATTCAAAGACAGAAGGAATTCCACACATAATAAGCAATATGCAAACTTTAATGGAGCAATGGATAAGAGAGTGCAATCACTGAGCTTGGAGATTCTTTATGGGCTCCACATCAAAGTCATAGGCTTGAATCTACCAGGACATATTTGCTAATTAAAATTCAAAAATAATGAGACGGTGATCATACTGGAGAGGGAAAGTCCAGTCCAGGCAAAGGTGACAGAATACTCCCTTGTCTGCAGCACCCTGCTTTAGAGTCTGATAAGAAAGACTTTGATATGATGCAAGCTACCATATATGATTATCCTAAACAAAACAAAAAATGATCTTCAAGGAGATGGAGCCAAAACAGAAGAACTAGCAAACTGGCAGGTTATTTTAAGACTCTTTGCTTTAGTAGTTGATTAGCTTGAGTTGTGTCCAATTTGTGACGCTTAGGAGTGTGGAAATCAACCATTAAAGACAAAAAATTATCACAGATGTCTAAATGATATATAGGCCACTGGCTTAAGAAATTTGAGAAAAATCCAGCTTTGCACCAATATGCCAGGTAGGCAAACGGAAGCATCAATGGCCACAGAGGAAATTTGGACAGGAAAAAATCTACAGAGAAAACAACAAACCAAGGTCATGAAATACAAGACTCGGGGAGATTTCTTTGCATGCATAATGTCTTGCACCTGGTAAGTGTATGTGTACAAATAAAACCACAATTTTCAACATTGTTTCATTACAGTACAACCAAAATAACTGCTTGGGCACAAATACTGATAACCATCCATATATACTTCTAAAGATCGAAAGTGAAAATCTGCATCGATTCTCAAACTAAAATTAAGGCATGGGTAGAAGATCTTTCTGAAAGTGAAAGATCTTTCAGGTCTGTTGTTAGGCAAAAACAAAAACACAAATTCATAAAGCAACGTTGTAGATTTCAACAATATGTAATATAGCGGTCCAATGGGCTGTGGTCTGGCGACAAGATGGAGCGCTTGCAATTACGATGACACATGTTCAAAACTGAAGGAGCTCGCTCACCGTGCTAACACAGTCTTTCAATGCGGATGAGGGCAGGTGCAAGTCCTTAATGACTTTGACCAAATAGATACCCCTCTATCTGGCTCTTAGCACAATGTACCATAAGCATAACAACAAATTACTTTGTTCGGCGATCTGGCCTTATAAAGGAGGCAAATTTCACGCTCTCATGGACTGCCAATAGGCCTATGAAATTCTAATCCAGTCTTCGTTATATAAGCACTAAAGGCATTCGGTGCACATGGGCACGTCCACAAACTGAACTCCCACCTTTTAACAATCCATAAGCAATAAAGTGTAAGAGAGATGATCGACAGAACAGATCATCCTATTAAGAGCTTCAAAAACTAAACTTAAAGGTTACCTGAGACTTCTTAACAATATTCCCAACAGTGTACCCAAAAGTCTTCACACAGAGCATGCAAAAGTCTTTAAACAGGGCGTGCCTTGAAGAAAATAAAAAATGCAAAATTCCAGCAGGACATAAAAGAATAACAAAATTCGTCAAATGGGTTGTGGAAGGTAGTAAATCGTAAATAGAGCGAGCTTTCTTCACAGAAACCCAGGTTCAATCCCCCTAAGACATGGTGCCATTTTCAATCCAGGCCATTGCCCATCGTTTCGCTATCTCGGGATATCTCATAGAGCCTAGGCGGTTTGTCCTGTGGAATATATCTCAACGGAGAAAACCATGTGCAAGACCAGAGTGATTTTGATGAGACAAATATCCATCATTATGAAATATATATCCTTTGGTCCTGGCATCTGAGAGGGTGATAGGGCCTATTCGTTAACAAAGGGCCGTATACTGATCTAAATAAATATAAATAAACAGAAGATGACTTACTGTCCCGTGGCCCGTTGAATTCGACATAAAATTCATTCATCCCATCGTTTATCATTTCCACTTTGTAGTCACCCATCATGCTGTACAATCAATAAATTTTCTCAATTCAAATTCATGGGAACAAATAACAACTCCCCATCAAATATGAAAAAGGGAAATATATGGAGAGAGAGAGAGATAAATGTATATATAAATATACACTTACAGTTTCATAACATCCATTTCGCGTCGCTTGCTTGGAGAAGACATTTTTGTATGAAATTTGCTACCACAAAACTTGAACAGAGAGCCCTTACAGTCTGTACCCAAAGCCCAAAACGCCAATTATCTCTCCATCCAATATCAATATATATAGCCCTTCATTGTTAACAGCCCAGAGGTGTACTTCTGGTCCACGAAACACAGAAAATTATGTGACAAGACTCGTAAGACTTTTAAGGATTCCTCGGGTATTTGCAGAGGGCTTCCCAGCGATAAAAACGAATGGACGCAAGGTAGCCCAGACCGAAATATATCTGATATGATTCCCCACTAGTGCCTATACAAAATACTAATTCCCACAAAGAAGAACTTAACCTTCGTTTAACCCTAGGGTCAAGTCTTCGTAACTCAAGACCGACCACTCCGAGCGCAGTAACAAAGCATTTTGGCCAAGATTAACTCTAGTTTGACCCAGAGTCTACGCTTTTGTTAATATCTCTCGACCTTTGGTTTCAATAATTGCGCACTGGTTTACCTCACCATCTCTCCGCGGTTCGAGCCCTCGTCGGCGTTCTCTTTGATTCCCTTTAGTGGGTTTGGCAGCTGACACCTGGCGGTCCTTTTGTAAGGATGAAGAGATACTTTTTATGTTGCCACGTAGATATGCCATGAGGAAACCACGACTATGTGGTTCCACCACCCTTGCTAAGTTAAGGGACCAGTATGGAATCTTGGCAGAACAATCTCATTGCAATAAGATAATTTGCAATATTACATAAATAATAACAAGTACAAGTTAAAGTTAGTCTCTAAGGTGGTTATGAGTTAGATGTGAGATTTCTTCACTTAAATTTATGTTTTTTTCCCGCGAAAAAAACATACTATTGATATTCAAAATCTGAATCAAATAGTATATGATTGAAGCTATCAAAAGCAGATTGTCCAAAGAACATCTATATCAAAGAGAGTCTCAATATATACAATATTTTCACCATAAAAGATGCCAAATGTCCAAAATTCAGAGGGAAGCATTAAACAAAATCAGATCATGATATTATAAGAACTCGAATCAATCAACTGATTCTCCCAGAATTCTTCCCAAAGCAAAATATCCTCCTCGCCTTCAAGTGCCAACTTGAAAAGACCATCTGCCTGATCATTGAATTCTCTGAAAATATGCTCCAAAGAAAAAGAACTGAAGTTACTAAGCTCATCCCTAAGTCTCCTGCACCAGCTGACCAAACTCAAGACCTTAAGCTCATATTCTCCTTGGGCCCATTTTATCGTCACACATGAATCCCCAAAGATCTTCACGTTAACTAACCCAAAGAGATTTGCAACTCTGACAACACACCACAAGGCCAAGAGTTCTGCCTTCATATTAGAGCCTCTGCCACACTTCAAACAAAGGGAATAATAATGAGAATGATTTATAAAAATCACTCCACCAACCCCACAATTTCCATAATTGGCAGCACCATCAAAAAATAAAACAGACTCTGTTATATTGAAGTGAAATTCCCCAATATTTCTATGTACTGAAGATGATAATTCTGTTTGGTACTGCAGAAAATGTGAGAGAATAATATTGAATGTGCCATGCACATTTGGAATATGATCTTCAAAAGTAACCTTGTTCCTAACAAACCAAACAGACCAGCATGTGAAGATAGGCAGTGTACTATATTGTTTGCAATTCCTCCTCCAATCCAGAAGACAAGCTTCCACCGAAGGACCATTCCATCTATAAGCAATATCAAAAAGCTGATAGAATTTTTCCCAAAGTTCCACAAAAAAGGAACAATCAATGAAGAGATGTGATACAGTCTCTTGATAAGATTTACATAAAATGCAACAATTGGGACCGACCCAACCAATCCGAGACAGATTGTCCCACGTCTTTAGACGATCCTGTAACATAAACCAGCTAAAACATTTCAACTTCAAAGGCAAGTTCCAAAGCCATATCATCCTATACCACCAATGGTTAGGAAATATACATCTTCTTTTAATAATATAGTCATAAGCCGATCTAGCTGTAATAATACTCGTGGCTTCATTACCACCCCAAACCACAACATCATCTTCAGCAATAAGCTGGATTCCTGCATCATTTAGACCATGGATATATGTCTCCCATTCAAATATCAAATCCTATGGCAAATTTAGATCAGCAGCATTAAGCCAATAACCAGTGACATCATTCTTAACAATAGAATTTAACGTAATTCGACCAGCCCTTCTCAAAAAACCAGAAAGTTCAGGGAAAAGTTTATATGTCCCTTTTAGGCCAAGTATTGAATCTACTCCAATAGCCACCCCAGAACCATTACCAATTTTCCAGTAGAGATAATAAGCAAACCAACAGTAAACCTTCATGAAACCTTTCCAAATTGGGGAAACTCCCCTCACCTTCTTTTTTGGCTGTCTTAACCAGAAATAAATCGTTGAATTGATGTATTTAAGAAAAATAACTTTCGACCAAAGTGATCCACCATAGATGGCCCTCCACATACTTTTCAAACGCAAAGCCTCACTGAAAGCAGTAAGATCTTTTAAACCCCATCCTCCAGAAGTGAAAGGAAGTGATAATCTCTCCCATCCAACCATGGTCAAACTAGAATGTTTCAGACCACCAGTGCATAAGAAATTGAAAAGAAGTCTCCTTAGAGAATTGATAACTGAACAAGGCACTGGGAGAAGAGAAAACCAATAGACCGGCATCCCCAGCAACACAGACTTGGATAGAGTAAGTTTGCCACCAATTGACAGCAGTCGGTAAGTCCAATGAGAGATTCTAGACTCAAATCTCTTAATAAGCCAATCCAAATCTTTAACCAGATAACCATTAGGCTTAAGGTGAAATCCCAGATAAGTAAAACCATCAACCATCTTGCAACATTTGAAAGGGAGTAAGGATTGAACCTCAAAGACCCGATCATCATCAACCAGATTTTGAAAGAGGCAAGATTTCATTAAACTAACCCTCATGCCGGAAGCCTTACAAAAAAGGTCAATAATACCATGAAGCATTCTCCATTCATCAACTAACGCATTCCCAGCAATCAGAACATCGTCAACAAAAAGAACATGTGTCAGAAATAGATCCTTTGAAATTTTTATTCCTTTTAACGTATCCTGCTCATGAGCCTGTTTGATCAACCTGCTCAAACCATCAATCACCAAAAGAAATAAAGGGAGTGACATCGAACAACCCTGACAAATGCCTCTTGAGCAGTTGAAAAAAGTCGTAGGAGCCCCATTAACTAGGATAGCAATATTCATTGTATTCACACAAGCCATGATCCAGTTAATATCTAAAACTGGCACTCCAATTTGAATCAAGAGGATCCTCAGAAAATCCCAATTTACCCTGTCATATGCTTTCTCGAGATCCATTTTAAACAAAATAGCATGTTGCTTCTTGCATTTAATAGAATGTAGTAACTCTTGAGTAATACCAACAACATCATGTATATGTCTATCTTGTAAAAAACCAAACTGTTCAGGAGTGATGAATTTGGAGAACACAGGCTTGAGACGTCCTGCGATAATCTTTGATACAATCTTATAAGCAAAATTACAAAGAGCAATAAGGTCTAAAATCTGCAAAGGTCTTTGGATCATTCACCTTACTGATAAGAGTAATGAAAGTAGAATTCAAAGCACCTGATATATACCCCTGACATCTCGTAAATTCAACCATCCTAACGATATCCTCACCCATAATATCCAAGAAATGCAGAAACAGCTCCACAGTCCAGCCATCTGGCCCAGGACTTTTCTCTTTAGAAAACAATTTAAGAGTTCTTTCCACCTCTTCAAATGTAACCTCCGAACATAACATTTCTGCATCTTCACTATCAAAAAATCTTGGATAGATTCTAGCCACTTGAAGTTGCGAGGTCAAATCGCACCTACTATCATCTGAATAGACCTAACAAAAATGTTTGATAGCTTGAGCCTGAAGATCCCGAACCCCAGCAACAACAGTCCCTTCCTCATCTACTAGCTTCCAGATAGTATTATTGTTTCTCCTAGCAGAAGCAAATGTATGAAAAAATATGGTATTTTTATTGCCAGACTTCACCCACAAGGCCCTACTTTTCAACCACCATTCCTTCTCTTCCATCAAAAATATTCTCTCTTTTTCAGCTTCCAGTTTTTTAAGCATCTCCAAATCACTACAAGCTAATGGATTCTCTACATTGAGCAGATAAAGTTTCTGCAACTGATTCTCCACATCAACTAGATTACGCCTATCAAGTAGTTTCTTATGATGAATCCAATTAGTGACTTTTCCTTTTAAAACTTTCAACTTGAAGCAAAAAAGATCAACTAGATTTAAGTCAAATTCACTGACTGTCTTTAACCATACATCTCTTACCATGCAATCAAAATCTGAATGCATTAACCAGGAACAGTCGAACTTAAAAGGGTAATTATAATTCATAACATTTTCCATCAATTGTAAGAAGATAGGCCAATGATCCGAGACCTTTAAATCACCCACCCATGATCGATAGCAACTGCACTTTTCCAGCAAAGTAGAATTCACCAGAAATTTATCAAGTCGTTTCTGAATACCTTCACACCCTTCTCTGCCATTGGACCAGGTTGGGACAAAATCCCCTGTACAAACATCAATAAGGTTATTATCAATAAGAAACTCAGAAAAGAAGTTTGCCAAATCATCCAATTTAGCCTTAGAACCCCATACTTCCCGCGCCAGCCTGGTAAAATTAAGATCCCCCGCAACAATAATATTTTCCATACTTAAAATCCCAGACGATTGCAACCCAAGCCAAAAGACCTCTCGATTTTTATAAGGGGCATAGCAATTAAGAATCGAAAGATGAAGATTAGTAGCCCTGCAGGACCCCTCCAACAGAATACCCCAGGAAGTATGAAATACATAAAAAGAAAAGACTCTAGGGTCCCAAAGAATGACAAAGAATGACATCGAAATCACCAAAATTTAAATTTAATCACAAAGAATGACATCGAAATCACCAACAATATTAATATTTAAATGAGATAGGTTACATTATATAAAAATCTATTTTTTAAAGTGACTTCAATTTATCATGATGTGGCAAATGTGCATAATCTTTGATTGGGGAAATTAACAATGAATGAGGACAACTTACAATATTTAGTTTGGATTCCTTAAGTTAAGGCATTACAAGTGGGGGTATTTGCTCTGCCAAAGATGCCTACAACTTGCACTTAACTTTGACTTTTGTTGTGTCTACTAACGTAGCCACAAGCATAAACATGAGCATGAGCATGTCATCAAGATGCTTAGAGTATGGTGGGGACAATATCAATGCCCCACTTCCACTAACCCAACAAGTCGTCGTTAACAGCATAAAATTTGAAATTCATCACATAAGTAACAACCACAAGCATATGTGTATATCTCAATTACAGACCAAATTAGAGGTGTGCGTATAGCCTCGTTGTCGCCCAAACATACACCTTAAGTGGTAAATCCCTAAAACACAAGTGTAGCCCTAAGGGAATTAAGAGGGAGTTACAGTGGTGAAAGTGGGTAGCCCCTCTTAGTTCCTGAAAGGTGACACTTATGCCTTAGGACTTTTAACACAAGAAGTGAAGGCTTGGGTAGTGACAAACCCCAATGGTTAACGCATCTATGAACCATTCACCCAGTGTATGTTGTTGATGAAGAGGTCATAAACCACAATATTCAAAATTGGTCAAGTCTCTCAAGGTTACTAGTGACTATTATTGCTAGAAATTGAATCACCCTCCCTTCGAACATCCAAGAGAAGAGAAAAAAATTGAAAAGTTTTCTTTGAAAATAATACTTGTAAAATTCAAATTAACAAATTGAGCATCATGTTTTTTACTTAAATAGAAGCAGTTATAGTTTGTATTATAAAGGGGTTGTGGAAAAACCAAACAACTTGAAAATACATAGAGTTTCAACATTTAAGCAAAATTGCTTTACTGAGCTACAACAACACATGTAGATCATCAAGAGAGCATAGAAGAAAAACATGGCATGAAGCCTTCCTTCAAACCATAAAACTATAATGCCTTACATATTGTTCAAGTAACCAGAGACAAGTAAAAACCATGAGCAAATAGATTAACCAAATTTATGCCGTAAATGGACCTTCTCCATGGACACATAAGCTTGTTCCATGCCAGGATCTCCTTGAAAGTTTGGTTTCTCTGTCAATGCCACAATAGCTCGCTACATTCTTTCCTCCTCACAAGCCTTGTCCTTTAATGAACCAATGGAGACAAATGGGTGACCTCCAATAGATTAGGATCCACAAGCAAACCCCAAGATAGTATTGTAGTGCATTTCTGAGTCACTTGCGAGCTTGTCATATTTTAAAATTTGCTCTTTCATATTTGCTTCCAACTCGTCCTACTTATTCTCTTGCTTTTCCATATGGATATTGACATAATCTATGGCTTGTCTCATCCCCTCCAATTGGCCAATCATTCTTCTCGAGATTTTATTGATTTTGATATTCCTGTCTCCTCCATTTAGGTCAGTGTTGGAAGGGTGAGACATATTAGGAACTTGGATGAAAAGGGGAAATCCCTTTCATGCACTAAAAGTAATTAGAAACTAGAAATAGACCAAATCCTACCAATAAAGCCCCCCAAAGTGATTATGGGCAACCTCAGAGATAATAAAACCATTCCATTACTAAATCCCGAAATGCCCTTTTGAATCCCATGCAACATAGATACAAGAATCCAATTTTGGACAAAATTCGCCCCCAATAAATTAGACCAATCAAACTTACCTATGTCATTGGGTGTGTTGTCTCAATAAGAATGCACCACCAAATCACGAACATGCACTCCCTTCCAAGCTCAAATCCTTTCACCTATAGAGCTACAAACTGCTAATATAGCCCCCAAAATAGGAAATATCCCACCACTATAAAAAGGATTTAGTATAGGATCCATAAAGAGTGGCATGCTATAGTCTAAACACTAAGGAGTGAGGTAACATAAGGCACATGGGAGAGTTAAGTTTCCCTTGCATGAACTAAGAGGGTTGATAAGATTTGCATGGTAGTCGTATTTCTCACTGTGCCAAGTGTTTTATGTTCTTCCTATAGCTTGATTGTAAATGTTAATGTGGTTTAGTTCCTTAACCAAGATTACCATAATCAAATTAAGGCAGCCAATACCTCTTAGGGGGTTCCCATTTATACCAGGACCCCCTTGTCAAAATAAATGACTTTGTTTGCCTTGCAATATGTTAATCCATTATTTATTCTTCAAACATGAAAAAACTTGACATCATCTAGTGCATCCAATTTTCCAAATATTCTTTAAAAGGTCCTAAAGAGCAAAGCTCCCTCCCTAGGTTTCCTTTCCCTGTCTTGACTAATGACGAAGAAGGAATCACCTAGAATTGTGACATTCTTCACATTGTTTACCTAGAATAGGGTGGTTCCTAAGAACATAACATATATTTCGACTTGATAGTTCGTTATTGTTCATAACCCCCACAAGAAGCTAACTTCTATTTTTCCTATGAGGCTCAAGAGAACCCCTCCTAAACCTACCACCCCAACAAATGAATATCATGCTAGCAACAACTCAATTTAAGATTTCAGAATTTTGAATAATAAAAAAACAAAACCAAATGGTTATCGTTTTTTTCTTTTTAAAACATTAATGTCAAAGTAATTTGTCTAAAAACTCTTCCAAACTATCAATTAATCTAACCTAAGTGGTTGTGAGAAGGAGCGTTATGCTCCCCATCTAGGTTCAAATCCACGATGAGATGTGCATGAACTAATTATTGACTCTTCATGAGCTAATAGTTGGTGAACCAATTGTTAGGCTCCTCGTGAGCGTTGTTGATTTGGCCTTGAACCTTAAAAAATCCAGTTTACATTGGATACCATCCTCAAAATGAAAAAAAAATCGAGGAAAAATGGTTATATTATTTTTTTTTATAAAACTGGCAAAATTCCTAATAAAAAATTAATTTATGATTTATATTTCAATATTTCTTTCATTTATACATCTACATCTAAGTATGAGTACAATTAAATTTCAAAAATAGTTTATTTAATAATACTAATTATCATTTATTAAATTCATTTTTTTCAAAATTAAGATTTTTAAAATTAAATAAATGTATATTTAAAAAATTATTATACACATATTTTAAAAGACTATTCAATTTTATAATCATATTAAATCATTAAACTACTTTGAGTGAATAATTTGCCTATCAAATTTTATAATTAATTACATATAACATTTTATCAATACATCTCAACCAAAACCAAGTTATCGTTCATTTTATTGAACCATGGTCAAATGGATGAAATTAGTGAGAATCTCAATTCCCAACAACTTTCAAATAATTCATACCAAAAATTCTCATGTTTCTTTACCTTTTCACTTATGAAGTCAACATCAGCACAATCATCAATCATCGTACAAGTTATCCTTGAAGACAAATGTACTCATCCATGTGAAAATATAAATCTATACTAGCAGCTAGTATACCCCCAAAGTGGGGAAATGAAACGTCGAGAAGAATTTCAATATGTTGTACAATGAAAGAAAGTTGTGTGTACATAGACAATATAATTTTATGTGTTTGAAAGCAAGTTTAACTAATTTATGGTAGGGATAGTAGTCAATGAAATTGAAAAGAAAACTCTTGCAAGTACTAATAATCAATAAATACAAACCCATGTAATCAGTGGCAAGTAAAATGAATTGTCCATTAATTTGTCATACGAAAAAGTATACACATGTGAGTAAAACAATAAAGGGATAGGTTGTGATCAAGTTTGGCTCTAAATATATTGGAAATCAGCATTGGTATTTTCATTTGGTCGGGGGACTGTAGGGATTAAGGATTGCAATTTTAAGTGTGAAGGGGACATAGGATGAAGGAGGATGAAGGGGTGCCTCTTGTTTTTTTTGAAGCGATACATATGAAGTGTATTTCATCTTTGCATAGCATTTGAAGGAGAACGAGAGTGTAATTTGGATTCCTTATAATGTTGTAATATGTGGCATTGCTATGAAGGTCAATCCTTGACGTTCATTATTTCCAATGTCAATGGCTGACCTTGTTAATGTCAATCCTTGGGATTTATGGATAGTCAATTTGCAATCCGTCTTTACTTCGATTTATGGGTGGAATTGGTATGTGTTTTGGTTGAGATTGGTCCCATGGAAGACCATTGTAATTATCAAATTTTATGAAAACATAGGTTGGTAACTTAAGAGGGATAGATCTAGGTGTGCATACAATTTGCATGACCAATCCAAGTGCACCATTTACTAATCCTTATAAGATTCCAATGATGAAAAACAACAAAACATTGAGACTGTATAACATTTAGCTTTCTTCCTTAGAAATTCGTGATTATTCAAGTTTTAAGAGTTGTGAGTTTGTATGCAACGTTGATGGTTATTGTTTTGGCATTTGCAATCCTACCACAACATTAGTGAACTTTTTCACTATTGCATCATTCAAAGCTTAAAAGACCGTGAGTTTCAGTAGTGATTTACATTGTCATGCAAATTAAGTATGTTAAAATATTTAAAGAAGTTAAAAATGGATAAAATTAGAAGGACGAAAATTAATTAGAAAAATTGTAAAAGTTTAATTGATTGATAATAAAATCTGTGTATTTAAAAAAATTGTAAAAAGGTGGAAATTTATAAATAATAAAAAACATCAGCATTACTTCATTATTAAAGATAAATTAAATTTTTTTTTAAACTTATCAATTTTTTAAATCACTCCTCTTGTGTGGCTTCCTCAATGGAATCATTGAGTCATCCAACGTGCATAACTCTTGGATAGACTTCTTCATCCACCAAACATTTTTATAAGACAACTTCGAGAGAAAATTGCTCACAGATGCTTTCTTTTGATCCCTTTGTTTGGAGTTGCATGAGAAGAAATGTGGCAGCAAATGGCCATTGACAACTCTCTTGGTTTACATAAAAGGTAGACCCTGTTACCCCCATTTTGTATAGATGCTACCTTGTGATTCTCATAAAAAGGTTTACAACGGGGGTAAATGTTCGAGATGGTTGATTTATGTTTCATTGTATGGTTGCCTCATTTGATGATCTTGATGATGGAGAGAGCACTTGACATGATTCACCATTTATGTTGCATGGGAACCTATCATCTGACCTAACCCTTGGGACCTGAAACTCAGATCTTTGAAAAAGCCTCCCTTAGGATTTGGTTGGACCTAGATAACGAATTAAAGAATATATTTTCCACCTGGCTTAACAAGCAATAGATTGTTTGTCACTCTAATAAGGTAATCCACAACAACCAATACATCTTGTGGTAATGAAAAAATCTCGTTCTCGGGTATATCAAGGTTCAGTTTTTGGTTCGGATTTCGTCGACCAATATTTCCCAATTCACATCTTTGTCGGAATTTTTTTCCCAAAAATTATTTACATAGATACTCAGAAAATACTAAGTCGCCACTTACAAAGTAGGGTTTTTTATAAAACTCCATAAACCCGTGTTGTAGATTTTCTTGAAACTCAGAAACCCGTGTTGTAGATTTTCTTGAAACCCAACATTTAAGACTTCAAATAAATAAGTCTATCTTCATGGAATCTTCATTAATGTTGGTGATTGGTCATAGTTTTGCTAAGCTTTATGCCATAGCTATTGATCTTTACCTATTTGTCTAGTTCGAAAGGAATGGTCAGGAAGCTAGAGGGATCATATATTTTCTCTACTACTACTTTGTTGACTTTCGGAAACCCATTGACATTGTGCCCACCTACTTATTGAGCGGCTTTGTGCCCTTGGAGTATTTTATCGTCTCGTATTTACTGTGATGTTACTATATGAGATAATGGTAGGTTTTTTTTAGCTCTCCCTCGGCCTTATCACCACTGGTTATACCTTCATCTGAACTCTTGAATACCTTGGATAAGAACAAGTCATCCAACTATGCATGTTGTTTATCCACAAAATCCCGAAATACCTTGCTTCAACTTTGAATATTTAATTTATGCATATGCTTGGAGCTGAATCATCCCAACGAAAGCAACCCTTATCACTAGAAAAGCACTAGCCCGAATGGAGAGGTGTTTAGCAAGTGACAGGGCTAAATCACCTACAGTCATCGCTCAAATTTGTTTGCCTTTTTGGTGCATACTTGCGTTATAACACCCATGAAGTGGCCATCCCAAAGGTAATTTTATGGTGGATGGATGTATTTCCTGGTACCACTCGATCAAGTGAGGACCTTAGTGAGGGATATTATTATTGGATAATGAATGTAAATGAATATATTTACTGCTAGTCATGTAGGCAGGCCTCTTGGAATGAATCAGGTAGCCCCCTAGGTTAGATGCTTGGGCAGAATGGGTCTTTAGGATATGCAGTCGAGAAGCCTTTTACACACCCACCTTAATAGTTAATAGTATAACCACGAACTTCATGAAAGCGAGGCACAACAAAGCACCGCTACCATCAAGTTATATTAACAAAACCTAAAATTTTGTGCCATTTTTAATCCTAAGTTTTGTGCATTGATTTTTGGTATAATAATTTAACACAACTATCCATAAATATTTTATTCTATGAGTGAAAATTCAGAGAAAGTTAGAATTTGTTTTCATTGCTTTGCCATCCAGATGTCTACTTGTCCCACTATCTTCCGGGTTGCGTAGTGTTTGCATGCAACACAGTTGGCAATGTATACTTCAAGGTAGGTGTTACACTTAAAATGAGCCATTCTCCGTTGTTTTATGGTGAGGAATAATGCTTCAACGAGAAGGAATTAAGGCCTTCAATGCAGCGTTGCACCACCCCCATGGGTTGGTTGGGAAAATCCAAAATAAGTTGGAGCAGCATCCGCGGAAGAATCAGATACAGAACAAGCAACGTTTAGAGAGGTAGCGAGATAGAAGGTAGGTGTACGTGATCGATTCATAGGCGAACTGCCCGTACTTAGCTCATAGTGGCTCTTTATTATTATTCTTTCGTGATGATTATTTCTTCCCCTTTAGTGGCAGCTCCTCCGTTGTGGGTAAACTTCCCACTATCTCACTATCTGCATGCTTATGTAGTGGCTCTCTGTACAGTAGCATGAGCACTCCAGTAGAGCATAGGCAACCGAATCTGTCCAAATGACTCTGGTTTCTTTCAACAGTTAAAAACCACTCCTGGCGTTGCCTTGGACGTGTGTCCTTCTAAGCCGGTAAGAGCCTTGGTTTGATTCGATTTTGGGCTGAGACATGTAATAAATTGTGAAAACATGTCAATATTTTGGACAATCCCTTAATTTAAAGCTTTGCGTATGTGTGTGCCGAAGATAAATTAAGCATTTGCTCTGTCATTGTGAGGGATCATTGTTTTTTATTGTTGTGGTTTCCGTCGGGTCAGGGTCAGTAAGAATGTGGAGAAATGGTTAATATTTTTAGAAAAATGAGGAAGCCTGGGAAGTGGCCTCCTCTAGCAAGGGTAAGAGCCAATCCCCTCCAGCTGCAGCAACAAAACGATCAAGGGGTGGTGCTTACATCCACGACAAGCCTGGAATTGGAGCTTGGAAGGGGAGGGGATCTTATAATATGGAAGGTAATAAGCCTGGCCGTTGGGCGAACACTAGTAGTGATAAAGACCAGGCTTATAAGGAACGAGGATGGAAGGAGTCGGGGAAATCTCATCAGAGGAATGGAATTTTAGTAAATAGGACCACCACAACCAGGAATGTTAGTGGATGGGGTCAATATGGCAAGGCAAATCAGACAACGCAAAGCAGTTGGAAGCCCGAAATCGCAGAGTCTGTTGTTGAAAAGATGAGCAGGCAGGATGTTGTTGTCCTTCCCCCACTTTCCAATGGTTGGAAATGGGGAAGCCACAATAGCGGCAACACCAGATTGAATTCTTTGATGGAATCACCGACGCCTAGGAAAGGTGTTGGACATGTGGGTGCAAATGCCAATGAAGAGAATTCTAAACTGAGAAGTAAGATGTTATCTAAACTTCTTCCTTTTGAGCAATTAAGGGGACCATTTCATGAAACAGGCAGAGCTGGCTATCAATCCAGTGATGGCGATGCATAAATTGATAATCTCGATAGCGACGAGGATTTCATGAGAAGCGATGACTGTGATTCTGAAGGGAGTTATGTAAGCCATGAGACTCGAAAGATAATCTCGACAGCGACGAGGATTTTATGAGCATCGATGACTGTGATTCTAAAGGGAGTGACGTAAGCACCGGACTTGCTCGAACTTGGTGAACCAGTTGCTGGGATGGTTGGTGAACCTCCTCCTGAACCTGCTGAACCTATTGGTGAGGGAGACGAGCCCATTACAAGACCGACCGCGGGAGTAGTTGTCAGGGGAGATGACGACGGTGAACTGTTGGGAGCAGTTGCAGTAGAGACCTTGATGCTCACCTTCTTCCCAGCAACGCAGTGGCCGGTATATGCGTAGATGTAATAATGATGGCCAGTGGTGTTGACAGATAGACAAACACGGGGCAACTCCTCATTCGCCGTCGACAGACGACGAAGGACGGAGAGGAGCCGACCCCTTAAAATATGCCTTCGGCGTAATAATGTTTTATATGTTTTTTTTCAAATATTATGAACATACCCCATGTACGATGAATATTTATGGTAGATATTTAGTTTATAATAAAAATTGAATTAAAAATTGAGCATTTATGATATTTAGTTTATAATAATAATTGAATTATTGAAGTTTTTATAGATTAATAAAATTTAATGGTACTTTGGAGTGGTTGTTGTCATGTTGTCATGATGATTTTGCTTTTTCTTTTTTGAAGGTTTGTTGGATGTAGTCATTTAAATGATGGTGATAGTTAACGTTTACTCAAACCAATTTTGGTATATCGGATCTTAAGAAAAAAAAGTAAGGAACTACTTGGATTGCTTTAGAGTTTTATTTATGTGTTTTTTTTTGTTGCTACGGCAACCAGGGAGTTTGTTCTCAATCCTTGGAGAACTTAGTACCAACCCTGTCAAAAAGTGGGAAGCTTAGTAATTTCTTCCTCTTATTGTTCAGATCATTCATTCTTCCTCTTATTGTTCAGATCATTCAGTATTTTGGGGGGCTTTTTTTTTTCTGTCCAATCTCTTCTTTTTCCTTCTATCTTTTGTGTGAGGTCTCTATTCTCTCCATCTGGTGTATTATGACTAGGACTGATCTCAACTGAGTTGGTCTCTTGTCCTGTTCGATGGAGGAAGGTCATGACATGTGGATCGATTTAGAGTTGGAATCATTGGTTGCCTCTATTTAGTCGTTGGATTTGGAGTCACGTGAACTCCTTAAAGTTGATATGAAACATCACATGGTTTGGCACGATCGTAGTCCACCTTATCATCGTAAGCCTCATAGTAAGAGTTTTAATGCTAGACCTTGCTTTAATGTGTCAATTTTTGGGAAAACCCTCTATCGTTCCTTTTGAGGGTTCTATGTTTGAGACTGAGTTTGGATTTGGCGTGCCATCTAAACCCGTGATTGTACGGAAACTAGGTTCTTCAGGGGATACAAAACACATATATAACAATATTGTTAGGGAGAAATCCCATAATCGTCATCTCATCAAGGCATACAAGGCAAAACAGGGGGTGAAATTCATGACCTTGGGTCGAGATGTTAATATGGCTAGGGTTGAAAGTCTGGGAGTTGGGGCTTTGGTTGGCAGACTCGAAAATTTAAAGATGACAAAGTTGGAGGTACAAACTTGGATATCTGCTAACTGGAAACCTATCCTAGATTATAGCTCAAAGGTGTGTTTTATGCTTAAAGGGTGGCTCTGTTTTCACTTATTAGTTGATGTTGATGCTACAAAGATCATATCCAGGTTATGGGTGATTGGCAAGGGCTCATTAGTATTGAGTCGTTAGCATTCGGATTTAATCGCACCAAAGAACTAATTATCAAGAGACATTTATGGCTACTTCTTCCTAGGTTTCCCCTTCAAATTTGTACCCTCAATGTTCTCATTGAGGTGGCTAATAATATTGGAAAATTTGTTCATATGAACAAAGATCAATTCAGATTGGAGGACAAGAAGATTTCTAAGGTTATGGTTGAGATAAGTGTTGTGGGGGGTCTTCTAGCAAAATTAGTAAATGCTTGGTGGGAATAAAAAATTCGTCAAAGGTTGGATTATCATAACATCCCCTTCAGGTGCCATCATTGTCGTGGGATGGGCCATCTTTTGGGGATTCTGAGGATTTTGAGGATGATGAGGTTTTTGTGGAACATGATTATGGGGAGATGCCTGATGAGATGGTGACTCCCTTAACCCTAAGCGACGGTTTGGCACAGGAAGAGATCCTTCCTTTGTTGGACAACAATTTAAGCTCATACTTTTTCGACCAACACTCTCTTTCGGGTAATATAAAAACTCTATACCCTAATTTCTTTAATCAATTATCAGAATTACAATTTCCTACTATCAAAGAAGCATAACTCAAGATTTTAAACTCAAACATGGCTATTTCTCTTCCCAACTATGGGTTCAGGGATTTACTACCATTTGGGTTATCTTCAATTTCCCTATATGATGTTGAATGTTGTGAAGTAGCTCCGGATAGTATCCATCGGAACAAAAGACTATTTCTCCAATTCCTAAGGTTGTGAATATAGATGGGGAAAATGAGTTACCCTCTCCTTTGTTACCTGTTGTTTCTTCAACTGGGAATGTCTCTGTTGATTTCTCAACTAGCGGTTCTGATTTCCCTCCTTTAGGTTCTTCTAAATCTTGGGTTATGTTGAAAAATTATGCTTAGGAAATCATTAAATTGACCGTAGTGTTCACTGAGGATTCTCCTTCATTTTAGGACATTACCATTAAGACACCATTGACTATTTTTCTAACAAAATTTATGGGAAATCAGATGTAGTTCATGTGTCTTCCTCTCTTCACCAAAATGTGACTATTAGGAGGCACAACAATAAAAAAGGAAAATTTCATAATAATCCTAAAATTTCAGGGGCTAGTCATAAAGAGGAAAATGAATATATTCCTCTTTCTTCCAGAATAAAAAATGCAACTGTTGAATCTTCTCTAGCTTCGGCTTCAATCTCTTGATCCCTTAGAGCAACTTCACCTGAAGATAATGTTTCTTAATTTTATTGACCTATTTTAACATCTAAGGGGTAGGGGGGACCCAAAAACATAGGGCCCTCATAAGATTGTTTAATGTAATTAATCCTAACATTGTTTTAGTTCGGGAAACGATGACTGAGAGATCAAAAGCTTGTGAGGTTTTTTAAAACAAATTCTTGGGTTGGGGGGTTTGTGCGATTGATGCAGTGGGTCAATCTAGGGGTCTTCTTGTTATTTGGAACCCCTCTAAAGCCTCTCTTAAACCTTATTGTATTCATGCAGGGAACTTATTTGATGGGAGAATTAAAGGTTTGGAGCAACCTGCAAGGATCATAAATTGCTATGGTCCCTATAGCAACAAAAAATATTTTTGGGACTCTGTGGATTCCAGTGGAATTTTAAGGGATCCTAGACTAATTATGGTAGGGAATTTAAGTCTCACTCTTTATTCTACTGAGATCTGGGACTGTAACCCAAAGATGGATCCTATCTCATATTATTTTCAACAGCTTTTCTCTTGATCTAGTTTTCTTTATGTCTTTCTTAATAAACTAAGTCCAACTTGGAGGAATGGTAGAGTGGGTGAGTCAGGGGTTGGGAAGAGATTAGACAGAGTCTTCATAGTTGATGCTTTGGCAGTATCAATGAATAGGTACAGGTCTTGGTTTGAATATTCTAACATTTCATACCATTGTCCCATTTGTCTTCAACTAGATGGAGAGTCATCTTATCACAATTTTCCCTTTAAATTCAATCATGTTTGGTTGGAGGATGCTGAATTTTGCAAGATGATGATCACTCAATGGAATTCCTTTATGATACCTATGGTGTTAATTTTATGGACATACTGTTGTTGAAGTTGAGAAAACTTAAGAAAGTTATGATTATTTGGGGAAAAAAAAGCAACAAGATTCAAGGCAATTAGTAGATATTGAAAGAAATTTGAACAGGATTTATGACATCAATACTACATGTGTTTTCACAGCCGAGGAAAAGCTTTTACTTTCCAAGTTAGAGAATAAGAAAGTAGAACTTTTAAAAATTGAAGAAGAGACGCAGCATTGGAAGAGTTGAGCTATCTTGAGCTATTTGGATAGCTCAAGGGCATATGAAGACATTTTTTTTCATAAATTTGCCAATTTCAGAAGAAACCACAAGGCTATTTGGGATCTCAAAGATTCTAATGGGTCGATTGTCTCTTCTCAAGGGGATTTGGAAAGAGTTGTTGTTGACTTTTTCTTTAAGCATTTTCATGACAGTGGTGGAACTAGCATTATTTCTCGGTTAGATGTGATCAAACACTATCCTACCCATTTTTCTCCAGAAGAAGGACTATAAGTTGGCAAAACTGTTACTTTGGGGGAGATTGAAGAGGTGCTTAATCATTTTTCCAAAGTCAAAATTCCAGGCCCTAATGGTTGGACCGTTGAGTTCTTTATCAAATTTTTTGATATCACAGGGAAAGAGCTCCAGGAGGGTTGAATATTCTAGAGTGCATGGTTATGTTTATGGGGCCTTGAATTCCACCTTCCTCACCTTAATTCCCAAAGGTGAAAAACTTGAGTCCTTCAATGATTATAGATCAATTTCTCTTTGTAACCTGTTGTACACAATTATTACTAAGATTATCTCCAATAGAATGAAAAGTTTGTTGGAATAGAGATTATCAGATGAACAGTTTGGGTTTCTGTCCAAAAGACAAATTATGGATGCTATTGGAATGACCCGAGAATGTATGAATTCTGTGAAGACTAAAAAGATGGATGCTTTGATTCTAAAAATGGATCTAGCAAAGGTATATGACCGGGTTAATTGGGCTCTCTTAAGATTGACTCTTTTTCAAATTGGGTTGCCTCTTGATGTCACTGACTAGATCATGGCCTATGTCACATCAACTAATTTTTCCATTTGGTCAATGGTTCATCTTTAAATTTCTTCAAGAGCTCCAGAGGACTTATGCAAGGTTGTACTCTTTCACGTCTTCTTTGCCTTCTGGTTATTGAGGGTTTAAGTAGACTTATATCAACTGCAAAAAGGGAGGGAAGACTTGTGGGTATTAAAATTGCTTCCTCTCGTTTCATTACTCATATTCTCTTTGTTGATGATGCAGTTTTATTTGGAAATGGGACTGTTGAGGATTGGTATACTTTTCATAAGATCATTTCCTTATTTTGTGTAACGTACCCGACCCCGAAACCAAGGCCATGGACACCAAGATGACTAGGGGGTAGGTTGAATCAAGGTAAATGCATAGTAGAATAAGGTTATCTAAGTCTAGGCCATCATGCCAACCATCCAATTAAATAAAACAATTAGGCTTTTTAAGGACAATGCAAACTTGCAATACATATCATTTTCCATATGCACATGCTAAGCAAGGTAAATACAAGCATGAATGCAATCAGATCTGAGCAAGCTATTAATATGTAAACTAAAATCAATTAATCAGATCTACCACATCCATATAACTAATATCAAATTCAGATTTGCAAACTAACTTAGTCAATACAAATTAAAAGATCTACAAGCTACCATATTCCACCACATTGACAATCTAGAAATTAGATCTTCAGACTACCATCTACAACCATATTAACATAGATAAAACCAGATATGAAGGATTCCATCTATATTCATATAGATGATAATAACATAAGGTCCCATGGCTTTCACCTTCATCCTTACAAACCACAAACAAAAACTGGATCTAAGAGCCCATGTACATCAAATTACTGCAAATAAGCACATAATGCAATAATCATCACAAACTACCAACCATAGCCATATCAACATGAACAAATTCAAGTATGAAAAATATCATCTACAACCGTGTAAAATCATATCTCAAGGTTGCCATCTACAACCATATAGATCATAAACAAATCAGATCCATAAGCACATATAATTCCAAGGATGCAGTAAATACACATATAATAAAATACTTATTTGATTAAGGGGAAACTAGGTTCAACTGAACAAATTTCCACCCAGTCATAGACACAATCAATTCAATCCATACTTGAGCAGGTCACCCCTGAGCTAAGGCCATGGATCTATAAGCAAAGGTACTCACAATCAATCAACATGGTGTGTTCTTTCTCAACACTGCTACACGGAAATGACTATATATCAGCCATACAAAAATTTTTTACAATGAAACAAAAGGTATTCCTTACTAGAAACGCCGCTCCAGATGAAATGGAATAGGTCTCACAACCCAGAAATGCTCAGAAACATCTGAATTAGAAGATGTGGTTGCGCCCTTCTCAAGAACCTACCATACAAAAATGATAAGATCTTAGTCACATTGATACCATTTTCAGTGATATAAAAGGTGTTCCTTACTGGAAACATCACTCCATACGCAATGGAATAGGCCTCAAAACTCACAAATGATCATAAATAGTCTATCCATACCATATGGTTGCGCCCTTTCCACACTGTCAGAAACCACAACGACACCTTTCTCCATCTAAACTTTCCCTTCCATCTACACTACCTAGTGAAATGGGATTCCCTTCACCACACAGGTCCCTCGGGACATCATCATCCACTGTCGGGATTCACGTGTATATATTTAGACAGGGGAAAGAAATGGGACAAAGACTCATGTTGTGTTCTGCATGACCAATCTTCAACCCCATTACAGGGTCTTCATACCTCATTACAAGGCCTTCAATCTTCATTGCCTGGTGAATTGTGACTATCCGCGCTCACCATAGCCCTTCGGATATCACCACCCTCACCTAGGACTTCAATATTTAGCCATACAATGCTTCTCCTCCACGAGACAATGCACCTTCAATCCAATAACCAAGAGAGAGCCCATGAGAGAGTCCATTCGAATTCATATAGATCAATTCGAATCCACTCCAAGAGTCTAACTCCAACTCACTATGGAGGTTACCCAAACCAAAAGAGGTTAACTCCAACCCAAAGAGGCCAACTATAATTAGTGGGAGGCGGTTACAAAACATGAGGGGAGTTACACAACTTTTAAGGTGTCAAGGCTAAAAATAGCCAGTGAGGGTGCACTTGTGCAAGTGGGGGTTACAAAACCAAGTGTAACTTCCAAAAAGGAGTTACAAAACCACCAAAGGGGCACATTTAACAAGTGGAATCCATCCAAGCACTAAGGAAGGCCCACTAAATCATGAATTAGGCTCGATAATACCAACATAGGCTAAAATAACAAAAATACGAAAGAAAGAGTGTTGTTAGGGAGAGCCACAACTCCTAGTTCCCACCTAGTTCCCAATCCCCTCACATGTGGAATCCATGGCCCCCCAACCACATTAGTTGTCCAAGTTGAACTAGTTATTTAATTAAAAATAATAATAATAGTAAAATAATAATAATAATGTCCATAGTCCACAGTCCAGGCACCCAGTGCCATATTAAAACACAAATAATAATCACAACATATGTCCAGGGGTTTAACACACATGGTATTACATTTTATAAAGCCATTGGAATGGAGTTTAGTCCTAGTAAATCTTGCGTTTTGAGGAATGGTGTAAAGGAGGAAAATTTTGAACATATTATATCCCTGTTTCCTTACTATTGTAATCCAATGGACAATGGGTTAAAGTATTTGGGGTTCAACCTCAATCCCAATAACTACCAGAAAGCAGATTATATGTGGTTAATTCAAAATTTTGAAAAAAGAATCAGGAATTGGTGTTACAGGAATTTATCCTTGGGAGGCAGACTTACCCTACTAAAGTCTATTCTTGTAGGAATTCTTGTATATTGGATGTATTTAGTAAGGATTCCTTCGTCCATTCTTTAGCTCTTAAGACGGAAAATGATTATTTTTTGTGGTCAAGGTCAACTAACATGAACAAAATTCACTTGGCAATTTGGAAAAAAATATTCACTAGTTTAATCTTGCTTTAACTTCAAAATTTTACAAAGAGGTTTGTTTGGTTCGGGTTTATGGAGCTCAATTCTCAAGGACAAATATCTCAAAAACATGTCAGTGCTTGAATGGATTCGAATCTAAATAAAATTGTGCGAGGGGTTTCTAATATTTGGAATGGGTTCATTAAGACTTTTCCAAGTATTGGGAAATGGTTGGTTCAAAAAGTAGGAAATGTTAGACAGGTTTTGGTGGGCGTTGATCCTTATGTTGGAGGTGATGATTCTTACAAGATTCCAGTTTCTATCACTGAATATCTAGTTGAATTTAGTTTTAATACTTGGATCATATTAAAAGACCTGGTTGGTTGAGGGGTTGTGATTCTTATTAATATCTTCCCGAGGATTTTGGCTTGTTTGGTTTTGGAGCTGATGTATGGTCAAGGTACATTAAGGGGCTTAACAATGTTGGTATTAGATTAAATGGGAATAAAGATACTTTATATTGGGGTTGGAACAAAGCCACTAGTCAGGTCATAGAAAAAGATGCTTATGATGTTATTTCTCAAGAGGAACACTCTTCAGAAAGTAAGTGGTGGTATAGTAGACTATGGAAGTAGAATTTTTCGATGAAACTCAAGTGTTTTGGTTGGATCTGTTTAGAAAATGACATTCTAACTTGGGATAATTTAATGAGAAGGAGGTGGTTCGGTCCAAATCTGTGTACCTTATGCAAGGCTGAAGGTGAAACTATTCAACATTTGTGTGTTCAATGTTGGTTTGGTAGACATGTTTGGTTTGAATTATTAGATGATCTTCAATTATGTTCAATTTGGGGATTTTTGGGGCTGGATGAAAATTTAAAAAAATGGGTGAACAGGAACCATAAACATGTTGAGCTTACAATTTTTATTTGTTGTTTGGTGGGCTTGGAATGCTTCCTTATTTGATAGTAAGATCCAAGGTGTTTCTGCTACCTACAGAAAAATCATGTGTTTGTATCTAGAATGGTATAAAGAAGGTAAGCCTAGGAAGCAAAGATTTCCTATTCTTCCGAATTTGTTTCATGATAGAGCATATGTTTTTTTTTATGGTGCCTATTCTCATGGTAGATGTGGTTGTGGGATATTTATGAAATTAAACTCAAATCATTCTTATAAACTTTGGATGGAGGGTGGAAATGGGACCAACACAAGAGTCGAATTGGTCGCTCTTTGGGCTTATTGCATTTTGCTCTCAAAATTGGTATTGTTTCCTTACAGTTTTTTGGTGACTCCAAGGTGATTGTTAACTGGGCTAATGGTATCTCAAGACTACAGGTGATCTCATTGGATCATTGGTACCAAAGGGTCCATAGCATGATTGGAAAATTCATTGTTCTAACTATTCAACATATCTACAAGGAGCTAAATCAGGTTGCAGGCAACCTTTCTAAAAAGGCTATTGGTGACCATGAAGGGTTTCTTTTCTTGGAAGAATTCAAAGATGAGATCCTTGTCTCAAATGGGTCGATGAAAGCATATTAGCAACTCGCTTTCCATTGGAAGATTATAGATTGATTTTGTCTCTAAGAACTATGTTTTCTCTTAGTTTTTTTATTGTATCTCGTAACATCTCAGGCTGGTATGGTCATATTTTTTTTCTTGACTAGTAATATTATCGTCATAGTTTTCTTCTGTGTAGTTCCAGTCTTTTTTTGGATCTGAATTCTCTTTCTCACTAAAGATGTAATAGATGTTGCTTCTTTGATTATAATTGAATATTAAGAAGCAATTTTGTTTATTAAAAAAAAGAATTTTATTTATGTGCTCAAACTTGGAGAGGAGTGTTCCTAAATTATTATAATTTTGATGAGATAGAAGGTTGCGTAGGTTCGTATTCTAACAAATTTTTTGAAATTGAGATCTTATGCAAGTGTATGCAAGGCAATATAAGAGGAAGTGTTTTTCATCCTCAACACTCATAGTCTCAAAAAGATGATATATCCTTTCAACCCACGAAGTTTTAGGAAAGGTCTAAGGCCATGTTTCACTATGTATCTCATGAGAGTTCGTTCTTATTTTAGCTATGTGGATCTTCTTCTTTACGCTAGTTAAAACAAATAGATAATTTTGATATTCAAGATTAATTTTAATGACATCCTTGTGATATCTTAATTTTCTTTTATGCTCTAAATTTTCATCACACCACAACTTCTCTTTGAACTTCGAAGTAATAATATTTTAATATCATCTATATTTTGCAAAGTGACATTTTTGTCAATCCCTCACATCTTTAACCAAGACATGGCATCTTTATACCAACCTTGCTTAAGCCTCAAGTGGTTTTGACTGGAATTTAAAGCAATTTTCAAAAATCTATTGTCTCCCAAGTTATTGTTGATGTAATTTTATGACCAATTATTATATAATATTGATAAGATACAAACAAATTATTTATATGAGGGTATTTTTAATAAACAAGTTTTTAGGGAATACATTTTTCTATTATTTCAAAAAATATTTTTATTAATTATGTTTATGTAATATGGATGTATGAGAAATCATAAAGCTTTTTTATTTAATAAGATGTAGAAAAGTTTTTTGTATTTGATTCTAAAAGATTATAATTACGTCGAAGGTGTTTCACCATGGAGAAGCGTGACCTTCCACCTCGGAAAGATTTATCGTCTATAAATCCAATAGAATCATGCCACGTGTTTCGCCGCTTTCACGCATGCCAACCTGATCACGCCGACAATTTCATGTGGTTTTCAACTTTGCATCCATCAGTTTTAGGTCGATTCCCTTTCGTCTTCGAGCACACTGAACACTTATCTTGCTGTAATTCCGATGCCAAAGTTGAACCAGCTGCTTCCTGCTCCAACCCTGCACAGTCACTTGTCATTATTTCTTGTAATTCTTTGGTTTTCTCGGCCTGGTGATTGCTCAACGATTTCTTTCTGCGTTGGGAAACTTAAAAATATGGCTCGAGGAAGCTAACGATACATTTTCACTACCTATATTGTTGGGCCAGGAGAGAGAGCAACTGCGAATTCCAACAAGTCTTGGCCGAACGGGTGAAATTGTTTAGACGGCTTATGATTCTTCAAATACCAACGACATGAAAATATTATCCACTGCATCGACTTCCGACTATGTTTATTTTGATGCTTATGAAGTTATTAATCCACTTGATTTGTAGCTGTTCGTTGAACTCATCGACCCGTCGACCAGCAAAAAATCAAAGGTTACTGTCACGATTATTTATGAAATGAAGTTACAAGCCACCGATAATAGAATGATAAGATTAGAAGACTCATGGAAATCCTTCCGACAAAAAATTTACTTTAGCCAAAAGACTTATATAGCTTCGACAACATTTTCTTGCAAATATGTCCGACAGCATTTGCATTGTGATTCCTCCGACAATATACTCATTCAATTTTAACCTACAATATTTAAAAATATATTCATTAAATTTTTTAATGACGGCTTCTGATTCAAATACCAACGACATGAAAATATTATCTACTGCATCGACTTGTTTATTTTGATGCGTATGAAGTTACGATGATTATTGTGTATTCTTTGTGAAGCTGATTCTAGAAAGATGATGTGTCCAAGAGGAGATCGCATAGGTGAGGAAAATCCATCGTTTTTTGAGTTTCTACATATCAGTGAATCAAAGTGAAATGATTATTTTATTTTGAAAGAGCCAATGATATGAAGTAATGATTATGGATAAATAAATATTAGTGAAATGATTACAAAAACTAATGATAATGGATAATGGTTGCTTTGTCTAGTTAATGGGCAGCCTGTCAAACACCCCAGCTTGAACTTTTGGTAGAAGATTCATATTTATGAGGTTTCAAGTTCTTTATTTTTCTCCAATTCGTTCCCAGTTCCAGAGAGTCAAAAGAGTCGGCAATGTACATTTTGTTTTATCTTAATGCATCCCCACAGGAGGGGCAAAAGTGTCGAGAAAGCACATCAAATTACTATTAAAAATTGAAAAGAGCGGCTGCTTGAGGAATTAGTAGAGCACGTCGGAGAAAATATACCCCGACATTCCCTTTTTTTCGGTTTTGTGATTTTATCAAAACCGACAAATTGCAAATAAAGAGAGCTTTATGAAACCAGATGGTTCTCAATAGTAATTGTGCATGCGATGAATATGGTCAAAATAACATCTTGTAAACGTTATCTCTAAGAAATCGATGTGTTTGTCTTGTATGAATGTTGTATGAATGGGGTTCAACAAATTCCAGGCCTCGCTTTACACTTTCATTGCCAACTCAAATCATGTTGTTCAACTTTCGGTGTGCCTGCTGTGTTTTACTGATATAAATTCGATGATTGATGGTGGGTTTTCTTCCATCAATTGCTTCATGTATAGTGTCTTCTCAGAGATTTCGATTACACAATGGCGCCTATTTCATTGCCTCCAAGTTTCAGGTTCCATCCCAGTGATGAAGAACTAGTGGGTTATTATTTGAAGAGAAAAGTTCATGGACGTAAGATAGAATTGGACAGTATACCTGAAGTTGATTTGTATAAGTGTGAGCCTTGGGATATTCCTGGTATGTTTTGGGCTTTTGGGGATTGGTGTTTTCAGCTTACATTTTGATTTGGGTAAAATTGTGTTTTTCTACATTGCACCCATAAATGTAATTCGTTACAATTGATGAAAATAGTTTCCACGCAGAGTACTAAGACCCTGGGATGTTTTTCTCAGGTGTTACTTTTTGTTTCTACTTTTTGTTTCTGATGGAAATTGCAGGTTTTGTTTGTTTGAAAAGTTGAAAACATGACATCCTTAAACTTTGAACTAGTAGCCAAAACAATATAGGAAGTGAAAATGTATCGTTAGCTTCCTTGAACTAGTAGCCAAGCAAGCCTGGCGCAGATGGCTAGCACGGGCTGCCAAAAACGTCGCAGGTTCTGTTTAGTATAACTGATTTGGCATGTCGAGAATTTATAGAATCACAAAGCGTTTCGACAAGTACTGTAATCAGAAAACTTTTATTGTCCTTTCTCGACCTCCTCGACCTCTCCGACCTCTCTGACCTCCTTCGACTCGACCTCCTTGACCTCCTCGACCTCACCTGGACCTCTCTGACCTCCGACGACCTCTCTAACCCCTCCGACGTCCTCTAACTATTGATCTGGCAGATTGTCGTGGAATGAAGGAGCTTTGCGATTTTCCATAGTGGGAGACAATCCGTTTCCTATTCTTTTGTCCCAAATAGTTGGTGTACCAGACAATAAAACATCTCTTAGGTGATACAAAAGAAACAAGTTGCATTACATATTGATATTGACTTCGGTTAGTTTTATATGTCATGAATTTTCACCTTTCTCTTAATACCATTAGGATATTTTTCTTATATTTCCAAATAATTAAATTTTAGGAGATTTTTCTTATATTTCTTAATAATTAAATTTTTTCTTTGTTGTTGGTTGTTTTATATTTATAAATAATTTTATTTTATTTTTATTATTTATTAACTTGAAATGGTAAAGTTCATACTTTTCTCTGGAGAGAGGTGAAACAAATTAAATTTCTCCTTAATGTTAAATTAAGATTAAAAAGTCATGAATATTTATTAAAAATTTAAATATTTTTATGCCATCGATTTAAAGTAAGTCTTTAAATAGTTTTCGGATTATTATTAAAATGATAAAAATGTTATATAAATTAATTTTTATTGATATGATGTTTGTAAAATAATATGTAGATGGTAGTAAAGGAGAGGGGTTGTAATAATGCATACTTTTAGCATCATTGTCTTTAAAAAATGGTTGTACATTTGTGGAGCACAAATAAAATATTTCATCTTTTTAAAGGAGAATGTAAGATATAAAGGTATTAGGGAATGATATTTGCTTCGAGATAGTTATTAAGGAGGGAATGATATTATTAAGAAGAAACACACAACATTTAGGGGGAGGGCATGAGTAGTGATGCACTCTTTATAGTTTATTACTTTCCGAGATTATTACAAACTTTGCTCTTTTCCTACCGGCGTTCACTTTTGCACCTCCAGGTGTAAATGCTAGTATATCAAACATGGAGTGTGTTTGCAAGCATCAAGAAAATTATCTTTAGCGGAAAAATAAAATATAGTTTTAAATAGAAATTATATTTTTTATTTCAAATTATAAAATATCAAAACAATAATTTATTTTAAATAAAAACAAAAATAATTTATTATTTTTAATATTTTTTTTCAAATTTTATATTAATTAAAAACCTACTTAATATATATATATTTCCTGGAAATGAAAGCTTCACTTAAACTAGATGATTACCTTCACCAATAAATGAAGACTTTACCTCTTAAAAAAGAAATACAAGGTTCGTATCTTTGCTCTTACTTAAAAGTAAGCTAGGGGAGGGATGCCAATTGTGGTGCGGGGTCCACTTCACCACGTCGGAGGCCACCTGGCGACGTCCCTTTTTCGTACGACACATGCCCACGTGATAGCGACACGTGTCCTGCAGCTGGCAACATGTTTGAATAGGGTTTATACGGGGTTTAGGGTTTTTGAATGGCCATTTTGTCAGGGCTACTCCACCACCCTGTGCATTCTTGCTTGGGGCCGGTGTGTGGCCGTTCTGCCACCCCGGTACTGGTCCGCTGGGGCTCCATTGCCCGTGCAGGCCTCTGTTGACGGTTGAATGCTGCATCCCCATCGACGGAGCTCCGTAGAACCTCACAACTCGTGCCCTGGTTGGAGTTTTGGTCGGCATTCCTCGCATTTCGGTTCGGTTAGGTTCGCTTTTTGGCGTTGTTCTTCTGGCGGCTTTACTCACAGGCGATTTCCTCTGTGCGTTGCTCTCCCTGTTGGTGGTCATGAGTGGCTCAGTCCCTGCATCCTACTGTGCTGACTACGGGGTCATGGAGGTTGGCAATGACGGTTTATGCATTCGACGGACCTCGACTTTGCATCTTGCCACGGGTAGGGTTTCCTACCAGCATCTCGATAGTGTTTTTTAACACTCCACACCTCCTCATGGATGATTTCGTTAAGCCTTTGGCTCGGTTTCTCTGTGGTTGCTTGTGTTTGTCTGGCTGTTTTGTAATTGTATTTATTATGTGCGTTGCTCTCCCTGTTGGCGGTCGTTAGTGGCTCAGTCCCTACATGATCCTAAGTCGGCTACGGGGTTGAGGAGGTTGGCGAGGTCGGTTTGTCCATTCGAATGGCCTCGACTTTACATCCTGGAATGAGTACGGTTGGCTCGGTTTCTCTGTGGTTGCTTGTGTTTGTCTGGCTGTATTGTAATGGTATGTTTGCAACTGCGATTATGGGTGAGTTTTGTTATGTTTTTCGGACCCTGCCTGGTTATTGGTTTTTTACGGTGGAGTAGCCCTGGCAAAATGGCGTGTTGAAAAGTCTACAATTGTATATTGTGGTTCTGGTTACTTTTGACCATTTTCAGCTTGTTGATAAACGCATTGGGTGTCTTTGGTTCTAAGGGTAGTGTGTATGCTTGACATTGTTATGGTTTTGGCTTTGTGTGATGTAATTTGGGATAGGGTCCGAAAAACATGAATAAAGAGCTTTTCCTGAATTAGTTTCCACCTGTTTGACTTTGGGTAATTATACAGTTAAGAGCGAGAGGAGTCTGCGGAAAGAATTTTTCAATTCGACAAGTTCCGAACCTATTAGCAGGTTCATCCTGAGGAGAACCTATACAATTGTTAACCTATTTTTTGTTTAGGGTTGGCGGTGGAGGGTTTCATATGAGATTCTCTGTTTTTCTGCAGCTTATATTTGTCTTTTGGTGCTTGTTCATGAATTTTTTTTAGGCATATGCAGTCATTAGTTTGTAAATGTGGTGGTTGAGGGTTTTTGGATTTTGGCATGGTATGCGATATTGTGTGGATGAATGATGGTTCCTTTCGGTGTTGGCAGAAATATTGTTATGCCTTAATTTGTGGTTGAATGCTGGTTGCTTTCAGTGTTGGCGGAAATATTGTTATGCCTTATTGTGTGGATGAATGCTAGTTGCTTTCAGTGTTGGCATAAATATTGTAATGCATTATGGATATGCTTATTGTAGATTATTGGTATGTCCTAGCCTAGATTATTGTAGCATGGATAATTGGGAGCAATATTGTAATAAGATTTTGGTTATGATTTTGGTAATTTTGCAGCAGTAGGTTTTTGAACTTTATATTCATCTTTATATTAGTGTTTGAAGCTGCAAAAGAAGAAAATGTTGTGGATATGAAATTTGGCATGGCCCCTCGTTTAGTGTGAATGTTTGTCTTTGTTTTCCTGATGGCTTTGCAATCTTATGTAGTGAACTGATGCAGACACTTTGACACAGTTTAAGCATTTGTTGGTATACAGTTTAAGCATTTGACAAAATAAAAGTATTTGATACAATTAATGGAGTGAATTTTTTTCAATATTAATTCGTTTATGGATTTGATAGCATTTGATAATATTAATGGAGTGAATTGTGCATGTTAATTTGTTTATGGATTTGAGTTTAAGTGGAAATTATAGATGGTACTTAAGACTATTGTTTGGCTAGTTTGTGCATGTTCATTTGTTTATGGATTTGAGTTTAAGTGGAAATTAGATATGGTACTTAAAAGTGTTGTTTGGCTGGTTTGTGCATGTAAGATCAAAGTTGCAAATGGCCATATACCTATTTCTATCCATAGAATTAAAATAAAAGAGGGCAAGAAGCAAATTGTGACCTAAAACAGTAAACTTAAGCCATCAAACCTAACACTATGAAACAAACTAAAAATGTATGTGAGAGAGATACCATACCAATTTATGTTTTTTTTTAGAGTGAGTGTTATGGTTACCTTTCTTAGGTGGTTGTGTTGTTAGCTTCCTTAATATGTTCTTGTGATCTTGTAGCTGTTGTGTTTTGTAGGTAGGAAGGAATGGTCAACATTCATAGAATGGAAACAAACATAAATAAATAAAACCTGCTCATTTATAATAAAACAACTACACTTTATATTAATAGTACTGAAATACAAATACAATGCCTCTATTTGTAGTAGATGTCAATACAATCCCTCTATTTGTAGTAGATGTCAATGCCTAGAATTTGTAGTCTGTATGAAAACTATCACCTAGGTTTTAGGTTATATCAAGCCTCCATAATGCTTGATTGAGGATACAAAAAAAGAAAATGCCTTGAAAAGAAAATAGCATTTGGTTAGCCTATACACCAGATATCCTATTCTTCAAGAGGTTCATCACCTTCCCCATCATTTCTTGTCGGGTTTCTAGTTTGAGACAAGTAGGATGACCTTACTGATCATGTTTGATTAGGATGGGTGGGGTTGGTGGAAACAGATTGAGGCTAATTTACTCCTTGCAACCAAGGAGGAATTGAATAGCCATAGGCCTGACTTGTGCTTGGGACCCATGGAATAATTATTGGTGTTGGATAAGATAACATAGAATGCCCCCCTGCACTAGTAGGAATAGAGGGGGGGGTGTAAACCTGCCTGATTATAGCGAGGTATCTGAATGTTAATAATATCCTTGTAGAATCGTGCACTGTTTGCAAATGCTTCTAATAATCCTTCCATCATGTTCCTTTCATTGGTTGTTCTTGTAGTATCAACCATCACATTCCTTTCCTCCATTTCTATTGCATAATTTTGGTTCATTTGTTGTACCTTCCCTGCATCCTTTGCTTGCCTTGCCAACTGCTTTTGGTGCTCTTTTTCTTGTTGATTAGCCTCTCTTGCAATCCTTTCCTGTGCCCGATGTCCAACTGCAATCATCCTTGCTTCCTTCTTTTCCTTTGCAAGATCTTTCTTCCTTTGTTTTAATTCCTACAAAGCATGTTTCTTTTGTTCAGATTCAACCAAGAAGCTTATGTACTCTTCTGAAGTGAGTAGTTGTGAACTCCGACCCAATCGGAGAATGTCTGTCTTTCCTTTCCTTCCTTGCGTTGAAACTCTCTCCATTGGAAACTTTAGGAATTGGCCAAGCCTTGGTCTGTTCTCTGGCAATGGTTCTTCTGCTATGACAGGTTTTTCTATTGCAGTATATTCTTCGGCTGCATCCTGGTTGTCTATGTTAGGTTCTTCTATCAACCCACCATCAACATAAAAATGGACAATCTCATCTGGCTACGAAGGCATGTTCATGCTTTCATCATTGGTGGAACTGCCAATGTGTCTGGTCAAGTTCATCATGGCCTCTGCCATCCATGATGGTTGGGATACTTGGGCTGGCACTGTCAATGTGTCATTGTTATTTCCTGGACTCCGACAACCATCGACCACATTTATATGTGCCACAGAATCCACTTGTGTGCCGGCTGGACCACCTAGCCCCATGTTATCTTCCGCTGCTTCGTCATCGAATTATGTAGCGCTGACCTGTTCATCATCATCAGCAGCACCAACTCCTTGCCAGTTTCCTTGAGAAAGGGACATGATGTTGTCCACAACATTTGCCTCTTGCTACCCATCCAATTGCTCTTCGACATCCTCAAGATCTTCGCCAGCCACATCTTCTTGGCCATCCACATCAAATGCTCAGCTACACCCGGTATCATGCATAAGAGCATCATAATTCAATGGCCAGATACCTGTTCACCTAAAGACAGCCTTGATATTCGAGGATGTGAGAGCCCTTTTGAAAGCCTTGCTTGCAAGCTTAGCTAACTCAAACCTCTTTACCTCTACCCCTGGGTTCTTTGCCATCCATGCAACACGTTCCAACCTAAAAAAATCCCTGAAAGGCCCAAACACACTCACATCCAGGGGCTGCAACCTGTGAGTGGTGTGAGCAGGAAGTGTTAACAAGTCAATGCCCAACCTATTTGCCTCCTCGATGGTTTGCACAACAATGTGGTTTCCATGGCCATCTAAAACCAACAGGTGTTTGTTTTCAGGGGAGACACTGCCTGGTACGGATGCTGTAAAGTGGCAAAGCCAGTTTAGGAAAATTTCTTTAGTCATCCATGCATGGGGATGTGCAGCCATGCACGCCCCAGGTTCACAGTTTTGGATATAGTTTTGCAGCCGAGTTTTTCCCTTGAACAAATAAAATCTCAGGATTTCCATACCAATTGCATCCACATAGCATAAAATGGTTATCCACTCCCTGCTCCTGGGTAGAACCTTTGGCACATTCTGGCTCCCTCTCTTTGCAATGACCTGAATGCCACAATTCCTTCCTGCCAGTAACCCTGTCTCGTCGCAGTTCCAAATATAGTCTAGAGCATAAAAGTGTTTCTCATATGCAGAAGAAAGAGTGTCATAGAACTTGGACACAACTATGGGGTGTAGATTCAATTCCATGTCTCTATCAAGGCCCTCCGCAGTTCGTAGCACTAGCTATGGATGCCTTTTTTTGAAACTAGCCCACCACGACTTACCTAGAAACCCATCTTTGAATGGGGTTGGCCTCCCCTGACAGATTTGAGGAACAGTTGATTTCAGTTGTATCAACTCTAGCCCATGTCCCAATTCAGCCATCTCCTTACACCACACCACCACCTCCTCCTCCTCCTGTTCAGTCATGACTGTAAGAGGACCTCTCCTCTTGGTATGGGTCAGGCCATTTATTTAGTAATGGATTGACGTGGGTGCAATCCCATATTTTTTGGCCGCTGCTCTAACTGAAAACCCCCTGAATTCAACATCGTCAATTTCAGCCTACATGTCTTCTTTTGTCCATCCTCTAATTGCACTGATTTTCTTCGTTGAAATGGCACCTTGCACTGTGGAAGATGATGGCAATATGGGCGATGCTAGCACTGTGGGTGGTGATGGCATTGTTGTTGATGGTGGAACCACACCATCTACCTCTTCCAGAGGACCATTCTCAGAATTTGTTGTAGCAATGTTGTCATTTGAAACACGGGCCCTTTCCTCATCCGATGATGTGCATTGTAGCTGGGCACCCCGCTTCCTTGTCTTCCTTGTACGAGGTGCAATATTGACTCTTGGCATGGCTACCAGAATTTGCACAATCCATACATGTAACATTTAATAGTATATTATATCCATTCAATTAACCTGTGAGTATTATATATCCTTCTGCAATGGTCAACGTGTGAGTATTATACGCTAAACTAGTTAATAGAATGGATATGTGACTATGAGAATCTACACAATCCATACATGTAACATTTAACAGGGTATCCTTTTGCAATGGTTAACTTGTGAGTATTATATGCTAAACTTGTTAATAGAACAATCCATACGTGTAACATTTAATAGGGTATCCTTCTGCAATGGTTAACCTGTGAGTATTATACGCTAAACTAGTTAATAGAATGGATATGTGAAATGGATAGTTAATGGATACGTGAAAACTTAGATGGTTAATTGAATGGATACATGAAATAAGTGACTGTCAATATCTGAAACACTGCGCACACACTGATGGGATGTTGATGAATGGTTGAGTCCTGGTTGATAGATGACCAATCTGCAGGAATAACAGTTTGATAGATGATAAACGCACTACTTGAATGGTTGAGTCCTGGTTGATAGATGATAAATGCACTTCTTGAATGATAGATGAATCCAAGGAATGCAAATGGATTCAATTGTGTGCAAAGAGGTTGGTTTATGGTTTTTTTTTATGTTGAAAATGATTGCTTAGTGGAATTGACATGGATTGCAAGGTTAATTCTGGGAATGGGAGGCTGGGATTGATTTGGCACCGATCCAATGGCTGGAGATTTCTATTTGCATGATCCATGTGCTCTTAGTGTGTTTAATGGATGATTTGATTTTGGGCAGCCGGGAATTTGATTAATGCATGTTTTACTGATCCATGTGCTTTGGTTGAGTTTAATGCTTGATTTGATTTTGGGCAGCGAATTCTGTTTTGCTGATTTAAGAGTTTAATGGATGATTTGATTTTGGGATTTCGTAGAGTTTTGCTGCTCCTTTTGATTTCATAGATTTTAATGAATGATTTGATCATTTTTCAGTGGGTGTGTGTCATTTATTGAGGTTGCATGTGTGAGTTGTTGATTAATTCTGGACCAAATGCTGACCCAAATTTCACTTGCAGTGTGCAGGTGGTAATGGGTGATGGAACATTGCATCCTATTGTTTGATTGTTGCTTCTCCAGTTGTGGTTCATGAGGGTTGATGTGATGCCCATGGTGTACTTAGTAGATTAAGCATGATAGGCTGTTTTGATGTTAGATTTGGTATTAATGGTAAGACAATGTTTGTTCTCAGTTGGACCTGATGATTTGTAAAGTTGGCATTAAATGGACTGTCTAGTGTCAGTTGGGGTTCTAATAAGCTATTAAATGCTTTTTGGACTTAATATAATATATATTTATGCATAAATATGAAGTTTTATGATTTCCTTTTAAGTTGGGAATGTTCAATAATTGGGTGGTTGATGTGACGGGAACCATGACCACTACTGGTCCCCACACAACATTAGGAGTCCCTCCCCTATACCATGTCAAGAATATTTTTTTCACTTAAATTGTTTCAAGTGTGAAAGAGTTCCATCTCGCTTAATGGACCTAATGGTCATGTTGAACGTATAATTTTTTAGAAAGTGTAAGTATATTATTATATTAAATACAATTTAATTTATGAGAGTAAATTTGGTTCATGGAAGTTGGAAAATAAGATATTAAAATAAAAAAGGAAATTTTAAAATGATGTATTAAAAATAAGCATGTACGTTGACATTTGACTTGAGGAGGAATGATGAAAGAAGAGACACAATGATATATCATCAAATTTGATTGAAGGTTTATTAACAAACATGTGAAAAGTAAGATGGAAGTAAGGATTGCACTGAACAGTTTCCTTTCTTAAAAGGTCATCAAATACATGATGCTACTGGGATTGCACAGGAAGTATCCCATTCGGCCAAAATCAAACACCTCCTTGCTATGATTATGAAAGTTGACCTCTCCAAGGCATATGATAGAGTCAATTGGACCTTTCTACGATTGGTTTTGTTTCAAGTGGGTTTTAATTTACCTATGGTAAATTGTATACTTTCATGTGTTCAATCAATATCATTTGCGGTCCTTATCAATGGATTGAATTCCTCTTTCTTTAGATCAGGTAGAGGACTAAAGCAGGGCTGTCCATTAGTCTATCTATTGTTCATATTGATTGTGGAAGGACTTAGCAGAGCCATCATTCACGCGAGATTCTCGGGAGGACTAAAAGGGATTCAGATGGGAGCTTGTTGGTTGTGGAGCCTGGTCTTCCTGATTTAGGGATCTCGTTGTTCAGCCGTATTTGTACCCCAATTTTATATGTTGTGTAGGTGGACTGTACACTCATCCCATCGAAGGGGCTTAGCCCCCCCGCAGGAGTTCGAGGGGTTTGGGGGCGAAGCCCCGAAAATAAATTTTTTTTTGCCTTGTAAAATTTTGTAATTTCATAGTCACGACTTGGTCAATAATGGGTAATTTACGGGCCCATGGTATTGGGTATCCGGTAATCCCTCTTTAAAAGGAAGGCATTGTAACATGGTTGTGTATTGTAAACATCTCTGTGATTGTGTGAGAGAGATTGTGAGAGAGTGAAGAGGAAGTGGCAGTGGATGTGCTATGGGTTGTATCCCTTCATTTTTTGGATGGTATAATAAAAGGACTGGGAATTTCTCCGTGGACATAGCCTAGATTGGGTGAACCACGTATATTGGTGTCTCTCTTGTATTGTGTTTAGGTGTTTTATTTTTGCATCTTATTTTATGCTATTGTTTTGAGATCCTGTTTTCTAACAATTAGTATCAGATCCAAAGGCCTATTTGGCGCATAAACTTGCAAGAAAGAAGGGTTCCCGGTTTGAGTGGGAGCAATGGCGGAAGAAGGAAAGTTTAGGGTTGAAAATTTTAATGAACAAAACTAGCAGTTATGGAAGATGCAAATGGAGGACTATATGTATCAGAAGGATCTATTCCTACCATTGGGAGGAAAAGAAAAACAATCGACGACTGTGAAGGACGAAGAATGATAGGTTCTTGATAGAAAGGCACTAGGAACAATACGGCTGTGCCTAGCTTCTTCAGTGGCTTTCAATATTTCCAAATAAAATACAATGGAGGGTCTAATGAGCGCATTGACTAAACTGTATGAAAAACCCTCGGCCTCCAACAAGGTATTTCTAAGGAAGCATTTATTTAATATGAAGATGTCAGAAGGTGGGTTTGTTGCTGACCATTTAAATGAATTTAATACGATTACTAATCAACTAAGTTCTGTAAAAGTGAACTTTGAAGATGAGGCTAGGGATCTTCTAATCTTGTGCTCATTTCCAGAAAGATGGAACGACTTGGTCATGGTTGTAAGTAACTCTGTCTCTGGTTCAAACACTTTGAAATTTTATGATGTTGTTGGTGTTATTCTTAGCAAGGAAATGCGAAGGAAAAGCATAGGTGAGACATCAGGGAATGTGTTGACCATGGAGATCAGGGGAAGACAAAGGGAGAAAGAAAAGAGCCCAGGTAATCGTGGGAAGTTTAGGAAGGGCATATCCAAGTCCAAACTAGGAAAGATAGAGTGTTGGATTTGTGGGAAGAAAGGACATCCGAAGAAATACTGCAGATCTCTATAGAAGAAAGGAGATGGACAACAAGAGACTACTCAGGAAGCAAATGTAGTAGGTGATGTGTTACAAGATGCTTTGCTTCTTGCATTAGATAATATTAGTGATTACTAGGTAGAAGGTTCAAAGGCTTCATGTCATGCTACACCCCATAGGAAATTCTTTCATGATTATGTTCTAAGTGATTTTGGAAATGTTTGATTGGGTGATGATGAACCGTGTAAAATTGTTGGAACGGGTAAGGTACGGATAAAGTTAAAGAATGGAGGTGAATGGTTGCTGAAATATGTAAGGCATATTACTGCTATGAAAATAAATTTAATCTCAATAGGCAAATTGAGAGATGGTGGTTGTTTATCTACGTTTGGAGAAACGTGGTGGAAGATCACTAAATGATCGATGGTGATAACAAAAGCAGATAGAATATGTACGTATTTATGTCCTCATAATATTGACTATTCTATCTCTTTAGCTTCATATACAACATTGTGGCATCATCGGCTTGGCCACATGAGTGAGAAGGAGATGCATATTCTCCACTCAAGGAAGTTGCTACCAGATCTGAAGTATGTAAGTTTGGAATTATGTGAGAACTATGTTTATGAAAACAAAAGAGACTCAAGTTTATCAGGGTTGGGACGCAAAAGAAGAGTGAGAAGTAAGAGCTTGTGCATACAGATGTATGGGGATCAACTCAGGTACAATCTTGTGGTGGCTCTCGTTATTATGTTACTTTTAATGATGCTGCAACTAAAAAAACTTGGGTTTATTACATTAGACATAATTTTTATGTTTTTGGTACTTTCAAGAAATGGAAAGCTTTAATTGAGAATGAGACAAGAAAAATGTTAAAGTGTATCAAATCTGATAATGGAGGTGAACACTGCGGCAAGGAGTTTGATAGTTACTGTTCTTACCATAGGATTCATAGAGATAGGACTGTTCCAAGAACACCACAAGAAAATGGTGTGTTAGGAAGGATGACCAAAAAAATCATGGAGCGTGCAAGGTGTATGAGATTGCATGCAAGGTTTCCATTATAGATTTGGGCATATGCTATAAATACTGTTGTTTACTTAATAAATATAGGGCCTTCAAGTGCTTTGGATGATGGGATTCCAAAGAAGACATGGACAAGTAAAAATGTAAACTACCCATTTCTGAGAACTTTTGGTTGTGAAGCATTTGTCCATATTGATAAAGAAAATAGAACAAAGCTTGAGGCTAAATCCAAGAAATGTACATTTGTTGGATATGAGGTTGATGATTTTGGTTATCGCTTATGGGATTATGAAAAAAAAAACATTAGGATTAGAGTTGTGGTATTCAATGAAAAGGTAATGTATAAAGATCAGTTGTAGGGAAAGAAACATGAAAAGGAAAACACAAAGTACACAATGTTTGATGAAATCAAAGAAAATAAAGTTTCAAAGGTGCTGGAAAATCAAGAACAAAAGTAGGTACCTTAAACTCCTACAAGTGTTAGAATATCTACCAGGTCAAGTAGACCCCATGAATGATACTCTTCTTCATTGTATTATTTATTGATGATTGATTCTGGTGAACTAGAATGTTATGACGAATCAATGCAGGTGGAAACTAGAAAGAAGTGGGAGCAAGGCATGAATGAGGAGATGGACTCATTGATAAGAAACCAGACTTGAGATTTGGTTCAGTTGTCTACAGGTAAAAGAGCATTACAGAATAAATGAGTTTATAGGTTGAAGGGAGAAGATAGAGGCAAGAAGTGGTACAAGGACAAACTTGTTGTAAAGGGGTTTGCACAAAATAAAGGTATATATTTTGATGAAATATTTTCACTTGTTGTTAAAATGACTTCAATTAAGACTATTTTAAGTCTAGTGGCAGTAAAAGATTTGCATCTTGAACAGTTAGATGTAAAAACAACCTTTCTTCATGGGGATTTGGAGGAAGATATTTATATGCAACAACCATAGGGGTATGAGGTCAAAGGGAAGGATAATTTAGTATGTAGGTCAACGAAGAACTTGTATGGATTAAAGAAAGCTCCAAGGCAATGGTATTTAAAATTTGACAGGTTTATGACATAACAAGGTTCTAGTAGATGTCATTTTGACCATCGTGTTTATTTCAAGAAGCTAGATAATGAAATATGTATTATCTTGTTATTGTATGCGGATGACATGCTTATTGCAGGGTCGAACATTAGGGATATAAATGTGCTCAAAAGGAAATTAGCTAATTCATTTGCAATGAGGGATTTGGGTGCTGCAAAGCAAATAATTGGTATGAGAATAATAAGAGATAGGAAAAATCACAAATTGATGTCTCAGGGTGAGTACATAGAAAAGATGTTGGAGAGGTTTATAATGTAGGATGCAAAACCGGTTAATACACCTTTGGCCAACCATTTCAAACTAAGTAAGGAGATGTGTCCCAAGACACAGGAGGAAATAGAATACATGTCCAAGGTCCCTTATTCATCAGTAGTTGGAAGTCTGATGTATGCGATGGTGTGCACAAGACCATATATTGCACATGCAGTGGGAGTTGTGAGAAGGTATATCAACAATCCAGGTAAATAACATTGGAAAGCAATAAAGTGGATTCTCAGGTATTTGAGATGTACTACTACTCATGCATTATGTTTTGGAGGTTCATACACTGCTCTATAGGGATATGTTGATGTAGATATGGCAGGTGATAAAGATAGTAGGAGGAGAACCACAGGGTATGTTTTTACCATAGGTGGAACAACAATAAGCTGGATTTTGAAACTACAAAAGGTTGCTGCACTTTCAACAATGAAAGTAGAGTATGCTGCTGCTATAGAGGCTAGTAAAGGGATACTTTAGCTATAGAGGTTCATGGAGGAATTGGGCAAGAAGTAGGAAAATAATAGGTCGTAATGTGACAACCAGAGTGCCATTCATCTTGCAAAGAACTTAGCCTTCCATTCCAAGACTACAAATATACAACTCAAGTACCATTTCATATGATTTGTTCTGGATGATGAATTGTTGAAGTTGGAAAAGACACATACTATCCAAAATCCTACAAACATGTTAACAAAGGTAGTAACCAAAGAGAAATTGAGTTCTTGCTTAGTTTCAGTTGGCCTTTAAGCATGAAGGTGAAGATGGGAAATTTTCCAGGTCTAAGGTTTGAATCATAGTCCAACAAATGTAGTAGCGATGGATTTGTTGTGATCAATCTCCAAGTGGGAGATTGTTGGTTGTGGAGCTAGATCTTCACGATTCAAATATCTTGTTGTTCAAACGTGTTTGTACCCCAGTTTTATATGTTGTGCGGGTGGACTGTACACTCATCCCAGCGGGGGGTAGCACCCCTAAGAAAGGGGGCCCCTGAAAGATTTTTTTTTTGCCTTGTAAAATGTTGTAATTTCATAGTCATGACTTGGTCAATAATGGGTAATTTACGAGCCCATGGTATTGGGTATCTCGTGGTATTTTTCCATGGTAATCCCTCTTTAAAAGGAAGGCATTGTAATACGACTATGTATTGTAGTATTGTAAAGATCTTTGTGATTGTGTGAGAGAGACTAGGAGAGAGTGAAGAGGAAGTTGCAGCAGATGTGTTGTGGGTTGTATCCCTTCATTTGCTGGACAGTATAATAAAAGGACTGCCAATTTCTCCATGGACGTAGCCTAGATTGGGTGAAGCACGTATATTGGCATCTCTCTTGTATTGTGTTTATGTGTTTTATTTCTGATTCTTATTTTATGCTATTATTCTTCGATCCCATTTTCTAACAAGCTTATTTATCCATCACCCACCTACTATTTGTAGATGACATCCCGCTATTCACTGATGGATCAAGAAGGGACATTTTGAAAATCAAGGAGATTCTAAATCTGTTTTTTGCAGCATCAAGTATGATCTTAATGATCACAAATCCTTGATTTCTATTATGAATGTGGATAGGACTGTATCTATATGGATTGGTGAACATTTTTCCTTTTCTATGATTGATTTTAACAACGGACTCAAATATCTTGGCTTCATCATCAAACCCAATGATTACATGAGAAAAGACTAGGTTTGGATGATAGGAAAAATTGAAATCAAGATTAACCATTGGTGCAATAAATGGTTAACTAGAGGCGACAAACTTGTGATGGTTTAATTTGTTCTTGAATACATACCTGTTTATTGGGCCTCTATTGCTTATGTCCCAACATGCATCTTGGACAACATTAGGAAGATTTGTTTTAGTTTTCTCTGGCGTGGTATAGAAGAAAAGAAAGCCTTCCCATGGATATCATGGCGAAAACTTACACCACCAAAAGACTCTGGAGGATGGGGTATTAAAGATTTAACATGTTTTTCCAAAGGTCTAGTTGCGAAGGGTATCTAGAGAATCATTAATGGTGAAGGGATTCGGGATAAATTTATCCATTAGAAATACATTTACCGACATCTACAGAGGATCGGCTCAGATCTAGGAACCACTCTATCCGAAATGTATCAAATATGTGGAAATCCATTATCAAATATTTTGACATTATCGGTGACTGGTTAACGTGAGAAGTTGGAAATGTAAGACGAATAAGAACCGAGAAAGACGCGTGGGTTGGATGCTCTACTGCATATTGCTTTCTTGACTTGATGATAGGTCATCTTAATGATCGTGGTGTATATTTTTTGTCACACATACATGATTATCATAGCACCACCCCATTGCACCAGAAATGGCTTGATGTAGAGGCTTTGGGGTTTGTAGATGATCATAAAAGCAAGAATTATAGGATAGTCACATTCACATCTCAGACATAAATCACAAGCTTTTATGGACCAGGAACAAGGAAGATGGTACTTATCATCCACTATTGGGATACAAAGTGGCATGGGAAGAGGAGTATATACCTGACTCGCCATGGTGGAACAACGTCTTTTGGAAGTTCGAGTGCTTGCTAAAGGCAAAATTATTCCTTTGGCTTTCTCTAGGTGGAAAAGTTCCTGTCTGGGACACACTCACCAGTATACTTGGAATTGGACCCAACTGGTGTCCATTATGCCACTGTGAATCTGAATCACTTAACCACCTGTTCATCAAATGCTCATACATAACTAACATGTGGAGCTTTGCTTCACAATATTATGGAAATTTCTTTATCTAGAAGGGTGTATCTATTGAAGATGCTCTACATGACTAGTTAAAAAATGCACACTTTCATAACTTTTGAGCATTACCTGTTTTACTGATCGATGGTACTTGGTTGGCGAGGAACAAGGCTCTATTTGAGGATACCTTTATTTCATACCCGATTTATGTTTCTAAGAGTGGGGCTATCTTGACACACTTCCCGCAGTCATCAGCTCCCACAAAGAAATGAATCATACAAGAGGAGCCCATTGTTAAATCTGGTTGCTGGTGCTACTTCAACAAGGCATCACAAGGTAGACTTGGCATAGGAGGAGCTGGAGGTATTATTTACATCAATGATTGTCATTGGCACAAATTTGTGACTCGACTAGGATATACATCAAACAATCTTGCAAAGCTGAAGGCCCTTAAGTTGGTGCTTCAATTAGCCATTTATATTGGGGTGGAGAAGTTACAGGTGTTTGGAGATTCTCTTCTAGTGATCAACTGGTTCAGATTAATAAAGCCACCAAAGAATATACTTTTGAGACCAGTCTATGAAGATATTCTCAGATATGTTGGGATCATACAACATATTAGTTTTTACCATATATAGAGGGAAATAAAATTGGAGGCAGACTCTCTTTCCAAAAAGGGTATTTAGATTGAAGCTGGATCTTGGAAGCAGTGAACATGCATATCAACAGATATCAATAAATTAGAAATCGAACCCATGACTGCTGCATAAGGTTATTCATGATTTCCTACTAGCAGCAGTTATCTTTTTTTATTATATCTTGTAAAAAGAATTCTGAACCCTAATGACGATCTCATGGTGAGACTCTCTTATTGATACAATTACAATATTTGTAGATACGCTATATCACAACTATGCTTTTTGCAAGGCCTAGCAAGCCAATTTTGAACAATGTAACTCATTATCATATTAATGAATACGTTTTTTTTTTCTTTTCCCCGAGGAAAAAAAATGAAAGTAAGGATGTGGACATTTGATTTATGGAGTTGGATAAATATTATGAGAGAAGAGATGTAATGATACACGACTCAGTTTTATTGGAAGCCTATAAAGAAACATGCGAAGAGTGTTGTCTCTTGACATTTGAGGTTGAGAAAACTAAGTAATGCATTAAATAAATATGTACACTAAGTTGAACCTAAGATTTATGTTGTACATGACCTCTAACACAAAGTGTTCCTTTGAAAGCCGTCAAGGTCAATGTGTCTTTTCCTATCTACTAGAAAAATGGGTAAGTAAGATGGGAGGTATCTACTAGAAAAATGGGTAAGTAAGATGGGAGGTATTAGATGGAGCTCTATTTTAACAATTTCTTTTGAAATTGAGTCTTTAATAAAAAGTGCACTCCAACAATCTTAAAAATCAATGTAGATGTATAAGAATGTGATGCATGTATTTTGTCTATTCAATGCTAAAGGTAAAAAATATTGTATTGCATGCATCTAGTAAAGGTATTCATTTCATGTTTGTAAAGTTAAAAAAATAATGGCGTTTACAATTATGAGTGAGTTGTTTAACAATGAGTTATGTTTAGTGTCTCTATTTTTTTCCAAAATATTTATCATTTTACTGGTGGACACCACTTTTTGTGAATCAAATTTGTACACAAATAAATTACAAAATAGTATCAATGATTTACACCAAGAGTCAAGGGTGTGTTATTGTGATAGAGAATTCCAGAGCTCTAAACTTAAAAGAATTCAAAGTTATAAAAACATTTATGAATATGCATAAATTTATTTAAGTCTATGTACAAATCTATGGATAAAATTCAAAGAAAACTTGGGCCATGTACAAACAACATGGCTGAACTATGCACAATAGAGTCAAAGGGGGTCCAAAAGATTCAAGTTATGGGAGACTCTCAGTTGGTGATTGATAGGCTTAAAAACAAAAGACTCCCTAGGAACATTTACCTCTGACTTCTTTACGATGAAGTAAAGCTACTACTTGCCTCCTTTCAACATATCATCTTTTAGCACATCTACATAGAAAGGAACACTGAGGAAAATGGGCTCTCTAAAGATGGTCTTCACACAGGTTTTGGACTCTTAACACAGGTAGGAATTATCCGAGGACTAGCTAGAGGAACATGATCCAGGCCCTTTCCCAAGCATATATATAGTTTTACCTCTAATCAACTCTCTCTCCTTACATGAAAGACATCTCTGTTGTAGAGATTCTTTTTAAAAAAGACAAAGTTCTTCAAGTTGCTTTTTGTGAAACACTCCAGCACGTTTTTTTCATATGGTTCAAACATCAGTTTTCAAGGTGAAGAATTTGTTTATTTTTGTAAAGAAAGGTCTTCGAGCCTCGATAAATGTAATTATATATATAATATAAAGTTACAATGTTAAAAAATAAATCTATTTAAGCCATGTCATCACATACACATTAACTATTAAAATATAAATATAACATTAAAATTTTTCCAATCAACATCAAAATGTAGAAAATATATGATAATACAATTAATAAGGATTAAGAAAATAATTACATTGATAGGTGTTTATATCTTAGAATTTGGGGTGGACTACCATCTATGCTTTTCCTAGACTGAAGGAGGATGGGACAAGTGATGCAGGGGGGCATTTAGTTAGGACAGTCAAATTAATTGAATATCTTATTAAATGAATACTTATGGGGAAAATAGTAGGCTATCAGTTATAGATTATAAGTAGGAATAAATGGCTATTGACAGCTCCCTGCGTGGAGGCTGGGCCGTTACAGTTTTAGGGGCAGTAGTTAAATTTAGAAAGAATTTCTATGCGTTGGGCAAGTGGAATCTTACTAATGGCAGCTCCGGACCAAATTTGTAACTCCCGGTCAGGGAGGAAACTGGAGACCTTTTCTAGCTATCATACAAAGAAAAGAAAAAAAAGGAAACTGTAATTTAGGAAGGAGAATCGACAATACAACTAGTCATGAATAAAAGCATAACTTCGAAAATTGGGGGGGGTTTGGAATCTTTTGGTATGTATGAACAATTGCAAATGAAAAGGGCATTCTCATCCAGACTGAATTTTATTGCAGGTTTCGAAATATAGAAACAATGGTGGTTGAATCTTTTGATTTTCATTCAGTTCTTCTCTAGTGTCAGTAAATTAAGGTTTTTTACATATAAATTTGCAGCCAACCCATCCCTGGCATGTATCCGAGCCTTATTGAAATAAAATTGAGATCACCAGGTAATGAGCTAATGTATCCATTGTGATTGAACTCTGAAATTGATAGAAGCTGTGCGTTTTCCCTCTATCTCAGACGCAGAAGAAAAAAAAACCAGAACCCTCGTGCGTGAAGGAGTGAGAGCCCATCGGTTTAGGAGATTGAGGATCCGGTTTTGGTTACAACTACAACTGCTTTGAGAACACTCCAGAGTACAGGACCGAGCCTAAATATCTCATCGTAGTGTTGCTCTGTGGTCGAGCTGGAGTGAACCGGTGTATTCCCATTGTGATAGACGCAAAGTTAGAGAGCCCTCAGTGGCGAATAGGCGAATCCTCTTCAGTTCTGGTAGTGTAGGCCACGTTGGTTGAAGTTAGAGCCACAACTTTGACTGCACAGTACACGCAGGTATGAAAATTATGCATTGAGCCATTGGCAATGTGATAGGGCCAGAGCTCCAATCATCTACCATATGCACCATAATTTAGCCCCGGTGTAGCGTTGGGATTCTCATTACATTTATTTCAGACTTACAATAACATTAAAAAAAAAACCCAGATGTGAGTCTTATTTTGACATCGAAACCACAGTTAGAAAACTAAATCAGTTCGCTAGTAAGTGAAATTGAGGTTCAAACATTTTCTGGCCATCAATTTTGGTATCAGAGCGGGAGATTGCTCATTAAAATAAAGAAAAGACATGGCTGTTCGTGTTGGTAGAGCTCGGGGTCGTGGCAGAGGATGACCAGCAGCAAATGCAGAAGTTATGGAGGAGTTGAGAGAGCTGAGAGCACGTATGGCAGTTGTGGAGCTGGGAAAATAGAGAGATCCAGTGGCAGGAGATGTGAGTGAGCTTGAAGAGGAAGAACGTGAAGAGGAGGCAGCTCCTGTAGCAAAGACACCTGAAATGAGATGTCTTCGATCCATTTTAGGAACCACATCTAGACCGAAGCCTGAGCTGCCCACCTATGAGGGAAGCCTTACTGTTGAACACCTCATTGACTGGATCAGTGAGTTGGACAAATATTTTGAGTATGATGAGATTGTGGAGAACAAGAAAGTCATATTGGCAGCGACATGGTTGAAGGGGCATGCATCCCTCTGGTGGGATAGTGTGCAGGCAGAGAGGAGAAGGAAGAATAAGCCACTAATCAAGAGCTGGGATAGGATGGTGGCCAAGATGAGGGCCAAATTCTTGCCCAAAGATTACCAGCTAACTCTGTATAGGCAAATGCAGAATTTGAGGCAAAGATTGCTGACTGTGAGAGAGTACACTAAGGAATTTTACAAAGTAAATTTGAGAGCTGGTTATGTGGAGGAATCAGTCGAGAAGGCTTCCAGATATATAAATGGCTTGAGGATGGAGATCCAGGATGAAATCAACATGATATCACCTAGGACAATGGAAGAGGCCTACCAATGTGGCTTGAGAGCAGAAGAGAAGCTATTGAGGAAACAAAACTTCAATAGAGGAAGAGGTTCAACCAAAGGGAGAGGACATCCAGTTGGAAGGGAGAAGTTTGCAGCCCAAAAGGGAGAGTCCAACAATTCAAATCAATAGGAGCAGCAAGACAAAAACAGTGACCCCAAAGGAAGAAGACCCTACCAAGGATGTAGAGGTAGAGGAAGAGGCAGAGAAACTGTTTTTCGATGCTACAAGTGTAACAAACTAGGTCACAGGTCTTTCGAATTCCTGGAGAAGGAAAACATAGGACATAGAGGGGCCTATGTATCTCAGAAGGAGCAACAGCAAGAGAAATTACCAGTGGCTGAAAACCTACCTGAGACTGGAGAGGCTTTGATGGTAAACAAAGTCTTGTTGAAGCCTGAGAAGGAAACTACAGAACCTGCTCAGAGGAAAGCCTTGTTCAGGACTATGTGCAAGGTCAAAGGAAAGTACGAGGGCTTTACTAGAAGGAAATACAATACCACGTTCATTCATATTGCGGTATTAAATATTCATGAAAACCTAAAAATTATATTGCTTATATATTAAGGGGCAAAGGGTTTTTTTTATTTAATGTAACAATACAAAAATACTTTGGGGTCTTTTTTATATGGGCACGCTGACAAATATCCGCCAAATGGAGATGGAGGGATCACAGATGGATGAGAAATCGGGTTGAGTAAAGGCTCGGGCTTACGCAGGGAAACCACGTCTTGAGGCATGCTTGAGGCCAGGGGTTTCATGTTGAAGTGGGTTTCTAGTCGATCATAGTCGAGAGGCAATGGTCATTGACAACCAATCATTACCAATAGCACTGAGCCAGTTGTTACCAATAGCCTTGGGAGGCTCTAAGCCTCCAGGGCTTGTTATAGGCCCTCGATAGGCCTTGGGGGCTTGAATACCTAACCACTTGTGCCTATTACAGGCCTTGGGAGGTTTAGTTAGCCTCCTAGAGCTTGTTACAGGCCCTAGGGTCTTGGATACCTAGACCACAACAGGCTTAGTCAACACTTGGGGAACTGCAACATGCTATCTAAATGTTGTACTATGTGCATTGGCTCTAGTGACATACAAGAAGTGATCTCCTATCTCTTTATTAGACCATTAGATGTTGAAAATCATAATGATACGTGGTTGAGTAATTGCATTGTGGGTGAAGTAATGTGCATCCACAATATACATCGAAAGAAGCAAGGTGCATTGTAGAATGCATGTGGGATCATATCAATATACTAGGTAGAAATATAAAGGGGTATAAAAAATGTTAACGAAAAAATTGACACACACAATATCTAGTGAAAATAGGTTTTTTTTTTTTAAATTGGGAAGGCATATTGGGAGGGGGTTAAAGAAAACGATTTTGGAAGCTATTTTCCAATATTTAGTGAAATTAGGGGTATTGTTTCATATGCAATGATCGAACGTGCTATGATAGCGGTTTATTGAGTGAAGCCCCCGTGAAGGAAAGTGTTGCAAGATGGTGATTGACAATGGGAGTACGAACAATCTGGTCTCCACAGAGATGGTGGAGAAACTGAGCTTGAAGAAGATTAAACATCCAGTTCCCTACAAGGTATCCTGGTTGCACAAAGAACATCAAATTCTGGTAAGTGAGTAATGTGAGTTTGATTTACAAGTAGGTACATATAAAGATAAAGAAATATGTGATGTTATGCCCATGGATGTCTGTCATGTTCTTTTGGGAAGACCTTGGCAGTTTGATAGGAAAGTAGTGCACGATGGTAGGAGGAACTGCTACAGTTTTGATAAGGATGGAGTGAGACATGTCTTACTTCCTTTACAAGAAGGTAGTACAGTAGAGCAGCCAACAACAAAAGTCTTGATATTGATCGGCAAAAAGTATTTGCAGCAGTTTGAAGAGGAGGAAGTGAACTACGCTGTGATGTGCAAGCCCAAGGTAGTAATAATGAAGACTACTATTTCATATATGCCTGAAGAAATTCAGAGAATGTTGGCTGAATTTGATGACATAGTGGTGGATGATTTACCCAATGAGTTGCCGCCAAAGAGAGATATCAACCATCACATTGACTTCATTCCGGGAGCTAGCTTACCCAACAGGGTAGCCTATAGGTTGACACCTTAGGATAATGAAGAGATCAGAAAGCAAGTGCAAGGATTGTTGGATAAGGGGATGATTAAGAAAAGTCTGAGCCCATGTGCAGTGATTGCAGTGTTGAGCCCAAAGAAGGGTGGTGAATGGAGGATGTGCACGGACTCACGAGCCATTAACAAAATAACCATCAGATATAGGTTCCCATTGCCCGGGATGGATGACATAATGGACTGTTTGAGTGGGGCAACATACTTTACTAAGATAGATATGAAAAGTGGGTATCATCAGATCAGAATTAGAGAGGGGGACGAGTGGAAGACAGCCTTCAAAACCAATGAAGGGTTGTATGAGTGGCTGGTTATGCCATTCGGGTTATCAAACACCGTAAGTACTTTTATGATATTGATGAATGAAGTCTTGAGAGAATTCATAGGAAAATTTGTGATAGTCTACCTGGATGATATACTAATATTTAGTCAGTCAAGGGAGGAGCATCTAAGGCATCTGATATTTGTCTTGGAAAAGTTGCAATCAAAGAAATTGTTGGTGAATATCAAGAAGTGTTCCTTCATGAAATCCGAGTTGGTGTATTTGGGCTTTGTGGTTTTGAAGGATGGTTTGAAGATGGACCCAGAAAAAGTGCAAGCAATTGTGGATTGGCCTTCCCCCCAAAGCATGTTTGAGGTAAGAAGCTTCCATGGCTTAGCAAGCTTTTAAAGAAAATTCATAAAGAACTTTAATAGCATTTGTTCACCCATTGTTGAGACTACTAGAAAAGACAAGCAACCATTCAATTGGATAGCAGGAGCTGAAAATAACTTTCAACTTTTAAAGAAAAAGATTACCGAGCAGCTCGTGTTGGGGCTATCGGACTTTAGAAAACCATTCCAAGTTACGTGTGATGCTAGTGGGGTAGCCATTGGGGCTGTGCTTAGTCAAGAAGGTAAACTAGTGGCCTATTTTAGTGAAAAACTAAATGATGCAAAACATAAATATTCCTCATATGACAAGGAATTCTATGCTATAGTCCAAGTCCTGAAACATTGGAGACATTACTTGATGCCTCAAGAATTTGTATTGCATTCTAATAACCATGCTTTGTAGTACATAATGCAGCAACCTAAATTGAATAAAAAACATGCCAAATGGGTAGAGTTCCTGCAGAGTTTCACTTTTGTGTTGAAGCATATTAGTGGACAGTCAAATTGTGTAGCTGATGCATTGAGCAGGAGAGCCTTAATCATACAAAAAACTCAGGTACAAGTTTTAGAATTTGAATATCTTAGAGATTTATATGAATCTGACAATGATTTTCAGTGTGCATATAGAGCATGCAAGAACCCTGTGGAAGTGGACAGAGAGTTGTGGGCTGAATATATGTTGCAGGACGGTTTACTTTCCAAAAATAGTAAGTTGTGTATCCCACGCTGCTCAATGAGGGAAAATTTGATTCAAGAGAAACAAAATGGTGGTATGGCTGGCAACTTTGGAAGTGATAAGACTTATGGACAGCTAAGTCATTTTTACTTCTAGCCCAGGATGAGGTCTGAGTTTGAGAAGTTTGTGAGTAGATGTAGAATCTGTCAGCATGCCAAGGGAAGAAGCCAAAACATAGGCTTATATACACCCTTGCCTATTCCTACCAGACCTTGGGATTTTGTGAGTATGGACTGTATTTTAGGATTGCTGAAGACTCAGAAAGGAAATGACTCCATCTTTGTAGTAGTGGATAGATTTACAAAAAATGGCACATTTCATTCCTTGTTTTAAGACTAGTGATGCCACTCACATAGCAAACTTGTTCTTTAATGAAGTGGTAAAGTTGCATGGGTTTCCTAGAAGTATTGTCTCCAATAGGGATAAAAGATTCACAAGTCATTTCTGGAGGACATTATGGAAGAAACTGGGTACTAAGCTGAATTTCAGTTCAGCTTATCATCCACAGTCTGATGGTCAAACTAAGGTAGTCAACAGGAGTCTGGGTAACATGCTGAGGAGCTTGGTTGGAGAAAATCCAAAACAATGGGATAGAATGATGGCACAAGTTGAGTTTGCCTATAATGACTTGCCAAACAGAAGCACATGTTGTTGATGTATATGTACCTTCGGAATGTATTTCATATATGTATATTGTACTCCTATAGAGATGGTATTATTCCTCTATACGGAAGTGTTTATATTCCTATAGAGATGTTATTATTCCTCTATACGGAAGTGTCGTCATTTATACTGTAAGTGTCGTAACTTATACTTGATGGGTTATTAGACCACCTTGTTGTGGTTGGCCCTGTATAAGTCATGTGGGTCGAAGGATTATTAGACCACCCTATTGGGGGTCGGCCATGTGGGTCAAAGGGTTATTAGACCACCCTATTGGGTGTCGGCCCAGTCAGCATTATGTTATGTGGTTAAGTTAAGGCCGACCTAGTAAAGGTTATTAGGCAAGTCAAGTCAAGTATAAATAGAGTATGGGAGGCACTCTATTTCATCATTCTATTCTCTCTCACACTCTCGGGAGAGTGGCACACTTGTGGAGGAGGAGAAGCTGCTGCTAGGAGATGTCTATCTCTTATGCTTGGGTTGTATCATTTCTCTATCTATCTCTGAGGAAGTTATTGGGGTTTTTCACCTTTATGGTTTTTCCCAAGTAAACTCTGTGTCTCTTGTGTGCTTGCATTATTGTGTTCATGATTGCTATGCTATAGATATGCTGTACATGTTGTTCTCTCAGTTAAGATCCTAGATCAGATTGAAGAAAATTCTGAAAAATTAACATGGTATTAGAGCTAGCCTGAAAGAAGGCATGGTATGGCATGTATGACACTTGTTGCACTTACGAGGCTAGGGCTTGATATAGCAAAAACCAGTCATCGTAGAACTTTCTCTATAAATACATTTTGGCAAGGTTTCAGGGTCTGAAAATCGTACAGGGTGAAGCTAAGATCCCCATGTACCTTGTATCCAAAGGAAAACCTCTAATTCATTGTACTTTGTGATTTATGATCTGTACAATATAGGGTTTCTGCCTCTTCCAGATCTCAGTCATAAACAGGTGACCTTGGAAAAAAGGTCATAACTTGGGCTAGGAAGCTCCAAATGAAATTTCATAAAAATTTCCAGGTAGTGCACGGACTATACTTTCTTAGGTAACTGTTTCAGAGGCCGAAATGGAACCAGTGACACGTGGCTCGCTGTACAAGTTCGCTCTCCTGTTTTATCCCATAAACAGGTCACGTTGCGACACTTGGAATAAATCTATCTCAGAGAATTCATTTGAGGTCAGACCTGTGGGGTTGGAAATATGATAGTTCGGGATATCAAAATAAAATTTTTCAGACCCTGTGGATCAAAAAGTTCGGAGTTACACCAGAAACAATCAGGTACATATTTCTGTCAAAACATAATTATTTTTTAGCACCTTCATTCATGGCTTTTGGAAATTAGGGTTTCGGAGAAAGTTGGAATTTTTGCAATTGAAGACTACAGATGAATGCTACTCATAAAAATTGAAATTTAGAGACCAAGATCATAATTTTTGGTTGGGCAGAAGGCCGGGTTTGATCAGACCCTAGTTCGAGACTTTGATCAGAAAAGTGGAAAATTAGGGCTTCTACAAAAATGGAAATTTTTGAAATCTGTGACCACGGCTGGAAGTTCCTCAGAAAAATAGAAGCTTAGAGATTTGGATCGAACCTTTTGACTGGGCATAAGGGTGGGCTTTATCAAACCCTAGTTCGGGGTCATGTCCAGTGAATCCAGAAGTTTGAAAGGCAAATCTGAGGGGTGAAACTTTGCAGTTTTCAAATTATGAGTATACCAGCTTGATCAGCTCATCAAGGCGCATATTTCTATCCTTTCGGAAGTTTGAAATTCAAAGTTTGAATTTTTAGGGTTTCTCTAACAAACCTTAATCCAGCTCCAGATCCAATTCCTGCAAATCAAGTGGATTGGGTTAATCCTAGAAGAGAATGGATTGGTCACCTGCATAAGTGAAGAAGTTCCTGTTTCAGAGGGAGATGAGGCTAAGGCCTTCCATACGAAGATTACAAGGAATCTCGACAGGTATGACTCATCCAGGTATGTTTCGAGATTTGTTCATGATTAAGTTTATGGTATGTTTGTCTTCATGTTATTACAGTTAGTACAATCTTGATTAAATTTAGACTTGTCATATGACCTTAATAAAATTATGAATGCATGATAGAAGATATTCATTGATTAGGGTGTTGACACTTATGGTTGTACTAATGCATTATGGTGTTGTATGAGGTTTATGTTGTCCGCTAACATGAAAGGTACACCAAGAAAGACAAATCATGTTCTAGTTCAAGAACATATGATCATGATGACATGAGGACAGAGATTCATCCATTATCATGAATCACTTAGAAGATCTATTTGCGAGGTATGTATAACTTGATTCTATAATGGTTAACCTATGAGATATGCAGGTTACTAGCACAAGTCATTGAAGAGAACAAGAAGACATCATGTGGGTATGTTAGACATAACTAGCTAACATACCAATCTAGGTATGTTTTTCCTATATCAATTTAGAATCCTACCTTGTGTTAGGATCCCTTATATAAGGATACTTGGTATGATTGGTATTGTTTTTTTCATAAAGTTAGAAATGTAAGTAATCAAGGGTTTATGCATTTTATGTCTCTTATCTTGATTGATGATGTAACTAACCAGAAGAGTCCTATGATCAAATAAGAATATGTATGACTAAAAGAAGACTTCCTTGAAACCTTGAATACTAATGTTTATTATATGTGTTTGAAATGATCATGACTATACATGTTTAAGATTATTGTGTTTTAAGATTATACTAATGAATGTGTGATTATGTATGAGACCTCGAGGATAACACAATGATAATACTAATAAGCATGCATATTGATGGATATAAGTTCAAGGATAGGTAACCTATAAAGCAAAGATCAAGAGGGAGCACACTCTAGTTGTTCCTGCAAGGAAGCAAAGATCAAGAGGGAGCACACTCCAGTTGTTTCCTGCAAGGAAGCAAAGATCAAGAAGGAGCACACTTCAGTAGTTTCTGCAAGGATGCGGATATTCAGAGGGAGTTGACCACTTCTCACAATCCACATCAGAATGGAGTTGCAGAAAAGAAGCAAATACTGAGAGGGAGTCAACCCAACAAACAAACAAAGATAAGTATTTGAATTATCATTCCTTGCATATTTTATTGTTTAAATAATACTGTTTAATAATGTATATACTCATGTTCCTAGAATCAAGTTGTGTATTATGCATAGTTGCATTGATGAACAGTATACGACTAATATACATGGGTAAGTGGCCTATGGCACTGTACAACATTCCATTGCTACTTATCTAGAATGAAACCTATTTGCTGACATGTTGGGAGTTGTGTACACTCTTAACAATGTTTTGGTAGAGATTGGAAGGCATCTAGAAAGTTACGGGAGATGGATAAATGTTGTATTGAAGCATTGGCTAAGATAATTGCATGACTGTATGACATATTTCTTTATGTGTAAGAATTTGTTCTGAAAACTATGAGATGTTTTCTAATCATGCAATTTAACTTGTTGTGTAGGAAAGATCGTATACCATCACCTACAAAAGAAGGAATACAACATTTGTTCAGCAACAAAGTTATCTATTGAAAATATTGAAGATATTGAAGTTCCCAGGATCTGCGAAGAATGCCATGATTGAGGAGTACCAGTCGATCATGAAGATGTTTGGGATGCAGTCCCAAGACCTGAAGGGGAGTCTATAGTGACTTCCAAGAGGATCTACAAGATCAAGCATGCTGTAGGTGGTAGCATAGAGACTTTTGCTCCTGTAGCCAGATACACTTCCATTAGATCCGTACTTGCTCTGGCTGCAGTGATGAAATGGAAGATACACCAGATGGATGTCAAGATAGCTTTCTTGAATGGTGTAGTCAAGGAGGAAGTGTATGTGGAGCAGCCACTTGGTTTTGAGACACATGACAGGGAGTCATATGTGTGCAAGTTCAAGAAAGCCTTGTATGGCTTGAAGCAAGCTCCTAGGACTTGGTATGGTAGGATAGACAACTTTCTATCCAGTTTGGGCTTTACCAAGAGTAAAGTGGATTCCAACCTTTACTACAAGGTTGAGGAAGGCAATCTAGTGATACTACTTTTGTATATGGATGATCTGTTATTACAGGTGAAGATAGATTGATTGCCGACATGCAGCGGAAGCTTGCTGCCGAGTTCGAGATGAAGAACTTGTGGATGATGCACTATTTTCGAGGCATGGAGGTGTGGCAGAGTACAGATGGGATCTTTCTTGGACAAGGGAAGTATGCAGTAGAGATCCTGAAGAGGTTCGGGATGATGGACTGCAAGGCCATGGCCACACCTATGGCATCGAACCTGAAGCTTCTGTGTGATGCTTCATTTGATCCGATTGATGTCACTGTGTATCATCAGATGATTGGGTCCTTGATGTACCTGACGAACACGAGACCAGATATCTACTTTGCGGTGAACACATTGAGCCAGTTCCTGACAGATCCCAGAGGTGTTCACCTGGTTGCTGTAAAGCATATTCTGAGGTACCTGAAGGGTACAGTTGACTATGGGCTCAAGTATGATGCAAATCAAAAGTTTAACCTATAGGGTTATGTTGATTCAGATTGGGCAGGTAGTGCTATAGATAGGAAGAGCACTTCTGGGTGCTGCTTTAGTATGGGATCAGGTGTGATCTCTTGGTTTAGCAGGAAGCAATCCTGCGTAGCACTGAGTACAACTGAGGCAGAGTATGTTGCAGCACGTTCGGCTAGTTATGAGGCAGTATGGCTCCGAAAGCTATTGTCTGAGTTATGTGATCTCCCGCTGGAGGCTACTGGTATCTTTTATGACAACCAGAGTTGTGTGAAGCTGTCTGAGAACCTGGTGTTCGACGACAGGTCGAAGCACATTGAGATCAAATATCACTATATCAGGGATATGGTGCAAAGAGGAGCAATAAAGCTCCTGTATGTTGCGACGGATGAGCAGGTAGCAGATGTATTGACGAAACCACTAGCCAGAGTGAAGTTCGGGTACTTCAGAGAGAGGTTTGGTGTTCTTCATATCGATGACACTTCGAGGAAGAAGTGATGGACACATCTGCTGGAGCCATTCCAAGCATGGTGAGAAGAGGATCCTTCCCATGGATGTGGATGTAAGCGCTGGATGATGAGCATCAGGACGATGCTCCAGCTACTGCTTTGTATATACATCGGTTGGATGCTTTGATCAATTGGATCATGTATATGTATATCCATCATGTTGGATGCGGGATATGATCAGTTGGATCATGTATTTGTATATGGATATGTATCAGGTGGATACTTGTATGATCAGGTAGATCATGTATTTGTATATGTATCAAGTGGATACTTATATGATTAGGTTGAACATGTATGATGATATGTATCAGGTGTATACTTGTATGATTAGGTTGATCACGTATGTTGATATGTATCAAGTAGATACATTGTATGATTAGGTGGATCATGTATTTGCATATGTATCAGGTGGATACTTGTATGATCAGGTAGATCATGTATGTTGACATGTATAGGGTAGATACTTGGTATGCATCAGGTTGATGCTATGATGTTGATCAGGATGATCACAGATGACAAGCTTCAGGATGTTGCTCCAGATGATATGCATCAAGTTGATGCTATGAGTTTGATCAGGATGATCACAAATGATGAGCTTCGGGATGTTGCTGCAGATGATATGCATCAGGTTGATGCTACAATGATGATCAGGATGATCATAGATGACGAGCTTCAGGATGTTGCTCCAGATATGCATCAGGTTGATGCTATGATGATGATCAGGTTGATCATGTGATGATGTACATCTGGATGATGTATGGTGAGTATCGGATTGATACTCTGTGGCCATGGACAAGTTGTGCAGGTAGTATAGAAAAGGTCCTTTTAAATCCGGACAGGTAGAGCGGTGTGCTCGTAACATCCTGGGATGCTCTATCGAGATCTAGATAGGTAGAGCGGTGTGCTCGTAACATCCTGGGATGCTCTAAGTAGGTTTTTCTACGGTTTCGCATAGAAAAGATCCTTTAAAATTCGGACAGGTAGAGCGGTGTGCTTGTAACATCCTGGGATGCTCTATCGAGATCCAGACAGGTAGAGCGGTGTGCTTGTAACATCCTGGGATGCTCTAAGTAGGTTTTGAAGAAGTTCACATAGAAAAGATCCTTTAAAATCCAGACAGGTAGAGCGGTGTGCTTGTAATAGCCTGGGATGCTCTATCGAGATCCAGACAGGTAGAGCAGTGTGCTCGTAACATCCTGGGATGCTCTGAGTAGGTTTTGTGAAGGTCAACATGTAAAAGAACCTATATTATGCGCTAGGTTTTGTTGACACACGTAATCAGTCCTAGGTTCCACAGTATGGCCACTGATGATGAAGACCTACAGGTGGTGGGCCTACATCCAGTATGAAAAAGGACTGGCTTTGTAGAACTTCCTATGACGAGTAGATTCAGAGATTGATTGAGATAGCAGCAGCAGTGAAGATGACGATGTCTCGATGACAATTATCCAGTGACGACGATCCAGAGAAGAAGACTTGTGCTAGAAGACCTGTGTCGAGAAATACCTTCCTAGTTAAGAGGGAGTGTTGATGTATATGTAACTTCGGAATGTATTTCATATATGTATATTGTACTCCTATAGAGATGGTATTATTCCTCTATACGAAAGTGTTTGTATTCCTATAGAGATGTTATTATTCCTCTATACGGAAGTGTTGTAACTTATACTTGATGGGTTATTAGACCACCTTGTTGGGGTCGGCCTTGTATAAGTCATGTGGGTCAAAGGGTTATTAGACCACCCTATTAGGGGTCGACCATGTGGGTCAAAGGGTTATTAGACCACCCTATTGGGTGTCGGCCCAGTCAGCATTATGTTATGTGGTTAAGTTAAGGCCAACCTAGTAAAGGTTATTAGGCAAGTCAAGTCAAGTATAAATAAAGTGCGGGAGGCATTCTATTTCATCATTCTATTCTCTCTCACACTCTCGGGAGAGTGGCGCACTTGTGGAGGAGGAGAATCTGCTGCTAGGAGATGTCTATCTCTTATGCTTGGGTTGTATCATTGCTCTATCTATCTCTGAGGAATTTTTTGGGGTTTTTCACCTTTATGGTTTTCCCCAAGTAAACTATGTGTCTCTTGTGTGCTTGCATTATTGTGTTCATGATTGATATGCTGTACATGTTGTTCTCTCACTTAAGATCCTAGATCAGATTGAAGTAAATTCTAAAAAATTAACACATGTATGAGCCCATTTCAGGTCTTGTATGGCAGGCATCCTAGAGGAGTATATGAATTGCGAGATTTGGGACAGCTGGAAAAGAGGAGTGCGGATGGAGAAGACTTTGCAGCTAGTATCAGAGAGTTACAGGAAGAATTTAAAGAGAAGCTACAACAAAGTAATGCAAATTACAAAGCGAGAGCTAATTCTAAGAGAAGAGAAAAGAATTATGAGGTGGGAGACTTAGTCTTAGCCCATATGAGAAAGGAAAGGTTTCCTAAGAGAGAATACAACAAACTGAAAAATGAAGAAGATTGGGCCATGAAAAATCCTCAGAAAGTTTTCTGCTAATGCTTATGAGCTGGAAATTCCAACATGAGTTGGCATATCTCCTATTTTCAATGTTGCTGATATATTTCCCTTTATAGCAGATAATGCAGGTCAGGTTGCAGGAGACAAAGATGCTGATGATGATTTGAAATGGCTAAAGCAGATGCTAGTAGCACATAAATTGTAAGCAAAGGAGATCTTAGACACCAAAATTGAAAAGAGCACTAGGCAGAAGGACTACTTGGAGTATTTGGTAAAGTGGAAAGCACACCCCATAGAAGATGCTACTTGGATGAGTGCAACATAATTAGCTACCAAGGGTTTTGTTGTTGCTAACCTCTTGAACAGGAGTCCAATTCTTTCCACCTTGGGAGTCTGATGCAGGGGCATTTAGTCAGGACAATCAACTTAATTGAATATCTTATTAAATGAATACTTATGGGGAAAATAGTAGGCTATCAGTTATAGATTATAAGTAGGAGTACCTGGCTATTGACAGCTCCCTAAGTGGAGGCTGGGCCGTTACAGTTTTAGGGGCATTACTTAAATTTAGAAAGAATTTCTAAGCATTGGGCAAGTGGAATCTTACTAATGGTAGCTCTAGACCAAATTTGTAACTCTCGGTCAGGGAGGAAACTGGAGAGCTTTTCTAGCTTTCATACAAAGAAAAGAAAAAAAAAGAGGAAACTGTAGTTTAGGAAGGAGAATTGGCAATATAGCCAGTCATGAATAAAAGCATAACTTCAAAAATGGGGGGGTTGGAATCTTTTGGTATGTCTGAACAATTGCAAATGAAAAGGGCGTTCTCGTCCAGACTGAATTTTATTGCAGGTTTCAAAATATAGAAACAATGGTGGTTGAATCTTTTTATTTTCGTTCAGTTCTTCTCTAGTTTTAGTAAATTAAGGGTTTTTACATATAAATTCGCAGCCAACCCATCCCTGGCATGTATCCGAGCCTTATTGAAAGAAAATCGAGATCACTAGGTAATGAGCTAATTTATGCATTGTGATTGAACTCTGAAATTGATAGAAGTTGTGCGTTTTCCCTCTATCTCAGACACAAAAGAAAAAAAACCAAAACCCTTGTGCGTGAAGGAGTGAGAGCCCATCGGTTTAGGAGATTGAGGATCCGGTTTTGGTTACAACTGCAACTGCTCTGAGAACACTCCAGAGTACAAGACCGAGCTCGAATACCTCATCGTAGTGCCGCTCTGTGGTTGAGCTGGAGTGAACCGATGTATTCCCATTGTGATAGACGCAGAGTTAGAGAGGCCTCAGTGGCAAATAGGCGAAGCCTCTTCAGTTCTAGTAGTGTGGGCCACGTTGGTTGAAGTTAGATCCACAGCTTTGACTGCACAATACATGTAGGTCTGAAAATGATGCATTGAGCCATTGGCAATGTGATAGGGCCAGAGCTCCAATCATCTACATTATGCACCAGAATTTAGCCCCGGTGTAGCGCTGGGATTCTCATTACATTTATTTCAGACTTACAATAACATTAAAAAAAAAAACCCAGGTGTGAGTCTTATTTTGACATCGAAACCACAGTTAGCAAACTAAATCAGTTCGCTAGTAAGTGAAATTGAGGCTCAAACATTTTCTGGCCATCAACAAGTGTACTCTCTAGATTGATTTTATGGGCATTGTTCAAAATTCGAAATAAACAATTATAAAATTACACCGATAAATGTTTATATCTTAGAATTTGGGTTGGACTACCATCTATGCTTTTCCTAGATTGAAGGAGGATGGGACAAGTGTACTCTCCAGATTGATTTTATGGGCGTCGTTCAAAATTTGAAATAAACAATTATAATATATATATATAAAGTAATTGGTAGTTGGTAGTTGATGCATGGCTAACTCATATCTCATGCATGGATAATGGGTGGTGACAGAGAACCCATTTAACTAAATAATGTAACAGGTAGTTGAGGCATAGACACCATGTGATTACAACTAAGCATGGAGAACAAGTAACATATAACTTGTTCATGGAACTTAACTTGTGACCTATCGATGTTCATTGACCACAAGTTAAGTGGATTTGCTAGTAAGTATCCTATACCAAATTCATGAAGAGAATTATATGATAAAAGAAAATATACAAGATATAAACAAGATATATAGAACAAATATTTTTATAAATATACCAAAACTCAATTGAAAAAACAATGACCATTGACATTTTTGATACACACACACAAAGTTGACATAATTCTATATGATAACTATCCTTCACTTCATTAGTATTCCTAATGCATAGGGCACATGGACTAATTATACAATTAAGACCAAAATATGTGCTACCTCATGAATATAATGCACTAAAAGGACAAATCATACAGTGTTAAAAGGATTGAGAAGGAAGTCATTGATATATCTTACTTTTGGTTTTATTTTAATGGTACATCTCAAGCGAATCCCTTTTAGGGCGTGTGGGTTATATCCTCTTTTTAAATGATCCACATTGGTATAAATTTGCTACAGGTCTTGGACATAGCACCAATAACAAAGTTGAACTAGTGGCCCTCAAATTATTTTGTCTTTGGCTTTTATGGTGAGTGTACAAAATCTACAGGTTTTCGACGGCTCCAATTTTTTTATAGATTGGATGAAAGAGAGGAGAACTTTGAAAAATATACACCTTATCCCAATATATGATGAGATCCTCAGTGATAAGAAATTTGTTTCAGAATGTCAATTTTGTATACATCTATAAGGAGAGGAATACCCAGGCAATTTTTTTCAAAGACTGGGTTGCAGTTGGATGAAGGCCAGTGGATTCTATGGGAAAGGGAAAATGACAGAGAGTTAGCTCTTACTCCAGGCCCTTATCCAAGATAGTTTTTGTTTTGAGTTATATGTTATGTAATTATGTGACATATGTCTATCTTTGTCATTAATTCTACAATGACAATTTTTTCCATTAATGTTATTTTGCTTAAAAGATTTAGTACCTATTTTGTTCTCTAGATAATATTTTGAGATCTTATGAGGATGGATATACCTCTTTGTATTTGTGTATTGACTATATTACTATAAGATCTTCGCATCTCTTCAAAATGCGATTTATTTTTAATAAAACTTCTTTACAGTGTTTTTCCAAAGAAAAAAAGACACATCAAGTTAAACATAAACATGAAGAACATTTGATTACAATTCACATGGTTATTCCCTATCACAATTATTTATGGCTTCAATGTCTTAGAGATGGGTGGTCAAACTTAACTTTTTCTGGTTACATATACGTCCATTTCCAAAAAGTTTGATTTCCATGTGCTCATCAATAAGAAAATAAGAATATATATATATATATATATGTATACAAAAAGTTAAGTTTGATTTTCTGTTAATAAGAAATTTTTTTTATATTAAATAAGTTTTTGTTTATAAGTAATATTATTTTATAATTTTTTTTATAATAAATAAAATAATGAAAAGACAATATAATAAATAATTATATTAAGTAAGTTATTGTTTATAAGTAATTTTTTTTGAATATGGTTCACGCTCTAAGATCGGGTCGTTACATTTATGGAGAGGCAATCCAAGGGGCTTACTTAAAGGGGCCTCACCTTGTTAGGTTATTTCGGATCTTATCCCCGACACCAAACTTGGATGCCTAACCTCGGAAAACCGAAAGAATTGAACCCTTGACCTCGACCTCGTGTATTGTTTATAAATAATATTATTTTATAATTATTTTAATATTTTTTTTTTATGATAGAGAAAATAAAGAAAAGAAAATATTATATTGTAACATAATTAAAAGACATATTTTTTATATGTATTTACTGTATTTTAATTTTCCCATGCGCTGTAGAATAAATAGTGAATTAGTATATTATTAAGGCACTCCTTGCATAAAGTCAACAATTCAAAACTTCATAAGTATGAACCTTACAAAAGAATTACATTAATTATATTTATGAGTTAACGTAGAATCATCATTGTATATTGTACTTAAATTTTTGGAAGAGACAATTATGTTTTGGACTCCATCGATTATGGGAAATGTAAAATTGAAGTTTTAAAATATAGATTTTAATTCAAACATAGAAAATAAAATAATTAATGAGTCAAATTTATTATAATTATGTTTTAGATATTTTAATAATAAAATAAAATAATATTTTAAAAAATATTTTTTAAAAGTCTAATTAGTTTTTCTTAAGGTCGAATTGACCAAAGTTGGTCTCACTGGATGTTAACCATCATCATCAATAAATATTATTAAAATATATAATAATTTATATTTTAATAAAATAATTAAATTAAAAATCATTTTTAAAAACAACACATCAACTTGCATAATTCTTATATATAACTTGTAGTAAAATGAATATTACTTTTTTTAAGTGTAGATTTTTATAGTTTGAAATCTTGCATATAAACTTTTGGATTGAAATATGTTAGAGTTTAATAGTCCCAATTTTTAGAGTAGCACATCAGGGGTTTAATGAAAGTTCATAGAAAGATAATGAAGAGAGAGGCAAGGGTGAGATAAATAAGAGGTGAGAGATATGACTGTTGAGAAATTGAACTACGTTAGAGTTTAATAGTCGCAACGTTTCGAGTGGACTATCCTTAGGGTTTAATCAAAGCTTGTAGAAAGATAATGAAGACAGAGGCAAGGGTGAGATAAATAAGAGGTGAGAGATATGACCGTTGAGAATTAGTTGGAATTAATAAATTAGAAATGAATTAAAAATGAGCGGGTGAGGTTGAAGGTGGTAAAGAATGAGAAGAAAAATCATAAGACATTTAATAATGACAAAAGAAGATTAAATAAATAATTCTTAGAGAGGGTAAGAATAAAAGAAAAGGGGAGAAATTAAGTAAATGAAATAAAATAACATAAGAAAACAAAGAAGGGAATGGCGAGGTTAGAATTTAAATAAAATTAAAACAATTTGAGTATAAAAGACGAACAAATAATGAGAAATTAAGAAAGTATTGATTAAAATGATAATTAAGTGGAGGAAATAAATTAAAGAACTCATGGAAGGATAAAGAACATAAATAAATGGCATACTATATGTGCTAAGGTGCTGATGGCGATGAGATCAAACCGAAGAAGAGGAGAGAGAGGGGGGGTTAGTAAATAAAAATATAAGAAAACCAATGTAAGGCTAATGATAGAGTGAGGGAGGGGGGACGCAAAGGTTAATAAGGGAGAATTGGGATCTGGATGAAACATTTAGGGATGAGTGGATAGATGGGAGAAAAAATGATGGATAGTCGGTTTTCAAGATTGACTTAACTTGTATCCATCATCATGATTAAAATGGTTGGGGTGTTTCTCGATTTCTAAAGATTCTATGAAGAGAAAAGAAGAGTAATGAGGGTTCGAGGCTAAAATTTTGGTTTGGTTGAAATGGATGAAGTGTTTGGTATTGTGGGAATCCTCGACGATGGCACATTTGGATAAACGGTTGTGGAAAGTGTCAGTTATGTGCTCTTTTAGATAGATGGGTTTGGATAGATCTTCCTATCTAATTGATGTAGGATTTGCGATAGGAGCAAGGAATTTGGTAGATTGCTTGGGAGATAATAAGATCGAATTTGTCCTTGTCACTTCAGAAGAATTGTTTTACGGTTTTGTGAGGTTTGAATAGGGTTTTAATGTTCTGTTTGGCTAAGATTCTAGAAATATGGTCAATTATTCCATGAATATACAGGAGGGAGACTAGAGCTCCTTGTAGGGTGGTTTTTTAGTTTTGGCCTTCTATTATGTTCTCCACCCTAAACCTCAAAAATTGCCCCCATAAGGAATCTCCCTTAGCTCTAGTCTCTCTCTCGTACATTCATAGAGTAATTGACCATATTTCCAAAACCTTAGCCAAAAAGAATATTAAAACCCTATTAAAACCTCACAAAACCCTACAATAATTATTTCAAAGTGCCAAGGACAAATTTGATCCTTTTCTCTCCAAAAAATATACCAAGTTCCTTGCTCCTATTGGAAATCCTACATATGTCAGACAAGCAGATATATCTAAACCTATTTAAAATAGCACATACCTAACACTTTCCACAATTTTTTATCCAAATTTTCCTTTTCCCAGCATTCTCACAATACCAAACACCTCATCCATTTCGATTAAACCAAAATTATAGCATCAAACCCTCATTACTCTTCTTGTGTCATCAGAGAACCTTTACAAATAGAGAAACACCCCAACAATTTTAATCGTGATGGTGGATACAAGTTAAGTTAGTCTTGGAAATCGACTATCCATGATTTTTGCTCCCATCTATCCACTCATCCTTCAATGTTTCATTCCGTTTCCATTTCTCCCCTATCAACCTTTGCCTCCCCCCTCAATCACCATCATCACCTTAGCGCATATATCATGCCATTTATTTTTGTTCTTTACCCTTCCATGAGTTCTTTAATTTATTTCCTCCACTTAATTATCCCTTTAATCAATACTTCTTTAATTTTTCATTATTTGTTTTTCTTTTATACTTAATTTTTTAAAATTTTATTTAAATTCTAACCTAACACTTCTCTTCTTAGTTTCCTTTATTTATTTAATTTATGTTTTTTTTACTTCTCCATTTCTTTGATTCTTACCCTCTCTAAAAATTATTTATTTAATCTTCTTTTCTTGTTATGGACAATTCAAAAGGACAATTCAAAAGTAGATGGTCCATTGTTTTCTCCGAAGAAACACAGAAGGGACAACGAGTGGGTCCTTCCCAACCTTTCTTTTTTAGATTGTCGGTTGTTAGAATATCTTTGTGAGGCAAAGTCTAGATGAAGATGTCAATTTTTGGGACACATTTGGCTCGCCAGATTTCTTTCCAAAGAGTTGGATTGGGAGGAACAATCCGGACAGATTGGAGAAGCTTGTAACCTTCAGCCATCGTGTACCTACCAGAAATACCCCAACCTCCAGAATCTTTCACTTTTTCTGCTACAGGAGATTTCCCTTGAAGGAAGTTGAATATAATATTTTCTTCATCTTGCAAATGGTTGGGACATCTCGGGAGTTCCCACCCTTTCCAGACTTTGATATCATCAATGCTCCAATGAGATATATCTCTTAGCGTGGTTAAATTATGGGAGTGGTAGAATGCTTTTAGATTGGAGATGCCAAAGGTAGAGTCTAACGGGGGCTCTCCTAGAATCAAGTCTTCCCAGATGAGGACAACTTTCCCATTCCCAGGGGTCCAGGTTAAATGGTATTTGAAGAACCCAATGGATTTTTGGCAAAGGGTGAAAATCAGAGAGCCTTTCGAAACTTTAGGAGCAGTGTCAAGGCATTTCTTCCTGGTTCCAGAGTAATATTTCTTCCATAAAGCTTGTTTGCTCCACATTGATTTTCCTATTACCAATTTTTAGAGGATTTTTGCTCCTAATGCCAGATTTTGAGATCTCAGGTCCCTTATCTGGATTCCTCCTTCCAAGATCGGTTTGGAAACTTTCGCCCAACTGACAAGAGGTAACTTATTGACATTCTGTTTACCTCCTTTCCAGAGAAATCTTCTCAACACAGATTCGAGTTTATGAATAAATCTGCTAGGAGCTAGAAGGATAGAGCTATTATAGATTGGAATGCTAGAAATGACAGCTTTGATGAGTACCACCTTCCCTGCCATATTTAACCAGCACGCCCCCCAGGCTTGGATTCTAGCTTTGAGTTTATCTGACAACGACATCCAATGGAGGGATTTCGACGAAGATTTAAAGATGGGAACTCCTAGATACTTGAAGGAATCCCATTGAACTTTCCCTTCCATTTCCAGAGTGCGAGCTATCTCCACCATTTCCATTGGCGTAAAATTTCATCCATAAATTTGGATTTTTTGATAGTTTATTTGGCTCCCTGAGACTTCTTTATAGAGATCTAACTGGTCTTTGAATTTCCGAGCTATTATACTGCTAGCCCCTCCCATAAGCAGGGTATCATCGAAAAATTGAGCGTGGTTTATATCTCTTACCCCTCTTGTGATTCTGAGCCCCATTAAATCTTGACAAATTCTACAGTTTTCGAGTTGGAAGCTAAGTGATGAGGCTTGAATGGAGTAGAGTAACGGAGAAAGAAGACAGCCTTGTCTGACCCCTCTCGAGGCTTGGAAGAACCCCGCAGCTCGTCCATTAACCAGCGGTGAAATCCAATGAGAACCAATGCATGCTTTGGTCCAATTGATAAAGACATCGGAGAATCCAAATTTCTGCATTACCTAAAATAAAAATTCGCGCCCAACTCTATCAAAAGCGTTAGAAAGATCAAGCTTCACAATCATACCTTTTTCACGCCTTTGCATGCTTGAATGGATGGCTTCTTGGACCAAGATAATATTGTCAACGATCCGTCGCCCCTTTATGAAGCCACCTTGATTTTCAGGGATAATTGTTGGGAGAATTCCTTTGATACAGTTTGCCATTACTTTTGTGATTATCTTATAATCAATATTGCAGAGGGAAATCGGGCAAAACCTGTCAAAGATTTTAGCTACTTGTTCTTTAGGGATCAGAGCTAAGAAGGCATAGTTGGTACTCCCACCAATTTTGCGGCACCTTTTATATTTGACTATTAACTTATGCAGATCATTATTAATGATTGGCCAGCAGGCTTTGATGAAACGGGCATTAAAACCGTCAAGCCCAGGGGCTTTGTCAGGTTCCATGCTTTCCAATGCTGAGTTAATTTCGCTTAGCATGACCGGAGCAATGAGCTTTTGATTGTAGTTGGTATGAACTACTGATGGGATCAAAGTCAATATTTGATGAAGATTACCAAGTTGGGCTTCAGTATTCTCAGAGGAAATATATTTAAAATGATTATGAGCATCTCTTTTAATCCCTTCGAAGTAGCTAACATTTTGATCATGAATTTGAATGTCCTTGATTGTATTGAAATGCTTCCTGGCTTCTGCTTGCTTGTGGAAGTAGGTGGTGTTCTTATTGCCCACTTGAGCTAGAGGCTACGAGATTTTTGTCTCCAGTAATCTTCTTCCTCTCTGCAGGCTATGTGAAGTGCTTTGTGGAGATCTTTTTCTTTTTCCAAATTGTCTGGATTTAAGGACCCTTCTTCTATAATAAGTTGGTGATCTTATAAATTACGTTGGGCTTCGACTCTTTTATTGAGAGGGTTTTTTAAGGATTTAACCCAAGTTTTCAATTCTCTTTTCAATCTTCGGAGTTTCTCTTACCACACATAAAAGGGGGAAACAGACACTGGAATCAACCAGAATCGAGTAACTAAATCTTGGAAGTTTTCATGTTGGATCCAAGAAGGACTGAATCAGAAGGGGATCGGGCCCTTAGCAGAGTCTTTGGTAAACTCTAGCAAGATTGGTTTATGATCAGAGGCATTAAAGGGGAGGATTTTAGACACCATGTTAAGGCCTAAGAGAAAGAAAGAGCTTTGAACCAGAAATATATCTAATCTTGCAGCTATGTGGCCTGGACCAGTTCATTTGTTAGACCAGGTGAATTTTCCTCCAGAGGGTTTTATATCTTCCAGATCCCATTCAAGAATGATGTCTTCGACCCATTCTTGGAAAGTGTCTCTGACGATAGATACCCCTTTCTTTTACTCCAAGGAAAGAGTGACATTTAAGATCCCCAACTATTATTATATTATCCAGTTGATTGCTGCTTAGAAAGTCCCTAAGAAGATTCCAGCAACATCTTTTCTCAAAGGGTAGAACTGGAACATATATATTGAAAATACATATCAGAGTATCAGATTCTTTGTGCAACAGTTTTGTGAATATCTAGTGGGTACATTGATTGGTCTCCATTAATTCAAAGCTAGAGGAGTTCCACAGGGTCCCAATGCTGCCAGAGGCACCTCTTGCACTGGCTGCTACTCCTGCTCCTTTTTTCCAAAACTTTGGGTTGATTTGAAGGAAATCCGCATCCCCTATTTTGGTCTCTTGGATGAGGAGGATGTCTAGATTTACGATTCGTAGAATATCTTTCATTGAACTTTCTTTACTTTTACTCCCTAATCCCCTACAATTCCATGAGACTACCTTCATTACTTACTTTTTGGGTTGGAGGTTTCCCTTTGAGGGGGTTGCCCTTGTATTCTAGTACTTCTGGAGTTAAGCATAGTTACTAGGGTTTGCTGAGATCCTTGAAGTTTTTATTTGTATGTCTCCCTTTCCCGTCTTTCTTTTGTCATTTTTCGGACTCTGGTAACCAGCTTCGGAGTGTTCTGGGATGCTCCGGGTTCTATTTCTCCTTCTTCCTCTTCTAATGTCTCTTCCTCTGTTTTTGAGGATAGGGTTTCCGGGGTTTTTCCTAGATATTGAGGAGGAGGAGCTTCTTTTCCAACTTGGTTGATTCCTTCAGAACTAACTTGTTTTCCCGTCGTCTCTTCCCTAATAGGTGATTTGATCTCTTGATTCTCAAGACCTGCAAAGCTATTTTCAATAGAATTTTCCCCTTTTGATGCCCCTCATCCCTTGCCTGTTTTAGAGGGGCCTGGATTGGAGTTTTTCCCATCTTTTATAAGAATAGCTTTAGCGTTTACCTTGGATCTTTTCGCTTGTTGCAATCCTTCCCATGTTTCTTTCTCTTGTGGTGCCTTTGGGAAGTTATTTTGGAAGTGTCCATATTCATGGCAACTACGACATTTGAAAGGCAATTGCTCGTAGTCCAATCTTTGAAAATGATGCCAATCCCCAATAGTTAGCTTTATTGATTCAGGTAAACCCGCCTCAGGATCGACTTCTACATAGATCCGAGCACATGAATATTGGCCTTTAAGGTCGGCCTTATCGATAAATCTCTCGAGTCCATTTCCGATTGACTGCAGAGAAGTAGCGTTCCAATAGTGAATCAACAAATTGGGTAGGTGTATCCAAACCAGAACCACCTTTGGCACATCCACCACAGGATCAAAGTCCGGGGTCCATCTATTGAGATACAACCCTTGCGGCCCCATAAAATAGGGCCCGCTCCTGAATATCAGGTCCAGATCGTCTTTGGATATGAATTCAAACAAGAAGAATCCTCTACCTAATGCATAACTGGTAACGCTATTGGAGATCAACAACCTCCAATTTTTCCGAATCCAATTGTACATTGTTTGCGGGGAGGGCCACTGTCCTATGAATTGGCCAACTAAAGCGTGATCTACCAGGGAAACTACCACCCTCATGGGCTGATCCGGAGGGAGGGCGATAACTAGAGCATCTTCGAGCTTCTTAACAAATTTCAGCGCTTCTCCTGTTGCTTTCTTCTTCCCTTGAGCAATGACAAGGCGTCTGAATGAGTTTTCATCAGTAGAAGGAAAAGGAGGCGGCGACTCATTGCCTCCAGTAGAACTCATTGCAATGCATGCGATCTACGTGGCTCATAGCCCCACCATATCAGAGCCTAGACCCTCTGACACTTAGATCAGAAGGATCGTGGTCGCTATCACCGCTACGCCGATTCTAGTGCAGAATCAAGATTTTTTAAGCTGTCGGCGTGATTCGTGAGTCCCTTGGTTGTCATGTTGTTATGATATCAAACTTGGTGATTTTCATTGGGTCTTTACTAAGTTGCTATGTGATTTCATCAGTGTTTAGTTTTTCAATTTGACTAAGTGACGCGAGAACTTCAATGAATTTGATAGTGAAAGAATGATTAAATTTGATATCCCTTAAAAAAGAATTACAATAATTTTATTTATAAGTTAACGTAGAATCATCATTGTATATTGTACTTAGAATTTTGGAAGAGACAATTATGTTTTGGATTCCATCAATTATGGAAAATGGAAAATTGAAGTTTTAAAATATATATTATAATTCAAACATAGAAAATAAAATAATTAATAAATCAAATTTATTATAATTATGTTTTTAGATATTTTAATAATAAAATAAAATAATATTTTAAAAAATATTTTTTTTAAGTTTAATTAGTTTTTCTTAACGTTGAATTGACCAATGTTAACTCTCATCATCATCAATAAATATTATTAAAATATATAATAATATATATTTTAATAAAATTAAATTAAAAATCATTTTTAAAAACAACACATCAACTTGCATAATTCTTATATATACCTTGTTGTAAAATGAATATTACTTTTTTAAAGTGTAGATTTTTATAGTTTGACATCTTGCATATAAACTTTTGGATTTAAATATGTTAGAGTTTAATGGTCCCAATTTGGAGAGTAGCACTCCAGGGGTTTAATGAAAGTTCATAGAAAGATAATGAAGAGAGAGGCAAGGGTGAGATAAATAAGAGGTGAGAGATATGACTATTGAGAAATTGAACTACGTGTTAGAGTTTAATAGTCGTAACATTTTGAGTGGACTATCATCATGGTTTAATCAAAGCTTGTAGAAAGATAACGAAGAGAGAGGCAAGGGTGAGATAAATAAGAGGTGATAGATATGACCGTTGAGAATTAGTTGGAATTAATAAATTAGAAATGAATTAAAAATGAGCGGATGAGGTTGAAGGTGGTAAAGAATGAGAAGAAAAATCATAAGACATTTAATAATGACAAAAGAAGATTAAATAAATAATTCTTAGAGAGGGTAAGACTAAAAGAAAAGGGGAGAAATTAAGTAAATGAAATCAAATAACATAAGAAAACAATGAAGGGAATGGTGAGATTAGAATTTAAATAAAATTAAAACAATTTGAGTATAAAAGAAGAACAAACAATGAGAAATTAAGAAAGTATTGATTAAAGTGATAATTAAGTGGAGGAAATAAATTAAAGAACTCATGGAAGGATAAAGAACAAAAACAAATGGCATAATATATGTGCTAAGGTGGTGATGGTGATGAGGTCAAACCGAAGAAGAGAAGAGAAAGGGGGGGTTAGTAAATAAAAATATAAGAAAATTAATGTAAGGCTAATGATAGAGTGAGGGAGGGGGGACGCAAAGGTTAATAAGGGAGAATTGGGATCTGGATGAAACATTTAAGGATGAGCAGATAGATAGGAGAAAAAATGATGGATAGTTGGTTTTCAAGATTGACTTAACTTGTATCCATCATCATGATTAAAATTGTTGGGGTGTTTCTCGATTTCTAAAGATTCTATGGAGAGATAAGAAGAGTAATGAGGGTTCGAGGCTAGAATTTTGGTTTGGTTGAAAGGGATGAAGCATTTGGTATTGTGGGAAGTCTCGACGATGGCACATTTGGATAAACGGTTGTGGAAAGTGTAAGTTATGTTTTCTTTTAGATGGGTTTGGATAGATCTTCCTGTCTAACCGATGTAGGATTTGCCATAGGAGCAAGGAATTTGGTAGATTGCTTGGGAGATAATAAGATCGAATTTGTCCTTGTCACTTCACAATAATTGTTTTACGGTTTTGTGAGGTTTGAATAGGGTTTTGATGTTCTTTTTGGATAAGATTCTAGAAATATGGTCAATTATTCCATGAATATACATGAGGGAGACTAGAGCTGATGGAGGTTCCTTGTAGGGTGATTTTTTAGTTTTAGCCTTCTATGATGTTCTCCACCCTAAACCTCAAAAATTGCCCCCGTAAGGAATCTCCCTAAGCTCTAGTCTCCCTCTCGTACGTTCATAGAGTAAATGACCATATTTCCAAAATCTTATCCAAAAAGAATATTAAAACCCTATTAAAACCCTATTAAAACCTCACAAAACCCTACAATAATTATTTCAAAGTTCCAAGGACAAATTTGATCATTTTCTCTCCCAAAAATCTACCAAGTTCCTTGCTCCTGTGGGAAATCCTACATCTGTCAGACAAGCAGATATATCTAAACCTATTTAAAAGAGCACATACCTAACACTTTCCACAATTGTTTATCCAAATTTTCCTTTTCTAAGCATTCCCACAATACCAAACACCTCATCCATTTCGATTAAACCAAAATTCTAGCATCAAACCCTCATTACTCTTCTTGTGTCATCAGAGAAGCTTTACAAATCGAGAAACACCCCAACAATTCTAATCGTGATGGTGGATACAAGTTAAGTTAGTCTTGGAAATCGACTATCCATGAATTTTGCTCCCATCTATCCACTCATCCTTCAATGTTTCATTCGGTTTCCATTTCTCCCCTATCAACCTTTGCCTCCCCCCCTCAATCACCGAAAAATTTGAAATACAATCATTACAATGGGACTCAACAAAAGCATCATGTCACTTACAAGAATTGAACTTGGGTGGGAAGGGAAACAATCTTTCCTCCCAACCACCCAAGATACAACCTCTTATTTACCTCTTCACAACTTCACTCACTTATTTTTAATTTATTAATCCCAACTAACTAATTCTCAACGGTCATATCTCTCACCTATTATTTAACGCAGCCTCCCATATCTCTTCGCTATCTTTCTACAAGCCTTGATTAAACTCGTGATGATAGTGGAGTGTCCTTTAGAAAAAAAATTGCTCGAGCATTAAACTTTAACACAATGCAATCCAAAAGTTTATACGCCAAATGAATAATACTTTTAAGAATTTAAATAAAGTAATTATTAAATTAAGATATAATTTGAAACAACAAATTTTATAATTATTTTTTTAATGTAAAGTTATCAAATTTTATAATTATTTTTTTAATGTAAAGTAATCAAATTCTATATAAGTTACAATATCCATTTTTTATAAATAATTTTCAAAATTTGACGATAAATCAAACATAAAGTATTTGAGCTTGAATGTTTTTAAATTATTGAATATTAAATATTCATTAAATGGAAAATAAATAAATAAATGGTTTATGGTAAAATAGAGTGTATACTAATGATAATATTTTTTTTTAAACTTTAGGTTTTAATAAAAAAAAGATTTTTTTATTATTCATAGATTAAATCAAAGAAACTGCACGTAATTACTTATCCCTTGAATAATATTCACAAAGCTGAATCCAACTAACAGTTATATAATACTAATGTCACTATAACAATAAAATGAGTACATCCTATATATGATGTCAATATATGTTTTAACTTATCCACAAACAATATATTGACATTTAATTGTTCACTTGTTGTAAAGGGAATTTAACCGTAAACTAAAATTGAGCTTTAATTGTTAATACATGTGTTGATATAAGTCTAACTCGAATGGTGGATAAAGACATGAAATCAAATTCTTTTAAGATTTTTAAAGAACCTATGATTAACAAAAACAAAATATAAGATTTTTTTGATGGGGCTTGTCAAGGTTAGTTAGGCATTTTTAAAGCTGAAGCCATTTTTTTTCTTAACTCAGGTAATTTCTTTACCTTAAAATACGAAGTAGGGCAAGGCACAAACAATAGAGTTGGAATTTTTGCTCTATGGATTCTTATGAAATATGCATTGAAATAGGAATCAAGAAATTCTAAGCGCTAGGGGATTCAAATATATTTTTGGATGGTGCAATGGGAAATGTCAAAATACCAATTTAGTACTCGGTCCTATGCTACACAAAATTTTGGAAGCAAATTATAAGTTTTATTTCATTTCCTTTGAACACATTTATAGATTTATAGAGAATCCAATATTCTTTCTAGGAGGCTCTCATCTTAGAGGAAAGTACTCATCTTAGAGGAAAGTACCTTGGAGGTTTAGGAATATAGAGGAGTTGTGCTTTGCCAACAATTGTCCCGTCTTTAATGTAATGCTTTATGTTTCTTAATTTGGTTTGGTCTAGGGTGTTTTTGGTGGTTTTGTCTTTTGTTTTCTTTTGTCATGAACTATCTCTTGACTAAGGCCCCTTTATGGATCGTAATGGGTTTTGGACTGTTGAGTTGGACTGTGCTTTTACTAATGATCAAAGCTATGAGGCCTGTACATGTATATTTTGATTTCTCACTAGAACTAACAGCTATAAAGGCCCCTCCGCCCCTACCTCAAAAAAAAAATCTAACATAAGTGGTTGTGAGGAAAATTATTACCCACTCCACCCATGTTCAAACCCCATTTTATGACATGTTTTCTCCTAAAGTTAAGATTTACCTTAGATACCATTCTCAAAATTAATTATAATTATTCATACAATTTCAAATAAACCTCTTGATATAAAAAGTTAATACTTTCAGTATGTAAATTACATATATAAGCTTTACATTTAATGTATATAGTATACAGAAGTGGAATAAAGGTAATTATGAACTATCTATTTTCTAAGATTTCAGGAGGAAACGTGACGCTTGAAAAGCCGGGCTCTGTGGATTCAGGCTGGGGATAACAATACAAAATTTTTCCATAAATTTGCTGACTCCAAGAGGAATCAGAATGCTATTTGGGAACTCAATAATAGTGCCAGATCCAAGATATCTTCTGTTAAAGATCTCCACTCAGAGGCGGTCCAACATTTTCAACAAATATTCACGGACCCGAAAGCTTCTTCGTTACTTGACCAGTTCAAGGTTATTAAGGAATATCCCAGGTTTTTTATGGATGAGGAAGGTGATGCAATTTACACCCCGGTTAATATGACTAAAGTGGAAAATATTCTCAAAGGCTTCTCCAAGGATAGGAGTCTTGGCCCGGACGGTTGGTCAGTGGAACTATTTATAGCTTTCTTTGATATTATGGGACAAGACATTCTAAATGCGGTGGAGGAATCCAGGTTGAGTGGTGAGGTCTCTGGGGTGATCAATTCTACTTTTTTGACACTTATCCCCAAATGCTCTCCTTCAGAGGACTTCAATGATTTTCGTCCTATCTCGCTCTGCAACCTAATATACAAGGTCATAACAAAGATCATTGCGGTGAGATTGAAGCCTGGATTATCCAACTAAATCTCTAAGGAACAGTTTGGTTTTCTTTATGATCGTCAGATTTTGGATGCGGTTGGGGTGGCCCAGGAGTCTTTTCACTCTATCAAAGCGAAACATCTTGAAGCAATTCTCTTGAAACTGGACTTGGAAAAGGCACATGACCGTGTGGACTGGTCATTTTTTAGATTAATACCAATTCAGATCAGACTCCCTTGGATGGTCAGCAAATGGATTATGGGCTGCGTCTCATCAGTTAATTTTGCTGTCATTATTAATGGTGTGCCTACTAACTTCTTCAAAATCTCTCGGGGGTTGAGACAGGGCTACCCTCTCTCACCTTTATTATTCCTTTTGGTTATTGAGGGACTCAGTAGACTTATTCACTTAGCTCGTGGGGAGTAGAAGATCCAGGGTATAAAAATCACTCCTCACTCTATGGTGACCCACACTCTCTTCGTGGATGATGTCTTGTTATATGGCGGTGGGTCACTCGTGGAGTGGTCTCATTTAAAATGGTTACTGGATATCTTTTGCAAAGCCTCACGTATGCTCATCAGTAATGATAAATCTGTTCTTTTATTTTCTGATGTGGATGTGGATGTATTTGAGCAGATTAGGAACCTGCTGCCTTATAATGTACAACCTTTGGAAAATGGTAGAAAAGACCTTGGCTTCTTTCTCAAGCCAAATAAGTATCAAGTGTAGGATTGGCACTGGATTTTAAAAAGATTTGATAAACGCATTTCCCTATGAAAATCCTCATATTAGATCTAAAAGCTGATGTATACCTCACAAGAAAGATTAATATTAAGTAGGAAAATAGAAGAAGAGTGGTCAATGCAGTGTGAAGGAGCAACAGAATTATGATACAATAGAACTCGGATAGAAGCAGAATAACATCACACACTAATTCATTAATCACAATATGGACAAATAAATAATACAATGGTGAGAGGATTCGAATGCCAAGGTGGAAATTTGAATTAGCCTTCATGGAGTGATCATCAGATCAATGGAGTGTCATCAAAGCACAACTAGAAGTCCTGATCATAATCAGTGGAGTTATCAATGCACAAGTAACCGTCAACTAGATGTAAAACTGAGTCTAACTGAGTGTGGTAGGTGTAACTGGAACATGGAGGCACTAACTAAATGAAGGAGGCTCAGTGGAGGGTGCATGAGGAGCTAACTGGAGTCAGAATAAGCAGTCTAGTCTCACTGGAGGTCCATCATAGTGATACGGTTAGTTGAGGAGTCAATCTAGCCTTAAATCAAGGAAGGATCTAAAGATAACTCAACTAACTGAAGTGAAACTGAGTGGTAGGTGAGAGAGGGCACCTTTCACAAGTGGTATCCTTAAATCAAGGAAGGAGGGCGCACTAAGCACCGGGAGGGATAAAATTGATCTGAAAGAAGCTCCCGGGGCTAGTTAACTGAGGGCTAGGTACTGGGACTGATGACTGGGATGCATGCAATTGCATGCATGCATGAAAAATCATGACTGCATGCATGACCGAAAATGCAAAAATGGATAATGCTGGTAGGACTAGGATGGAGTATAGGAATATCCCAACATGCCCGCTGGTGCTGGAGATGGATGTCACTAGGTGGTCATCTTACCTTGGCTAAATCATCCCTACAAAACCTGGTGGTGTATTCGCTCACTTTGTGCAATGTCCCTGTGTCTATTGTGGATGGAATCCGTAAGCGCATTTTTAAATTTATCTGGGGTGGTGGGGATGCTAAGCCACATTATCATCTGGTTGGTTGGAAACAACTGACACAGCCTTACCATTTGGGTGGCTGGAACATTAAGAACATGGCACAGTTTGGGAAAGCTCTAAAAGTCAAGAGTCTCTAGAGAGCCCTTTTCTCTGACTCGATGTGGAGTGTGATCATCAGAGAAAAGTACCTTAAGAAGTGTTCAGTGATCCAATGGTTCATGATTGGGCCTCACGTTATTAAAGGAGTCTCAAATATTTGGAAGGGTTTACTGGGATCCTTCAAGATTATTGCTTCATGTATTTCCTGGACTTCGGGGAATGGTCGTCAAATTTGTTTGGGTGAAGACCCTATTTTGGGGGGTCTGTCGATGTTTTAGCTCTCCCCCAAACTTAAATTTTTTCTTAGATCTATGGGATATTTCACTTTGAACCCGATTTCAACTTATAATCCTGTTCGTCGTTGGAAACATTCTTGGATCTCGGTGCAGCAGCTGGGTATTTCGGGCTCTTTAGGGGTGGAATGGTCTGATTATATTACTGGGCTTCAAAGAATTAATCTTCAGCTTTGTGAAAAATCTAACAGTGTGGTTTGGTCATGGAACACGGATTCGGGAGTGGTTACGACTAAGTTGGCTTATGATTTTCTTATCTCGTTGGATGCTCCTATTCTTCATAGCTGGTACAATTTGGTGTGGTCACTAAACATTCCTCTCAAGTTGAAATGTTTTATTTGGCTGGTGCTTGATAATTGGATTCTTACCTGGGACAATCTCTTGAAAAGGGGCAGTTGTGGTCCGAATAGATGTGCGTTGTGTGGTTGTGGGGAAGAATCAATCATTCACCTTTTCTTCACTTGTTCGTTTTCCCATGCCATTTGGTAGGATTACTGTTCCTGCAGTTGGTCGCGACATTCTTTCGTGGAAATTCTTAGTGATTGGTCATCTGCGCGGAGGTCTGAGTTAACTCTGCTGGTTTTTGTGGCATGGGGTATTTGGAAAGCCCGTAACCGTTTAATATTTGAAGGGTTGTCTTCTCAGCGTTGTTGGTGTTTATGTCCAGTGTTGGATATGTTCTATATTTTGGTCCGTTTTGTTTCGGGGCCTTTGTTTATTGTCCTGGGTGGACTCCTATGTTTCAGTGACTTTGTTTTTGTCTTGTGTGGACTTCTATGTTTGCTTCTGGGTTTGTTATTATGTATTTCACACTTCTCTTGACAACTGTCGATTATGGAACTTTGTATCCCGCTATATTATTTTTAATATAAATGGTATGACTTCTTTCTTGTGAAAAAAAAAATCTATTTTAATAGTATATATTAAATAGATAACAATCACAAGTTATAAAAGATTTGCAAAGCATGATATGACATATTGAAACTCTAAATCGCCGCGATCCACTGCCACCGACGTAGAACTGACACTACAAGCTCAAGCCTCTAGATAAAACCTCACCATCGCAAAGGAGAGGCAAATAGGGTGGCTAGGGTAGAAACTATAGCCACTTGAACTAAGTCTCAAATCAACTCTCAAAACCCTTAGTTGTAGAGCTCACAAATTTTTTCCAAAACCCTTAGTTGTAGAGCTCACAAATTTTTTCCAAAACCCTCTTGATATTAGTATTGTTTTCATAAATTTCCTTTATGACACTACATCATCTTGATAGATGCAACAAAAACCAATATCAAAGAAATGGAAATCCAATTAGCAAAAATTCCTTATATGGGGAATAAAATCCAAGTCATTTAGACATGACACATTCCATGGAACATAGATTTCCTCTACCTAAGAGCAAATAAAATCCACAAGGTCTTATGGATGAATGCCAATTAATCAAACTCGTGGGTATTTACTTAAGTGGACCTTATTGGTCCCAAGCTTAGTTATATTATCCCATCTCCATCAAATAGGTGGAATGCCATTGTTTTTTTTTGCCAAAATCCTAGGTCTTAACATGACATGTAGATGTTTTTGACAATCCTGGTGACATTCAAGTCATGAAAGAATATGTTAATGAATAAAATAAAAAATATTGAGTAATTAAATTTAAAAGTATTTAATATAAGTGTTGAAATTTCATATTCTTTTTTTTGTAAGATGTAGAGAGAATTTATATTAAAATACAAAAAATATTACAGGCACAAGATAATCATGAGGTCTTAGAGCCCTTGGTGGCTTCTCATAGAACCAAAAACTCAAGCTAATACCATGGGATACCTACCCATTCATAGGATGATAGACCTAGCTCACAAAGGAGTATTGTCCATACATGAAGTTACAAAACACTGCTAGTAAAGCTAAACTGAGACTATTACAAAATTGTGAACCTGAAATGGCTTCTTGCTTAAGCATTGGCCCAAAAACAAAATAGCTAACAATCCCTCCAAAAATAGATTTACATTTAACGTTCTCTGTGTAGCAATTAGTGACATATGGAAAAAGAAAAGAAACAACATAATGACTTGGAATTGCAGGTGGTGTCTGCATCATCTGGCTTCTCCTCTAGAATATGGCACCGAAAGTCCCTGGAGCTTGAAGTGTTGTTAGTAGTGACCTTAGTAGGCATCGCCTCTGTTTTCCTGAAGGAGGCAGTGTTCAAAGAACTTGTGCACTCCACATGTTTGCACTTATGACCGCTGGTGGATGCTACATTGGTGTTATCTTCTGGCCGCTTTTTTTCCTTAGAAAGATGAGTACCATTGTGCTCCATTGGATTGGAGACCTGGGAACTAGCCAGAGAAGAGAAAGAATGCAGAGCAGGAGCAAGGGAGGGAGGAGGGGGGGGTTATTCCCTTGAAGAGGCTCCTAAGAGTACAAAAGAATATGAGCAATCGAATTCTTCACCATCCAATAGTGCTCGTGCCTAACCCGAGTCCTCTGTTTAACCATCTGTTGTAGCACCATTTCCTCCTCCCAGTCATCCAACATAGTTCTTAGGTGCCCAGGAATAGAATTTTCGTAGCCATTGGCATTGACATCTCCTCGACCTCGATTTCCCAAGTTTCCTCGGCCTCTGTTGCATAGCCGAGGGGTAGCATGGAGCCGCCGAGACATATTCCTTAACTATATAAGAAACCAGAAATCTCTGCTATTCACAGAATGAAGTTAGAGAGGTGCAGAACTTGAACCAAATGTAAGGAGAACAGAAAGAAGCGGAGTGCTCGAGCAAGGGAGCAAGAACCATGCATACAACCGTCGAGGAAAAACCCCCAGACTTACAGCCACTCAAAGCTCGGATTTGGAAATAATTCCTGTCAAGAAGCTTTAATTCAGCGCTTGTGGAGGCCATAAATTCACTCGGTGGAAGAATGATGACCATGGTACAAAAGCCAACACGACTAAGAGCTCGAATGACCGTTGCCATTAAGTTCACTTGCATCATGAATGTAGCTTGTTTGATTGGCATGGCAGGGAGGACGAGGGGAAGCCACGTGGTGGGATGTGGTGGCCTCCATGGTTGTCTCCTCACGCTCCATTGAGTCATGCGAATCTCACCCATCCAGGAAGTGTTGAAATTTCATATTTCAATTTAAATGTTTTTACTTAGTTTGAACATGTTTTTATGTGAGGTTGTGGGGAGGAAATCATCAACCAGGAAAATTTTTAAGGATCCATAAATTTCTTAAAGTGTAGGAACCTTGGAGAATCTTACTAATTATCAAATTTCCAACCATAAAATGTTTGACGATATTTTAAAAAAATCAAAATTTTAAGAGTTTTATATAGTTTTTGGACAATTTTAGAGTAAATTTTTTTAATCCTATTGAATATGGGTGAATCATATTAGAAAAAAATGGAAAATGATGAATATTTTTTTGGAAAAAACCTTGAAATTAATCCATGGCCTAAATTTCACCCCTAAAATTTTCCTTGCCATGAACATTGACAAGGAGTAAAATTTCCAACCTATAAATTTTAAGGGTTAAAAAACTCCCAACACATAATTTTCTCCTTGTTTTATGGTTGTCTTCTCTTAAGATATACTCTTATTTATTAGATATTAAATAACAATCAATTTTTATGGAAAAAGTTTTAAAATAAGGAGAAATAATATGTTGTGTATTTTAAAAGTTAAATTTTAAATCATCCGTGAGATGTAGAACAGTTGGTGGCGGGGTATGGTCAAGACGCCCCCTAAGCGGAAAGGTCACCGGTTCTAATCCCGCGGATACCAAAAAATCCAACCATGTTAAGGGTTGGTGCGGTCCAGGCCGGGTGCGATCCCCGGGTGATTTTGACGGCTTAGATGCCCTTGGTTCGTGGTAACTTAGCCAAAGGCAAACTTGCTAGTCAAGGAGGTTCCACCACTTTGCCAACAAAAAAAAAAAGTTAAATTTTAAATCAATTCATTGACAAATGTAGGGTGCAAGAAAAAAGAAAAGTTGAAACTTTAAATATTGGGGATCCAACTTCCAAGATCGAGTACTAGGTACAGAAGGGAGCAATATATGTTTGATATTTATTTAGTTATTTGTAATATATAATTTATATTAAAATTTTAAATGTAGTTTTTCTTTTATAGTGTACCATGTTTTATATTTTTTGTATTTATATTAAAAATGTGTATTTGATTTCTTAATTCCATTACTTTGTACTTTTAAAAACAATCATCAATCTCTTAACAAGTTATTAACTTCTGTAAACATAAATTGAAGGAAAATAAAAATTTTGGAATGTCATGAATTTTTTGATTGATAAAAAAGGGTGAACGTCAAATTTCAACATTGATTGACACCCTTGAAATCATAAACACATAAATACATAAATAGATGAACCAAAGGATGACGCTGCTAGACAACCTAAATCAACTTCATACTCAATTGGATGACCATGATAATTGCATTACTGACACAAAAGAACATGTTCATGAAAATGAGGAAGTTATTAACACTCATCAACATTAGTTGCAATGCTCATGTAGATGGTTTTATAATTGAAGTTTCTACCCTTTTTTTGGATTGACAATCGTTCAAGACAAATATGTAGTTGATTTAATTTGAGATGAAATTAATAACAATGGTCTCAAACAAGTGAACTAATCTATTTTTAGCATGTTTGAATTTTGATATATGTATGCTTTTCACACCCTTTTATGTCACTACTTTGTATTGTAGTGTAATTTTTAATTTTTTTTCTTCATGTAATGCATTTTCTTAGGAAACTCACTAAGCATATTTTCTCATTTTAAGGATAAAATTCAAGGTAATCAGATTCTTCAGAGCTCAAGACCAAATTAACATATTAACAAATAATTAACTAAAAAAACACATGTCACAAAATAAAATTTAAACCCTAATAAAAAATGAAATGACATTTTCATCTTTACCACTCAAGTTACACCCAAATGGCTATTATAATACACCTACACCTATTAACATGATAATGAAGACAATATCTATGTAAAAATATGTCAATACCAAACACATTGAAATTCTTCATTTTTTATTGGACAATCAACCTTTTTAACACAACTAAAATTATTTTATGATATTAATATGAATATATATTTCTCTTAAAAAATCACATATTGCAAATTTTTAAATTTAAAGCGAATTTGAAACCACGTTTAATTTTCTAAATAAATAACACACGTCTCATTTAACATGTATATTGATAATTAAATTTCCTCACATTTGTGTATTTTGAAATGATTTTTCATAATATAAATAATTTTTTATAACATTTATTATTACTAAGTAATTTTTTTCCAAGTAAATTATTTTAGGTTTAATCTTTGGGTACTTTCTTTCATTTTAAGAATGGTGTCTAGAGTAAATCCTAGATGTTTTAAGGCACAAGACCAAGTCAACAACATAATTCAAAGTCATTACAACAATATATGTTGGTTGTGAAGCCTGATTATCTTCTTCATGTAGCCAACCCCTATTGTTGCGGGGGCCGAGGGTCGTTGGCCTCAACAAATCCACAGCCCGAGTCTTTCAGAGCTGCCCCTGATGTAGTGAATAATGGGTTTAGTTAGTGGTTTACGAACCCATGGTTTTGCATAGCCTGTGGTATTTTTCTATGGTTATTATTAGGTCACAAATCTGGCGGTAGAAGTTATGTTAGGGTTTTTTTCCCTAGAAGGAAACCCTCTTCTGTGTATGAGGGAATTGTATTCCGATTGTGGATTGTGAAATATCAATGTGTTGTAGAGAGAGACTGTGAGAGAGTGAAGAGGAAGTTGCATTGGATGTTCAGAGGGTTGTATCCCTTCATTTGCTAGACAGAATAATAAAACAGACTGGTTGTTTCTCCATGGATGTAGCCCATATTGGGTGAACCACATATATTGGTGTCTCTCTTACATTGTGTTGTTATGTGTTTTATTTCTACATTTTATTTTATGTTATTGCTCCGTGATCCTGTTTTTCTAACAATATACTCATTGTAAGCTCAACATGTCCCTTAGATCCCTTACTCTTTATCTTAGTGGTGGAGGGTTTGAGTCATCCGTTTCTTCAAGCCAAGAGGAATGGATCCTTTATAGGTATTCATATTGGAGGAACGGTCGATGTGTCTCACTTACTTTTTTTTGATGATATTACGATCTTCTCCTGTGGGTCCAAGAGAGAAGTTGTTAAATTACAAGGAATTTTGGAACTCTTTGTTGCAGCCACATACATGGTTTTTAATGAGAGGAAATCATCTCTTTCTTTTTTGAATATGGACCAGGATGAGGTAGGTTGGATATCTTCTCAATTTGTCTCCCCAATGGTGGATATTCATCATGGGCTTAAATACCTTGGTTTTGTTTTGAAGTTGAATGCTTATCAAAGAAGAGATTGGGCCTTGCTAGTAGGTAGGACTGACAAGAGATCAACGTTATGGTGCATATAAATGGTTGTCCAAAGGAGGTCACCTATTCTTGGTCAAAATTGTTTTGGAAGCCATTCCTATTTATTGGGTATCTTTGGCCTATGTTTCTTCAGGCGTTTTGGAATAAATCAAGAAATTATGCTACAATTTTCTATGGAAGGGAAGCAGGGAGGATAAATCATATCATTGGGTGGCATGGAATAAGATTGCTTGGCCCAAGGAGCTAGGTGGCCGGGGTATTCAGAATCCTCGATGTTTTGCTAAGGCATTGGTGTCCAAAGGAGCGTGGAGAATCTTGGAAGGGGAGGGATTGTGGGTGAATGTGGTTCACATCAAATACGTCAATCCTCTAACCATAAAGGAATGGTTTAGAGTAAGAGAAAAAACTACCAGGAATGTATCCATAACGTGGAAAGATTTGCTTTAGGCATTTGATCTTATTGGGGATTGGTTGGCATGGAATGTTGGAAATGGAAGGAAGTTGAGATTGGGTCAAGATCCATGGACATGTAGTGAACGGGAACATTGTCTCCCTCTAAAAATGGCAGAGTCTTTGAGGAATCATGGATTTATCTATTTGGAACAAATTATAGACAAGGTCAACTCCACAATATTGAGACAACACTGATTAAAGGCCCAAGATCTGGTTTTTGTGAATGAAGGGGATTCAACTCTATGGCACAGGTACATAAAGGCTCTTCATAATAGTCACATCAGACTGATGGACAAAGAAGATACCTTGATATGGTCTAGGAATGCTTTTGGAAGTCAGTACACTCCTAGGATTGGATATAAGGTTATAAGGGAGGAAGAAGAAATACCAGATCCCCTCTGGTGGCATAAATCAATTTGGAATTTCAAGTGTCCCCTTAAAGTTAAACTTTTTAAGTGGTCGACTCTTTCTAATAAGGTCCCAGTTTGGGATTCATGATTACAAAATTTGGGAGTGGACCTGGGAGATGTCCTTTATGTAAGGTTTGTGGAGAGAATCTTAATCATCTTTTTATTCATTGCACATATTTAAGGGAGATGTGGGATTTTGTCTCATAGGTTAAGGGTATTCAATTTGTTTGGGCATGACATAATTTAGTTGAAGCTTTGGAGTCCTAGACGAATAACATAACATTTAAGGATTATAAGGCCCTTCCTCTATCCCTTCCTCTAATCCTCATCTGGGGGGTTTGGATTTCAAGGAACAAAGCTATTTTTGATGATATAATAATTCATCCATGTTAGAGAAGCTAACTCCCGAATTGTATTTTATTGATTCAAAATCCTTTATTTATACAACTAAAGTGACTGTTGGACTTCATCTTCCAATATGCTCTTTAGATTCCCACGAAGATTCTCCTTCTTCTTAAACTGATAATATTTACAATATTTACAAGTGGAACCATAATCCCATAGGATTAGGTTTCCAACATTCCCTCCCTTAATATGAAGGGGTGTTTATAAGTTTGAGCATGGTTCTAAACTTTTCAAACTTTTCTCATCCAAGCGTTTTGGTGAAGATGTCTGCAATTTTCTCGTTCGTGGAACAATGTCGTAGATGGACTGTCTTGGCCTCTACATGTTGTCTTATCAAATGGCACTTTGTGTTGATGTGCTTAGTTCGATCATGGAATTTGGGATTCTTGGCCAACTTGATTGCATAAGTGTTATCGATCAATAAGGGAGTGGATTTCTCTTGTTTCTACTGCAAATATTCAAGTATCTAATTCCTAAGCCATACAATCTCTTTCATTGCTTCTGCAACAACCACATATTTTTCCTCTATTGTCGAATCTGCTGGAATTGACTGTTTACATGATCTCTAGGAGACAACTGCCAATCCAAGACTCATTATGCATTTAGAAGTAGATACTCCTGTCTCTTTGTCTCCATTAAAGTTTGAATAAGAGTAACCAATAAGTTTGAAGTCATCCAGCTTAGAGTACTTGAGTCCAAAGTCTTGAGTCCCCTTCAAGTATCTTAGAACTCTTTTAGCAGCAAACCAATGTCCTTCACAAGGTTTCTGCATGAACTATTCAAAGGATGACAACAACATATGACATGTCTGGTCTAGTGGTTGTAAGGTAGATAAAACTTCCCACAAGCTATCGGTACTTGGCCACATCCTTGAATTATTTTTCTTCATTTGATGTGACCTTTAGCTTTTGTTCCATTGGAGTTGAGAGAGGGTTGCATTTTGTCATGCAAAATCTATTCAACAGTTCTCCAACATACTTCTTCTGGGAGATGGATATGTACTTAGGATGTTGAGTTACTTTAATTCCCAAGTAGTAGTGAAGGTGTCCCAGGTTTTTCATTTCAAATCTCTTCTTCAAACCTTTCTTTATGGATGTTGTTTGCACTGGAGTTTGTACCTAGACTACGGAAATGCAAAGCCCAGACATCATAGATAAATATGATCTAAAAAATGTCCGTGCATTTTAAGTTGTAAGGAAGGAGTAAGGATTAGGGTAATGAAATATCATAAACAACAATCAACAATAGGTAATGATTAAATAAGTAAATAGGGTTGAATACTGTGTGAATATGAAATGCATTATAATCATAAACCAGATTTAAAGATCTAATAACTGACAAATATATAATCTCCAAATATTAGGTAAAGATATCATAAACTGAAATTTTTTCTAGATATGATAAGTAGTAAGGTACACCAACTCAAGAGAATTTTAAGATAAACACTTTATCAGAAAATGAAATCATAAGCAGGGTAATCAAACAGATTAAAAGCATTTACTAAGATAATGAATAAAACTAGCTCATATTATATATGTATATCATTCCAAAAACCAATCTCCAAATAAGCTTACAAAGAATTAGTACATTTGTGTTGCAGAACAAGCTTAATGTCTCCTCGCCCTTTTTCAAAAAACCAACCCCATCTACTATCTTCGTTCCCCTTCTTATAATCATATAGAAGTGTCAAAACAGTTTTCAGATCCAAATTCTAAGGATCGAATGTGCTTAAAATAGAAAAGGATTTACAAAGGTAAGTATATTCTAATTATAACAAAGATAACTCCTTTAACATATGCAAGCTTTTCATATTTTATGCCACATGTTCATCTCAATTAGATAGATCTCATGAGTCATTTCAAAATTGATTGACAAGTGTATGATGAGATATCTAAGTCTAACTAAGCTAGATCTGACGAGTTGTTTCAGCCAACATAGTAAGTCCATCTAATGCCTGGGATCTCTTTTGCAATCGAATATGTTCTGCTTCCATTACTTGGACTTTGTCTAGAAGTTCTTTGTTCTGATTTGCTAATTCTTCATTTTGTTGTTGAACAATCTTCTTTCATTTTAGCACCTCTTTTGCAACTGCTATTAATTCTTGATAATGACAATTGACTTCTTGTAAATCTTCCCTCAGCCTTCTATTAGCCTGCGTTAGTTTATCATTGGAATCATGGAGGTATTCATTATGAGACTTATAATGTTGTAGTGACCTTTTAAGAACTTCAATTTCTAACACTGTTTCCATTGGTGTTTCATGCACTGGGTCTTCTTCATCCTCTAAGCTTGGAGTAACTTTGACCTTTTCTTCAATAATAACATCTTCTTGAGCTTCGAATAATTGTTCTATCTTCTTTGCATTAGCATCTTCTGCTTGGGTTTCCAGGTTGATGGATTTTGAGCTCATACCAATCTCAAAATTCTAAAACTTTTTCTCATCATTGGCTTCATAATTTCCATCAATCATCTCTGGAAGGTTTTTAATACTCTTTTCTGTGTCTTCAAAAGATTGTTCTAAGGTCTGTTGCACATTCTTGATTGTAGGGTCCTCTTAGCTTGAAGAGTCTTCAATAGTGGTTACCACATCTCTTTTAATTTTAGGATCAAGAATCGCTCTCATGTTCATTCTCAATCTATTTCTAGGTCTAGTTTTTGGCCTCCATTTAGAAGTTTTGGGTTCTGAAGAAGAAGTAACTGGAGCTTCAATATTGGAAGAAGGATCTTCAGTCATACATTTTTCTATTATCCTTTCTGTTGTGTCATTGGGAGTATCTGGAGAAGATGTAGCTTCATTTCGTGACACAAGAGTCTTTTCTTCTTGTGGATGCTCTTGAATTGGTTCTAGAACTGGTTCATCTTTTGAATTGAGCCTTTCTTCTGCTGAATTTTCTTCCTGATCTACCCTTCTCCTCTGCCTTCTAGAAGTACTTGGTTCTCCTTGAATCCTGCATCTGATATGAGTGATTTTCTGTTTGCTAACATAAGTCTTTGTATCTTCTTTAATAATTTGATCTTTTTGATCATCTTGAGCCTCAGGTTTTTCTGGTTCAAAGCATGACCAAAATATAAAGTGATGACAAGAACAATTTTTCTTTGTAAGCACGGTTGACACCAACAATTTAACTAACCCATGATGGAAGATTGACTGGCTTGTGTGATCAATATGACTCTTGACTCTAGTATCCATTTTGATAAGACTCTTTAACATATAATAGGGTAGGTTCAATTTGGACTATCCACTCACATGCAAGAGGAATCTGAAATGATACCTATAGATTGTAGCAAATTGACCCTCACAGGTAACATATCGCTGTATTATCCCCAAAACATCTCTCCAATCTTGTTTTACATTGTTCAAATTTATTCCTTTGCTCCAGTCCAAAGACTCAAACCCAAGCATCAAATATAGAATCAAATCAACTTCAAATGGATGCTTTTTGAACCAGGGATCCCCTTCAACGGGTAGTCCCATTGCCTCTGCGATTAAGCCCTCGGTCAATTCAAACTTCAAAGTCGTGGAATTTGATGGATGAATCCGAATAAATTATGAGCAAACAACCGTGTGACTTCAACATTGTAACCTATAATTCTTTCAAAGAAAGAATACCAACCTACATCCTTGAAGAGCTCTACGCATGTAGGAAATTCTTCAGCCCATTTGGTGTTAATAGGCTCGAACCTACAAAGTTTACCGCTCTTCTTCATACTATTACTTGTTAGGCATTTGCTGAACCATAATCCTTTGGAATGAGCCCGAAGCGAACCAAGAACATATGTCCCAATCTTTGAAAGCCAACGAGATTGAAAAACTAGGGAAAAACTAAAAATAACCCTTGATATATTAAATTCAATCTTTTTAGCTTAATCATGAACTTGACAAGTGTACAATCACTTCTAATTCAAATCTTGGGAAAATTATTTTATTGAAAGTTGTGTATGATTTCGAGACAATCATCAAGCCACCAATTTTCATGATTCAGTATTCCGACAATGCATGTCTGTATAACCTCCATCGATTGCGCTGCCGGAATGTGTCAAATCACAAAAGATAGAAAAACATTAATAAACCTCCAGAAGATGAGTTAGTGATGATGTGAAATTACATATTTGAAGACTCGAAGGAAGATTTTAATTGATATGAGCCAAATTCTAATTCATTAACTAGAAAATGCATTATGTAAATACGAAATATAAAGAAGGCAGAACAATGTCTAAATACTATGGTTAAAATTGTAAGGAGAAAGTGAAAAAATAAAAAGAAAAGCAACACAAGAGATAGCAAAACTAAGGGTACAACTCCAGCACTAATAGATGCAATACAACTTTCACTGTTCCCTATGATCAAAAGGTCATCTACATACACCGCAAGAAACACAACGGATCCTCCAACTTTGTTTACAAATAGTGTTGTATAATCAAGATTATAATGTTTGAAATTTAACTTCAGAAGATGCTTGGTTAGATTTTCATACCATACGCAAGGTGCTAGTTTCAGCTCGTACAATGACTTGATGAGATTACATACCTTGTGCTCTTTCCCTTTCACAACAAATCCTTATGGATGAGACATGAAGACATTCTCTTTCAAGTCTCCATTCAAAAAAGTTGTTTTTACATCCATTTGGTGGAGTTTCCACCCATTTTTGTGCAGCCAAAGATAATAAAGTGGGGATGGTATCCCATTTTTCTTTGGGGGAGAACACCTCTTCATAGTCAATTCTTTCCTTCTGTGCATAGCCTTTCTCCACAAACCTCACTTTGTGCTAGTCAAGTGAGCCATCTGATCTATATTTGTTATTGTATAGCCACTTGTATCCAATTGGTTTGGTTCCAACTGGATGTTCAACCAGCTTCCAAGTTCCATTCTTCATGAGTGCATCATACTCATTCTGCATGGCTTCTTTCCACTCATCACAAGTAGCAGCCTCTTCAAAGGAATTTGGTTCAAGGTTAGCAGATAAATTCAATTCACAATCAAATGAGACATCTATGTCATCATCCAAGTTTTCTACATCTCCTCCATCTTCTTGTTTGGTTGAACTCCTTGTTCCCATCTTTCCAACTTCATATGGATGGATACTTTCAAGTGTCTTTGTGGCCCATTTTGGAACTATCCTGGATGGCCCAGATTGATCAACTAGTGGTGCTTCGTTTTCTTCAAGATTCAGTCTTCCAATCCTCTCAATCACATCATCCAGTTGAATCTCATGTTCAGGTGCAGTGGCTGGAACTTTTTCTTCACGAGTTTCTTCATGAGGGGGTGTTGGTGTTTCAAAAGGAAATTCCAGAGATTGATCCAAGATAGGGATACCCCCTTCAAGATGTAGAATTTCATTATCAACTTCATAGTATGTCTTTAGATGGGTAAATTTCTCCAATTGATCAAGCTATCTATCAATAGACTCGTCATTTTTATTAGTTTCAAGAAAAATGACATCTCTAGAAACAACAAACTTCTTTTTTATCTCATCATAAAGACAATGTGCCTTGGAGGTGTCTCAATATCCCAAGAAAATGCATTTTCAACTTCAAGCACCAATATTGTCTCTTTTCTCATTTGGTATCAAGGCATAACACGTGGAACCAAAAAACCTAAGATGCCTCACCAAAGGGATGTGGCCATACCACATTTCATGTGGAGTCTTGTTGTCAAGAGCATGATATGTAATTCTATTCCTCAAATAGACCGCGCATAACACTGCATCACCCTGAAACATTAGTTTTAAATTCTTGAAAAACAACATTGAGCATACCATATTGATTATGGTTCTATTCATTCTTTCTAGTACACTAATTTGTTAAGGGTTGTAAGGAGTTGTAATTTGATGTGTAATCCCATGTCGATGAAGATACTCTTCAAAAGCATTACAAGTGTATTCTTTTCCATTATCAGTACGAAGTGTGCCAATATGAGATTGTTTTTGATTTTCTAACCATGCATGAAAATTTTTGAATGTTTGAAATGCTTCAGACTTTGTCTTTAACAAGTATACCCAACACATTCTGGTGTAGTCATCAACAAAGGTCATGAGGTATATATTACTATTGACAGAAGGAATAGGCATGGTGCCACATAAGTCGGAGTGAATAGGCTCTAACTTTCTACATGCGCTGAATTTTGACTCTTGAAATTGTTGCTTACTATGTTTTCCTAATATGCATTAATCACATTTGTTCATCTTCTTAGGAATGGTGGGCGAACCAAAAACACCATTCTTTCTCAATAAGCAAATACTATTATAATTTAGATGACCATATCTAGCATGCCATAACAAAATGAATGACAAATTACCTTCTCCATGCTGAGAGAGGTAGGCAAAGTTTTGAACTATTGCAGATGAGCCTTTTAGCTTCAACAACTTTCCATCTTCATATCCGGTCATGATGACCTGGTTGTCAGAGGACTTCCTTATCTCTATGATTCCATTGAACATGTGGATGGAATGGCCTTTCTGTTGAATTTGCACCAAGGACATAAGGCTTCCTTGCAACTCTCGAAGATAGAGAACATTCTACAACAAAAAGTCAGGGAATCCAGGTAGCTTGAGCCTAATGGAACCAATTCCCTTTGGTTTAAGGGTGGATTTGTCTGCAAAATACACTATGCCATCTACATTGTCATCCAGTTCTTCAAAACAATCTTTTCTAAATGTCGTGTGCGATGTTACACCAATATCAAGCAACCACCAATCTTTGTAAGATGAAAAAGAAGTGATTTCATTTATTCCAAGATTACAATGTACAACAATACCATGAGCATATTCAGAAGCTTTACCAGCCTCTTAGATCTTACACTTGTCTTCTTTATTTTGGTTATGTCTTTCTTTGATGGAGTCCCAAGGGGCTCAACACTGATCTGCTTCCTGTCCATTTCTCTAAAAACGCTTACACGGTAAGTTTGGTCTTTTGTGTGAGTTGTTTTTGCCCCCTTGCCTCTAAAATTTCTTCTTCCTTGTCCTCTTCTGTTGTTGTCTCCCTTGGAAGATATTTTTTATTGGTTCTGAGCAAGGCAAAGAGTATTTACTGCTCTAACTGTAGATGCAAAAGAATGCATCTTCTACAACTTTCACTAGCAAATAAACAATGTTTTGGAAAACAAAAGCAAGAAGGTGCAGGTCTATGTATCTGCCACCTTTTACAACAGTCTAAAACAATCTTTGCAACAATATTGTAGTATAATTTACATCTCAATCTTTGAACATAATTCAGGGTACAAGTATACAATATTTCACATAAGCTTCACGCAAACCCAATTACTTCACTACAACTTTAATATCTACACTTCAATTTATGAACCACATTATATGCAAATTTGTGTGCCCATTAACAAAAAATGCATTGGAATTCTCAACATCTATCTATCTATCTATCTAAGGGCGTCTATCTATCTATCTATCTATCTAAGGGCATAAAATCGAGATCAAGCCGATGCAAAAGACCACTTCAACACCAATCTTCAATGCAAGAGTTCAATCATAGACATCTCAACTACGGTTGCAAATCATTCCAACAACATCAAAAACATTTTTTCAACAGTCATCACAACAAGAAATATTCAAACGTGCAACTATTGCTCCTCCTACTATACATTCTCCCCTCAAAGAGAAAATTCAACATGGTGGAGAGGTGTCTTCGCAAATGGGACAATGAGTATCCGAAATAACAACTCTCAACGAAAATTGCAGCGATAAAACGAGAAATGATTCCTTTTTCTTGTAGAGGATCAACGATACAATCAAACTCAGACTTCAAGAGAACCCACGCACCATTAGAGATGCAGCTCCAATATTTAGATAGATTGAGAGACATCTCCAACTAGGGAACGATAGCACCAGCAATAGATATCCCACACGCCCTGTGAGAGAGAGGAGAGCACAACTCCAGTTCAAAATGTAGCTTCACTTCAGTCTTCACCTCATTCTTCACACAATTTACCAATGGAGAGCTCTACAACGAATGACGGGGCCAAATCTATGATGCAACGTTCTCTCCATGATGTAGCAATAGTATAATGGTCTTCAATGAAGCCAACATTCCTAATAGTCCCATGTTACTCAACAATAGCATCTCCAATAGTCTTCAACAATACTCCAATTGCACTAGCATTCAAATGCACGAGCATACGAGATGAATTGGAAGAGAGATACTTCAGCGCATCACCAGGAGAGATATACTTCAACGCAACAATAATTGGAGTCTACACACACTTCACACAACATGATTCATATAGAGAGTATGTAGAGAGCCTATACTACACTCAGAGCATGATGGTATATCCTCAGAGCACGATAGTCTTCACTCACATAGAGCATGACGGTCTACCTAGAATCTAGGGTTTACATCTGCAATCTCTAGGGTTCACAATATATGTAACTCAGAAATGAACACAATACGCCAGAATTAGGGTCCGTGTTGGTGGCTGGAATACGCTGCAATATGCAATAGTATGCAACAAAGAGGCATTACACTCTTGGCCTGTGTAGATGGAGACAGAACGGTATAGACTGTAGCATACATGCACCAGAAAAAACTTGAATCAGGCAGGACTAGCAAGCAGGATGGCAGAAGGGTAGAATGTCAAGGCTGAGCACGCATCCTAAGTAGCAGAGAAAGGAAAGAGTTATCAATGCTCTGATACCACTGTCAAAGAAGATAAATCTTGAATTGTATTTTATTGATTTAGAATCCTTTATTTATACAAGTAGAGTCACAATTGGACTTCATCTTCCAACAGAATCCAGATTCCCACATAGACTCTCCATCTTCTTAAACTGACAATATTTACAAGTGGAACTGTAATCCGGTAGGATTAGGTTTCCAACAATCCATCTATCTATGCTACAACATATCTTGCAATTCTTAGCCACTTTCCATAGGGGAATGAGACTCAGAGAGTTAGGAGGGTAGTGGACGAGATAATTGACAAAAATAGTTGTTGTTCCTGCTTTGATGGTGCTTCTCAAGGTACACTTGCAATTGGAGGGGTAGGTGACATATTATATATCATTGAATCTAATTGAATCCAATTTGCTGCAGATTTGGGAGAAGGTTCAAACAAAAGAGCAGAGCTTCTTGCATTAAAGATCATTTTGGTGATGGCCATTTTGAAGGGATTACATAAGTTGCAAATTTTTGGCGACTCTAAAATTGTTATCGACTGATTGAAATAGAAAAGACCTCCTAGGAATATTATCCTTAGGCACATATATGAAGAGATTGTCAGTCTGTCAAGTCATATATGGGACGTAAAATACGAGCACATTTATAGAGAGAAGAATCAGATGGGAGATCAATTATCAAAAAGAGGACTCTAGATTGGTTTGGGAACTTGGCATCAGTGGGAGATGGAGAGTGAGACATTAACTGAACATGACCTTGGACCCCTCCTGGGTTAATGGAAGATGATACTTGATCTATCAGTCTTCACAAAGGATGAGTTCCTGGTTTTGTTTATATCCGTATTATAGTTTCTATGGAACTGGTATATGTGGATAGGTAGTTGGTTAGTATATTTTTCTGGCACTTTTATGGTATAGTTTTTGAATCAAAGTTATGCATTGTACATGCTTAAGATATATAGACTCAAAACAACAGAGTTTTTTGGATGTAAGGCATGTAGGCCAATGAACAATGTGTTTTTTTGTAATATAAGGAATTGCACATTTTTTCCTGAGAAAAAAAAATGTTTAACATGTGATTCTAAATAAGAAAGATAATACTCCATCCCATAACCAATGGGATCAATAAAACAACATAAAAAATGATACACTTAATTATAAAATTAGTATAAACATCAAAGTGTTTTGAAATGTTAAATTTAGGTATTAAAAAATAGAAACGTATGTTATGAGGAAAACGAATATGTAAAGTTAAACCATTGGTTGCAAACTTATTGATGAGATCACAAGATTCGAGAAATGTTGAATTTATGTATCTAAATATAGAAACGTATGCCATAAATAAAATAAATACTAAGAGAGGAGGATCATCCCAAACAGATAAGCAATAAAGACGGTAAGGTTTGGCGAGTACATCTTGTTAAAGGAACCATGTATAAACAAATTTGGAGTTGGTTTCATTTAGATTTTTTAATTTGTAGGTTAAGAAGGTGGAATTTGACAATGGAATATTGTCAAAGGCACATTTTCTTCGTTGTATTTTTTAATAACAAAACAACATTAATGTAATAGAATACAAACAATTTATTTATAAATTTTGAATATTAATTTTAATTGATTTTAATATAAATGTAATAAAATAATAAATTTTAATAAATTTTTATATCAAAATTAAATTATATCAATTTTTGTTATTTTTTTATTAGTTTAATTTAAGTCTTAGTTGAAGATGAGGAGACTATTCAACAAGTACAAGAATCTAAAATATAAAACTGCGTACAATCCACAAAAAAAGTCTTTAGTGAGGATGTCTTTCAAATCTAGGTTTTTAAATGCAATGTAAGATAGTTTTGTTACCATCTTAACTTATTAAAGATTATACCAATTGGTTCTATAGTTATATTATTAGGAATGTAAGAACAATTTAGGTAATAGGTAGTTATTTTGAAATTTTATCTTTTTAAAATTTTAATATCAAATATTATATCATTATATTAACTTGTTATACATGATAACTAAAAAATAGTTTATATATATATATATATGAAATAATAAAAAGGGAGGTGGTAAAGCTGGAATGCCAACGAAACAAAATTTTGGATGAGAAGGAGGCCGCATGGCGCTTAAAAAGTAGGGCTCTGTGGATTAAAAAAGGCAATGATAATACAAATTTTTTTCACAACTTTGTTAAGCATCGACGACACACTAATTCTATTTGTTGAGTTGAGAATTAGGATGGGACAGAAGCCTTAGGCTTTGAACAGCTAGCTCGCTCAGGGGTTGACCACTTTAATAATCTTTATAAAGATGACTAGAGGTGCCAGATAGACAATATGCTAGCGATGACTACTCTCTATCCAAATATGGTCAATGAAGAACGAAATTAGTTAGCTATGGAGGAAGTGAGCCTTGAAGAACTCATATATGCTATTCATTCTCTTGAAAAGGACAAAAGTTTGGGTCCTAACAGTTGGCCTGCCAAATTATTTAAAGGATTCATGGAACTATTCGAGGAAGACTTGCTAGCGGTCATCGAGGAATCAAGGGTTAACAATAGAGTTCTTGCCTCTTTCAATTCTACTCTCATTACTCTCATTCCCAAAGTGGAAAAATGTCACTAAATGGGAATATTTCAAACCCATATCTCTCTACAATTGTGCGTACAAAATTATAGAAAAGATAATTGTAGAGAGGCTGAAAGCTATCATTAACGGTGGGATTTGCAAAGAGCAATTTGCTTTTGTAAAAGGGCGTCAAATCCATGATGCCATTGGCATTGCACATGAGGTCCTGCACTCAACAAAAGTTAAAAGAGTTCCTGCAACTATTCTCAAAGTGGATCTATCGAAAGCTTATGATCATGTAAACTGGCTCTATTTAAGGTTAGTCCTATTGCAGGTTGGCCTTAACCTATAGTATCTTAACTAGATTTCTTCTTGTGTGCGTTTGGTCTCTTTTGCCATTCAAATTAATCGATCAACATCTGAATTCTTCAGACCGGGAAGGGGAATTAGATAGGGATGTCCCCTACCCCCTCTCTTGTTTATCCTAGTTATGGACGGCCTTAGTCGTGCCATCTCCCAAGCCTGAAGGGGAGGATCTCTGAAAGGTGTTGCTATTTTCGATAATTTGATTATATCCCAACTTTTCTTTGTTGATGACATTCTCCTTTTTACGGATGGGACCATAAGGGATTTCTCTACTTTAAAAGCAATTCTGCTACGCTTTGCTGATGTGTCGGGTATGTACATCAATGATAGAAAATCTTCAATATCCTTTAAAAATTTATTAGATGAATCTATTGAAATGGTATCCACCTTTTTCGAGTATGAAGTGGTGGACTTAAACGAAGGTTTGAGATACTTGGGTTTTATTATAAAACCAAATAATTACTCTCTTTAAGATTGGGCCTGGTTGGTGGGGAAAGTTGAAACTAAGCCACACTTATGGTGCAATAAATGGTTGAGTAGGGGAGGAAGAATGATCCTACTAAAATTAGTTTTGGAAGGTCTTCCTGTGTATTGGTCTTCTATGGCTTCTATTCCGTCTGACATCATTGAGAAAATCAGGAAAATTTCTTATGGAAAAAATCGAAGGAGGAGATCTTGTTTGCTTGGATCTCTTGGGAGAAAATTGCTCTCTCGAAAGATTTAGGAGGCTGGGGATTAAAGCACCCCAACCCTTTTGCAAAAGGTATATGGAGAATCATCAAGGGAGAGGGTTTATGGGCCACTTCCATTTTCAGAAAATACATTTATCCCTTCTCTTTTGTTGAATGGATCCGTTCTCGTACTAAATTGGGCAGGAATGCTTCCTCAATGTGGAGAGTTATGGTTAAAGCCTCCGATGTGATAGGAAAAGGTCTTGTATGGAAAGTGGGTAACACGAGAAGCATTTGAATTGGCCAATATCCATGGGTTGGTTGTTCTTTGGCCTTCAAGCTTCCAAATCATATCATTAGAGTCCTTAACGAGGCAGTTTTTTTCTCTTTGAATCAAATTAGCACAGGTATCGGGCATCCCTTCAGTAATCAAAGCTGGTTAAATGTTGAGTTTTTCAATTTAAACAGGGAAGATAGTGTGTTATGGGATTGTTTCATCTATGACCTCTGAAGTTCACAAATCTCTCTTAACATCGAAGAGGATGAATTATTGTGGATCTTTAACGATCAGGGGGTATTTTATACCCCTTGGTTGGGTTACAAGGTCCTCAGGGATGAAGAACAACATTTGCGTCCTCTTTGGTGGCAACATTTTATATGGTCTCTCTGCTGCCCGCTTAAAATGAAGTTGTTCCTTTGGTTGGTTTTGAACCAAGCTATTCCTATTTGGGAGCTTATGAAGACAAGGTATTGGATTGGGCCCAGCCACTGCCCTCTTTGTCATGAACAAGAAGAATTGATCGAACACCTATCCATCCACTGCTCTTTTTATTTTAAGTTATGGAACCATATTTCAATGGTAAAAGGCGTTAAGTTTCGATGGTATGGTTTGAATGTTTTAGAGGCTCTAAATCTATGGAAAGATAACAAATCTTGCTTAGACTTTCTTGCTTTACCTGTCATCTGCCTATGGTTTATATGGATGACACTCAATTGGGCTATTTTCAAAGATGTCCTCCTGTCTTCAGAGCTCATGGGAAACCAAAGTTTATCCATTTTGGATCTTATCCCTCAACACATCAGGCCTTCTCGGATTCGTCCCATGGAGGTAGAACAAATTGATAAATCAAAGGCTTGGACCTTTTTTAATGGGGCGGTTATTAAGTATCCCATTTTGGGTGGTGCAGGTGGTCTAGTTTATAAATTCAATTCTCTTTTCTTCTCATTTTCTATAGGTATTGTGCCTTGCACAAATAATTTTGCAGAATTCTCGGCGTTGAAGTTAACTCTATAGTTAGCTATTAGTAAAGGTATCAGGATGCTCCATGTTTTCAACGATTCAAAGTTGGTGGTGGAGCTCATGGGGAAAAATAAAACTCCTGAAAGTATTCATCTGTTCGCTATCTACTCGGAATGTTTTAGGCTCTGTGATGCTTTCTAGGAGATAATTTTCTTTCACATTTATAGAGAAAGAAATTCACAGGCTGACCATCTCTCCAAACTGGGTTGAAGAGAATTGGAAGGATTGTGGCGCAGATGGGAACATGTGGAAGACTCCTTGCTGGAAATTGACCCTGGTCCTTTCTTAGTCTAATTTTTCCTTTCTTGAATGGCCTTAAAAGTCTTGAAGTTTGGACATTTCGACCTTTTGATCGACTTAACCTTAGTTGAAAATCTGGTTTATGAACCTAATTTTGTATTTTTGTTGATGTGGTCGAGATAATGGGCTTAAACTATCTGGGATATTGTCATATACAACATAATCACTGCCTTTCAAGAGTCTTTTCTGTATACTTTATGTATAGGTTTCTTTTCAGATTGTCTACTTACAGGTAGCTTCGATATTTCTCCTAGCAGAAATATGTGAAAGATATGACTAAATAATCTCTATAAAATGTGTTATATTTCAATTAATATAATACTTGTGTTTTACGAAGAAACAAATATAAAATAACAATAAAAAGATATGACTTTTCTTTCTTTCTTTTATTTTATTTTTAATTCGCTTTCTTTTTATCATGATGTGGCAAGTGTATCTAACCCTCAGAATAATTAGTAATAAATGAAAGTAGTTTACAACACTCAACTCAGATTCCGTTATCTAATTCCGTTTTCTATGTAACCATGAGTGGGGGTTATCTATTTTACTCAAAGATAGCGTAAACTTACATATGGCCCAAACCATTATTGTATGCACCAACGCATACATAATTGAAAAAGCTTGAACCATATGTATGCCTCGACAATCCATCATTGACCTTATACAACTCGTAGTACATCACATAGATAATATAAACATAAACATACTTATATAAAACAATTATAATCCAAATAAAAAATGAAATAAATTAACAATTTGAATTTCATATCAACATTGACCCTAGTTTAGTGTTTGAAAACTTGAACGTTGTTCATATTTTTGACCTAACAACAAAGTCAAGTCATATGTACATTGATATTTTCCTTTTAAAACTCCAACAATCTACCATTGACCCAAAATGACAAAGTAATTATATTCTCAAGAAAGTATCCAAAACCAAAGGCTACGATTCCAATTGCACCAACGTACGCCAACAACTATGGGGCGATTGATTTATCTTACCAAGACGTGGATGGGCTTCTTCCACAAAACATTTTCTATATCCTATTGCAATAGTAGCTATCCTTTTACCAAAGCACAAAATATTTGAAGAGATTATATTGATTTGCACAACTTCATGTGAATTTGATTGGTTGAAAAATAAAGTTCAAAGTCAATATCATCAATGCTCTATACAAAGAGCCTAGGATGTGTTAGTGCAAAGGACAATTCATGTTATGCTTATCCCTAGAGTTGTAATGGGTTAAAGGACCTATTAGACTAATAGTGGAAGCCATTCAATGTAAAGTGTACTAGGTCCATTATGTTTGTTATTATGAAATAAGGTTTACTATGGTAGTTCTTTGGAAAAAGAAACTTACTACTGTAGTTATTAATGAATAATGTAATAGTTCTCATTAAAGAGGGTCCACTAGGTCGTTAGGAGGTTGTCATGGTTAGAGTTATCGTGTGATCTACAAATAACGATGGATTCCTCCTTATGAGTCTTGTGTGGAGTATATTGTATTTGGAGCTTAGTTCATAGGAGGTTGCCCCCTTGAAGAGGCAAACGAAAATGAGTGGATTCATTCTATAAAAGGATCAATTTTAAGGTGTCGCCCTACCTTAAGGGTTTTGATATTAATAAAGTATGGATCATTTATGATATTTTGTATGTGGTAACATTTTTAGATCTAAGGTACATTACAAGTGGTTTATAGCACATTCTAGGGCAAGAAAGCAGAGAGTTTTTTTCCTTCTATTTTATAGGTGTTCAAATGAAAAGAGGCATGAGGGTCGTGACACTCATATCATTTTCTGATTATTTTTTGAAAGAATTGGTAGAAATTAATTGCATATGTGAATTCCTAAAGAAAAATATGTTATTTAAAAAAAATTGCTAAAATCATAGTCTAAAAGGAGATGTTGTAGTTTGAAATCTGATATTTTTTAGGGCTTTTGGCGATGGCCATAGGTCTTGCAGAGGACAATTTTTTTTTACAAGGGGATCAAATTGCAACTAGATCAACGCCATTGGAAAGATAATTTATAGGGATTTAGTCTAACATATTATAGGACACATTTCCAACCAATATCCAGTACGCTATAGCCCTTGCAAAATTCTACCCTCAAACCCTCATGAAATTGAAGAATGGAAAGTAGGTGGAACATGGCATGTGAGTAACGAATGTGGACTGCCAAAATTTTGAATGATAAGTGTGTAAATTTGGAAGGTATAAAACAATCAAGCTATAAATTTGAGGAGAAATGTATTCTTGATAGCACATATTCTTCAATCATTGACGAGTATAACTAGGAAAGATCTACATGGTATAATTTAGAAGATGCTTACAAGGACTAGTATATGGACAGTTCTAATTTTTGGGAAGATATCTACTTCCATCATCTTTTTGACGATTCTTATCCACTATATAAAGCAAACCCTGTGGAGGAAAAACAACAAAATGTGGTGCCTAACAATTTCCAATATGCTTCTATATTGGTAGAGTTCATTTTAGATCCATCCTTTTACTACTATATGGATATTTGTTTGCTTTGGATGGTTATGCTTATTTGGATCCATATGACCACGGTGGGAATTTGAAGCATAACACTCAAGGATTCGTGGAGCTTAGGTGTTGTCAATGGGGTGTCAACTTGAGCACATGGACATTGGATCCATGTTTATGGATGAGTCCCGTGGATTAGTTTAACATTGTGATTAGTCCTTGCATAGGCGACATTGTCTATTTCAACATGGTAGTGAGCACTTGTACATGGGACCGAATTTTATGGTGGAGCTTCTTGGAATACTTTAGTTTGGCTGGTATCATTTGTACTTGGGAACGTAGTTCCATGGTTTACTTCAACCTTATGGTCAAAACTCATCCATGGAGCACTGATTTAAGGTTGTACCTCCTCGCATCAAGCATTAAGCACAACATTTTTCTCAAGGGGGTGAAGTGTTATGACCCTCCCTAGGGGTGTGTAATGGGGTGCCGAAAGGCCCGCTAGAGTAATAGTGGAGGCCATTCAATGTAAAGTTGACTAGGTCCACTACGTTTGTTATTATTAAATAAGGCCCAATATGGTAGCTATTATTGAATAAATGTACATTTGGGGCCTCATTAAAGAAGGTCCACTGGATAGTCAGGATATCGTTATTGTTAAAGTTGTCTTCTGATCTATAAATAACATGGAGTCCTCCTTATGAGTCATGTGTCTAGTATCTTGTATTTGGAGCTTAGCTCATATAAGGTTGCCCCCTCGAAGAGGTAATTGAATAGAAGCTTCCACAAAAGGATCAATGGTAAGGTGTTTCCCTACCTTAAGGGTTTTGATATTAATAAATTATGATATCTTATATGTGGTAACATTTCCAGATCTAAGGTATACTGCCATTCCAAACCTAAGATAATTTAGAATTATAAAACAACCATTTACATGCTAAAATCCTAGTTAAGCTATGATCATATACACATTCACAATTAAGACAGGGAAATAACATTGAAGCTTTTTCAATAAACATTAACATGGGGGAAATCCATGATACTACAAATAATAAAGATGAAGAGATTGAGAAATCTTGTATGCAAAAGTTACGAGGAGGACAATCAAGCAAGATCTCAATCACTAGGTGACAACTAAAATAAAAGATCTAAGAGAGAAGTACAATGTATGATACAAGTATTTATACAAATGTGCAAGATTTGATTAGAGAAATAATTGACCTTGCATGGAGGTCTTGGTGATGATTGACATTCTTAATTGTAAATGCATGCACAAAATGTTGAAGGGTACATGCACATATTTGGAAATTAGCTACCATGATATTTCCCCTTGATCCTAGTTAATATCCCTAATACATAGATTTGTAAAATTTTTCACATATAGCTAAAAACACTAAACAATATGTACACAATTATATCTCTTTACATTAATCTTAAAATAATTAAGAATTTAAATTTCGTACTTAAACATGAAATCTCAACAACAACTATCACATATATCAAACCACCATAATGATGAAACCTCATACAACAAGCACCATAAATATCAAACTACCACAATAATACACACAAGATAATAATTAAGAAATGCATCCAATGTTTTCAATCATTATGTCCTCCAATTAATTTATTGTCACTTTTCTTGTTACAATTATGTCCATTCATATACAATGTGCCCATTTAAGAAAATCTTGATTCCAATGTGCTCATCTAACATGAAATAACTTCATCATTTTTTCCCATAAAAAATGCATAATTCATTAATTGAAATAAATTACATTGTGCAGAGACACCACAGTGTCTTGACTATCAGTCCACTCAATCTGTTATAGGTTCATTGGATTTAAAGATCAAAAAATAAAAAGTCAATGAGCCATTTTAAAAGACTCCCATTACATTTATCTTAGAAAAATTATATCAAAATAAATTCTTCATTGTAAAAAGTAATCATCTGCAACATATTCCAAAACAACTATGTATACAATTATGTGATCCTTCAAATTCTTAATCGTTTTGTTCCCGTGGTCATCACAATAGATCCAAAAAGGAAATTGCAATCCAAGGCATATTAGCATCTCTCCATCCTAAAAATAACATAGGATAGGGATCAAGCTTTTGAATGTTGTCACCCACATGTTCCCATTGCTTCCAAGTACCCTCTGTTAGATGAAGCTTGTGCTTTGAAAGAGAATCGGCCTGAGTGTTCCTCTCACGGTAAATATGCTGATAACTGATAGATTGAAATAATCCTTATAGTTATATCAATTCCTCATATATGTCCACTAAGAAGATATTCTTTGGATCCCTTTTGAATCTCATCCAATCCACCACCAGTTTGGAATCACCAAAGACTTTAAGCCTATTGATGCCTTTAGAGAAAGCCAATGTTAAAACCATTGCATGTCATTTCATAATATTTTTTTAATACATGAAAATGATCACTACAAAACTACTTGTTGTTATAACCTTCTTGCTTAAAGATACCCTTACCTCATTTATAAATTTGTGATAAGTCGAGTAAAGATTTCCTTTCTATTTTTTAAAGCAGAAAACATTCACAATATTTAAATTTATTGGTTTAGTTTTTATTAATATAATTTTAAGATTTCAACATGTACTTAAATCATTTGTATGTAAATAAAACTTAGTCATCTAAAATAATTTATTGGTAGTTATAATGGATCAGACTTCAAGTCCTACTAAATGCCTGTAGGTCTTGGGCCATTAACCTATCTCTTTATGTCCAAAGAAGACAAACTTTTATCTAATAAAAACAGTTTTAGGTTATACTTCATGACCTATTCTCACTTATCAACATGGGGGCAGTCTATAATTAAAATGTTAATAACAAAAAATATTTTTTTGTTAACAGATAATGCAATTCTTGAGGAAACCCATCAGGCACTTCTTCTCATTTCGAGGATGGTACCCATCATAAACCATATTATGTGGAAGCTCGAAGCTTTGCCAACAGTTGGTTCACGAACCATTAGTTCATGAAGAGTCCACAATTAGTTCATGCATATCTCATTGAGGATTTGAACTTGGGTGGGGGTATCACACTCCTTCTCAGAACCACTTGAACTAGACCCAGTTAACAAAACAATAGAATGTTATCACATCGATCAAATAATTTACATTTCAAATTTCCAATTTAACATAAACTTTTAATTTAATTAATACATTATAAACTTCATCTATGACACCATAACATCTTAGTAGAAGCAATGAACATCAAAATCAAACACCATAACATCTTACATCTTAGTAGATACAATGAGTATCAAAATCAAAGAAATGAATCCTAATCAACAAAAACTTCTCATGTGAAGAATAAAATCCAAAACTTATGACATGAGACATTCCATGGAGCACACATTAAGTTTGCTCGAGAATGCATCAAAACCATCATGTTTGAAAGATGAATGGTATTGAAAGAAACTCATGAATATTTTCATGACTATATAGGAAAGGGTAAGTAGACTTTTGGAAGTTATTATGGAAACATGGTTGGGTGAATCGGGTTATAATGAGCATTGTCTCTTACTAAGGTATACACTTATATCACAAATTCTTGAACATGATTAGAACTATATCATAAATTTTTGAATATGATTAGAACTATATCATAAATTTTTGAACATGATTGAAACTTTGAATTGAAGGATTCACATCTTTTTAAACATTAATATATCAAAATACAAAATGCTATACACAAAATTTCAAAATACAAAAAATTATATACAAAAATTTTGTTAATATAAATTTTATAATGATTTTATAAGATATAGTTAAAATGATTTTATAATATAATATAAATATTTATTTTATAATATATTTTTACACAAAATTGTTACACACGTATAGAATTATTGATATTGATTTTGAAACAACATGTACTTTGACAACTAAGTGTTAATCCCAGTGGGCATAGGTCCTATATGTAGTACATTGTTTTTGAAATCTCATAGTAGTTGTCACCTAATTGTACTCTAAGTAATGTGTAAAGTTAAACAATTAGTTGCAAACTTATTACCAATCACGATCTTTGAAGACAAATAAACAATATACATGTCACAGGTTGGCAACCACGCAAACCAATATGAAGTTGGTATTATTTAGACTTCTCTTAATAATTACTTTATACTTTATATATTGTCAAAGGGTGGTTTGCAAAACTATATTGACGTGATAGAATAAATAATGTTTATCTAACAATTTTATTCACCTTGGAATAATCTATAAACATCAAAGCACAAGACACTTTCAATGGCTATCTGGAATAAGTGTTATCACGAGACAATTTCTTTAGATTTCTTTTGGGTTTCCATGTTCATTTGCATGAGATGATCACTCTTATAATTTAAAAACAACATCAATGACCTTTGTGAGATTAGTGCTAATCCTAGATCATCTCTAGTTTTTGGTTTTCTTTGATACTTTTATGTTATACTAGATAAATATATTAATCTTAGTATTAAGTTCACTACAACAACAATTAACATGTTTAGTTGGTTTTCAATTTCCCTACACTCTATAAACTAGTGCTATGCAAAACAACATAAAGGTGTATTTGTTAATTTTCCAACCTCAGATTTGGTTATTAGTCCTGAATAATTTACTAGCAATTATTAACTAAAGCATACCTAGATCTAACAAATCACACAATGGAAAATAAACAATAAATCACATGCATTTTACACTTTAGATTTACCTCGGAAAACCCCAACTAGTGAAAAACCAACAAACAATTTGTTTTTTATTAAGATAAAAACCCTTGACTTCCGTCTTGGGATAATGGTCTACCGAGGAATACAATACAAAAATAGAGCCTAGCCTATCACCCGGTTGCTATTCCTTTGTCGACCCTTGCACCTTTCCTTTGACCTATGCCCCCTGCACCTGTACACTCAGCTAATGATCCTTTGTCAACTAATCAATGAGATCTCACTCGCTTTGTGTGACTTGTGTGTCACCTCCTCTCACCTAGGATGAATTTTATAACGTTACAGTATGCAAATACCTTGAGCCAATACCATGGACCACCAAATACCATGGGCTCGATTACTTTACATAAAGTAATTACAAAAGTACATTCACTTTAATAGTTCATTTAATTAAAGTGAAACTCCTAAGTCTGAGATGTAAGCTGGGCGACTCTTGCATGCTAGAAACTTGACCTATGCAGAAATACCTGTCCGATGCTACAAAAATCAACGCTCCCTCTTAGTGAGGAAGGTACTTCTATGAGAGCCACTTGAAACCGGTTCTCCCTCTGACCCTTGCACACTGTCGCTTAAATAAAACTACGCTCTGGCATTCCTCCAACCCTGCTGGTTAGCTTCTCCCTGTTTACTGGAAGACATGAAATCGATGATTCTACATAGTACACATCAGTGCCAAGAAGTTCGAAAAATTTGTCAAAGGCCCGCTATCCCTCATTGGGCTCCTAGGATCTCTCTCCTGCTCTTGAGCATCCATCAATTTCACATCGTACTGGTTAAGTATCCTATAAGAACTGGAAGGCACCAACTCCCTCTTCCCCTCTGAATGTTTACTCCACATACAAGAAGTTTGTGAACTTTTCTCACTCTTCAAAGTCCTCTAATCCTTGATCTTTTTCATTGACATCCATCCATGATCCAAGATCCCCTTGGATCCAATTACAGGATTTCCCTATAACTTATAAAATTTTCCCTCTCTAACACCATGAAATAATGCTGAATCTATTCTGGATCCTATTGGTCGAATGAGAACCCGTCCCCTCTCAAAAGAGAGTGCATACCCATTGTCATCCAATGGCGATACCGAGGCAAAGTTAATTATGAGCTCCAGACATACACCACGTATGCCAACTCCAAAGATCCTCCTGACTCTATCTAAAACCTTATTGTTCCAACTCCCTTTATAACACACTTGGCATGAGTGATAAGCTCCACTTGAAAATATGGGTATGTCCCTAACAACCTAGTGAACAAGTCACTTGTCCTTGTCATGTGATGAGTATCTCCACTATCCACGAACCAGAAGCTACCTATCCACAAACCAAAAGTTACCAGAATCTATGGAAAAAATACAAGAGACTAACGAGAACTCTTTCTTGAACTTCTCAACAAACTCCTCTTGAGTTTCTACAGTTGTTTCTACCTATTGAGACTTGCTCGTATCTTTCTTTCATTCTAGACATTGTAAAGCATAGTGGCCACACTTGTGGCACACAAATCACTTGAATTTGCTCATGTCCTTCTTCTTCTTCACCCCCTGTGAAGCTGACCCTGTACTGTTCTTGCTCCTCTTTGATTGACTAGCAAGAGCAACATTCTCCTCCTCCTCATCCTTTTGTTGGCCTCCAGGTAGAGACTCCTCTTGAATCTCCTCTTGGATGAAGTCATCCCATAACCTCTCCTAGTCAGGAAGGTTCTCCCGTGCAACAATCCCTTTAACAAAGGGTTCCCATGGCTTAGTGAATCCATTCAGGGAAATCCTCACCATTAACTACGAATATTTCACAGTCTCCCAAACTGCTACCAACTTATCACAAATTTGTGTGATCCCATTGAGATAAGAACCTACAGTATCAGTCTTGGACATCTTGGTGCTTCTGAGCTTCTCATGCAATACCATCTTCCTGTTTTGATTTTTGCTCTGATATAAGCTTGTCAGAGCATCCCACATCACCTTGGCTGAAATATTCTCGACTATGTGAAGGATCAAATGAGCCTTCACCGTGTCCAAGATAATCCTCTCGACCTTCACATCCTTTAGATTGTGAACTACTAGTTTTAGAGGATCCATCAGTGGGGTCACCCATTTGCTTGCAAAACTCCCATGGGTTGTTTTCCATGAGAACCAATGTGACCCGCGATTTCCAAGGGTTGTAGTTGGAGGTAACCTACAACATGTCTTCAAACCTTATTGCATCAGCCATTTTCAACTTGTTGTTGCTTCCCACTATTAGGATTTGTAGCTTACTTCTGCCCAAACTGTTACTGATGATTTTTTGGTATTGTTCGTAGTCTTCTTGGGATACCTGACTTCTTCGAGAAACTTCCCAGGCCTATTCTGGTATTCCAAGGATGCCCTGGCCTTGCTGGTGATTGCTCAAAGTCTTTTTGTGGCTTCCTGAAATTTATGGGCACTTCTGAGCCTGCACTGGTTGTTTCCTGAGTTTTGCCCGTATTTTTAGGCCTTTCGTTGGCCCTACATGGCTGCCCAATTTTTTCCTTGACTTGCCTATTTGCATAACGACTGCTAGTAGCTGAATTGTTATTGCTGGATGTCCATCTCTGGGGGTTGGTTGGTGGTCATCCTCCTGACATTTGGTTGGTGGATTCCCGCCTAGCGGCTACTCCTTGTGTGGCTTGTTGTTGGCCTGTTGCTGCCGGCGACTTACCTTACGTTGGATAATTCCTCCTCACTAAGCCCAAAATCACCTGCACCTCAGTACCTACGCCATTCCTATACTTGATTACTTACTCTTCTGATGGCCACATCCTGCATCATGCCGATTGTTCCTAGATCTTCTCAATCCGTTGACTCCACAATGATCCATGTGCTTCTCACACTCCACGTCTCCAGATCCCCCGTCGTCGGTGCCTATGACCTTGGAAGTTTCTTGCTGCAGGTGTTGTCCTGCTTCCCATAGGATCTGCTGGCCACAACCCACGTTGTTCACTATTTTTCCATCCCGTGTGTGCCCGAGACTCCACTTCGACTCTCCCTTTGCGTATGGACTGTCTCAGAACCTGATCACGCTCTAGATGCTCACACCTGGTCAAGTTGTTTGCTTCACTAGCATCCAGGTGCGAGCTCCATGCCAACAGTTTCTTTAGAGGCCTACTCATAGGCCCAATTTGTTTAGCTCATGCCCATGAGCTCACTCCTGCAACTATTTTTTGGTGTTAACAATCAAATTGACACCCTTAACTAAGTGAAGGAGCAACATATGTTTACCATGCACCCACGACAGGAAAGTCATGACACAAGTTCAAACAGAGACGAATCCTCTCTGAGGAATGCATTAATTGTGTTTAAAACATCCTAAGTGGAGCAAAAAGCCTAAAAACTATTCAAAAGTGGGTTTTCACTTGAAAATAATCAAAATGAAGAAAATGACTAATCCCACATTTAGAAGAGAAACCTAAGGCCCATTTCCCAATGCTATATAAGAAAGGCACGGGAGGCATGGTAAAAGGAAAAAAAGAGCAAAGGCATGTTGAGGAGATTCTAAAGGAAGGAGAAGAGCTCCAAGTCTTCAAAAGCAAGGATGAAGGAAGGAGAATTTATGGCAAGGGAGGAGGATTCACACCAGGATTCCTGGTAATCATGTATCTTCTCCATTGTTTTAGCATGAATCCATTCAAGTTTCTGCCATGATGATGTTTAAATGTTACTTGTATTGTGTGATTTAAACTTTTAAATGGCTGTAGATCTTAAATTTGCTTGTCTTAAATGGATGAATGAATCTAGATTTAAAATAACTTGTGATAATCTGTTCATCTCTGACGTAGAGACTCACCATCTCTTAGCGAAATAGTTAAGCTAGTGTAGACACATCCCTGCACTAATTACTGTTATCATTTTGCGATACTTCTCAATGCAAGCCCACAACCACTCCTCACGCACTTAAGCTTCCATGCCGTCTGTTTAGAATTGCGGCCGTATCGTATGATTGTACAATTTCTACCTTTTTTGTAATTCTTTATAAATCCCCATCAAATTCTTAATCCCTTTCTCAGAGCAACCTAGGCTTTGATATCATGTTGATTTTTACAATAAATTCTAGATCTGATTCTTACTCTTGAATAATTACTTCAATTCTTAACTAAAAATACATTGAAATCTCAACAAAACAACACAACAAAAATAATTAGGAAATCACATGCATTTGACACTTTAGATTTACCCTGGAAAACCACAACTGGGGAAAAACCAACAAACAATTTGATTTTTATTAAGATAAAAACCCTAGGATCCAATCCTAGGATAATGGCTCACTGAGGAATACAACACAAAAAAATATCCTAACATATCACCTAGTTTCTACTCCTTTGCTGACCCTTGCACCTTTCCTCTGACCTCTTCCCCCTACACCCGCACACTTAGTTGACAATCCTTCGTCAACTAATCAATGAGGTCTCACTCACTCTATGTGACTTGTGTTTCACCTCCTCTCACCTAGGATGACTTTTATAAAATTACAGTATGTAAATACCTTGGGCCACTAACATGGACCACCAAATACCATGGGACCGGTCACTTTAGATAAAGTAATTAGAAAAGTACATTCACTTTACTAGTTCACTTAATTAAAGTGAAACTCCTAAGTCTAAGAGGTAATATGGATGACTCTTGCATGCCAAACACTTGGCCTATGCATAAGAACCTGTCCGATGCTACAAAAATCAACAACATTCACTAGCTACCTCTCTAAGCATTCCCTACTTGAAGAGGTCTAGTAAATCCCTTCCTTGAAACTTAAATCAACTCAGAAGAAATAACATACTTTTTATTTCATTAATAACTTCAAGATTACAATATGCATATTTTTAACCGTACCAATAAGCAAGCTTCAAAATCAATGACCGCCTACCTTAATTTAAGTTACAAATGAGCATATATATACAATAGAGGACTTTGATTCTTGTTGAGGAAGTTCAAGCTATGTATTAACAATATTACCCCTAAAACCACCATTTTCCTCTTCATCAATTATGGCAATTTGTTGAGGAACGAGGTTCCGGGGTGTGTGTTTTTCCTGCAACGCTGGAATATACAATCTATGGTATAATCTATTGTACAATGTTTGGTTGTCTCCCTCCTTTTTGGTGTAAAGCATTGCAGATTACACTTTTGTAGCCCTATTTTTTTCTCTATTCATGTCGCCAAGGTGACTTGATGTTTGTGTGTGGTAATCCTCAAGTAATTGTTGTGTTCTCTCCTTCCTTAAATTGACGAATGCATATGGGATGCAAAGTCGAATGAATGTGGTTTCCCACTTATCCTTTCTCCTTGTTGTAGGTTGAAAAATTGCCAACAGTGGAGCCAAAGGCTGAAAAACATTTAAACAAATTTTTCTACAACAGTAGTGGTCAAGGTTATGGAAATCAAGTCATCGTCAAGAACATCACTGACTCCTACTCATCAATATAAAGGAAAAATCGAACATATTCATATAACAATATCTTGAAATGTAGCTAAAATTACCCATTGCAAGTTATTTATAAACAAACTATCATTAGCTACAAAATTGCTTAGTTTAATAAACATCAAGATGAATAATGGGAAAATCTTCAAGGTTTTGGGAAGGTAATTAACTATTCACAATGAAAAATTTGTGTCAATTTAGGAGCCCACCATACCCCCAACTTAAAGGTTTGTGCATCCTCGTGAAAAGGAAAAAGGGAGAGAAAGAAATCCAAGGTTTCATGTTGATTATTACTTAGTTAGTAACTCCGTCAACTACTTTCTCTCTTTCTGGCCCTTTATTTTTTTCTTCCTTTACTGTTACTGATGATTCTACTTTTGTTGTTGTTGATAATGATGACTCCATTTTTACTACTATTGTTGTTGATGACTACTTTTGCTACTAGGGACTACATAATGCTACTCATTCTTGGTGGATAGAGAATTATGTACCCTTTGGGTGGTAACCTGTAGCATTAAGTCTTCCTCTGTAGGATTTTGGGTAGTGAGATATCTAATGGAATAAGTTGTAGGTTCCCTTTGGGTGGTAACCTGAAAACTTGAAATTAATTTTTTCCATCTTTCCTTCTCAATCTCAAGGTCAAGTTATCCTAACCACCTAGAGTATGGAATGGGGTGTAGAAGGAGGGGGAACCTTAACTTAAATCCTATTAACTTGGAGGTGATCCCGTTGCGACCTTCAATATAAAAACCAAGTCTATGGATATTTATCATGAGTCCTAGGAGTAAGTGTGGTTCTCCTTTTTGTAGCTCCTTTCTTAGTTTTTTCCACCTCTTATATACATTCCTTAATTACTCATTTTTAGAGGTGTTGATGAGTCCGTTGCAATCACAAATAGTCTTCTCTCTAGCACCGAGTATGCACACGAATTTTCTATTAGGTGAATATGATTTTTCTAGACCTCAATTGGTTTGGCCCCTTCTCTTTTTATATTTAATTCTCGAAGTTTAATCTCTTTAGCCTCATACCATTTTTTTCCTAGGAAAAAAAAACATATTTTTAATTCAAGGAGAATAAAAAATACAATCTTCAGCTGCCGATGGCACTAAAGCAAGAATATTCTCTGAGCAATTCCTATACAATCATCAAGTTCTAATAGCACTAAAGCAAGAAATATCTATGAGTACTTATTGATATATAAAAATACAAAACATAGTTATAAACTCAATTACGAAATCCAAAGCCAATACTAGATTGGCAAAAATTCCTATAGACATCCCTATAGAGATATGGAAATATCACCTCATACCATTTTGTAGCTGTGAAATTCGTAGTTTCATTACACAACCAAGACATAAATGCTCAGAGCTTCACTTCCCCAACATAGGGGTTTGGTGCCCACCTCAACCTTTGCTGCAATACGTAGTTGTTTAGGTAAAGTTCACATAGGAGATTTCTCCTTTCAATGATTATGTCAAATTCCGATCCATAGAATTTACAACGGTTTTGGAAATTTTTCTTTATTTGAGATACCTAACATTCAATCCAAAATTTATTCCATTGCTCTTTTAAGTATAAATTATATACTCTAGCAGATAGCCTAAATGCTAGCATTTTTCAACCTTTTCAATAGTCTCCTCACATAAATGTGTTAATCTTGCAATTTCCTAAGCCTTTTTTGTACTTTCTTGCACTTGTTTTGGCAAGTTTGTTTTTAACTTGGTATTTTCATGGTTGAGGATTACTAAATTTTCATAAAATTCTATTGAGTTTAAAGAAAATTTCTCTTCTAGCTGAGTGATTACCTAGCTATGGTCAAGGATGGAAATCATGTCTCACCTCTTGATTTTGCTTCTTGCTTCCATTTGGCTACTTTAACTTGAGCTATTGATAGATGTCTCATCAAAACAACTTGTACTAAATTTGTGGCCATAGTAGGAATTAAAATCATCTACCACAACCTATTTGAACCAAATCTTTTTATCATGTTGGGCATTTGTTTAACAACACGACCATTGGCTTCTTTTGGCACATGTGTCTTTTTAACCACATCACTGTTGATATCTTCTTTTTACTCTATAATTAGAACCTCTAGAGAGATAACATGTTCTTCTTTTTGTGGAGAAGTAGGAATACCAATTGGCTCCTTAGTATGGGCTAAGAACTTCTCCTTTGTAGTAAATTTGTGGCCATAGTAGGAATTAAAATCATCTACCACAACCTATTTGAACCAAATCTTTTTATCATGTTGGGCATTTGTTTAACAACACTACCATTGGCTTCTTTTGGCACATGTGTCTTTTTAACCACATCACTGTTGATATCATCTTTTTACTCTATAATTAGAACCTCCAGAGAGATAACATGTTCTTCTTTTTGTGGAGAATTAGGAATACCAATTGGCTCCTTAGTTTGGGCTAAGAACTTCTCCTTTGCAACCCTACCAATCTTTGATTTGGTTTTGAGAATGCTTAGGAGATCTTCTCTTTCTCCTTCTTCATGCTTTGTTATTGCTAGGCTCAACAACTTCCACAACCTAGTTGAACCAAATATTCTTATATTCTTGGGAATCTATTCAATAAAAACTACTGTATTAATCTATCACACGTGTCTTTTAAAAACCAGGGTCGATGATATCTTATTTTTATTCAACATTTTGAATCCCTAGGAGGGTAGCAGGTTCTTTTTGCCATGGATAATTAGGGGTATCAATTGGTTGCTTATCTTGGGTCAAGGGATTTTACTTTGCAACCCTAGGAATATTTTATTTTGGCCCTAAGCAGGATTATGATATATTCTCTTGCTCCTTCTTCATACTTTTCTTTTGTTGGGCTCAACTACTTATTTAGCGATCATCATAGGCTCTATAACATTTGAGGGCTCTTTAGATACTGGTGTTGGCATAGGTTCCATGTCATGTGGTGGCTCTTTAGCAGGTGGTGTTGATACTACATTTTTGTTAGGATGGTTGATGAGCATGTCCCATGTGAGACATGGTTGTATTCATTAAAAGGCATCCAAAACCAATATTTTAATCAACTCATGGTGTGCTACATATGCTTCTCTCCCTACTTGGAATTTTGTAGCCATACTATGGAGTGAATTCATTAATTAATATGGAATGTTGATGATCCTATAGTGTGTCAAATATTCCAAATTCTTAAAATGGTAGGCCAACACAATGTTGTGCTTGACACCATAGTTGATACAACTCATAATATGCAAAGCTACATGGTCCCATGGATTCAATAATATTTCTCTTTTGACCCATTTTCCCGTGTATGTCATTGATTCACTAGCATGCATACAAATTCATTTGGTATCGCGGTAGTGTGTTTTACTCTTGAACTACTTCTCCCTTGTTGTGGAGAGACTTGTTAACTTTACAATTTCTTCTTTTATAGCCTCCACCAGGAAACCTGAACTATCATGGCATTTCCACGTAGTTGGTGAGAAAACTCTATTTCAATCACATCGTTGTAACCATGATTTTGTTGAAGAATGACATCCATCCAACTTGATAGAATAAGTGATACACAAGATCCCCGTGGATTAAATAAATATCTATATGCTCTCATATGCTAAGTATTCCTCCCATGATTGTTGGTGAACTTTGTAATTGATTTTAACTTCTACAATAACCTACAATTTGCAAACTTTGTTGTGTGGTGATTAACACTTTATTCCCTACCAAATTTGGCCAATACTACCAACCTATGTAGTGTTATTATAAGCCAATGATTCACATTGATTTCTTGTTTGTGCCAAATTTGTTGTTGCAATGGAGTGCTAGAAAATTTCACATCCATTACTGCTCATTAATAGTGATTTTTATTTGCACATCAATTTTGTAGTGGTTTCCCATTAATTGGATTAACCGGGAACATCGATATGCATGATTTGACATAAATTAGAATGATCAAAGCATTAAAACCATTATTATTTGTGGTTCTCACCCATAATTTTCTAGACTTTTCAATTGCAGTATTTTCTTCCAAATCAGGGGCATGTTGTATTCATCTAGACTTTTGGATGTTTGGGATTCTTTCCCTCATGCTTATGATAAATAGGAATTTCGGCCTCTCTTTGTATTCATCTTGGCACGAATGAGTACAACGGCCACATCTCTTCTCAGAGATAGCTACTACCATTCTAGCTGTTGTATTTATAGTCTGTTCTATTTCCGATATTTAATAGAATATGTGTTTACTATATTGTTGTGTTTCTTGCCATATATCTGTGTATGTGAATATATATCTCTGTATATGCTATCTTTTGTTTCGTTCGCACACAAATCCGGATCAATGGTATCGGATCAATTTGCTCTTTGATTGTTTCTCGGTGCATGTCCCTGACGAGGTCAGGATACAGAGAGTTGGGTCTCGAGCTAGTTTCACTTGGGGAAGATCACTCTCGCCGTCCCAAACGACCTCCCATGGTGGACAAAAAGAGAGACGACGGGGCAGGAGATCCTATCAAGTTGTTGCTCGAGGAATCCCTCGCGCGACAAAGGAATGAGATGATGGATAATTTCACCCAGATCCTTCGACGCATGCAGGAGATGGAAAATACCCCTTCAACGAGCAGCCATTTCGGAGATGCGACTCCCTTCAAGGTACAAGTTAATTTTGATATCCCTTTATTTGAAGGCCAGATCGATGCCGATGCCCTAGATAAATGGTTGAATCTACTAGAAGGGTATTTCTCTATCCACACATTTTTCGACAGGGAAAAGATCATCTTTGCACTCCTCAAGGCCATCCCCCATGTCAAAATTGGTGGGAAACTTATTTTGAGAAAAACTCATCAGACGAGTCTGGATTGTTTGAATATTCCAATCCCACCTGGGCCTCTTTTATAGATGTCGTCAAGGAACAATATTACCCTGTTGGAAACTATGATGACCAGTACACAAAATGGACCATTCTGCGTCAAGAGAGGGACCAAATGGTGTCGAAGTACACCAACAACTTTCATAGCTCATGCACAAAGCTAGGTATCAAGGACTCCAAGCGACACCTAGTACTAAAATATCGCAGTGGCCTACACCGGTACATACGAACAAAGATGGATTTCCTGGAAATATCTTCACTCGGATCCGCTTATCGATATGCTGTTAAAATCAAGCAGAAATTTCAGCAAAAGAACAAGCGTGACTTCGGACCTGTGCAGAAGCAGGGCAAGGAAAACTTTGGCTCGCAGAACACGGGGCAGGGAAAGGACAATTAGTCCAAACCAAAAGCAAAGAAGGGTAATGAAAAGACAAAGGACACCAGGAAGTGGTGCGAGTTCCACAAAATCCCTTGGCACAACATTGATGAATGTCGCTCAAAACAGTCATTGGTGGCTGAGATCAAAGCTTCAGAATCAGATCCCAGTTCCGATTCTGACACAGAACCCAATTTCACAGCTGCGGAAAAAGGGAAGCAGATCATTGATGCAGAACCTAGTGCCGTTGTTGCCACCACGCAGATTCCACCAGAGGAACTTGAAGAGTCGGAGGCAGAGGAGTGCCTTTTCCACTCACATATGTGGGTGAAGGGAATTCCCCTACACTTTGTTGTGGACAGCGGCAGCCAGAAGAACCTAATCTCAACAGAAGTCATCAAGAGATTGGAGCTACCAATAACACCACACCCACAACCATACACCATTGGATGGCTAAGCCAAGTCCAAGGGATCCGCGTCAGCCACCAATGTCGCCTACCATACGACATCAAGCGGCATCAAGCCCTTCAAAGATGAGGTATTGTATGATGTGGCCCCACTTGAAGTATGTGATGTTATTTTATGACAACCATATATGTGGAAGCACCATGCTGTATATGAATCACGACTTTGCAGTGTCATCGTCACTTTGGGAGGACAACTCTATCGGATACCAAAGATAGTTTCACCTACCTCGACCAAGCAGGGCAGGATGATAATCTCCCACAATGGGAAATTTTCCCTATTCGTGATTTCCACTAAAGGAGAATATCAGATCGTAGAGACATCCACAACCTCTGCCCATTATCCCTCTACTCAGCAGAAACAAGAAAAACAAAAATTCAGTGCAGCATCGCCTATTCGAGTACCTCTGCAGTGTAAGGCCATGCATTCAAGTTGCTCCTCCAAAACGAAACCATCCACACCAGTGCAGACCAAGGATACCACAACAACCAAAATTGTTGAACATCTCCAGCGCATCCAACAACAACAATTACAACCCTCTGAAGATTTCAAAGAAAGGCAACCTTTTCGCTTCAACAAACGCCGCACCAGGATCTCAACTCAACACATAGTTCGACATATGATAAGGGATGTGAAGTAATGGATACCATTGCTTCCTAAGGGGGGAGGATTGATCCAGATGGATATCGGTGGCCACCCACCTATTCCACTGGCTCAAAACAGTTTCCCATTTTGCCAATTTTCTAGTAATTTTTTTACAGTTTTTCGAGTCCCAAACTTCCGAGGCCGTTTTGAGGCCCTAAACGACGTTTTTTGGGAAATTTGGGTTTGGCGAAACTTGCTTATATAATTGCATTTGGCGTAGTCCTCGGATAGATCTTTCCAATTGGCTACCGAGCGCCCCAAAATGCAGATCGTATGAAAAAGTTATGACCTTAGGAAGTTGACTGTTCAACTAACCACCTTGGGGCCGCAAACTTTATGACGGTTCATCTTCTAGGGTTAGGTTTTTGGATGTTTGGGATTCTTTCCCTCATGCTTATGATAAATAGGCCTTTCGGTCTCTCTTTGTATTAATCTTGGCACGAATGAGCACAATGACCACATCTCTTCTCAGAGATCGCTACTACCATTCTAGCTGTTGTATTTATAGTCTGTTCTATTTCCGATATTTAATAGAATATGTGTTTACTGTATTGCTGTGTTTCTTGTCATATATCTGTGTATGTGAATATATATCTTTGTATATGATTCTGTATATTCTATCTTTTGCTTCGTTCCCACACAAATCCGGATCAGTGCTACTCCTAACGCTCGGGGATTTGGTTCTCAAGAAGAACTATAAAAATATAACTCTATGCAAGGCACTTGGATTCATAAAAAAATGTTGTATTAATTAAAGTAATTAATTGAATCCAATTTCAAAAACACATGCCTTGAACTGTTGGATTCGTGAAAAAAATAATTTTATTCTTTGTTCACTTTCTGGAGTGACTTTAGCTGCCATCAAGCCCATAATTTCAATTACTTAGGAATTAAACTGTCTTGTAATAGAATCAAGGAGGTTGGCATCATTAAAGAAGTCTAAATTGTCATGATCACGATGAGGTGAAGTGGGATCCTACAAAGAGTCAAAACACATAACATCAATAAATAACAATAAACATTGGATTAAGACATCAATAAACATTGATCATATTTAACATATAAATGGTCATATATTATATTACCTACTCATGGTCAATGTATTTCCTATGATCAACATGTAACATAAACAAGGATATGTTAATTAGATAAAAGATGCATATAAGGTAAAAATGATGCAGATCTCATTCAAACACAACATGAAATAAATGACAACATCATTACCTGGCCTAAGCTTGAGCTTCACCACCTTGTTAACAATATATAAAAAAGGGCCTGAAAATCCTATAATTCTATAAAGCCCTAAAATTCAACTAAATACATGCATTTCTAACAAAGATTGACATAAAAACCACTAAGTCGATCTTTAGAAATGGATAAATGTTTTCGTTTCCCTTCATTCTCATTCTATAAATTGCATTTTAATACAAGCATCAAATAAAAAACTTAGATACATAATGAGATAATAGCTACATTTGAGCCATGCGCTTTCAACAAAAAATAGAAAAGAAAGAGCTTTCTTTCAAACACAAAAATAGAGAAGAAGGAGCCTCAAATCATCCTAGTCAAAGGAATCAACCGTATGTATGCATTCATACTCAACATATGCTTGTCCTTTCTCATAATTCTCAATACATCATAGCCAAATAAACAAAAAATCATAGGCATAATCATATATTAATAATTAATGGTGGCAATAAATTATTTAAATAATGAAACATAAAACATAAATAAAGAGTTGACACATGAAGATCATATTCAAGATGCTCAGTAGAATGTGTACACAACATTTATGTACAAAAAAATTAAAATCTGTACTTTATTATTTAAATATTAAGTAACTTTATTATATTCATAGTCATCATCATTAAAACATACACATTCATCTTCTCCACAGGTGCACTTCGGTGGCTTATAATATTCTTCATCAAAATCCTGTATAGAAGTGTATGGTTGAGCCATTTCTAATTGCGGCTGACTAGTGGTCGGGATGAAATGTTGCCTTGGGGATCCTATAGTTCGCTTAGATAAAATCACTTCTTTTCCAAACATGCTATGCCATTTGTAGTTGATAGGAAAGTAGGTGTAAAGTTGGATTGTATAAATTCTATTGGTGGACCTGATAGATCTAGCAATGCTGAATGCACTCATGCATGGTGCATTCAATATCATGTCAACAATCATATTGCATTTTTTTCCCTTCACCATGGTTGATTGGTTGATTATAATTGCCAAAATATGTGATGAATCAAAATAAACATCATAAGGAAAAATATCAATATAATAGGACTCCAGTGGGAATTCATTCATGATGGCTTTGCAATTTTTTCTTTTCTTTTTTCTTTTGATGTAAAAATAGAATATTTATGTAGAAGTCCTTCGATACACGGAAGTGCATTTTCAATCTATAATATATAAAATGACAGTAGGTTAATTAGATAAAATATCTTCATGTAAACCTATTGTAAAATTTGATCAGATTCAAACGATCTCCAATAAATAATGAAAATAAGCAGTAAATCACATTTACCTAATTTGTTATTTTTTAAAATGGTAATTGATCAACAACTCCCCCATACTTATAGGTTTGATTACACAAACCACAACTCTATTTCCATCATGCTTCTCAACACACAATTGGGTAGCTTGTTCATGCTTCCAGGATGTGATTTGTTTATAAACCCAACAACATTTCCTGAAGCTTTTGGCCTTCCCTGAATATATATATATATAGAGAGAGAGATTTTTCTTTATGTTGATTGTTTCCTTTCATTTTGTTATAATTTTCGAAAAATCCATATTTGTCCATACTTGGTATATATTGGGCTAGCCATAACCAATGTTTATAATCATACGTTGGGTCAACGTAGCCCATCAATTCAACTTCACAATTGTAAGCAACATTTAACCATTTGAAGAAAAGAGTCACATCCCATGTAAACTAGAAGGAACAATTTGATATGTTTTCCCATCGATACAAAAATTGGTGTTCAACTAAGGAAGTGGGTTTGGTTCCTAGTTCTTCACATAATGCATATATCTCAATGGCACTACCTTGTCTCCATTAGTTTCATCGTCTTAAGAGCATGCCCATGTTTCGATAATTAACAATTCCATACGTTTTTTAAATTTGATTTTGACATTACCACCTCTAATGGTTCTTGATGTATTGGTTGGCATTTCCCCTTCTCTTTTTTTATTTAGAAATACCATTTCTATTTGGATCAATATTTTATAGATCTAATCGATTGTCCCTGCAAGTAATGCCACATAACAATAGTCAAGTTGCAACCATATATTTCGTTGCTAGACAAGCCCAAAAGGACGTGAGACTGCAAGGTGCAACTAGTGTTTCTAAAACAATCGACCTCCAAAATTGATGTCGATCATTGATACCATTTGGAATTGGGGAGATTTGGATGGTATACCTTGATTAAGAGACTATTCTTATGAATTTTGGGCTTATACATTAACAGATCCATGATTTTTCATTCTCATAGCACTTTGGTTCCTTCATAAAAAGTAGGGTGGAGTTATATATTCTAGAGTTATATACATAATCTGTGTTTATGGTAAGCAAGGGAAATGAGGGATTGAGTCATGAAAGAATCCTAGGGAGCCAAGGGAGTCATGAAAGAATCCATCCTAACTATTGAAGGACATGTCAAATATTAAGTAAAACTTGAGGAGTTTCTGTATAAGTTCCAAATTTGTTTGAGGTGGAATTACATATTATTAGATTCTCAATACAAAGTTTATTTTCATCATAGATCGACTACCTATATATTGGAACTAGATGACCATCACTAGGTTTTTTTCTTTGGCCTCAAATATTATAAGAGATTCAATCAACTCGCTTCAGGTTCCTCACAATATCACATAGCCAATCCCTCTTAGCCTTGGGTACTCTTAGGGGACAATGTTAGATGTTGCATTGATACGTTTAGGGTGATTGTTGTGATTGGATATGGATCTGCTCCCAACTCACATTGACATCTTTATTTAATTCTCAATAGTGGTTCTCTCTTTTCTAGGATATCCCCTCTTGGGTCTCCCTTTCTTACTCTATTTTATATCATTTTTAGTTTTATCTCTTTCTTTTACATTTTGGGATTTGCCTTAATGCTCCCACATTATGTTCCTAATTGGCTATATCTTCTATTCCTATTTACCTAATATTTTGTTCATTTATGGACATCAATAAAATTATCTTATCTTAGTGATCAAAATATTATGGGATTAGAGATTGGATGAACATAAACCCACTCATGCAAATGAATTAGTAATATTGAAAGAATAATATATAGGATTTATTAATTTTAACATTATGTATGGTTGAAATTTAATCAATTAACACCTTAGAAATATTAAGGAAGCGAAGACAACATGGAAGAAATTGAGAAATATTTATGAAACCACAAATGAGTCAATGGAACAATATAAAACAAATGTCACATGGTACTAAAATGGAGGATGATGGAAACATTGAAGATTTGATTTAAAAATTAGATCCTTGAGAGATAATTTTTTTTGTAGTAGGAGCTTCAATTCATGTTAAAGAATTTGTAACACTGACCTTGAAGTCATTGCTTATGTCTTGTAAACCTTTCAAAACCTCGCCGAATTTGATATGGGCTACCACAATGTAGTTTGAAGTGTTGATTGGACTATTGTTGCTAGGAAGTTTCTTATTTGTGGAAAAGTAAGGAATTTGTCTATATATTGTTGGTAGAATCCAAATAACAACTTTTGACCCTTATAATAGATTTGATCAAAATGGGCCTCAACCAATATATTGTTTATGAGTAAGAATTTTAAGTCTCCATTCCTTGTAAGAGATCCATAAGTAGTACTGGAACTAGGTATTCCTTCTAACCCTAAGGATTTCCCCAATGCAAATTTTCCCAATCAAAACAAGGGTTTAATTGATATTTTTTTATAGTAATGAAATGAGGCACTTACTAAATTACCAGACAATGTGGAGTCATAATTGTATCCTAAGGCTTGACTGGTCTTTGTGGGATCGAATGGTCTCCTTTGGTCTCCTTGGTGGGGTTGTATTTGTCTCCTTGGGGTCATAATTGTATCCATTGGCTCAACTTCTAACCGATGGGATTAATTAGTCTCCAATGGTCATTGGGTCTCTATTTGTAGAGTGGGTTTAGGATGCTCGAGGGAATGTAGGCATAAGTTAGTATGGCAAGCTCTCTTTTTTTCATGTATGGTATATAATATATAATATATATTATAAGTTTATAAGGTTAGTAGGGTGAGCTCTCCTTTTTTATGTATGTTTTTATAATAAATAATAAATGATATTTATTAGATGGGAGGCGCATATTAATGTATACGATATATTATAGATATGGTATATAGTTATATAATATATAATATTATTATAAGTTTTATAATAATAATAATATACCTAGTAAAATTTAAAGTTAGAGGTTAGGGGTTTAAGGGTTAGAGGGTTATTGGGGTTGGGGGTTAGGGGGTTTAGGGGCAACAAAAATTTAAGGGGAAAATTTTCTCCCGTGGGATAAATTCCATGTTTCCTAAGAGTGATTCACCCAAATACAATGAGAAAAGTTATTTTACTCTAAAAATCACCAAACGTTTCTAGAAATTATTTAAAATCCTTAGACATTTGAATATTTTTACAAAAAATATCACAAAAGTTATATAATTCCCATTTTAAGAATTAGTAAGATTCACCAAGTTTTCTACACTTTAATATAAGCCTTGGATCCTTAAAATTTTCCCTGTTTAAGGGTCAAGAGTTTAGGGTTTAGTGGCTTTAAGGGTTAGAGGGTTAAGGGATTAAGGGTTAAGGGGGTAGGGGTTAATGTTTTAGGAGTTAGGGGTTAGGGGATTTAGAAGATAAACAAGGAGAGTAATTCTTACAATACCTAACCCCTTTTATTATGAACCATTATTTCCTCTAACCCATAATACATATCCCCCGATCCCTAAGCGCTAACATCTATAACTATTACCCTCCAAAGCCTAATCACTATAACCCCTTCAACACATAATCCTTATAACTCATAACTAGTAAATCCTAACTATATAATACCTAATAATTACCCTTATGAAACCCAACTGATATTGTCCAATATCATATTTGCTAACCTTGGACTCCTATCATCCTTAACCCCAACCTCTATTAACCCCTAATTGGTAAAACTTAACCCTTATTTTTATAAATAGACTCCTGACCCACATAACCCCTAGGCCCTATCACCACTAATCCAAAACATATATAACCTTGAATAATATAAACCTTGATCACTATGAACTCTAACCAATAACCATTACAACCCCTAACTAGTAACCTTTATAATGCATAAGCCTAACAACCTTAAAATGTTTCTATAGAATCATGGTACATTTTATAAAATTTTTCCATGGGGGATCCACCATCGAAGATCATGTATATTGACTTCAACTACTAACAGTAACCCTTATAACCGTTAACCATTATAACTCCTAACTCATATCACCTCTAGATACTAGAAACACTAACCTTATAACTTGTACACCCATGACAACCATATCCCTTAACCCTTATAAACACTAATACTTATAACTACTAACCACTAACACCTAAAGAATATCCCCTATGTCTTAACATATATAACCCATAACCTTTCAATGGCCTCAAAATCTAAATAACCCCTAACCCCTATCAACTCTAACCTCTAAGCCAAATAAACCATAAATCACATTAACCCTACTCACTATAACTTGTAATCGCTTACTAATACCCACTATAACCCATAATCCTATAAACCTTGAAATCTTATATCAAATGCTTATAATGATTGACTTATATTATCCCAAACCCATATAACTATTAACTAATATAAACTTGACACACTCATCCCTAACCCATATAAGTTGTAAAATATGTTTAGCTTGTAAAATTTATGACACCTCGTACTTATCATCTCTAACCCTTAACCCACATAATCCATACACACTATAGTGTATTACACTTATAATAATTGGTTAGGGGGTACAAAGTATGAGTTTATAATGCTTGATGTAATAAGATTTGGGCTTGGGGGAGCACGTTGATTAGAAAAATAATCACATGGCCACCTCACCCATATTTCAAATCATATAATATTTGATGTAAAGGGGTTAAGGGTTAAGGGATTAATGATGGTTAATAGGTTAGGGCTTAGCAGTTAAGGGGTTAGGGTTTGGAGGGTTTAGGGATTAGGGGTTAAGAGATTAAGAGGTTAGTGGGTTAAGGCATTATGGGTTTAGGAGTTAGGGGGTTAAGGGATTAGGCATGAAGGGGGTTAATGGATTATGGGTTAGGGGGTTAAAGGCTTAGGGATTAAGCGTTTGGGGGGTTAAGGGATTAGGGGTAAAAGGGTTAAGGGGTTTGGGAGTTAGTGGCTCTAGGGGTTAATGACTTAGAGGTTAAGGGTATTAGGGGTTAGGGAGTGAAGGGATTAGGATTAAGGGGTTAGGGGCTTTAGGGTCTTTTAGGATTAGGGGTTTACATGTTTACGGGGTTAGGGGTTAGTGTTTAAGTGTTAGGTGTTCCTAGGGTCATGTGTTGTAAATCTTGTGGATTAGAATTATTTTTAGTTATGAGTTAAAGGGGGTTAGTTATTGCGGTTAGGGGTTTTGGGGGTTATGGGTTATTTAGGAGTTAAGGGTTGGTGAAAAACTCAATATATACGTAGAAATATTTGTACAAATTTGATGCTTATTTGACGTTTAATTTGTATTATTGTCGTTGATTAGATGTTTATCTATATGTCGAATAAGTGTTGCTAGTATGGGTTTAAAGTGGAATAAGCATCTCTTGTTCAACATTTGATCAATCCACATTTTCCCACATTGTTTATTTATTTTTACTAATTAAAACTTGGATATCTATACTTAAGTGAATATTGGCTAGGTAGAGACATGGATAATGGTTAAGGGTTATATTTGATAGATGTTATAGGGGGTGGCCTTGGAAACCTTAGTAACAATTTTGGCCTTATGAGGGCATTGTAAAATGACACCTACAACCCAATGATGAAACCTTATCTTGGATGTGATTTTAATGTGGCTAATGAAATAGTGGATAGTGGTCAATGAATATTCTATGATCTGGATTGCACAAATAATTTACTATGACATTCAAGCAATGGTTGAAATGTGTGATCATTGTGTTTGTGAGTCAATCCTCTTATAATTTGGTCAATGAGTATTTTTGTTCAAAACCAAATGTTATTCCTCTGTGGGTTTAAAATGAAAATAATAATCATGAATATGTGTTCAAAGTTTCAACTATGTTTTTTTCTTCTTCATATAGTAATGCAAATTGGATAAAAAATAGGATTATTCTCTAGCCTCACTTTTTACATAGAAACATGTTATGTGATATTTGATCATTGGGTTTTAGTCATAATTATTATTTAGATAATGAAGAATATGATCCATAGGTTTTGTCCTCTCATATATTAACTCACTCAACTTTTTGACAATAGCAAATAGTCATTAAAATAATGGCATTTGAAGTAAGTGCACTATGGGTGAACAAGATAATGCATATACTTATAGAATGAAGAATATATAACACAATGCTAAGCATATTTATTTGCATAGATGAATATTGATTAGTGTAGTTCATGGGCATCTTATGGAAGCATTGGGTGAATTTTTATTTAATTTACATTGGGAAACAACATGAAATTTGGTTATGATGATAAACATAGAATTATATTAATGTTTTCTTGTTGGAGTTGTTTTTCTTTTATTAAAATCATGTTTCTAAAAGAAGTACTCACAAGGAGGAGATAGGAGGGATACTGACTTCTTCCTAAGAGATATATGGTGTTTGTGAGTCCTAGGAGTTCACAACTTCTATGAACTACGTGTTTAAACTGTGCATTAGGTGGCGGTCCCCCCTTCCTCATTTGAGTTTTCCCTAGGTGTTGGCTCTTTGATGATTTTATTTATTATGTGAACATTATTTTCAAAATCTTAAAAGGTCACTTTCAATTATTTATTTAATGCTTTTACCCAAAATCATTTGGGCATTATGTAGAGATATGTAGAGATATGAAGAGGAAGCAAGAGGTAGATAAAAGAATATTGGTTAAGGGTTATATTTGATAGATGTTACAGGGTCTACTTACTAAATCTGTTATATGCATTATATGTTTTGTCATTTATAATGTATTAAGAAGGTAATCTTACTTGATGAAACCTTTGCTAAATTTTCAATAATATATAAATTGTCTTAGAAATCCACATAATTTATTCAGTTAGTTGTGAAGGTAAGGTGTTGATAATCCATATGTTTGCAGAATCCAAATGCATACCACCCTTGGCATGACTAACGACTATTAATTTCATGCACATTTTATACTTGTTGTGACTTAAGGCCATCTAAGTAGGGTGATTTATGGTTTGGTTTGAGATTCCTCAATTCAATTTCAAAAGACAATAAATTAGTTCATGTATAGACATTTCAGCTAGAATGGTATCATGGTCATATTTCCATCAATTAATTTTCTTATGTTAGGTTGAAGTCGTGGTCCAGTGAGATCCACCATGTCTTAAATATGAATGGAAATTAAGGAAACTCATGAGTATTTACTTGAATATATAGAGGAGAACTCGAGTCAAATTTGGGGGTTGTTATAAGTCTTTTTTTTTGTTCTGTTAGGGTTCAGTGTTCTAGGCGTTTCTCTTCGAGCGTTTCACATGGATCTTCCTCCGGAGGAAAGGAGGCGTCTTCTTGATGAGGATTTCTGGGCTCTAGTGGCTTCTATGCCTTCCCCCCTCCTTCTGCCACGGAGTCTAGTGACACGAGTTTTTTCAAGGGGGCTGCGTCTCCTCGCATTCAGATCATGTCCACTGCTTCAAGGTTGAAAGATCTTGCTTTGAGCGAGAAAGGCCTGATAGGTCAGTTTACTGGGGTGTGGCCCTCGCCAAAAATAATGGAATCTTGGATCAACAATAACTGGATGCCCTTAATCTCATGAGGCTTGCAACACTTTTTTTGTGGAAAGGGTTTCTTTGTTTTCTTGTTTGAAGGCTCGATCAAAGTGGAACTGTAGGGGTTTTGGAGGCTCGATCAAAGTGGAAGCTATGAAAGACATTATAAAATATAAGAGGCCAGACATACTGCTAATCCAAGAGAAAAAAATGAATGGCGTGGAGGTAATGGCGCTCTCACGTCATTTCTGGAAAAACAACCAAGGAAGAGCCATAAGCTCCAGAGGAGCATCAGGAGGAATAACAACTTTTTTTCAAACAATTTTTCAATAAAATCAGTCAAGGAAAGTTTTCGTTGGCTACTGACATAAATTCAAGTGGAAGATGATCCAGACTCTCTCTATATCTGTAATGGGCCAACGCATTACAAGGAAAAGCTAAGCTTTTGGGAAGACCTCTCTTTGTTAAAAGATGATCTACGAGGAAAAGATCTTATTATTGCAAGGGATTTCAACACCACCAAGTCGCAGCTGGAGAAATGAGGAGGATTGAAAGTTAGGGACCCATTTGGAGAGAAGATGGAGGATTTGATCTCAGATCTGGATATGCTGGACCTTCATTTGAAGAATGGGAAATACACTTGGAGCCACAAAAGGATAGGCATCGGCCACATTGCGGCAAGACTTGACAGGTTTCTCGTAAGTTCTTCCTTTCTTCAAAAAAATATTCTTCCAGCCTCCTTTGTTTTTCCCTCAGCTGTCTCCAATCACAACCCTATATCTTTGGATTTGTCCTCCCCTATAAATCTCGGTCCCATCCCTTTCCGCTTCAATCCAGCTGGTTACAAGACACAAAAATTCTAGAAATAATCCAAAATGCGTGGAACCTTAATTGCTTTGGGTCTCCTAGCTACATTTGGGAATCTAAATTAAGTTCAGTGCATTACGCTCTTAAGAGTTGGGCTAAAGCCGTCTTTAAGAATCCAAGTTATCTTAAAAATCATCTCTAAAATGATCTAGCAGCTCTTCAATCCAGCATGGAGAAGGAAGAAGTGACTACTTCGTGTCTGATCCAGGAAAAGGAGCTGAATAGGAAGATAATAAATGCAGGAAGACAGGAGGAATAATAATGGATATTAAAATACAGGAAGCTGTGGCTGAAAGGGGGCGATAGTAACACAAAGTACTTTCATAAACAAACTAAGGCAAGGCTAAGCTTTAATGCGATTAAGGAGTTGAAAGGAAAAAATGGGATTAATATTGTTGGGTAGGAAGATATTAAGAATCACGTCTTTCAGCACTTCCGTGAGCTCTATTCTGACAAAGATGAGGATGATCCCGATGCTCAAGATGATATCCTCTATGGAATTCCCCCTCTTATTTCCGATCTCGAGAATAGAGAGTTACCAAAGCCAATTCTGGAATACGAGATAAAAGAAGCAATATGGTCCTTGCACATTGATAAGGCTTCTGGGCCAGACAGTTTCACCATAAACTTATACAGAGCAACGTGGGACATTATAAAAGAAGATTTGAAAAGGATGCTAAACTGGACCAAGAAAAAAGACAAGATTGGTGGGGCCACTAGTTCCTCCTTTCTGGCCTTGATTCCGAAAGAAAGAAGCCCTCTTTCGATTGATTGATTTAGGCCAATCTCTTTGTGCAACACTACGTATAAAATTCTCTCGAAAATTCTAGCCAATAGAATGAATAAAATCATGGCCCGTCTCATCTTGGACTCACAAGGTGGCTTTGTAACTGGGTGTCAAATTCTCGACAATATCACCATTGTCCAGGAAGCCATCCACTCCAACATGGAAAGAAAGCAGCAAGGTATGGCTATAAAATTGGACATGGCTAATGCTTTTGATAGGGTAAATCACTTTTTTCTCTTTGAAATTATGTCCAGATTTTGTTTTCCAAGAGATTTGTCATATGGATCAAAGAATGTATCAGCAGTCCTTGGATTGCTCCATTAGTGAATGTCAGGCCTACCAAGTTCTTTCAAGCTACCATGGGTCTTCGACAAGGTTTCCCCCTGTCTCCCTTCCTTTACCTTCTGTTGGCAGGCGGTTTGGATGATTCAGCTACGCAAGGTCAAAGATGCCACACAAGGAGGAGAACCGAGCACAAGTCAGAAATAATAGTATTTTATGTATTTTTGGGTCATTTTTGACCGCATTTTAGCGGGTTAGGGTCATCCTTTTTGTAGAGTTTGTTAAGAAGTAGTTAGGCGGTTGCCTAAGTGGACCATGAATGTAAAGGCGCAAGCCTATAAATAGATGTAGCATTGCAAGTGTTGGGAGACCGATCCTAAGACCGATTGAGCACCAATGATAAGAGAGAATTGTTCTTGTTTTGTCTGTTAATCTGGGTATGCGAAATCAGAACTATATTGCTGTATCTGTGGTTTGTTGCGAAGGTTAATATGACATGATGGGGTTTTGAGCAGAATCATTGTGTCTCTTTCCGTTTTCCTACTATGAATATTATATGCGATATGAATATGTGAATGGAGCAATGCTTCTTTGTTCCAAATGATGTTTTACTGCTAGATCTGTTATGCATTAATGGTTTTGTTAACAATGAGATCTGTTGAATGATGCGGTGACTATGTTTAATGCATAAGTTGAATAATTAAATCTGTTATATAATGCTACGCTAAGTTGATAAGTAGACACACATGGTCCTCCTTCATTCGGCGGAAACGTGGTTCCGTCAGCTCTCCCTTGAACATCTCGGTTGAGACTTCATCTGCTCTGCAGGTGTTGCTGGACAGGGTAAAACCTGTCTGGGCCAGTGCTCAGGGAGATCGCAGTGGTTTGGGTTTGTGTCAACAAATGGTTCCGTTTCTGAAACCATAGCACAAAGTGGAGGAAGGACATGTTGTGGCATTCGACAAGTCCGGAAATTCAAGATTGGTTCGACCAAAAGTTGCGAGAGTTCACTGAGAAAGAGAATCACAACCTTGGACTGATGAGGGATTGGTGGCCGGAAAGGTACATACACGATGGTCCTCACGAATATTTTTTCAGCGAATTCCCGATCATTTTGTATGAATGGTTGGCACAATTAACCTTTCGCAAGGTAAATTTCCAAGACGGTGAGCCAACGTCCTGGACCCCAGAATTGATCCATGAGTTGTAGGAGGTAGACAACAGAGCATCGCAGGTTGTTGAAGTCTGGTTTAACAGTATACTGGAGGGTTATATCACCACGTTTGCGGTCGACACAACGAAATCTTATAGCGAAGCTGAGAGGGTATTCAACGGACCAAGAGGCAAGTTCCTATTATCAATGCAATTGTCCATTAAGATGCTCATCTGTGAAAAGGGCATACTGAAGATGCACCTCAAGTAGAAGAACCCTGGTGGGTGGAGGCTGTGGATACCAAGACGGCAGGGGGGAGGAGAATGGAATGATGCGGGGTAGATGGGCACAAGTTACGACGAGATGGTGAAGGATGTCGAGGAAGAGAGTGGTCTTATGAGGGGAGGAGAAAGGTTTTGATAAGAGAAGAGGCAGAGGACAGGGGAAGGTCCTGCTGTGATTGAAATGCAAAACCGTGAAGGAAGACCACACGGGACAAAGCGACCTCACAGTGCCGACAAAGAAAACCAGGCTACACCCAGGATAGAGGCAAGACCAAACCCCAGCAGTAACGTACCCACACCTCCGCTCACTATATCACAACCAGGAAGAAATACGACTTTGACACCACCGTGTTCAATGTGTCAACAACACTCAATTACTAGTGGATCAATGACTATAGGAAGGAAGCCCAGGATGGCAGGCGAAGATGCGAAGTTACCTATGTTCCATGGAAATGGAACTGACAACCCAAAGAAATACTGGTTCTTATGTGAAGCTGTGTGCACTGTTAACCATATTACAGATGATGAGGCTAAGAAGGGTCAATTGACGACGACTCTTCGGGGTCGCGCACTAGATTGGTTCATGAAATTTGTTCAAGTTCCTGCTGGAAGTCCAGAGAAGACATTGGATGAAGTTAGAAAAGGATTAATTGCAGAGTTCAGAAAAATGAAGTCTGAAGCGCAATACATTACGAAACTGAAGGACTTCAAGAAGTATCCGAATGAAACTGTTCGGGATTTTGACCAAAGGTTTAAAACGCTAATGGAAAAAGTTGTTGGGTATGTTATATCTCTTCACATGGTCGCTGCGTGTACAACACGATCCCTACGGCACGTCCGGAGGGGGGGGTAGCCCGACAGGGCCCACCCCCTTCGTTTCGGACCGTTAGGCCCCCGGAGTCCGTGCGGAGCGCAAAATTTTTTTGGGTTGCTTTTTGCTTTTTCGCGATTTTTGACACATTGTACTCTATCTAATCCCGGTAAAAGGGATTAGGGTTGTAACCTAATTTCGGGTAAACGAATTAGGGTCTTAGATGCTGCGGAATACCATTTATTGTATTGTACATGGTTAAATAAAACATATAATGAAAAAGGAGCTATGCGGCTCTAAGTTTTGCTGGTTTTTTCCCGGTCAAGGGTTTCCAGGTGAAAATCTCTGTGTAGTGTGTGTGTGCCATTGTGTATTTTCTGTTAATGCTTAAGAATCATATAAGTTTGTACTTCACTGTTAAGGTTTAAAACTTACAAGAGTCAGCTTTGAGATGAGCGATGTTCAGCATAAGGAATGGTTCATCGCGGCGTTACTACCTCATATTAGACTCCCGTTGATGCAGCAGACAATTGCGACACCGAGTGAGGCTCTAGAGATTGCGATGAGGTTAGAAGCTTCACCTGTTGGTGAGAATGCAGCCGGCATGTCTCAGATCCAGACGCAACTGGAAAACCTGACAATTTAGTTGCAAGATCTCAAGAATGGTAAAGAGCACAGCGAAGAGGTTTGGTTTACTCACTGTTGTGCAGAGGGATATACCAGGGATAATTGCCCATATTTTTTCAACTACCTAGTATCGGGAGCACCAAACCCATTGAGTGGCGGAGGTATGCCATGGTGTCGAATTTGTCAAGTCTATGGGCATCGACATGAGGAGTGTCAATACATGCAGAAGATGGTCACAAAGCTGATGAATTTGTATTGTACATTCTGCAAATTTGTCGGGCATGAAGATAAGGATTGCCGCGCATATGGACTACTTCAGGAAAGAACGTATGAATCATACTATGTAAAGGGGGGCGACCATCGTGCAATACAACAACCATAGCCGCAGCCACAGGTGGCCCAGTTTCCACCTCAACCGTAGATGCAATTTGTACCACAACCGCAACAACAGTTTGTGCCACAACCGCAGTATAATCAGATGCAGATGGCTCCACAGCAGTCACAGTACGTTCAGCTGGTGCAATATGTTCAGCCAGGGCAGTGTGTTCAACTGTAACCGAATCCCCACAACAACAATTTAATCAACCGCAATATCAGTAACAAGGAGGATTTCAAGGAGGATTTCTTGGAGGATTCCAAGGAGGACGAGGTGGAGGCTTTGGTTGAGGAGGAGGACGAGGTCGCGGACCAGTGCAATGTTATAATTGCAGAGCACTACCAGAGAGATTGCCCGAAGTTGCAAACACAGTGTACATATTGTTTTGGTATTGATCACACTGTTGAGAACTATCCACAGTTGATTGCAGGAAAAAAACGTACTGCAGTCACAGAACCAGAACTAGTTGCCAAACCAGTTTAAGAATCAGAACCAGTTGTCGAATTAGAATTAACCGCAGAACCAAAATCAGCGGCAGAATCAGAATACAAATCAGAATGTGAATCAACCTGTGAACCCATCGCCGAACCAGAATCAGGGACCAACTATCACGGCGATTTCAGCAGAACCGAGGACGCAAGATGTATTTGTTGCTGTTATCACTCGCAGAGGTGCGATGACAGGAGAAGATGGTTTGCATCCACTCATCCGGCTGGCTGGAAAGAAGAAGGTGCTGTTTGATATTGATGCTGAGTGAGACACATTCTTTGAAACACGTAATGCGATGGGAAGAAATCTTGGTAAGACAATTATTTATTACATGCCAACTGCTTTTGACTCAACTTCAGAAGCAGGACCATCGTGATAGTATGGTACCTTGCGGAACTTCTTTGAAAGTTGATTATCACTGGCACGCGATCCCGATGCTCTTGCTGAAATTGAGAGTCTGTTGCATCGACCAACCAAGGGACAGAAAGAGTACGCAGTGAACTCTTTACAAAGGAAGAAGATAGGAAAAGAGATGCGCATGAATGTCCAGATTGGGGACTACGACGTAGATTCATTCATTCTGGATCTAGGCTCAGATGTCAATATTTTAATAAAGCAGGCATGGCAAAAGATGGGGAGCCCAAGGCTGAGTTGGTCTCCCGTACACCTGCAATTGAGTAATCAGGACAAAGTAACACCAATTGGGAGAGTTCTGTGCCTTGTTGTGGACATTGAGGGATGAAAACCTATGCTGATTTTGATGTTATTGAAGTTGTCGATGGGGGAAGCTCCTATCCCACGTTGTTAGGGATTGGATGGGTCAATGACAGTATGGAAGTAATTAATTTCAAGAAGCGGGTGCTGACTTTTGAAAATCAAGACCTCAGAGTCATAACTCCATTCGATCCGACTGAAGGACAAAGGTATGTTGACCTAGTCAAGGATGAAGTTGTTAAAGGATGGGATAACGCATATAACATTTCAGAATATTACATCCATCCGACTACCGACGGTGAACTTGGTTGGCGCAGCTTTAGCTCTGCGTTTTTCGATTATGATGATGTATTAGAGAATTGGCAGAATTGCATGCATGAGGTGTCTTTTAGAAAGTGTGGTTTGATCACATAGTCGCTGTGTCGTGTCGCGACTGAAACTGTTGAATTACCGGTATACGAAGGACTGCCCGAGTTGTCTGAATTTATAGTGGCATTCGAAGACAAGGTGTCAGAACCACATCGGATGCTGGAGCTGGAGGAGGTGTTGAAGGTTGTTCCAGCATGTTGGTGGATGACCCATAAGAATTCGATTACTATATGGTTGCAGTGTCGAAGATTGATGATAGCTTGCTTTGGAAACACAGAAGTATACCACACTGGAAAGTATGATGGGCGGAATGACCCCGACGACCATCTGATTGAATGTCAAACTATGTGGGCCTCGTGACCAATGGATGAATGGGTCCATGCCATTGTCCACACTTTGGATGAAATGCCGTGATCTTGGTATGTCGTAGCTGAGTTGCGTAGGGATATTACCACTTGGTTGGAATTGACGGTTTGCTTCACTAATACCTTCAGTTTCGCGGATGCCAATCCAGATGTTCATATTTCCCCGCATCTCATCCGCGATGTTGTTCTGAAGTTGGTTCCAGTTTCCTACCCTGTGGATCCGCATATGCATTGTCAGATGCAGTCAATAATGGAATGCTATAATATTACTGGAGGGACAGAGGATGGTGATGACCCGCGGAATATCAATATTTCAGAATCAGAAGGGAGTCGAGATGTCGTAGCACCTGATACACCGACAGATCCGATAACTCAGCCGTTGAAGCTTAGGAAGGTCAACATTGGGATGGAGGAGAACCCAAAGTTTGCAAATATTGGGGACTACTGGGATGAAGAATGATGGTGAAGGTCACAGACCTATTGCATGAGTTCCAAGATTTGTTCCCTACGAAGTTTTCCGAAATGAAGGGAATACTAGAGGATCTAGGGGAGATGAAGATTCCGTTGAAACCAGATGCGAAACCAATTAGGCAACGACCGTATCGACTGAATCCACGACACAAGGAAAGGGTCAAAATTGAACTTGACCGAATGTTGGATGATGGAATAATTGAGCCAGTCGAAGAGTCGGAATGGATTAGTCCATGGTAGTGCAGGATAAGAAGACAGGTGAGGTTCAAATTTGCGTCGACTTCAAGAAGTTGAATGACGCATGTATGCATGATCCATTTTCGACGCCATTCACTGATGAGGTACTAGAAGGAGTGGGCAGTCAAGATATGTATTCCTTCATGGATGGATTTTCTGTTTATCACCAGACCAGGATCACAAAAGAGGATCGTCACAAGACAACGTTTGTGACTGAATGGGGCTGTTTCCAGTACACCGTGATTCCATTTGGGATAAAGAATGCACCTGCGATATTCTCCCAGGTTGTTGTCGCTGCATTTCAAGATTTTGTTCAGAAGTTTCTGCAAGTTTATATGGATGACTAGACAGTTTATGGATTGATCAGTGACAATCTGGCAAATCTGTGACTGATGCTAGAGCGTTGTAGACAACATCAGAGCTCGCTGAACTTGAAGAAGTGTATTTTCTGTGCACTGTTTGGGATGTTGTTGGGTTACATTGTTTGCAAGCAAGGATTGTTGGTTGACCCAGCAAAGATTGCATTGATTTTGAGCTTAACACTGCCTACAAATGTAAAGCAATTGCGAGCGACGCTGGGGCACATAGGGTACTATCGCAAGTTTATCTGTGGTTATGCAGCGATCACGGCTCCTATGGAAAAGTTGTTAAAGAAGGATGCAATATTCTTATGGAGTCCAGAATGTCAAGTAAGTTTCGAGACGCTGAAGGCTAAGATGGATTTAGAACCGATACTGGTATTTCCTTATTGGAGCAAGGAATTCCATGTCCATGTGGATGCATCATCGATTGCGCTGGGAGTAGTTCTTGTGCAACCAAGAGAAGGAGATCTTGACCACCCTATTGCTTTCACGAGATGGAAGCTGTCATCTACGAAAAGAAATTATACGACTATCGAGAGGGAAGGTATGGAAATGGTATATGCGCTACAGAAGTTTAGGGATTACCTGTTGGGGGGTCACTTCAAGATGTTCACTGACCATTCTACTTTGAAATATCTAGTTAATAAGCCTGTGTTGGGGGGGAAGATATGCCGTTGGCTACTTCTCTTTCAGGAGTTTTATTTTGAGGTAATTGTGAAGCCAGGTTGCTTGAATGCGGGGCCAAATCATTTATCACAAATTGAGACAGGTGAGGAACCAACCAACATTGAAGATGGCTTGCCAGATGGAAAACTATTCAAAGTCGAGGTGGATGACGACTACTATGAAGAAATAATTCATTTTTTGGCGATAGGAACCGCGCCAGAGGAGTTTACCACAAGTCATAAGAAGCAGTTGGTGGTTAAGGATGCCAATTTTTAGTTGATTGTTGGACAACTTTATAAAATAGGACTAGATGAGATCTTGAGGCATTGTGTCCTGCCTCATGAAAAAGGGCAGATATTGACAGAGGCACATGTGGGCGTGGCTGGTGGAAACTATGGAGTTCGTGCTACTTCCAGGAAGGTGCTTCGCGCAGGGCTTTGGTGGCCCACTATTCACAATGATGCAACAGAGTATGCGCAAACTCACAATTTCTATCAACGAACTGGAAAACCCTCGCGGAGGGATGAGATGTCACTGATACCTCAGGTGACATTGCAGCCATTTGATAAATGGGCGGTGGATTTTGTGGGGCCAATCAACCCACCTAGAAAGTGAACTAGTGCACGATACATCATCACAACGACTGATTATTTAACGAGGTGGGCGGAGGCTGCACCTGTCGTAGATTTCACCGCTGCGACAACAACACGGTTCTTGTTTGACAAAATTAATACTCAGTTTGGATGCTGGAAGATATTGATGAGTGACCAGGGGAGTCATTTCATCAATCGCACAGTTAGCACATTGACTGAAGAGCTTCAGATACAGCATAAGAAGAGCACACCATATCATCCGTAAGCAAATGGAAAAGTGGAGGTTTTTAACAAAATGTTGGAGCATGTGCTTACTAAGGTATGTAACGCGAACCGCGATGGTTGGGATTTGAAGATTCCAACAGTATTGTGGGCATATCGCACCACTTGTAAAAGATTGATAGGACAGACACCCTTCAAATTGGTGTATGGGAAAGAGGTAGTCATGCCTATGGAGTAAATTGTTCCGAGTTTGCGCATAGCGACCGCGACAGGCATGGACGACGAAGCAACATTGGAAGAATGCCTTGCGCAATTGGTGCGGCTTGAGGAAGACCGTTTTGTCGCAGGTTTTCACCAACGCATGGAGAACGATCGACAAAAAGATTGGCACGATTGACATATTAAAAACAAGCAATTTCAGCAAGGCGACTTGGTGTTGTTGTATGACAGCAAGTTCATAAAGCATCCAGGGAAGTTATAGATGCATTGGCTTGGTTCATATCGCATTAGTTGCATTACTTCAGGAGGTGCAATACAGCTACAGCAGTTAGATGGAGCACTGTTACACAGGCTAGTGAATGGTAGCAGGTTGAAGCCCTACAGGACGGGCCTGTAATCACGCAATGCTTAACCGCATTGCACGAAAAAAAAATTCAAGACGCTAGGTGGCAGGATGGCACACCAGCAGGAACAGAATGCGCAAGTAGGAACGATGATAGCACGGTTAGGGAGCCATGCTGCGATAGCCGCAGGGTCACAACACAGTAAAATCAACAATAAATGCAGATAGTTAAATGCAGTTAACCAACGACGCTCGATGAAGTGACATGTAGTTATGGCGGATCCGTTCGTTAGATTGACAGGATCGACAGTGGATTCGGGCAGTTCATGAATGATTTGGTCATGATGATCAGCCTGATTTGGTCATGATGATGGCGGGATCGATTAGGCGCTATAAGAATCGGCCGAGGCCAGTCGGAAGCCATCATTTTGCAAGGTGTGAATTGAGCAGAGTAGTATTTAGTTGAATTGTGCAAAGCTAAGTTGAGTTGCAGAGCGGAGTTACATTGTGTTGAGTGAGTTGTCAAGTAGGGTGAGGTTGAGCAACAATTCGGTGTTGCGGGGCACTGGTGTGGCATGCAGAGCGAACCAGACACGGTTGAGATTTTGATTGAAGTAGAATCACCCATCGTCCCTGTCATAGTTGAGGAGGAAGTTACTAGTATGCCGATCGGGTCATCATCAGTGGTGCGGAAGAAGGGGGGGGGCAGCGACCTAGCTCCCCGTCGCTAGTGAAGAGGCAAACTAGATCATTTGCACAACTGCTTGAGGAGGTACCTGCACAGGCGTGTCCATCGAGCTTAGGAGTTGTGGAATCAACGGCTCAAGTAGGGGTATCCGCTGCGAATATCCTTGGGTATATACCTCCCTGTCGACCTATTGCACATCCCCAGAAGTTTACGAAGAATTAGAGATACCAAGTCAAGATGCCAGCGATCCCATAAGAAATGGTATGCACCACCGACATTGTGCCTGCGCTGATGCATATGAAGTATGATGATCATGATCTGTTGGCACTGCAGGACGTTATGATAGAACCTTTTGTGCCAAGAGCAGTAGGAGGAGGTGGCCCGAAACCACGCATTCCACACGATTGGGTGCATGGCTTGGAAAAAGCAGGATTGTTGGGTTTGATCAACATGCCACACTTTGGGCGGTTGACTAAGGAAAATGCCTGTGTTAAGCAACTTTTGGCCTATTTTCATGGAGGAATTTTATGGTTGGACAAACCGGTCACAGTCACGGTCGACCTGATTTCAGAGATCACGGGGTTGCCGAAGGATGGGACAGACCCCTCGTAGTATTTTTAGGGGAAAACAATGCTAAGAATATTGCAGCGAGGTTGAGGACGTGCTACGATTTGCAGTAGGACAGACGGGCATACCACCTCGTCGGCATCAATGATCCGACGGTTCTCATCGGGGCACGGATCTTGGCTACTAAAATAGTCAGGAATAACTGACCCAACCAAGGAAATTCAGGGGTCATTGCATGCACCGAGTTGTGTGCGCAAGGGGTACAAATGAACTCGTCAATATTTTTGCTGAGCCAGTTGACGGAGGATGCGATGGCAGTCCAGGAGGGAAAGCGGTCATTTGCGTATAGATGGTTGTTGATCTTAATCGCACTCGTCGCTTGGATGGATCCCGATGACTATCAAGGGATGGACGTAGACGCGGTAAAGGTTTGTAAGGGAGCACGCTACTAGAACCTTTGGTGGGTGCAGGAGCCCGAGCAACTTAAGGATTGCGTAGCGTAGTTCTGGTTCTACTGGGAGGAACTACAGGCGAAAACTGAGTGAGTTCCACGGTTGTCTTAGGAAACCGTAGTGAAATATAAAGGGATTGCTCGGTTTGTGGTTGGCCCACACATCATTCATGTACAAGTGCGGTGCGATCAGGGGAAGTAGTGGTTGCCGACACCATACAAATTGTCCGATGAGGAGCTGGATCCGATCGTCGACGACTGGCCCACATAATGGTGAGAACCATTTAGTCTGGAAGAATAATCGATGGGGCTACCACTGGATGCACCAGAGATGGAACAATAGAATAAATCTGATTCGGATCAAGAGTCGTCACAGACACCTACTGATGAGGAGGTAGAGAACGAGGTTCAGGAGGGCAGAACAAATATGCATCATGAGCGGAGTATGACCAGTGGCGCAACCCCATCGATGGAAGTGCAGCTGAACCGGCTTATTGCGGCTTTAACAAATCCAACGAATGCGACAACTCAAGCAATGAATATGCATGCGGTGGAAGGTTTCAACGAGGTAAAAGCTCAACTTGATTCCTTATTTGATATTGTTTTGAAGAATGCACCAGAGGTAGCGACTGTGCAGGCGGTTGGCACAATCAACATTGGGACGCGGGTTCAGAATGTGTAAATTCCCCCGAATGCGATTGCAACCGACAATGAGGCTCTCCAGGCTTCATTGCAGCAATTATAAGGTTTGTCCATCAACATCAATGAGATGTCCACACATACGTTGGTGTAGATACAGATGGCTGCCAGCCAGGAAATGGCAGACAGGGAGAAGGATGTCAGGGATCAGTTCTTTGGATCGCAGGAGAACGAGGTAGCGGCCCAGACAGAAGTAGATGAATTAAAGGAGAAAGCAGTAGCAGCGCGGGAGGTGGTAGAAGAATTGTAGAACAAGCTAGGGCAACTAATTGCCGAGAAGGCGCGAGCAATTACGGAGATGAAGAAGGACCGGGACCGTTTGACAGTGGAGAAAGCAAACCTATGGGACAACAGAGTGCGGATGGAAGAGGAAATTGCTGAGGCCTGTCAATATATATTGGAGCCCACCGAAGCGTTGGATGCAGTTGAAAGAGCGCAGTGACTTGGGGCCATCATTTCCTAGTTGCAGTGCGGCAATGTCGACTTAAGGGTTTTGGTATAACCAAGCACACTGCCAGAACAAGTGGCAGAATGGAAAAGCGCCATGGAGGATTTGGTGACCCATCTAGGGGAGTTGGAGAAAGAAGCGACAAATGTCACTGAAGCGACTGCACAATTTTGGGGTAACGTCATCCAAGATGAGTAGTTGGAGGAACTGACCAAGCTAGCGTAGGAGGCAGAAGGGAAGCTCGCAAAAATGAAGGCTTCGCTGAGAGTGCTGCCATTGGCGATTCAGGTCACCAAGTCCGCAGAGCTGAAGGAGTTAGAACAACGCACTGCGAGGGCCCAGGAGCGTCAGTGGAAGCGCATCACGCAGTTAGATGAGTTCAAGACATTGGAGCGCAACTTTCGGTGAAGGCATTTTCTGCACTGTAGGCCGTACAACAAGGCAAGAAGACAGTTGCTGATAAGTTGATTGAACATCCATTAGTGCAGGACTTGACAGAGTGTCAGGAGATTGCTGCGACGGCCCAAGAGCAAGACAGAGAGATCAGTCAGCAATACGAAGATTTTCGACTGAAGATCAATGAGTACACCATGTCCAGCTAACGTGGCTTGAGGGCAAACCACAAGATTTTCGGGGGCTTGTTGGCAAGCGGTTTGGATGAGTTAGCTGTGCGGCATCATAGATGCTGTGCAAGGTCAAATATGTCGTGCAAGGAGGAGAACCACGCACAAGTCGGAAATAATAGTATTTTATGTATTTTTGGGTCATTTTGTACCACATTGTGCGGGTTAGGATCATCCTTTTTGTCGAGTTTGTTAAGAAGTAGTTAGGCGGTTGCCTAAGTGGACCATGAATGTAAAGGTGCAAGCCTATAAATAGATGTAGCATTGAAAGTGTTGGGAGACCGATCCTAAGACCGATTGAGCACCGATGATAAGAGAGAATTGTGCTTGTTTTGTCTGTTAATCTGGGTATGCAACAAAAGAACTATATTGCTGTATATGTGGTTTGTTGCGAAGGTTAATATGACATGATGGGGTTTTGAGCAGAATCATTGTGTCTCTTTCTGTTTTCCTGCTGTGAATATGATATGCAATATGAATATGTGAATGATGCGATGCTTCTTTGTTCCAAATGATGTTTTACTGCTAGATCTGTTGCGCATTAATGGTTTTGTTGACAATGAGATTTGTTGAATGATGCAGTGACTTTTTTAATGCATAAGTTGAATAATTAAATATGTTATATAATTCTACACTAAGTTGATAAGTAGACACACATGGTCCTCCTTCATTCAGCGGAAAACTGGTTTCGTCAGCTCTCCCTCGAACATCTCGGTTGAGACTTCATCTGCTCTGCAGGTGTTGCTGGACAGGGTAAAACCTGTCTGGGTTGGTGCTCAGGGAGATCGCGCTGGTTTGGGTGTCGACAGAGTGAGGAACCCTTGTCGACTGGGTTTGTTTCAACACCTTCTGGTTGCAAAATCTATGAGAAGGAAGCTTCATTACCTTCAAGGTTCTGGTGATCTAAAGGGTCTGAAGATAGCTAGAGGAGTTAAAGCCATCAATTATGTGCAATTTGTTGATGTTACCATTCTGCTTGGGGGTGCATCTACAGTCATTGTAGAAAGATTCAAAGGTGCCTTATCCACCTTCCTAAAAGCCTCTGATGGGAAGGTGAATTCCACTAAATCTAAAGTTTACAGATGGAATTCCCCCCCAAGACTCTGGCAAGGATTGCAAGGATCCTTGGTTTCGAAGGGAATGCAACCTGGAATTCATTCAATTACCTCATGATTCCAATTTTTAGAGGGAAAAAAGCGCTGCTGACTTGCAAGGCTTGGTTGACAAGATCAAAAACAAAATCACATCGTGGGGGAAAAGATGGCTCAATCCAGCTGGAAATCTAGTTCTCATCAACTATATTCTCTCTGCATATCCCATTTATGCGTGTTCGATCTATTTAGCTCCAAAAAAAATCATGCAAGATGGCACTAGGGAAATCAGAAACTTTCTATGGCAAGGAGGCAAATCCAACAATTCAAAAAAAAATCATCTGGTTAATTGGGAAACAGTCTGTAGCCCGGAAGCCTGTGGAGGTGCTGGAATAAGAGAGCCAAATCTAATGAACCTCTCTCTTGGAGCAAAAATCCTTTGGAGAATTGTCTCCGGAGAAAAATCCTGGTGGAAGGAGATTATCCGAAAAAAAATATTTGAAAGGAACAAGAAAAACATGCATGGATGAGATTGATTTGAACATAAATGGAACTCCATTATGGGAATTATGCAAGAAGGTGACGTATATCATCCGAGATAACCTCTGCTGGATCCTAGGATGTGGAAAACAGATAAATATCTGGAAAGACAATTTAGGGCCCATATGCCCTGCAAATTTCATGGCGGTGTTTTCATATCTTAAGCATTGGCTTGACCATCTAAACATATCCACTCTATTTAACATCTCATCCTGAACCAATAGCAGAATATGGGCAGGTTGGAAAGACCTGGATATCCCGGATCACCTCCTTCCAGACTTCAGTGCTTTTCTCTCTCTGCTACAAGGGCCAGCTTCAGTTCATCGTCACCTTAAATATAGAAGAGGCTGGGGAAAATCGGGCTCTTATTCTGTTAAGGTCGGTTAACGCTTAGTCACTAGTTTCAAGAACAATAGAAATAAGGACACAAAATGGAACAAAGTTTGGTGCAAGGATTGCTTGCCAAAAATCAATGTTTTCTTTTAGATCCTAGCACATCACAAAACATTAACAATAGATAACCTGAGGAAAAGAGGAAGTGAAGGACCCTTGTGTTGTATTCTTTGCAAAGAAGCGAAAGAATCTCTCGAACACCTCTTTCTAGAATGTAAGTTTTCTCATGAGGTTTGGTTCCGTGCTTTTCAAGACTTGCATTTTAATTTGATCCTGCCAACAAATTGGAATGATCCCTTTGCTTGTTGGAAAGACTACTATCAAGGTTCCCTTTCCCAGAAACCATATTTCGCAAGAGCATGGGAATCTCTCCCAAAATACATTTGCTGGAAGATATGGACAACAAGAAATAAATAAATCTTTGAAGACAAAAATACTAGCCCGGGAAAAGTTCTCGCTTCTGCAAAGGCCCTCTGGGTAAAAGCTTTGTCCATTAGGGGGATGTTTTACATAAACAAGGAGCCCCTGTCGGTAGAGGAAAGAGTATGGGATTCATAATTTCTTGTGCTTCCCTCCTCTTTCAACTGGACCAAGCCTCCTAAAAGACCTAGAACATCGAATTAGCTATTAAGAATGAGCTCAACAGATTTTCAAAGTTGGTGGAAGAATCTTGGCTGCAGTTCTTTGTTCTTCAACGAAGCCTCGAAGGGAAACCCTGGGATGGCATTTGGCGCAGTTGGATTCACATAATGACTTCGAGGGGAACAAGCAGAAGGAGTATGCATGGGGAATTGGTAGAAAGTCAAACAATGGTGCTGAATGGCTAGCCTTAACCAAAGGACTGGAGTTAGCAAGAAACATTGGCATCAAGGAATTGGTGGTTTTTGGCGACTCTTTAATGGTCACAAGAGAAACGAGGAATCTGACGAAGAATCGTAAGAATCCGTCTACTAAGATGCATTATCCCCTCAAGTGCATTGTTAATGAATTCAAAGCAATCAATTTCCTTCATGTGCTGAGAGCAAATAACTAGCAGGAGGATATAATGGCCAATAAAGGAGCAGGTCTAAATTGCGGCATCCTAGTTTGTGATCAGGAGGCCTATGAAAGAATCTGGATCCCCTAATCCAGAGTCCCTTTTTAAAAATTATGCTGGCACTCCAAATCCATGGAATAATGAAGATGTTATCCTTCTAGTTGGTGTTTGCTCGCAAATCCTTCTCCTTCTAGTTTTAACTCTAAATTTAGCTTTTAGTTGGGGTGCATTAATGGTTAATAATTATTTCAAAAATCACTTCTAGATATCCCCCCACACTGCAGTTGACGAAAGGGGGCGTGCCTAATGCATGAGACAGATAGTATTCATGCACCGAATCCATACGACGGATTGTAGGGTCTGTGTTGGTATTAATTCTCTTGTTTGGAGCAGCAAATGCATTAGTTTTTCTGCTCGACGCCTGGAGAGGAGGAAACCGCCTTGGATAGTCCATGAAATGGGTGATTTCATCCCTTCCCAGTCCTTGTCCATGGACCGTGTTCCAGCTCCTTCGTCGTCTCAATGCTTGCGATGCAGGAAGCCCCTAATGAAAAACAGAGGAATCTCAAGCTGGGAAACATTGACGGTTTACTTGGTGAAATAAGGCAGCCCGATGAATGAGCATGAAGAAGACTCCTTGGATGCTCATTGTCATTTTGATTTCTTGGGAATGGAAAAGAAGCTATTTTCTCCATCGGAAAAGGAAGACTATGGAATCTTCGACTCTCCCCAGACATTTGACAACCATTTCATTTGTGCTGAGCTCAAAAATTACATCAAAGGCATGGAAGACTAGGTTCACTCGCTTCGAAATGAGAATTTAGAGATAAAGAGGGGGCTATCACTCATCTCTTTTCCCTTGCCCAAGCCACGCATTCGGAGGTTAGAAATAACAGCAACCATTTGAATGGGAGGGTTTCCAACCTAGTTGAAACCATTGATAATGTTTCTTCTTGCACTGCAAATATGGATTCCAAAATCGTTGATGTTAACATAAATGTAACTGAAGTGGAGGGAGAAATCGATCTCCTGAGCACTGAAATTGGACAAAACTTCTCAGATCTGCAAGCAAGTGGAGGCTCAGCGGTAGGAAGAAACGATGAACCTTTGGCTGGTAATTTCCTCAGGCAAAAGGAGTCTCGTCGCTAGTTTTAGTTTTTATGATATTTGGGTACACTTAATTTTGGTTTTTGTAATGTTTTTCTACTGTCTAAGTTTTATAGTAACGCCCCAACTCGGAATCTATGATAGTGTTTCAGGACTTTGTGAAGTCTAGTTTAGGAGCAATTTTATGCCATTCTGTCAAAAGCGGATGTAAGCTAGAAATCGTTTTGGACAGTAAGATAAACCACCTATATCAACAATGTTTTGTTTCTGTCATTTACTTCTTGGATAGTTTGTAAGGAGATACAGTCTCCATAGATTAGAAAAGTTTCATGATAGTTATAGACTTGTAAAGGATGAACAAGGAGTCATGGACACAGTCCTTCTCTGGGAACATTCTTTCCTCAGAACATTGTAATTTTTGTTTTTATATATACAAAAGCTCCCAAACCGTTTTTGTTAAAAAAATAAATAAATTGGGGGTTGTTACGGAGAAACAGTCTAATAAGCCTAGTAGTAATGAGCATCATCTCAAACTAAGATCTATATCTAAATCATAGATCCTTGAACATGTTTGGAATTTTAAACGAGAAGACCAAAGTTCCCTTAACATCAATAAACCAAAACACTAGATTTACATATCAATTTTTCTTAAACATTAAAAAAATGTTAATATATAAATTTTTCTTAAACATTAAAAAAATGTTAATATTAAAAATTCGCTAAAATTTTTCATTTTAAATTGTAAAAAAATGCTAATATTAAATTTGCTAAATTTTTTATTATGTCCCCAACATATAGTTTTGAGTCGGGTGGCATTAGTTGGGGTGGCTAAAATCGCGGCTATGAAATTGCAAAGTTTTTGTTAAAGTTTATATTTATTTGTATTTTTTGATTTTTTTAAAATTCATTTTACGTGGTTGTGGTTTCATCCGTACACAGTGACGTTGGCCTGGGGCTGTGTGCCCCAGGCCCCGGCGGCAGGGTGACGTTTGCCGGTTTAAATGAGGTTTAAATGGTCTTGGGACTGAAGACTCCTGTGCGATTTATTCACCAGTCTTGTCCATTTATCGTGCCTTTCGTCGAGCTCTGTTGTGCGCCCGCTGGTGTCGGGTTGAGGTGTTGCAGGGGTTTAAACGTGTCGCCTGAACCATTAATTCCACGCATTATTTTTGAAAACCACGACATGGAAAAGGAATTTGTCTCGATTTGCAGCTAATTGTTTTTACTGTCACTATGGTAACTATGAAAGTTATAGCGCATTAAAAGTTTTGGTAGTGGAGTCCCTAATGGCATCCACCGTGGACGGTTATCACGTGTTTTTCCTCGGTAGTGATGTTAACCCTAGCTTCCATCGAACTTACTTCGACGAGGCCATAACTACGGCATTCATTTTGCAGTGGTGGAGTGATGGAGAGGTCGACCGGCCTGCAAGTGTTTAGGGTTTGATAACAGGTTTTTTTTAAGGTGCTTCCCTGGTTTTGATACCATGACCTGAGGCTATGTAACCTGCCTTTCAGTTTTTCAGAAGCCGAGCTACTGTTTGTTGCATTTTCTAGCGTTTGAATGTTTTCCATGTTTACGATAGCTATGAGGTTGCTCAGACCAGTGGCAAGAAATCTTCTTTCAAAAGGTAACTTAACAATTAGGTCGAAAATATTTATTTCTAAGTGTTTTTAGCATTGTAATCTCTGATTTAATCACATTGTTGTTGAACTGTAGGTGATTTGCCGGTTGAGTGTTAAGCAAATAAAATGCTAAAGTGGGAAGCCTCCGAAACCTGGTAAGCCTCAGTGGTAACCTTGTGGCCTCCATAGTTCTTAAGAAGTCTCTTTTGACGTGATGATGTTCTATGTTGATTTTCTTGAAGTCTCGGTTTTCGTTCTTGGTTCAATGTAATAGTTTATGCTTTTTGAAGCTGTGAGGCAATACTTTGGTCTGGGAGGGTTGAACCCTCGACCAGTTCTCCTTCATTGGTTTTCTCAACGTAATATGTAAAGATTTGGAAATAAATAAATTACAAGCTCAGACTTGGGAGTAATTTGTTAAAACTGTGTTTTTATTATTGTGATGTGGATATCTAGATGAATATGCGGCCTTTAGGGTCTGTTTTGGTTAATAAGCAAAGTAGTTACATGGTTTGATATCTTATGGCCTTGACCCATTTGTCTTTGAGTCTTTTAAATATTTATCAACCATGCCTGAGAGCATTAGTCTCGACAGTCTACATGAATTTATGAAATGTTTAATACTATATTAGTAACGGCTGAGACCATAAGTTTTTATTTTGAAATACTTTAGAAAATCCAAGCGCTAAAATGGTTGAAACACTGGATTAAAGTGGTTACTGTGTTTAAAATAACTTGTAAGGTATATATAAAAGCAAAGAGCTGAAATGACCAAGTCTAGTTTGATATAATTTCTTTGTTTTTAGATTAGACTTGATTTAGATATGGAATCGTGAATGTTTTTAAGACTACCAGTTATACATCGGCAAGGTGCCTTGGTTCGAAACCCTGTCTAAAAAGTTTTGGGATTTTAAGCGTTATGATTGTACAGGTTGTGAAACCCTAACCGACACTAGTTACTAAATTAACTGTAAAAAGAATAAGGGTTTCGAATGCAAAAATTAAATATGTAACCTGTAAAATGAGGTCCGTCTATGTTATTAAACTTTGTCTTGGAAATTTTATTGAAATTTATTAAATTGATAAAATGTTATCCTAGTATTACTTGAATAGCTAGGATTGAGATTCTAGGCAATTGCCCTAAATTTAGATTTGTAGTTTCAAAGATATATGTATAAATATAACAATAGTGTTGTTTATTTGATATACTTAGGTTCGGTCTTATATTGTACTATTTTCAAGTCATAACTTGCTTTGTATAAAACTGTACTTTGAGTTTGGATACTGATAGAATTTGAAGGGCTGGAAACTAAAAGGCCTTAGAAGGATTCTTAGATTGTTTGTTTTCTAAAAATAAAAGATTTCCCTATCACATCAATTAGGATTGTATGTAGAAATCTCTACTATTTGAGTTATTCTATTCTATTACTATAAACATAAAAATATTACAAAGTCTGAACAGTATAAATATTGTTATACTTTTCTATGACAAAAGACCTAAGTTGTAATAACTATAAAATCGTATATAAAAGTTGGACGCTTAGGAAAAAAGCTAAACAAGAATCCTAAATGATTGCTATATAATAAAATTCATTCAAGACTTTCTTCATTCGGTTTTTGTATATTTGCCATGGACGCAAATGAAATTGGAGTAAGTTTATTATTGGCAATAAATTTATCCATTTTCCTATGTTAATATAGAATAATTACCCTATGAAAAATATCCTTGGGCGAAAATATGATAGGCTTATCTACCTTGTGCACATTACAAAATGCTTCCGATTAGAATGTAAATGTATCTCGCTGGATTTTCCTCAACCTTTCCTTGAAAAGAAATCATCTATGACATATTCTTTTTTATTTATGTTTCTGTGCAAAATATATACTTGCTTTCATTTAGATACTCACGCCTTAATCGGTCTTTTCCAATAAGTATCTTTTAATGCAAATGTGCTTTGTGTGGGAAATATGAGTTTTTGATCCGCATCACTTTAACATTTACTTAATGGTTTTAAATTTTAATTAAAAATATGTTTTACTTTACAAAAATAGAAACATAGGTCTCATAATATATATTGATAACTCAATGTGTATAGAAGACCTTTAGTTAGCCTTTATACAAGCTACACCTTTCCATAACTAAATATGCATAGAAGACATTTCCATTATTGAAGTTTTTTTTTTCATTTTAATGGATTTTAGTGAGTTATAGAGTTAGTTTTTAGTTGCCTATAAAAAGTGTTGTTGGTTTTTAGTTCTTTAAATATCTTTTAATTAATGTTATTTGTAAATTTTAATTATTTTTAAATAATTTTATTTGATTTTGTTTCTATTACTCAAATTGTTTTTTATGTTTATGAATTTTTAATAAGTTATCAATAGATTAATTTTTAATTTTTAAATATTTTTTTAAATTAAATTTATTTCTAAATTTTAATTATTTCAAAATATTTTAATTATATAAATTAGATTATTTAAATTAAAATATCTAAAATTCATAGTAGGTTTTGTTGTTATTTAAAAACTTTGTTATTAAGAACATAAATATAAGTAAATAGACAAAGATATGCACAAGCATCACTTTTGAGCTAGTAACAAGATCCTTTCAAAAAAGACAATTGTCAAAATGACAGCAAGTTTTGATGTGCAAATCATGTAGTTAACAGAAGACTCAGTTTTATGGTTTTGTTGAAAGATAATCCGATCTTTGTTTATGAAGATGAAATCCACACAAAGCATTTGAAAGATTTCCTACAATACAACGCCCTCTGTAAAGCTAAGAGGAGTCTTCCCCATGTTTTCAATTACCTCCTCCAGTTAACTCAAATGCTTCTCTCTAAAACTTGCTTTCCATAATCATAAATTACAAAATGCAGAATATAAAAACATCCTTTTCAACTACAATGTCGGGGCCATTACCACCTCGTGGCTCTTGTTTTATATATGTATTTGACCTTTTAAATATAATATAATATAAATATTATTTTATAATATAATATAAATATTTATTCTTTAACATAATTATTGTATAGATTTTCAAACAACTTGCAATTTGACAACTAAGAGTTGATTCCAATGGGCAAAAGACCCATATGTTGCACATAGTTTTTAGAAATCTCATATTTGTTGTCAACTAATTGTATTCTAAGTAACGTGTAAAATTTGAAATCTCACATTCGCTGTCACCCAAAGTGCAAAGTAAAGAAATAGTTGCAAACTTGTTACCGATCACAACCTTTGAAAACGATCCCGAAGAAAGAATAAACAATTAACGTGACACGTTTCTTGATGGGCAAACCAATATGAGGCTGGTAGTATTGAGACTTCTATTAATAATTCACTTTATATATTAATGGGTTGAATATTGTGAAAGGGTGGTTTGCAAAACAATATTGACGTAATACAATGAATAAGGTTCATTTAGTAATTTAATATATTATTATTATAATTATATGTTTTGTGTAGGAATGTTTTTCTTCTAATATTTAATTGAATGTTTATTAAATTAATATTTAATTGAATGTTTATTAAATTAGTTTTAGTTAGGAGATTAATAAGTTTTTTTTGTTTGTTTATGTCATTCAACTCTATAGAGGTCAAAGATATTCGATGATGACCTGCACTCATCGAAGGTATTCATTTCACGAAGTTTTAAAAAATCTTGCTTATGTGTTACACATTCACAATAATGAGTAAGCTATTCAACAATGTATGTCTATTGTCTCTATTTTTTTTCTGAAACATTTATCATTTTGTTTTTTAGTATCACTTTGTGAATAAAATTTGTGCAGAAATATAGCACAAAGTTAATATTGTCAACGGTCTATACCAAGAATCAAGAATATGTTATTGGAAATAAAGCTTCAAAGTCAAGAGAATTTAGACTTATAAAAGCAATCATAAACATGTAGAAATCTATTTAACCTATGTCATTATAGACATAATCACAATCGAGATAAAGATAACATTAAAGCTTTTGCATTGAACATCAAAATGTGGAAAACACATGATAGTAAGACCAACAAAGATAAAGAGAATAATTACAAATTTCCTATTCTAAAATCTAAAGAGATATGAAAAGTAAAAATCTAGTTTAATAAGTAATTAATGAAAAATATAAATATATATATAAATATAAATCAAATATTTATATCAATATTCTTTAAAAAACCTCATATAACGATTTTAGTTAACAATTAATATTCCTAAAAATACGCACATATATACATAGATCTAGGACTTTGTTCCAAAAGTTACTCCTCGTTGATATTCCTAATACATAAGGCGACCGTGATTAATCTATTAAACTAAGGCCACTAGGATGATCCGCATTCAAATATAAATCCAAACAATAAGGATCGTAAATATTAGTTCCGTCCAGCACACCAAGACAAATATGAAAAAGTGCATTTGGTTATTTGCACGCCAAGACAAACATGAATAAATGCTTAGTCGCTATCACAATTATTGGGGTCTTCAATGTCAATGGTCAAACTTGTAACTTTTCCTCGTGCACATTTAACAAAAGTTGATTCCATGTGCTCACCTAACCAAATAAAAAAAACATAAAATCACTGTATTAAGTTTTTTCTATATGTCATCAACATAAAACCCAAAAAAATAAAATTAATAAAAAATATCTTAAAAATGCATCATTTAATATTTTTAAATTTATTTATTTATTTTTATATACATAAATTTTCATTTAAATTTTTGTGTGTTTTTAAAATAAGCTAAAACTTTAAAATCAAAGTTTCATAATCAAAATTCTTTTTAATGGTTACTGTTTTAAAATAAGTTAAGATTTTAGAATCAAAGATCCATAATCAAAATTCCTAACAATTCTTGAATAATTTCATGAACAAAGTTTCCATCAACTAAATGCACTTATAATATTTAGCAAACTTCTTACAGAATTTGAAATTTTTTTTAAAAGAAAAAAAGTTGAATTTATACACTAATTAACTTCTTTTAATATTGTTTATAAGCAATATCATTCTATTATATATTTTAATATTTAAAGTACTTGTTATGATAATATTAAAATATCAAGAAATCGTGGTGTGATAAAGTTTTTAAGGTTAAGAGAAAATTAAGATCCTACAAGGAGGTGATCAAACATAAAACATAATGTAAAAATATCTCCGAGTTTTAATTGCATAGAGAAGAAAATCAACAATGCTAAAATAAGAACCAACTCTCATGAGTTGCATACTGAAATAGGGCATTGGACAATTCTTAAGTGCCGTAAAAATAATTTGTCATCTTTTTAATCCTAAGAGGGTTGAAGATGATTTTTTTTTATTACAATGTCTCACGTACATCCACATTAAATCACAATTTCAAAATATTGGTTACAATACCGATCTTCCTAACTTGTTATTTCATCAAAACTATAAACCAAACCAAGTGCTTTTTATCATTCTTAAGTCCAATAGACCTACAACCATGTCAGAAAATCCTATGTGCATTTGTGTCTTCCGGACTCATCACTTCCCCTTGGAAGGACCTCGATTTGAAGTACACCAAGCCTCTTTTTGAAGTACTCGAACTTCACTCTGGCTAGTGGTTTGGTCAACACATCTGCAATTTGCTCATCCGTTGCAATATACAGGAGCTTCATTGCTCCTCTTTGCACCATATCCCTAATATAGTGATATTTAATCTCGATATGCTTTGACTTGTCATGGAACACCGGGTTCTATGACAACTTCACACAATTGTGGTTGTCACAATAGATACAATTAGCATCCAACTAGAGATCAAATAAATCAGACAGTAGCTTCCTTAGCCATACTGCCTCGCAACTGGCCGAACAAGCTACAACATACTCTGCTTCGGCTGTACTCAGTGCTACGCAGGATTGCTTCCTGCTAAACCAAGAGATCACACCTGATCCCATACTGAAGCAGCACCCTGAAGTGCTCTTCCTATCTGTAGCACTGCCTACCCAATTTGAATCAAAATAACCCTATAGGTTAAAATTTTGATTCGCATCATACTTGAGGCCATAATCAACCGTACCCTTCAGGTACCTCAGAATATGCTTTACAACAATCAAGTGAACATGTCTAGGATCCGTCAGGAACTGGCTCAATGTGTTCACCGCAAAGCAAATATCTGGTCTAGTGTTTGTCATGTACATCAAGGACCCAATCATCTTATGATACATCATGACATCAACCGAGTATGATGAAGCATCAATCAATAGCTCCAGGTTCGATGCCATAGGTGTGGCCATGGCCTTGCAGTCCATCATCCCGAACCGCTTCAGGATCTCTACTGCATACTTCCCTTGTCCAAGGAAGATTCCATCTGCACTCTGCCACACCTCCATACCTAGAAAGTAATGCATCATACCCAAGTCCTTCATCTCAAACTCGACAGCAAGCTTTCTCTTCGTGTCGGCAATCAATCTATCCTTTCTTTCTGGGAGAAGCCACGAGCCATAAACCTTGCCTTGTATTCTTCTATGCTACCATCTGCAGCATGCTTGATCTTGTAGATCCACTTGGAAGTCACAACAGACTTCGCTTCTGGTCTTGGGACCACATCCAAAACATCATTCTTCATGATCGAATGGTACTCCTCGATCATGGCATCCTTCCATTACTGCATCCCTGATCCTGGGAACTTCAGATTTTTCAATATCTTCACTCGGTAGTTTTCTTGAACTTCGTTGCTGGAATAAATGTCGTTGTCCTTCTTTTGTAGGTGATTATACATGATCTTTCCTACAAGTCAAATTCAATTGCATGATTAGAAACTTCTTATAGATTTCAGAACAAATTCTTACACATAAAGACATATGTCATAGAGTCATGCAATTATCTTAGCCAATGCTTCAATACAACGTTTATCCATATCTTGTAACTTTCTAGATTCCTTCCATCTCTACCAGAACATTGTTAAGAGTGTGCACAACTCCCAACATGTCAGCAAAGAGGTTTCATTCTAGATAAGTAGCAATGGAATGTTGTACAGTACCATAGGTCACTTACCCATTACTATATTAGTAGTATCTTGTTCATTAATGCAACCTTTTCTAAAATGCATAATATACATCCTAAATCTAGGAACATAAGTATGTACATGTCTTAACAAAATCATATATACAAGAAATGACAATTTAAATACTTATCTTTGTTTGCTTGTTGGGTGGACTCCCTCTCAATCTTTGCTTCCTTGAAGGAACTACTGGAGTGAGCTCCCTCTCGGTCTTTGCTTCCTTGCAGGAACTACTGAAGTGAGCTCCCTCTTAATATTTGCTTCTTGGATTATCTGGATTATCATGCTTGTCTAACATACCCAAACAATGTCTCCTTGTTCTCTTCAATCTTGTGCTAGTAACCTGTATATCTCATAAGTTAAGCATTGAAGAACCAAATTATACATACCTCGTAAGTAGAGCTTCTATGTAATCAATGGATATGGATGAGTCTTTGTCTTCATGCCACCATGGACATATGTTCTTGATCTAGAACTTGATTTTTCTTTCTTGATGTACCTTTCATGTTAGCGGACAACATCATCCTCATACAACACCACAGTGCATTAGTACAATCATAAGTGTCATAAACCTAATCAATGAATGTCTTCTATCATTTACATGCATTCATACTCTTACTAAGGTGATAAGACAAGTCTAAAATTAATCAAGATTGTACTAACCTCAATAATATGAAGACAAACATATCATAAATTTAATCATCAACAGATTTCAAAACATACCAATATATCTTCAAGTCATACCTGTCGGGATTGCTTGTAATCTTCTTATGTAAGGCCTTAGCCTCATCTCCCTCTGAAACTGGAAATTTTTCACTTATGTAGGTGTCCAATTCATTCTCTTCAATCCACTTTGATTTGCTGAAACTGGAGCTAGATTAGGGTTTTTCAGAGAAACCCTAAAAATTCAAACTTTGAATTTCAAACTTCTGGATGAAAAGATGTGCCTTGTTGAGCTGATCAAGCTGGTATACTTCAATTTTGAAATCTCCAAAATTTGACCCCTCAAAATTGCCTTTGAAACTTTCGGATCTTTTGGTCAAAATCCCGAACTAGGTTTTTATAATGCTTGGGGTTCTTCCTAGCTAAAAGGTTCGATCTTGTGCTTTAAACTTCGATTTTTCTGAGGAGCATCCAGCCGTGGTCACAAATTCCAAAAATTTCAACTTTTGCAGAAACCCTAATTTTCCACCTTTCCGATCAAGATCCCAAACTAGTGTTTGATAATGCTTAGGGTTCTACCCAACCAAAAAATTTGAACTTGGTCTCTAAATTTCTATTTTGATTAGGAGAGTAATCCTATGCTAATATCACTCCAAAATTTCACTTATGTCAAAATCCCTAATTTCTCGCAGCAGTGACAAACCAAAAATGAGAATGCTCAGAATCCAATTCTATTTCACAGAAATATGTGACTTATTGTTTCTGGTGCATCTCTGAAATTTTGGATCCACAGGGTCTGAAACTTCGGCCTGTGGTTTCCAACCTGTCATCTTTCCAACCCCACAGGTCTGACCTTGAATGGATTCTCTAAGAGATATATATGCCAAATGTCGCAACGTGACCTGTTTATGGGACTAAACAGTATAGCGAACTTGTACGGAGTGCAACATGTCACTGTTTCAACTTCTGCCTCTGAAACCTGGACCTGTGAAACTATAGTCCGTGCTCTTACTGTCAATTTTTAGAGAATTTCATTTGGAGCTTCGTATCCAAAGTTGTGACCTTTTTTCCTAGGTCACCTGTTTATGACTGAGATATGGAAGAGGCAGAAAACCTAAATTGTACGGATCATAAAACTAAAAGTACAGCGAATTAGATGCTGTGCTTCGGACACAAGGTACATGGGGATGTTATATTCGACCTGTACAAGTTTCAGAACCTGAACCTTCTCCAAAATGTATTTATAGCGAAAGTGCCACGATGACTGGTTTTTACTATACCAAGACGTAGCTTCCAATTTGTCGCAAGTGCAATAAGTGTCATAAAGTCCATACCATGCCTTCCTTCAGGCTAGCTTTGATACCATGTTAGTTTTTCAACATTTAATTCAATCTAATCTATGATCTTAACTGAGAGAACAACATGTACATCATATCAAACACAAGAGACAAGAGACACAAAGCATTTTCTTAAACATTAAAAAAAATTTAATATATAAATTTTTCTTAAACATTAAAAAAATGTTAATATTACTAAATTCGCTAAAATTTTTCATTTTAAATTGTAAAAAAATGTTAATATTAAATTCGCTAAATTTTTCATTTTATATATGTATTTGACCTTTTAAATATAATATAATTTAAATATTATTTTATAATATCTTTTATTTTATAATATAATATAAATATTTATTCTTTAACATAATTATTGTATAGATTTTCAAACAACTTGCAATTTGACAACTAAGAGTTGATTCAAATGGGCAAAAGTCCCATATGTTGCACATAGTTTTTAGAAATATCATGTTTGTTGTCAACTAATTGTATTCTAAGTAACGTGTAAAATTTGAAATCTCACATTCGCTGTCACCCAAAGTGCAAAGTAAAGAAATAGTTGCAAACTTGTTACCGATCACAACCTTTGAAAACGATCCCGAAGAAAGAATAAACAATTAACGTGACACGTTTCTTGATGGGCAAACCAATATGAGGCTGGTAGTATTGAGACTTCTATTAATAATTCACTTTATATATTAATGGGTTGAATATTGTGAAAGGGTGGTTTGCAAAACAATATTGACGTAATGGAATGAATAAGGTTCACTTAGTAATTTAATATATTATTATTATATGTTTTGTGTATTATTATATGTTTTGTGTAGGTATGTTTTTCTTCTAATATTTAATTGAATGTTTATTAAATTAGTTTTAGTTAGGAGATTAATAAGTATTTGTTTTGTTTGCTCGAAACTTTCTTAGTTGATAGGAGTGGTTTTTGGTCTCATAAATCATGATTTAGGGGTATCTATTTTGTCAAAATCACCCGGGGATTGCACCTAGTTTGAACCACACCAGTCATCAACTTACTGGATTTTTGGAGTGTCTCCTCCCAACTAGTTTACCCCTAAAGAAAATTGAAATGAGACCCACACCTTAACCGAATGAGCTAGCGGGAATTGACACAAGATTAATAAGGTTAATACTTCTTATAAAAATGTTTATTAAATTAATGTTAAGAAGATATCATGATTGTTTTAATATTTGGTTTATTTTTTAATTTTATATCATATAAATTATTTGAGATAGTTGTTAATTGGGTTTAGTTTGAGTGGTAGCAAGCAAATGCTATTCTTTTTACTTGAATTCAAACCCCACTTGTAATTTGTTTAGTCTTTGTGAGTCAATTGTTAATTGGAGGACCAGGGGTGGCAGGTGCGGGAGGGGTCATTTACGATCCTGGCGGTAAAATGTTATTTCAGTACGCGTGGGGATTATGAAAGAGAACAAACAATCAAGCAGAATGGGCGGCTCTCCTCCAAGGGGTTGAAACAATGGTCTCCCTGCATATAGATCATTATACTATCCTCGGAGAATCCAAGATTGTAATACATAAAATGATAAACATTCAAAGAGGTCATGACAAGCATATGAACAGAATCCAAAAACAAATTGTCTCCACCATTAGTGACATCTTAAGACACAATAATGTGGAGGCTGACACCATGGCTAACCAAGGAGCAAGGTTAAAAGAAGGGCTTATTGTTTTGAACAAAGAACCTCCCCACACCAAATGTTCCCTATGCTTTTGATCTCTAACTTCCTAATGGGGGCGTGCATGCAAAGCTCCTCTTTCCTGTAATACCCCATTTTGACCCTTAGGATATATTAGTTTTCAATGTAAATAATGTATACATGTGATGCATGTTTACCTAGCGTGGAGCTCAAGGCCAAGGCCCCCGCTAGTGTATGTTCGTATTTTATTTAAAATGGCAAAGCATTGGACATTATGTTACCCATGTGCTATTTAGCCATGGAACATTGTAAAAATGATGTAAATAAACATCAAGCAATAAAATAGCAAAACTGGTTATGGAGGCAAAGAATGAGAAGGGGCCATGTGTATCTACTAGGGAGTGGTGAGGGGGCTGTGGGATTGAACCATAAGCTGCCATATGTCACCTTGAGAACCCATTTGACTTTCCTTGCTGACATTTAATTCTGTTGTAAGGAAGTGGTTGAAGAAAACAGTCCATGGATTTAATGGAGCATGGGTAGCCCATAAATTCGTATGGCAGAGTATGGGCTCTGATTTCTTATACCACAAGTCACTCTACCTCATGGGGATTGCTTCTTCCTCATCCCCATTCCATTGTGAAAGGGACCAACATCATTTTCCATCCAAAACGAATTCCCAGCAGTGAGAAAAACCAGAAATCGCAACTGTGTAAGAACCCACGTTTTGAAGAGCTAAAAATGCCCAGATTTGGTATTTGACAGTGAAATCCAATGGGGGATCCATAGGTATGAACCTTGGGGCGAAATTGAGAGTATTAGCTACCCTGAAATCCATAGGAAAACCCAGTTTTTTCAGCTTAGAAAACCAGTGACGGATTTGAGTTATTTTGTGACAAAATTTTGAGAAATCCAAGTGTGAATGATTGAGTAGAGGTTGGGTTTGCTCGATAAACCCAGTGAAGGCTGAAATCTCAGGAAGCTAGCAGCTGGACCTTTTTATGCCCATCCTGAAGAGCACTGGAGGGAAGAGTTTCCTGAGGGACTGTGTAGCAGAGAAGGGGACCTTCCTTGTGTTGGATGTGGTAGGTAATGTGGGTGCCTGACTGTTGAGTTCATTTGGGATGCCTATAGCTTTGCTGTTGAGCTCACTGTCTTAGCATTACCCTCCTCTATCTTCTTGCTTGCTTGATAAACCCAACTAGGTGTTGGCTTAGCATAGCTATTAAGTGAAACCATGGCTGTGAGTGAGCCCAACTAGTTACTCCTTAGTGGATACACAACCCAGCTCAAGGGTGATGTCTCAGCTGAAAGAATAGAGGCTGGACAGAGATCTATGGTTGGGTGGAACGTTGCTCTCACATAGCCAGTTGTTGGACAACTTCATCTCAAAGATAAGTAGTCTCTGTGGTTTAAATTATGATCCTTATGTGTTATGTTCTGCAGGTCTAATTATTCATGTAAATTGAATGAAATGATTATCTCAAACTAGTTGGCATGAAGCCTGTGCATAGTATGAGAATGAGATTGATTATTGTATGACTGTTTCATCATTATGCCTGGAAGAAATATGCTGATACATTCCAGTTCGTGTGTGTGTCAATATGGTTCTTCTGTTGTGTTTACTAATTGAGTTGTATTGATTCCATGTTCTGCAATGTCTTAATTAATGACTGTTGTTTACATGCTGATTGCATGATGAAACTGTGTGCATAAATGGTGTTTAATTCCGCTATGCTTGTTGAGTATGAATAGGTATGCACAAGTTTTATTTAACCATGCATTTTTAAAGAAATTGACTGGGTCTGAGATTTCCCAATAAGCCCAGTATTTTGGTTAACGTTTCCTTCCTTGCACCGGATTGATGGAAGGGAACGTTACATCTCCTTATGCGGACAAGTGGATTCCACCACAACTTGAGCTTTAAATTCCATTCACGGATATCCCCTCGTATTAATGAAGGTTGGTGTGGTGGTAGTACGGAAGCATGCGAAGTAATGTTGAACTCTCGAGGCCCCTGTTCACACGATCCTTTTCAGGGAGATGGTACTACATTTCAAACGGTGGTGTTGGCTATTGAAGCTCTCACTTGCAACGGTGGGGATATTAGTGTTGGTATGCGAAATATTCCTTGGTCTATCACAACCTCTAAGAGTATGAATTTGGAGAATATGATGACGCAGCTTCGGGAGATTAAGGTGGTTCACCAGGACATCAAGAAGAATGCTCATAATGCCTTTGAATTTTCTAAATCCGCTCTTGAAGAGAGCAGGCAAATCGATTTGGATCTTACCCGGATGGATTCACGAATGGAGGATGTGGAAACCAATGTCCATGTCCATGTAGGTGAGCTTGAGGAATTGTAGAAGGATGCCAAAGGCATGAAAGACTACCAACATGCCAACTTCAAAGGTCTCAAACAATTTATGTTTTCTCCGAAGGGACAATTATTCGATACCCTCCAAACTGGAAATGACAGGATTGAGGCTCGCTTGGTTCAGCTGGAAGAGTCCTTAAGCGTCCTGAGGGATGAATTCGAGAAGCACTCTGAACCTGCGGACCCAAGAAATCGACGTGAAGAGAGTTCTATGATGGAAGATGACTCCCAGACTCATGAAGGAATCCCACTCGCTTAATTCTAGGAATGTTGATGCATACTATCTGTTTTGTTTTGTTAAATGTTGTTTTATGCTCTTATATGTAACCAATACGTAAGGATTTACTTGATAAAAGACAGTAGATATGAACAATTAGGAAGAACAATATCCAAGGATGAAAAGGTTATTTTTTCAATATTGGATTACCCATTGTCCAGGTTATGGTTTACCCTTCAAGGAAGAGAATTTTGTAACTTATCCTCTGTTTAATACAAATCTATTTCGCGTTTTTGTTAAAAAAAATTGTTAATTGGAAGACTTTTTGAGCTAATTGTTGATTGGGGCCAATAAGGTACAAACAACCTAATTTTTTCCTACGCATTGCAGGTGGGAGCTTGAAAACATGGATTTATTTTATTTTATTTGAGATGATGATCAACAATCTTTTTTTGTATTATAAAGTTAACATGTGCAGGGTTATAATGTCAAATTGTGGTTGATACTATCATAAAGTGTATAATTGTTATTTATGTGTTACACTAATATTATAATAGATGGTATATGTAGAACAATGCCACTTACCCATATATGGTGTATGTTTAGACACTATGAATAAGCTTTGTTCTTGATGGGGTTTAAGATAAATAACTTTTATTAATATATTTTTTTCTCCTCTAATTACATAGTAAGCTTATTTCATGATTATCCCCACATTATATTCATTATCACCTTTGAGTACCTCTTAAGTATTCATATTATCTTTTATATATACATTCAGTTACCCAAGAAGTACTTTAAAGCCTAGTCCTAAAAGTTATCAAGATAAACTATTGTTGAAATCCTCCATGTAGTGTCTATGTTTCCTAAACTCACATATGAGGAGCAAAATGAAGATTTAGAAGAATAAATCTCTAAATAATAACTAAAAATGATTTTGTACTCCTTTAAAGAGGCTAAAAGAAGTCTTGACTTAAGATGGTTAAATGGTGGAATTTTATTTGAGTTTCTATGATATAGTAGAATATATTAGTTTAATTAGTTTAAACTATTAAATATACTAGAATAGATTAGTTTAAATAGTTTAAAGTATTCAAGGAATCTAGAACATCACGGTAGATTTTGGGAGCTTTGAATGCAACTTTTAGAGGTTTAATTTCAAAGAAGAATGACTCAAAATCATATGATAAAATGGGTTTATTTCTTTATGCAACTTAGTGTATAAGATTATTACAAAATTCCTATAAAATAGATTGAAGGATGTGTTATTAAGATTTATATTGGAAGATCTCGTATGCAGGTGACCATGTGCCCAATGCATCGACCCCCGTGCACACGGAATAGGTGCCCACGGAATAAGCCTCACGTGACATTGGCCCTAGCATGCATGCTCCGGGCCACGTGACGACAAATGCAACACATCTGTCCACTTGCTCCACTAGACAACACTCCAACCAGGGTGACGACGATTATTTAAGGTAGGAGGACGAACCCTCGGATCCCAATCTCCTTCGCATGAGTTTAGAACGATGATTATTCTCTGTTGGTGTGAAGTGCCATTAATTCTTCCACCCTAATCAAGGATGACGGCCTACAACATTTATTACCTCCATGGGAGGGAATTGGTTTGGCTCGACTCTTTAAAGCCATATGTCGACATGCATTCCGGTTTCACTGCTACGTTCTGGTTATTCCCTGTGGCCTCCTCTGCTGTGTTCTGGTTTTTCCGTGTGGCCTCCTTTGCCGCTCTCGTTTCCATGACACCACGCAACAGAGGCATCTCTCATCGCGCCAGTGGTAGAAAAAGTTCTGGTAGACGGCCTAAGGTGGCTATGGACTAGACCATAATGGATGGATATGCTGAGCGCATCTCTGTGCGGACTCACAATCTCATTGACTGTTTGGAAGCTTGTAGGGTGGCGGCTCTCCTAGCCTCGGGCAGTAATGGAGGTGCCATCAATCACTAATGGATGTTGAAAAACATGATGAGCACTATGGTAGAAGAAATGGAGGCAAGTTGGCAAGCTAGCACCAGCATTGTGAGGAATATCAACTCTAGCCTGAAAGAGGCCTCTGTTCACTCAAACACCCTGGATGCCAACATGACTTGAGATATCTTCTCCCTGGGCGACAATTCTGATCAGGCTATGCAAGAGAACACTGCGGACGCTGCTGAACCAGAAGCTCCGAAGGAAGGGTCTGCAAAGAAAAAATCCACCGTCAGAAAAGACAAGGGTCCTGCTCCTGTAACACTCGCCAACGACACTGCTCATGAAGGTCTGGGTGCTCTAGGTTCTCCTTCCCCTACTCTCCCCCCTCCGGGGACCTTTGAAGACTTCTATGCTGCCTGTCCCATCCTTGAGGAGGAACCAGACGCAGTACCTGCAAATCGTTAGATGGGCTATCATTGCTCCGGGTTATCTCTGTGATTTCCAGCTTTTTTGTTTTAATTTACTGTATGGTTTAATCCGCAACACTCCTAGATAATATGTAATATATTTTTGGAACAAGTCCCAGTATTTTTTATGGGCGAACCTTACCTAGGGGGTCTTTATTTTGTATAATGACAGTTATTTCAATAGTTTTGAGCAACTGGGATGATGGCTTCATCATCTGAGGCCTCCCTGGTCTGATAAAGACACTTCAACTCTCTATGTATTTCCTGCCACCTTTTTCGGCTCTATTAATTAATTTTTTGTCTGCAACTTACAAAAAAAAAAGATCTATATTGGAAGACAATTTTGGTTTCTCAAGAAATATTTTGGTTTCTCCTTAATAAGTAGAGTCACAATGTTGTAGGCTCAACACAGGAAGGCATGCACACTATACAGGTGAAAAATCATTATGTACTATTAATGCAAATTAATTTAGCAAAAGTTCATGTTAAATTTTGTTGGTTGTGTTTAAGATTGTTTTTTATGCAAATTGGGATGAATGTTTGAATTCTAAATTGGATTATGGGATGTTTGTTTTCAACATATTTGTAGTCATTATTAATGATTTTCTTTCAAAATCATTTTATGTAATAAAAGGAATCATGTAAGAGTGCTAATGTTTTTTTTTCTATTCTTGTTGGTAATTGAAGGGATAAGTCGATTTCAACAACTAAAAAGGAGGAATTCATTAAAAAAAAACAAATTCTTATTATTGTTACTCACAGTTGAATCACTCTCCATTTAAACATTTTATAGAAAAGATAAATTCTAGAATTAAAAAAAAATAAAATAACAATTTGAACATCATACTAACAACAATCTAATTTAGAGTTTCGAAATTGTGAACCCATGCCACCAAAATACCATATAATGAACAATTCAACTATCCAAGTTTTATTATTACATCCTAGTTATCGTTCATAGTAATGAACTTAGACATCAACGAGTAGATGATCTACTATGAACTTAGACATCAATGAGTAGATGATCATACTTCATAGGGTCTTTTTTTATGGATTGATTATAGAGTCTTTATGATAGTATCATATTCTCCTAGTATATAGTTTCATCAATTTTTTATTTGGATGATATATATTTTTGTTATGAGATTGCCAACAATTTGTTGTATTTTGATTCAAAAGCTAAATATCAAATATAATTTATCTTTATGCATTTAAAAAAGGACATTAACGAGCAAATGAAACCAAGCATCTAAAAGTTGAGGACGATCTCAATTCCCAAAATACCTTCGCATAATTCATAGCATGTTTTAGAGTGTGCCTCAAGTTTCAATTGTTTCTTTACCTTTTTCACTTATGAACTCAACATCATCAGACTCATTGTACAAGTTACCTTTAAACAAAGTGTTTTTAAAATATAAGCTACGTAATGTTTTATATGTTTTTTGGGGAAATATTATGAAGATGCCCAATGTACAATGAACGATGATGCCCTATATTTAATTTATAATAATAATAAAAAATTATTAAAATTTATATCATTATAATTAAAAATATTTTTGTTAATAATAAAAAAGTGAATCCCCAAGACGGGGGAGGTCGGAGCAAGAAACACTGCAAGAATGACAGTAGGAAGGTGTACGTTCAACCAAGACTGGGATTACACAGAGGTTTTGGGTGTCTTCGAGGAGGATTATCAGCTGCCCACCATTGTTGATTGAGCTGAAGACACCTGCATTGGGCTCGCGGTTGGTTTGCAGAAGCGATTCTCTACTAATCGACTGGCCTGCATTCATTCTGGATTTGGCTGAGGAAGTATACGCTGGAATGACAGAGATGAGGGTCGTAATTCTTTGGATCGGATACCCCTGTGATCGCTGGTGAAGTTGGAGATCTGAGATGAAGTGGTGAAGATTCTTGATTCTGCTTTGGATCTTCAAGATTGCTTCCATTGCTGGGTTTTTTTTGTGATTTGCATATATTCTGGTGCTACGATGGTCGCCCAGGGGAGAGGAGCCTTTCCTGTCGATGCATCCCTGCCTCGATCAGGGAAGACTGCAAACGCTGGAGCTCCTAAACACCCTGTAAAAACGGTCAAGGAAAGAAAGAGACCAGACCTGTTAATATTGGGGGTAGATGTGACTATGGCAGAGGCAGAGGATTTCTCGATTACTGCTGTGGTTGGTCATGTGAGGGGACGCAGATTTGGCCGTGGTTTCCTTCAACGCTGGGTGTCTGAACAGTGGATGAACATCGTGTCATCAGCTCCTGAGGTCCGTGTATTGACGAAAGGCTGGTTTGCCTTTATCTTCAGGAACCCAGGGGAGGTCCAGACTGTCTTGAGTAGCAATTGGTCGATTCTGGGAATCCCTCTTGTTATGAAACGATGGTCACCCTTCTTTGACTCTAAGACGGAGAGAGTTGCGAAAGAACCTCCGTGGGTGAAGCTTCCTGGCCTGCCCATGCATATGTGGAATGAAACACGGTTTACTGAGATTGGGAATTATCTTGGTGAATATGTGTGTTCTGATTCCTCCCATATAAAGACTGGCATCTACACGGTTGCTAAAATATTGGTGAAAATCGATATTCGGTTGGGACTCTCGGCTGAGATTAAAGTTCACTCCAAGGATGGGGATTTTACACAATTACTGGATTATGTGGGTGTGCCGTTTCGGTGTCATCGCTGTCACTCGCAGAGTCATCTGGTAGCCGGCTGTCCTTTACCGTTTCAGAACTGTAAGCCTCTGTCCGGTGTTGCTGCAGTTGAAGAGGCTGTTCTAGTGTCGAAGGTGGCCTCTCCGGCGGTGGTGGATGATGGGAGTGGGCCTGCTTTGGAGGGGGAAGTGAATTATGTCTCTGAGGTGCCACCCGATCATTGTGGAAGGCTAGGATCAGAGGTATTGGTGCCACCTTTGGTTAACATTGGGTTGGAGCATAATGGGCGGGCGCCCCCTGTTACTGAGGGGGTTTCTTCTTCCATACCTCCATCTACTATGATACTGGAGCTGCCAAATTCTCGTTGGGATACATCAGCGAATCACTCAGGTATGTCTCCTTTAATTTCCCCTTCTGTTTCACTTTTGGACGATTCTATGGTATTGGGGGGGGGCTGCCATGGGTCTCCACCGCGTCCGGTTGCTCCTTATCATCGGCCGGATGTGGATGGTATGGTCACTCCGACTATGGTTTCAACCAATCACTCTTCCAGCTCCGAGGGAAGCATCCGTTATGCTCTTCGTAATAGGGAGATTCCTGCTAGTGGAAAGGGGGGCAAGGGTCTACCTGAATTGGCCTTCAGTGTTGGGGGGAAAGGTCGTGGTCGAAAATCCCATTTGTCCAAAGCAAAAGAAAGGGCTAAAGTGGATGTAGTGATGGGTACTCAATCTTCTATCGAGTGGGCACTTAGAGCAGTGAAAGCCCATGATGGGGATTTATTATGAAAATTATGTCCTTCAACTGTCGTGGGTTGGCGAGTCCCATTAAAAAATCGTTGCTACGGCGTCTGGTTGAATTAAACCAACTGGATGTTTTAATGCTGCAAGAAACATTGGGTGGCAGTGAGGAAGTAGTACGTACTTTAGAATCTTTGCTGACGGGTTGGAAGTTTGTAGGAGTGGATGCTCGGGGGCGTTTGGGAGGCCTGGCCTCGGGGTGGAAGGTCAAGAGCTGCAGATGTGATTGTTCTTGGGGCATATCCTCTGGTCTCGGTTTGGAGGTTTGGGATGCAGAAATTGGTCGGACGATCACGGTTCTCAATATTTACGGGCCCTACTTAAATAGGGTGGGCTACTGGGACTCCTTGTTAGGTATGGATTGTTTTGATGGCAGGGATGTGATTCTGTGTGGGGATCTCAATCTTACCCTGGGGTCTTCTGAAATTTGGGGGACGCGGGCTGCTCCGGATAATTTAGCAAACTATTTTATTAATGCCTTTGTCAGGAAGGATCTCCTCGACATTATACCATCCAAGCTATCTCCTACCTGGAGGAATATGAGAGCTGGTGTTCATAGAGTGGCTAAACGACTGGATAGGTTTCTGGTGGCCGAAGGATTGGCACTTGGTGTTGATGTTGTCAGACAGTGGGTAGGTTCAGGTGGGATATCTGACCATTGCCCCATCTTCCTGGAGCTTCGCGGCAGCAGGAAAAAACCACCCAGCCCTTTCAAATTCAATCCTAGCTGGATGAAGGAGGAGACTTTCAGAAATCTGGTTCAGGAGCATTGGGTTCATCGTCCACATGAATCGCAGACGCAGGCTGGTGCCCACTTTTATCACAATCTTAAGAGAATTAAAGAGGCCACGAGTACATGGGCTCATGACAAAAGGGTGTTGGATGACCTGAATTTACAAGCGGCTGAATTAAACATAGCTAGGATACTTAACAGTTGGGGCATGGGATTCCTGGATGATCTGCAGAAAGGTGAGTTGTTGGAATGGGAGAGGCACAGGAATGTGATTCTGTGTGAGAGAGAAGAGCTGTGGAGAATGAAAAGCAGGGCGGTTTGGCTTCAGTGTGGTGATGAGAACACTAAATTTTTTCAAGCTTATGCTAAGGGGAGAAAATTCACCAACTCGATCTGGGAACTATCTGCTGCTAATGGGGAACAGGTTTCCAGCTTTGATGGATTAGCAGAGTTGGGCGTTCGACATTTTGGAGATTTACTCACGGCTCCACCTGGTGTCTCTATCGCTGAGGTCATTCGAGTGACACAACTTTTCCCCAGTTTTGTGGGGGAGGAAGATAACAGACTGCTGATGGAGGAGGTAACGCAGAATGAGCTCTCTTTGGTTATGAATTCATTTAATAAAGATAGCAGCCCGGGGCCAGATGGCTGGCCGATAGAATTCTTCTTAGGATTCTATGACTTCTTCGGGGAGGAAATTTTGAATGTGGTGGAAGAATCACGAAAGGCTGGGTTTGTCCATGGACCTTTCAACTCCACCTTTTTAACTCTTATCCCGAAGACGGACAAGCCTGTCAGCTTTGATGAATTCAGACCCATATCGCTCTGCAATTGCATCTACAAGATCATTTCTAAGGTGATGGCGCGTAGACTCAAGAAAATATTGTCCAAGCATATTTCCTGTGAGCAATTTGGCTTCTTGGAAGGTCGCCAAATTCATGAGGCTATTGGAGTTGCACAGGAAGGATTACACACTCTCAAGGTGCAGAAGCAGAAGGGTGCTGTGATCAAGATAGATCTCTCCAAAGCATTTGACAGGGTGAGTTGGCTTTATATCCGGATGCTTCTTACCCATCTGGGGTTCTGCTATGAATTTATCAGATGGATAATGGCCTGCCTCACAATGGTGAACTTTGCAGTTCTGATTAACGGTTCTGCTAGCCCTTTCTTCCAGGCTGGGAGGGGGCTTCGACAGGGATGTCCCCTGTCTCCGCTGTTGTTTCTCCTTGTTGCCGAAGGTCTTAGCCGATTTATACTGAATGCAAAAGCTGATGGCTCCTTCAGAGGCATTTCTATCTCACAGGTAATGTTCATTACACACCTCCTTTTTGTCGATGACATTCTGATTTTCTGTGATGGCTCGAGACAGGATATAGACAGGGTGGTTGAAGGCCTCCGACTATTGCAAGTTGCAGCGGGTATGATAGTGAATATTGACAAATCTACTATCACTTGTTCATATTTAACCGAGCAGGAGATCCTTAGTATGGTTAACAAACTACCATATAGGATTTTGGAAATCGATGATGGTTTAATGTACCTCGGTTTTCACTTAAAACCGAATGCATACTTGAAGGCTGATTGGTGCTGGTTAATGGCAAAGTTAGAACAGCGACTTCATGGTTGGAGCCATAAATGGCTCTCTCGGGCAGGGAGGCTGGTATTGATAAAATCTGTATTGGAAGCAGTCCCGGTGTATTGGATGTCTCTTGCTTGGATACCTATTGGAGTGCTGGAGCAGATAAGGCGACTGTGTTTTACCTTTCTTTGGAAGGGTACTAGTGATCATCGTGCATTGGTGTGGGTCCGATGGGAGAAAATCGTTGTTCCTAAAGCATTGGGAGGGTGGGGATTAAAGAATATTTTTATGTTTGCCAAAGCATTGGGGGCCAAAGTGTCGTGGCGATTAATTCATACACAAAGTCTCTGGACTAGTGTGGTCTATCATAAATATATTGCCCCTTTAACTCTTCTCGAATGGATCAGGCTGCGAAATAAGACGAGGGCAAATTGTTCTGTGGTCTGGAAAGCGGTGGTACAGCATTTCAATTTAGTCGGATCTGGATTAGTGTGGCGGATTGGCGATGGGCGGCTCCTTAGAATTGGGATGGACCCTTGGGTCGGATGCAGGGGTGGACATGTCCTTTCTGTGGATCTGAGAAATTATTTGGCTACTAGAGGATGTCTTTATCTGGCTGATTTAGCGGATCCGGGAGCTACTACACTTTGGCAACAGGGGTGGATGTCTGCACGACATCTTGGGATCTCGGCTGAACTACAGGGGGGCTGGGAGGATTACTTACGGATGTTAAAACATACTCACATTCGATTGTCCGATAGGTCTGATGTACTTATCTGGGATCACCATCCCTCCGGAGTATATACACCTAAATATGGATATATCCAGCTCAATATGGAACTACATAACCGGGAATTGGTGTGGTGGTGGAAATACTTGTGGAAGCTAAGATGTCCGAGTAAAGCAAAATTACTCTTCTGGGCGATCCTGGAAAATAAGGCACCTACTTGGGACATTCTGCAAAAACGTTTTCTCCAGGGTCCAGGGATATGTCCTCTTTGTAGGGATGCCGAAGAGAACATGGCTCATCTTTTTATTCATTGTAGTTTTTCACAGGCTGTTTGGAATGAAATCTGCAATTTATTGGATATTAAGGTGAGGTGGAGGGGTACGAGTGTGCTGGAAGCATTCGATTTGTGGTGGTCTGTTCAACATTCCTCCACTTCCCGGGCACTCCCGTGTATATACACTTGGGGCATATGGATTGCCCGCAATAAGGTGTTATTCCAGGACTGCAGGGCTCCACTGGAATCGGTTGTGGCACAAATGGTGGCGGTTTATCTACATTATGTGGCCCCTGTACAAGTGAGCATAGCCAGACCTGTGCAGGTAGAATCGATTGATCTCTCCTTGCCGTGGGCTTTTTTTGATGGCGCCTCCTTAAACCAACAATCGGTATGTGGAGGGGGGGGAGTCCTTTACAAAACAGAGGCACATTATTTCCATCTGGTGGCTGGTTTGGGAAGAGGGTCAAATAACTATGCAGAACTCATGTCTCTAAAATTACTGATGTTATTTGCTCTAGAACAAGGATGCTTATCACTCCAGATTTTTGGTGACTCCTTGTTAGTCATCAATTGGGAAAAGGAGATCTCACGGTGTCATGTGATGGTTCTATTACCTATCCTGGAGGAGGTGAACCGGTTAAAATTGTCCTTTAACCACATCACTTTTACACATGTATACAGGGAGCGGAATGGGTTGGCAGACCAGCTATCCAAGGAGGCAACGCAGCAGGAGTTAGCTCACGGAACATGGAGGATAACCATACATTCTCCGGAAGGCACGTACAGCTATTACCACCGACCATTTTATGAGGATAATGAGGATAATGAGGCACAGCATTGATCTACCAGATGATTGGGGAGATATGGGATGGCTGATCGCTGAAATCCACTCATCGGGAGGCATCACACTGGCATATTAAGGACAGGATGGAACTTGATGATGCTATCAAACGCCCTCTGTTTACTGTAACTACTCTGTATAGATTGAAGTATTGACGGGCTGTATGGACAGCAATTAGGAGCTGTGACGGGCACAACCTGCTTGTATTAGAGAAACAATTCACTGTAATGACGTGCTGTATTAATAAGCAGCGTCACGACCTCCAATCAGAGCAACTGTATATGGTGAAAAGAAATATATATAGAATTTGTATGGGACTTCATTTGTGGGCTGTATGGACAGCATCATCTTATTGATCAGTGATGGTCACGATCACTTAGAGACAGTAGCAGGATGCAGTCTGTTATGATTGGATTCCTGTTGCCAATAATAGGGACTGTAATATGTGACAATGTAGGGATCTTAGTGATTCTATTACATGTGCAGAATGTAATTTTGTTCCTCTATATGAAATAAAATTACGAATTTTTCTAAGGAAAAAAAAAATAAAAAAGTGAATTATTAAAGTTTATATCATTATAATTTAAAATGGTTTGTTAATTTCTGGTTGAGTGGTAATTTAGACTAGTTACTGTGACAACGATTTAAGTTTAGAATTTAATAAATATGTTTCTCCTTTTTATAAGGTTTGTTGGATGTATTTATTATTAATTATATTGAATGTTGTCGTCGATAAGTGAGCTTTACAATATTGAGTTAGATGTAGTTATTAATTATATTGAATGTTGTAGAGGATAAGTGAGCTTTGCGATGTCGAGTTGGATGTAATTATTAGTTATATTAAATATTGTAGAGGATAAGTGAGCTTTATTTTATTGAGTATATATATTTATCTCTTAAACTATTTTATAGGTATATTAAATATTGTAGAGGATAAGTGAGCTTTATTTTATTGAGTATATATATTTATCTCTTAAACTATTTTATAGGTAAACTATTTTATAGGTGGTAGAGATTCATCTTTGTGGTTTCTCTATATTATATTTGAAAATAAAAAGTTTCTAATATATCAGCTGGCTTACAAAATCATTGGCATGTACACAAGTTACTCATCTCAGATTCCTTCAAAAGTTGTGCTCTTTTTCAAGAGAATTGAAGACTCAAACAAGGCTTTAGGTTATTTCAATAGAGTAGTAGTCAATGGCTCTGGTGCAACAGGAATGTATTTGATCATTAACAAACACCATTATTTCAAATTCAAATTAAATATTGGTGTTGGTACAAATTCTTAGGCTGAACTAATCAGCCTTTGATGTCTACTAAAACTTGTTAATAGATTTGGTGTGGACACAATAAAAATATATGGTGACCGACTCTTTAATGGTTGTGAATTGGGTAAAAAAGATCCACAGGTTAAGTTCTATCTACTTACATCATTGGTGTCTTCGTATCGAGACTCTTTTATCCACTTTCTATGACTGGACTATTAAACATATCTACAGGGAACTGAATGATGTTAATGATGCATTATCTAAGGAGGCCCTCACAAAACAAGAAGGAATTCTATTCTGGGAAGAATAGATTGATGGTCTTTTGGAATCATTTGGTTCTTCCCCTTTTTTTGATGACTAAACTCTCTACTTGGTTAATGGATGAGATACTTGGTTTATCCTTTTTTGATCTTATGCTACTTTTTGTTGCATTGCCATATTTTGGAATAGGATTCAGTCTTGGATCTTGCTTTTGACTGTTGGTTGAGTCTAGAATATGCACAGACTGTATAACTGTTCTACATTGAAATTTCTATGTATGGTGGCGTAATTTTTGATTTATTAATAGCAAAAGCACAGCTTTTTTCTTCGGAAAAAAAAATATAAGGGTCTTGTTCAATACACCATTTTCTACAAAATGTTGATGTAAAGTATATTATTATATTAAATATAATTTAATATTGATATAATTTGTGAGTGAGTAAATTTGGTGATGGAAGTTGGGAAGTAAGATATTAAAAAAAAATCTTTAAGATGATTTATAAAACGAAGCAAGTATTTTGACATTTGACTTGAGGAATGAAGAAACATGGTGAACGAAGAGACACATTGATACAACATCGAACTTGATTGGAGGTTTATAAACAAATATGTGAAGAGTAGGATGGAAGTAAGGACGTGAAAACTCGATTTGAAAAGGAGTTGGAGAAAGATGATGAGAGAAGAGATGAGATAATGCAAGATTGAGATCAACCAGAGTCTTATTAAGAAAGATGTGAATAATGTTGTCTATTGATATTTGAGGTTGAGAAAACTTAGTAATACATTGAATAAATATGTACACTAAGTGGGACCTAAGATTTGTGTTGTACAATTCCTCTAACATAAAGTGCTCCTTTAAAAGTTGTCATGATTCACATGTCTTTTCTTATCTGCTAGAAAGATGGGATGGTAAGACGAGAGGTATTGGATGGTGTTGGAACTGAGGGTATGTAACAACTTCTTTCGAAATTGAGTAAGATTTTAACAAAAAGTGCAACAGTCCTATGATCTTCATAAGAAAAATGAATACATATGCAAAAGAATGCGATGCATGGATTTTTCCCATTCAACTCTATAGAGGTCAAAGATATTCGATAATGACCTGCACTCATCGAAAGTATTCATTTCATATTCACAAAGTTTTAAAAAATCTTGCTTATGTTACACATTCACAATAATGAGTAAGCTATTCAACAATGTATGTCTATTGTCTCTATTTTTTTTTTAAACATTTATCATTTTGTTTTGAAACATTTATCATTTTGTTTTTTAGTATCACTTTGTGAATAAAATTTGTGGAGAAATATAGCACAAAGTTAATATTGTCAACGATCTATACCAAGAATCAAGAATATGTTATTGCAAATAAAGCTTCAAAGTCAAAAGAATTTAGACTTATAAAATCAATCATAAACATGTAGAAATCTATTTAACCTATGTCATTATAGACATAATCACAATCGAGATAAAGATAACATTAAAGCTTTTGCATTGAACATCAAAATGTGGAAAACACATGATAGTAAGACTAACAAAGATGAAGAGAATGATTACAAATTTCCTATTCTAAAATCTAAAGAGATATGAAAAGTAAAAATCTAGTTTAATAAGTCATTAATAAAAAATATAAATATATATAAATATAAATCAAATATTTATATCAATATTCTTTAAAAAAACCTCATATAACGATTTTAGTTAACAATTAATATTCCTAAAAATACGCACATATATACATAGATCTAGGACTTTGTTACAAAAGTTACTCCTCGTTGATATTCCTAATACATAAGGCGACCGTGACTAATCTATTAAACTAAGGCCACTAGGATGATCCGCATTCAAATATAAATCCAAACAATAAGGATCGTAAATATTAGTTCCTTCCAGCACACCAAGACAAATATGAAAAAGTGCATTTGGTTATTTGCACGCCAAGACAAACATGAATAAATGCTTAGTCGCTATCACAATTATTGGGGTCTTCAATGTCAATGGTCAAACTTGTAACTTTTCCTCGTGCACATTCAACAAAAGTTGATTCCATGTGCTCACCTAACCAAATAAAAAAAACATAAAATCACTGTATTAAGTGGTTTCTATATGTCATCAACATAAAACCCAAAAAAATAAAATTAATAAAGAATATCTTAAAAATGCATCAATTTAATATTTTTAAATTTATTTATTTATTTTTACATACATAAATTTTCATTTAAATTTTTTTGTTTTTATAAAATAAGCTAAAACTTTAAAATCAAAGTTTTATTATCAAAATTCTTTTTAATTGTTATTATTTTAAAATAAGTTAAGATTTTAGAATCAAAATTCCTATCAATTCTCGAATAATTCCATGAACAAAGTTTCCATCAACTAAATGCACTTATAATATTTAGCAAAATTCTTACAGAATTTGAAATTTTTTTTAAAAGAAAAAAAAGTTGAATTTATATACTAATTAACTTACTTCTTTTAATATTGTTTATAAGCAATATCATTCTATCATATATTTTTATATTTAAAGTACTTGTTATGATAATCTTAAAATATCATTACATCTAAATTTAAAGAGAAATCGTGGTGTGATAAAGTTTTTAAGGTTAAGAGAAAATTAAGATCCTACAAGGAGGTGATCAAACATAAAACATAATGTAAAAATATCTCCGAGTTTTAATTGCATAGAGAAGAAAATCAACAATGCTAAAATAAGAACCAACTCTCATGAGTTGCATACTGAAATAGGGCATTGGACAATTCTTAAGTGGCATAAAAATAATTTGTCATCTTTTTAATCCTAAGAGGGTTGAAGATGATTTTTTTTTATTAGAATGTCTCACGTACATCCACATTAAATCACAATTTCAAAATATTGGTTACAATACCGGTCTTCCTAACTTGTTATTTCATCAAAACTATAAGCCAAACCAAGTGATTTTTATCATTATTAAGTCCAATAGACCAAAATTACCGTGAATGGATAGTTATTCTTCATACCAAAATTTTATGTAATTTACTATGTTGGAGTTTTGAAACGATCAACTTTTTGAGTAAACACTCCACCCATCATCAAGATCAAAACCCAGTTATAAGATAATTATTCTGTTAATAACCCCTCATCATCTTATTTATGAATCGACAAAGAATCACCATTATGTAATCACAACTATGGATTGAGAGGTAATTGTGCTTGGAGGTAAAGTTTAGAGTTTTAGCAAAATAATTCATTTTCATTTATATAAAAGAAATATAAAAATGAGTAGCAAATTAATTCTTTTTATAAATATATTTATTTAAATATTTAAATAGATAAAATTATAATTCAACACTTTAAATTAATTAATAAAAAGGCAATGGTTTTGAAAATGTATAATAATAAATAATTTTCACTATGAAATTAAAATTCCTTTAAAAATTTAAATCGTCAACATGCATATTTATACTATATAGCAATCGATTTGGATTTTACTTTAAATTAATTTACAAATTTTCATTCTAAATTTTGATATAGTTACTTGTAGTTTTATGAATTTTAATTATTAAATTGATTCTAAACAAATAGAAAATTATATTTTTTTCAACCGATATTTTAAATTTTATAAATTACATAATTCTTATTTTTTATTGGTTAACAGACTTGATTTGACTAATAAACCTTTATTCTTATTTTTTATTGGCTAATAAACTTAATTTGATTAATAAACCCGGCTGAAATGTTACTTTTCTAAACTTAAAAATAAAATTAAGAAATTAAAATTTATAAAAAATGTAAATATGGCACGTGGTGAGGCACGGTCAACAAAGGACAAGAAGCATGACGCATGAAGTACCGTCCAAAATACTATTTTATTTATTTCATCTATGCTGTAGTTGATTGAAAGATACCGGAATAAAATAAAATAATAATATACATAAAAAGACGACCCGTCTCTTTCTTCCATGCGTTAGATGATCTCATGTAATACACGTTCGAGAATTCATTAATTTTAATTTGACATATTCTCAATTTTTTTTAAAATGTCTGTAAAATCATAAGTTTTAAAATTTGTTATTTTGATATTTTTAAAGAAATTTAATAGAATATAATTATTTTTGAAAATTTTAAAATTTTCAATTAATTATTTTAGAACTCAAATAAAAAAAAATTAGACATATTGAATAAAGTTATGAAAATTTAAATAGAATATAATTATTTTTGAAAATTTTAAAATTTTCAATTAATTATTTTAGAACTCTCAAATAAAAAAAAATTAGACATATTGAATAAAGTAATAAAAATTTAATTTCATTTGTAATAAATTCTATTTATTTAGTTATATCATATCTTAATAAGTTATAATTAATAATTAACTTAGATAAACCTGTATTAAGCTCAAATACATATATATTTCCAAGATTTTGGAACTTTGGAATATCAATAAAAAGTTTTGAGAGATGTTGAGTAAAATCAAAACTTTTAAAGGTTTGTTATTTTCAAGATGTGTGGAATAAGATTAAAAATTAATTTTATTATTTTTCCTATTTTTTCATATTATGAAAAATTCTTAGAACATGTTTAATAAAATCAAAACTTATAAGATATTAATTTAAATAATTCATTGAAGTACAATTATATGGTATTTACTCCAACTCATCCAAGAACACTATATCTTAATTACTAACTATATTTTTTTTTAAGGTGTCGTCTAAATATTCTATTTTTTAGTTTTTTTAAACATTTCTAAATTTGGATTTTACTAAAAAGAATTACCGAATTCCACCAAAACTCACCACATCATAAAGTCCAAAACGCATCAATAAAGTATAGCAATTTTTCTAATAGAAAAAAGTCCAAAACCTAGAATAAATAGACTACTCCTATCCTTTACTATAATTACTTAATAAAACAACTCTTGAAAATTATTATTTTCTATATTTTAAAATAAAATAATTAGATTACAACTATACTTAGAACCTTAAGAATAAATTCCAACCCATATACTTTGGAATTTTGGAATATGATTAAGAAAATTAAAAATATGTTAAGTAAAATTAAAAACTCTTAAATTTTATTATTTTATTTTCTAGATTTTAAAATAAAATAATTATATTATAACTATATTTAGAACCTTAAGAATTAACTCCAACCCATGTACCTTGGAATTTTGGAATATGATTAAGGAATTTAAAAATCGTTAAATACAATTAAAAACTTTTCAAATTTGTTATTTTAGAGATTTTTAAATAAAATGGTTAGATTTCAATTGTATTTGGAACATTTGGGATAAATGGCCATCTATCTAACTACATCATATTTTAATCAAATAACCCTCGATTAATTTAAAAAGTTCAACATATATTTATTTTACACATTTTGGAACTTTGAAATAAGATTAATTTTGTTTTGACACATGGAATAAAAAGCTTTTTAGTCTTTTTATTTTTACTATTATTGAAATAAAATTAAAAAAACTTATATGTTAAGTAAAATCAAAATTCTTAAGATTTGTTATTACAAAATTAGTAGAATACTATTATATTTGGAACATTGGGATAAATTCCAACCTATCTAGCTACACTAGTTCCTAACTAACAATTATGTATTATTTAGTAGAGTTGCTTTGTGAAAAATAAAAATTCTTAAAACTTATTATTTTCAAATTAAGATTAAACGCTATTAATTTATATAATTATTTTTAAAGTTAAACATAATACTTTAATTATTAATGTAATGTAATAAATTCATATATAATTAGTTGCAATAATGATAATATATAGTTTAAATTTTTAAATAAAGGAATCAACATAATACTTTAACGATTAATGTAATGTAATAAATTCATATATAATTAGTAGCAATAATGATAATATATATTTTTTTCTAACTTAATTAAGAACAAAATAATTAACAATTAATTTTTAAGCTAGATTGTTTATACGATTCTAGTTTTATAATGATAATGAAATTGACCTTTAATTATAATGAGTTTGAGCTTTAACAATTAATATATATGGATATAAGTCAATTGGATGCGAGTAGTTGCGAGAAAAATTATTATTCTTTTTATTTAAATTTAAATTTTATTTTATATTTTTAAATTTAAAATTTATCTTAAAATATTATTCTCAAAATTAATTTTAATTAATCATATAATATCAAAAAAATGTGTTAATATAAAAATTAATACATATTTAATACTCTATATACTAACCCTATTAAAGGTGTAAACCAATATTTATGCGCTTTTAATGTGCAAGTTACACATATGGCACTGCATTTCATGTATGTGGACTTGGAATAATAAGTAGTATACAATAAACAAATCACAATTCTAAAAGATTGGTAAGCTATGATGTGATATATGTTATGCATTTTGTGCTTTACCAATAATAATTGTGAATGTTGATTTGTCAAAAGCATATGATAGAGTTAATTGATTAAATTTGAGATTGGTATTGCTTTAGGTTGGCTTTCAGCTACATGTTGTGAATGAATTGCATAATATCGTGTGTAACTTCGATATATTTTGGTGCCTTAATTAATGGTTTTACTACTCTTTTTTTAGACCTAGAAGGGTCTTTAGACAAGGATGCCCGCCCTCTTGTTTATTTTGGTAGTTGAAGGGTTGAATAGAATTATCTTGCATGCAAAGAAAAGTGGCTCATTTAGAGGTATATCTGTTGGGGTCTTGTTTATGTTACACACCTATGGATCTCAGAGAGAAGTTGTTTTGTTATAGGGTTTCTTGAAATTGTTTGCAGATGCATATGGAATGAGCTACAGTGTTAGAAAATCATCCGTTTCATTTATGAATATAGATCATGAGGATATAGACTAGATTTGCACTTAGTTATTCTTTACCCTGGTGAACATTGAGAATGGGATCAAGTATCTAGGCTTTCTTTTAAAACCTAATGACTACTAGAGAAGGGACTTAGCATGGTTAATTGACTAGATTGAGAAAATATATCAACTTTGGTGTAATAAATGGCTCAGTAGAGGAGGTAGTCTGGTCTTGGTTAAATCTATTCAAGAAGCCATTCCAATGTAGTGGATGTTGATGGCATATGTTCCCATTGGTACTTTGGAACAAATAAGGAATCTTAGCTATAATTTCCTTTGGAAGGGGAATAAAGATGGTTTCTCTCCTCATTCGGTAGCCTGTAACAAATTAACATGGCCAAAGGAATTGGATGGATGGGGGTTAAAGAACCCTTTTTGTTTTTCCAATGCCTTAGTATCTAAAGGGGTTTGGAGAATCTTGAGAGGTGAAGGCTTATGGTTCAAGGTTGTATATAATAAATATATAGCACCTTTATCTGTTGAGGAATGGGTCAGATCTAGAGAGTAATCATTCAAGAATGTTTCCATTAGGTAGAGAGCTTTGTTATTGACCTTTGAAGTAATAGGTGACTAGCTGGAATGGAAAATTGGCAATGGAAGAAAGGTCAGACTAGGGTAGGATCCATGGATTGCATGTGGTGAATCCCATAAACTCCCCTCTACTATGGTGGAGGATATGAGGGACTAGTGGTACATATTTTTGCCTCAGATTAATGATCCATACAACACTAATGTATTATCACAGGAATGGTTAAATGCAGATGAAGTTAGATGACTGGGAGAGGAGGACAAGGCATCTTGGAACAAGTATATTAAATCCCTAAAAGGAAGTCATATTAGATTAAAGGATAATGAGGATGCACTGGTTTGCTCTACAAATACTACTAGAGGTTCTTACTCACACACAATTGGATATATGGTTATAAGAGAGGAGGAGGATCAACCCGATCTGTTCTGGTGGCATGCACCAATTTGGAAGTATAAGTGTCCTCTTAAGTGTAATATTTTTCTATGGTTAGCTCTCTCTAACAAGATCCTGGTTTGGGATATCATGCTTAGAAAATATTGGTGTGTCCTAGGTAGATTCCCTCTATGTAAAGAAAGTAATGAGAGTATAAAACATCTTTTTATATCTTATTCTTATATTAAAAAGATGTGGGATCATGTGTCACATGTCTGTGGCCTTCCTTTTATTTGGGTAGGTCAATCTCTTGATCAAGCGTTGGATTCTTGGAGAGGTAACGCTGAATATAAAGGGAGATTTGGCTCTGCCTATCATTTTCATCTGGGGGTTTGGCCCTCTAAGAATAAGGCAATATTTGAGGATATTTTTATTTCCCCCTTTGTTTATGCAGCTAAAGGTTTAGTAGTTCTCAGTCATTTTCCTCAAGTGGATAAACCTCCCAGACTTATAAGGATAGCAGAAGAACTCATTGATAGATCGGTTTTGTGGCTATATTTTGATGGTGCTTCTAAGGGGACCTCAGCTGTTGGGGGTGTCGGAGACATCTTTTCATTAATAAACATCATTGGATCAAGTTTGTAGCTGGTGTGGGGATAAGCACAAATAATTGAGTAGGGTTAATGTCATTAAAGTTGTCTTTGAATTTGACTTTCATGGAGGGAGTTTAGAATCTACAAGTATATGGGGAATAAAAAATTGTCATAGATTGGATGAAGATGAGGAGACCTCCTAAAAACATTCTCCTAATTCCCATTTATGAGGAGAACATCCGATTGATGGGCCTTATGCAGAATGCTCATTTTGAGCATATATATAGAGAAAGAAACAATCAAGTAGATCAACTGTCCAAGATAGGCTTGCTGGTGGGAGAAGGACTGTGGCACAGATGGGAAAAGGAAAAATTTGATAGGGTGACAGTTTTTGACCCATGACCTTACTCAGGATAGTTACATTTAGACCATAAGTTTTTTCTTATATCAGTCCTATGTAGCTAGTTTTTTGATGTCATGATAACTGATTAATGGCTTTAGATAGTTATGTTATTTGGAATGTAGTTGATGAAGGACTAAATCCTTTGTTTTGGGTTTTGTTACTATAACTGAAAGGTTTTTGGATCTCTATATAATGTGGTCTATTTCCATATAAACAAATTATTGGATCTCTATATAATGTGGTCTATTTCCATATAAAAAAAACACTGTTTCTTTTTGGAAAAAATGATATATTAAATCTAAACAAGTAAAATTAGCAGCAAAGCTGCTTATACCTGCCTGTTAAAAATGTTTTAATGTAATAGTTTAAAGATGTTTTAATATAGTAGTTGTGTATAAAATAAAAGCTTGGCTTGATTGGTGATGAAAGTAACCTCTCCAATGCTATAAGAGAAAGACCTTGTAATAGGGGGAGAGAGAGAAGGTGGAATAAAAATGACCACGTCTTCTATGAGATAAAGGGACAACCAATTTCAAAGCATTAAAGCATGGCTTTAAGTTATATAGGGATAAAATGACCACGTCTTCTATGAGATAAAGGGACAACCAATTGCAAAGTAGTGATCGGCTTTCACTCACATTCAATCTCAGTTTCAAAATATATGCTTCGATACTAACTTCTCTAGCCTTCTAGATCCCCAAAACTATAGTGAGCTAGATACGCTCCTCTGTAAGCCTTCTTAAAGTCCGATAGACCAAGTTTGGTCTAGTGGACATTAAAGATCATCATCATCAAGAAGTATTTTAATTATATTTGTTTTTGTATATATATTTTATAGTGTGTTTTTTTTAGGGTTATAGATTTAAAGAGGCAATAGAATATGTATAAATTTTCATAGAGAGTAGTATCCTTTGTTTCATAAACAAATAATTTTATACACTAGTTAAATTTAAATTTTTAAATAAACATTTAAAAATGTTTAATATAATAAAAAGTTATATAACTTTAAACTTGTTTTTAGTGCGTTTATTTCGATTGCAAATTTTGTCCATGGAATGGTTGACCTTGCACCATGACTTTTAAACTTACAAGGAAAAAACTCAATGCAAAATTATATATGAGATTTAATTTGGTTCTGAAAAGAAGAAATTAGATATTCTTGCAATTGGATAATCTGATGAAAATATTGTTTAATTATGATCATAAATATCCATTTACTAAAAAGTATAATCATTATTATTATATTTATTAATAATAAAGTATCTTTAAACTTGTTTGTTTTAATCCTTGTTTAAGTAATACTAATAAATTACCAATAACCATAATTAAAAAAGAACTTTACAACCATTACTATGGCCCTACGTATTATCATGTCTAATACTAATAACATTTGTTACTCTTAAGAATAAGCCATAACATCGCACAATAAATCAGCAATGGGTCGACAAGGGAATAAAAGCAAGTGGATAAACGGGATGCAGTAGATGAGGTGACTAGCAAGCAAATTAGCATAAAGGTTATCCAACGATGACCAGCTATCCCTCAAAAGATGATTGGCAAATCAACCAATATTTTTAGCCATTCACATCACTTTTTCCAACTCCAACACGTGCTTCACTGCCGTAAAATAATGCCAAGTTCAAGGATGAAGTGACTAACAACTCTGGTTAATATTAATATAATATAAAAATGCAAGAAGGACAGCAATATTCCAACTCTTTTTTCTTTTAATACCAGTTATCCCTACTATTAAATGACCGCCGAAGAACCTTGTGAAAACGTGGACCTATAGGCCAGGGACCCACCACCCCTATCAGTTTTAGAACCCAGGGCATCAATCCATACAGCTGAAACGTAGGACATAATAATAATAGTCTAGTATAACAAATAGACAATGGCAAATGCTTTTTTTTTTGTTTTTAATTAATTTTTATTTTTGACAAATAATGTGAATAGCAGGGAAAATTTGTCCCATCAAAGATTTCCTCAAATAAAAAAATTAGAAATTTGTATTTCCAAAATTTAAAAATTAATTTTTATTTTTAAAAATATTTAGTTTAACATTCTAAAAATAGAACATTTAAAAGCTATGAAAAAAATATTTTAGAAGTTGCATATTAATTAAAAAGTTAATTGAAATTAATTACAAACCCATTACTATATACTCTGCCTTCAACAAATATAATAAATATTTATAATAAAATTGAAGAAATGACATCACATCATTTAAAAAACTTGTAATTTAAAATCAATTTATGAATCGACAAAGTTTTATATAATTAATACTTTTAAAATTAATGTTAAGAAGCTAAAACATCTTAATCGAGATGACAAAAATTAACATTAAAGAAATAAACGTGCAATTAACAAAAAGCATTCTTATGTGGGCTAGACATGAGCAGATGGAATCCACTAAGGTCTTGAGATAAATGCCAATCAAGCAAACTCATGGGTATCTACTTGAGTGGTCTTTACTTATCCCAAGCTTAGGTAGATTAGCCCATCTCCATCAAATAGGTGGAATGTCACAATATTCTTCACCTTGGTTCGAAACTCCTAACGTAAGCTTCGATATAACATGTATGTCTCGGGAGAATTGTGGGGGACACTCAAGTCATGAAAGAGGCGGTTAATAAATATAATAGAAGATTGAGTTGTTGAATTTAAAAGTTGTTGATACTTTTGAAATTATGAACTAGATTATTAAATTAAAAAAATGATTAAATGAAAAGAAACATTTTTTTTGAAAAAAAATGTAGTATATTTTGTATTAATAGATTGTATTTAGTAGAAGACTTTAAGATCTTTACAATCAAGGTTCAGTTTCAAAATTGTATAAAAAAAACAAGACAATGAACTATATATTTGTTTTTTTTTAAACAGATAGAATTACTCTTCATCTTTTCTAGGTATGGTTCAATTCCATCAAAAACTATGGAAAGCAGTTACATCAGATACTTTTAAAAGAAAAACCATGAGTGTAACAACACTAAGAAAAACTCAATACAGTACATCATTTGAGAAAACCATATAGATAATCCAAAAAAGGGGAAAAATAAAGTACAAAATTATAGAATGAAAGACGTATCCATCAAGAGACCTGGGCCATCTATCCCAGGAAAGGGCTGGGCCCATTGTAAGTCTCAATATCATTTTCATGTCCCCCCTATCTAATCCATTGTCCTTACTCAACCTCAAGACCTGTCTTTGACAAACTATTAGCTAGAGTATTTCTTTCTCTATAAATATGGGCAAAGACAATAGACCCAAAAAATCCTTCAATCTAATAATTTCCTCATATATAGGAAGTAAGAGAATGTTTTTGGGAGGTCTCCCCTCTTTCATTCAATCGATGACAAGTTTGAAGCACCATATACTTGAAGATTCATGACTCCCTCCTCTAGTGTTAATATTAGAGCCACCAATTCTGCCCTATTATTAGTGCTTTTGTCCATACCACCTGCAAATTTAATCTTGTGTGATTATGAAAGATGTCGGATTCCCCCACCCCCCCCATTGGTGGGTTTCCTTTAGAATCCCCATCAAAATAAAGCCATGGGATTTCTCTATCAATGCATTCTTCCACTATCCTTCTACAACTAGGCTTGTTAACCACTTAAAGGAAATGATTAAGTATTGCCAAGCCTTTGGATGCATACACATAGGGATGTATGGACAAGTCCTCAAACACAACCATATATATTATAGCTAGCCACACTCCCAAAATGTAGATAACTGGCAGAGTAAGATGAGACTTAAAACCAAATTATTAGTCCAAGCAGCTAAAGCTTGTTCAAGATTCAAACTTGTCCAAATGAAAGGAAGTCCACAAACTTGAGATGTATAATCCCACATATTAGAAATATAGGGGCATGGAATAAAAATATGCTTAACAGATACATTACCTTCTTTGCATAAAGGACATCTACCTGGTCCACTCCATATTTTATAAAGAAGGAGATCCCAAACAAGGATTTTGTTTGATAAGGCCAACCAAAGGAAGATTTTTCATTTAAGATGGAAATTGAACTTCCACACTGCTTCATGCCACCGGAATAGACCTGGATGGTCCTCCTCTTCTCCTATTACCTTGTATCCAAGTCTAGGAAGGTAAGTTCCTCCAATATGATTCCTTGACCAAACAAGTAGATCCTCAGGATCCTTTAACCTTATATGAACATGTCTCTGAAGGATTTTATGTACTTAAGCCACTCAGATGAATGATGTTGTAGATAACACAAATCAACCTCAAACTCTATCAATGGCTATGATGATTGCATTGTTGACACAAAAAGATTTGTTCATCAAACTGAGGAAGCTACTTACAGTCTTTAAAACTGGTTGCATTAGCTACAATGCTAATGTAGACGCTCACAAAGTTGAGGTTTTTACAAGAACAAATATGTAGTTATTTTGATCTGAGATGAAATTGATAACAATTGCTTCAAAAGAATGAACTAATGAATTAATGAACAAACAATTGGCTCGTGCAAAACAATCATGTCACAAAGTGAAATGTAAACTTAGATAGGGTGAAAAGAATCTTTTCCTCTTAGACACTTGAGCTACACGCAATTGACTATCATAATACATCTATTGGCATGATATCAAAGCAAATATTTGTAAGGAGATGCCAATATTAAATGTATTGAAATTCTTTAATTTTTTATTAGGAAATCAATCTTTTGAATATAACTAAAATGATATTAGAATATTAATATAAAAATATATTTCTTTATAAAAATTACATAATTGTTATATATTCGAGATCATATTTAGCTATTTTAAAATGAATTTCAAATTTATCTTTATTTTACCAAATTAAATTAAATAATGAATAAGAGCCACAAGGTGGTAATGTCCTGTGCAAATTAGATTTTTTTGAAATTTGCAAACTAGCATGTGAATCATGAAGTAATTAGATTTTCATTGTACTCAGATGATGGATGTATATAAAAAAAGAGGCCTCATTCATTTCTCTTCGTCCTTGCAGAGAAGATAGTGGTTAACTCCATTTAATCGACAAATTATTGAATTTATTTAACATATATAGATTCTACATTTTTAATTTGTAATTTAAAAATTAAATATGAATCTCAGTAAATGTAAATGATTGAAAATGTAGAATATATTTATGGTTAATTTAGTGATCTTTTATGCTAAAAATTCAATATACATAATCATCAAAATTGACACTAAATAGAACACAGAAGTAGATATAGCACATCCTTATTTACGTAACACTTAAGACTCATAACCAACAACTAAGTAAATGTAAATTTTAGTTTAATCATAATGTTGTTTTAGTAATATTTTTCGCTTTGTAATGGATTAGATGTCTCTTGTGTATCTTTGAGTATATAGTATTTCAATATCAAATTCATTTTAAAAAAGTTCTAAATAATCCATATAAACAGTAATGTTCGTGGCATTTCAATTGCAACCTCCAATAAAGAACAAGTTTTTTAATTACTCTATATAAACAATATTATTTTTTTATTACGAAGTGTTTGGCCATTGCAAGGTTATTGCAGCTGCACATTCTGGAGACTCACAAAATGACATTCATGGCATAGTATTTATACATATGAAGTGGACCAAAATTTCTATTTAAGTAACAAAGGATGTGAGTAATAATTTTCAAAGAGAAGTGCTATGATATATCATAGTGGTATTTAATGTATAATCATCTCACTATTGGATACATAAATTTAAGTAATAAAAACTAAAACTACGTTTAAGATAAAAGAATGGCTTCTCAATACATATTAATATCACGTAATGTAAACTAAATACATATTATTATACCCTCGGACATTGTAAATTTTTGTCTCTTATGTCATTAAAAGGCACTTCTCCCTCCTTCCCAGATGTCATTATTGTCTGTGCTGTAGGTTGAGACACTTGAGATGTGTAAAAGGGAGACACTGCAAATGTCGCTGACCACTGTGGGTTGGAAAATAACAGTATGTAGGGTTAAGAGTTAGTATTCATCTCACACTACCTTACTGACATGGTCGCCTAGCATGGTAGGCATGCAACTTGCCACGTTTTCTATATGTAGTGCATCGACTGCAAAAAAGGAAGTCTTCCGCAACAAAGAAAGTCTGCACAATGCAAAAAGATGATGATATCGCGCCGCCCCCTCCTAGGGCACCAATTTCAAGAGTTATGTCATCATTTCAGAGCCAATTATATTTAAGATAAATAGATTTTCATAAAAATTAGTTTAATCAACTGAATTGTAACTATATAAAAATCTATAGATCAAACAAATTAAAATGTTGTAGGGGGTGATTGATCCATATTTATCATGCCACACAGGACATAATAATTACATTTTCATTAATTACAATGAAAATAAGTGCAATTTAATATACATTGTTATTGGAAATCTTTAAAAATGTATGTTTTTGGAATTGTTTTTCTATACAAATATTTTCTATAGCATTTGGCACAGATAAAACTTTTTTTTAAAATGACAGTTCACCATTTGTTAGAGGGCTAGTCCATCGGGAGAAATGCGAACACCTGCTATTCTAGGTAAAGAATCAAGATATGGCTAGAAATACAATCATTACAATAGGGGCTTAACAAGAACATCATGTCACTTACCATAATTGAATTTGGGTGAGGAAGTTAGCAATCATTTCTCCCAACTACCCAAGCTACAATTAATGAACAAGCAACTTCTAAACTATCAATGAACAAACAACTTGTAAACTTATCCAATTAGATGTATAGTTAAGCTGATGTAAAAATCAAAGTGATTGAAAAATGTTGAATTTATCTATTAAAATATAGAAACGTATGTTATTAAGAAAACAAATGTGTAAAGTTAAACAATTAGTTGCAAACTTTTCTTTGTGGAGAGCACAACATTCAAGAAATCATGAATACATGTATTTAAATATGCAGAAGCGTATGTTATAAAGAAAACATATACTAAAAGGATGATCCCATAAGTCGGATAAATAATGAAAAGACGCTAAGGTTTGGTCATTACGTATTGCCAAAGGAAACCATGGGCAAAGCAATGTGGAGTTGGTTTAACTTAGACTTCTTAACTTGTAGATTAAAAGGGTGGAATTTGACCATGAAAACTTGTCAAAGGCGGCTCTTCTCCTTTACTATGTGTAGTTGTAATAAAAAAACAATAATTATTGTGATAGAGTAAAAATAACTCATTTTTCACATTTTCATATTCTTTTCATCACATTTTTATATTCTTTTCAAGATATTTAAGATATTAATTAGTTTGAGTAGATAATAATTATAGTTTTTTTAGTTATATATAGAGTAGCGAGGTGCTTTACAATTTAGTATGGGGGAGATGTTGTCAACATAAAATAACAAAACAATATGTCATCAAAAATAGAAAGTAATTAAGAAATTCATGTAGACTCATACAATAAAAAAATTAAAACCAATAAAAAGTATTAAAAAAATCCATATCAGCTCATAAAATACAAATTTAAAACCAAATACAAAATTATTAAAAAAATCCGTGTTGGCTCATAAAATAAAAAATAAAAAACCAGCATAGATCCTTCTTAAACCTAGATTTATCAAGTACTGAGAGGGATCAAATTTCCTATGGTGTAAATTTTTTCTGGACATATAAATGTTTTTTTCTCGGTGCTTGATAGATTCGGGTTTAAGATGGATCTATGTTGACATTAAGAGCATCAATCATATTAGTTTTTTTTTTCTTTTTGGATAGGGGGTTATTGATTTTGTTTGAGTCCTAGTATTAAGACAATCGATCACTATATGATTGGTATATAGTCATATATATTGTCTTAGAAAAATAATATATTTTTAAAGCATTCTATTTTTGACATAGATAATTAATCAAGCTCATGTTGTTCAAATTTTTCTTGACCTACTATAGGTGCCATATAGGAGGGATCCTACTTTCCAATTCACTCAGATTGTTGTTCCATAGTGTCTTTTTCCATAGTAGCCACTTGATTCGTTTTAAGAGAGCCCATTGAAGCCTTATGAGGCATTGAACTTTTGAACTCCTCAAACCCAATCTGTTGTTCCATTTCTAAATGTACTACTTTACTTGTAACTCCTTGACTTTTGAAACTTCCTCTTCAATATTTTCCTTATGGGTCTCTTCCAAACCTCTAGTAATACCGACTTACCGAACTTGTGTTTCTCAAGTTGTTCTTTCATTAGAACCATTTTCTTTCTTGTTGCCTTTAACTCCCTTGCATTGTTTAGATCCCAATCTTTTTACCATGTTTCTTATCTCCTCATGGTCAAAACTATAATTTCTCGACAATCATCACAATGTCTCTTGCATCTTCATATTTCTCTTCTCATCTTGAATGTTTGCATTTGGTATATATGTTTGGGTGGCCATTGGAAGAGGCCATCCTTCCAATTGAATGTTTTTCCAACATGGGTTCGCACTTGATTTCCTTTTGCACCTTGAGACTAGATAGTTATGCTAGGCAAGGGGCTATTAGAGTACAAACCATTCTATTGTGTGAAGACTTGCAAAGTATTGACTTGAAAACTAGCATCTAACACACTAAACAAAGTAAATACTTGAAACCCAAGCAATAAAATTGTATGAAAAATTCCAAAGATATTTCCCTTCCAATTTTCACCTTTGCAATCAAAGAGATAGTGTGGGGACCTTCCTAAACCAAATATCCTTTACAATATTTATTGTTAATTTCTGGTTGAGTGGTAATTTAGACTAGTTATTGTGACAACGATTTAAGTTTAGAATTTAATAAATATGTTTCTCGTTTTTATAAGGTTTGTTGGATGTACTTTATTATTAATTATATTGAATGTTGTAGTCGATAAGTGAGCTTTACAATATTTAGTTAAATGTAGTTATTAATTATATTGAATGTTGTAGAGGATAAGTGAGCTTTGCGATGTCGAGTTGGATGTAATTATTAGTTATATTAAATATTGTAGAGGATAAGTGAGCTTTATTCTATCGAGTATATATATTTATCTCTTAAACTATTCTATAGGTAAACTATTTTATAGGTGGTAGAGATTCATCTTTGTGGTTTCTTTATATTATATTTGAAAATAAAAAGCTTCTAATACATCAGTTGGCTTACAAAATCATTGGCATGTATACAAGTTACTCATCTCAGATTCTTTCAAAAGCTGTGCGTTTTTTTAAGAGAATTGAAGACTCAAAGAAGGCTTTAGGTTATTTCAATGGAGTAGTAGTCAATGGATCTGGTGCAACAAGAATGTATTTGATCATTAACAAACACCATTATTTCAAATTCAAATTAAATATGGGTGCTGGTACAAATTCTCAGGCTGAACTAATCAGCCTTTGGTGTCTACTAAAACTTGTTAACAGATTTGGCGTGGACACAATAAAAATATATGGTGACCGACTCTTTAATGGTTGTGAATTGGGTAAAAAAGATCCACAGGTTAAGTTCTATCTACTTACATCATTGGTGTCTTCGTATCAAGACTCTTTTATCCACTTTCTATGACTGGACTATTAAACATATCTACAGGGAACTGAATGATGTTGCTGATGCATTACCTAAGGAGGCCCTCACAAAACAAGAAGGACTTCTATTCTGGGAAGAATAGATTGATGGTCTTTTGGAATCATCTGGTTATTCCCCTTTTTTTGATGACTAAACTCTCTACTTGGTTAATGGATGAGATACTTGGTTTATCCTTTTTTGATCTTATGCTACTTTTTGTTGCATTGCCATATTTTGGAATAGGATTCAGTCTTGGATCTTGCTTTTGACTGTTGGTTGAGTCTAGAATATGAACACTGACTGTATAACTGTTCTACATTGAAATTTCTATGTATGGTGGAGTAATTTTTTATTTATTAATAGCAAAAGCACAGTTTTTTTTCTTCTGAAAAAAAAATATAAGGGTCTTGTTCAATACACCATTTTCTACAGAATGTTGATGTAAAGTATATTATTATATTAAATATAATTTAATATTGATATAATTTGTGAGTGAGTAAATTTGGTGATGGAAGTTGGGAAGTAAGATATTAAAAAAAAAAAATCTTTAAGATGATTTATAAAAAGAAGCAAGTATTTTGACATTTGACTTGAGGAATGAAGAAACATGGTGAAAGAAGAGACACATTGATACATCATCGAACTTGATTTGACTTGAGGAATGAAGAAACATGGTGAAAGAAGAGACACACTGATACAACATCGAACTTGATTGGAGGTTTATAAACAAATATGTGAAGAGTAGGATGGAAGTAAGGACGTGAAAACTCGATTGGAGGAGAAAGATGATGAGATAATGCAAGATTGAGATAAACCAGAGTCTTATTAAGAAAGATGTGAAGAATGTTGTCTATTGATATTTGAGGTTGAGAAAACTTAGCAATACATTGAATAAATATGTACACTAAGTGGGACCTAAGATTTGTGTTGTACAATTCCTCTAACATAAAGTGCTCCTTTAAAAGTTGTCATGATTCACATGTCTTATCTATTTTGCTAGAAAGATGGGATGGTAAGACGAGAGGTATTAGATGGTGTTGGAACTGAGGGTATGTAACAACTTCTTTCGAAATTGAGTAAGATTTTAACAAAAAGTGCAACAGTCCTATGATCTTCATAATAAAAAATGAATACATATGCAAAAGAATGTGATGCATGGATTTTTCTCATTCAACTCTATAGAGGTCAAAGATATTCGATGATGACCTGCACTCATCGAAGGTATTCATTTCATATTCACGAAGTTTTAAAAAATCTTGCTTATGTTACACATTCACAATAATGAGTAAGCTATTCAACAATGTATGTCTATTGTCTCTGTTTTTTTTTCTGAAACATTTATCATTTTGTTTTGAAACATTTATCATTTTGTTTTTTAGTATCACTGTGTGAATAAAATTTGTGCAGAAATATAACACAAAGTTAATATTCTCAACGGTCTATACCAAGAATGAAGAATATGTTATTACAAATAAAGCTTCAAAGTCGAAAGAATTTAGACTTATAAAAGCAATCATAAACATGTAGAAATCTATTTAACCTATGTCATTATAGACATAATCACAATCGAGATAAAGATAACATTAAAGCTTTTGCATTGAACATCTAAATGTGGAAAACACATGATAGTAAGACTAACAAAGATAAAGAGAATAATTACAAATTTCCTATTCTAAAATCTAAAGAGATATGAAAAGTAAAATTCTAGTTTAATAAGTAATTAATGAAAAATATAAATATATATAAATATAAATCAAATATTTATATCAATATTCTTTAAAAAACCTCATATAACGATTTTAGTTAACACATATATATATACATAGATATTCACAAAAGTTACTCCTCGTTGATATTCCTAATACATAAGGCGACCGTGACTAATCTATTAAACTAAGGCCACTAGGATGATCCGCATTCAAATATAAACCCAAACAATAAGGATCCTAAATATTAGTTCCGTCCAGCACACCAAGACAAATATGAAAAAGTGCATTTGGTTATTTGCACGCCAAGACAAACATGAATAAATGCTTAGTCGCTATCACAATTATTGGGGTCTTCAATGTCAATGGTCAAACTTGTAACTTTTCCTCGTGCACATTCAACAAAAGTTGATTCCATGTGCTCACCTAACCAAATAAAAAAACATAAAATCACTGTATTAAGTTGTTTCTATATGTCATCAACATAAAACCCAAAAAAATAAAATTAATAAAGAATATCTTAAAATGCATCAATTTAATATTTTTAAATTTATTTATTTATCTTTACATACATAAATTTACATTAAATTTTTTTGTTTTTTTAAAATAAGTTAAGATTTTAGAATCAAAGTTTCATGATCAAAGTTTCTATCAATTCTCAAATAATTCCATGAACAAAGTTTCCATCAACTAAATGCACTTATAATATTTAGCAAAATTCTTATGGAATTTGAATTTTTTTTTGAAAGAAAAAAAGTTGAATTTATACACTAATTAACTTACTTCTTTTAATATTGTTTATAAGCAATATCATTCTATCATATATTTTTATATTTAAAGTACTTGTTATGATAATCTTAAAATATCATTACATCTAAATTTAAAGAGAAATCGTGGTGTGATAAAGTTTTTAAGGTTAAGAGAAAATTAAGATCCTACAAGGAGGTGATCAAACATAAAACATAATGTAAAAATATCTCCGAGTTTTAATTGCATAGAGAAGAAAATCAACAATACTAAAATAAGAACCAACTCTCATGAGTTGCATACTGAAATAGGGCATTGGACAATTCTTAAGTGCCGTAAAAATAATTTGTCATCTTTTTAATCCTAAGAGGGTTGAAGATGATTTCTTTTTATTAGAATGTCTCAAGTACATCCACATTAAATCACAATTTCAAAATATTGGTTACAATACCGATCTTCCTAACTTGTTATTTCATCAAAACTATAAACCAAACCAAGTGATTTTTATCATTCTTAAGTTCAATAGACCAAAGTTAACGTGAATGGATAGTTATTCTTCATACCAAAATTTTATGTAATTTACTATGTTGGAGTTTTGAAACGATCAACTTTTTGAGTGAACACTCCACCCATCATCAAGATCAAAACCCAGTTATAAGATAATTATTCTGTTAATAACCCCTCATCATCTTATTTATGAATCAACAAAGAATCACCATTATGTAATCACAACTATGGATTGAGAGGTAATTGTGCTTGGAGGTAAAGTTTAGAGTTTTAGCAAAATAATTCATTTTCATTTATATAAAAGAAATATAAAAATGAGTAACAAATTAATTCTTTTTATAAATATATTTATTTAAATATTTAAATAGATAAAATTATAATTCAAGACTTTAAATTAATTAATAAAAAGGCAATGGTTTTGAAAATGTATAATAACAAATAATTTTCATTGTAGTCATGAAATTAAAATTCCCTTAAAAATTTAAATCGTCAACATGTATATTTATACTATATAGCAATCGATTTGGATTTTACTTTAAATTAATTTACAAATTTCCATTCTAAATTTTGATATAGTTTTTTTTCCATCAGAAAAAATCGTACTAATGCTATTCCATTGAATCAAATAGTACAAAGATAGTGATAAAATTTTGATATAGTTGCCTGTAGTTTTATGAATTTTAATTATTAAATTGATTCTAAACAAATAAAAAATTATATTTTAAATTTTATAAATTACATAATTCTCATTTTTTATTAGCTATTCTTATTTATTCTTATTTTTTATTGGCTAACAGACTTGATTTGACTAATAAGCCTCGCTGAAATGTTACTTTTCTAAACTTAAAAATAAAATTAAAAAATTAAAATTTATAAAAAATGTAAATATGGCACGTGGTCAGGCACGGTCAACAAAGGACAAGAAGCATGAGGCATGAAGTACAAGAAGTAATTATTTTAGAACTCTCAAATAAAAAAAAATTAGATATATTGAATAAAGTTATGAAAATTTAAATAGAATATAATTATTTTTGAAAATTTTAAAATTTTTAATTAATTATTTTAGAACTTCAAAAAAAAATTAGACATATTGAATAAAGTTATGAAAATTTAATTACATTTGTAATAAATTCTATTTATTTAGTTATATCACATCTTAATAAGTTATAATTAATAATTAACTTAGATAAATTTGTATTAAGCTCAAATACATATATATTTCCAAGATTTTGGAACTTTGGAATATCAATAAAAAGTTTTGAGAGATGTTGAGTAAAATAAAAACTTTTAAAGGTTTGTTATTTTCAAGATTTGTGAAATAAGATTAAAAATTAATTTTATTATTTTTCATATTTTTGAAATATTATGAAATTTTTTTAGAACATGTTTAATAAAATCAAAACATATAAGATATTAATTTAAATAATTCGTTGAAGTACAATTGTATGGTATTTACTCCAACTCATCCAAGAACACTATATCTTAATTATTAACTATATACTCTTTTAAGGTGTACTTTAAATATTCTATTTTTTAGTTTTTTTAAACATTTCTAAATTTAGATTTTACTAAAAAGAATTACCAAATTCCACCAAAACTCACCACATCATAAAGTCCAAAATGTATCAATAAAGTATAGCAATTTTTCTGATTGAAAGAAGTCCAAAACCTAGAATAAATAGATTACTCCTACCCTTTACTATAATTATTTAATAAAACAACTCTTGAAACTTATTATTTTCTATATTTTAAAATAAAATAATTAGATTACAACTATACTTAGAACCTTAAGAATAAATTCCAATCCATATACTTTGGAATTTTGGAATATGATTAAGAAAATTAAAAATATGTTAAGTAAAATTAAAAACTCTTAAATTTTATTATTTTATTTTCTAGATTTTAAAATAAAATAATTATATTATAACTATATTTAGAACCTTAAGAATAAACTCCAACCCATGTACCTTGGAATTTTGGAATATGATTAAGGAATTTAAAAATCGTTAAATACAATTAAAAACTTTTCAAATTTGTTATTTTAGAGATTTTTAAATAAAATGGTTAGATTTCAATTGTATTTGGAACATTTGGAATAAATGGCCATCTATCTAACTACATCATATTTTAATCAAATAACCCTGGATTAATTTGAAAAGTTCAACATATATTTATTTTACACATTTTGGAACTTTGAAATAAGATTAATTTTGTTTTGACACATGGAATAAAAAGCTTTTTAGCCTTTTTATTTTTACTATTATTGAAATAAAATTAAAAAAACTTATATGTTAATTAAAATCAAAATTCTTAAGATTTGTTATTACAAAACTAGTAAAATACTATTATATTTGGAACATTGGGATAAATTCCAACCTATCTAGCCACACTAGTTCCTAACTAACAATTATGTATTATTTAGTAGAATTGCTTTGTGAAAAATAAAAATTCTTAAAACTTATTATTTTCAAATTAAGATTAAACGCTATTAATTTACATAATTATTTTTAAATTTAAACATAATACTTTAATTATTAATGTAATGTAATAAATTCATATATAATTAGTAGCAATAATGATAATATATATTTTAAATTTTTAAATAAAAGAATCAACATAATACTTTAACGATTAATGTAATGTAATAAATTCATATATAATTAGTAGCAATAATGATAATATATATTTTTTTCTAACTTAATTAAGAACAAAATAATTAACAATTAATTTTTAAGCTAGATTGTTTATACGATTCTAGTTTTATAATGATAATGAAATTGACCTTTAATTATAATGAGTTTGAGCTTTAACAATTAATATATATGGATATAAGTCAATTGGATGTGAGTAGTTGCGAGAAAAATTATTATTCTTTTTATTTAAATTTAAATTTTATTTTATATTTTTAAATTTAAAATTTATCTTAAAATATTATTCTCAAAATTAATTTTAATTAATCATATAATCTCAAAAAATGTGTTAATATAAAAATTAATACATATTTAATACTCTATATACTAACCCTATTAAAGGTGTAAACGAATATTTATGCGCTTTTAATGTGCAAGTTACACATATGGCACTGCATTTCATGTATGTGGACTTGGAATAATAAGTAGTATACAATAAACAAATCACAATTCTAAAAGATTGGTAAGCTATGATCTGATATATGTTATGCATTTTGTGCTTTACCAATAATAATTGTGAATGTTGATTTGTCAAAAGCATATGATAGAGTTAATTGATTAAATTTGAGATTGGTATTGCTTTAGGTTGGCTTTCAGCTACATGTTGTGAATTGCATAATATCGGGTGTAACTTCGATATATTTTGGTGCCTTAATTAATGGTTTTACTACTCCTTTTTTAGACCTAGAAGGGTCTTTAGACAAGGATGCCCGCCCTCTTGTTTATTTTGGTAGTTGAAGGGTTGAATAGAATAATCCTGCATGCAAAGAAAAGTGGCTCATTTAGAGGTATATCTGTTGGGGGTCTTGTTTATGTTACACACCTATGGATCTCAGAGAGAAGTTGTTTTGTTATAGGGTTTCTTGAAATTGTTTGCAGATGCATATGGAATGAGCTACAGTGTTAGAAAATCATCCGTTTCATTTATGAATATAGATCATGAGGATATAGACTAGATTTGCACTTAGTTAGTCTTTACCCTGGTGAACATTGAGAATGGGATCAAGTATCTAGGCTTTCTTTTAAAGCCTAATGACTACTAGAGAAGGGACTTAGCATGGTTAATTGACAAGATTGCGAAAATATATCAACTTTGGTGTAATAAATGGCTTAGTAGAGGAGGTAGTCTGGTCTTGGTTAAATCTATTCAAGAAGCCATTCCAATGTAGTGGATGTTGATGGCATATGTTCCCATTGGTACTTTGGAACAAATAAGGAATCTTAGCTATAATTTCCTTTGGAAGGGGAATAGAGATGGTTTCTCTCCTCATTCGGTAGCCTGGAACAAATTAACATGGCCAAAGGAATTGGATGGATGGGGGTTAAAGAACCCTTTTTGTTTTTCCAATGCATTAGTATCTAAAGGGGTTTGGAGAATCTTGAGAGGTGAAGGCTTATGGTTCAAGGCTATATATAATAAATATATAGCACCTTTATCTGTTGAGGAATGGGTCAAATCTAGAGAGTAATCATTCAAGAATGTTTCCATTAGTTAGAGAGCTTTGTTATTGACCTTTGAAGTAATAGGTGACTAGCTGGAATGGAAAATTGGCAATGGAAGAAAGGTCAGACTAGGGTAGGATCCATGGATTGCATGTGGTGAATCCCATAAACTCCCCTCTACTATGGTGGAGGATATGAGGGACTAGTGGTACATATTTTTGCCTCAGATTAATGATCCAATCAACACTAATGTATTATCACAGGAATGGTTAAATGCAGATGAAGTTAGATGACTGGGAGAGGAGGACAAGGCATCTTGGAACAAGTATATTAAATCCCTGAAAGGAAGTCATATTAGATTAAAGGATAATGAGGATGCACTGGTTTTCTCTACAAATACTACTAGAGGTTCTTACTCACACACAATTGGATATATGGTTATAAGAGAGGAGGAGGATCAACCCGATCTGTTCTGGTGGCATGCACCAATTTGGAAGTATAAGTGTCCTCTTAAGTGTAATATTTTTCTATGGTTAGCTCTCTCTAACAAGATCCTGGTTTGGGATATCATGCTTAGAAAATATTGGTGTGTCCTAGGTAGATTCCCTCTATGTAAAGAAAGTAATGAGAGTATAAAACATCTTTTTATATCTTATTCTTATATTAAAAAGATGTGGGATCATGTGTCACATGTCTGTGGCCTTCCTTTTATTTGGGTAGGTCAATCTCTTGATCAAGCGTTGGATTCTTGGAGAGGTAACGCTGAATATAAAGGGAGATTTGGCTCTGCCTATCATTTTCATCTGGGGGTTTGGCCCTCTAAGAATAAGGCAATATTTGAGGATATTTTTATTTCCCCCTTTGTTTATGCAGCTAAAGGTTTAGTAGTTCTCAGTCATTTTCCTCAAGTGGATAAACCTCCCAGACTTATAAGGATAGCAGAAGAACTCATTGATAGATCGGTTTTGTGGCTATATTTTGATGGTGCTTCTAAGGGGACCTCAGCTATTGGGGGTGTAGGAGACATCTTTTCATTAATAAACATCATTGGATCAAGTTTGTAGCTAGTGTGGGGATAAGCACAAATAATTGAGTAGGGTTAATGTCATTAAAGTTGTCTTTGAATTTGACTTTCATGGAGGGAGTTTAGAATCTACAAGTATATGGGGAATAAAAAATTGTCATAGATTGGATGAAGATGAGGAGACCTCCTAAAAACATTCTCCTAATTCCCATTTATGAGGAGAACATCCGATTGATGGGCCTTATGCAGAATGCTCATTTTGAGCATATATATAGAGAAAGAAACAGTCAAGTAGATCAATTGTCCAAGATAGGCTTGCTGGTGGGAGAAGGATTGTGGCACAGATGGGAAAAGGAAAATTTTGATAGGGTGACAGTTTTTGACCCATGACCTTACTCAGGATAGTTACATTTAGACCATAAGTTTTTTCTTATATCAGTCCTATGTAGCTAGTTTTTTGATGTCATGATAACTGATTAATGGCTTTAGATAGTTATGTTATTTGGAATGTAGTTGATGAAGGACTAAATCCTTTGTTTTGGATTTTGTTACTATAACTGAAAGTTTTTGGATCTCTATATAATGTGGTCTATTTCCATATAAACAAATTATTGGATCTCTATATAATGTGGTCTATTTCCATATAAAAAAAACACTGTTTCTTTTTGGAAAAAAATGATATATTAAATCTAAACAAGTAAAATTAGCAGCAAAGATGCTTATACCTGCCTGTTAAAAATGTTTTAATGTAATAGTTTAAAGATGTTTTAATATAGTAGTTGTGTATAAAATAAAAGCTTGGCTTGATTGGTGATGAAAGTAACCTCTCCAATGCTATAAGAGAAAGACCTTGTAATAGGGGGAGAGAGAGAAGGTGGAATAAAAATGACCACGTCTTCTATGAGATAAGGGACAACCAATTGCAAAGCATTAAAGCATGGCTTTAAGTTATATAGGGATAAAATGACCACGTCTTCTATGAGATAAAGGGACAACCAATTGCAAAGTAGTGCTCGGCTTTCACTCACATTCAATCTCAGTTTCAAAATATATGCTTCGATACTAACCTCTCTAACCTTCTAGATCCCCAAAACTATAGTGAGCTAGAGACGCTCCTTTGTAAGCCTTCTTAAACTCCGATAGACCAAGTTTGGTCTAGTGGACATTAAAGATCATCATCATCATCAAGAAGTATTTTAATTATATTTGTTTTTGTATATATATTTTATAGTGTGTTTTTTTTAGGGTTATAGATTTAAAGAGGCAATAGAATATGTATAAATTTTCATAGAGAGCAGTATCCTTTGTTTCATAAACAAATAATTTTATACACTAGTTAAATTTAAATTTTTAAATAAACATTTAAAAATGTTTAATATAATAAAAAGTTATATAACTTTAAACTTGTTTTTAGTGCGTTTATTTCGATTGCAAATTTTGTCCATGGAATGGCTGACCTTGCTCCATGACTTTTAAACTTACAAGGAAAAAACTCAATGCAAAATTATATATGAGATTTAATTTGGTTCTGAAAAGAAGAAATTAGATATTCTTGCAATTGGATAATCTGATGAAAATATTGTTTAATTATGATCATAAATATCCATTTACTAAAAAGTATAATCATTATTATTATATTTATTAATAGTAAAGTATCTTTAAACATGTTTGTTTTAATCCTTGTTTAAGTAATACTAATAAATTACCATTATCCATAATTAAAAAAGAACTTTACAACCATTACTATGGCCCTACGTATTATCATGTCTAATACTAATAACATTTGTTTTTTTTTTCATAGTAGGTGAAATGGCGTGCTTCATTGAGTGCAGGCGCCGTGAATACAACAGAAGATCACAGGTTCCGAGTTCAAATCGCAGCACAGTCAACATTGTCCGGGGTCGAACCTGGGTGGGGATGGCAACAGCCGACCGCCCCAACCACCCGGGCTATACATATGCCCCTCAACATTTGTTACTCTTAAGAATAAGCCATAACATCGCACAACAAATAAGCGATGGGTCGACAAGGGAATAAAAGCAAGTGGATAAAAGGGACGCAGTAGATGAGCTGACTAGCAAGCAAATTAGCATAAAGGCTATCCAATGATGACCAGCTATCCCTCAAAAGATGATTGGCAAATCAACCAATATTTTTAGCCATTCACATCACTTTTTCCAACTCCAACACGTGCTTCACCACTATAAAATAATGCCAAGTTCAAGGATGAAGTGACTAACAACTCTGATTAATATTAATATAATATAAAAATGCAAGAAGGACAGCAATATTCCAACTCTTTTTTCTTTTAATACCAGCTATCCCTACTATTAAATGACCGCTGGCGAACCTTGTGAAAACGCGGACTTATAGGCCACGGACCCACCACCCCTATCAGATTTAGAACCCAGGGCATCAATCCATACAGCTGAAACGCAGGACATAATAATAATAGTCTAGTATAACAAATAGACAAATGGCAAATGCTTATTTTTTTGTTTTTTAATGATTTTTTTATTAATTTTTATTTTTGAAAAATAATGTGAATAACAAGGAAAATTTGTCCCATCAAAACTTTCCTCAAATCAAAAATTAAAAATTTGTATTTCCAAAATTTAAAAATTAATTTTTATTTTTTAAAATATTTAGTTTAATATTCTATTTTTTATAAAACATTTAAAAACTATGAAAAAAATATTTTAGAAGTTGCATATTAATTAAAAAGTTAATTGAAATTAATTACAAACCCATTGCTATATACTCCTTCAACAGATATAATAAATATTTATAATAAAATTGAAGAAATGACATCACATCATTTAAAAAACTTGTAATTTAAAATCAATTTATGAATCGACAAAGTTTTATATAATTAATACTTTTAAAATTAATTTTAAGAAGCTAAAACATCTTAATCGAGATGACAAAAATTAACATTAAAGAAATAAACGTGCAATTAACAAAAAGCATTCTTATGTGGGCTAGACATGACACATGGTACTTTGCCTAAGAGATAAATGCCAATCAAGCAAACTCATGGGTATTTACTTGAGTGGTCTTTACTTATCCCCATCTCCATCAAATAGGTGGAATGTCACAATATTCTTCACCTTGGTTCGAAACTCATGGGTATCTACTTGAGTGGTACTTATCCCAAGCTTAGGTAGATTAGCCCATCTCCATCAAATAGGTGGAATGTCACAATATTCTTCACCTTGGTTCGAAACTCCTAACGTAAGCTTCGATATAACATGTATGTCTCGGGAGAATTGTGGGGGACACTCAAGTCATGAAAGAGGCGGTTAATAAATATAATAGAAGATTGAGTTGTTGAATTTAAAACTTGTTGATACTTTTGAAATTCTGAACTAGATTATTAAATTAAAAATATGATTAAATGAAAAGAAATATTTTTTTTGAAAAAAAATGTAGTATATTTTGTATTAATAGAGTGTATTTAGTAGAAGACTTTAAGATCTTTACAATCAAGGTTCGGTTTCAAAATTGTATAAAAAAAACAAGACAATGAACTATATATCTGTTTTTTTTTAAACAGATAGAATTACTCTTCATCTTTTCTAGGTATGGTTCAATTCCATAAAAAACTATGGAAAGCAGTTACATCAGATACTTCTAATGGAAAAACCATGAGTGTAACAACACTAAGAAAAACTCAATACAGTACATCATTTGAGAAAACCATATAGATAATCCAAAAAAGGGGAAAAATAAAGTACAAAACTATAGAATGAAAGACTTATCTATCAAGCGACCTAGGCCATCTATCCCGGGAAAGGGCTGGGCCCATTGTAAGTCTCAATATCATTTTCATGTCCTCCCTATCTAATCCATTGTCCTTATTCAACCTCAAGAACCGTCTTTGACAAACTATTAGCTAGAGTATTTCTTTCTCTATAAATATGGGCAAAGACAACAGACCCAAAAATATCCTTCAATCTAATAATTTCCTCATATATAGGAAGTAAGAGAATGTTTTTGGGAGGTCTCCCCTCTTTCATTCAATCGATGACAAGCTTGAAGCACCATATACTTGAAGAGTCATGATTCCCTCCTCTTGTGTCAATATTAGAGCAACCAATTCTGCCCTATTATTAGTGATTTTTCCCATACAACCTGCAAATTTAATCTTGTGTGATTATGAAAGATGTCGGATTCCCCCATCCCCCCCCATTGATGGGTTGCCTTCAGAATCCCCATCAAAATAAAGTCATGGGATTTCTCTATCAATGCATTCTTCCACTATCCTTCTACAACTAGGCTTGTTAACCACTTGAAGGAAATGATTAAGTATTGCCAAGCCTTTCGATGCATAAACATAGGGATGTATGGATAGGTCCTCAAACACAACCATATATATTATAGCTAGCCACACTCCCAAAATGTAGATAACTGGCAGAGTAAGATGAGACTTAAAACCAAATTGTTAGTCCAAGCAGCTAAAGCTTGTTCAAGATTCAAACTTGTCCAAATGAAAGGAAGTCCACAAACTTGAGATGTATAATCCCACATATTAGAAATATAAGGGCATGGAATAAAAATATGCTTAACAAATACATTACCTTCTTTGCATAAAGGACATCTACCTGGTCCACTCCATATTTTATGAAGAAGGAGGTCCCAAACAAGGATTTTGTTTGATAAGGCCAACCAAAGGAAGATTTTTCATTTAAGAGGGCAATTGAACATCCACACTGCTTCATGCCACCAGAATAGACCTGGATGGTCCTCCTCTTCTCCTATTACCTTGTATCCAAGTCTAGGAAGGTAAGTTCCTCCAATATGATTCTTTGACCAGACAAGTAGATCCTCAGGATCCTTTGACCTTATATGAACATGTCTCTGAAGGATTTTATGTACTTAAGCCACTCAGATGAATGATGTTGTAGATAACACAAATCAACCTCAAACTCTATCAATGGCCATGATGATTGCATTGTTGACACAAAAAGATGTGTTCATCAAAATGAGGAAGCTACTTACAGTCTTTAAAACTAGTTGCATTAGCTGCAATGTTAATGTAGACGCTCACAAAGTTGAGGTTTTTACAAGAACAACTATGTAGTTATTTTGATCTGAGATGAAATTGATAACAATTGCTTCAAAAGAATGAACTAATGAATTAATGAACAAACAATTGGCTCGTGCAAAACAATCATGTCACAAAGTGAAATGTGAACCTAGATAGGGGTGAAAAGAATCTTTTCCTCTTAGACACTTGAGCTACACCTAATTGACTATCATAATACATCTATTGGCATGATATCAAAGCAAATATTTGTAAGGAGATGCCAATATTAAATGTATTGAAATTCTTTAATTTTTTATTAGAAAATCAATCTTTTGAATATAACTAAAATGATATTAGAATATTAATATAAAAATATATTTCTTTATAAAAATTACATAATTGTTATATATTCGAGATCATATTTAACTATTTTAAAATGAATTTCAAATTTATCTTTATTTTACCAAATTAAATTAAATAATGAACAAGAGCCACAAGGTGGTAATGTCCTGTGCAAATTAGATTTTTTTGAAATTTGCAAACTAGCATGTGAATCATGAAGTAATTAGATTATCATTGTACTCAGATGATGGATGTATGTAAAAAAAGAGGCCTCATTAATTTCTCTTCGTCCTTGCAGAGAAGATAGTGGTTAACTCCATTTAATCGACAAATGATTGATTTTATTTAACATATATAGATTCTACATTTTTAATTTGTAATTAATTAAATATGAATCTCAGTAAATGTAAATGATTGAAAATGTAGAATACATTTATGGTTAATTTAGTGATCTTTTATGCCAAAAATTCAATATACATAATCATCAAAATTGATACTAAATATAACACAGAAGTAGATATATCACATCCTTATTTACATAACACTTAAAACTCATAACCAACAACTAAGTAAATGTAAATTTTAGTTTAATCATAATGTTGTTTTAGTAGTATTTTTTTCGCTTTGTAATGGATTAGATGTCTCTTGTGTATCTTTGAGTTTGTAGTATTTCAATATCAAATTCATTTTAAAAAAGTTCTAAACAATCCATATAAACAGTAATGTTCATGGCATTTCAATTGCAATCTCCAATAAAGGACAAGTTTTTGAATTACTCTATATAAACAATATTATTTTTTTATTATGGAGTGTTTGGCGATTGCAAGGTTATTGGGGCTGCACATTCTGGAGACTCACAAAATGACATTCATGGCATAGTATTTATACATATGAAGTGGACCAAAATTTCTATTTAAGTAACAAAGGATGTGAGTAATAATTTTCAAAGAGAAGTGCTATGATATATCATAGTGATATTTAATGTATAATCATCTCACTATTGGATACATAAATTTAAGTAATAAAAACTAAAACTATGTTTAAGATAAAAGAATGGCTTCTCAATACATATTAATATCACGTAATGTAAACTAAATACATATTATTATACCCTCAGACATTGTAAATTATTGTCTCTTATGTCATTAAAAGGCACTTCTCCCTCCTTCCCAGATGTCATTATTGTCTGTGCCGTAGGTTGAGACACTTGAGATGTGTAAAAGGGAGACACTGCAAATGTCGCTGACCACTGTGGGTTGGAAAATAACAGTATGTAGGGTTAAGAGTTAGTATTCATCTCACACTACCTTACTGACACAGTCGCCCAGCACGGTAGGCATGCAACTTGCCACATTTTCTATATGCAGTGCATCGACTGCAAAAAAGGAAGTCTTCCGCAACAAAGAAAGATTGCACAATGCAAAAAGATGATGATATCGCGCTGCCCCCTCCTAGGGCACCAATTTCAAGAGTTACGTCATCATTTCAGAGCCAATTATATTTAAGATAAATAGATTTTCATAAAAATTAGTTTAATAAACTGAATTGTAACTATATAAAACTCTATAGATCAAACAAATTAAAATGTTGTAGGGGGTGATTGATCCATATTTATCATGCCACACAGGACATAACAATTACATTTTCATTAATTACAATGAAAATAAGTGCAATTTAATATACATTGTTATTGGAAATCTTTAAAAATGTATGTTTTTGGAATTGTTTTTCTATACAAATATTTTTCTATAGCATTTGGCACAAATAAAACTTTTTTTTTAAATGATGGTTCACCATTTGTTAGAGGGCTAGTCCATCGGGAGAAATGCGAACACCTGTTATTCTAGGTAGAGAATCAAGGTATGGCCATAAATACAATCATTACAATAGGGGCTCAACAAGAACATCATGTCACTTACCATAATTGAATTTGGGTGAGGAAGGTAGCAATCATTCCTCCCAACTACCCAAGCTACAATCAATGAACAAGCAACTTCTAAACTATCAATGAACAAGCAACTTGTAAACTTATCCAATTAGATGTATAGTTAAGCTAATGTAAAAATCAAAGTGATTGAGAAATGTTGAATTTATCTTTTAAAATATAGAAACGTATGTTATTAAGAAAACAAATGTGTAAAGTTAAACAATTAGTTGCAAACTTTTCTTTGTGGAGAGCACAACATTCAAGAAATCGTGAATATATGTATTTAAATATGCAGAAGCGTATGTTATAAAGAAAACATATACTAAAAGGATGATCCCATAAGTCGGATAAATAATGAAAAGACGCTAAGGTTTGGTCATTACGTATTGCCAAAGGAAACCATGGGCAAAGCAATGTGGAGTTGGTTTAACTTAGACTTCTTAACTTGTAGATTAAAAGGGTGGAATTTGACCATGAAAACTTGTCAAAGGCGGCTCTTCTCCTTTATCATGTGTAGTTGTAATAAAAAAACAATAATTAATGTGATAGAGTAAAAAGAACTCATTTTTCACATTTTCATATTCTTTTCATCACATTTTCATATTCTTTTCAAGATATTAATTAGCTTTCATATTCTTTTCAAGATATTAATTAGCTTGAGTAGATAATAATTATAGTTTTTTTAAAGTAGCGAGGTGCTTTACAATTTAGTATGGGGGAGATGTTGTCAACGTAAAATAACGAAACAATATGTCATCAAAAATAGAAAGTATTAAAAAAAATCTATGTCAGCTCCTAAAATAAAAATTTAAAACCAAATACAAAATTATTAAAAAAATCCGTGTTGGCTCATAAAATAAAAAATAAAAAACCAGCATAGATCATTCTTAAACCTAGATTTATCAAGCACTGAGAGGGATCAAATTTCCTAAGGTGTAAATTTTTTCTGGACATATAAATGATTTTTTCTCAGTGCTTGATAGATTCGGGTTTAAGATGGATCTATGTTGACATTAAGAGCATCAATCATATTAGTTTTTTTTTTCTTTTTTGGACAGGGGTTATTGATTTTGTTTGAGTCCTAGTATTAAGACTATCAATCACTATATGATTGGTATATAGTCATATATATTATCCTAGAAAAATAATAGATTTTTAAAACATTCTATTTTTAACATAGATAATTAATCAAGCTCATGTTGTTCAAATTTTTCTTGACCTACTATAGGTGCCATATAGGAGGGATCCTACTTTCCAATTCACTAAGATTGCTGTTCCATAGTGTCTTCTTCCATAGTAGCTACTTGATTCATTTTAAGAGAGCCCAAAGCAGTCTTATGAGACACTGAATTTTTGAACTCCTCAAACCCAAGCTGTTGTTCCATTTCCAAATGTAATACTTTACTTGTAACTCCTTGAATTTTGCAACTTCCTCTTCAAGATTTTCCTTATGGGTCTCTTCCAAACCTCTAGTAATACCGACTTACCGACCTTGTGTTTCCCAAGTTGTTCTTTCATTAGAACCATTTTTTTTCTTGTTGCCTTTAACTCCCTTGCATTGTTTAGATCCCAATCTTTTTACCATGTTTCTTATCTCCTCATGGTCAAAACTATAATTTCTCGACAATCATCACAATGTCTCTTGCATCTTCATATTTCTCTTCTCATCTTGAATGTTTGCATTTGGTATATATGTTTGGGTGGCCATTGGAAGAGGCCATCCTTCCAATTGAATGTTTTTCCAACATGGGTTCGCACTTGATTTCCTTTTGCACCTTGAGACTAGATAGTTATGTTAGGAAAGGGGCTATTAGAGTACAAACCATTCTATTGTGTGAAAACTTGCAAAGTATTGAATTGAAAACTAGCATCTAAAACACTAAACAAAGTAAATACTTGAAACCCAAGAAAAAAAATTGTATGAAAAATTCCAAAGATATTTCCCTTCCAATTTTCACCTTTGCAATCAAAGAGATAGTGTGGGGACCTTCCTAAACCCAATACCCCAAAATTAAAGCGCCAAGCAACAAACTAGAGACACATGAGGAGGAGACGATGAAATGTCCCCTAGTTTTTACAAAGGAGTGCCAAACGAAAGGTCCCAATGAAGTGAATTCCTCCAAAGAATCCATGAAGTGTATTGACATGATATCAATAGAAGGTTCTTGAATGGTGAGGGTTGATATATATCCCACACACATCAATCCATCCCATCACATAACCCTTCATTATGTCAAACATGTAATAGGATGAGTGAGGGCATGACCCATATAACTTTATTAATTTGAATTTACAAGACCTAGCGTGAGTGTTTCCATCTGGCTTCCCCACCAGGTTAATGCATGACCCTCTGACTTCAGTAAGGAAAATGAGATATTTTTCTCCTTGTCTACTTGATGGATACTAAAATAACCATCTAACTACTGCAACCAATGATTCAATTTTAGAGCATTGATCCCACCTTGATACAACTTTATGTCGACTTTCACTTCCATCTTGAAGAGATACTAGGAAGGAATGTTGGTGCTGGAACTTGGTTTCTCTTTCGTTGGCTCCTTTTCTAGGTCACTTTTATTTTTCGATTTCCCCTTTGATATGAAATCTGGGTTAGATCCTCAAAAATTCCTGAAAAGTCCAAACTTGATCTCCAGAACCACCATAAGGATTGACATGTTGTGTGAGATATCGATGAATTTTATTTCCACTTTTGTAAATCGCTGCTCATAATCGCTCGCCGCTCCTTGAACAGATTCGTCTGCCATGACTAGGGTTTGAATATTTTTTTTACCAACTACTAGTTCTTGCGACTAAGCACAAAACCCAAAAGAGAACTGCTATGATACCAACATGATCCATAAACTACCGTGGATATTCCACTGGAATAGTTTGTCATAATGGATCTTACCACTTGTTATTTTAATTAATTTATTTTTAAAATTGTAATAGAAATTATAGAACAAGAACTACACAATCCACACACATTTGAAATGAAGTGAGGACTATGCCTTGCTCTTTTATGTAGAATGCAAATACAAAAGGAAATCAACACTCGTAATGGAGTTACCTTGGATTCTATGGCCCATATGGATGCTACATTATCCATTACTACCTTTGTATGCTTCACGACCACTCCTTATTTCCGCTCAACTATGGAACAATACAATAGAAATGGAACCCCTTCTTTTCCTAACAGATCTGTATTTAACATAGCTCGATAACCGTTTAGGGTTAATTTGTAGGGTTTGTACATGCCTTGATTCCGATTTAATGTTAGGGTTTTGGACCGTCTAGAATATTTTTGAAAGTCCACACATGACTAGATTCACCTATGTGAGAAATGAGAGCTGACGTGGAATCCAATTGGAACTATGGTGGTCAATGTTGAAATATTGTAACTTCAAAGAATATTATATTTGTATTTTATTATTCCGGAGATGTTCCATTCCTCTGAGGGGATCCTATTGTATATTCGGAGATGTTTATTCCTCCGAGGAAGTGTGGTAACTAGGGTTATTAGATATCCCATGTGAGGTCGGCCCCGAGTTAGCTGTTTAGGGGTTATTAGACTCTCTTAGGAGAGGTCGGCCCCATTAGGGTGAAAAGTCAGTTAGAACATGAGTATAAATAGAGGAGGAGTGTTCCTCATTTATCTCATTCATTCACTCACTTGTGATTGGCGCATAGGAGAGAGAGAGGTTTGCATAGGAGGAGAAGGAGCTCTTGTTGAGGAATGCATCTTGTATTGGGTTGATTATCTATATTGAGGAAAGCTTTGCTAGGTTTTCTACCCCATGAGGGTTTCCCAGGGATATCTTTGTCTATCTTGTGATTTCGTTTCTTTCAGTGATCTTGCTTGTTAATTTAGGCTAAACTTAACATGGTATCAGAGGTAGCCTGAATAGGACATCTTTCACAAGGTGAAACTATCTCTCTCTCCTCCTCCGATGAAAATTAGGGTTTCTGCAAAAGTCAGAATTTTTGGAATCTGATTGCATGGTCGGATAGCCCTCCTCAAAATTGAACTTTTGAGCCCTAGATCGAACTTTTTGAATGGTGAAAAGTTGAAGTTTCCAGAAGCAGAGCTCACCAGTTATCTCAATCCAATCAAGCATATCTCCTGGTAAGTGTTATTCTATCTTTTGAGAAACTTCAATTTCTGTAACCCCCTGGATAAGATGGCTCCAAGCACTAAGCTTGAAGACAAGCTAGAGGGTATAGAGAATTTATGAGCATGGAAATACAGGATTGGTCTCATTCTTGAAGAGAATGATCTTATCCAATATATCAAAGATGAAATTGCAGAACCTGAAGAAGATGAAGCCAAAGAGAAGTATAAGAAGGACTTGATTAGGGAAAAGAGAATCATTGCTTATTCTATCAAGGACCACTTGATTCCCCAAGTGACATCCAAGAAGAATCCAAAGGAAATGTATGGTTCCTTAGGCCGAATGTATGAAGGGAGGAACATCAACATAAAGATGAATCTAAGAACTCAATTGAAGAATACCAAAATGAATAAAGGATAATATATTCAAGACTATTTCACAAGGGTCTCCCAGTTCAAGGAACAACTATAAGCCATTGGAGACACCCTTGATGAAGATGAACTAGTCATGACTGCACTCAATGGTCTCACTAGACCTTGGGAGTCATTTATCCAAACTATGTGTGCAAGAAAAGAAAGTATGAAGTTTGATGTAGTATGGGAGGATTGTATTCAGGAAGAGACTAGGGTAGCCAATAGAGAAGCCCTACTGAAAGAAGATGACCAAGCCTTGGCCACTCACACTAGAAGAAGAAGGAGTCATTTCAACTCCATGAAGAATGGCCATAAGAAATCTCATCCTCCACATAGATTTCAAAAGAAAGAAGGAGTAAGCTCAGAAAGAGATCTCTCCTCAGTTAAATGTTATAGTTGTCACAAACCCAAACACTTTTGTTGCTTGGGATTTCTCCCAAGCATGTGCAAATGGTGCACCTGCTAACTTGTAGCAGCAGTCTCAAATAAAGCAATGTAAATAAGCAAATATAAACTATAGATTAATGGTAGTAAACAATAAAATAAAGAATTCTAAATTGATAACAATGAAAAAAATTGATTCATAAGCATGCAAATAAAAATTAAAACTTTTGTATTACCTCAAATGGTGAGGATGGTGAGTTTTGAGCAGCTCCAAGGTTGAGATGCTCCAATGTCCAATGGTCTCTTCTTCTCCAATGCTTCAATGGTTGGGCAAAGCTCAAGATGGATTTTGGCAGCATGAGGATAGGATGAATATAGAGTGAATAGTGAGGAGCCCCTATCACCTTTTTATAGTTTTTTGGTGATGGGAAATACCATTATGGTTTTAAGGAAACCAATGGTATTGCTAAATGTGGTTTAGGTCTCTTTTTCCCTCTTTTTCCCTTTTTTTTGAATATTATTCCCTTTTAATTGATTTTTGGGAATTTTGGACCCTTTTTGAGGGTTTTTTTTGTGTTTTTTGAGGAAAAATACATATTTTGAGGGGAAAAAGGTGTATTATGGTATTTTTGGTGACCTTTTAAAGGTTTTAGGGGCAAAAATGGTAGGAAAAATGGACAAAGGGGTCATGTGCATAGGGAAATGAACTAGTGAGCACTTTTTGGGTGTCAACAGATTGCCCCTTGATGTGTGAGGGCAAGAGCTCATCGTATGGCTAATATACATCATAGTTTTCTTTGTCTTTTTCTTGGGGTTTGGAGGAGAGAAGAGACCGAATGGAGATTGGAACACTGGGCCCATGGAAGATGCAAAAACTGAAAAATTACATGGCCTCAAAATGAATGAGGACTAATCTCTGATAATGGACGAGGCAGGCATACCCATGCTCGTATCAAGACATATACATAACAATTAGGCCCAAGAAGGGGGGACCCGAATAATACATAAAAATTTGCTGATACATCATGATGGTCTAGAGGGGACACAAAGTTGGGATATACTCATGGTCATACCATGACTGATCTGAATAACTGATACACTAGAAAAGAGCAACAACCATTCTGAATAAAGTATTGGAAGGGTTGATGAACTGTTGAATCTGAAGGTATCCAATAGTTGTAGGGACTCAAAAACTGTGAGCCAACTTTTGAAGAGAATATGGAACCTGTATACTCAAGGGAGTATGTAACTGGGGTACTTCTGAATACTGTCGCCAAGAGAAACCCGGATACCCATAGGAACATGTAACTGGTTGTTTTCTCAAAAAAACACATAATGTGGTAGAGTCAGGTGATATCCGGGGTCTTCAACAAATAGCTGAAAGGATTGATACCCTGTACGAGTCTCAACGATGCGATCAAAGTATTGACGTCGAGCATGTGAGAAACAATCATTTGGAGAGGCACTGAGGAGTCCTTTCAAAATGATCTGTAGGCACTCACCACTAATGGTGATGAGTCCAAGGCACATGGACCTCTGGGTCTATCCTCTGGAATAGATTGGTTGGCATCGATAGAGGGAGACCTTGCAACTACCAAGGCAATGATGTTTCCTTGATAGGATCATGAGGTGTACTACTGAAGTGTAATAATACTGATGGTAGGACTGACATACTGTGGGGATGGGGAATAACTGGGCAAATAGAGTGGGTGGACTCAAACTTCCTTTGTTCAGAGCATGATGACATGGTTTACCTGGCAGCATATGAAACTGATTTTTAGGTGTGGGGATCATAGCTTTAAGGGATCATGGGGGAGTTCTGCAGACTGGAGTGACTCTAGGGGACAAGTTGATGGATGATATCAGGAGGCTCTCCGGGTGACATATTACAGAATACTTTGAACAAAGGCGACCATAATGGGGAAGCTTCCATGTGAGTAGACATGATCTGTTGTGGTGCCGAGAGGCACCGTTGGGTCCTTCTTCATAGTTTTAATGAGCTCCAAGAAGGGATAAAAGTGTGCTTTGAAATGGTGCTATCCTGTGGATTTTTGCGAGCCCAGGACTGTTCATGCTCATGAGTGCTTTCATTTTTAAGGAGTCTGAAAATGATAAGAAGACTCTGAATTGGTGGAGGAGTACCATCCTGTGGATTTATACGAGCCCAAGACGGTGATTGCTCATGGTTGCTTTCAATTTTAGAGAGTTTGAAAGCGAATAGTAGACTCCATTGGTGTTCTTTTTCGTATGTTAGTCTCCAAGGCTCGAAAAAGCATAAAATGATGCAAATGGAGAACTCTTCTAGCCGATGTGACTAGAGTATTCCTTTTTCGTCATTAGTCTAAAAGGTTCGGAAAAGGGGTAAACTTATACCAAGTAGACACCCTTTCAAATAATTTTAGCGAGCATTAAGGGAAGCAAGATTGCTCGGCGATCTTTTCATTGTTTTAGGAGTCAGAAAAGAGCTTAATAGAAACTCCCCAAGTGCCTTTTTTGTAAAGGAATTGCTCGGCCCAAAAAAGGGATAAAATTATAACGAACAAGAAGATATTGGTGAGAGCGAGAAGTGATCTCAAGAATCGTCACAAGCGCGGAAAACTGAATCCGAAGATATAAAATTTGTAAAAAACGGATAACGGCCGTTGTGGCATGCAAATCGAGGCGACGAGGGGCATGGAAAAAATGCCCAAAAAATATGGTGGTGAGAGCGAGAAATGATTTCAAGCATCGTCATGAGCGCGGAAAATTGAATCCGGCGATATGAGAATCGTAAAAAATGGACAACAACTGATGTGGCACGTAAATCGAGGCAACAAGGGGCATGTAAAAAATTCCCAAAAACTGGAACTAGTGGAATCAAGAAAATGAGTGGACTATCATGAAGTTCTCGTTGTGCTGATTACAACAGTACCAACGGTTTGAAAAACAGATGTCGTATGATGCCGAAATGGTTGATTGAAAATTGGTCAAATTTCTATAAATAACAAGTGGACCCAATGTGACAAGTGTCATTTTCACTGTTGAGTTTCACAGAGTAATTTGGTTGAGTCAGAGCATTTTCTTGATTTGTGGGAGATTCGACCGTCGGTTTTTCATTCCGCAAGTTTCAGGTAAGCCTATATGCCTTGGCCTTTTAATTTATTTACTTTTTGGTGAGTGTCAGGGTGTTAGAAGCGGCGAATATTCCACGTTGGCTTGCCAACGCGGAATCTCGCGGGTTTTGGGCCTTTCTCCATGATGCACATTGCGGGTATGGGCTGGATAGCCGTGATGTGCATCGCGGCTGTGGGTGCCTACAGCCATGATGTTCATCACGGCTGTGTATGCTTACAACCGCGATGTGCATCGCGGCTGTGGGTGCTTATAGTTGCGGCTGTGGGCACTTACAGCTGCGATGCACATCGCAGATGTGAGGGCTGAAAGCCGCGATGTGCATCACGGTTAGGGGTTTGAATGTCGCGATGGGGATCGCTTGGTTAGGGAAAAAAATTTTGTTTTATTTTTCTAAAAATTTTTGTGTTGTTTTGGCAGGATGCTGAGGAGGCCGCAGGTATCATGGAGGGAGAGGGAGATTGATGAGGGGCTGATGGACAGTATTCAGGAGAGCCCGGATGTGCGGGCGGCTTTAGCTTTGGGCGGACTACTGAAGTTCGCTCAGATCCCTCTCATGCGTTCAGTCAGGGAGCTGCTGAACAAATTGATTGAATTTTGGGATCCAGAGGAGGTGGTTTTCATGGTCCAAGGTGAGCAACTGGAGCTCACCTTGACTGATGTGTACTATATTACTGGCTTGCCCTGTTTGGGTGAGATAGGAGACACCCAGCCGAGGATTTTGGCTGGTATGGATATTGAGGATCTCCTTGAGAGATTTTGTGTTTGAGGGGCTCGTATGCAGAATAACGCACTGAGCGTCTTAGATCTCCGAGAGGTGGAGATGCAGGCAGTAGCTGCTTGTGTTTTGCGGGTGCTTGGTGCACATATGCCCCATCGTTTGTCGGGGGGGGGGGGGGGGAAATGATGATGGTTCATTGTGTCATGACAGGGACATATTTTGCTTCGGGCCAGATGTTTCTGGCTTGTGTTCAGCGAGAGCTGAACAAGGTTAGGCGGTAGGGAGGAGAGTTTAGTTATGCCTCTTTCCTCAGTTGTTTCTTTTTTGAGCGAGTACCTACCTTGCGGCCATGTGTGCCGGTTCGAGATGGACTGAGGAGTGAGCCGCGGATGGTGCGGTGGGGGGAGATGATTCCCCTGGGTGGTGGTGGCATTCGACGGTTCTTCTCATTGGAGATGTACGACCAGTGGGAGAAGATGCCCGTCGTGATTGATGACTATCTATATCGGGAGATGTACTTCCGAGGAGACATCGAGATGCCCCGGGCTCAAGGACAGGCTTGGGGATTGGATGGTATGTCATGTTTTTGTTGTTCTTGTTATATCATGTTTAGATGTTTTGTTATGAGTATAGGTAGAGATGTTTACATGATATTGAGTTGCTTTGGCGTGGGTCATGGTAGATGTTGGTCCAAGGCCTCCAGTGGATCATATGGGCCATAGGGGACAGGTGATGGTGGTGGTACCTCCACCGGTAGCGGCACCCCCACCTCGTGCACGAGGAGTTGTGCATCATCGGGATGATGCACTAGAGGACGTACGTGATACCTTGGAAGCGCTGCCAGTGGATGTAGCAGATGATGGTTGGAGGGATCTAGATCAGCATGTTCTCGATCATTGTTACGATGCTCATCGTGAGTGGAGATCGATCCTGTGGAGAGTAGTTGTAGTGACAGCTAAGAGGAGGGCTCTGGCTCTGTATGATCCGGAGGAGTTAGAGGAGCCCGGTGATCATGATGATTAGGTTATCTTGTACCTGCCCCCAAATGCTGATGAGCATATGGGGATGTATTTTGTTGATACACATTTTGTATGGCTGGTGTACCTTTTGTATATTTGGGTGCTGAGAGCACTCCTGAAATTGTGACTCTTATGATGATATATATATATATGTATGTGTTTTTGGTATATATTCATGTATGCACGTGGATGCACATCTTGTCTTTTTCATTTTATGTTGTGTTGCACGTGGATGCAATGATATGTGTTTTGTTTTTTGTATGCCTGTGGAGGCACATGTTATGCACGTGGATGGAATACTATGATGGCTGGTTTGTTTATTTGATTTTTTGATGATGCTCATGTGATGCACGTTTTGGTTGGCGTGCCAATCTAGGATGTTGTTAACCATTTGATTTGCGACACTATTCAGATTTCTTGGGACATGAGCGAAGGAAATGGATTCAAACTGTCGAATCATTTGTTTAGTGCGCAAGAATTTTCTAAAGAGATAGGGATCGCGTACTTGGTACCAATTATTGAGCTGGGAAACAAGAAATTGGGAGTCTAAGAAGACGTTAAGGTAACTTATGCCCATTTGGAGAGCAGTGGTCAGGAGACCGGTTACGGCGTCATATTCAGCCTGGTTGTTTGTGGTAGCACCTATGCACACTCCGTCGAGGTGGATCAACTCATGTGAGGGGGAATAAAGTACCCAAGCTGCCGAGGCGAGATTTGGAGACCAGTGACTTGCAGCGTTGGAAAAACCAACATAGTAGACTGGAATAGGATCCATTTGTGTTCGTGCAGAAAAAATGAAAAATGTAAGACTGTGAATGTTTACAGTGGGAAAAAATGAATTAAAACAAACTGTGCAATCTGGACTGTGGTGTCCATAATATTTTTATGGGTAGAATCGTTTAAGGTACAACCCATTATGGGGGTTGCGCATGGGGTTACCTTTTGAGTCGTCAAAATGTATGCCCCATGTCCAAGGCAAGTCTGTATGATATATGGGCCTTGCCACATGGATTCAAATTTTCCTTTCCCTGTTTTGTCATGGGCTTGATCGTAAACGAGTACAAGGTCTCCTTCACTAAATGTTGGTGGGTGAACATGTTTATCGTAGTGGAGTTTTGATCTATTCTTTGCAGCTTTGATTGTTTGTAGGGCTGCGCGGCGATCCTCGTCGGCTTACTCTAGAAGAAGTAAGCATTCTTCAATCGGTGAAGTATCCAGGAGGAGTTCTATGGAAATTTGTAATGTCGGGATCTGACACTCAATAGGGAGGATGGATTCCATGCCATGGACCAAATGGAAAGGGGTAAAACCAGTGGCGGTTTTAGTGGATGTGCGGTAAGCCCATAATGCGGGGAAAAGCATGTGATGACAATTGGACTTATGTCGGTCGACAGTACGCTGGAGGATGGTCTTCAAAATTTTGTTGATAGCTTCAACCTGGTCGTTCCCTTGGGGGTAGTAGGCGGAGGAGAAATGATGTTTAAACTTAATGAGGGTTGATAATTCTCGCCAGACGAAGTCCTCAAAGTGAGAACCATGGTCTGAGACTAGTTGCTTTGGTACTCCGAAACGAGCTATAACATGGTTGAGGAAAAAATGGGTTGCAGTGTCGGCTTTGCAGTTATAAGTAGGCATAGCTTCGGTCCATTTTGTAAAGTAATCGACGACCACAATGATGTGTTTATGGCCGCCCGCTGATGTGGGATTAAAATCCATAAAGTCGATGTCCCATTTGCAAAAAGGTCCAACGGTAACTACTGGATGTAGGGGTGCGGGGGGTGTTCTTGTCTTCTGGGCAAAGAGCTGGCAGTTTTGGAAATGTTTGACTGCTGTGATGGAATCCGTGAATAATGAGGGCCAAAAATAACCTGTGCGGATTATCTTTTGGGTAGTGGCCATTCCAGAAAAATGGCCTCCGCAGGTGCCGCCATGACTGTCATTAAGGACTTGTTCAGCTTCTTCTCGAGAAAGGAAACGTCTTAGGATTGTGTCGATGCCACGTCGATAGAGGATGTCACCTAAAAGGATATAACGGGGGGCATGGTGGTGAATGTGATGGCTTCCGTCACGGTCGACATTGGGTCGAAACTTTTGTGTACAAAGGTAAACCAAAATATCACCGTACCAAGGGTCGTCAGACAAAATGATGAATAAATGGTCGTCAGTAATGTCTGTATGGATGGCTAGTGATGACGATGAGGATGGTAGGTACGTAATGAGCTGGGAAAGCGCTAAGGCTTTGATGCTCTTTGGAGTTTTAAAATTCAGGTTGTATTCTTGTAGGATAATCACCCATTTAGCTACGCAGCCTTGCAAAAGGTGACATGTCAAGAGATAGACCATTGGGTTGCAATTTGCGACAACTGTAGTGTGGCTAAGGAGAATGTAGTGGCATAACTTATGTACTGAAAAGACAACGGCGAGGACCATTTTCTCTTCATGTGGGTACCGTAGTGGTGGGCCTGATAAGATCTGGCTTACATAGTAAATGACATGCTCTTGACAAGCAGAGTCTTCTTGGACGAGTACTCCAGAAACGGCATAGTCAGATGCCGAGACGTAAAGGATGAAGTCTCTTGTGAAATATGGAGGAGAAATCAGGGGGGAATTCGTGAGTGCTTTATTCAGGTCTATGAAATCTCCTTCCGCTTGGTTATCCCATGCAAAACGAGTATGAAGGCGTAGTAAACGAAGTAAACCATGCACGGTCGTGGCATAATCGGGGACAAAGCGGCAGAGGAAGTTGGACTTACCCTGAAGGCTTTGTAGCTGTCTTAGTGTGCGAGGTGATGATAGGTCCACGATGGCTTGGAATTTTAACGGGTCTACGGTGATTCCTTTTCTGAAATGACGAAACCCAACAGACGTCTTGCTGGAACGCAAAAGACACACTTGAGTGGGTTCAAGCGGATTTTGTATTTTCGACAACCCAAGAAGACTTGTCGAAGATCGTCTAAATGGTCAGATCGTTTCTTAGATCGAGCCGTGAGGTCGTCTAGATAAACTAATATGATGTCATTCAGGTCGTGAAAACAATAAGTCATGGCTCATTGGAAAGTGGCTCCAGCATTCTTGAGACCGAAAGGCATGATGCGATAGGTGAAGGTGCCCCATGGGGTAGTAAAAGCGGTCTTGTATTGATCTTCTTTACAGATTTTGATTTGGTTGTATCCGAAGAAACTGTCCATAAAAGAAAGTACCTCATTCCCCGCACATGCATCGATTAGTTGGTCAATAAATGGTGTTGGGAAGTTGTCTTTGGGACAAGCTGGATTGAGGTCATGGAAGTTAGTACAGACGCTGATGGTGCCTACTTTCTTATTGACTGGTACTGGGTTTGAAACCCAGGTGGTATATGCAACAGGGTATATAAAACCCTATTGCATATATCAGCTTTGACAGCCGAAAGCTTAGATGGGTGAATGGGGCGTTGTTTCTGACGGACAGGTGGTACATTGGGCCACGTGTCTATGTGATGTTCTACAATGTTAGGATCGATACCAAGCATTCCAGTGTAAGACCAAGCAAAGACATCTTGAAACTCTTGGAAGAGTTTCTTATATGCTTGGGTTTCCTTTTCAGTGCATGATGCGCCTAAAGAGATAAGCTCGGGTTTTCCAGGGGTGGTGGAGATGTTGATTTTAATAATAGGCGAAATGTTGGCCATATTACCTTCTTCAAAGGCATCAGGTGCTGGGATTGGATCTTTAAACCAATCTACCTTGGTTGGTAAAAAATATTTTGATTCGACAGACAGCTGGTTTGCCATGGTGGAGGAAGATGCCTCAGGGATGAAATATGACCGATGATGCATATCATCCCAGGGGTAGTCCGGTGCAGTAAGTGTTTCTAGAATATCCTCATCGCACGGAAGTAGTGTGTCATCAAATCAATCGGTTCAGGCTTGTATGTGGTTGAAATCATATAAATGGTATTGATTTCTTCTGAAAGGGAAGATTCTGGGGGGAATATTTCTTCAATGTGTGGGGTTGATATCTCGAGGTCGGCATTATTCAATTCGTATAGTGCTGCTCTATAATCTGGGAGATCAGGGCAGTGATGTGAATAATGGTCGTAGATGCCGCATATCGCATAAGGGTGGTTTGTGCGCAATGATTTATCGCGAGGCTGAGGGGGTAGTTCTAGTTTGACAACTGGAACGTTAGTGTCATCATCCAATATATTCATGTGTTCTTGAAGTGCTGGTAAGTGTGGACATTGATGGCTAGCATGGCCTATATAGTCGCACAAAGAGCATTTGGGGAGCACATGGCTTGTTGGGGGATTCTTTTCCAACTTGGAGGTTGATGGGGTGGTGCGGGTTGTGGGCCCAGTGGTATAGGTTTGTGGGCCTCTGCCCCCATTGTAGAAGGAGTGAGGGGGAACATAACTAGAGGTTGATGTGGTGGCCCTGGTTGGAGGTGCTCGGTTTTGGGGGTTTGGTACGCCAGGTGGTGGACGATTAGAAGTATTGATGGGTTGCACTAGTTGTAAAAAAATGGTCAGTGTCGGGGGAGGGGTTGGGGCGGGTAGGTACCATACAGGTAATCCTAACGTTAACCATGGAAGGTTAAGCGTATCCATTACTACCGTTCTAACAACTCCTGAAAATGGAAACAAGAATGGGATAGTGTGAATCGGTGTTGCTCCGATGTGACTAGGCACTGTTGGGGGTTGTGGCAACGGTTGGGGTTGCTGACTATGCTGTTGTTTGTTGTGCGAGAGGGTACATAAATATGATATTACAGTCACCCGCAGAGGGGGTGGGATAGATGGGAAAGTGGTGGCCATGGGAGTATCCAAATATATCCCGAGTCCGACTGAGGAGACAAAAGATGTGGGTGCACTCTGAACGGGTTGTTCGATCATAGGGAGAACATTTTCAGGTGTTGCGGGGGCATTGGGATCATAGTATGTTATCTGGTCGATTTTGACTGTACGTCCTTCATGGGGAAATATCATGAGGCGGAAGACTGAAGAAGCAATCGATTTCATTTTATACATGTAGCTTTGTCCCAAAAGGAGATTGTAATGAAGTTGGGCGTTGATGACCTCTATATCTACGAGTACTAGTTTTTCGCCGAGCTGCATAGGTATATTAACTAACAGGCCCTACGGTTGTGCTGAACGACCATCATAGGCTCGTAATGTGGTAGTTGATGGTTGTAGTGTGGGGGATCCAAGATTCTTCCAAACAAGATTCGACATGACGCAGGTGGAGGCACCTTCGTCGATGATGCATCGATGAACGACAAGGTTTCGAATGGATACAGAAACTTGAAAAGCTAGTGTTGAAGGTAACTGAGGTTCGTCCTGGTCTAAGTCAAATGCCATCATATGGGAGTCGTTAGGGTCTATGGCACCAATGGAAGACAACAATAATTTTTTCTATGCATTTCTTTAGGACTTCTAGAGCGGACATAGCAGCGGGGGATTGTGCTAAGTCTTCTACAATGTTATAGTTCGAAGCTGCACGAGCATTAGGGTTGTTGCTTATTCATCGTAGGGGGAAACGAGGGGCTTCAGGACCTCCCTCCATTGGCATATTAGGTATGTGCAATGGCTGATCTGTTGGAAGAGTGCTTGTGGATGGATCAGTGGGCGTGGTTTCAGGAGCTGAACTGTATTGGTTCCGATGGGTCTGAAGGTTGATATCATTAGATGACATCATTAACAGATGGTGAGTGCTCAACTCTGTATTTTGGTAATCGTTTGCAGTATAGGTGATTTGTTGTTGTGCGGCAATGGATCCTTGTGGGGGATCCATTGGACGTGTGTTTACTACTCCTTGGTTGGGTAGAGGATTCTGTAATATCATGGGTTGTGGTTGAGGAGGTGGTGCCTGCTGTGCAGCATGTCCTTGTCGTTGGGCATCATCAGTCCAGAGTTGGTGTGCTTGGTCCAAATGGGGGCAATTATGTGTGTAATGGCCGTAGACTCTGCATATGGAACACGGGTGGTTTGTTCTCAAATTAGTATTTTTTCCCTATTTTGGTGGACGATCAGGGTTTTGATTTGTAGGAGCAACGTTATTGTTATTGGGAGGATTAGGTGGTTGTCCTCCTTGGTTTTGTTGTTGGTTATTTCCGTGGTTGCGTCCTCTTCCGCGATTTTGTTGACCTCCCTGATTTTGCTGGTTGTTTTGGTTTTGAGGTTGGTTTTGTTGTGCGTATACATGCCCTTGGGAAGTAGGTGGGTTTTGAGGTTGTGCGGGTGCTGGAGCAGGCTACAGTGGGTAATAAGCGGGAGGGTTCTGAGGTGGACTTGGTGCTTGTTACGGTTGTGGGTAACCTTGAGCTACTGGAAGTGTTGGAGCAAGAGGTGCTGCCTGTTGAGGATAATAAGCTGATGGTGCTTGTGGGTGAATTGGAGTCTAATGGGCCTGCTGGTTATAATATGGAGGTGGCACATAAACTGATGGTGCCTGCCCATAACACTGCGGTGGACATGAAGGTCCATGAGTGTGGTGGGTGTGCATTACTGGAGCATACGAAGTTGTAGCTCCAGAATGAGACGTAGCCCTAGAAAGGTCTGGGGCGTTGTTTGTACTCATCATTGTGAAAGGTTTGTTTTATGCCATAACTTGGCCAATGACACTGTCAACGACATGGGATGCCCCCGATGCGTCGCTTAGGGATGGATCATCGTGAGGGGCGTCCGGTAAGATTGTGCATAAATATCTAGATTGTGCATATATCAGGTTGAACTGCTGAGCTTTTAAAATGGATTCTTCTTCCGACTGGGGTCATTCAGAAGCTACATCCTTGGCTATGAGACAGAGGAGTGATTTTAGGAACCAATCCAGGAAGATACGATTGTCAAGTTTTATCTTGCAGAGACTATGGCGCTTACGCCACTCATGGATATGATCAGTGATGTGTGTAGCGTTGTCCTGTCTACAAGACAGTAGTATTTCCACTCCTGCATCATAGTGGACAGGTAATTGAAAGAATTGTAGGAAATTTGAGGCAAGGGATGTGAACGTAGGGTGTGTCCCATGGGGTTGCTTGATGTACCATTTGGCTACCGATCTGGTAAAAGTTCGTTGTAATAAACGAAGATGAATGGAATCGTCTACTATGGAGTTTGAGGAACACCATAGGTGAAAGGACATGATGTGGTTTTGGGGGTCTTCCCCAGCCTTCTCTTCAAATTTTGGGATGTTTGAGGGGATCTTTATGGGCATGGGGGGCCAAGTGGGGTCATGTCTAATAGGATCATTAGTTAGTCTTTCCAAGTCTGGCAAATTCAGACTTGCCATAAATGGCAGACTGGCCGAGGGGTGTGACGTAGTGGCTGGGGCATATGTGATAGTGGTAGCATTATGGTGTGGGCCGCTACCCCCGAAGGGTATCTGATCTGTGAAGGGGATCTGTCCCCCAATCAAAGGTGTATGGGTGAAGCCTGTGTTCCCAAGTGTAGCTTGAGTTATAGATGGGTTTGTATTGGGTATAGTGGACCCAGGGTTTGGTATGCTGGAAGTGGTTCCAGTCAAAGGTATACCTATAGCAGGTGTAGGTCCCGTGTTGGGCATCCCTAGAGTAGATGTAGTTCCCATATTAGGCATGCCTAGAGTGGAAGAAGTTCCTAGGTTGGGCATACCAACATTGGTTGTGGTGGTGGTGGCTAATGTAGTAGCCGGGATGGTGGAAGAAGTTCCACCAACAGTCCCTCATGTGTTGAAAGGGTTGGAAGAAAAATTAGCCATGGGGCTAGTGGGTGCGGTGTATGTGGGGTTTTCGGATTTTACCTCAGAGTCAAATGTGAAATGAGGCGTGTCAGAATCGGATGACGGGGTTCCGTGCCGATGACATGTGGAGTCAAGGGAACCGTACTGCGGGGGTTCACCCTGGAAACGTCGAGAACGTCTCAGGGACTCAATGGTGTCAGTTGTGAATTAAATCTACTAGGTGGTGATGAGTGGAAAGCTCGAAAGCCCTAATGCAACCGTGTGTGCAAGAGGGTAGCGCAAAAAAAAAATAATGGCACTCAGGACAACAACCAAACTCAAAACACTTACTATAACATCTGTGCTATCGTAAGTGGAGCAATAAAAAAATGTGGTTAGAAAACCAACATGCAAACGACTCCTAAAAATAGAAAAAGGTGTACTCACTGACCAAAGGGAGGTAATGGAGCATGCAAACACCTAACTAAAAAGTATTATGACTCAACAAGGTATATCCTATGCAAGGTGATGAAATCCAAGTTAGATAATATAAATTGTAGAATCAAAGGCTAGATATCCCTCTACCGGGAGGGACACCGGGTAGACAATCCTATAAGTTTGGCCACTAAGATAGCCCGTTCATGACACGTTCGGTTGGGTGAATCTGAAGCTCTTGTTTTATCACCATTGTACTCCCATAATGGTGGTACAACGAGTATGTATCCTTTGGTTACTGAATGGATTGCGGTATTCCACTCAGGCTTCCGGAACCAGTCTGGCTACTTCAACCCTCCTAAGGGAGAGGCCTTCCCAACGAATTGGCTTTAAACCGTGCCAACAAATAATAAGGGATTTTGGTACCCTAAATGTCAACCACTATGTCTCAACATGAAAAATGAGTGAGGGGTGTTATTTGGATACTTATCCCCTCATTCCTACCTAGCTACAAAATTCTTTTGGTGTTCCCCAAGTCGGGTTAGAATGTTTCTTTAGTTAAGAGGATTTTAAGGCTCACTTGTAATTATTGTGACAGATTGTGTGCTGGTGTGGGTGTATACCAAAACAATTTGCCTCGCATGGGCGATTTAATCACAAATTAAAATAATGATTCCAATTTGCGAAAAATGAAGACATTTCAAATGTAAATGCTTTAATAATCTTTTCAAAAATATGGATTCTTTAACAAGTTTTGTAAGGTAAAGCATATAACATATGTAAAAATAAATGGATTTCTAAAGTCTTTCTTGGGAAAAATATTGAACAATTTAGAAATATGGTTCTAACCTTGCAATGTATGAAACTTACAACTTGAGAAACACTTAAAAAATCTTTCTTTCAATTAACTGAAAATTTTCAAAAAGATAAGTGAAGCACATAGCCGAATATTAATTAATAATGCTGCAATAATGACACAGTAGACTATAAAAAATTGCAGAAATTAATGCTAGAAAAAATGGGCTGATTGGGCAAAAATTTCTGGAAAAAATTGGCTGAACCGAAACAGGAAATATCGCGGCTGTGAGGTCAAAAGCCGTGATGAGCTGTGCGGCGATGTGGGCGAAAGCCTTGATGTGTATTGTGGTGCTATGGCCAAAAGACGCGATGAGCAGCGCAGAAAAATGCCGAACAGTCGCGATGGACCACGCGAGAAAAGGCCGCGCAGCCGTGATGGGCCGCGCAGAAAAAAGCCGCATAGGCGCGATGGACCGTGCGGAGAAAAGGCACACAACCACGATGGACCGTGGGATTGTGGGTGCTGAAAGTCACGATGTACGAACGAAAATCGGTCGGTGAAAAACGAACCCAAAAATTGAAATTTTGGGCTGTTTCGGGCTGCAGAAAGTGCCAATGGCTAGGGCAGCTATCAAGAAGCTGACTAGTATGGCAGATCTACAGTTTTAAATGGGAAAAACGATTAAAATAAAGATCTAAAGTAAAGATTGAAAATTCTAAAACCAACGGAGTCGCCAAAAACTATTGCTTGGGTTTGCTCCTAAGCATGTGCAAATGGTGCACCTGCTGACTTGTAACATCAGTCTCAAATAAAGCAATGTAAATAAGCAAATATAAACTATAGATTAATGGCGTAAACAGTAAAATAAAGAATTCTAGATTGATAACAATGAACAAAATTGATTCATAAGCATGTAAATAAAAATTAAAACTTTTGTATTACCTCAAATGGTGAGGATGGTGAGTTTTGAGCAGCTCCAAGGTTGAGATGTTCCAATTTCCAATGGTCTCTTCTTCTCCAATGCTTCAATGGTTGGGCAAAGCTCAAGATGGATTTTGGTAGCATGAGGATAGGATGAATATGGAGTGAATAGTGAGGAGCCCCTATCACCTTTTTATAGTTTTTTGGTGATGAGAAATACCATTATGGTTTCAAGGAAACCAATGGTATTGCTAAATGTGGTTTAGGTCTCTTTTTCCTTTTTTTTGAATATTATTCCCTTTTAATTGATTTTTGGAAATTTTGGACCCTTTTTTAGGGTTTTTTGAGGAAAAATACATATTTTGAGGGGAAAAAGGTGTATTATGGTATTTTTGGTGACCTTTTAAAGGTTTTAGGGGCAAAAATGGCAGGAAAAATGGACAAAGGGGTCATGTGCATAGGGAAACAAGCTATTGAGCACTTTTTGGGTGTTAACAACTTTGCCAGAAATTGTCCCTCAAGAAAGAAGAAGAATCTTCACAAAAGACATCATGCACACCTTGCAGAAGACGATAGTGAAGAAGAAGAAGAGGAAATGCCTAAAAGGAAGAGAGCTAAAGTAGTAGAAGAAGATGCATAAGAGTATGTTCTATTCTCGGCACTCTCTGGGTCAGTAACACCTGGAGAAGATACATGGCTCATTGATAGTGGTGCTTCAAAGCACATGACAGGTCAAAAGAAAACTCTCTCAAATCTAGAAGAAAAGTCCTCTCCTCAGAAGGTATCCTTGGGAGATGACTATCAATATCCCATCAAGGGAATTGGTGAAGCAAGCTACAAGCTTGATTCTGGAAATCCACTAAAGATGAAATAAATTCTATATGTACCAGGTTTGAAGAAGAACTTACTTTCTAACTCTGCATTAGATAAGAAAGGTTATAGGGTTGCATTCATAGATGGACAAGTACTCATGTGGTCCAAAGGAAAATCAATTGAGGATGCAATTGTTATTGGTGAAGAGGAAGGTGGGATATATAAAATCAAGGGTCATTTTGAAGTTGCCCTTGTTCATGAAGTCACTAGCCCAAGTGAGCTATGGCATAGAAGGCTTGCTCACATTAACTACAAAGCACTACCTCATGTGAGCAAAGTAGTTATAGGACTACCAAAATTAAAGATTGATCATGATGGCACATGCAAAGGATGTGCAAAAGGGAAGAATATCAAGAACCCATTTCCAAAGAGTGAGACAAAGACCAAGGGTACTTTGGAATTGATTCATTCAGATGTATGTGGACCAATGCCATCAACATCCTTGAGTGGATATGAATATTACCTTACATTTATTGATGAATAATCAAGGAAGACTTGGATATACTTCCTAAAAGGAAAAGATGAAATCTTTGGAAAGTTCAAGGAATTCAAAGCCTTAGTAGAAAACCATTCAGAAAAGAAGATCAAGATACTCAGGACAGATAATGGTGGAGAATACACTTCTAAGGACTTTGAAGTCTTTTGTAAAGAAGCTGGAATTAAGAGGGAACTAACCACTCCCTACAATCCTCAACAAAATGGTGTTGCAGAGAGAAAGAATAGAATCATCATGGAAGCAGTAAAGACAATGATACATGATCAAGACCTACTTATGTATCTATGGGCCGAAGTAGCCAGGACAACAGTCTATGTACAAAATAGAATATCTCATAGTGCTCTTGATTTCAAGACCCTAGAAGAAGTGTTCACAGGAAAGAAGCCTGAGGTAAGTCACCTCAAGATATTTGGATGCCCAATATACATTCACATTCCAAAAGAAAAGAGGACCAAGCTAGATCCTTCTGGGAAGAAGGGAATATTTGTTGGATATTGTGATGCATCCAAGGCATTCAGAATATACATCACAGGGTTCCATAATATGGAAATAAGTAGAGATGTGACATTTGATGAAGAGGCAACTCTCAAGAGATCCAGTAAGTGCCAGTATGAAGAAGTATATGAGGAAGATGCACCCTCCAGAATTACAGAGGCTGCACCTACCCTTGAAGATGTAACACCTGAAGATCATGACATGATAGAACCACAAGAGCCCCCTGCTATAGACATATCAAGGAAGAGAAAGCCAACATGGGAAAGAGACATTATACTAGGAGCATAAAAATATGGAGCTCCTGAAGGCTCCACTAGGGTGAGCAAGAAACCAAAGACATTCTCCAACTATGTGGCCTTAATGTGTAACCTTGTAGATCAAGAACCCACTAGTTATGAAAAAGCATCCCATAAGAAAGAGTGGGTTGAGGCAATGACAGAGGAGTATTAGTCAATAATGAAGAATGATGTTTGGGATATAGTTCCCAAACCAAAGGACAAAAGTGTGGTATCTTCCAAATGGATATACAAGATAAAGCATGCTGTGGATGGCAGCATTGAAAAGTATAAGGTAAGGTTTGTGGCCAGAGGGTTCTCTTAGAAAGAGGGGATTGACTATGAAGAAACATTTGCACCAGTTGCAAGGTACACTTCCATTAGAACTATCATGGCACTTGCATCCATGATGAAGTGGAAATTACACTAGATGGATGTAAAGATAGCCTTCCTGAATTGTGTGATTGAGGAGGAAGTGTACATAGAACAACCACAAGGATTTGAGGTGGAAGATGGAAGAACCCATGTGGGAAAACTAAAGAAGGCTTTGTATGGGTTGAAGTAAGCTCCCAGAGCTTGGTATGGAATAATTGACAGTTTCTTGAGAAGCTTGGGATTTACCAATAGTAAAGCTGATCCTAATATTTATATCAAGGTTATGGATGATGAACCTGTCATATTGTTGCTATATGTGGATGATTTATTTCTGATAGGAAATGAGAAACATATTATTGAGTGCAAGAAGAAACTCTCTTTAGAGTTTGAGATGAAATATCTCGGATTGATGCACTACTTCCTAGGTCTGGAAGTGTGGCAAGGCCCAGAAGGAATCTTTCTCAACCAGGGAAATTATGCTATGGAAATCTTGAAAAGATTTGATATGTTGGAATGTAAAGCCATGGCCACTCCCATGGATTCCAACTTGAAGCTGTTAGATGATGACTCATCAGAGTTAGTGGATATGACTCTGTATAGATAGATTATTGGGTCACTAATGTATTTGACAAATACCAGGCCAGATATATGCTTTGTTGTGAACACCCTGAGTCAGTATCTAGTGAAACCTAGACGAGTTTGCTTGATAGCTGCAAAGCATGTGATGAGGTACCTAAAGGGTACAATAGACTTTGGTCTATGTTATCTTGGAGATCATGATTTCAGATTGTATGGCTACATAGATGCTGGTTGGGCAGGAAGTGTATCAGACATGAAGAGCACATCGAGAGGATGTTATTGTCTGGGATCTGCCATGATCTTGTGGTTTAGCAGGAAGCAGTCTAGTGTGGCTCTCAGTATAGCTGAAGCAGAATATATTGCTGCTTGCTCTGCTAGTTGTGAAGCAATATGGCTTCGGAAGTTGTTATTAGGATTATTTGACTTAGAGATGGAATCCAATGTGATCCTGTGTGACAACCAGGGTTGTATCAAGATGACAGAGAATCCAGTGTTCCATGATAAGTCAAAGTACATAGAGATCCGATATTTTTATATACGGGATATGGTGCAGAAAGGAGCTATCAAGCTCGAGTATGTGAGCACTGACGAACAAGTTGCTGATTTATTGACCAAACCTCTGTCTCGAGTGAAGTTTGAGTATTTTCGAGACAAGCTTGGTGTAGTTTAGAAGAACCCTCCCCGAAAGGGGGAGTGATGTGGTCACTGATGATGAGATTTCCTGCATCAATAGTAAGGTCGATGATGTGGATACCTGTATTGGTGATACCGACAGTGAGGTTGATGATGTGGATACCTGTATTGGTGATACTGACAGTGAGGTCGATGATGTGGATACCTGTATTGGTGATATCGACGATGAAGTCGATGTGTGGTCCTTAGACTTTATTTAAGTGGACAAGAGGACTGCATCGTCCTTAGACATGAGAGGTGTCTTAAATGGATCAGGATTGATCATCCTATAAGTAGATCTGGACTGCATCGTCCATAGACATGAGAGGTGTCTTAAATGGATCAAGGATTGATCATCCTTAGACAATGATACCGTAATTACGAAAGGAAGGGTCACCAAAATTGATGGACTGGAATCCCGTAATTCCGAAAGGAAGGATTGTCCATGATCGCGTAATTCCGAAAGGAAGGATCACTAGAGTTGATGGACTGGAATCCCATAATCCCGAAAGGAAGGATTGTCCATGATCCCGTTATTCCAAAAGGAAGGATCACCAGAGTTGATGGATTGGAATCCCATAATTCCGAAAGGAAGGATTGTCCATGATCCTGTAATTTCGAAAGGAAGGATCACCAAAGTTGATGGACTAGAATCCTGTAATTCCAAAAGGAAGGATTGCCCATGATCCCATAATTCCGAAAGGAAGGATCACCAGAGTTGATGGACTGGAATCCCATAATTCCAAAAGGAAGGATTTTCCATGATCCCGTAATTTCGAAAGGAAGGATCACCAGAGTTGATGGACTAGAGTCTCGTAATTCCAAAAGGAAGGACTGTCTAGGATCCCATAATTCCGAAAGGGAGGATCATGTGTATTGCAGAGTATGCTGTGATGATGATCGAGATGATGATATTGTTGATCGAGATGATCGAGATGATGATGATCGAGATGATGATACTGTTGATCGAGATGATCCAGATGATGATGATCGAGATGATCGAGATGATGATACTGTTGATCGAGATGATCCAGATGCTGTCGATCGAGATGATCCAGAAGATCTAGATGTTGATGATGTTGCTGTAGCTGTTCAAGTGCTGCAGAAGATGAAGACTCAGTACTGAATATGTTGATGTTCCAGTATTGATTATGTTCCAGTAACTGTATAAGTTACTGATGATGATATATAAAGAAAGCTTCCAATGATTTATAGATGTATCATGTACCATTTAGTTGATGACTCCTTGCTCCTGTAGATGTTGTTATAATATCCTTCTCGTTAAGGGGGAGTGTTGAAATATTGTAACTTCAAAGAATATTATATTTGTATTTTATTATTCCGGAGATGTTCCATTCCTCCGAGGAGACCCTATTGTATATCCGAAGATGTTTATTCCTCCGAGGAAGTGTGGCAACTAGGGTTATTAGATCTCCCATGTGAGGTCGGCCCTGAGTTAGCTATTTAGGGGTTATTAGACTCTCTTAGGAGAGGTCGGCCCCATTAGGGAGAAAATTTAGTTAGAACATGAGTATAAATAGAGGAGGCGTGTTCCTCATTTATCTCATTCATTCACTCACTTGTGATTGGCGCATAGGAGAGAGAGAGGTTTGCATAGGAGGAGAAGGAGCTCTTGTTGAGGTCTACATCTTGTATTGGGTTGATTATCTATATTGAGGAAAGATTTGCTGGGTTTTCTAACCCATGAGGGTTTCCCAGGGTAAATATTTGTCTATCTTGTGATTGTGTTTCTTTCAGTGATCTGGTGGTTAATTTAGGCTAAACTTAACAGTCAATTGGATGGGGAAACTTGCAGGAGGTGTAAGTTTATCATACGAACTCCGATTGAGGCAATCTTTTGACCATTGGAAAGCACTTCGTGTGTACAATTATTTCATGGACAATGGAATTAGAGATTGGTTGTTTTACCCCCAAAATTTCCATTTAGACCCTAAAACAAGGCTTAGAAGGTTCCATACCCCAAATATGAAAAATGAGAATTGCCCATAAAATGGGAAACTACAAGCCAATTCATCCAATCTTCTGACCGAGAAATATCCAAATGCGTGACAAATTATATATTGATCCATTTCAAATCAAACCTCCCCATTTTTGGAGGATTTTGGTCCCCACAATATTTTATTGAATGAGGTGAGAAAAGTTTTCCTCTTTCTTTGCCTTGGAGTACCATTTATCCTTGTCTAGAAGTTCTCCTTTCAACCCCACCCGCCAGGGTTCATACTATCCCTGCCTGGTTTTTCTTAAATTCTTCTACAACAGTGTGTCTTCTGATAACTCTACCTAAGCGTGTAGTGCTAAGTCCTCTATAGAAAGTAAGACCTGCACAGATTCTTGATTCAACATGGAAGGTTCATAGAGTTTCAGGTTTTTCATATTCACAATGGAGTAAATACGCATGTATGGGGGTATATTGAGTCTTTACGCATTATATCCCACCTTATCTAATAACTCAAAAGGGCCATACCTAAGAGCCTTTATCTTCTTACCAAGACCTTGTAGTCTATCCTTTTTCAGGTGTAACCATACACTATCTCCCACTTTGAATGATTTTTCAACCTAGGTTGGCCATGCTTGGCCTTGTAATTTTCTTGTGACTTCTCCAATGCTTCATGTACTTGCAAATGGATTTGCTTAATCTTATCAATAAAAATTTCAACTCTTAATGATTCATCAGTGGTGTCTTCCCTCATCCCTGCTTGCTATCCATATATAACATCTAGAGGTTATGGTGGAAAATATCCAAAACAAGTTTCAAAAGGTGAATTATCAATGGAAGTGTGGAATGCTCTGTTATATGAGTGATGCATATAGATCAAGTTTTCATCCCAAGTCTTTGAATGCTTCTGATTGTAACCCCTCAAAAGTTGTACCAAAGTCATATTGCCTACTTTTGTCTGTCCAACTGTCTTTGTATGGAATGTTGAATATCTCTTCAACTTTGTGTCCATTTTTCTCCCAAAGTATAGTCCAAGAGGTATTGAGAAATATGGTATCCATGTCTGATATGATGCTCCTTGGTATCCCAAAGTTCACCTAGACCTGTTCAAAGAACATTTTTGTTGATGTCTATCCTCTTATGGTCTCATTACAAGGAATATGAATTCACATTTTGCTGGATTTGTCAACTACCACAAATAGATAGTCATGTCCCTTCCCAGTGGTTGGTAAATCACCCAAAAAATCCATGGAGATGCTCTCCCATGGTCTAGTAGGAACATGTAAGGGGTGGTACAGACCTTGCTTCCTATTAATGGGATTTCTTGTACATCAAAGTATGCATCCTTTAATAAATCATGCTACATATTCTTGTATTTTAGGCCAGTAAACATACCTATGTAAGTTTTCAACTGTCTTCCCTACACCAAAATTCCCTGCAACTTTGGAGGTGTGTGCCTCTTTGATAAGCTAGAATATCTTGACTCTAGAAACACATATCTTGTCTATCTTGTAGAGTAACCCATCCTATAGATGATAGTCATCCTTGTTGTCACCTTCTTATACATGAAATTGGACTTACAGTTGTTGAAATACCTCCTTGAAGTCCTCATATTCCATGTATTCCTCCTTGTATGCATCATGGGTGAAAGGTTCCATGTGAATAAGAGTTTCCAAAGCTGTAATATTGGCTATAGGTGGCCTTTGAGAGCATGTATGCCAAATTGTTTGTACTTCACTTCTTATATTTGATGATTAGATGGAATTGTTGTAAGAATCCCATCCATTTATAAAGTTTGGTCTAGTGTAGCTTACTTTGGGCCTACAAATACTGTGGTGAATGATGATTAATGTGAATGATGGTCTCCTTTACCATCGAATAGTGCTTCCACTTCTTAACAACTTAAAATAGGGAATATAGTTCCTTGTCATATGTAGGGTAATTCAGGATGCCACCACAAAAAATTTCAGAATGATAACATAGGGTAATGAGAAATTTAACAGACAAAACTACCATATATGGAATATGAAAATGAAGGACTATATATATTAGAAGGATCTCTTCTTACCATTAGGAAGCAAAACAAAGAAGCCAACGAATATGAAGGATGAAGAATGGGAGGTTCTTAATAGAAAGGCACTAGCAATGATATGGATGTGCCTAGGAATGTCGATGGCTTTCAACATTTCAAAAGAAAAGACAATGGAGGATCTAATGAAGACATTGAATAAATTATATGAAAAACCCCCAACCTCCAATAAGGTATTTCTTATGAAGTGATGATTTAATATGATGATGTGAGAAGGTGGGGTCTGTTGCTGATAATTTAAACGAATTTAATAAAATCACCAATCAACTTAGTTCTGTAGGAACAAACTTTGATGATGAGGTTAGAAATCTTCTGATTTTGTGTTCATTGCAAGAAAGATGGAATGGCTTGGTCATGGATGTAAGTAAATTTGTCTCTGGTTCAAACAAAGGATAAAGTTTGATGATGTTGTGGTGTTATCCTTAGAGAGGAAATGCGATGGAAAAGCAGAGGTGAGACATTAGGTAATGCTTTGAACATGGAGAACAAGAGAAGAAAAAGGGAGAGATGAAAGAACCTAGGGAACCACATAAAGTCTAAGAATGGAATATCTAAATCCAGACTAGGGAATCTAGAGTGTTGGGATTGTGGGAAGAAAGGACATATGTAGAAATACTATAGATCTCTAAAAAAACAAGGAAATAGACAAACAAAGAATAACCATAAAGCAAATGTAGCAGGTGATGTGTTATAAGATGCTTTGATCCTTTCATTAGATAATATTACTTATTCTTGGGTGTTAGACTTTGGTAGGGGATTCATTTCATTTCACACCCCATAGGAAATATTTTCAAGATTATGTTTAAGGTGATTTTGGACATGTTTATTTGGGTGATGATGAACCATGTAAGATTGTTGGAAATGGTAGGATACAATTAAAGTTAAAGAATGGAAACCAATGGTTACTAAAAAGGGTAAGGCACATTCCTTCTTTGAGAAGAAATCTTATTTCAATAGGGAAGTTGGGAAGTTAAGGATGTATATCCACATTTATAGAAAATGCATGGAAGGACACTAAAGGATCACTGGTAATAGTGAAAGGAGAGAAGGTAGGTACATTGTATTTATGTATTGGTAATGTTGACTCTTTGATTTCTTTAGGTTCTACAGGAGTGGATACATTGTGGTGGAATCATAGGCTTGGGAACATGACTAAGAAGGGGATGTAGTTTCTCCACTCAAGGAAGTTATTTTAGATTTGAAGCAAGCTGATTTGGGTTTCTAAAAGCATTGTGTTTATGGAAAATATAAGAGTCATATTTCTCAGAGTTGGAAAGAAAAAATATAGTGAAGAGTTAGAAATTATGCATAGAGATGTATGGGGATCGACTCAGGTATCATCTCTTGGTGGCTCTCATTATTATGTTACTATTATTGAAGATACAACAAGAAAAACTTGGGTTTATTGCATTTGACAAAAAAATGATGTATTTGATGTTTTTAAGAAATGAAAATCTTTGGTTGAGATTGAGACTGGAAAAAGGATGAAGTGTCTCACATCATATAATGGAGGTGAATACTACAATAAGGATTTTGATAGTAACTATTCATACTATGGGATTTGTAGAGAGAAGACAGTTCCAGGAACACCACAAGAAAATGGTGTGTTAGAAAGGATGAAAAGGACAATCATGGAGCATACAAGGAGTATGAGATTGCATGTAGGATTGCCCTTATAATTTTGGGTAGATGTTGTAGATATTGTTGTCTACTTAATAAATTGAGGGTATTCAAGCTCCTTGGATGGTGGCGTTCTAGAGGAGACATGGACATGTAAAAAGGTAAACTACTCATTTATGAAGAATTTCAGTTGTGAAGCATTTGTCCATATATGGATAGAGAAAATAGAACAAAGCTTGAGGAAAAATCCAAGTGTACTTTTATTGGATATGGGGTTATTGATTTTGGTTATCGCTTATGGGATTATGAAAATTGAAAAATCATCATGAGTAGATATGTGGTATTCAATGAAAATGCCATGCACAAAGATCAATTGCAGGGAAAGAAACAAGAAAAAGAAAACAAAGAATACATAGTGCTTGATGAAATCAAAGAAAATGAAATTCCAAAGGTGCAAGAAAATCAAAATATACAACAATAATAGCAACAAGTACCTCAAAGTCCTGCAAGTGTTGTTAGAAGATGTACCAGGCTAAGTAGACTCCTTGAATGATACTATCATTCATTGTATTATTTATTGTTGACCGATTTTGGTGAACTAGAAAGTTATGAATAGGGTATTTTTTAAGGATTATAAAAGTATACTTAAGTATAGTATTCTAGGCGATTATTTTGGATTGAAGAAAGCATAAATATAGATTGCTAGGAGAATATTAAATATGAAACATACAATTTCTTATTGAAACTTGTCAATTTTGGCGAATATTATGATAAAAAACACAATTTATGTAAATATATGCGATATTAGCGACTAAAAATGACCAAATAGCAAATTTATTTTTTGAAAAAAGGCCCAGAAAATAGCCAATTGGTGAAATTTCGCCCCTAAAAATTTCCTTGGAACTTATGAAGAGGCAATGCAGGTAGAAACTAGAATAAAGTGGAAGCAAGGCATGAAAGAGGAGATGGATTCCTTGGTAAGAAACCAGACTTGGGACTTGGTTATGTTTCCTACAAGAAATAAAACATTGTAGAATAAATGGGTTTATAGGTTAAAGGAAGATGGTGGAGGCAAAAAGAGGTACAAGGCCAGACTTGTTGTGAAGGGGTTTGCATAGAAGAGGTATAGGTTTTGATGAAATAGTTTCTGTTGTTGTTAAAATGAATTCAATTAAGAATATTTTAAGTCTAGTGGAAGTAGAAGATTTGCATTTTGAATAGTTAGATGTAAAAACAACTTTTCTCCATGTGGATTCAGAGGAAGAGATTTATATGCAGCAACCACAGGGGTATGAGGTCAAAGGGAAGGAGAATTTAGTATGTAGGTTGAATAAGATATGGTATGGACTAAAGAAAGATCTAATGTAATGGTATTTGAAATTTGATAGGTTTATGACATAACAATTTTATAGTAGGTGCCATTCCAACCATTGTGTTTATTTTAAGAGGATGTATAATGGAGGTTATATTATCTTGTTCTTGTATGCAGATGGCATGCTTGTTGTAGGGTCTAACATGTAGGATATAAATGTGCTCAAAAGAAAATTACCTAATTAATTTGTGATGAAGTATTTGGGTACTGCAATGAAATCCTTGGTATGGGATTAACAAGAGATAAGAAAAATCACAAATTGACATTGTCTCAGAGTGATTACATATAGAAGGTGTTGGAAAGATTTAGAATGCGGGATGAAAAACCAGTTAGTACACCTTTGGACATCCAGTTCAAACTAAGGATATGTGTCCCAAGACATAGGAGCAGATAGAATACATGTCCATGGTCCCATATTCATCATTAGTTTGTAGCTTCATGTATACGATGGTGTGCACAAAACCAGATATTGCACATGAAATGGGAGTTGTGAGAAGGTATATGAACAATCAAGGTAAGGAGAATTGGGAGTCAATAAAGTGAATTCTCAAATATTTGATAGGTACTATTACTCATGCATTATGTTTTGGAGGTTCAACCATTGTTCTACAAGGATATATTATTCAAATATGGCTGATGATAAAGATAGTAGGAGGAGAACTGCAAGGTATTTTTTTATTGTAAGTGGAATAACAATCAGTTGGATTTTGAAACTGCAAAAGGTTGTTGCACTTTCAGAAATAAAATCAGAGTATGATGTTTCTATAGAGGTTAGTAAAGACATGACTTGGATACATAGGTTCATGGAGGAATTGGGTAAGAATCATGAGAATATCAGGTTATACGATGATAGCAAGAGTTCCCTTCATCTTGCAAACAACTCAGCCTTCCATTATAAGACTTAACATATACAACTCAATTACCATTTCATGTGATCCATTTTGGAAGATGGACAATTGAAGTTGGAAAAGATACTTACTAGCCTGAATCTTATAGACATGTTAACAAAGGTAGTAACTAGGTAGAAACTGAGTTCTTGGTCATTTTCAGTTGACCTTCAAGCATGGAGGTGGATATGCGAATTTTTCTAGGTTTGGTTTAGATCATAGTCCAATGGGTGCAATAGTGGTGGAGTTGTTGTGATCAGTCTCTAAGTGGTAGATTGTTGGTTGTGGAGCTTAATGATATTCTTGATTTAAACGTGTTGTTTGAGATATGTTTGGATCCTAGCTCGTAACGGGGTGGATCCCCACCCCACTATTATCTTTAGAGGGTCCATGGGGGGTGAAGAAAACATTTTGGATTCCCCTTTATGGGGGTTCAGGGGCAACGTCCCTGAAGAGATTCTTTTGGAAAAATGGATTATATATATTATCGATTGTGCCAAATCTTCCATCATGATGCCTAGATAGGGAAATAATTTTATAATAAAATCTACCAAGTAAATCTTAGATAATAAACAGAGGCAAAAATGAATTCAGTAGAAAATTATAAGATTTAATAGAAGGTAAGTATGGGTACTATAACCTAGGTCGATACAACCATAACATAGCGACTAGTCAAATAGATTTGCAAAAATGTTAATACAGGATTATACAAGGGTATTATAACCTAATCTAATAAGCCTATTCATTTATATATAAAAGAAAAATATGCTCCAATTTGTTATAGAGTCAACAACAAGGTTGTATGCTAAACCATTGGCCAAACCATAAACTAAAAATTACCCACTCAATGGGATGATTATTACAAGCGTTACAGGGAAACTTAAGCCAAAAGTAAGAACTCATAATCCTCAATACTGGGGTCATTAGAACAAGCTACAATAAGGTAAATTGTCCCATTTAAAATCTAATAAAGGATACAAGGCCTCAACACATACATAATCAAATGGAATTAGTGTTAAAATAATGTGGGTATCAAACTTAAAACACACACACACACTAGAATAGAAATACATTCTTTATACTTGAATACCAAGGTCAATTAAAGCACAATAGTTGTACAATAGGTCAAATACATCTTTGTAACCTCTTGAATGCATTTCCAAGCTTGCTCAAAACCTCATGGGATCCCATCACAAGGACAATAGGGACCCATTGTTGAGCCCAGAATTGGCCCTTTTTGACCATCATTTATCACTGTCCCTTACCTTGTCTTACACCAATTACCTTGGCAATTCAACTTATTGTCCTTATATATTCCCCAAATTACCAAGGTATGGCCGATTATTGTTTTATTGTATTAATACTTATGATTGTGATGATTTAAGCTGTGCATCTCTTAATTCGTGCTAACATGATGCAAATTATGAAGGTAGTAAGATAAATAGACTGCAGGAAGATCGGAGCTGAACAAGTCACGGAGGAAGGGACGTCCATTGCTTAAGGAAGGTTCCTTGGGGCTCAAATCGTCAATCAAGGCACAGTCGTGGCAGGGCAGCTGTAACATAAAGTTCTATCTTAAGTATGTCGCTGCTCGAATCCAGCTGTGAGCTGGAAGGACCGCCACTCTTGGGATAGTTGATAACTCCTCTCATATTTGGATATTTCAGTTCTGCCACGCATTGTAACAGCTAGATTATTTAGGGCGCCTGAAGATCATAGATCTTCATGGCTTCCCAATTATAGGTTTAGATGTTGCAACTGTATGTATAAATATGTGGTATTACCTCGATCGAGGGGTTGGACAGCAATCAATTAATTCATCTTGTATTAGCAGTCAAGCTGAAACTGTGTACTTATCCTTCTGTTAATATAAGGAGTTGCTTCTGAGTTAAGGAGAGTGTTGTTCAACCAGCGTCTCTGTGTGAAGACTGGGCCCGTCTTCCACAGAGATTGCTGTGTTAATTTAGGATTTCATCTTTCTGTTGTGTGATGCTTTGATCTTTCTTTTGTACGCAGCAGCAATATTCATTGTGTGGATTTCTCAGTAATTGATTTATTTGTGAGATTGGTGAATGGTATCAATAACAGTCGACTGAGTCAGGTTTGTTTTATGTAATTCAATTTCTGTTCACACTGTTGTGCTCATCCTATAGCTGAAACGTAATCCCAGAAGCTCCTACGAATTAGCTTTCCTGTTATGTGTTGATTGATTTATATTTTGCAATTCAGTATCTTAGAACAGTTGCTTCAATCTCCTTTATTAATTTCTAGAGTAATGTTCAGGTCATGCTTCATGATTCCCAGCTTGATTTCATTAGACAGTTGATTATTTTAGAATGCAATTGAGATTTCCTTCCTGCAATCGTTGATTAGATCTGATATTCGTTCTGCTTGATGCATAATAGAAAAGGATTGTAGTACAGCAGTTAGAAGGCAATTGGGATTGCGTAGATTCTTGGGATGAACATAGATGATAGAAGATAAAAGTATTCACTTCTAATGGTTTGTGTTTAAGCATATATTGTGCACTTGTCCTTTGAAATAAAAAGACTTTCTCGGGTTGACAATAAATTTCATACGCTCTGTGTGTTGATATTTAATTATCTGCAATTAGAGTGCTTGACATTTTGGCGCCGTTGCCGGGGAAGGATAAAAATTAAACACTAGTCATTAGTTGTATCTGATAATTGCTTTTAGTCAGTCTTTTGGTTGTTTTTGAAATGATCTGCTTCGCATGAATACGAGGGGGGTAAAACGCGATCACCTCCCGACCCCCAAAACCCCACAAATTACTAACAGTACAGGTGGTTCGGGTCGTGGTCGAGGTCCACCGCTGGGTAGAAGAACATTCATTGACGACCTTGTTGACAAAACTGATTCAGCTGTCAGATCTCGTCAACAGGGGACTCCTATCAAAAGAGGCCCTACTGATCCTGGAGCGTTAGCATCAGGATCTACAGTGGAAGATACAGGAGCAGCGGTGATTTCTGCATATACTCCTGCTAAAGAAGGAACAGCTGATTCGGCTGTTGCAATTAAAGAGTACGCAGCTGTTACAACTGAAGAATACGCAGCTGCTACAACCGAAGAATACGCAGCTACTGCAACCGAAGAATACGCAGCTGTTACATCCGAACAATACGCAGCTGTTACAACTGAGGTAAGGGATAAAGGAACAAACGAAGGAGAAGATACAGAAGAAAAGATGAATAACAGACATGAGAATGAAGAGGAAGAAGCAGTGGTACAATACCATCATGAAGATAATTCCCCGCCAGAAACTATGGCTACATTGCAATTCCCAATACAGCAGCTAGAGGGGACAGCTCCTATGAAAAACATTTCACCGTCGGTGTTACCCCGCTTCCATGGCAGGGCGGCAGAGGATCCAGACGAATTCTTGTTTGAATTCGATATCCTCTGTCGCAGCTATGATTATATCACAGATGCTCAAAAGTTAAAGCTTTTTCCTGCCACCCTGAAGGACAATGCATTACGATGGTTCATGAGCCTTGGGGGAGGAACTGTTGCTAATTGGAACAAGATGAAGCAAGTGTTCCTGGAAAAATATCAAGAATATTGCAACACCAGGGACAAAAGGGAGGAGTTATTCAAGATGGTACAGAAGGAGGATGAAAGTTTGGAGGATTTTGTGGAGAGGTTGCTGTACAATGTGCAGAGAGCTGGACAGACGAACATGGGACTAGATGTGCTGAAGATAATCTTGCTTCGAGGAATCAGGGACGATTGTTTAGACATGCTAAATTTATTAGGAAAAGGGGATATCTCTAAAGAATCTTTTGAGACAATTGTGGAATTATGTAAGAGATATTCCAGGGGATCTTCTAGGCATAATAAGCAGCATAAACGAAATAACCTGGAACGTGATGTATTCGACAGAACTCAGAAGTCATCCAATGGGGGAGCTACACGTGCAGAGATAGGCAATCTTCTTGAAAACTTTAAAACAGAAATGATGAGCTCTATCTCTTCAGAGATTGACGTCTTGAAGGCCAAGCAAAGACAGGCAGTGGAGGATCTCACACTAGGGGTGTTTTGTCCCCGATGTAGAAAGACTCATCCACTGAAAGAATGCCCCCTTGACAAAGTTCAAGTATGTCAATTGTGCGAGCTGAATCATGATATGAAAGAATGCCCCACGCTGCCCCAAGTGAAAGCTGTTCTGCAGGCATCAACTCCAGAGGTGGATTCAGCCTACTTTATTGCACAGAAGAAACCCTGGCAGCCCCGGAATCAAGGTATGTCTCCCGATTCATTTCCATTTTTGAATAATTTGAATAATTGGAATACTAATATGCAAAACGTGAATACACAATTCCCTTCAAATTATGCTCAGTGGAATTCTCCTCAACCTGCGATGCAAGGTTATAATTCATGGAGTCCTTGGACACAGCCACCTCATCAACTTACTTCATGGTCTCCTGGATGGAGGAACTTCCATCCTGGGAATCAGTTTCCTCAACCACCTCCACCTCAACAGTTACCGTATCCTCCATATCCTCAATTTCAGCAATATCCTCAATACCTACCTCAGCAGTCGCAGCTGCAGCTGCAAAATAATCCTGTGCCTAACATACCAATACGGCCTCAGCTGCCTGCCCAACCTAACCCTAACCCAAATAATAAAACAGTCCAGCAACTGGAAACTCTCAATATGCCAGCCTACTCTCTCTCCCCTGTACCTTGTAATGACATTCGCTTACGGTCTGGGAAGGTAGTAGAACGTGTAACTTCAGAAAATATTCCACCAACTGTGTATGACAAAGGAGAGAGTTCCCAGCATCCTTTTGATCCGGTTCCTATCATTGAAGATGCTGAGCATCCCTCAGATGGGAGGGCTGAAACATTGAACGATGAAGTGGATAACACGCAGCCTACCCAGTTGGTAAGGCAACCACCTTACCCTGAGAGATTGATGCTGCCACAAAGAGGGGGGCAACCTCAGTTCAATCTCTTAGGAGAATTGAAGAACCTTTATGTTAAGATTCCCCTTTTACAAGCTCTTCAAGATGTACCTATCTACGCTAGAACTGTTCGGGACTTGTGCACTAAAAGACCGGGAAGGAAACCCAGAGATCCTCCTACTGTTCATGTTATAGGGAATTTATCCGCTTTAATGACTGGAAAAACCCCTGTAACTAAGTATGAGGATCCCGGCAATCCTACTGTCACTGTACACATAGGACAAACGCAGATACCCAACGTACTAGTAGATTTAGGAGCTGCGATCAATGTTATAACGATGGAGACTGTAAAAAAGCTCGGATTCACCAATATTAGACCGACCCCTACTATCTTAGAACTGGCAGACAGATCCACCATCAGAATTGAAGGGATTTTGGACGACCTCGTTATTTCAGTAGACTCGTGGGAATACCCTGCCGATTTTCTGGTATTACAGCCAAAATCACAGCTGGGGGGACATCCATTGATTTTAGGGAGACCTTGGTTGGCTACAGCTGATGCTTGCATCAGCTGTCGATCAGGATCTATGACTATATCTGATGGCATGGAAACCAAAAATCTTACCCTGTACCCTCCAGCAAGGCCGAGTCTAGAAACTGAAACCTCCCTTTGGATAGAACAAGAAGGAGAAGAAGATGTTCAGCCATTACTAACAATAGGGAAGGCACTAACTTTCAAAAACGAAACAGAAGACGATGCCATTAATAATTTAATTAGCGAACCTGCTTCTGTAGACAAGGAAGTTTATCAACTTCTGAACAGTACCCTCGGCAAAGAAGAACAAGAACAGCTTACGGAGGAAGCACTAGCCAATGACGCAAATATAATCCCAGTATTGAAAAGCTCGAGAAGTATTCCTATTGAGGTAGAGCCTGGAAGAACTTTGAACATCAATCCTGCTCTCTCCTCAGAAGAACAAAAGCGCTTAACCAATCTCTTGAAGGAACGTAAGGGGGCATTCGCCTGGGAGTATACAGACATGAAGGGTATTCCTTCTAGTCTGTGCACTCATCATATCTATATTAAAAACGACTCCCGGCCTGTATGTCAACCCCAACGACGCATGAACCCCAATCTGAGGGATATAGTGAAGGAAGAAATCCAGAAACTCTTGGAAGCAGGATTCATCTATCCTATTTCAGACAGTGAGTGGGTTTCCCCACTTGTAATTGTACCCAAGAAAAACGGTAAATGGAGAGTCTGTGTCGATTATAGGGAGCTGAACAAGGCTACACAAAAGGATCACTTTCCTCTGCCCTTTATTGACCAAGTACTTGATAACTTATCTGGGAAGAAGTTCTTCTCCTTCCTGGACGGATTCAGTGGGTACAATCAAATCCAGATTGCTCCAGAGGATCAGGATAAGACCACCTTCACCTGCCCTTGGGGAACGTTCGCCTACAGGGTGCTTCCCTTTGGGTTGTGCAATGCACCTGCAACGTTCCAAAGAGCTGTGATTGGCATATTTTCTGAATTGGTAAATGATAGCATGGAAGTTTTTATGGATGATTTCACTCCTTATGGCAGGGATTTTGATGAAGCATTGGAAAATTTGAAGAAGGTTTTAATTCGCTGTGAACAGGCTCGCCTCTCACTGAGAACTGAAAAATGCCACATGATGATGAGTGAGGGGGTGGTATTAGGACATTTCATCTCTACTAACGGTATTCAAGTGGATCCTTCAAAAATTAAGGTGATAAAGAATATACCAACCCCTTCAACTCAGAAAGAGGTGCGAAGTTTTTTGGGACATGCTGGGTATTACAGGAGATTCATAGAAAACTTCTCCAAACTTGCTTCTCCTTTGTTTTCATTGTTAATGAAGGATGTGCAGTTTGCATGGAGTACAGCATGCCAGACAGCATTTGATGAGCTTAAAGAGAAACTGTCCACAGCCCCTATTTTAAGGGGACCTAATTGGACCATACCTTTCCACATTTCTTCAGATGCTTCTGATACCGCCATTGGAGCAGTACTAGGACAGCAGGATGGTCAAGTACCTTATGCTATTTATTATGTGAGTAAAAACTTAGCCCCTGCTGAACTAAATTATACTGTTACTGAAAAAGAATTTCTTGCTATTGTTTATTCTATTAACAAGTTTCGGCATTACATTACTGGGTATCCTACATTTGTGCATACTGATCACTCTGCCATTAAGTACTTAGTGAATAAACCTGTCACTAATGCCAGAGTAACCAGGTGGCTTTTATTATTACAGGAATTTGATATTACTATTATAGATAAACCTGGAAAAGAAAATGTTGTTGCTGATTTTTTATCACGATTTACTAACAGTGATGACAGTTCACCTGTTGAGGATGCTTTCCCGGATGAACATTTATTCGCACTCTCAGCTCATTCACCCTGGTATGCAGATGTTGCTAATTATTTGGCTGCAGGGAAACTTCCGCCACATATGTCTAAACGAGAGAAAAGAAAAATTATTCAGCAAAGTGCCAGGTATTGTTGGCTTAAAGGCCATCTCTTTTACACAGGACCTGATCTTGAAATTAGAAGATGTGTAAGGGAAGATGAGATCTTTCATATACTGAAGGCCTGTCACGATGAACCTTGCGGAGGACACTTTGCAGATAAAAGAACAGGACATAAGGCGTTGCGGATGGGCTATTATTGGCCGACACTGTTCAGAGATGCTAAAAAATATGTTCAGTCCTGCGACAGCTGCCAAAGGATGGGCCAACCTAATAAGACAGACCAGATGCCTTTACAGCCCCAAGTGGTACTAGAACCGTTTGATAGATGGGCATTGGACTTTGTTGGTCCTATCAACCCTCCTTCCAAACAGAAGGTTTACATCTTGGTGTGTACAGACTACATGACTAAGTGGGTAGAAGCTGTAGCTTTGGCTAAGGCAAACGACCAGGCGGTAATTGATTTCCTGTACAGTGAAGTTTTTACCCGTTTTGGAGTACCAAAGGAAGTAGTTACCGATGGCGGACCACAATTTATTTCACATCAATTTGAATCCTTGCTCCGGAAGTATCATGTGCAGCACAAGATAGCTTCACCTTATCATCCCCAGGCCAATGGTCAGGTGGAAAGCACTAATAAAGTTATCGAAGCAATCCTTACTAAAACAGTTAAAAGCCATCGAAGGGATTGGGCTGACAGACTTCCAGAAGCACTGTGGGCATATCGCACGACTTGGCGCAATACCACGGGCTTTTCTCCCTATGATCTGGTGTATGGTAAGAGTGCCATCTTTCCAATTGAATTTGAGATCAAGACCCTGAAAACAGCCATTGAAATGAACCTGGATGTAGCAGAAGCCCAGAAAAGAAGATTGAATCAATTGAATGAACTGGATGAGAAACGATTAGCTGCGGTAGACCAGACTGTGCTGCTTCAGCAACAGAGATCTAACTGGCATGACCGATTCATCAAAAAGAAAATCTTCCATGAAGGAGACTGGGCACTACTGTACGACTCTAGATTCAAGAAAGATTTCAAAGGGAAATTACGCACAAGATGGTTGGGTCCATATTTGGTTGACAGGGTATTTGACAACGGCACTGTTCGCCTGGTCACCATTGATGAAAACCGTATGCCATTACTTGTTAATGGCCACAGGCTGCGACTGTATCGGAAGCCCATTTCGAAAGATGCATTCATTTCACAGATTGCTGCTGATCCAAACTACCAATTGGCACTAGAGCAGGAACATTTTTCTACCTTTACCAAATCTTAAAATGAAAATCATATTTGCTGTACATAAATAATTTCTTGCTGTAGCGTATAATTGTCGTTTTCTTTCTTTTTGCATTTGATCTCTTTGCTTGCTGTTGTCTTTTAAGAAAAAAATTTTCAGGGAAGCGCCAGGAGAATGATCAGTTTGGGGCCCATAATGAAAATCTCTCTGTGCCGTCCTTGTGTTAAAAAAAAAAAAAAAAAAAAAAAAAAAAAAAAAAAAAAAATTCGGCAGCTGCAACATATTTTCCGGCAGCTGCAACATATTTTCCGGCAGCTGCAACATATTTTTTCGGCAGCCGTATATCTTCTTCCGGCAACCGTATTCTCCATTTCCCGGGAGCCGTAATGCCCTTTCCGACAGCCGTCAATCTTTTTCGACAGCTGCAACTTTTGCGGCTGCAACATCAGCGGCTGCAACATCGGCGGCTGCAACATCGGCGGCTGCAACTCCAGTTTCCGTGGCTGCCACCTCATCTTCCATGGCTGCCATCTCATTTTTCCGCAGCTGCCATTTCATTCACCAGCTATGGCCACCTCATCTTCCACGGCTGCCATCTCATTTTCCGCAGCTGCCATTCCAGTTACCAGCCACGGCCATTTCACTTCCCGGTAGCCGTAATTTTTTTTCCCGTCCGCCGTCAAATCTTTTCCGACAGCTGCAACTCCGGCAGCTGCAATCCCGGCGGCTGTAACTTCGGCGGCTGCAACATCTTTTTCTCGCAGCCGCCACATCACTTCCCGGCCGCCACCTCATTGACCAAGTCATTTCCACACCACAGCTGTCATTTCTTTCCAGCGGCTGCGACATATTTCCCAAATTCGTAAAATATTTTCCCGCCAGCCGTAAGTCTCTTCCGCCGCTGTAGATTTTTCCCGTGACAGCCGTAATTTTTCCCGGATATTGTGAATATTTTTCCGGCTGCCACGAATTCTTTCCCGATGGCTGTAACTTCTTTCTTGTCAGCTGCAACAAGCTTTTTCATCGGCCGTGTGATCATTTCATTGGCAATTTGCAGTGGTAACTCCCGTGTTAACAGAAGGATTGTTCAACTTGCTAATTATGACGCTGATTCAGCCCAGTCCTGCCGGCGAACTCATCATTTCAACCCGGAGGATGCGACGCCTTGTGTTTTACCGGCGAAGGAAATCAGTGCCTTATCCGAGTCATCATGATTCCACGTCTGATTGTGCACGCGTTCGGCTCCATGACGTCACCAACTCCATGCTCCACCAGTTTCCGCAGCCTTCCGACGCACAGATTTATGAGGTATGGCTTTCATTTATCACGTGATTAAGTATTGCTATCATGAAAACGAGATTGGCCGTACCTTCACTCGTACCACCATTTATATCCGATTGAACCCTTCCCTCGTACGACGTAATACTAATAACTGCCACCTTCCCCAATTCGGCATGAAAATTTTAAACTCCTCTCTGCGCTTAACTTTCCGAATTAGTTCATTCGCTCAACGTCTCCGCTCAACGATTCGTGCATTCTCCGCGCTGCAACTTCCATTCTGGATCCTGTACTCTGTCGAAACAGCAGTTCTATCTTGCAGCCAGGACCATGGGCATTCCAGTTCGCCATGAACCTTTCAATACCCGCGAACTTAGACGGAATTTGCAGGTTCTGGCCATTTTTCAAGCCGCTGGCTGGGTCGAGTTCTTTGAACGATTGGATGGATTCGACCGGGACGCAGCCCTGCAATTCGCATTGAATCTTACTAAAACACACTCCACGGTGTGGGGGCTGTGTATAGATGTTTCGGAGGTCATTATATCCGAGGTTACAGCTATCCCGCTGGCGGGAAAACCTTGGTTTAACCGTCGAGTTCCTGCAACAGTTGCACGGGAACAATTTTTACTTCCAGGGGAGCAAGTTGAAGCATCCAGGAGAGGGATTGCATTGAAGTCACTGCCGCAGCCATGGGACCAGGTCGCTATCTTCCTCAAGAAATACATAACTTGCGAAGGTAGATATCAAACTGTGTACAACTCTGAACTTCCTTTGCTTTCTCATCTCCGTCATGGCATTTTGTTAAATATTCCATTTTACCTATTGCATGATTTGCGCCATATGGCAACATTCGTCCAATCTGCAAAGCACCCATTATCCTCCCTCACCCACCATGGCCTCATTAATTTAATTATTAAAAGAACCCTGGCCCAACATAATATAACATGGGAGCAATTCATCACCCGGCCACAGCAACCTGTTCCCTTGAGGGTTATTCCATTACAGCAATTACCGGTTCCGCCACAACAGGAGGACCGGAGTTCCTCCAGTGAAGTTGGGGGGAGGGATGAAACGGAAGAAGAACCACAGAGGGCACAGGCAGGACCATCCGGGAGGAATGAAACAGAAGAAGAGCAACAGGGGGCACAGGCAGGAACATCAGGGGTTGACAAAACTACAGAAGAAGAACAACCCGAGGCACAGGCAGAGCCGTTTGAAGTATATGAATCCCCAGCACAAGCAGAACCAGCGGGGGATGACACGGCATTTGAAGGAGAGCAAGGGGAAGCTCAAACAGAGCTGCCAGGGGACAATGTAGATGAAACCCTCGCGGAAAACCTAGATAACAGGGCAGCTCCGACAGCAGAAGGTGAAATTGGAGCAGCATCAAAAGCTGCGACAATGGAACCTGAAGATGACGGAGCCAGAGCAATGGAGGACGACATTGAGCTGGTCACAATCGAGTCTTCACCGGAATGGGTAGGAGGAGCAGCTGTGATTGAAGAAGAACAGCATGGGGGGCAGGTAAATATTCCTTTAACTTCAGCTTTGCCTCCCTATATTCCAACTCCACGAGAAGAAACACTACAAAAAGGAAAGTCACAAAAGAAACCCCCACAGAAAAGGAAGAGGGCCACCAATGAGTTTGATTTAGTGGCACCAATCAGAAGGAAACGAACTCGGTCAATCACAGCAGCAGAGGCAGCCAGAACAAAATGGGCAACCTTAGAGACACAGGTTGAACCCCCAATCCTTACACCGAAACCGAGGGATGCTCCACAAAGGCCAGTGGAGGAAGAGCCGGGGGTTGAGGGACTCTTGTATGAGAATGCAATGCTGAAAGAGGACCTCCAAGCACTTAGAAAGGAGCTGGAAACATGGAAGGAAATCTGCCAAAAGCAGGGTGGAAGAAAGATGTATACATTAATAGAGGCTGCAGACCAAGTGGAGGAAACAGCTTCTGCTGAAGCTGGAGAAAAGGATGAGCGAATACTCTGCCCCACCTGTGGGGAGATCTTTGAGGAAGCAGGCCATAAAATTTTACTTAGCACCTATTCAGCACAACAGCCTGCAGCCACAGAAGGGAAAGCAGTGGAGAAAGAGGATGCTGCAACACAAGAACCAGCACCTTTAAACATCCTTGCTGCAGCTGCTACTTCCCATGATGCAGAAGTCATAGAACAGATGGGAGAAGAACAGGGAGTGGAGGATGCCCTGGAAATTTATAAGGAATTTATGGCAATTCCAAAATGCTCCCACGACATAGAAATCATAGAACAAATGGGAGAAGAACGGGAGATGAAGAATGCTCTGGAGCTTATAAAAGAGTATAGTGAGACCCCAGAGTGTTCTCATGACACGGAAATCATGGAACCAAGGGATACTCTGGAGGATAGTGAAGAATTTTGTGCTGTAACCCCAGAACGTTCCCAGGACACAATAATTTTAGAAGGAGAAATGGAAATGCAGGACAGTGACAAGTTGAAACAGGATGCTGCAACACAAGAACCAGCAATCCTGAACTTGACCGTCCAACCGACTGAGCAGACAGAAGAAGAAGTCGGGACAGAGGATATTCTGGCATTCAACGATGAATTCTGGGTGGTGACCCCAGAAAGCTCTCATGATACAGAACTCATAGAAGAGGAGCTGCAGCAAAATAAAGATGAAGATGTAAGCCAGGATGTTGTCACACAAGAACCAACATCCTTGGATGCTGCAGCAAGAACCCCTGAACTGCAGTTGGAGGATAACCCGGGAGTAGAGATCATTCCTGATACACAATGGAGTGATGATGAACAGGTACAGACACCCTGCTCAGGTGACACTGAAATCTTGGAGGAGGAGCTGCAAATTGAAAAGGATATCCAATCTCAGCAGCCAATTGACAAAGAAGACACTGTTACAGAAGAACCAGTGTCTCCAAAAGCAATAAAGGCAGCTGCTGAAGAAGGTTTAAGGGATGTTGCTGTTACACAAGAACCAGCAACTCCCTTGATAAGATTAGATGCGCTGGAAGACACTGTCCCACAAGAACCAGTGCTTCCACCTCCTACAGGTATCATTGAATTGGATTCAGATTGAGTGTGTCTTTTCAACTTCCCCAGGCATAGCATAAGAGAACTGCAGATATTAGCAAGTAGCGGGGGAAGGGGAACAGTAAAGTTGGGAGCTGCTGGGTTGCTCACAGAAATTTTTCAAAGGGATAGAGGGGGTGCCTGATTTATCTACATTCTTTCCTTCTGCCTGGACAAAGTTCAGTACAATATTCAGATGCAAGTTGTTGCATGAGGACATGCAACATGATAGTTGGGGGGAGATGTTGAGCCCAGAATTGGCCCTTTTTGACCATCATTTATCACTGTCCCTTACCTTGTCTTACACCAATTACCTTGGCAATTCAACTTATTGTCCTTATATATTCCCCAAATTACCAAGGTATGGCCGATTATTGTTTTATTGTATTAATACTTATGATTGTGATGATTTAAGCTGTGCATCTCTTAATTCGTGCTAACATGATGCAAATTATGAAGGTAGTAAGATAAATAGACTGCAGGAAGATCGTAGCTGAACAAGTCACGGAGGAAGGGACGTCCATTGCTTAAGGAAGGTTCCTTGGGGCTCAAATCGTCAATCAAGGCACAGTCGTGGCAGGGCAGCTGTAACATAAAGTTCTATCTTAAGTATGTCGCTGCTCGAATCCAGCTGTGAGCTGGAAGGACCGCCACTCTTGGGATAGTTGATAACTCCTCTCATATTTGGATATTTCAGTTCTGCCACGCATTGTAACAGCTAGATTATTTAGGGCGCCTGAAGATCATAGATCTTCATGGCTGCCCAATTATAGGTTTAGATGTTGCAACTGTATGTATAAATATGTGGTATTACCTCGATCGAGGGGTTGGACAGCAATCAATTAATTCATCTTGTATTAGCAGTCAAGCTGAAACTGTGTACTTATCCTTCTGTTAATATAAGGAGTTGCTTCTGAGTTAAGGAGAGTGTTGTTCAACCAGCGTCTCTGTGTGAAGACTGGGCCCGTCTTCCACAGAGATTGCTGTGTTAATTTAGGATTTCATCTTTCTGTTGTGTGATGCTTTGATCTTTCTTTTGTACGCAGCAGCAATATTCATTGTGTGGATTTCTCAGTAATTGATTTATTTGTGAGATTGGTGAATGGTATCAATAACAGTCGACTGAGTCAGGTTTGTTTTATGTAATTCAATTTCTGTTCACACTGTTGTGCTCATCCTACAGCTGAAACGTAATCCCAGAAGCTCCTACGAATTAGCTTTCCTGTTATGTGTTGATTGATTTATATTTTGCAATTCAGTATCTTAGAACATTTGCTTCAATCTCCTTTATTAATTTCTAGAGTAATGTTCAGGTCATGATTCATGATTCCCAGCTTGATTTCATTAGACAATTGATTATTTTAGAATGCAATTGAGATTTCCTTCCTGCAATCGTTGATTAGATCTGATATTCGTTCTGCTTGATGCATAATAGAAAAGGATTGTAGTACAGCAGTTAGAAGGCAATTGGGATTGCGTAGATTCTTGGGATGAACATAGATGATAGAAGATAAAAGTATTCACTTCTAATGGTTTGTGTTTAAGCATATATTGTGCACTTGTCCTTTGAAATAAAAAGACTTTCTCGGGTTGACAATAAATTTCATACGCTCTGTGTGTTGATATTTAATTATCTGCAATTAGAGTGCTTGACACCCATCATTAGTCAAGTATTAAAAAATAAATTGTATGCAAAAACAAAACCATTTGAAGCATATTTTAAAGAGAATGTTCACGCATGAGAACCGAGAGGCGGGGCACTTGAGTAGTTCATAGAACCAATCAAAATATGCATACTAATATCCCAAATCTTCTATGGTATTATCACTCTAAGAATAATTTTGTCTAAACCAACCAATACAAGATTAGGGAAAAAGCCGTCATCGAGAACAAACAACCTCTTAACAAAACCATGATATGAGATGACTGGAGAGGATAAAAATCCAATTGATTAATCAACATTCAGGTTGAATGGGCCAAGATGGGGAAGGAAATACTAGGGTTGAGAACCTTCTTGACGTAAGATTAAATGCCATGTAAAATCCCCCTATACTATGTGGATATTTTTCATATCGAATCGATACCTCGCTCACCAAGTGATCATCCGCTTTATGTTGACCTCACCCAACCAAGAGGTCCCCCAATTTTCACTAAAAACGGTTGGTCCACTCATATCGGGTCTGAAACTCCTCTTCCAATGAAGACATGTTAGAGGAATATTTATTCTCCATAGATGAATAAATAATAGAATCCATGCACTTAGATGCACCCCACTAGAATGAACTCCATCATAAACTCCATCATAGGTTATCTTTTACCCCTACTTGCGGCCAACCTATCACTTCAGTGGCCCAATAATATACAATTGAATCAAAAGACCTTCTACCCCTCCAATCATATCGATTGGATAAAAAAACCCATCTTGACCCCTTATGCCTTTGAATATGGTAACCTATATAAGATATATTACACAATTCAAGTTGATATTTTCATCACACCAGGAGTCATTGAAATTATCTCAATTAGTGTGTCATTCTCTCAGCAAGAAATCGTTGATTTCACCTCTCCCTTTAAGGAGTTTCGACTGATATGATTTTTGTAGATGATATCGTGTTTTTTTTCGATGGATCCATAAGGGATATTTCTAAGTTGAAAAACATTTTGACCTTATTTATTGAAGCTATAGGTATGATGTGCAATTTAATAAAATCTTATTTTTGCTTTATGACCCTTATCAAGAGGTGGCTGATTATGATAGCCTCTCAATTTGTTTTTGTTCTTGATGACATTAATATGGTTTTAAAGTACTTAGTATTTGTTATCAAACCTAGTGACTATCTCTAAAAGGATTGGGTATGGATCATCAACAAAATTGAGAAGAGATTACACCTATGGTGTAATAAATGGTTATCAAGGGGAGGTAGATTAGTTATGATGAAGTCCGCTCTGGGGCCTTACCTATTTATTGGGTACATCCTTACCTTTTGTGTCATGGAATGCATAAGGAAGTTGTGTTTTAACTTTTTATAGAGAGGGTAGTCTGATGAGAAAGCATTTTCTTGGGTACCTTGAAAAACGATAGCTCTCCCAAAAGAGTTAGGGGGTAGGGTTTGAAGCATCATTCATGTTTTTCTAGAGCTTTAGTAGTAAATGGGGTCTGGGGAGTCTTGAAAGGTGAAGGGTTGCGGGTTAAAGTAGTTCACCAAAAATGCATGTTTCCCCTCACTATTGAAGAATGGTTTAGATCAAGAGAAAAGTCCTTAAGAAATATTTTCATAATGTGGAAGCCTTTGATATTGGTTTTTGGGTTAATAAGGGATTTCATTGCATGGGATATATGAAACAAGAGAAGAGTTAGGATGGTTCAGGATCCCTAGATTGGATGCTCAGTATTTATAGACTTCATGAGGTGATGGTAGAATCTCTTATGGAAAGGGATTTTCTCTTTTTGAGTTAGATACATGATCTTCATAATTCTACTTTTTTGAGACAAGAATGGTTTCCAGTTGATGAAATGGGATTTATGATAGAAGAAAGTATTATGTGGGAGAGGTACACCAATGATCTACATGACAATCACATCAAGATGAAGGAAAAAGAGGATGATTTGCTATGGTCTAGGAATGTTGGTGGTGGCAATTATGTGCCTAGTTTGGGTTATAGTGTGATATGGGAAGATGAGATTTAATTGAGCTTGATTGGTGGACACAAGTGATTTGGAAGCTTCAGTGTGCTCTCGAGAACAAAATGTTTCTATGGATGGCACTATTTGGTAAGGTTTGAGTTTGGGATAATTTGATAAAAAAAATTGGCTATGGATTGAGCAGGTGTCCTATCTGCAATGAAGAATATGGAAATATAAATCATGTCTTTGTTTTCTACCCATACATGGTTAGTATGTGGAACCATGTTTCGCAGGTAAAAGGTATACTCTTTATATGGAGTGGTATTGGTCTCCAAGAAGATCTACAAACATGGATGAATAATGCATCTTTCTTTGATTACATGAAACTTCCAGCTCTCATGATATGGGGGGTATGATTGGCTAGGAATAAGATCATGTTTAAGGATATACATACCCCCCCACAGGTATATTCAGTGAAAATTTTGGCCATCTTAGATAAATTTCTAGAGACTTCCGGTCCTTCAAAGCAGAGAAGGGTCATTGAGGAGATTATTGAAAAAGTTGATTGGGTCTATTTTGAAGGTGCCTCCCAAGGTAGGTATTTCATGGGAGGATTTGGGGGGAATTTGTCCATATCTGATATTGATTGGTATAATTTTGCGGTTGGAATTGGTAGTGGATCTCAAGAAAGTTATATGCTTTTGGTTGTCTCAAAAGGGGGTCTAAAGCTCCAAATATTTGGGGATTCTATGTGTTGGGTCTAGGAACTGCCCCTTTTTGGCCATCCTTATTACATCATTTTGCCCTGCTTTCACCCTACTTTCATAATCTATATCCATGTCTGTCTCCAGAACAATCAATGATGTTGACAGGTATAATTCGTTATTGCTTTATTTATTTTATGCCTAAGATTGTTAAGATTTGAGATCCTAGTCCTTGGTTTATGCTGATATTTGTGATTTCATTTAGTTAAGGTCCAAAGTGCAGGTGTATCAGCCACTTGGCACCGACCGTTACTCTACCAGCTCCTCATGACTCCAAGGGACATCACATCCTCCATGTGAGCTGTAACAGATCCTCACTGTAATAGATCCCACTGAAACAGAACCTAGCTGCTGATAAGTTTAAACCAAATAGACTAGCAAGATCACTGAAAGAAGCATAATCACAAGATAGACATAGTATTTACCCTAGGAAACCCTCATGGGGTATAAAACCCAGCAAAGCTTTCCTCAATAAGATGATAAACCAAAATACAAGATGTGCTCCCTCCTTCTAATCCTCCTTAGCAAATCTCCCAGACAAGTGCGCCTCTTTTCATAAGTGAGTGAGTGTATCAAATGAGGAACACACCTCCTCTATTTATACACTACTCTGACATATATTTTACACAAGTACATGTAGGCTCGTATTTAACCATTAGGTTAAATACCCTATTATAACTGACTAGGCCGACCCCCACATGGTGGGTCTAATAACCCTAGTTACCACAACTTCTCAGAGGAATAAACATCTCCGGATACATAATAAAATCACCTCGGAGGGATGGAACATCTCCGGAATAAATAATGTATAAATATAATATTCTTAGAAGTTACAATATTCAACACTCCCCCTTAACGAGAAGGATATTATAACAACATCTGCAGGAGCAAGGAGTCATTCATTACATCATCTATATATCATCGGAAGCTTTCTTCAATTCATCATCATCAGTAACTTGACTAGTTACTAGAACATCAACGTCATCAGAGTTGATAGTACTCAATCATCAGCATCGTCATCACACGATCAACAACATTGTCATCATACAATCATCAGCATTGTCATCAGCATCGTCATCACACGATCATCAACATCATAATCAACATCATCATCATACGATCAGCAGCATTGTCATCACACGATCATCAGCATCGTCATCATATGATCAACAACATCGTTATCACATGATCAGCAGCATCGTCATCACACGATCAATCCAATTCTCTTTAGGACCTATGTCCAAGGATGATGCAATCCAGTCATGTACCTTTTGAATCGAAGTCCAGGGACGATCCAGTCCTATCATGTACCTTTTGAACCGAAGTCCAGGGACGATCCAGTCCTATCATGTACCTTTTGAACTGAAGTCCAGGGACGATCCAGTCCTATCATGTACCTTTTGAACCGAAGTCCAGGGACGATCCAGTCCTATCATGTACCTTTTGAACCGAAGTCCAGGGACGATCCAGTCCTAACATGTACCTTTTGAACCGAAGTCCAGGGACGATCCAGTCCTATCAATTCTCGGAGACCTCATGTCTACGGCTCAGTTCACAGGACCAAAGTGCAAGGATGATCCAATCCTTACCGTACATTTAGGACCGCGTCCAAGGATGACTTAATCCTCAACCGTACATTTAGGACCGCGTCCAAGGATGACTTAATCCCCAACCGTACATTTAGGACCACGTCCAAGGATGACTTAATCCTCAACTGTACATTTAGGACTGCGTCCAAGGATGACTTAATCCTCCACCGTACATTTAGGACCACGTCCAAGGATGACTTAATCCTCCACCGTACATTTAGGACCACGTCCAAGGATGACTTAATCCTCCACCATACATTTAGGACCACGTCCAAGGATGACTTAATCCTCCACCGTACATTTAGGACCACGTCCAAGGATGACTTAATCCTCCACCGTACATTTAGGACCACGTCCAAGGATGACTTAATCCTCCACCGTACATTTAGGACCACGTCCAAGGATGACTTAATCCTCCACCGTACATTTAGGACCACATCCAAGGATGACTTAATCCTCAACCGTCCACCAAGGACTTCATTCTCGAAGACATACATCTACGGCTCTTCTTTAGGACTGAAGTCCAGGGATGATCCAATCGCCTCACATGTTCACCAAGAACTTCATTCTCGAAGACATACGTCTACGGCTCTTCTTTAGGACTGAAGTCCAGGGATGATCCAATCCCCTCACAAAATGTATAACAAAACATGTATCCTCATCATCAAAACATGTATAACAAAACATGTATCCTCATCATCAAAACATGTATAACCAAAACATGTATCATCATCATCAAAACATGTATAACCAAAACATGTATCATCATCATCAAAACATGTATAACCAAAACATGTATCATTATCATCAAAACATATATACATCTATCATCAAAAGCATGTATATCTAACATCAAAAGCATGTATATCTAGTATCAAAAGCAAAATATAAGAGTCCTAAATCTAAATAATTCTAGGTAACTAAATGCAGTAAATAGGTAACCTCATCATTGATGAGATGGGATTGTTATCAGATACTGTGCTACTCCCCCTTTCGAGGAGGGTCCTTTTGAACTACACCAAGCTTGTCTCGGAAGTGTTCAAACTTTACTCAAGACAGAGGTTTGGTCAAGATATCAGCAATTTGATCCTCAGTGCTTATATACTCGAGCTTGATAGCTCCTCTCTGCACCATATCTCGTATATAAAAGTATCGGATCTCTATGTGTTTTGACTTATCGTGAAACACAGGATTTTCAGTCATCTTGATGCAGCTTTGATTATCACACATAATCACAGTGGGATCCATTTCTAAGTCAAACACTCCAGATAAAAGTTTCCGAAGCCATACTGCTTCACAGCTGGCAGAGTAGGCAGCTATATATTCTGCTTCAGCAGTACTGAGGGCCACACCAGATTGTTTCTTGCTGAACCATGAGATCATGGCAGATCCAAGACCATAACATCCACCTGAAGTACTTTTTCTATCTGAGACACTACCCGCCCGGTCGGAATCTGAGTAACCATGTAATTTGAGTTCATGACCTCCGAGATAATATAGGCCAAAATATAATGTACCTTTTAGGTACCTCATTACATGCTTTGCAGCTATTAAGTGAACCTTTCTAGGTTCTACTAGATACTAACTTAGGGTATTTACAGCAAAGCATATATCAGGCCTAGTGTTTGTTAAATATATCAATGATCCAATGATTTGTCTATATAGAGTTATGTCCACTAATTCTGATGAATCATTATTTAATAACTTCAAGTTGGAGTCCATGGGAGTGGCCATGGCTTTATACTCCAACATATCAAATATTTTGAGAATCTCCACAGTATACTTACCTTGATTTAGAAAGATTCCTTTTGGTTCTTGCCATACTTCTAAGCCTAGGAAGTAGTGCATTAATCTGAGATCTTTCATCTCGAATTCTGAAGAAAGCTTCTTCTTGCTTTCAATAATTTGTTTCTCATTTCCAGTTAGGAATAGATCATCTACATATAACAACAAAATAATTGGTTCATCATCCATCACTTTGAGATAAAGATTGGGATCAGCTTTACTTTTGGTAAAGCCCATGCTTGTTAAGAAATTGTCAATCCTTCCGTACCAAGCCCTGGGGGCTTGCTTCAATCCATATAATGCCTTTTTCAGTTTGCATATATTGGTCCTTCCATCCTTGATCTCAAATCCTTGTGGTTGTTCTATGTATACTTCTTCTTCAATTACACCATTTAGAAAAGTTGTCTTAACATCCATTTGGTGTAATTTCCACTTCATCATGGATGCAAGTGCCATGATAGTTCTAATTGAAGTATACCTAGCAACTGGTGCAAATGTTTCTTCATAGTCAATTCCCTCTTTCTGAGAGAATCCTCTGGATACAAATCTTGCCTTGTATTTTTCAATGCTTCCATCCGCAGCATGTTTTATTTTGAAGATCCATTTGGAAGAAACCACACTTTTATCTTTTGGTTTGGGAACTATATCCCAAACATCATTTTTCATTATAGACTGATATTCTTCTGTCATTGCTTCTACCCATTCTTTCTTCTGGGCTGCTTCTTCATAGCTAGTAGGTAGTTGATCCACAAGATCACACATCAAGGCCATATAGTTGGACACTAGTTTTGGTTTCTTCCTTTCTCTAGTGGATCCTTCAGGAGCTCCATATCTCTCAGCCCCTTGAATAATATCTCTAGCCCATGCTGGCCTTCTTTTCTTAGATAAGTCTGAAATAGGAGGCTCTTGTGGTTCCAACATGTCATGATCCTATGGAGAATCATTTTCAGGAATGGGCACAGCCTCTGTGATTTTGGGAGAAGTATCTTCTTCATAGAATTCTTCAAGTTGGCACTTTCTGGATTTCTTGAGTGCTGCTTCTTCATCAAATGTTACATCTCTACTTATTTCTATGTGATGAAAACCTGGAATGTAAATTCTGAAGGCTTTGGATGATTCACAATAACAAACAAATATCCCCTTCTTACCAGAAGGGTCCAACTTGGTTCTCTTTTCTTTTGCAATATGGATGTACACAGGACACCCAAATATTTTAAGATGACTTACCTCAGGCTTCTTTCATGTAAACATTTCTTCTGGAGTTTTGAAATCAAGAGCACTATGGGATAATCTGTTTTGCACATATACTGCTATCTTGGCTACTTCAGCCCATAGATACATGGGGAGATCTTGGTCATGTATCATAGTCTTTATAGCTTCCATGATTGTTCTATTTTTCCTTTCAGCCACCCCGTTTTGTTGGGGATTATAGGGAGTAGTTAGTTCCCTTCTAATTCCAGCTTCTTTACAGAAGTCCTCAAATTCCTTTGAGGTAAATTCTCCTCCATTATCTATTCTGAGAATTTTGATTCTCTTTTCTGATAGATTTTCTATTAGAGCCTTGAACTCTTTGAATTTTCCAAAAACTTCATTCTTACCTTTCAGGAAGTATATCCAAGTTTTCCTTGAGTGGTCATCAATGAATGAAAGATAGTATTCAAATCCACTTAGAGAAGTGGTGGGCATTGGTCCACATACATCTGAGTGTATTAGCTCCAAAATGTTCTTAGTCTTTGTTTCAATATTTGGAAAGGGGTTCTTGATATTTTTCCCTTTCTTACATCCTTTACATGATCCATCATGATCAGCTTTCAAATCTGGTAGTCCTATGACTACCTTGCTTACATAGGGTAAGGCTTTATAGTTGATATGAGCTAATCTTCTATGCCATAGCTCACTGGGGCTAGAGATCTCATGAGCAAGGGCAGTTTCTGGATGACCCTTGAGCTTATAGAGACCTCCTTCTTCTTCACCAATGACAACTGCATCTTTAATTGTCTTTCCTTTGGACCAAATGAGTACTTGTCCATCTATGAAAGCCACTCTAAAACCTTTCTTATCTAGTGCTGAGATAGAGAGAAGGTTCTTCTTTAAACCTGGTACATATAAGATGTCTTTCATCTTCAAAGGTGTTCCAGAATCTAGCTTCTAGCTAGCTTCACCAATTCCTTTGATGGGGTACTGGTAGTCATCTCCTAGAGATACCTTTTGTGAGGAAGACTTTTCTTCAAGATTTGAGAAAGTATTTCTTTGACCTATCATGTGCTTAGTAGCACCACTGTCAATGATCCATGTATCTTCTCCAAGAGATACGGATCCAGAGAGTGCAGAGAATAGAACATATTCTTCTGGATCTTCTTTCTTTACTTTAGATCTTTTCTTTCTAGGTCTTACCTCTACCTCTTCTTCTTCTTCTTCTTCTTTTTATTCTTCTTCTTCTTCATTGTCATTTTCTGCCATATGTGCATGATGTCTTTTGTGGAAAAACTTCTTCTTTTGAGAAGGACAAAATCTGGAGATGTGTCCTAATTTATGACAATTGTAGCATTCGATTGTGGAGAGATCTCTTGCTGGATTGGGTCCTTTTCTCTTGTTAGATCTAGAGAAGTGTTGAGATCCTTTGTGGTCAACTTTCTTGAAATGACTCATTCTTTTTCTTTTGGTATGGGTGGCCAAAGCTTGGTCATCCTCTTTGAGAAGAGCTTCTCTGTTGGCTACCCTAGCTTCTTCTTGAACACAATCCTCCCATACTATATCAAACTTCATACTCTCTTTCCTGGCACACATGGTTTGTATGAATGATTCCCAAGGTCTAGTGAGACCATTGAGGGAAGCCATTACAAGTTCATCCTCAACGAGAGTATCACCAATTGAATCTAGTTGTTCCTTGATTTGTGAAACCCTTGAGAAGTAGTCTTGAATGGATTCTCCTTTGTGCATCTTGGTACTCTTCAATTGAGTCCTTAGGTTCATCTTCCTATTGATGTTCTTTCCTTCATACATTCTTCCTAGGGCATCATACATTTCCTTTGGAGTCTTCTTGGAGGCCACTTGGGGAATCAAGTGGTCTTTAATAGAATCAGCTATGATTCTCTTTGCCCTAATCAAATCCTTTCTGTGTTTTTCTTTGGCTTCATCTCCTTCTGGTTCTGCAACTTCTTCTTTGATATAATGAGCAAGATCATTCTCTTCAAGAATGAGACCAATTCTGTATTTCCATGCCCGGAAATTCTCTATACCTTCTAGCTTGTCTTCAAGATTAGTGTTTGGAGCCATCTTCTCTTGGGGGAGTCCAAGAGATAGAGTAGTACTTACCTGAAAAGTTACCTTTTACTTTTCCGGAACCTGAGACAAAAATTTATCACACTTTTGGTAGAATTAGGGTTTGACTTTCCCGGAGTTCTACCCAACCAAAAAGTTCGATCTAGGGTTCAAAAGAAAGGTCTTGAGAAGAGCTATCCAGCCATGCAATCAGATTTCAATAATATCAACTTTCTGCTGAAACCATAATCTTCACCGAAAAGAGAGAGAGAGAGATTCTTACCTTGTGAAAGATGTCCTATTCAGTCTAGCTCTGATACCATGATAAGTTTAAACCAAATAGACTAGAAAGATCACTGAAAGAAGCATAATCACAAGATAGACACAGTATTTACCCTGGGAAACCCTCATGAGGTAGAAAAACCAGCAAATCTTTCCTCAATAAGATGATAAACCAAAATACAAGATGTGCTCCCTCCTTCTAATCCTCCTTAGCAAATCTCCCAGACAAGTGTGCCTCTTTTCATAAGTGAGTGAGTGTATCAAATGAGGAACACACCTCCTCTATTTATACACTACTCTGACATATATTTTACACAAGTACATGTAGGCTCGTATTTAACCATTAGGTTAAATACCCTATTATAACTGATTGGGCCGACCCCCACATGGTGGGTCTAATAACCCTAGTTACCACAACTTCTCGGAGGAATAAACATCTCCGGATACATAATAAAATCACCTCGGAGGGATGGAACATCTTCGGAATAAATAATGCATAAATATAATATTCTTAGAAGTTACAATATTCAATAGCTGTGATAGACAGGTTGCATTCAAGTTGTTGAGTCTGCTGATCCATTAATTATTAGAGCAACAACATTCTTCATGATTAACAACCTTGTTTAATACGGCTGTATTAGTTAGCTGTAACTCCGCAACATGAAGATCATAGATCTTCATTGTTGCATGAGTTTCGTGGATCGTTATCTGTACTGTCAATGTATAAATATGCAAAAGCTCTCATAGCCTGGGGTTGGACAATTACCATTTTGTATAAGCTGTAACATAGCGTTGAGACTGTCAATTTCCATCATTAATATGAAAGCAGAGTTCTTCATTTCTGTGTCTTAAATTGTTGTGATTCTCGGCGTCTTTGTTAGAAGGCCAGGGCCTTCCTTCTCACAGAGATAGCTGCTTAAAGTAGGTAGGGTAATTTAGCTTTCTTTTTGTTGTGTGGTGTGGAGTTATTACAGATGTTACTGTTAGCTGCAACAGAGATTAGATTTCCTTTTGGTAGTTTACGATTGCATCTTGAATAGTTGTAGCATATTGGTGTGACAGCCGACTGTGTAGGATAATTTATTTAATTGCATGTGTGTTCTAATCAGCTGTAGTAGCCAATCTTAGTTCCAATATCCTTCAGTCATTTTTGCTTTCTAGGACTTCTAGTAATTATCGGTTTAGAGTTCAAGCTTGTGTTTTAATTTTGGTTGTTGTTGTATCTTCAATTGCATTCATAGATTGGATAGATAATGGTAGAGTTACAGTAGCCATTGGATAGATCATTTTGGTAAAGATTGAATACTGTAGTTTAATAATTATAGGATTTAACTTCTTGCAAAAGGAATCTAGTTCAATTTCATTATTAGATCATTAAACTGCTGGGTTAATTTCTGTAGGAATATTGTTTCATTTCGAATTCTTAGATGTATGAATTAGATTAGTTTTCTTCACGGAATGAGTTGGCTGAGCATATAGGTAGGATTATCATTTCCATTCATTTAATCAACTACTTGATCTGTTTATGCATAGATTGTGCTTATTGCCTTTGAAATAAAAGACCTCCCTGGGTTTGACAATTTATATTGACCATCTTATGTGTTAGCTTCCATTAACTGACATATAGGGTGACCAACATTTTGGCGCCATTGCCGGGGATGGTAATAGATAGATAGAGTTAGTATTTGGTTTCATTTGATTTGATTTTAGTTCAATTATTTACAGCATGCATGAATACAAGAAAAACAAATCGGGAGCCCCCTTTGAATACTAACATTACAGGTGGAAGAGGTCAAGGTCGTATTGCAGGTCAGGGAAGACACACATACAATGATGAGATAATTGCTAGAGATGATTCTTCCACTAGACCATCGCGCAACTCTACAGGCAGGGGAAATTCTGTTCCTCCCAATCTTGAACATTCAACATCCACAGTGGAGAATACAATGGGACCTTCAAATCCTGTTGCAGAAAGTAAACCTCCTGAAGATAAGGGAAGCATTGTAGGTGCACCAGATAGAGAGGAGATCTATCATATCGACGGAACCAAAGTTACTAAAGAGGTGTGGTTGGAGACTCGCCGAACAACAGAGGAAGAAAGAAGGCGAGAAGAAGAAAGGAGAAGAGAGGAAGAAGCTAAAGCAGAAGAAGAACACATAAAGGAAGCTGTTGAATTTTATACTAGAACCATGGCTGGTAGAGAATAGGAGGGCAAGAACGAACATGGGAATAACTGGGAAGAAGAAGGAGAAAATAATCAGCCTGGTAATACCGTGGCTACATTAGAATTCCCTATCCTCCAGATACCTGGAGCAGCTCCTATGAAAAACATCTCACCATCAGTTCTCCTGAATTTTCATGGTAAGTCCTCTGAGGATCCTGATGAGTTTCTTTTTGAGTTTGATATCCTCTATTGCAGCTATGATTATACCTCTAGTGCTCAGAAGTTGAAGTTATTCCCAGCCACCTTGAAGGGAAATGCTCTACGCTGGTTCATGAGTTTGGGTCATGAGACCATTACTACTTGGGACCAAATGAAAAACACCTTCCTTTCTAAGTATCAAGAATATTGCAGAACTAGGGATAGAAAGGAGGAGTTGTTTAAAATGGTTCAGAAGGATGAAGAAAGTTTAGAAGACTTTGTGGAAAGATTGCTGTACAATTTACAAAGATCTGGTCATGCTGAGATTGGAAAGGATGTGCTCAATATCATCTTACTAAGGGGAATTAGAGAATATTGCCTTGATATGTTAAATCTGCTGGGAAGAGGGGATATCTCGAAGGAACCTTTCGAAAAGATTATTGAATTATGTCGAAGGTACTCCAGGGGATCCTCTAGAACCAACAAATGAGACAAAGATCGAGACCAAGATGTCTTCACTAGGACTCAGAAGTCAGCTAGTGGAGGGGCCACTCGAGCAGAAATAGGAAACTTACTGGAGAATTTTAAAACATACATGATGAGCTCCATTTCCTTAGAGTTAGATGCCATGAGAGCAAAGCAGAAGCAAGTGGTAGAAGATCTTACACTTGGTGTATTCTGTCCTAGATGTAGGAAAAAGCACCCACTGAAGGAATGCCCGTTGGACAAAGCAGAGGTATGTAGGATACGTGAACTCGAGCATGATACTAAGGAGTGTCCTTCCTTACATAAGGTCAAAGCAGTCCTAGAAGCATCTATTCCAAATGTGGAGCCAACATACTTCATGGCACAGAAGAAACCATGGAAGCCTCGAAACCAAGGTATGAATCCAGACTCAACATTTTTCTGAATAATATGAATGGAATGAACAATATGCATAACATGAATACACAATTCCCTTCACATTATTCTAACAACCAATGGCATCCATCTCATAACCCAATGCAAAATCCTAATCCATGGACACCATGGTCACAGCAGTCAAACCATCCTTCTTGGAATTCCAACTGGAGAAATTCTTACCAAGGAAATAACTTTCCCCATCACCAGACTCAGTATCAACAGTACCCTCCTCAACAGTATCATCACCAACAGTACCAGCAACCACAACTCCCTTTCCAAACTAATGTCGCACTTATGAATGCACCACTTCAACCACAGCTACTTGCACAACCTAACTCGAACCCAAACAATAAAGCAGTCCATCAATTTGAGACTGCCAACATGCTTGCGTATTCCATCACTCAGGTTCCCTACAATGATATACAATTATGATCAGGGAGGGTGGTGGAACCTATTATCACTGAAGATGTTTCATCCCCAGTGATTGAAATTGGAGTAAATCAGCACTATGAGAACATGGTTAATTCAGCAAGCTCCATTATTGAGGATGCTGATACTCCTACTGAGACAGTAGTTGAAACTCAGAAAGCAACACATGATGTATCACATCCTACACAGTTGAATAAAGAACCACCATACCCTGAATGATTGGCCTTGTAGAAAGTAGTGGAACAGCCCTGATTTGATCTCGTGGGAGAACTGAAAAATTTGTATGTTAAGATTCCACTGTTACAGGCCCTTCATGATGTGCCCATTTATGCCAAGACTGTTAAAGAATTATGTGTCAAGAAACCAGGAAGAAGGCCCAGGGATCCCCCCACTGTCCACGTGTTGGGAAAGCTTTCAGAATTAATAATGGGGAAGGCCCCTGTGGAAAAATACGATGACCCTGGGAACCCGACTATTATAGTTCACATAGGGTACACACAAATTCCAAATGTCTTGGTGGATTTAGGCGCAGCTATTAACGTTATAAGCATAGAAGTTGTGAAGAAATTGGGGCTCACTAATCTTCGACCAACCCCTACCATTTTGGAACTTGCTGATAGATCAACGATCAAGCCTGAAGGGATCCTAGATGACCTCGTGATCTCAGTCGAATCTTGGGAGTACCCTGTGGATTTCTTGGTGTTACAACCAAAATCTCAGTTGGGGGGACACCCACTGATCCTGGGGAGACTGTGGTTGGCCACAGCGGATGCCTGTATCAGTTTTCGATCAGGATCTATGACCATTTCAGATGGAACTGAGATCAAGAATCTAACCCTGTACCCTCTAGCTCGACCAAGCACAGAAGTTGAGACTCCATTATGGGAATATTTGGAGGAGGAAGAGGGTGTGCAACCATTATTAACCATAGGGAGAGCCTTAACATTTAAAGATGAACCAGAAGATGATGCCATTAATAGTTTCATCAGCGAGCCTATGTCAGTCAATAAAAATGTCTATCAGATCTTGGACAGTATTCTAGCTGCAACAGAGCAAGAAAATCTTACAGAAGAAACTCTAATCGGTGATGACAGTATAATTCCAGTACTTAAGAATTCAAAGAGTGTTCCAGTAGAAATTGGGCCAGGAAAAACATTGAATATCAATCCTAATCTAGCACCTAGCGAGCTGGAATAGCTAGTCACTTGCTGAAACATCATAGGGGAGATTTCTCTTGGGAGTACACAGATATGAAAGGAATTCCTTCTCATCTGTGCACCCATCACATTTATATTAAGAGTGACTCCAGGCCTGTATGTCAACCACAAAGAAGGATGAACCTGAACCTAAGAGACATAGTGAAAGAAGAAATCCAAAAAATTTTGGAAGCAGGATTCATATACCCAATTTCAGACAGTGAGTGGGTTTCTTCACTTGTGATCGTGCCAAAAAATAATGGGAAATGGAGGGTCTGCGTGGAATACAGAGAACTGAACAAAGCAATGCAGAAGGACCATTTCCCCTTACCTTTCATCGATCAGGTCCTTGATACCTTGTCTGGGAAAAAGTATTTCTCCTTTCTGGATGGCTTTAGTGGCTATAACCAGATACAGATTGCTCCTGAAGATTAGGACAAAACTACTTTCACCTGCCCCTGGGGAACTTTTGCCTACTGAGTATTTCCTTTTGGGTTGTGCAACGCACTAGCTACATTTCAGAGAGCAGTGATTGGAATCTTTTCATAAATGGTGAATGATTGCATGGAAATTTTCATGGATGACTTTACTCCATATGGTGATAGTTATGAAGAAGCACTGAAAAATTTAGAAAAGGTCTTGAAACGCTGTGAATAGAGCCATCTCTCTTTAAGCATTGAAAAGTGCCACATATTGATGAGTGAAGGCATAGTGTTGGGGCACTTCATCTCTTCCAATGGTATCCAGGTAGATCCATCCAAAATCAAGGTAATTGAAAATATACCAACTCCTGGAACACAGAAGGATGTACGTAGCTTCCTGGGGCATGCTGGCTATTATAGAAGGTTCATAGAAATTTTTTCCAAACTAGCTTCTCCTTTGCTCACTCTGTTGATGAAGGATGCACAGTTTGTCTGGAATGATGCATGCCAAACAATGTTTACTGAGCTAAAGAGAAGGTTGTCTACATAACCCATTTTACAAGGGCCCAATTGGGCTCTTCCTTTTCACATTTCTTCAAATGCTTCAGATACTGCTATTGGAGCAGTTTTGGGACAGCAGGAAGGTAATGCTCCTTATGCCATTTACTACATTAGTAAAAATTTGTCTCCTGCTGAACTAAATTATACTGTCACAGAAAAAGAATTTCTTGCCATTGTTTATGCCATCAACAAATTTAGACATTATATTACTGGATATTCTACTTTTGTGCACACTGATCATTCTGCTATCAAATATTTAATGAATAAACCGATCACGAATGCTAGAGTTACTAGATGGCTATTACTGTTACATGAATTTGATATTACAATTGTTGATAGACTAGGAAAGGAAAATGTTGTTGCAGATTTTCTATCTCGACTTACTAACAATGATAATAATTTACCAGTCGAAGATTCCTTCCCTGACGAACATTTGTTTGCAGTATCAGCTTATTCCCCATGGTATGCAGATATTGCTATCTTTTTGGCTGCAGGTAAGCTTCCAACACATCTGTCAAAGAGAGAAAAAAGAAAGATCATACAACAGAGTGCTAGGTACTGTTGGATTGATGGCCATCTTTTCTACACAGGGCTTGATTTAGAGATTAGAAGATGTGTGAGAGAGGATGAAATATTTAGCATTCTTAAATCTTGCCATGATGAGCCCTATGGGGGACATTTTGCTGACAAAAGGACAGGTCATAAAGTTTTGAGAACGGGCTATTTCTGGCCTACATTGTTCAGGGATGCGAAGAAGTATGTTCAGGCATGTGATAGCTACCAAAGGATGGGCCAACCCAACAGATTAAATGAGATGCCATTGTAGCCACAGCTTGTGGTTGAACCATTTGATAGGTGGGCTCTAGATTTTGTAGGGCCTATCAACCCTCCCTCAAAGCAGAAAGTTCACATCTTGGTTTGCACAGATTACATGACCAAATGGGTAGAAGCTGAAGCCTTGGTTAAGGCCAATGATCAGGCTGTGATTGATTTCCTGTATGAAGAGATTTTTACTCGGTTCAGAGTACATAAGGAAATCATTACAAACAGTGGACCATAGTTTGTGTCTCACAAACTAGAAGCACTGTTACAGAAATTTCATATTCAGCACAGAATAACCTCTCCATATCATCCACATACCAATGGCCAAGTGGAGAGCACAAACAAGGTTATTGAGGCCATTCTGACAAAAATAGTTAAGAGCCATTGTAAATATTAGGCTGAAAGGCTTCTAGAGGCACTATGGGCCTATCGTACTACGTGGCGTAACACCACTGGTTTTTCCCCATATGAGTTAGTGTATGGTAAGGACGTTGTTTTTCCAATAAATTTGAAATCAGAACCTTGAAAACAGCTGTGGAAGCAAACCTGGATTTATCAAAGGTACAGAGGAACCAATTGAATCAACTCAATGAATTGGATGAGAAGCACATAGCTGCAGTACATCATACAGCCTTAATCCAACAACAGCGCTCTAAGTGGCATGATCGATTTATAAAGAAGAAAGTCTTCCAAGAGGGGGATTGGGCCCTGTTGTACGATTCACGGTTTAAGAGGGACTTTAAAGGCAAATTGCGCACCTGTTGGTTGGAACCCTATCAGATAGATCGGGTATTTGATAATGGAACAGTCCGGTTGATCACCATTGATGAAAACAAGGTACCATTATTCGCAAATGGTCATCGGCTACGACTGTATCACAAGCCGATCTCAAGGGAAGCTTTTGTTTCACATGTTTCAGGTGATCCAGACTATCAGTTAATGCCAGGGTAGGGATCTTTCTCAAACCTTGTGAATTCCTAAAAGCTGCAGTTTCCATACATATTTTGTACATAAATAATTGGGTTTTCTTTCATTCTATATTTTATCTATTTTTTATTTGTTAGCAATTGATTGGTTTGTTTTGAAGAACTGTGTGCAGGAATTAATTGAGGAACAACAGTCGTGACTGGGCCAGACGATTGCAGAAACCCCACATTGTTTCTTGACTTAATAAAGCTCTTTGAAAAAGATGGATAATTCGTAGTCTTCCACAACTAGCTAAAATTTGCTTCTACTTCATTCTGACACAGCTGCGACTCCTTGCCTTGCTCATTCTTCCTATTTCTATAGCTATGACTTCGCCATTTTCCATTCTGCCAAATGCAACAGCCGTGACTCCGCTAATTCTGCTTATCTTCCTAAGTTTGGCAGCTGCTACTCCATTATTTTCATTCTTTTACCCCTTTTTCAGCAGCTGTGACTCTGCCACCTTTTCCCATTCCACTAAACCTAGCAGCTGCGACTCCGCTATTCTTGATTATCCTCCAAATTTAGTAGTTGCGACTCCGTTATTTTCACTTCATTTTTGCTCCTTTCGTATAGCTATGACTCCGCCATTTTTTCTTATTTTGCTAAATCTAGTAGCTGTGACTCCGCCAGTTTGTCTGCTCTCTGATGGATGATGCCAATAATGATTCAATTAGGCATCAGTTTTGTTACTCGCTCCACAAGATCCAACCATGGTTCGCCATGAAGGAAAATTTTGGGTTTCTTGAGTAGCTGTCAGCTCGTGTGGCGTGGCCACATCACTTCAACACATGTGCATTCATACCCGTGAGGACGACATCCAGCTATAATGATTGATCCGTGGCTCAAACTCATAAACGCAAAGGTACGAATCACATCTTTTACATGATTTGGCAGAAAATTAAATACGGTAATAACGATTATGTACTGTCGTAACTGTCGATTAACGAACCCATATGAATTAATCTCTAGAAATTATGTCAGGATCATGGTAGTATTTATTTCCCGTCACCTTACCCAATTTGCACCTATTATCCCAATTCTGCCATCTTCGTCGTTTCAATGGGATGTTCATACTGGAGCAGACTTGCCTAAAACCTGATTTTTCAACCCCAACGACCCTTTGCATGTTCGTAAAACTTCAATCTCCACGTCTAGACTGGAAATTTCCACGGTTGTTCTGCACTTTGAAGAGGGATTAAGATGGGAAATCCAGTCCGACATGAGCCAGTAAATACAGAAGCGGTACGTGCCAATGCAAAATTTCTTAATATCTTTACAGCAGCAGGTTGGATGGCATACTTTGAACGGTTGAACGGTTTCCACACATAAACCGCATTGCAATTCGCCCTCAACCTGACTGATACTCACTCTGAGGTTAGGGGACTGTGTGTGGATTTCACAGAAGAAATCATAGCCGAGGTTACTGGCTTACCCTTGGTAGGGAGGAAGTTATTTGGATGAAAGGCACACAATGCAAATGTGCTAAGGGAATTTTTGGCAGTTGGAGAGCAGGTTAGTCCAAAGCGCTGTGGGAATCATTTTGGGGCATTTACCAACCTCTGGGAATCATGTTGGGAAGGAACCCGTTAATGGGCCTTAACCCTAAGCAGAGTTCTATTCCTGTGTCAAGCTCATTAAAAAATGAAACATATCCTTTCCCTTTGAGTCGGTTCTCCTCGTAGAATTAGTACCTGAACATTCCTTTCACCCACCTATGCATTAGGCGAATGAAATGAAGCTTGGGGGCCTATCTTCATCCTCTGGAAGTTACATTGAATTCAACTTGATTGCCTCTCCACACCATGTTGGATCTAAATCGCTTACTTCTAGCAATCATTTTGGGGGTATGTACCAACCTTTGGATTTCATGACGGGAAGAAATCCACCAATGGGAATACTTTTCAAGCATACTTTCTTTTTGGTTTCCGAGCTCGCTAAAAAATGAAACAGTACCTCTAGAAATCATACTAGAAGTAAGCCGTCAGTTTCTTGTACTGGGGGCAAAATTTCCAACCTCTAGCCATCATGTTGGGAAGAAACTTGCCAATGGGCATTATTTCAAGCATAGTTCATTTTCTATTACAAGCTCGTTAAAAAATGAAGCATACATCATGAGCATTCTTCCAACCTATCTTCAAGATCATTAAAAATAGTAAGATGGTGTTGAGTTTACTTTTCACTTTTTTCGTGATCTGGTTGAAACATGAAAAGTGGCCTGAGCTTAGTTTTTACTTTTTCGTGCTCTGGTTCAAATATGAAAAAGATTCAGAGTGCTTTCGATACCATTCTCGTGCTCGTTAAAAATTTGAGTGAAAAAGGTGTGTCTAACGAGTATAGGTTTATCACTTTATTCGGCCTCGCTAGACTATTTATGGAAAAGGAACTGTGCCGAGTTTACTTTTTCCTTTGTCGTATTCAGTCATCAACCATGACAAAGTTGTTCATGGAGTCCTTTTAAGCTCTTTTCAGACTCCCTAAATAGGAAAAGATTGCCAAGCGAACTTGATGCTTTCACGTTTGTAAAAGCATTTGAATGATTGTCTTTCTGGTGATAGTTTACCCCTTTTTTGGACCAGGAAGCATTATTTATGAAAAAGGAATACTCCAACCAACCATGGATGGAAGAGTTCTCTCTCGTGTTGTTTTATCATTTTCCGGGCGAAGAGACTAACTTTACGAAAATGGACCTTTTGGAGTCTCCTTTAGTTCTTTTCAAACTCTCTAAACATGAAAGGACGACCGAGTTTACCTTCTATGGACTCATTAAACTTTTACATTCAAGGGCCTGCCATGGGATGAACCCTTCCTATACCAGGTTCGAAAAATATTTGGGATTGGACTCATCTATGAGATGAGCTATACCGAGCATCTGGTTACCCTCATCAAGCTCATAAAAAACACATGAGGCACTCATCGTTCATGATGGGGAAAAATGAAAGCTTTTCTGTTACACCCTTTATCAGTGGAAGTACCTAGTCATTTCTTAAACATGGCACTTGTTTTCATTTGCATACTACAATTGGATCATCTGTTTGTCCTCAAGTTTTAATTATTTCCTGAGTCTTGTTACTCCTTTGAGTCATTCAAAGAATGCTTCCATCATCATTTGCATTAGGAGTTGGTACCATAAATCATCAAGTCAATACTGCCAAGGCATGCCATGCCCATGTTCAAGAATACTCTCACTATTCATTATCTGCAGTTAGTACACCTTCCATCATGTCGGTCTACTCTGAGTCAGTCTCGCATGTTACTGTACCATCCGATTTGCTCTACACATCCTTTGTCATGTTTCATGTCGATGACGGGGGATTCATCATGGCCCTCCTTCAACAGATTCATCCTTGTTGACTTCAACACATCAATCGAGGATTGAATCTAGAAACCAACCAAGTACCTTGGCCCTGCATGCCTCATTAGAAGGTTACCTTGATTTCAACATGAGTTTACATCATCGACTCTTGATTGAAAGATTTCGTCTCGTGTTCGACTTCAACTCATTTATTCACGCTTGATGATATGTACTATGATACCTTGGGGATCATTGACATCAATGGTGATTTCCCTCACACTTGTTAATGGTATACATCAATGACTGGTAATCAAGTGGTTTCTACCATGTTTGATGTCAAGACATTTGTAATCACATGGATAGATTCGTATCATTGCAGGTTCATCTTGAAGACCCTGGGGAGTCATGTTTTACCCAGGTTGCGATGGAGTTTGTATTGAGTCATGTCACACAAATCCACATTTGTATTGGTTGTGGTTGTGTTATCATCTCATCATGGATCTACGCTTGTGTCTAGTAGCCATGATTGTGTTCAGTTAGTCATTACCACCATGGATCTGCATTGTATTGGTCTCCAACCATGTTGTACGTCATATGATATTGTGTACTCAGAGTCAGTTGTACTGTAGCAGTGTCCTTCGTCCGACAAGCCATTTTCGTTCATTCTATCAAAACATTTCACCTGCCCAAATTTCAACAGCTTCATGCTTTGGGGGGCATTCTGTTACACCTAAAATCTTACCATCAAGAGACTCAGTGTATACATCCCTAAAGTTTCATTGGCTAAGTCATTAACTTGGAAGAGATGCCATTGCATTCATGCTAGGTTTTGAGAGGTTGTTGCAAGCTGCACTCATGCAACCTGTGACGTTGCATCTTTCTCTCTTGTAGGGTGGGACGATGTCAGTTAATAGGAAAAAATAGCTTCTTCGAGCCCATTCTCGAAGCCTGCTGACTTGTATCCTTATCCCTGACCTCTTGGGAGAGCTGGCACTTGGTTCCTAACATCTTGGGAGGATCGCCTATCTCTCTCCTACCATATCTCAACCTATCCTATCCATACCCTATCCACTTAGTCCTATATAAGTGAAACTCTACCTCTCTCCAAAAGGAGGAAGTCTATAGTGTCTACATACTGGTGAAATCATCATTGAGAGATCTCTACTCATCCATTGAGAGACTCACACTTCCTTGGGAGGATATGACATTTGGCTTGGATGGAGAAAGGCTACCTCGTTAAGATTTGGTTGTAGTGATTCTTCTATGTACTTTCCCTATATTTACAGTAATATAAATGCTTTCCACCAATATTGTTGTGTTGATAGTATTGCGTAGTTTACCTGTTTAACTGTTTACTTAGATCTATTATTGTATAGATTCTCTTTACTTGTTTGCATTGTTCTGTGTATCTTGACAGGTCTTGCAGTTGAGATCTGACGACCGCAAGGCGTGGAGCAACATCCAGGAGAAAGGACTACAAGTTTAAGGTAAGATATCTAGTGACTCGATCCTTAATTAGATCTAGGAAAGTGGTTTATAGTCTGTACTATTTGTTCTAGACTTACATTGAGCTAGGGAGATCCAGCTTGCGTCCGCTCGAGTGGATTGTTCATCAAACAGTAGTGAATTTTTTCCCATGGAAAAAAAACCAGAATCTCTTATATGGAAAAAATTGGAAATATGAATCACATATTAAAAGAAATAAGATTTAAAAATTTAAATATGAAAAGCATCATCCAATATCAATGAAAAATACAATAAGGAGGATGGGGAATATCTCTTAGAAACATGGTAAGGAAGATGGTGTTGTGCGTCAAAATGAGAGGAATATTAGTATATCAATGGATTAGGGCTCATATTTCTTTGCTAGTAAGGTTTCCACCAACCTTTGAAGGCAATGAAAAATGATATATGTTGCATTGCTTATTTGTTGAATGAACTATCTCTATTTGAAATGAATAGTTAGAAAATTTATTAAATCTGGATAGTAATTTTTCATATAATAACAAAGAAATATGAGAATATTAACAATGAGACTGGTGATAAATTAAGAGCATTCGTATATATATATATATGTATATATATATTACAGAAACGGGTAAAAATATTTGATATAAAATGAAAAAAAGAGGTTACAAAATTCTGATAAGAGATTGTTCCTAGATGAGAAGAACTACCATGACCCTTTGTTCATCTTTTACCAGCCTATAATTATCATGATACTTTCCTATTCTATAGAGACTATATCTCCTAACAAACTGCCATAGAAGAAAAATACAAAAGCAGAACATTGTAAATAAGGAGTGACATCTGTCCTGTAAGATCTCTGAACTATTGTTTCTACATGCAGAACCAAAAAAACTCCTAAACTATACTACTGAGATAACATATAAAAAGCCAAAAAAAGATCCGAAAAACCAGGAAAATCCAAAACAAAAGCTGAGGAGCAGACACTGTCCATGTAACTATTGCTGGGGAGTAGCAACCTAAGTCCCCTCATTCACTCCTGCTGTTCCTCCAATGTCTTCTTGCAAATCCAGGGTACTATGCCTGATTTCGGCTCTCATACTATCAATTTTGGCCTCCACAATCCTGACGCTACTGTGAACGACCATAATTTTTGTATCTAAGATGGTTGAGTCAGGACAACCCTTTTCAATAGTTTATGATAGGCTAGTGACCTGCTTATTGACCTTACTGCTACGGCTTCGAACCTCAGAGAGCGTAGCTTGCACAAGAGTGTACAAATGAGAGAGAACCCTCTTGAATTCATAGTTTTCCCCATGGAGTAGTTGAATATGATTTTCCATGTCCTTCATATAAATCTTGACCTTATCTGGGATACTGTCAAAATTTTGCACAGAATCGTTGCTTCCACCTCCCTCTTTACTAGAAGCCAGATGCATGTTGTTTTCCAATCATAGAAATCCAGACTTACTAGAGTCGAGTAGAGCATGCTAAGAAATATTCGAATCATCATGAGCCATGGCCTGGAAGTCATCCTTTGCATAATACATCTTCAGGGTATGTGCATGTTAGCACTCCAAAACAATTTTGTGATTAATTTTCTTCTGGTAGCATTGACAATGCAAAATAAAACATTTTTTCATGATGGGAGTTTCAAACTTGGCCAAAAAGAAGCATTTTTCCTCGGGTGTAGCCACTAGGGTTGCAAAAGAAAAGGGCATTCTAGGTTTGAGCAAAAAGAAGGGGAATTGTTTTGCAATTTGGAAAGAATTAATTTAACCTTGGATGAAATATGGTTTTTATATATTATAGTCTTTTAAAGTTTCAACTTTATAGTATGGGAAAATGTTATATTTGTGAAGTTGACAAAAATCATGGTGGGCCCAGCACGAGCTCAGCGCAGATACCCATGTACCAAGTTGAATGGGGTACCCCAAGCATCCTCCATCATCCGAGGAGCTAAGGCCTAGGGCCTCTCTTTCATTTGTTACTTGCTATGTAGGAGGAGCAATGGGATATATAAAGAGTGAAGGGTGTTATTTTTTCTTGCATGTGGGATAAGTCCCTCAGAATTAAAAATGAAAAACGCAGATTAGTCAAGTCGGAAGCCGATCTAGGAAAGAAGCAAATGAAAATGGATGGCTCACGTTGGTTATCGCATTGCCCCCAAGTACTCGAGAGATAGGAGATGGGGTAGGCTACGATGAGAAAACCACTATCACATGTGTCATGCTATGGGCGTGTTGCATGCATATAAATGGTATTAGAAACAACGTAAAGCCCGTGCGACACCACCTTTTAGCAATAAAGGCTATTTGTGGGGTTATAAAGGGAAGTGGTCCCATTTTTAGTGATTTATTTTTATATGACTGAGGTGTTTAGCTCTCGAAACCCTAATTCCATTTATACAAGAGCCATGAAGTTTGTTGCGACGTCAGGAGTCTGGATAAGCAAAGGAAATCACCAGTCTTCTCTAATATGGTTTTTCAGGATTCGTGTATCGACGACTTTCCTCCCCTCTGCATTTCCACATCCAGGGTTTGGTGTTACCGCCATTTTCTGTAGCAGTTGAAGAGACGTGTCCAAATACACTAGGTCAAGTAAATTAATCCGAGAGGAGATTACACTAAGGTAGATGATTGACAGAGATCATTTTTTCGTTCTTCCCCACGATATGTTGGCCGCGCAGTGTATATTCAAACATTACAGGTTTTTGGGTGGCGTTGCTAATCGCTCAGCTTTGTCCATTCTATCCCAGTGCTGTTCCTAGCATGGGGGTACCTCATTTCTTCATATCCATATTCAATGGCGCCAACTCGTATGGTGTTTTCATTCGATAAAGGAGGAGAAATTAGGGTTCCAGTGTGGGATTTTCAAACAAAGGCCCCCGGAATAAGACTCGTCGTATGCCCATCATAACACCTGCACATAATCCAGGCGTGAGCTTTCATCACCAGCTGCATATTTTGGTGCTCGTAGAGCCCGAGGCATGGGTGATGGCACCTGTAATATTTTCGTTTCAAGGGAAGAAGAGGACACACCTAAGAGACATCTTGTTCACAAAATGTAGTGCGTCGGCCTTAGATGAAAACTGATATGGTTAAAATCGCTTCTATCTTGGTCGGGAAGTCTTCAACGGTCTGTCTAGGCATTCAAGGAAAAGTCTTCAAGCTAAGATGGGGGGGCCGTGGGTCCTCCGGACGATAGCTGTAACATGTCTCTCCAAAATGCCATTGAAGCATATCTGATGGAACTCATGAAAAGAGGTGGAGATCCTAGACTAGTATTCGACATGATGGCCAAAAAATTGGAGAAAGTCTCGTCTATGCCAGTTTCAGCGAGGTCCGCAATTGGGGAAATGTTCATTCTTGCTCAGATAATAGTTTCTGTTCAGTCATGTGTACATCGGGTTTTTTCCAGATGCTCTTTTCCACCAACTTTTGCAGGCTATGTTGCACTCTAATGCTCAAACGCGTGCAGTAGCTCATCATATTTTCGCTGTTATCCTTGTGCCAACATCCGTTTCTCCAAGATCTAAATGTCAACCACTTCTATCGGTCTCTCAGTATGACTTGGAGAGGGCATTGAGGGAGAATGGAAGCTGGGTAATTCTTTCCATTTTCAGTCACGCCCCAGTTTTGCAAATGGTACTGTGAAGAATGGCTCAAGTTTTGGCAAAAGCTGCTATTACATCTCTTGAAATGAAACTCAACGAAGCCTTGGAGTGTAATTTAAAGGATTAAGTGATGTAGCCCCTGGCATTGGAATGTTAGACAGAAATGAAGGGTCCGAAAGCTAGTGGGGGAATTCAGTTAGTGGGGCAGCCACCTGGAGAGCATCTCAAAAATATCTTTTTGTCTTTTGTATGAGTCAATTGTCATTTAGTTAAAAAGTGCTGGTAAATGTAAAAAGTAGTTGGTCCTGTCTCACCCGCTTTTGTCTTGTAGGGTGGTGGCAAATAAGATCTGATTAGGTGTCATTCTCTTATAACCATTTTCTGGTCTGAATGAGTCGAGCCTAGGGCTCAAGGCACCTATAAGTTCAATGTAATAGAAGTAGAAGGGGTTGGGTTTTCATTTTGGGGGATTCCCAAGAGCTTAGAGGCTCTGCATTGTATATGTTTTTCTATTTTAAGATATGAATGAAAGTTGCAGAGATGGAATGCTTTGAAGTTTTCCATGGTTGAGATTCTTGTGCCATTAGTCTCTTTAGTAAGTAAATTCCTATGTGATTGTATTCTTGTTTAACATTTCATTGTGTGTTTGCTTTCATGTTTGAGCATCAGGGTTATGGATCAGAATTCATCTAGTATGCTCTGAATCCATTATTCAAGCATTCAAACATCTTCTTCTAAAGTCTTGCAGAATTCACCCCAGTTAGGTGCTCTGCTTGATGGGCTATCTCCCCCATTCCTCCAATCCACCTGCAAAAAACCTTAACACGGAAGAGCTGGTGTCTACCCTGCCTCTGTCCATGTTCTCTTCCAGCTCCTACCTCTAGCAACCTAATTCAGACCTGATTTATTGACTCCATTGGCCAATGGTATCCCTCCATGAATGTCTTATGAAAAATCTTCGAAAACAATCTATCCTAATAGAGATCTGACCCTCTAAACATGCTATGATTGCATATCTTGAGCAATAGTGCTGAACATGCGTTTTATCTGTTAAATTGTTGATCATTTTTCAGTTTTTCTGTGAGTTTATATAGAGAGCCCTCCTAGACTAAGCTGGGTCAGTATCTTAAGTCGAAAGTGGTTAGTGGTTACCCCGACTTTCCCTCTCCCACAACCTAGGGGGTAGGATTTGGGTGTTAACAAATTGGCATCGCTGCCAGGGACGATTGTCTTATCATCCCTGGGAGAATGACAAAGTTTAGATCTGAATGCTGATGGTGAACAACATTCAGACATCAAGAAGGTTGTATCATTCACCTGGCAACTCCACTCATCAAAATTCCAGTATAAAGGTGACTCCACTGGGAGGATCAGTGACTCCATATCAGAATTGAGGTGTTGAAGGTCTCATGGCGACTCCACATTGAAGAAATCCAGAGTTTGTCTAATTCACAAGCCGCTACACTCACTCTTCAGTCAGCATTTGTAGCCCCATTGCCTCTAGATGGGTTCCATTGTTCGAAGGTATGCTCCTATGAATCGTGCTCACATTCATGGTTTCCCAAATCGTATGCCACATGTGGATTGGTTAACCTGTTTTCCATAATTTAGAGATGAGGAAAATGATGATGCTACACTTCATTTGATGAAATTTCGTGTACATGTGCACAAGCTGAAGATTAGGTTTCAGGAGGATTTCCTTATGAAGATGTTCATGGCTTCTTTAGAAGGAAAAGCGAGGGAATGGTATGAAGGTTTGAAACCTGGAAGCTTGTTTTCTTTAAAGGATTTTCACATAGCTTTTTATGAGCATTATAAAGTATATTTCCCATATTTGTCTTTAGTGGAAAATTGCTATGATCTGTTTGAGGGTTTCATACAGTACCTTGAAAGTATTGATGAAGATCTGGAAAGCATGAATGATGAGAACCTGTTTGAAGCACTTTAACATTTTTCTTCGCAAGTCCATTGCCATGATGATCAAGAGAAGTTAGTTGTAGATGAAATCAATGAAGAAATGATAGTAGATTCCCATGATCTCTCTTCGGAAACAAATTATGATTCATCTACTCCTTTGTATACAACTGAAGAATACATTCAACATCATGGTCGATCCGCAGAAGAGAAAGAAAACAATAGTTGTTTAATCTAGAAAATACACAAACCACCTCCTCCTTTAATTGAAGAAATAGATCAGCTCCTGTGGGGTCATGTTACAACCCCTGCTTATACAGATTTGCAGTTTTCACACAATACTTACTATGTGAATGACATTTCTTCCAGTATTGAAAATGAGTATCTATGTGATGACAGTCATGGGATTAATGATGCTATACAGGAAGTTCCTTTGAGGGAACCCATTAGTGACAATGATTCTCCGCAAGGAAATCAGTGTTTGTTGTTTGAGGAGGCTTTAGATTATGATGTGGAAGAGTATGAATCTGAGATAGATGGCATGCCAAAGGGGGAACCAGAGTTTCTCATACTTGAGCGAGGTACGGTCAACGCTTAGGTAGCAGAAAGTCACACTTCCCTATGCATTCTTATAGAGCTGCAGCCGAGTATTCTTGTAGGTCAAATTGAAAGAGGTACTTGTATTTTTGCTCAATCTCAAGATATGGTAATGTTTCAAGCTATTAAAGATCCTTATACTAATTTACTACAGTCTAAAGGGAAGATGAATTTTCCTGCATTTGTGGGACATGAGCTCATTGTCGGTGGATACTTGGAGTGGCCTATCTTTTGTTCTCTTTGCTTGCTCAAAGGAAGTGTAAGCAAGGTTTGAGGAAATGGCCAGTTACTAGATTGGCTTCATTGGCACTTTTGGGTCATTTGATTCAGCAGTTGCATTTCAGCGAAGTAGGGTAGGTAGGAGGAATAAGTTTGCTGAGCAAGCATTTTTAGATATGTACAGTGTTATTTTTCGATTCAGTTTCAGAATGTATGTTTTCAATCTTCGGCAGTTAGCGGTTTACAGTTTCAGTTTTAGGATGGAGGATCGGTAACAGGTTGCAGGTTGCAGTTTTTAGGGTTGGGAGCCACCCAATGGATTAGGCACTTGGTCTACCAGGGGTTCTTTGCTACCTCGCAGGGAGGATAGCATCCCCAGTTGGAGCCATTTGTTAGCACTCCAAAAAAAAATTATGATTAATTTTCTTCTGGCAGCATTGGCAATGCAAAATAGAGCATTTTTTCATGATGGGAGTTTCAAACTTGGCCGAAAAGAAGCATTTTTCCTCGGGTGTAGCCACCAGGGTTGCAAAAGAAAAGGGCATTCTATGTTTGAGCAAAAAGAAGGGGAATTGTTTTGCAATTTGGAAAGAATTAATTTAACCTTGGATGAAATATGGTTATTGGCATCTTGTGGAGAGTCTGCGGTAGGTAAATTTATGTTGTCTACGTTTCGAGCCATCCTTGGCTCATCATCAGGACATAAGCGATGCCGAGTAGAATATCTCCCTCCTCATTCTTAGAAATATAGAATAGTCAAAAATATTTTATGGGGCCGAATCTAGGGTTTGGAGAATGATTTAGTTAAGTTTATAATTAATTATTGGTGAGTTATCATGTTCTTTAGGGTTTGTTGAATTAAATTTTTATTATGTTTTTTTAGGGTTTGTTGAATTAAATTTATATTACAAAAAGAAATTGATTGTTATTTTAGTTTTATGTAATTTTGTGTTAAAGCAAAGTTTTAATTTAATATTCAACCTTTTAGTTTCAATAAATTAAATTTAGTTTCTTTAGAGTAATTTAATAAGTTTATTCTTGTTAATTAGTAGTTAAATTGAGCAAGAGTGCTAAACATGCATTTTATCTGTTAAATTGTTGATCATTTTTCAGTTTTTCTATGAGTTTATAGAGAGAGCCCTCTCAGACTAAGCTCGGTCAGTAGCTTAAGTCGAAAGTGGTTAGTGGTTACCCCGACTTGATCTCTCCCACAACCTAGGGGGTACGATTTGGGTGTTAACACCACACTTGCAAGTCCCCCAAGGCTTGACAACGAATTCCTGCAACGCAAACAATGGGTTGAGAAGGAATCCATAACGATGGGAGGGCATGCAAGGTCACCCATATCGACACCGGAAACCTTAAATATGCTCTCACACTGATGCATTCTGTCCTGGTTGGCACAACAGAGGTAAATACACCTGCTTCCAACATTTAAGATGCTTCCTCCTTGACAGGCCACCACATTGCAACGATGCATGAATCCCATGTGTCTCAATCGTGTGAGTTGACCCCAATCTGGTGAAAATACGCGGAGGGGATTTGGAGTAATGGGAACAACCTCGATTTTATCCATAGCATTACAACAGGCGAATTTCAAATTTGAGGGGTTGTGGTCTAAGTAGTTATGCTCAAACCAATCCAAGGAGGCAATCCTCCTCTTTATACAAGAAACCGATAGAATCCTTCTCTCCATAAGTAGGATGTGCAAAATTATGGAACCCAGGTCTTCCCATAGACCGTTTGATTGCAAACTAAGACTCCACAATCGAGTCTAACTCCTATGTTTTCCATTGTGTCAGCTTGCTGATTATTAGATCTCATCACCTGTAGAAAGTTGATAGCTTTATATTCCTTAATGACGTAATTTAGGAGATGGTGTATCTTGGTGACAGGAATCTTGCATTTTTTCATCAGATTTCTTGCTTCCCTAACAACCATCATTGAGTCGCCAAAGACCACCAAGTCTTCAATGCCTTCCATCCTAGCTAGTTCCAATACTTTAATTAGAGCTAGCCATTCAACACCATTATTTGTCCTCTTTCCAATTCCCTAAGCGTACTCTTTTAGTTTTTTTCCCTCAAAGTCGAAGATGACTACACCCGCACCCACCAACCCAGGGTTTCCTTTCGAGGCATCGTAAAAGAACAAAGTGTTGTAGCCGATGTTCTTCCTCTAGAGTTGGAAGTCTTCAGAGCTCATTCTTAGATGCCAATTCTGAGAATTAGGTCTCATGGAGGGATGAGTCACACAAAGAGAGGGGGAAGGAGTTAGAAAATCATAGACAAAAAATTTTTCCTCTGTAGACAAGGGTTCCTTTATAAAGTTTAACATTCCACTCGAGGATAAGGATTCCACCTAGAGAGCCTTTGCAGAGGCAAGAAATTTTCCCGGGGTGGATCTTTCTCCATAAAAAATTTCCTTGTTCCTAGCTGTCCAAATATTCCAGCAAATGTATTTTGGAAGAGCTTCCTAGGCTCTTTTGAAATCTACTTTGTTGAAAAGGCTTCCATGGTAATAATATTTCCAAGAAGCAAAAGGATCATTCCAGTTTGTTGGCAGAGTCAAACCAAAATGAAAATCTTGATAATCTTGATGCCATACCTCTTGGGAGAACTTACACTCTAAAAGGAGATGCTATAGTGATTCTTCAGAGTATTTTCATAGAATACATCTCAGAGGTCCTTCTATACCTCTTTTCCTCAGGTTCTCTGCAGTTAGCATTTTGCGGTGGGAAAGAGTCCATGTGAAAGCGTTGATTTTTGGTAACCCGTCCTTACCCCAGACTTTGTTCCATTTTTTATCCTTGCTTCTACTGAAGTTGGAGTCGTCCACCATCCGATATCCATCCTTAACATAGTAAGCACCCGACTTGCCCTAGCCTCTTCTGTCGTTCAAGTTGCAATGAACAGGAATCGAGCCATGGATCAAGGAGGGGAAGGCGTTAAATCCTGGAAGGAGGTGTTCCGGGGTTTCCAACTCTATCCAGCTGGCCCATCTTCCTCAAATTGTCCAGGATGACAAGTCATATAAAGAGGATATATTTGATTGATCCATCCATTGCTTTAGTTATGAGAATGCTTGCGTGTAGTTGACAGGGGAGGTTGGACCAATCCTATCCTGCCAAATCTTTATCTGTTTTCCATTTCCAAGGATCCAATAGAGGTGGTCTTGGATGATATGCGTTGCCCTCTTGCATAAGTCCCATATTGGAGTACTACTTCTGTCTTGGTCGATTTCGTCCATGCACTTTCTTCTGCTTCCATTCATATATTTTTTATGAAGTATATCCTTCCACCAATATTTTTTCCTAGAGACTACTCTCCAAAAGATTTTGGCTCCTAAATCCATATTCATAATCATTGGATCTCTTACCCCAGCACCTCCATAGATTTTAGGCCTGCAAACTGTTTCCAATTCACCAGATGGAATTTTTTTGAGTTATTGGACTTGCCTCCTTGCCATAAAAAATTCATGATTTCTCTCACAATGTCTTTCATAACTTTTTTGGGAGCTAAGGAGATTGAACAGGTGTATATGGGATAAGCTGAAAGTATGGAGTTAATAAGCACAAGCTTACCGGACGGGTTAAGCCATCTTGTCCCCCAAGAGGTGATCTTATTCTTGATCTTGTCAACCAACCCTTGCCAGTCAACAAACTTTTTTTCCCTTTGAAAGTAGTAATCCCAAGGTATTTGAAAGAATTCCATGATGCATTACCTTCAAACCCAAGAATCCTAGCTATCCTGGCCAATGTTCGAGGGGGGAAATTCCAACCGTAAACTTTTGACTTGGCATAATTCACTTTTCCATCAGAAGCTTTTAGAAAGGAGGATAAAGCATAATTGAATCCCTCAACAATGACAGATGAAGCACCCCATAGCATAATGGTATCATATGCAAACTGAGAATGATTGGCTGCTTTGACTCCTCTTGCAATCTTTAATCCTTTTAATTCACCAGACTCTTGGAGTTGCTGGAGGTTCCTACTCATGTATTCTGCCACTGGAAGGTAAAGAAAGGGGGATATATAACGCAACCTTGCCTAAGTCCTATGGTAGCTTGGAAAAAGTTAGCAGATCTTCCATTTACTAATGGAGCAATCCAAGGGCTGCTAATGCAGGCTTTAACCCATCTAACAAATATTTTGGAGAAACCAAATTTGGACATGATTTCAAAGAGAAAAAAATGATTTACTCCATCAAAAGCATTAGCCATGTCCAGTTTTATAGACATACCTTGTTTCTTTCTTTCCATGTTGGAGTGAATAGCTTCCTGAACGATGATGATATTGTCGAGAATCTGGTGCCCCTCAATAAACCTCCTTTGGAATCGGAGATGAGACGACCCATGATGCTTTTCATTCTGGTTTCTCAAATTTTCAAAAGGATCTTGTAGGAGGTGTTGCGAAGAGAAATAGGCCTGAATTGGTCAAGCCAAAGGGGGATTTTTTCCTTTGGAATTAAGGCCAGGAAGGATGAGTTAGTGGCCCCGTTGATTTTTTTCTTTTTCTTTTTCTTGTCCAATTGAGCACTCTTTTCAAATCTTCTTTTATAATCTCTTACGTTGCTCTGTAGAAATTGATGGTGAATCTGTCTAGTCTGAGAGCTTTATCAGCATGAAGGGACCATATGTCATTTTTTATCTCATATTCCAGGATTGGACTTGAAAGTTCTATGCTTTCATTATCAGAAATGAGTAAGGGGATACTGGAGAGGAGGTCGTCTTGAGCTTCCGGATCAACCTCATCATTGTCGGTGTAGAGATCGCGGAAGTGATTTAAGGCGTGAATCTTTAACTCCTCCTGTCCGGAAATCTTGTTTCCATTTTTTTCTTTCATCTCCTTGATGGCATTATGGCTAAGTCGAGCCTTGGTTTGTTTGTGAAAGTACTCATTGTTGTTGTCCCAACCTTTTAGCCACAACTATCTGGAATTCAATCTCCAAACTTCTTCCTCTTGTCTGGCAGCATTTAGAATTTTCAAGTTCAACTCCTTTTCCAAGCTCAGAGATGAAGGAGTCACCTCTTCAAGCTCCATTCTAGAGTGAAGGGTAGCTAGTTCGGATTGAGTTTTAACTTGAAATGACTAGAATTTTTGAAAGCAGATTTGGCCCAACTGTTAAGAGAAAAATGCACAAATCTGAGTTTTGTATCCCAAATTTAAATCGGAGATTCCAAGCGGATTGGATTAGATCAAGGATTTTCCCATATTGCAACCAAAGCTGATTGAAATGAAAAGGAATGGTCCTGAGGTTGACCAGAGCAGAGAGGATCAAAGAGATTGGCTTCTGATCGGAAACATAAGAAGGAAGAGCAAGAGAGGCTGGGAGTAGATCTTTTTGAAGGAAGGAAGAGCTTACTAGAAATCTTTCCAACCTTGCCGCTATGTGACCTATGCTAATTCTTCTGTTTCTCCAGGTATACTTCCCATTATTCATAGGAATGTCCATCATGTCCATATCTGCAATCAGCTCCTACAGCTTATCACCAAAGGGATCCCTAACCTTTGTTCCTCCATATTTTTCTTACTGCGACTTGGTAGTGTTGAAGTCCCCTGCAATAATAATTTCTTTTCCACACAGGTCATCTTTTAACTTGGAGAGATCTTCCTAGAAAGTGATTTTGTCCTTGTAATGTGTTGGCCCATATACATTATAGATGAAAATTGAATTTGCATTATCCTTCTCTTGGATTTCTGTTAGGAGCCAGTGATAGCTTTCCCTAGTTGATTTTAACAAGAATTTGCTTGAAAGTAAGGTAGGTATACCCCCTGAATCTCCTCTGGAGCTCAGGGCTTTTCCATGGTAGTCTTTCCAAAAAAGATGTGTGAGTGCGAGAGTCTCCACGTCCTGCATTTTTATCTCTTGGATTAGCAATAGGTCTAGTCTCTCAGATTTTATCATGTCTTCTTCAATTTTTCTCGAGCCTCCCAAACCCCTGCAGTTCCAAGAGACAACTTTCATTATTTCTTGATCGACTGGGATCTTTCCCGAGATCTACCATCCATTTTTCCCCTCCTGGATTTTTGGCATTCTGGAGAAGTTTCATTTCATCAAGGCTTCTCTTTCTTCCTAATTCTATTTCTCTTCAGCTTCCTACTCTCTATAATATCTTTGAGACTTTCTTCCTCTGCTGTTTGGTGGCAGGATTACATCATGCAAATCCAGAGTATGTTGTGAAAGTGAATGCTCTGGGGAGAAGATCTGAGGCGTGACTTTGCTGAGCTTTACCATCTCCTCCCAGGAGCTTCCAGGTGTTGTGGATCCTTCCAAGATAGGTTCAATCCTTTCCTCTCTAGGAGAGGGGGGAGAAATACTAGTGGATGAAGGGATTTCTTCCACTTCTGTTTCCGCTAGAATGGTTTTCGAGGATGGGATTTCTCCTTCTTCCATTTGTAAAGCCTGCAATTGGTTGCTGGCTGAGGCTTCCTTTCCTTCTTGGGTCTTGTCCTTACTTTTCGTAGGTTGTGGCCCATTTGATGGAGGAGCTAATGGGGGCATTTTATTTCCCCTTTTTGCTTGTTGCCATCCTTCCTCTTGGGTTTTTTCTTGGGCTTCTTGAACTACTTTTGGATAATTTTTGACAAAGTGTCCATATTCATGGAATTTCTTGCACTTAAAGGGTAGTTATTCATAATCTACCTTTTGCATGTGCTCCAATCCATCCATATGAATATTTACATCTTCTAGTAGGCCATTTTCCAAATCAAATTCCACACAAATCCTTGCATAGGAAAACAAGGGTCCCTTTGATTCAACTTTATCTCTATAGTTGTCGAGAGAGTTTCTGATTGCTTGTAGGGTTACATCATTCCATCAATGCAATAGGAGGTGGGGAAGACGAACCCAAACCGGAACCGCTGAGGGCACATATTTTTCTGGATCAAAAGATAAGCTCCAACGATTCAGGTAAAGACCATGAGCACACATGAAGTAAGGGTCGCTCCTGAAGATGAGATCTCGATCGAATTTATTTTTGAAAAGGAAGGTAAAGAACCCCTTTCCATAGAAGCAATGCTGCAGTCCCCCAGAGATCAGGGGCATCCAGTTCTTGTTTAAATCCATGCGCCCATTGTTTTTGGCGAGGGCCAAATTCTAGTAAACTGGCCGATCAGGCCTCTCTCACTCAAATCAATAGCTTTCAACCTTGAAGCCGCATACATGGTTTAGATTTGAGGGGTGGTTGAACGCTTAATGAAACTTGCATCATTTGGATTCGAAGCAGAAGGGGGAAGGGGGGGCATGGATTCCACCAAAGCCCGAAAAGCTTCATCTAGACACTGCCAACGATCCTCCAGACACGAATCCAGAGGAGGATCCATCCTTAAAGGAACCCTTGATTAGGTTCAAGGGAAAAGGCAAGAACACATCGACCTGTGTTTGGCAACACCATAGGCTAACGACAGCCGAGGGCAGCAACGTAAGGCACTCGGTTAGGGTTCCGAACTTTTTCTGGTAGTGGTGTTTCTTTCTCATGGAAGGATCTTGATATTAGTGTATATCTAGACATATATTAATGTAATATTAAATATTATAAATCAAGTCTAAAAAAGTTATATAAATATCGAAATAAAACAATTGTTTGATTTAATCACATCCCATGATTAAAAAATGAATTCTAAAACTATTTACACATTAAAACAAGCAAAAATTGGTAAAAGGAAACAAAGTCACCTAAATTCTCCAACAATTTTATTGGGAAAATATATTTATAATATTCATTTTAATTTTTTAATTTTTAATTATATTTTTAATCAAAACAAACCATATATCATTCTATTATGTTAAAAATATAATTTAACTATTAACAATATCGTGCAATTATGTCATATGTGGATAATATCTACATTTTTTTATTTTGGAAAAACTTTTTTTTTTCAATAAATTAATTTATTTTCTAAAAAAGGATCTACCAAGTGATGAGAGGGATAGATACTCTTCCTCAACATTTTCACTCTTCAAATCAAGTATGCAATGTTTATGTATAATTTGTGCTCTTTTATATATATGGTCTTCTAAATATTTTAAATTTAATTTGAGTCCACATGTTATTTTTTATAATATTATATATATTTTTTATAAATGACACATTTCAAATCCACCATGAGCAGTGAAGCAATTACACATCCCCCTACTTGATTATAGAATACGTCTCTTGATGCAATAATCAACCAACCTAATTACAAATGGATTTGATGTATAATCAATATAGTTAACCAAAATTGCATACACTATAGATTTTTGTTAGGATTATATATAAATATAAATTGATCATCTTTAAATCAACATATAAATATACAAATATAATGCAAAGTCAGAAAACAAATATTTATTGTTTGAAATAGTAATTTTATCTACATAATTTGTTTTTGCTTTATTTGGAAAAATACATAAACATACAATATGTTGCCTATTTTGAAATTCAAGAGTTTAACTTATGAATTAATTGTAGATTATTAAGCCATTATAAATTGTTGGTTAATTTCATAAACATATAAGACATTTCCCATTTCTCAATGGGAAATTTTATGGATCACCAAGTCATTATAAATACTAGCATAGATCCATCTTAACTCTGGCTCTATCTCTTGAGGAAGTTTAGAGGGTTTGCACCTCAAGGGATTTGATCCTCGAGCCTTTAGATGTACCTATGATGGTTTATTAATATGCAATTATTATAAAACTAATATTTAGCTGATTGTTATATTATCAACTTAAAAATACATTTAATCTAATATATTTTAGGTTATAATCATTCAAGCACCAACTCTTCCAATTTGGATATCTTACAAATAAGCCAAAGTTGCATTAATTAATTAATTAATTATGAAGTAAAATAAATATTCACCCAAAACTAATATCTAACCACCAACTATTCCAATTTGGAATCATGTTGTAAATGTTGTAAATGCTAACACATAAATATTACAAATAAGCAAAAAATTCATTAATTAATTAATTATGAAGTAAAATAGTTATTTACCCAAATTTAATGGTTGAAGTGCCAACTATTACATGTTCTAAACAAAAATTGCATTCATTCATTGGTTATTAAGTAAAATAGTTATTTACCCAAATTCAATGGTCCATGTGTCAACTATTTTATGAAAAAAATTATTTAAAATGTGAGGGTGCAAGAATGGAAATTGTAATTGAAATTCAATATATATTTATATAAATGTATTTTACAATCTAGCCAATTTAAATTTGAAGCCGACATGGCACACCTCATACACATCTCATCCACTTTGGATTGTAGAAAAGGCCTCTAGATGCGATAAGAATGATCAATAAATTTAGTATCAATTCTATATATGAAGGAGAAAGATGTGACTATAAAAATAATGATGTCTCTACCACAATATGAATTCCTATGTGCTAAAGAAGTAAAGTTCTATAAAGACTTTTAGATATTCTTGCAATATATATATATATATATATTTTTTTTTTACTATTTTAAAGATGACATAAATTAAAATATAATTAATACTTATAAAACTTAAAAGAGAAAATGGAAAGATATACCACATAGGATGTGAGAAGTAGTTTGCAAAGTTATAGTTTTGAAGTAGTTTGTCCTAAAATTATTGGTCTTTATTTTAAAGATGAAATTAATTAAAATATAATAAATAATTATAAAACAAAGATAAAATAAATTAACATATAATAAATAATTATAAAACACATTAAAAGAAAAAAATGGAGAAGTGTACCATCTAAGATGTGAAAGATGTGAAAGTTGTATTTGAAGTAGTTTACTCCAAATTATTGGTTACTATAACTATGTATAAAAAGTCATGTATGCAAGTATATATGGCTCATTATTAAACCAAGTTCACATGGCTCATCTTTATAAGCCCATTACCACTACTAAACCAATAAAATGTAAAGACATAGTTTTAATTTATATAACTTTAATTATTAATGATCATTATAATCTTTTTACTGTACAACTTTTAGATATATTAAGAATATACAGCCTATTCAGAAGGAAAAAAAAAAAGAAATAACCATCTACATTACCTACATCACAAACTTGTATCTATCACATTAATATAAATTAATGCAAATCATTATTGCATGTCCCACTCCATCATTTTGTGTGGTCATGGATAATGTTTACCACACAGAGGGTGCTTTTCATTGTGAACATAATAGTACCACAATGTATAAGTTAATATGTTCACTCTAAGGTCATTATATATAAACTAAATCTAACATAAATTTTATAATTAAACTAACTTGAAAAATATATTTAATCTAAATTCTTTGATATTAAAGAGAATTTTTTTGTTTTTATTCAATTTTATAAAACAAAAATAAATGTTTAATTCTCCATACCAAAGAGAACTTTTTTGTTTTTATTCAATTTTATAAAACAAAAATAAATGTTTAATTCTCCATACCATGGGTTCTATAAGCCCTTTGAAAAGAAAAGTACAATGCCATGCAATACTTAGGTAAACTTAAAAATATAATTACATATGAATAAAATACTTCATTTTAGTGTGTAAACAAAAATAAAATAAAGAAATATGCTTCAAAATGAGATAAAATTTTATCTTATGTATTTTTAAATACTTATGAATACAAATATTTCAATAATTAATTTATTAATTTAAAGATGAAATAGATGAAATATAATAAATTTTTTTGTAAAACAAAGGTAAAGACAAAATGGAAAGGTATACACCACACAAGATTTTAAAAATAGTGTGTAAAATTGTATTTGAAGTAGTTCATCCCAAAATTATTGGTCTACTTTGCCAGTGATATATTCAAATGAAATGCAATATAGATTTAAATGTAATTTTATTATAGTGTTCATAAATAATTGTAGTTATGAATCTATATAATTTTGATTTAATTTATAGGAATATTAATTATTAAAATAAAACAAATATTTTTATAATTAAATTGTACAGGTTCCTTATATAAATGTTTTTTTCTCTCTTGTCTCTTTCATTTTTGGACCAAAACTAGTCACCTAAAATATTGTTTGGAACTATTTTTTATATACAATTAAAATGTAAATGTATAACTAATTTTAACTTTGTATAACTTTAATCATTAATGATCATTTTAATTTTTTTGCTTTATAATTTTTATATATGTTAAGAACACCTTAAAAAAGGGGTGAAATAACCATCTACATTATCTACATCACAAATTTGTATCTATCACATTAATGTAAATTAATGGAAATCATTATTGCATGTCCCACTCCATCATATTGTGTGGTTATGGAAAAAATTTGTATCTATTACATTAATGGAAATCATTGCATGTCCCACTCCATCATACTGTGTGGTCATGGATAATGTTTACCACACCAAAGGTGCTTCTCATTGTGACCATAATTGCATCGTTAGGTATTTAGATATTAGCTGAGATTCTGGACTTCCTAATCCCCACATACACTTGTTACACTCGGATTTATTAAGATTTAAATAAGATTTAGTTAAGTTGTTGTTAAAAAAAGGGTATGTTTATTAAATAGTATTTCTTTTTATGTTTATATTAATTAGTTGAATGTTTATGTTACTTTAATGTTTATATTAATTAGTTTAATGTTTAGTCTGTGTTTAACAACCAATCATCTCAACAAAACTAAGTGGTTGGCTACCTATGGATGTTCACCGGCCACTTTACATGTGGCTATGCTAGTAGTATTACCATGTATAAGTTAATATGTTCATCACATTAAAAAAAACATGTTCACTCTAAGCTCATCATTTATAATTTTGAATTATTTTCTTTTCATTATTTTTAAACTAAATGTGTTAACATAATTTTTGTAATTAAACTAGCTTAAAACACATCCAATAATCTAAACTCTTTCTTATTCAAGAGAACTTTGTTGTTTTCATTCAATCTTACAAAACACAAATAAATGTTTAATTATTGATACTATGAGCTCTATACTATAAGTCCTATCACGACCCAAATCCCTCAATGCCCAAATCCCTTGGAGAATTTACCCTCTTCTACAAATTAGGCACACTCTTCATTGACTCTTTAAAAGTTACAAACATTTCTAAAATATTATGATAGAAAAGTTTACTAAAGATCAAATGCATGGAAACCAAGCTAACTCCATAGGCAGAACTTCTTCAGATTTATCAATAGTAGTTATTTGAATTCACTTCATTACAATAACATAAAGTTAACATTTATATGATTTTCCACAATCTTAAAATAGTATTGTAAATTACATTTTACATTTTCTACCTTTACCTTTGTAAATTACATTTTACATTCTCTACCTTTACCTAAATTAATTAGCAAAACCCTTCTGTTATGAAAAAAAACCCTTCCAAATATCTATGTCTCTCCAATAATATTACTACACGCAATTAATATAATAATATAATTACAGCATACCATTAATTCAAACAATTAATATACTAATATTATTACAGCATATCATTCATTCAAACAATTAAGATACTAATATTATTACAATAGCTTGCCATCTTGAAGAGTATTACAATTTGACCTTCAATAATACCTTTAACCTGGATAAATAAGCAAATTACTGGACGATATAATCATGCATCATCAAACCCTAACCCTATGTATTAGAAAAAACTTTCAATATGCCGATGCCTCTATGAAATGATATTAGTGGTAAATCACAACAATGCACAGTAGTTCGTTGTATAAAGATGAAAGAATAAATTCATCATTTTTAAGTTAACCAAATACAATGACAGGAACATAAAAATTCAGATCACAGCAAACCCTCTGCCCATAAATCGGCCAAATCGGCCTGGAACGAAACACCAAAGGGTAAACCTGGAGAAGGTTCTTAGGCGGGGCCTTCTGACCATAAGCAACAGTACGACCGCGAGCTGTGCCTCACATATGTTTTGGCCAGGTTTTGAGCACTGGGAAAGCCTCTGAAATGACATTTACTCAACAGTTACTGTAACTAGTCCTTTTGTAAACCCTTACCCTCCAGTCTTTGCAAACGTGACGAACCAAAAAGAAATACGATTATGATCAAACAGGATGAGGAGTTGTGAAAAAGATATTTCATCAAGTAATTTAAATTCCTATCAATTTCACCATTGGAAGTGCTGGCCAAAAGGAATGGAAATTATAAAGAAACGAAATAGAAACCAGACTTTATTAAGCGTAATGGAGGCAGCAAGCCGCCGGCAAAACCGATATGTGCATATAATATTCGCTAAACCCTAAAACATGGAAAAGCCAAAACCCTTACACAGGGCGAGTCCATAACACGAGAAGCTAAAACACGAGTCTAAAGTAATTGTCTGCTAATTAACAAAAAGACATACCCTAGCAACACAATCGCCTGAACATTATATTAATGTAACCCATCATGGACGAGGAGCCAGATCTTTGGGAAGAAAGTCAGGGTCGCTTGGCTTGACCCTCGTTTCTTCTCGCAGACGGCCAGGCATGATATTCACGTCAACTACCGGAAGGCCGGCCTGGCGCGGCACCCCGAGCCTTTGGTTGTTCTCGTACCAGAGCCTTCCATCGTCTCCTTCATGGACTTTAAGCGGAACCAGAGACGAAGGATCGCAGCACACAGTCGGAATTAAACTTTGAAATAAAAAGGCGTCTTCATCGGACAATACGGTAGGGATCATACCGCAGTCCATATTTGCACGGATTGCTTTCATAGTTCCACCGATTCCTTTCCTTGCCATCTTGATCACACAAAGCAATCAAACGTTGATGTGTTCTGCGCTGATAAATAGAGATATTTTGCAGAATTGAAGTTGTTAAAACCCTAAAAACATTTCCCTAATCCTCCCACACGAGCGACCGAGGGAAGCCAGATACACACTATTCGATGATTTCAATGATTAAGATAGTTTCTGTTGATGTGAATTCGGCGCTGATAAACGCCAATAAATAGATCATGAAGAAATCAAATGTTGCCGTGAATTTGGCGCTGATATTCGGCGCCGATAAACGCCAATAAATAGATAACTAAGCAATCAAATGTTGCTGTGAATTTGGCGCTCATAAAACATGAACGAGTTAAAACCCTAAAACATTTACCTAATTTTCCCCTCCCCACAGTGCTGGAAAGCAAACAGACTACCATGTCCCATCATCCTGAGTTCACTGAAGCTTATTTAAATCTTAATCAAGATGTTTTTGAGCATAAAAAGATACAACGACTATAAAATGAATCTTCACTCTACACTTATTACAGTCAGGTTAATCTTGTTAATCCACTCAAGGAAGTCCAAAATCTCAAATAATATCTAAACAACTCTGGATGTAATTAATTTTTTAAAAGTAATTTTATTTTTTTAAATTAATTTTATGTTTTTATATTTGAGATTCTAGGATTCCAAATTAATTTTGAAAACAAATGTTAGAATTTTTTTTCAAAAAAAAATATTTGTATAAAAGATATTACATTCTTCTAATGATATAAAACATGTTAAGGGAAAACCTTTGAAGGTGTCTTTACAAAAAAACAAGTATTATAGGAAAATCTATTATTAGGCATATAGTCACTACAATTCTGAAAAATCTTGAGTACTTTTTTAAGAAGAGGAAAGTTTCCAGAGGATCTCCTCTCATTCTATCTTCAAACTTCATATAGCCATTACAAAATATTCTCAAATATTTCTTTGCTAACTTAAGAAGAAGGCACAGAGCTAAGATCTCCACGAAGTTATTTGTACCCATGCCCAATCCAACATTATAAGCAATAGACTTTTCCTTTGATAAAGAAATTATACCACATGCCCCAGATAGTCCTCTCGAGCCTTGAGGAGCTCGATAAAAACAAACATTAGTATGTTCATTAAACTCCACTAGTAGAAAACACCTTATTTTTTTCAAATTTATTTCTTGAGGGAAGAAAGTTAATGATTGTAAACTCTGTACAACATAGTAGAAAGCATGGACTTCTTTGTCCTCAAACAAACTTTTGTTTCTCGCTAAGCAAATACTCCACATTATAATGACTACAAGAGCTCTTAAATCTTTTATTTGCTTTCTATCGCGCACCAATTACGAAGATAGACTTCCACATAGGTTCCACATCAACTACCTTCCAAACTTGTTGGGTAAACCTGAAGTCCATCGCTAAATGCTTATTGCTTTCCTCTACTTCTTTACACAAGCAACATCTACCTAGACTAGACCATTCCCTATTTTGCATATGATCCCATGTTAATGTCGTATTAGATAGTACAAACCACAATAAATTTTTTTCTTTCAACTAACAATTAAACAACCATATTTCTGATCTATATCTTGAAAATACTTCCCCATAAGAACTTTATAACCCTCATTCGGAGCATATCTTCCATTTTTCACTACGGACTAAATTAGAGAATCACTGCAATTTTTTATTCTAACAAGATTAGACTTCAATTTTCCAATATCGTCTCCCCATAATTTGCTATCTTCATCTCTGAAACGTAGTTGCGAAGCCTCCATCCACCCTTGACTCCAAACTTTCCTCTCATTAGAATATTTTATGTAACTGTGTGAAAAGTCCCTTCTCATGCAATGACTTAATCATTCTCTGAGGAAGTAAGTGACCATATCTGCCCTAACCAAGGTTCAGTCCCCAGTTGGACACTGAGACCGTTTCAACTCTCCATGCTAGACCTTCTCCAATAAGACTGAACAGTCCCCAGTTGGACACTGAGACCGTTTCAACTCTCCATGCTAGACCTTCTCCAATAAGACTGAATGCCATAATTGTAGCCTTCCAGATTATTGAAACATTTTGAACTATTTTTGTTGGCTTCCTTATCCATTCTATCAATGTGAGAGGATAAATATACTTCTGCATAACGGTGTCCACCCACGGTCCATTAATTAATATCATTCTCCAAATACTCTTAGCTGCAAGGGATTTGGAGAAGGGTTGTAGACTTTTAACTCCGCATCCTCTCCATTCCTTTGGGATTGAGATGATTTTCCATTTTATCCACTCAAAACCCCTTCTATCAAAATTTCCCGACCAAGAAAATCTCATGCTCAAAGAGAACACTATTTTTAACACTCCATTCAAAATCTACGATAAGGAACAATATACCGGAATCACTGCCAAAATAGACTTTATCAAAATTAATATTGGCTCTTTAGAAAGTCATGGCATGTATTAGTTATGTATCTTTTTTTCATTTTTCTTTATCAGCGAGTTCCAGTCTTTTGTCTGATAATTTGGAGGCTTCAGATTAAATCCAACGTACTTCAAACCATTTTCAAGAATTGATTAACTCAAACTAAGCAGTGATCTGTATGCAATAATTTCTTCAATTTCCATTTCAGAAACCAGAAAAATATGCTTAAAATATGCTTACCTAGATTTAAGTTCATTCCCAAAGCTTTACAAAAATGATCTAGAAATTCTGTCAACTTTACAACATCCTTTCTTGATCCATCACAGAAAATCAGGACATCATCGACACATAGCAGGTGTGTGATCCTTAATAAACCCACAATACAAATACCTTTAAAGCTTCCATTTGATTTGGCGTGTAGAAATGCTCTACTAAGGTGCTCTACTAAGGCCTTCAACTACCACAATGAATAATATATGGGATAATGGACATCCATGTCTAAAACCTCTTCCTTCTCTAGAGAAAGGAGATGCTTTCCCATTGATTAAGATTGCGAATGATACAATGAAGAATATATGGAATAATGGAAATCCATATCTAAAACCTCTTCCTTCTATAGAGAAAGGAGATGATTTCCCATTGATTAAGATTGAGAATGATACTTAAGATAGACAACCCATTATCCAATTGATGAAAGAGGGACATAAACCAACCTGAGAAAGAGTCATTCTCATATGACCAACTAACATGATCATACTCTTAGGATAAGTTGATTTTAATCATTGTTTCTTTCATCTTTTTGAGTTTAATTGAATGAAGTCCTTCCTGAGCCACCCCTACAACTTCATGAATTTGTTGTCCACCTAGAAAACCAAATTGTTCTCCTGAGATATGTGAAGATAAAATAACTTTTATCCTTCACTCAATAATAATTGCTATGATTTTGTAAATGCTATTGCATAAGGAAATTGTTTTGAACTCTGAGAAAGTTTTTGGAGATTCTGACTTAAGAATTAGTGCTATAAAGGTGGAGTTGAAAGCCCCCATGATGGATCCCTTTTTTCTAGAATCTTCTATAACTCTGATTAAATCCTCTTCAATAGTCTCTTTAATCCTAGAGAAGAATTCTATAGGATTCCCATCTGGACCACGACTCTTGTCTTGAATTGACTTGTGCATTGCTTCATCTAGTTCAGCTTTTGAAAATTCCTTCATTAGAGCCACATTGTGTTCCTCCTTTACAAATCTTGGATAAAAGGATGCCACCCTAACGACATCCTCCATTGAGTTTTTCTCCTCTTTATAGAAATTTCCGAAGTGTGATACACCTTCCAAAACCAAATCTCCAAAGCTATTTAAAGAGGCTTCATCTTCCTTTTTGACATTCAATATAGTATTGATGAATTTTTAGTGGTTTGCATTGTTATGAAAAAATTTAGTGTTCTCATCTCCTCTAGCTATCCACACTGCCCTACTCTTGATCCTCCATTCTGCTTCCTTGTTCAAAAGAACCATTTTCCTTCGTAACTCCAGATCAATAACCTCCTCGAGAGATTCGGGATCCAAGAAACAAAAACCCTCAGTCTAGTTTAGGGGTGTTAGTTTTGAATCAATCATTTTTAATTCGCCGCCCTCTTTTAATTTCTACTTGCAAGCCCATTCAGCCACAACTTTTTTAACATGTTAAAGATTTTTTTATAAATGAATTGTCACTGACTCAGGGAATTTATATTCATCTTTACTCATCAAAATGGTGTGATTCAACAACCAAAATTTAATGAGAAAATAATCTTTAAGTTTTTATTAAAAAATATCCTTTTATAAATAATTTTTAATTAAAAACTACCTTTTTATACAAACTTATATGTGAATGAAAAATGTTCTTATACAAACTTGAACTTGCATTGTAAACTATTTTGATATTCAATACCACTTTCCAAAGTATATTTTGAAAACCAGTCTAAACATGCACATAGTCACATGAATGAAAATGTTCTTATGCAATCTCAATATGCACATAGTCACATAAATGAAAATGTTCTTATGCAATCTCTTTTCTTCACCTTACAGTGTTAGCAATTGAGTTCACATAGTGTAACAAACAAATTAATACATAGTACAACAAACAAATTAAATATATATGAAACATTTTTTCACAATTAGCATTTAACTACTTGCAATTTTAAGTTAACTAAAAATATGAATATTCATAATAAAAAAAATTAAATTAAGATTTTAATCATTAATATTAATTAAACATATGTATGTTTACATTAAAACTAGTTATATATATATATATATAAAAGTTAGTTAAAAATAAATAAATTAAGGTCATCTAAAAATATGCATGTTTTAATGATTTTATGTTTCTAATTTTTATTTTGATATAATGACCCAAAAGAATTAATGTAGGTTATTAATGTAACAATTATTAATAAAAAGCTAATAACTTTGTAATGCAAAATATTCTAAATTTAATGAAATATTAAAGATTAATAAATAAATAAATTAATTACTTTATGTGAGTATTTATTTATGTGAGTGTTTATTGTAACAATAATAATTGGAGTACACCAATTAGTCCATCTAGAGAGCGGAGCAAGATTCAGAAGGAAGAAGTACGTTTATTCAAGAATGGAATTACTCTGCGGAATTATGATGGCTTCGAGGAGAACATTAGCTGTGCACAATAGTATGCTGACTGAGCATCATTGTCTCCAACCTTTGGCATGAGGATGGTTCGCTGTAGATCAACATATACGCAGTCCCGTCTTCATCGATTCCCCTAATCTGCTTGTTAATTAATTCATGGAATTGGCCGGTGGAGTGAACGCATGATTGATAGCTTGTTGATGTTCGTATTTTAAAGGATATGATCCATGAGATTCTGGTGGATTCGAGCTGGAGAACTGCGAATGTAGCACGGTATTGGCTTCTTGATTCAGCCATGGATCATCGAGACTGATTGTTGGCCGTGAGATGTATTTCAGGGGATCAGATGATTGTCGATGATGCCCTGATGGGAGGTGAATTCTGCTGAGCATATTAAGGTTAGGGATCGAGGACGATTCCATTCCCTGCCAGGATCCTGAATAGCATTGCTTGTGCCAGCCATTACTGTTTTTTAATTTTGCGATTAGCTTTTCTTGATTCTACTGGTTGGTACTATTCTCGGGCTGTAGGAGTGTGGGATTCTGTCTTCTGATAGAGGGCTTCTGGTAGCTGGGGAAGTTGGCTTTCTGCTGTTTCTTGGTTCGTTTCTTGGTGTTAGGTGGAGCATGGATGGCTGCCCCGGGGAATGGTGACTTTTTGCCTGATGACGAACCCCTGCCTAGAACAGGGATGTCTGCTAAAGATGGTTCACTTAAACACTTCGTTAAGACGGTCAAAGAACGTAAGAGACAAGACCTGTTGGTGCTGGGGTTGGATGTAACGATGGAAGAAGCGGAGGACTTCTCTCATACTGCTGTGGTTGGACATATTAGGGGTAGAAGATTTGGCCGTGGCTTCCTTCAGCGCTGGGTGTCTGAGCAATGGAAGCACTGTGTGTCATCAGCCCCCGAGGTCCGCGTCTTGACGAAAGGTTGGTTTTCCTTCATCTTTAGGAACCAAGGGGAGGTCAAGGCCGTATTGAGTAGACATTGGTCGATGCTGGGAATCCCTCTTGTTCTGAAAAGATGGTCCCCCTTCTTCGACTCTAAAACGGAGAAAGTTGCCAAAGAACCGCTGTGGGTGAAGCTTCCTGGATTTCCCATGCATATGTGGAATGAAACACGGTTTGCTGAGATAGGGAATTATCTTGGTGAATATGTGTGTTATGATTCCTCCCATACTAAGACTGGCATCTACACGGTTGCTAAGATATTGGTAAATATCGATATTCGGATGGGACTTTCGGCTGAGATTAAAGTTCACTCCAAGGATGGGGATTTTACTCAAATACTGGATTATGTGGGTGTGCCGTTTAGGTGTCATCGCTGTCACTCTCATGGACATCTTGTAGCCTGTTGCCCATTACCATTTCGGACTAGTAATCCTCTGTCCGATGTTGCAGCAAATGTAGAGGCAGTTCCTGTGTTGAAGGTGAACTCTTAGGCGGTGGTGGATGATGGGAGTGGGCCTATTATCGACGGGGGGGTGCATTTTGTTTTTGCGGTACCATCTGTTCATGGTGGGAGGCTTGGATCACTGGATTTGTTGCCATCTTTGGAGAACATAGGAAAGGAGCATATTGGGAGTGCGCCTACTGATGCTGAGGGGGTTTCTTTGTGCTCCGTGCCTCCGACTTCTGAGGCCACTACGGATTTTCTACGGGAGCTGCCTATTACTCGTCGGGATTCATCTGAGAATCCCTCAGGTAAGTCTATATTCATTTCTCCTACTGCTTCCTTATTAGACGACTCTATGGTATTGGGGGGGGGCTGCCATGGGTCTCCACCACGCCTAGATGCTCCTTGTCAACGGCATGATGTGGATAGTATTGTCACACCGACAATGGTTTCCACCAATCACTCTACCAGCTCCGAGGGTAGTAGTATTCAATATGCTCTTCGTAGTCGGGAGATTACTATAGGTGGAACGGGGGGCAAGGGACTTCCTGATTTGGCCTCCAGTGTTGGGGGAAAGGACGGGGACGAAAATCCCATTTGTCTAAAGCTAAAGAACGGGCTAAAGTGGATTTAGTGATGGGTACACAATCTTCTATAGAGTGGGCACTTAGAGCAGTGAAAGCCCAGGATGGGGGTTTTTTATGAAACTGATGTCCTTCAACTGTCGTGGGTTGGTGAGTCCCATTAAAAAATCGTCGTTTAGGAGGCTGGTAGAATTAAACCAACCGGATGTAATATTGCTGCAAGAAACTTTGGGTGGCAGTGAGGATGTAGTATGAACTTTAGAATCTTTGCTTCCTGGTTGGAAGTTTGTGGGTGTGGATGCTCGGGGGTGTTCGGGAGGGCTGGCCTCGGGGTGGAAGGTTAGGAGTTGCAGATGTGATTGTTCTTGGGGCATCTCCTCTGGTCTCGGTTTGGAGGTTTGGGATGCTGAGATTGGTCGGATGATCACGGTTCTCAATATTTACGGGCCCTACTTAAATAGGGTGGGCTACTGGGACTCCTTGTTAGGCATGGATATTTTTGATGGCAGGGATGTGATTTTGGGTGGGGATTTCAATCTTACTCTGGGGTCTTCTGAAGTATGGGGACCTCGGGCTGCTCCAGATTCATTAGCAGATTATTTTATTCAGGCCTTTGTCAGGAAGGATCTTCTTGACATATTACCTTCCAAGTTATCTCCGACTTGGAGGAATAAGAGAGCTGGGGAAAATAGGGTGGATAAACGACTGGATAGGTTTCTGGTGGCCGAAGTGTTGGCACTGGGCGTTGATGTTGTCAGACAATGGGTAGGGTCAGGAGGGATTTTTGACCATAGCCCGATCTTCCTGGAATTACGTGGTAGCAGGAATAAACCTCCTAGCCCATTCAAATTCAACCCTAGCTGGCTGAAGGAGGAGGCTTTCATTAAGATGGTTCAGGATCAATGGGTTCATCGACCACATGATTCTCAGATGCATGCAGGTGCTCACTTTTATCACAATCTAAAGCGAATTAAAGAGGCAACCACTTCCTGGGCTCATGACAAAAGGGTGACTGACGATCAGGATTTGCGGGCTGCTGAGCTAAACATTGATAGGATACTTAATAGCCTGGGCATGGGATATTTGGATGAACAGCAGAAAGGCGAGCTATTGGAGTGGGAGAGATGCAGGAATGTGATTCTGGGAGAGCGTGAAGAGCTGTGGAGAATGAAAAGTAGAGCGATTTGGCTTAAGTGCGGTGATGAAAATACAAAATTTTTTCAAGCGTATGCCAAGGGGAGAAAATTCACAAACTCTATTTGGGAACTATCGTCAGAAGTAGGGGAACAGGTTTCCAGCTTTGATGGATTAGCGGCAATGGGAGTTCGACATTTTGGAGATTTATTCACTGCACAACCTGGAGTCTCCATTGCTGAGGTAATTCGGGTGACTTAGCTTTTTCCTCGATTCGTGGGGGAGGAAGATAATAGAATGTTGATGGAGGAGGTGACGCCGATTGAGCTCTCGCTGGTAATGCAATCCTTGCATAAAGATAGTAGCCCGGGGCCAGATTGCTGGCCTATAGAATTCTTCTTAGGATTCTATGACTTCTTCAGGGAGGAGATATTGAATGTGGTGGAAGAATCGCGTAAGGCTGGGTTTGTCCATGGCCCCTTCAACTCCACCTTTATAGCTCTAATACCGAAGACGGCCAAGCCTGACAGCTTTGATGAATTCAGACTGATTTCTCTCTGCAATTGTATCTATAAGATCATCTCCAAGGTTATGGCGAGAAGACTCAAGAATATTTTATCTAAGCACATTTCTTGTGAGCAATTTGGCTTCTTGGAAGGCCGCCAAAATCATGAGGCCATTGGAGTAGCCCAGGAAGGATTACACACTCTGAAAGTGCAGAAGCAGAAGGGTGTTGTGATTAAGATTGATCTCTCTAAAGCTTTTGATAGGGTTAGCTGGCTTTATCTCTGGATGCTTCTAACTCATCTGGGGTTCTGCTACGAATTTATTAGATGGATAATGGCCTGCCTCACAATGGTGAGCTTTGCTGTATTGATCAATGGTTCTGCTAGTCCATTCTTCCAGGCAGGTAGGGGGCTGCGACAGGGATGTCCCCTCTCTCCTCTGTTGTTTCTCCTTGTTGCTGAAGGACTCAGCCGATTTATTTTGAATGCAAAAGCTGATGGTTCCTTTCGAGGCATTTCTATTTCTCAGGTATTGTTTATTACACATCTCCTTTTTGTTGATGACATACTGATTTTCTGTGATGGCACGAGTCAGGATATTGATAAGGTGGTTGAAGGTCTCCAATTAGTGCATGTAGCAGTGGGCATGTTAGTGAATATTGACAAATCTACTATCACTTGCTTGCATTTAACCGAGCAGGAGATTCATAGAATGGTTAACAAACTTCCTTACAGGACTTTGGATATTGATGAAGGTTTAAAGTACCTTGGCTTTCACTTGAAGCCGAATGCTTATCTGAAGGCTGATTGGCATTGGTTAATTGCAAAATTAGAACAGTGCCTACATGGTTGGAGTCACAAATGGCTCTCTCGGGCTGGGAGGCTGGTCCTGGTTAAATCAGTTTTGGAAGCTATTTCGGTGTATTGGATGTCTCTTGCTTGGATCCCCATTGGAGTCCTAGAGAGGATTCGGAGGTTGTGTTTTGCTTTTCTTTGGAAGGGTAAGGGTGGGAATCGTGCATTGGTATGGGTCAGATGGGAGAAAATTGCGGTCCCTAAAGCACTGGGAGTTTGGGGGTTAAAGAATATTTTTCTATTTGCTAAAGCCTTGGGGGCCAAAGTGTCGTGGCGTATTATCCATACACATAGTCTCTGGACAAGAGTGGTATATCATAAATATATAGCCCCTCTTACTCTTCTTGAATGGATAAGGCTGGGAAGTAAGTCGAGGGCAAATTGCTCAGTGGTATGGAAAGCGGTGGTGCAGCATTTCTCTTTGGTCGGATCTGGATTAGTGTGGAGGATAGGTAATGGGCGACTACTACGTATTGGGCGGGACCCTTGGGTTGGCTGTAGGGGAGGCCATGTACTTCCTATGGAATTGAGGAATCATTTGGCTGCTAGAGGTTGTAATTTTCTGGCCGACATTGAGGATCCGGGAACATCAACAAATTGGCATCACGGGTGGATATCAGCGCAGCGACTTGAGATCTCTGCATAACTGCAGGGGGCTTGGGTGGATTTTCTGCGGTTATTACGACTAACTAATATTCGATTGACCAATCGGATTGATGTACTTATATGGGATCACCATCCCTCGGGCATCTACACTCCTAAGAATGGATATATCCAACTGAATGTGGAAATTCATAACAAGGAATTGGTGTGGTGGTGGAAGCAGCTGTGGAAGATAAGGTGTCCGGGTAAAGTGAAGTTACTTTTCCGGGCTATACTGGAAAACAAAGCACCTACCTGGGACATTCTGCAAAAACGATTTCTCCAAGGTCCGGGAATTTGTCCACTCTGTCGGGAAGCGGAAGAGACCATAGCTCATCTCTTTGTACATTGTCGGTTCTCACAGGCTATTTGGGAAGGCATTTGCTGTTATATGGATTTCAAGATGCGGTGGAGGGGCGAGTGCGTCCTGGAGGCATTCAACGGTTGGTGGATATTAAATAAGACTACTCAATTCCGGGCCTTACCATGTATCTTAGCCTGGAGCATATGGATATCCAGAAACTCGATTATATTTCATGACAGAAGGGTGCAGTTGGAGTCTGTGGTGGCTCACGTGGTGGCGGCCTTACAACAAACCTTCGCTCCTGTTCAAACGATTAGAACTCGACAGGTGCGAGTGGAACTGATCGATAAAACCATGCCGTGGGCCTATTTTGACGGCGCTTCTTTGGATCATCAGAGGGTGTGTGGAGGGGGGGCAGTCCTTCACAAATATGAGTCCCACTATTTTCATCTAGTGGCTGGTTTGGGAATTGGATCAAATAACTATGCAGAGATAATGTCTCTTAAACTATTGATGTTATTTGCACTTGAACAAGGCTGTCTTTCTCTACATATTTTTGGGGATTCATTGTTAGTAATAGACTGGGCTAAGGAGATAACGCACTATCATGTTATGGTACTATTACCAATTCTGGAGGAGGTTATCAGGTTAAAGCAGTCCTTTAATCATATCACTTTTACACATATATACCGGGAGCGGAATGGGATGGCTGATCAGCTATCCAAGGCAGCGACGCAGCAGGAATTAGCTCATGGTAATTGGAGGATAACAATTTATTCATCAGGGGGCTCCTTCAGCTATTATCACAGACCTTTTCTTGAAGAAATTGAGGCACAGAATTGAGATATAGTGCAGTTTATTCTTGTAACAGCACTTGTTTTTATGAAACCGGATATAAGCGTTTGTAGGGGCAGCAGTAATATCGATATTGTTTATGTATGGGATAGATATGAAGTTAATATGGGATAGAAAATATGTGATAATGTAGGGATCTCAGTGATTCTACTACATGTGCAGAGTGTAATTTTGATCATCTATTTGAAATAAAATTACGAATTTTTCCGAGGAAAAAAAAACAATAATAATTGGATTTGATTAGTTTGATCAAATTTAATGAAATATTAAAGAGAACTTTAAAAATACAAAAACCTCATTTTTAATGCGGTTTTTTTAATACAAATTTTCAATTTTAATGAAATATATATTAATTTCTTTGGTTGACTCAGTTGATTATTTGCTTGATATGAAGGAAATGTTGTAAATGGAGATCACGAGTTCAAATCATCCCGACTTACCCGTGCCCCATGCTTTCTGGTTGTGTGAGTGCGCCTAGGGGTATAGTGGTAGCACACAAGATTGGATCCGTGGACCTCGTGTCACGAGTCCCTTCCAAGTTGTTGATTCTCCTAATTATATATATATGTGTGTGTAAATTGAGTATAGTTTGAATAGTTGTGAGATGGATTATTATCATCCCTACTATTTATATTAATTTTAAATTATATATTCAAGTACTTGAAATATTACTACATTTATAAAAAAATTAAAAAATATTTTATAAAAACACATACCATATAAACTATAATTAATCAAAAATCTATCCATGCCATGATATCTTGTCTCTACTTTAATTTCTTGTAAGAATCTTAATTAATTTTAGACTATACACTAATATATCAAAATCTTGTAATCCTATAACTTTAAATTTGCAGAATTTTCCAAAATTCTTTATAAAGGCAATCATAATTTCAAAAAATCTCATACAAACAAAATTGGAAATATGAATTACATATTTTAAAAGAATGAAATGAAGAAACATCACATATAAGTTATAATTAATAAAAAATATTTCCATGCAAGTATACCTTTTTCTCTATTATCTTTTTATTATTTATCAAGTAAGAAGAATCTTTTTATTATTTATCAAGTAAGAAGAATCTTAGTTAATTCTAAACCATATGTTAAAATATCAAAATCATTTAAAAAGAAATCAAAATATCTTTATAAAGACAATAATAAGTTCAAAGAATTTCATATGTAAAAAATTGAAAATATGAAGACAATCATAAGTTCAAAGAATCTCATGTGTACAAAATTGAAAATATGAATCTTACATTTGGAAAAGGATATTTTAGATGGGAATTGGGCCATTCTCGTATAGTAGAAGAGAGAGCACATTTTTAAAAATTCAATAATAATAAAAAAATCTACTATCAATGAGAATGAGAAAGATGGTAAGGAATATGGTGCATATCAATGAGAAAGATGGTAAGGGATTGGATAGTGTTGTGTATTGGAATGAGAGGAATATTAGTATAACAATGGATCAAGCTTCGTTTTCCATTACTAATAAGGATCTCACTGGTATTTGAGGCAATGAAAAATGATCTATGTTGCATTGTTTATTTTTTTTATTGGATTGTAACGAGAATTACAAAAAAATATTCTCTTTGAAATGAATAGTTGGAAAATTGATTGAACTTGTATAAAATCCATTTTTAGATAATAACAAAGAGATATGGGAAAATAATAATGATAGTGGGAAAATTAAGGAAATTCATATCCATTTAATTTGAGATATTAAATGTTAGTAATCAAATTTAGAATCAAATTATTCACAAATAGCCAAATAAACAATTGTTTCATCATTACTTACATGATGATAAAAAAATGAATTCTAAAACCATTTACACACCTAAAGGGAAGAAGCAAAGGTTGGAAAAACGAAACAAAGTCACATAAATCTTCTTTCAAAAATATGCAAAAAGAAAAAATTCTTTCAATTTTTCAACCCCAAAAAAGTGCTATGATACAATTTGCAATGATTCTAATCTAGAAATTGAATGGCAACAAATATTTAGAACCATTATACTTCATAAATAACCAAAATACATTCACCATTAGAATAAAACCAAGATATAGAGAACTACCCTTAAGGTAGAGTAACACCATCAATTAATCTCTATAAAATAAATCACTTTACAAATCATACTTAATACAATACAATTCATCCAATATATCACTTACAATGATACTCATGTATATTTATACTTTCTCATGAGTATTCATAAGGGGTCTCCGCCAACTACCCTTTATTATTATATTATTTCCTTTAACTATTTAGTGGAGCTATTTATTACCCACGAACTACAGAATGGGCCTATTCCACAATTATGGCCATATTACATACATTATCCTCTTGGGTTCTTCCCTAGGTACATAACATTCAAAAACCCCTTCAAATGTTTTATCCTTGAAACATGGGAGGAAGCCATATAATATGATCTACTAAGCATGGTAGCCAACTGGTACAAAGCATGAGAATCCATCCATCTTGGAATCCTACAGGATATTTTGTAAATAATTATGTAAATATTTTCCATTTCAATTAGGGAATATGAGGAGTTAGAGACTCAACGGATCTCTTGGAATCTGAAGTCCAAGAAGTCCAAGAGTCTCATCTAAATGTGTATAAATAATTGATTTTTCCTATGAATGAAACATAATCGGGAGTTATTTTTTGTCATTTGGCATCAGAGCTACCATAATTCCTTCCTGAAATGTCTTGCCATAGTTGTTCCTATCAAATTATCTATTTTTGTCTGTGCGTTCTTCCTTAGGATCTTAGGTCTTCCTTCTGCATTCTTTCAGTCCTGGAATCCTGCTATCCACTAACCTGCTCTTTGTCTGATCCAATACATTGATCTAGTGCACTCATAATGATCATGCACTACCAATTTTTTTTTTCATTCTGTAACCTAATTCCTCATGACTCTCTTCAACCTCTCCAACCGTAAACCTAATTCTGCAAATGCTCATTTCTGTTTCTTGTGAGGTTGCGTTTGTGTGAAGACTGCATTTTGTTTTTTTGTGAAGGTTGCCTCCCCTTTGAAGCTTACGGTCCACATATTTTATGCTGCATTTGAGGTTGTGACCTGCCATATTGTGGAGACCATTGAGTGAAGGCCATATTGATGCTATCTCGTTGTGTTTCTATGTGGGCTGCATTCACACCTGTGACCACTCTCCACGTTTTTTTTTATGCTAAGACTGCATGGAATCTCTGCGATTTTGAGAGCTCTGACCTCAAAATCCATCTCCATCTCTGGTGCCACCTCTGCGTTGAAAGCTGCGTGGGAGTGAGTCCAAGGTTGAGAGCTACAACCTGTATATTGAATGAGAGATGTGTGGAGCTACTAAGACCATTTCATTATGAGTCTGCCAAAATCATGGAGCTACTAGGACCATGGTGTTGTGAAGCTACTGCACATTGGAGATGTGTGCTACGTAAATATTGAGACCTATGTTGAAGACCATGGAGTTAGAGGAGACTCAAACTGCGAGTTGCGTAAAGATTGATGATGCCCTTGCCAGAGTTGTGACCCAAGTTGCGAAGTGGGTTTTGAAAGGAATGTGACTCCTTACGTGATGCGTAAAGATTGAGTCCGCGACTGCTGCCACATAGAGTGTGCCATTTGCTGTGTGGGATTCAAGTGAAGGAAATGTCAACTTCATAATGTTCAAACCCCAATTTGTTGAGTGGAGTGTTGCATTGATAAAGAGCTGCGAACCTATCAAATAAATGAGAATGAATTCATGGAGGTAAAATTCATTTAGTGAAAACCCTAATTTTGTAGGTGGATAAAGATTAAAGTAATCATTTTTTAATGGGCACATGGTAAATAATTTGTAAAGAAGTTATATTTTGAAGATAATTATGTATTGCTAGAAAAATTTGTCCAAATCCTTGGACTAAGCACTTGAAGATATATCATTGTACTTTTGAGTGAGGATCATTATATTTTGTGAGAGGATCAGAACTACCTTGAAGAATCATTGTAGTAGTCTACATATATGACATATTCTGCCATATATGTAATAGTGTTCAAGGGAATGCTGCAGAATTGAGTTGCATAATTAATTTGTAAACATTATGTAAAGAAGGGAGCATAAATTTAATTAGCAACCTATTTATTTTCTACCATACATTGTCCCTAATAGTTGCAGGTTCAATTTCAATCTAAAGATGCATTCTATAGCATCCATAGTTGGTGCGACCTTCACTAACAAAGACACATATCCAGAATGGTGGAGGAAGATCAAGGCTACATACGTCTGCAATAATTTGTGGGATGGTATGTGTGGAGGAAAGGCCACTCTCACCAATGAAGGCACTGCCATCAATTCATCTCCAAAGACTCCAACATCAAATGAAGAACTTGTTATTTGGAAGTCCAAAGACAAGAAATCCTTAGCCATGATGATCTCTGCCACTATCAGTGAAGAGGTGATCCAACATATATTTCCTGCAAAATCATGTTATGAAGCTTTAAAGACTCTAAAATATTTGTATGGCTCACACTCTGAAATGGAAGTGATCCAACTAATGTTAAAGTTATTTAGTTTGGAAGTAAAAGATAATGATCCCATGTTGGTTGCATATGAGATCAGAGAAATCATGCACAAGATTCAAACCTCTAGTACTAGACCTTCCACTTGCAACATTTGTAAAGTCTCTTTATCCTACTCAATCAAACTATCTTGAATCTTTACAAGCAAGCGACAAGTTCAAATACCTCACCTTGATACCCTCGTATAGAAGATTGCATATAGAGAGAAAGCATTTGGAAAGAAGACAAATGAAAATAATGGAGAATCTCTTTTATTTTCTCAGAAAGAAATGAACAATCCTAAAGACCATTACAAGGGAGATAACAACAAAAGAGGTAGAGGAAGAAGAAATTTCAAAGGAAGAGGAGGAAGAAACAACTCAAGTAGAAGACCAGATCTAAAGTGCAAGTGCTGCAGAAAGACTGGAAATGAAGCAGATCAGTGTTGGGATTCTTGAGACTCCATCAAAGGAAGAAATAATCAGAATAAAGAAGACAAGAATAAAAACCAAGAGGTTGGTAAAGCCCCTGATTCTTCTCAATGTATTGTTGCACATTGTAATCTTGGAATTAATGAAACAACCTCTCTTTCATCTTACAAATATTGTTGGTTGCTTGATACTGGTGCAACATCTCATATGACTTTTAGAAAAGATTGCTTTGAAGAAATGGATGACATTGTAAATGGCATAGTGTACTTTGCATACATATCTAGCCTCAAACCACAGGGAATTGGCTCAATCGGGCTTAAGTTGCCCGGATTCCTTGATTTCATATTAAAGAATGTTCTCTATCTTCCTGAGTTGCAGAGAAAATTCTTGTCCTTAGTGTAAATTCGAAAGCATGGCCATTCCATCCACATGTTTGATGGGATTGTAGAGATAAGAAAATCTTCTTACAATAAGGTCATCATGAATGGTTATGAAGATGGATAGTTGTTGAATTTGAGGGGCTCTTCTGCAATAGTTCAAAAATTTTCCTATCTCTCTCAACATGAAGAATGTAATATGCCATCAAGTTTACTAGGCATGATAGATTTGGTCATCTAAATTATAATAGTATTCTGTTGTTAAGAAAGAATGGCGTATTTGGTTTTCCCACCATTCTTGAGCAAATAACAAATGTTTTGCATGCATACAAGGAAAACATAGCAAGCAGCCATTTCAAGAGTCTAAATTTGGATCATGTAGAAAGTTAGAGTTGGTTCACTCTGACTTATGTGGCCCCATTCCAATTCCTTCTACAAATAGTAATAAGTACATTATGACATTTGTTGATGAATATAGTATAATGTGTTGGGTATACTTATTAAAGACAAAATCTAAAGCATTTCAAACTTTCAAGAAGTTTCATGCATGGATAGAAAATCAAGCACAAGCACATATTGGTACATTTCGATTTGATAATGGTAAATAATATCATCCAAAAGGTTTTGTTGTGAAGGGACAATAACAAAAGGTATGCAAAATTGTCAAGTCCTTGTATGGCATGAAACAAACACCTCGAGCATGGTAGGAAAAGCTAACTGCGCATCTTCTAAAGCTAAACTTCAAACATTATAATCTTGATTGTGCAACATTGTTTGTAAAGAAAGTTGAAAGATATGTTGTGTTTCTTGTAGTATATGTAGACGATCTTTTGATGATAAAGAACAATGAAATTTATATAGAATATCCATAAAGAAAGGATTTGAATGAATGATATAGGAAATATCCAATGCTACTTAGAAATTGAAGTGAATCAACATCCTAAGTACATATTTATTTCTCAAAATAAGTATATTGAAGAACTTTTGAATAGATTTGGAATGACAGACTGCAACCCACTCTCAACTCCAATGGAACAAAAGCTAAAGCTCACATCAAGTGAAGGAAAATAATTTGAGGATACAATCAAGTACTGATAGCTTGTAGGAATCCTTATCTACCTTACCATCACTAGAACAAATATTTCTTATGTTGTTAGAATTCTTTCATGGTTCATGCACAAACCTTGTGAAGGAAATTAGTCTATAGAAAAGAGAGTTCTAAGATACTTGAAAGGGACTAAAGACTTTGGACTCAAGTACTCTAAGGTGGATGAATTCAAACTTATTGGGTACTCTAATTCATAATTCAATGGTGACAAAGAAGAAAGAGTGTCCACTTCTGGATACATGATGAGTCTTGGATTAACAACTATCTCCTGGAGACCATGCAAATAGTTAGTTCCAACAGATTCAATAACAGAGGCAGAATATGTAGCTACTACAAAAGCAACCAAGAGATTGTGTGGCTCGGGAATATAATTGAATATTTGTAGGAGAAACAAGAGAACTCCACTCCACTTTTGGTTGACAACACTTATCCAATCAAGTTGGAAATAATCATAAATTCCATGATCGAACTGAACACATCAACAGAAAGTATCATCTGATACGATGCCATGTAGAGGCCAAGATAGTTCATTTATGTCATTTTTCCACAAATGAGAAAATTGTAGATATCTTCACTAAAGGACTTGGATGAGAAAATTTTGAAATATTTAGAACTATTGTTATAGCCAAAATTGTCACTTCTCCGTCCGTGACGACACTTATATCTTTTGGTCGCATGACAACACTTCATGAGATTACTATGAGTCACAAAAAGGACATTTGTGGATGGAAGAGCCATATTTGGGACTTTAGATGGATGGAATTACCTAATTCATGGCCCGTTTAATCGATAGGAACCTTAGGAATAATTTTGGAGACCAAAACTTCTCCAGAAAACCCCCAGAAAAGTTTGTTTTTGACCATTTTCCCACAAAAACACAGGTGGAAGGTTCTTCACCCACAGGTTTGCCAAAACCCATATGCTGCACATGGTAAAGTCGCGGTTCACCCGCTTTTTTTCCATTTCAAAGTCTCAGATGCCAAATACTTAAAAATATATATAAAATCGTGAAAAACGAGTGGTTCAAGTGGTTTTGGAACCTCCTCTTCCGGTTGTAACTACTTTCTCTTTGACCCTACCTTCTTCACTTGCTATATAAGAGAGGGAGAGGGAACATGAAAATGTGATAAATCCCATTATAGTGTTATGATGGAGGAATTGGGATTCATACCCCCCTCACTTGTTCCCTAGTTTCTTATAAACCCTATCATATTTGATCAGAGGTTGGGATCCTTGGAGAAGAGGAGCAGGAGATCTTGAATCTTGGTTTCATGAAGTGGCATGCTTGAAGGAAGGTATAATTTGATGTACTTGATTCATTCATTAAAAAATATTGGACATTCTTCCTTTTCCAATAGATTTTTTCATGTATTCTTCATATTTGATTGCAATTTGTTGTTTCATTCTCTTATAAATGTCAATCTTTTATTTGTAGTCAAACTGGTTCGAGGGAGGTCCTTTGGAACGTTTTTGCAGGTTGTTGCATTGGAGAGTAAGAGGAGGAATCAAGAAGAGAGGCTTGGACCAACCTTCTGAATAAGGTACACATTCTCCTAAACCCTAATCTCTTTGCTTAATAATTGCACTTGTAGAACCTTGCATGTCTATCTTTTACCCTAGTACGTTGGTAGTCTCGCCCGTGCTATAGGAAAATTTCCCTAACAAAAGAATTGAGGAATTTGCTGGGGAAAATCCTATATGATTTGGGGTATCCAAGGCCATTTTTCCAGTATATTTGAAGTTTTGAGTTTAATTTCATGTTAGGACCAGTCATTAAGCTTTGTTAGACCCTTGCTTGCTCAGTTTTGAGTTGGATTTTGCATTTTTTTGGACTTTTATGCATACTCGTGAGTTCTGGTACTTATAGTCGTGGGTCTAAGACAAATTTGTGGGTGTAAGAATTTCCACCTTTTTTTCCCTCACACTTGTACCCTTTTACACTAGTGGGTACCTCCTGTACATGAGTTTTTCAATTTTGGAGCTTTTTGGGGGGTTTTGATTGCAATTTTTGGAGTCCCTGCTAATCCTAGGTCTGTGTAGGACCCCTTGGAAGTGGTGTCTTGTATCTTGATTGATATTAATTTGATGCTTGGGATATTTTTTAATAAATTTGGGCTTGTTTGGAAATATTTGGGGCTTTTTGACCCAAGTTGGGGGTTTAAGAACAAGTTTGGTGTTTTCGACCCTAATTTGAGTCTAACTGAACCTATTGAGTTTATTTGACCGTATTTGTATCTATTTGAGTGAATTTTCTCTTTATATTGGTTTCTTGTCCTTCCTTATGCTTTTGGTCTCTCTTTTGTAGTGAAAGCTAAAATGTATTTTATGTGGTTTAGGACCTTGATTGCATTGTTTGTGTGTAGACCTAGCTTTACCATACCATATTTCTTAGTATGTCATTTGATTTGATTGGGTTTAAAATTTCTTGGTGTATGATATTCCAAATTTTGGCATGCTTACATGATAAGAATGCTAGGATTTATGGTTACTTTCACTGTTTAATAAGGAGATATGAAAGCTTTTGCATTTTCTTTGGTAGTTTGTTACTTTGAGTTTTAGTTTTGTTCTCATCTTGAAAAAGCATAAAAATTTGGTTCATTTTACGAGTTAGTGGTAGAATACTTTGCAAGTGGCCTAAAGTATTTAGAAGTGCTTTGCATAAAAAAACAAGAACTTTTCTTTTTCATAGCTAGTTGTTTGAGTAGTTGCATGCTTATGTTTTAAGTTTGATTTTGCACATTAGAGTTTAAATTTTTACCTTTTGCATTCGAAAAGACGAAAAATTGCATTAGATACAACAAATTTTCATATGCATTCCATATTATATCTTTAGGACTTGCATTGGAAAGAGATTGAGAGTGAGAAGTGCATATTTGTGGTGATTAAGTGCTTCATGTTTCAGTTAAAGAATATCTCTCTTTAGTTGCACTTGTTTTACTTCTTCTTAAAGTTTTGAAAGTACATTTTAAAGCAAGTAATCAGTAACTTGGATAGGATCTGAGGTTTTCTTATAGTTTAGAAACACACCTAATAGCATAAGTAGGATTGTGGAGGTAGGAACTTGTGAGTTAACGCCTTCATGATCACTCAGACTTGTCAAAACATAGGTGCCATTCTTTTAGGGAGAAATTCTACCTTTGTAGAAGGTGAACCGAGAAGCTCCACTAACACTGGAGTCAAGCACAAGGTCGTGCGATATTGAGTAAAGGATATACCCCTTCGATATTCAATTGAGCATCTCCCAAGATCGGTGCGTGTACGCGGAATTATTAGTACCTTTTGGTGCTTTTGAGTTTTGATATTTGTTACCCTTCCCATGAGCATTGATTCGACCTGCGACTGCCCCCCGGACCCTCTCTGCAAGGTTGGTAGCCTTAGTATCCATACTCTAGGATTCATACATTGTTATGGAGAAAAACTTCCTATGGCTTGGGGTAGACCACAACAGATAGATGGACTCAAGAAATCAACTCACTTCCCAACATATGCTATATAAATGTAAATGCATATAAACAAAGTAAAAGACCTACCTCAATCTGGACGTTTGATGAAGAATTCCGTTGAGATTTTTAATCACGACACTAGAACCTGTAGCTTAGTCTCAACAATAAAAGCAAACAAGTGCATATGATATATAAAAGAGGTCATCATATAAAATAGCATAATCCATGATATATGTAAGCAAATGTACCCAATGATAATAAATGATCATTCACAATATAAATGAACGAGAAAATGAGTATTTCTATTAATATGAACAAGAAGTACAAGATACAACCTCCTGTCGGTAACTCATTTGAACCAAGAACTAGGACCCTCCACTTGTGCCTCCACCACTTCAATCCCCCATACAATGGAAAACTCACGAGTAAAATAATGAATCCTTCACTAGATATGAAAGAGTTTGGGAGGTGAACATAAATGGTTCACAACAACTAGGATCAACGGATGTAGACTCAAGCAAGAAAAAATTTCGATAGAGTTTCAATGCTCTTCTCTTTCTCCTCCATCCATGCACCACAATAGCTCAATATATAACCCTCCAAAGGCAAGTGAAAGGTCGAATCGATTCATTTCAAGATACATGGAGGGCCAAAGGTCATAATGGCCGCTTTTCTGGAGTGAAAAATAGAGATTTTACTCTTATTTACCAAAAAATTCGATGTAACATACACAGGTGATGGTGGAAGGCTATTCCCACTGTACCTAGGACATACGTGGGAGGAAATCCCGTGCAACTCTTTGGGAAGCTAGTTGGTGATTCAAATGCTTGGCCCCAAGGTGATTGTATTGTGGACCCTAGGTAACTATCCTTCATTCCTTCACTGGTTTGTTACAGGCCCTTATCATCCCAGAATTTACTTTGGAAGGAACCTGTTTGCTTGTTTGAAATATTTCAGGATTTTTTTAGTGTGTGCTATTTGATTTTTATTTTTTTATATTTTATTCTTAGTGTCCTTTGTGAGCCACCATGTTCGATCAACTTTTGCGCAGATCCAGAAGGACTCAAGGATGATATCCTTAACATAGAGAATTTCCTTCACCGAGGCAAAGACTAGATTATCCTGATCCACCCCCTCAAGGGGCAGAAGAGGAAAACCAAGAAGATCAAATAGAACAACTAGCAGAAGAAAACAATTATGGGGTAGGTAAGTCTGAGAAACCTTTTGATGAAGGATACTTTAGAGATACCGAGGAGCAATTTCATAACTCTCCTAGAGTCCATTCTCCTCATATTGAAGAGGATTTAAGTCCCATTTAAATTGAGGACCTATCAGATCCATCTGGACTTCTGAACCCGCCACAAAGTCCTAGTTTTGTTGATTTAGCTGGTATAAATGTTCCTAATCCATTGTGTGGGAAATTCGATATGGAAAATAGAGAACAAGTATCTATTTCAGAGAACATGTCTACTCCAGTTAGCACTTTCCCTATAGGAGGAGTCACTTTTAATATGGGATCTACAATAGGATCGGGTTTCTTTCCCCAAACCTCGATCGTACTTACTGGTACTAGTTTGTTAACTCAAGTGAGTTTGAACCCTTTCTCTTTTGGATTCCCTCTTTCAGGTTATCAACCTATGAATGCCACTATAACTCCTAGTTTAAATTTTACCATACTTCAGGAAGTGGCCCATCTATCCCTTCCCATACTATCCCACTAGTATTTAGTGGAAAAATGTTTATTTCCAACCCACCCTTCATTGGAGTTGTTTCTAACTCCACTCCACCCCAGTCAAGCTTACCTTTCCAATTTGTTGGAGGTATGAGTTCTGGTCACCCCTTTGAATTCAATGTGTCACAAAGTAATCATATCGTACTAGGGTTTACCGACACTAGATGTTCATGGGGGAATCCTGCTACCTAAGGAATTATCCTTTTGTATGGGGTGGGATGTTCTAATATGACTAACCCTTTTATGAAAACTGTATCATAAGGTATTCAACCTTTTGGAGGGATGGGAGGGAATTTTGGAACACCTAATACTTCATTTAAACACCATTTTGGTTAAAAAATTTGGACAAACCACTCCACCTTTCACTAATCCTGGAAATATTCACATTCTAGGACAACCAAATGCTAACACCAACCAATCAACAACTAATTCTCCCTGAACCTGGAACCCAATGGATCGCCCTCACTTACCCTATATGGAAACTTTGAATTTTCCATTCCTATCCAAACTTATGAACGATCTAGTCCATCACAATCCGACTTGGCTTCCCATTCCAGCCAAATTTCCTTCAGACATCCCAAAGTTTGAAGGTAAGATTGGTGAAGATCCTAGAGACGACGTTACAACCTTTCACTTATGGTGTTCTTCTAATTTTCTAAATTATGATTCAATACGGTTGAGACTCTTCCAAAGAACCTTAACCAATGTCATGATGAAATGGCACATTGAACTACCATTCGTTGCTTATCATAACTTTTACAATTTGGTGACGGTATTTTTGAATCACTTCCGAATTCCCGTTCGGTATGATGCTGGCATGGATCTTTTGTCTACATTTAGGAAGAACAAATCCACTCACATATCTGACCATATTCAGGAGTGGATAAGAAGAAAGAGGCTCATTAAAGATGAGATTCCCCTAGAATTCCTATTAGAGTGGTTTTTGAAATCACTTTTAACTTACATCTCCAAGGATGTTTCAACTTCTGGGGTTACCTCAAAGGAGGAAGCCATTTTAATAACCCGACAGTTAGATCTCATTTATGCTCAGTTTGGGATTCTTTATGAAATCATTCCTGATGTGCTACGATCAAACTTTGATCCAACGAAACATATCCCGAGACCTCATGTTGATGGAGTGATCGGTGCAGTTGAGAACAATCCAGCTAGCCCGGGTACCAACTTTTCAAGTCAAAATTCACCGAAAACTGGTCAGAGTAACACACAAAACCTTAAACCCAACCCTCCTTCAGATGTTTTGTCAGTACATAACTTTCAAGGAAACCAGTAGCCCAAAGGGAAGAAAACTAAGAAAAATAAAAATGGGAATAAGGGGACAAACAATGCAAATAATAACAACAATAATGCTAGTAGGGATAATGAAAAAGCTAAGAAGAATTTCCCTTGCTTTTTATACAGGGATGATCATCTAACTTACAAATTCGCTAAGATGGAAATGGCATAGAAGCTCTTGGCTAGTGTTCATCAAAACCCTGCAACCTCCGAAGGGGGAAACCAGGGAGCCTCCTCTCAAGGGGTCAGTTTAGGTTACAAAGAAGTTTTCATGTGTGAATGGGATGTGTATTTCCAGACTAGGAACAAAGGAAAGGAACCTATGAATGTTGGCAGTGACAATTGTTTTCATATAGAGAATCCTCCTAATGATACTATGCCTCGAATATTGAAAGGTGTTTTTAAGAAAGTAGCATTCAATCCTAATGCAAGTGTTGCACAAAATTATAGCATAGTTGAAGACTTGGCTCAGGATCCTTGTGTGATGTCTACGCTTCAAGTCCTCCAGACTTGTCCAAATCAAAGGAAGACCTTACTTTCAACTTTAGGGGCTCTCGATCCTGCAGATATTCAAGTGGTCACTTTCAATTTTGATAATTGGAAGCCTTGTTTACCCTACCATGCAGCTTTTCAGATTCAAGCTAGATCTGTAAATAGTAAAATTCATCGGACAGTTGTAGACGAGGGTGCCTCCACATGTGCCTCCACGTAGTTCCTTGGGTCACCATGCTAAAATATTTTGACAGCCATATTTTTAAACCTCATGGAATTATCCCATATTTTCCTATAGAGCTAGGGGGAAAAGTAGTTAAAGTGGATGTGGAAGTGGTTGATTCCCCACTTGATTAGAATTTATTACTAGGGATAGATTTGACTCAAGATATAATGGCATTAGTCTCTTCGATCTTTTACGTCATCAAATTTTCACATGAAGGAAAGATTGTAACAATTGACCAACTACCCTTTGAACATTAATGAGTCCAACCAAGATCATGGATCCAATATTCCTTTAGTTGACCATTCTATGAGGAGTTGTGAAAAAATTGGTGTGGGGATGTATCCTTCATTAATGGGAAATTTTAATATTCCTCCACTTGATTTGCAAGCTAATGCATTACTCGTGCGCACGATTTCCACTATTGCCACACTTTCCACAAATAAGGAGTTTCAATCTAAGTCTTCGAACTTTAAGAACCCTTGGAAGTGTTTAGACTCTGAAGTTGAGTGTACTTATTTCAACCAACCTTTATATCTCTTGGATACAATTTATACTAAGAAGAAGCCTCTAAAGTCATTCTTAGACTCTTAGGACTTGGTCACGATAGTTGACAAGGTGATACCTCCATCTGAATGTTTGGATATATGTTCTATCTGGGATGATATACTTCCTTTTGATGAAGTTTTCCTAGAGTCTATAATCCAATCTTCCATTCATTTGGATGTTGATCCAGTTGTAGTTATGTCCAGCCCCGATTTGACTTTGGAGTATGATCTTCCTACTCTTGATTCTTTGGACTCTCCTATAGATCCGAAAATTGGTGTTCCTACTGAGTTTGATTCTACTTCTAGAATTTTCAAATCTTGTGATGACAAATTTTTTCGTACAGATTCCATCATGTCCTTCAACTTTGATGTTCATCCTGAAGTTTTCTTGTTGATTGTAAGTCCCCAGGCTTTGGTATTACAGGGCCTTCATTGGCTAGCTCTACCTGCAATATGCTTTTTGTTGATGATAGTGAAGTTGAAAGTATTTCTACGACAATGACTTGTATCGGATATTTCTTTACATATGTTTTAGATATGATGTTGGTACTATTTTTTCTTGGAGACATGATTCTTATCTAGACTCATGCTTGCTTACTGGTCCTTTTCGACATTTTGTTCAATCATGTCAGGTACATTTAGAACCTTGCATATAGGGTTAGGCCTCCCCGTTGTTATGATGCATTTGAACCTTTTGCCATCTGAATTCGCCATAGGGTCGAACCTATGGGATCTTTGTGTGTTATCCATCCATATATTCATTTTGCAATAGTCCGACAGCAGATCCTACCTAACACGGGTCACCCTAGTTAGCACCCTTATGCCATTTTGGTGCCCATGCTGATTTTATATCATAGGCTTGGGAGCCCTTTTAGATTCACCATGATTTTGAGAAAAAACCTCGTGTCTTTATTTTTCATATATTTCTTGCCATTCCTTATAAGGCTCCCATTTTGTGTTTAAGTCACATATGTATTCACCTTGATTCCACTTGCACTTATGAGCCTGATGTCGACTTCCACACTTTAAACTAGTTATATAAGCATTCATATTTGATCTCATTTCATTTAAGCCATGTATAACTTTTCCTTTGCGATATGTCACCCTTTACCCGAAGGAGACAAACCCTGAGTGTCCTTATCTTCTTCATGTTCCTTTCACTATGCATAGCTCTATTCCATGCGCTTGAAACTAGTCTTGCATGCCCCTGACACTCGTCTCCTCCCTCTACGAGCATTCTTTCATATTTCCTTAGAGCTCATTGAAAACAGTAAGGGCTACGAGCATTCTTCCATCCCTCCCTTCGAGGTCTTTAAAAACAATAAGGAGGCTACGTGCATTCTTCTCTCTCTCCTTCGAGCTCTTTAAAAACAGTAAGGGGGTCACGAGTTTAATTTTTTGGGCTCGTTAAACCTTTATAGGAAATATTTTTATGGAGTTTTCTCTAAGCTCTTGTTAGACTCCTTAAAATTGACAAGATCACCAAGTATACTTATTCACTTCAGACTCGCTAAAGGAATTGAAGGGACATCCACTTAGGTATAAGTTTACCCCTTTCCAGACCTTTCTGGATTATTTACGAAAAAGGAAAACTCTAGTCATACTTGGCTAGAAGAGTTCTCTCTCACATTGTTTTACCCTTTATCAGGTGAGGAGACTAACTTTACGAAAAGGACCTGTTGGAGTCTTCTTTAGGATTTTCAGACTCTCGAAATATGAAAACACCAGCGAGTATATATCAACTCGGGCTCAATGTGAAATCCACGAGAGGGTGTCAAGATTTCTTTTTAAATTTTTCCAGACTCTTTAAATATGAAAACACGAGCGAGCACGAAAAGATTTGGGCTCGATATTAAAATCCATGGATCAGTATCTTATTGAGTATTAGTCCATATCTTCTTCAAACTCGTAAAACAAAGAAGAAAGCCTTGAGTTCCCCTTCCATGGACTCATAAAATTACATATGGTTGTACCCTTATCGAGCATGCTTCAGTTCTTTGTCATGATCGTTAAAAAATGAAAAAGGTACCTAAAAAGAGAAAAGGGAAGGGAAGAGTGTTAAATATCTTTCAATATAATGGTAGCAAGTCAACTATGTCCTTGAAAAAATCACATGTTTTGAGTCTATCAAGTGAGTTGGGTTCTAGTTTTTGCCTTAGGATAAACGTGATATCAGAGTTTTTTACTCCTTTGGTTGGTTACTCTTCCAATCATATGGAGAATTTGTTAATGTCTCCTACATTGCAGATTTATATCATGGTCCCCTTATGTTCAAATATTCCTAAGTCACTCTTGTGTCATGCTCACTATTCAAGGATACAGCCCGTGTCTTCCATTCTGCAGTTTCCTTGACCTCATGTGTCGGCCATTCCTTGGTATTAGTATGTTTCATCATGTACTCAATCCTACTCTAGATCATATCAACCTTTGATTGTCCCTCATGTTGGATGATGGAATATGATTTAAGGCCTCCCTTCTAACAGACTTCTTCGCATCGAATTCAACTCATCTTACTCTGGGAATGAAGTCTAGAGTTTTCAGTGGTACCTTGGGGATTGCAACCATCAGTGGCAATTTCCATTGCTATTGGGTAGTGGGAATACATCAATGTATCCTACTCGATGGATTCTTCAGGTGTTTGAATTCGAGAACATCTATTCACACCTGTTAGAATGTATTAGGTACCTTGGGCCCCATTTTCATCATTGTTGGGATTCCCTTGCATTTGTTAACGATTCACATCATTGAACGGTAATCAAACGGTGTCCTCCATGTTCAACATCAACTCATTTATTCACATGGTTAGGATTCATACCTTGAGATGGTTTGGATGAAGACCTTGGGATTATAATAGCATCATCATATTTTTTTGTTTCCCAAGTTGCACAAGAATGATCCACACTCATTTTGGCTCTTGATGAGACATCGATTTAGTTTGTTCACTATGGCTATGATCTCAAGTTTTGACATAGATCCATCTATGTATTTTTGTGGCTATGTTCACACTATGTTTCTCATGGATCCACGCTTGTATTCTAGTGGCCATGATATATGCATCAATTATACATATGTATTGGATCATTATTGTATCCTCCTGGAGGCCATGTTCCACTATTTGAACATGGAAATTTAGTCCAGGGATGAGATTGTCTGACATTTGCCTTTCTTTCAGGTATTTCATTTGAGCCTATGATCCTTGGTTTCTCTGGTTTCTCTGACTCCATGACTCAACCCTTTATTATTTATAATGTATTCGGTCATCGTCTAAGCCTATGACCTCATACATTAGGGGGCATCTGTTATAACCAAAATTGGCACTTCTCCGTCTGTGACGACACTTATATCTTTTGGTCGCATGATGACACTTCATGAGATTACTGTGAGTCACAAAAAAGATATTTTTGGATGGAAGAGCCATATTTGGGACTTTAGATGGATGTAATTACCTAATTCATGGCCCATTTGATAGATATGAACCTTAGGAACAATTTTAGAGACCAAAGCTTCCCCAAAAAACCCTTAGAAAAGGTTATTTTTGACCATTTTTCCACAAAAACGCAGGTGGAAGGTTCTTCACCCATGCGTTTTCCAAAAACCTGCATGTTTCACATGGTAAATTTGCGGGTCATTCACTTGTTGTCCATTTCGAATTTGCAGGTAAGTCAGAAATACGTAAAAATATATAAAATCGCGAAAAACAGGTGGTTCGGGTGGTTTTGAAACCTCTTCTTCCGGTTGCAACTACTTTCTCTTCAACCCTACCTTATTCAATTTCTATATAAGAGAGGGAGAGGGACCATGAAAATGGGATCAATCCCATTATAGTGTTATGCAGGAGGAATTGGGATTCATATCCCCCTCACTTGTGCCCTAGTTTCTTATAAACCCTAGCATTTTTTATCGGAGGTTGGGATCCTTGGAGAAGAGGAGCAAGAGACCTTGAATCTTGGTTTCATGAAGTGCCATGCTTGAAGGAAGGTATAATTTGATGTACTTGCTTCATTCATTAATAAATATTGTACATTCTTCCCTTTCCAATATATTTGTTCATGTATTCTTCAGATTTGATTGCAATTTGATGTTTCATTCTCTTATAAATGCCAATCTTTTATTTGTAGTCCAACTGGTTTGAGGAAGGTATTTTGGAATGTTTTTGCATGTTGTTGCATTGGAGAGTAAGAGGAGGAATCAAGAAGAGAGGCTTGGATCAACCTTTTGAATAAGGTACACATTCTCCTAAACCCCAATATCTTTTCTTAATAATTGTACTTGTAGATCCTTGCGTGTCTATATTTTACCCCAGTACGTTGGTAGTCTCACCCCTGCTATAGGAAAATTTCCCTAACAATAATCATGCTCATACTTACAAAAACCCCTTTGTATTAATGGGGGGGTTGTTGGAATCCTATGAGATGTTTTGTAAATAATTATGTAAACATGTTCAGTTTCAATTAGGGAAGATGAGGAGTTAGAGACTCCAACTGATCTCTTGGAATCCGAAGTCCAAGAGTCTCATTTAAATGTGTATAAATAATCGATTTTTCCTATGAATGAAACACAATCGGGAGTTATTTTTTGTTAGTAGTGAAAATGGGGTGCATGTGGTCCACCTACTTCCTTTCCATCTCAATTTTGATTCTAGTTGCTTCTATGGTTTCACGTTGTTTCTCTCCTAGTTTCAAATGTCCCGCCTTTAGCCTTCCATTTTCCTTCGTAATGGTTGCGTCTTTGGTTCCATGTTCGTTGATGTTCCCTACCTAGATTTAATAACTATTTTTTCTCAAGGTGGTGTTGGCATCAATAGAGTGCAACCTTATCTATTAGTTCTTCTTTCTTTGACCTGTGAACCTATTCTTCCTTGGCGTCATGTATCTCCTTAGTTTTTTCTTTCTTTTTATCTCCTCCCTATGGATTTTCCTCGTGTGTGTCTATAAATTTTTCTTCTTCTGCTTCAACCTTAGACTCTTCATTTTCCTTGTCTATAAATACTTCAACAAGTTCACCTACATGGACTTCTTCATGTGCCCCCTTATGCCATTGCCGAGTAAGAGAAATATCTTGCAATGTAATTTTATTTGTCTTATATCAAACATTCAAGAACAACTTTTGCACGTTAATATTGACAATATTAATTGCATTCATTCAAGAATATTCCCAAACAATATCCACATCTTCGATATTTATAGCATGAAAATTTGAGTGCAACACATATTTATCAATGGTAAGATTCAAATATTTAAAATATTGAATATTTACATGCTCAACATGTGCACTTTGAATATGTTTTTTGGGGACTTGGAATCTTTTAACCAAATTGGCATTGATGATATTATACGTATTCCTAGAGTTTATAGAAACATTAACATTTTCATGTTGAATACATACATAAATTTGTAATGGGACACTTATGCATGAAATAAACCCTTAATGCTTTCTTTATCATTCTTCAGAGCAAGACACCATTTATATAATAATACCTTCTCATATTTATCATCTGAAAGTTTCAAGAAATCCTTTCTATCAAGTGACTTCTGCCATCTCATAGCGTCATTCCGCAGACCAAAGACTATAAAGAATATTAATTTTTTTTGACATGTTTACTTTGTCACATTTATATATTCATAAATAATAGGACCACCACATTTTCCTATAAAATGAGACTTTCTTGCTATAAGCCAAAAATGGAAGTAGAGTTTTCAAGAAAAATCAACTTACTTTTGAGACAAAATTTTTAAATGAGCATAACTCACTAAAAAAATTTCGAAATATATATTATGACCACAATTATGAAATGACAACCATTTTGCAACTATTGGATTTTGTTTGAAATAAATTTGGTTACTCTATCAAAATATATTAGTTTTTCAACCTGGACGATCATCACTAGAAAACCCTAAAAAGTAGTTGATTTTAAATTAATGATAACTTCACTTCCCATAATTTGTTTAGGGTGATTGCTTTTTTGAAACTTGGTGTCTTGACAAGAGGAACTCAGATGTGCAATTAGTTTCTTCATAATCCACATATAATGTTTCAAAAAGTGATATCAATATCACCTCATTTGTTTTCCTTCAAAAATATGCAAAACAAGAAAAACAAATTAACCCAAAAAAGTACTATGACACCACTTGCAGTGATCCTAACCCATTAATTGAATCACAACAAAAATATAAAACCCTTATACTTTAGAAATAACCAAAATATATTCATCATACGAGTATAACCATAAACTAAAAAATACTCTTAAGGTAGGGTAACACCATCAATTACTCCTTATGAAAGAAGTCACTCCACAAGACATGCTTGCTACAATACAATTCATCCAACATATCTCATACAAGGATACTGATGTATATTTATATTTTCTCATAAGTATTCTTAAGAAGCATATGCCAACTACATATTATTATTATATTTTTTCTCTTAACTACATAGTGGGGCTATTTATTACACACCAACAACCAAGTAGGCCTCTTCCATAACTATGGCCACATTACATACATTATCCCATTGGTTACCTCCCTAGGTACCCCATATTATTTTTTCTAGGTACATAACATAATATATTATATGAGACCCCATTGTTACAAAGGAGCTTCCTTTAACTAACAAAGAGCTGAGGTTTAGGGTTTCAAAGAGCGGAGGCTTAGGGCCATGAATGGATGAAGGGTTTTAGGACTGGAAGTTTCTATAAGTAGCGGTGTTGTAAGAGGGTGTCCCACTATCACAACGAGTTGGGAACGAGGGTATTTGAGTTCTCCACCCCCTTCGGGAAGGGTTTCTTTTGATCGAGTTTAAAATAGGGTTAGCCACAATATGGAATTAGGGTTTTTGAATTTGTCGGTTCAATGCTCCGTCAATTGGATTCAATACTTTATGGCTATTTTTCATTAATTATTTTTGTTCCATTATCTCATGAAGGATCCATATAAGTTATTAGGATAGATGTATCATTTTGATGAATGGTGCTTGTTATAGGGTGGAATTTACAATGGATGGAATTTATAGTTTCATTAATACAAGGAACTCCCCTTGGGATCAAAATGATGATAGTTTTCTCCCTATAGCTAGTGATAAGACTGCTCCTCGAACTTGTCGCACTAGCCAAAATAATACGGTGGTGTTATAGCCCAATGGTTTTGGCTTATTGAAGGCTAACGAGGGGACGTTGAGGGTTTTCAGGTATGAAGGTTTTTCTATGGAAAATGAAGGTAGCAGTATAGTCCTCCAAGGAAAGACCTCCATTGTGGGGGTGAATCAATCTGGTTTGGAGGTTTTATCAGCTCAGAAAAGGAGAGATGATGTTGACCAATTTTCCAAGCATGCAGTAGTCGATCTCCTAAAGTATAGGGACAAAGAGTTACCTTCCCTAGTATAAGCCTCTGAGATGCAGACTTCCCAAGAGAATCTTGGCAGAAAGGGAAAAGTTTGTGTTAAATGCAAGGATGACCAAATTAACTTTAGCCCTAGGAGAGGATGTATAGATTTATGAGTTTTTTTCCCTTTTAAAAAATGCCTTGGTTGGGAGATTCAGATGGTGAAGTATGGGCTTTTCCTCTTATAGGTCCTTGGTGGAAGAGACCTGGCCTATGGAATTCGATTATTCTCCTAGGTGTTTTCCTTTAGCCAACGGATAACTAGTGATCATTTTGAGGAACCCTAAGGATGTAAATAAGTTTCTTGGTGGTATCTATTTATGGTTCAAAGAAATAATTAAGATTAAAATATGGACGCCCCGGATGCAAGTGTCACCCTCGACCAACCTACAGATGGCTGCGTGAAGTGCACACTTGGATTCAACATGCAACACATGTCCCTACCTCAGCAAGCTGGCACGACTAATCACGCTGTAGTTAATATGGATGAGGTTGGTGTGGTTGGAGATGAGGCTGTAGTTATTGCACTAGTGTGGGAGCGCTTGAATTAGGATGGGAATGTCCCTTCTCATTAACTCTGTAGGTTGGAACATGGATTCTCGTGTGTGATTCCTCTGGGCTCCTTCTCCAAGCAAATTGTCACGATTAACGAGCTCTTCACCACCCTTATTCACAATCGCATCCAGGATAGCAAAGCTGGTCACTCGGCTCAACATTTTATAGTCTGGGAGGTTTCTATTTACATAATGTCTAGAATGCGTGGAACCTCCAGAAGAGGTGCAGGACATGGCGCCGGGTGTGGAGCAGATCAACCGGGAAAGGAAAAAGTAGTCATCAGTGGGTATACAGATAATGTCTTTGGTCCTATCCGTTGCTTGATAGATGACTGGGAATCCATCAAGGTTGTGTAAATTATTTCCTCTAGCAGCCACATAAACCGGATTAATTAGTATTGGTTAGCCAAAAACATGATTGGCACTCTGGTTGAGGAGATGATTGCCAACTGGAACACTACTAAAGCCTCTATACTAGACATCAGGGCCAAACTTGTGCACCTAGATGAATAGTTAGTGAGCTTGGACTCCAGCTTCGTTGGAGGAAAATATTCCATGGATTGTTGCACCATCTTACATGCAGGATTAGAGAAAGTTAGGCCTGTAAAAAACAAAGATGTCTCCGCTGCTGAAGGGGTCACACAGTTTGGAGCGGTCTCGACTACCTTTGGAGCTGAGCCAGATTCCAAAGATATGGAGGCCTCTACAGGGATTCTGCCGGATTCCCATGCCAATTTGGAGGTTTCTATTTACATAATGTCTAGAATGTGTGGAACCTCCAGAAGAGGTGCAGGACATGGCGCCGGGTGTGGAGCAGATCAACCAGGAAAGGAAAAAGCAGTCATCAGTGGGTATGAAGATAATGTCTTTGGTCCTGTCCGTTGCTTGATAGATGACTGGGAATCCATCAAGGTTGCATAAATTATTTCCTCTAGCAGCCATAGAAACCGGATTAATTACTACTGGTTAGTCAAAAACATGATTGGCACTCTCGTTGAGGAGATGGTTGCCAACTGGAACACTACTAAAGCCTCTATACTTGACATTAGGGCCAAACTTGTGTACCTAGATGAATAGTTAGTGAGCTTGGACTCCATCTTCGTTGGAGGAAAATATTCCATGGACCGTTGCACCATCTTACGTGCAGGATTAGAGAAAGTTAGGCCTATAAAAAACAAATATGTCTCCGCTGCTGAAGGGGTCACACAGTTTGGAGCGGTCTCGACTGCCTTTGGAGCTAAGCCAGATTCCAAAGATATGGAGGCCTCTATAGGGATTCTTCCGGCTTCCCATGCCAATCTGGAGGACCCTCCCCTCTTGGCCACCTTTCCATGCCGACTACCATCGAACCTATGCACTTCAAGCACATCCAGAAGACTGATAGCCTCCCCCATCACAAAGAGAAACATTTGTCACCCAAGCTCCCTCCCTAGGGCTAGGATGATGACTTCTTCGGCAGTTGCCCAATTCTAGAAGAGAAACCAAGTCCTCATAATGCAGATGCAAGCACGTAGGTTGGCTTTGGTGGTCCCAAGCTCTTGTTGTGATTTTCAATTTTTTTGTTTATATTGGATTTAAAGTCTGTTTTTTTGGTATGGTTTGTTTCATTGTCTATTAAGTAAGGACTTTCATTTGACCTGGTCTCCTCATACAGGTCTTTTTTGTAATGATACTAGACTTCCAAGCATTTTTTAGCATCCGGTGTGGTGGTTTCACCACCTCAGACTGCCTAGAATAGTAAGCAACCATGTAATTTTTGGTCCTATCTTTTAAATATACAGTCGCAGATTTACAAAAAAAAATATTAAAATATGGACGCCATATTTTGATGCTTATAGACAAAAGAACTATTTCCATCCTATATGGGTCAAATTGCATGGAATATTTCCAGAGCTCTAGACCAAGGAGATTTTTAAAATGATTGGTTTCGCATAAGGGGTTTTTATCCTAGCTACATACATATTTATAGAGTTAGAGTTATGATAGTCGTAAATTTTTTGGTGGAACTCGAGTTGCAGGAAAAGGCTCCCAGAGAAAATGGTTGTTTCAAAAGGTAATTTTTCTCACTCTCAGATCTTGGATTATATTGGAATATATTTCCATTGTAATAGAGTCCATTTATATGGCCATATGGTCCATGATTGCAGCGTGAATCTATGAATATGGGTAGCACATTTTGGCCAAAAGTGATAGTGAAAATTCGATTTTTTACTCATTTATTAAATTGAATCCCTCAAAGCTTATATATGCCTTGTGAATTTCAACATGCAACAAAAACACAAATTTTAGGGAATTGTGTTGTATTTCCACCTATATATATATATATATATATATATATATATATATATATATATATATATATATATATATATATGCCAAAATTGCATTTAATGCTAGGTTTGTTTTTGTAAATTTCAGGAAAAGTTAGCAAGTGGCTTGTGTGCATGCAAATTAATTTACTGTTAAATGCATAATTTTTGAAAAAAAAAATATGGACATAGTCTACACAAAATGCACTGGGGTATACATATTTTCTTTTGAATTTATGTTGGAAATTTTTTTTATTTATTAATTTTTGAAACTGACCATTGAAAATTTTAATCACATTTCATGCCCGTGTGTGCATGTAAAGTTTTATTTTACTAGTTAAAAAAATCGAAAAACAAAAAATACCCTTTTGAGGAGAACACGTTGATCTAGGGAGTATATATTTTTTGAATTTTTTTGGTTGTGTAATTTAATGGTGTTGATTTTCCTTTGTGGACATGGTTTTGTAAGTGTAAGTTTGAAAAGAAAAAAAAATCATATGAACTTAGAAACTCATAAATTATATGCCAATGGATATTCAATTTATTGATGAATCTATCGATATGATGTCTGCCACCTAGGGTGCTTCCCTAGACAGGGTTAGGCATGGGAAAGAGGGCAGTAAAATTTAATTTGCAGAAAATAGGGCTAAAAGCTTGTTTCTCAAGCCCTCGATCGAGCTATTAGCTTGATCGAGGTTTTGAGCACATTTTTAAATATATTGATTGAGAATTTATCTACAGTTAAACTAAAGGCTTGATCAAGAAGGTACTTTTTACTTTCTATAGTCTTCCCATGGAATTATATGTATCTTTTACTAATGACAATAACTTGATTGGGCTATTCTAAAAATCTCGATTGAGGGTTAAGAAAACCCTCAATCAAGCTATAGAGATTTATCCATAGTTTTATTAACCCTCAATCAATATATAGAGCTTGATCGATGGTTTTATTAACTCTCGATCAAGCTATAGAGATTAATCGATGGTTTTATTAACCCTTGATCTATATTTTTTAAATAGCTCGATTGAGTGCTTGGTTAAGCCCTCAATCGAGATTTTAAAATATCGATCGAGGGTATCACGTCCCCTCTCATCGATTTGGCACAAGGAAGGGAACATGACTAACATTCTGGGATTTTCAACAAACTCAACTCCATTCATTAGATTCATACAAATAAAACACATGTGTGTAGATGCAAATCAAAATAAACATGCACAACGGAATTAAACTATCCACACACATTTCTCATGCATTCAACATATCAATAATAGTCATCAAATTAAAAACATTGCAGAGTTTAATACACATAAAGAATACTTATCTTGATTGTGAAGTTGCCCCAAGAAACTAGCGACGCAACTGCAACGTTCCACTCATCCATAGGCCAACTGTGCTCATTAATCTCTCAGCACAGTTGCCACCCCCGAGCTATGCATGATTTCTACAAGGAAAGCAAACTTGCAACCGATGCACATCAAAAAGAACACCACATCTATGCCAATCCAGTCCATAGTTGGGGTTTATCAAGCCAGAACTGAACCCTCTTCTATTCTTGGATGCTTGCACTCAATCTCAAGCCAAAACAAGGAATACCCACAACTAATGCCAAATATATCTTGCAAACACATATTTACACAACTGTTGGGCACAGAGAATTTTTTTTTATCTATGGGCTGCCCAAAATGATATTACCATGGGTTTTCCCAAATCGTGGCACAACAAAATTGAACTTTGGGCTGGGGAAATAACCAGAGAGAGGAAAACAATTTATCCCATAGCTATATGAGCATATAGTGGGACAAAATGGCCTCTATGTACCCCAAATCGGTTTCCCCTTCCTTCCCATAGTTCTGCAAGACAAAAACGACCTCCGAGCTTGAGAAAAATGGAGGAAAACTCAGAAAATTGTGAGGGAAAAACGCCCAGGTAGCTTCCAACTCTTGGAAGAGCCAAACTGGTTTATGGATAATGTCTTGGGGGACAATTTCTTGGCTATTTACTTTCCCAAGAATCCAAAACACTAATTTCCAAAATGATGGCTTTCCCATACCTGAAATTGGGCATCCATACCTCTCCATTCCCAATGCATTAACTATCTCAACCAACTCTTGGAAGAATTAAATGATTGGGTGCATAAGTCAAAATGGATAGTTGAGGGTTTATGGGTTCTCTCATTGGCACTTGGCTTGACTTGATTGGTTCAAGTTTTTGAATATTTCCCTCCCAATTCCTTGTAAAAATCATGCTCCCATAGTCTTGTTGCATTGCATAGCTATTTGTGGCTATTTTATTAAAATGCATATTTACAATTTCTATTGTGCCTGGATAGCACACAAACCATATGCATCAATTTTAACACTCAATTGATGGTGGGGCCTCGGCCTTGAGATCCTCACCACGATTTTATAACAAGATTACATCATTTAAATTTTTAATGCAATGGGGTCAAAATCGGGATATTACAATCCCCTCCCCCTTGGAATAAAACCGTCATTGGTGTTCTCATTATTTTTAGCAAGGTTCCATGTCCTTGTTTTCAGCTTCAACTGCAATTCCTTTCTCTCTCTTCATCAACGTCCATTGGATCTCTTTCTAATCTTGAGTTGAGCTCGTACTAATCCTTTTAGGACAACCACAAGTCCATTGCATCCTTAAAATTACTTCAAGGTCCTTGCATCCAACAATACCTATACTCAAACATTGAGTCAATTCATATGTCAAATCCATTTTCATAGGATTAGTCTCTGAACAAGAGTTTCAAAACCATAACCGAATCATATACACACATGTATTCACATTAAATAAGCAAGAAGATGCAAGATAAACCAAATACTTATTTGCATGAGCATCTTCCTTTAGCTCCACAAGCATCCCGCATTTACTTCAGACAACTGTGGAACCCACAAGACCTGCCCCACCCAACACAATGATGGTACCTCTTCTCTGCTACACAGTCCCTCGAGCGTACCCACCCCTTCCAATGCTCTTCAGGGTGTGCATCGAAAGGTAACCAAATTTTTGCAAGCCCCAGATCACCTGTGCATATGTATAAAACAAATGTTATTCCAGCACATTGGTTGCACCACATCATTCAATTAACCAATGCCAAGCCAGTACGTCGACTAGGTTTATCAAGCATTCCATTGACCAGTATGTTAAGCCAGTTCTTCGACTGGGTTTATCAAGCATGCAAAAACCATTTCCAGGCTAGTACGCTGACTGGGTTTATTAGGAATTCCATTAACCAGTATATTAAGCCAGTTCTCCGACTGGGTTTATCAAGCATACAAAAACCATTGCCAAGCCAAGGTCTCTATTGGATTTATTAGGCAATAAGACAAAAGAATACAATCACATGGCTCCTTCTCCTATGCAAACCAGTGGTTCCTTCCAGGAACTCCATAGGTGACTCACTTAACTGTAGGCTAGTGTTAAAATGTGGCAACAAGGAAGGTATTCTATCATTTCATGTGTCCTTGCATGCTAGAAGACATAAAACAAGAAGCCAAATATATTAATGTCTTTTCTAAAGTTTAGACTTAGGAAAAGTGCATTAAGGGATCTAATTATTAATTGACTTAATGGAGTCACTTTTATAAAGTTCAAGTGAAAATAATTTAAGTGATGGATAATCTAATCTTGGCCATTGATCTCACCGGAGGATCTCATCCATTGATCCATAGTGAGAATTTAGGGTTTTCGCTTGGCCATTGAGTTAAAAGGAGGATTGATTTGGTGGAGATGACACACAGACTTACAGAGAGATTTCTTACACATAGATTTCAGTCGGAGAGTGAGAAAGACATTTTGTAGAAGAATTTTATAGAGAGGAAGACATAGGAACTTTCATCTGGAGGATTGACAGGGAATCTTGAGCAAAGGAGAGAGAGGGTCATACAAATTCACAGAGGAGTCGTACAGACACACAGAGATCGTACATATGTCGGTCGTACAACAGTCATAGCGGGTCATACGAGTGATGCAGGGCCGTATGGATCTGTCCGTACGCTGACGCAGAGGCCGTATGGATTCTATACAGTGACGCAAAGGGTCGTATAGTGACGCAGGAGGGATTTACATTTTGTGGGGTTGTCTTAGTGGAGTTCAATGGCTCGATTTTTCCAAGTTGGGTAAAAATCAATTTTCTGGATTGTATTGTTCTATATCTTCATAATAAAATATCTTCTCATATTGTTGCACTGGTTTTCCCATCTTGGGTTTTTCCGGGGGATTATACCCAAAAATATTGGTGTCCCTATTGATGTGATTGATGTTATATTTCTATCAGTATTTATTTTTCGTTGCATTGTGAAGAAATCCTTTTGTGGTTAAAAGTAATATTTGGGGTTTAATTAAAAATAAACTTGCATACTTTAACTCAAGATTGGGATTTAAGGAAATTTGCATGGTATCAGAGCTCTTCTGAGCAGATATGAGAGAAAGCAGCAGTTGTTGGATAGATCAGGGGAAGATGTATTCTAGGGTTTACAGGTACACTTCATTATGGTCGTACAATTGAGAGTTGAGGATAAACTCCAGGGGGCATAGAAATTTCCTACTTGGAAAGAGAGGGTCACCAGGATCCTGAATGTTATTGATGCAGAGGAGCACATTGACGACCAAAAGGTTGCTCCCATAGATCCGACAGAATTTGTTAGATGTAAGAAGGTAGATTCTAGAGCTATGTTGATCATCTTGGATGGGGTGAAGGACCACATAGTCCCTCACCTTTCTGGCAAGAAGACCGCATTAGAAATGTGGAAAGATTTGGAAATCCTTTACCAGAGCAAGAATGAGAAACGAAAGATGGTGTTGTAGGAGAGGTTACGTAGTACCAATATGGCTAAGGGTGAAGGAGTGGTGCCTTATCTCACAAGACTCACAGAGATCATAGATGAGCTTGGAGTGCCAGTAGGCTCTAAGGCCAAGGATGAGGAGCTAGTTCATATAGCCCTCAATCGATTTTCTAAGTCATGGGACGTCTTTTTCAAAGGCGTGGTGGCTAGGGAGAAGCTCCATGACTAGCAGAGATTGTGGGATGACTTCATACATGAAGATATCCGTATGGGTTAAGGGTCAGGTTCATCCAGCGGTGCCCCACAAATTGTGGATGAAGAGGCTCTAGCCCTAGAAAGAAAAGGAAAGGGTAAGGCAAAGAAGAGGAAGGGTGGTAAGAAGAACATTGACATGTCAAAGGTCAAGTGCTTCATATGCCACAAGAATGGACACTTTTCCTCCCAGTTCCTAGATAGGAAGAAGAAGAACAATACACAGATGGCAGGTTCAACAAAGGTGGATGAGTTCAACAAGAGTTTTGATGAGGAATTTTGTTTGATAGCTTGCATGGCAAGCTCCATCAACAATAACATCTGGTACGTTGAAAACGGTGCATCTTGTCATATGAAAGGACATAGATCATTCTTCAAGAGCTTGCAGGAGGGTGGAGTAAATATCCACATTGAGTTGGGAGATGATGTGCAGTATCAGGTGTAGGGAGTTGGTACTGTTTTGTTTCATACGGAGTTTGGAAATCCCATCAGTTTTGATGATGTATTATATGTTCCGAGGATGACAAAGAATCTGATATTTTTTTCCACACTGGAGGACAAGGGTTTTGTAATGAATTTCCAGGATAGGAAAGTATATATCAGGCCTAAGGGGTCAGATCAGAGGTTGGATCGAATGATTGGGGTCCAGAGAGGGAAGGTGTACAGACTACAATTTGAGCCTGCAAAAACTCTGGTCAGTAGAAATAGCAATGAGAGTGAGTTGTGGCATAGGAGGATGGCACACTTACATCATGGAGCATTGAGGCATCTGAGACATGCATTTATTGGATTTCCTCCAGTACAGGAGGAGAAGCATAACCACTACAAGGGTTGTGTGTTGGGGAATAACATCAAGAGACCTTTCCCACATAGTGAGCACAAGTCTAAGGGGACCTTGGACTTGGTGCATTCGGATGTTTTTGGACCGATGAGCATCCATTCTTTCAGTGGTTACAGTTATTGCATCACATTCATTGATGACTATTCCAGGAAGACTTGGATCTATTTATTGAAGGCCAAGTCAGAGGTCTTAGAGCGGTTTCGAGAGTTCAAGACTCTCGCGAAGAACCATACAGGAAGGAGGATTCAGATACTAGGGAAATACAATGGGGGTGAGTACACCTCCAAGGAGTTCTTGGAGTTTTGTTCATCATAGGGGATCAAGAAGGAGCACACCGTTCCTCACACCTCGTAGTAGAATGGAGTAGCAGAGAGAAAGAACATGAAATTAGTGAGTGCATCCAAGGCCATGTTGTTTGATCAGGGATTACCACTATTGCTATGGGCCGAGGCATTTGGGACTGCAATATATGTCCAGAATAGGTGTCCTCACTCAACTTTGGGGATGAAAACACCTGAGGAGGCATTCATAGGTACTAGTCCAGATGTGAGTCATTTACGCATACTTGGGAGTATCTACTATTGTCACATTCATGCTGACACTAGGAAGAAGCTGGACCCTTCAGGTGAGAAGGGGCTCATAGTTGGTTACAGTGATACTTCTAAGGTATACAGGGTATATATTTCAGCTCGCAAGAGGATCATTGTGAGCAGGGGTGTCCAGTTTGATGAGGACAGGGCCTTGATAAGATCTATGGACTTACCAGCACAAGAGCAACTAGCACATGACTCACGAGTCAAGTTGGAGGAGCTACAGGTACAGGTACATACACGTGGCACAAGTTCTGGTATTCAAAGGGAGTTAGGTGGACAGGATCTTCCTATCATTGATTTGGAGGATGAGCCATAGTAGGAGGAGGATATCCAGCAGTCGCAGGAGGTATACACTAGGCCACGGACTAGGTGGTATAGGTCCACAGTTCAGGATTCCAGGAAGGAGAGTCTTCCACAGAGCTCCATGAGGCAGATCAAACCGCCAGATAGACTGAGCTATATGGCACTAATGACGGAGTTGATTAACTCCAAGCCTTCCATTTTTTAGGAGGCTACACAACATGATGTGCGGCAAGAAGGTATGGTTGAGGAGTATGAATCAATCATGAAGAACCAGGTATGTGAGGTTGTGTTGAGGCCAGAGGGAAAACGAGTGGTAGGATCCAGGTGGATCTACAAGGTAAAGCATGCAGCAGATGGAAGTGTGGAGAAGTATAAGGCATGCTTCATGGAAAAGGGGTATTCACAGAAGGAAGTTATTGACTATGAGGAGACCTTCGCCCCTATGGTTAGGTACTCTTATATTTCGACTATTCTCTCATTGGAAATAGAGATGGGTTGGCGCGTTCATTAGATGGACGTGAAGGCTGCCTTCCTCAATGGAGTTATAAAGGAGGAGGTATTTATTGAGCAACCAGAGGGGTTCGTGGTGGAGAACAATGAGTCACATGTATGCAGGTTGCATAGAGCTCTTTACGGTCTCAAGTAGGAACCTCGGGCATGGTACTCGAGGATCAACAGATATCTACAAGATATGGGATTCCAACGGAGTGAGGTAGACCACAATCTGTACTTCTTGTCAGGTGAGGTATCTCTCATACTGTTGTTATATGTAGATGATCTCTTTCTTATAGGAGATGAGAGGCTGATCGGGGACTGCAAGTCCAATCTTGCAGTAGAGTTTGAGATGAAAGACCTTGGGTTGATGCATTACTTATTAGGTCTGGAGGTTTGTCAGAGAGATGGGTGCTTCTTCATTGGTAAGGGGAAGTATGCAGTGGAGATCTTGAGGAGATTCAGGATGGAGGACTGTAGACCCATGTCCATGCCTCTAGTTACCAACTAGAGGAATATTGATGCATCAGGGTCATAGGAGTTTGATCCTACATTTGATCGTTAGCTTATCGGGTCGCTTATGTATCTAGTCAACACTCGACTAGACATTAGCTTTGCAGTTAACTCTTTGAGTCAGTTCATGGTGGACCCTCGGAGAGTGCATTGGACAACTATGAAGCATGTGCTTCGCTACATCAGAGGCATAGTGGAGTATGGATTGGTTTACGAGCGTAGTGTGAGTATACAATTAGCAAGATTCACAGATGCTGGCTGGGAATGATTTGTAGAAGACCAGAAGAACACTTCAGGTTGTTTCTTTAGCATTGATTCATGGGTTGTCTCTTGGTTCAACAAGAAGTAGAAGTCAGTTGCATTGAGCTCGACAGAGGTTGAGTATGTATGGCAGCTAGTATAGAATCATGTGAGGGGATGTGGCTAAGGAAGTTTCCCTCGGGGTTATTTGAGAGTGAGGTGGAGACTATAATTGTTCACTTTGACAATCAGAGTGGCATTAACCTTTCTGAGAATCTAGTGTTCCATGATAGGAGCATACACATAGACATCCAGTATCACTTCCTGAGAGATTGTGCTCAGAGAGGAACCATTCAGTTGGCGTGTATTTAGATAGATGAGCAGGTGACAAACATATTCACCAAAGCACTTTGCATGCACAAGTTTGTGAAGTTTAGACACAAGTTGGTGTTGCTACCGAATCCCTTCCTCATTGAGAGGGAGTGTTAAAATGTGGCAACAAGGAAGTTCTTCTATCATTGCATGTGTCCTTGCATCCTAGAAGACATAAAACAAGAAGCCAGATATATTAATGTCTTTTCTAAAGTTTAGACTTAGGAAAAGTTCATTAAGTGATCTAATTATTAATTGAATTAATGGAGTCACTTTTATAAAGTTCAAGTGAAAATAATTTAAGTGATGGATAATCTAATATTGGCCATTGATCTCACCAGAGGATCTCATCCATTGATCCATAGTGATAAGTTAGGGTTTTCGCTTGGGCATTGAGTTAAAAGGATGATTGATTTGCTAGAGAGGACACACAGACTTACAGAGAGATTTCTTACTCATAGCTTTCAGCCGGAGAGTGAGAAAGACAATTTGCAAAATAATTTTATAGAGAGGAATATAGAGGAACTTTCATCTGAAGGATTGACAGGGAGAATTGAGCAAAGGATGGAGAGGGATGTACAGATTCACAGAGGGGCCGTACAAACATGCAGAGGCCGTACAATTGTCAGTCGTACAATAGTTGCAGAAGGTCGTACGGATCTGTTCGTACGTTGACGCAGAGGCTGTATGGATTCCGTATAGTGACGTAGAGGGTCGTATAGTGACGTAGGAGTGTCATACGTTTTGTGGGGTTGTCTTAGTGGATTTCGGTGGCTCGATTTTTCCAAGTTGGGTAAAAATAAATTTTCTGGATTGTATTGTTCTATATCTTCATAATAAAATATCTTCTCAGACTATTGCATTGGTTTTCCCATCTTGGATTTTTCTGAGGGTTTATACCCAAAAATATTGGTGTCTCTATTGATGCAATTGATGTTATATTTCTCTCAGTATTTATTTTCCACTACATTGTGATGAAACCCATTTGTGGTTAAAAGTAATATTTGGGGTTTAATTAAAAATAAAATTGCATACTTTAACTCTAGATTGGGTTTTAAGGAAATTTACAGCTAGCATGGCCCCACAATACCCACTCACACAGCAAAAGGATGGTACCACTTCTTTGCTACAAAGTCCCTTGGGTGTAACCATCCCTCCAGTGCTCTTGAGTGTGAGTGTAGAAAGGCTACTAATGCCCATGCAATCTTCCTGAGTACCCATGCTTTTACTGGGTTTAACAACAATGTAGAGAGGCAAGTACACATACATAAATTTTCAGGGTTTCTCAAACCCAAGCCACTCTTGGCGTTTCCTTTTTATTTTCAGTTTTATTAGTTGGCATCTGCCCCAGTGGCATATTTTCACCATATCACCTGCCTTACACACAAGCATGCAGTTCACATGAGATGTTATCATAATAATTTCAATTAGAATTTCTCAAATATGTTTCATACGGAAACTAGATTTCCAAAACATGAGGTTCTTCTCATGATGTTTAGATCTTGCAGGCCATAACACATGGTCTTCCCGCAATGTGTCCTCTTGACACCATTCACAAACAATCATCCAATCAATGACGTTAATAGTCAGATTCAAATCTGAATTACAATTTTGTCTGTCTCCTATAGAATCCATCATACTATTTCCATGGCTATAGATTCCTCTCATAGAATTTGCTTTGAAGCTAATGAATTTTCCATACCACCAGCACACTAACATTAGTTATGTGTTCTTAAATGTATTCTTTCCCTTCTCTCTTTCCATCCTTACTATTCTAGACAACATGTGGCTCTTCCCCTACTCCACCATCCCGCTTGCATTGTACTTCTACTCATGCTCTAGCTCGTTTCATCCTTCTCTCGTCACGGACATTGCCACTTGTGGCTCTTGTTTATTTTCAATTAGCAGCAAATGGGCATGGACGCATATAAATGAATTCATAGTGTCGGCTACTTGTTCATGTTTATCATGTGTTGGAGTTTGTATGCTTCTTAATTCTTTATTCTCACATCCTCTATTCTCTATATTATTTTTTATGTGTCTTTCTATGACAACAAACAATATACAACATGTGCTTTATTCTTTAACATCTTACTTTAGCATCTTATTTCCTCTACATTGGACTCTTATGTGCACCCCGTTGTACCTTCATACAAGGTATTCCGACAAGATTATGTTTCTATGCAATAACCATATTTTTGTATTTGGATTCGAACTATGTACTTTGATTTTAGATATTAGATCGTCTTTACTAGGAGTGGCTTTTGCTCACCAACTTTTATGGACATTGATGTATTTAAGAGTCCCATTGACCTATATTTCATCACTAATTGAACATTCTTATCTATTGGATTAGAAGCAATTTACCTTCTCCCACCTCCAAAACAAGAAGAAGAGTAGGACTATTGGTTTTATATTAAAAAAAGCCAAGCATGTTTTACATTGCAATACTTTTAAACTATATGTATATTAAAAGTTGGTAACTTAAAAAATATTTTCTATCTTCAAAAAATGATTTTATTATTGCTATAATTTTATGTATAGATAATTTTTTTGAATGGAGTTTCCTCCAAAGAAAGGGACAAATCCAATTTGGACAAATTTTATGGATATTCTATAATGTCAAAATCTTCCAAATTTGTTAAGATATTTCATATATACTGTAAAGTCCCCTCCCATCATACCAGCATGATAGAGAGGATCATGACTCTAAAACCGGGCATCTAGCCCCATAAACTTTTAACTAAGCATTCACATAATATAAAAGGACATATGGAAGTGTATAATTATAAGAAAACACAGCGGAATTAATTTCAATAACACATCCATCATTCATTCAAATATTCATCAAATAATAATTGCAAAGTTAACACAAGAATATTTATCTTATAACAAAGTAGTCCCAAGCAACTGGCTATGCAACTGCAACGTTCCACCCAACCATAGGCCAGTTGTGATCATCAATATCTCAACACACTGCCACCCCCGAGCTGGGCATGATCTCTACAAGGAAGCAGGGAACAACAGACTCACACATAGCCAAACATACACCAAATTCAGCCAAGCCAATTAGCAGTTGGGTTTCTCAGGCTGCTAGGAGGTGGAAAGGAAGAGTGGCTAAGCTAGTGAGCTCAAGCACAGAGCCAGGGGTAACCATACAAGATCTATCTAGCTTGGCACCCACAATACCTACACACCCAGCACAAGGAAGTATTCTTTTCACTGTTGTACAGTCCCTCAAGCCATACCTTCCCCATCTAGTGCTCTCAGGGTGTGTATAGAAGAGTAGCCAAAGCCCTCTTGATCTTCTTGAGAGGTTGTCTCCCCACTAGGTTTATCAAGCCCTCTTTGTCCACTACCACTCCAATCTCTTGCTCACAGATTCAAACCAAAACAGGGATGCACATAACAACAAAACTACAAGTGTTGGGCATGAGGAAAAACATTTCTTCAATGGGTTTCCCAAAGAGGGGGTTCCTACCAATTCAGAAAAATGTGGGAAAGCCCAAAAACGAAATGGCAATTGGGGAACAACCCTGGAGAGCAAAAATCATTTTCAGAAAAACGTCCATGGGCATTTTGGGGCAAAAACGACCTCTATAAACCCCCAGAACATGACTCCCTTTCTCCCAGCCACTGTGCAACACAAAAACGAGCTCCCAGCTATGGAAAAATACAGGAAATTGGTAAAAAAACGTGATGAGGAAAGACCCAGTAGTTTAGACTGCGTGAGAGAGGAAACACTGTGGGTTTAGAATGGCTTTGGGCACCATTTCGTGGGTGTTTTCTTGCCCAAGAAGCAAAAATATGAATTCCCAGGTTGATGGCTTGCCTATGCACGAAATTGGCTGCCATACCTCTTCATTCCCAAGGCATTAACTACCTCAACCAATTTCTGGAAGAATTAAATGATTGGGTCCCTAACCCAAAATGGGTAGTTGGTGGTTTATGGGTTTTCTCATTGACACATGGATTAACACCATGGCTCAAGGGTTTGAATAATTTCCCTCCCTATTCCTTGTAGAATCATGCCTCCATCTCTTTGTTGCATTGCATATCTAGTTGTGGGTTTTTCATTAAAATTCGTATTTACATGATGTCTTAATTTACATTGTGCCTATCTAGCACAAGAACCATAGGCATCTATTTTTAATTTCCGATACATAAAATGCTAAATCAATGGTGGGGCCTTGTCCTTCAGCTCCTCACCATGATTAAATAACAATATTTACATCATTTACGATTTAATGCGAAGGGGGTCAAAATGGGGACATTACATTCCCCTCCCCTTACATTAGCACTATCCTCAGTGCTCATCAAAATTGAACAAAAATGGATATGCCACTCTCATGGCATCCTCCAACTCCCATGTAGCCTCATCGGGACCGTAGTGCCTCCATTGCACCTTTACTTGTCCGATGGCTCGGTTCCAGAGCAATGTTACCTTCTTGTCTAGGATGCGCAATGGGTCAGTTTGGAACTCTCCTTCGGGTTCCACCTGGATCACATCCCAATTAATCACATGGTTAAGATCATGTACATATTTCTTAAGCAAAGAGACATGACAAACATTATGAGCTTTAGTGCTAGCAGGCAATGCAAGTCTATATGCAACTGGCCCTATTCTTTCAAGCACTTCAAATGGCCCACAATATCTAGGTGATAGCTTGGCACAACTCCCAAGCTTCAAGGAACTCTTCCTTGATTTCACTCTAAGATACACATGATCCCCAACATTGAATTTCCTATGCACTCTATGTTTATCTGCATAGCTTTTCTGTCTATCCTGGGCTACTTTTAAATTCTGTCTGATCTTGGCAAGTTCTTGCTCCATTTCCTTAAGCAATTCTGGCCCAAGTACAATTCTGTTCACTGGATTGTCCCAAGTCACTGGTGTCCTACACCTTCTGCCGTATAAAGCCTCATAAGGACTCATTCCCAACGATGCTTGTTTCCCATTGTTATATGCAAATTATTCCAAGTGTAAATAATCCTCCCACTTGGATGGTTTGTCCATTACATACATGCGGAGCATGTCTTCAAGCACCCGATTTACTCTTTCTGTTTGTCCATCTGTTTGAGGATGGTATGCGGTACTAAAGCTCGACTGTGTACCCAAATATGCAAAGAGACCCTTCCAAAAATTGGAAGTGAACTTGGTATCCCCGTCAGAAATTATCGCCTTAGGCAACCCATGTAATCTGAAAATTTCCTTCATGAAAATATTTGCAATGGCATAGACTTTATGTGTGGACTTAACCGGTATAAAATGTGCTTCCTTTGTTAACTTGTCCACCACAACCATGATGGAATCATGTTGTCTCAAAGTCATTGGCAATCCTGTAATAAAGTCCATGGATATTACTTCCCATTTCCATTCTGGAATTGGCACTGGGAGCAATAAACCTGCTAGATGTTGGTGTTCACTCTTCACCTGCTGACATTCCATGCACTTAGAAATGTATTCAGCGATGTCCTTCTTCATGTCTGGCCAGAAATAATATTTTCTTGCTGTAGCAATTGTTTTCTAATATCCTGGGTGACCAGAGTACGGAGCTTTATGGATTTCATCCATAACAATCCTCCTCAAATCTGTCACATTGGGAATATAAACTCTATTTTTATAGGTAAGAAGTCCGTCTTCGTCCAAATGATAACATTCATACTTCTTGCCAAGGTCTTGCTGCTGCAATTTATCCTTTATCTGCTCATACACTTCATCCTCAACCATATGGTTAACAATCTGCTGCCTCAAATCTGGTTGGCAAGTACTAAGTGCTGCCACATGCATTTTATGTACCTTCCTGCTGAGTGCATCAACCACCTTGTTTTCTTTCCCTTTTATGTGTTTGATTTCAAAATCAAATTCACACAAAAAATCCAACCATCTAGCTTGCCTAGCATTTAAAGTTGGCTGATCAAACAAGTATTTCAGACCACAATGGTCTGTCCTTAACTCAAATTTTCTTCCCATTAAGTAATGCCTCCACATCTTTAAAGCATGTACTATGGCTGCAAGTTCTATATCATGAGTAGCATAGTTCTTCTCATGCTCCTTCAACTTTCTTGATTCATAGCATATCACGTGGTTGTCTTGCATAAGAACTCCTCCAAGTCCTTGATTGCATGCATCGGTACATACCACAAAGTCCTTTTCTGGGTTTGCAATTTTCAAAATTGGTGCACTTGTAAGAAGACTCTTCAACTGTTGAAAACTTTCCTCACATCTTGGTGACCATTCAAACTTTATCCCCTTCTTTTGCAAAGAAGTGATCGGGTTTGCAACCTTGGAGAATCCTTCGATAAACCTCCTGTAGTAACCAGCAAGGCCCACAAAAGATCTCACATCAGTCACATTCCTTGGAGTTGGCCAATTCATAATGGCTTCAATCTTCTCAGGGTCTACAAATATTCCTTCGTTGGAGATGATGTGACCCAAATAATGAATTCTATCCTTATAAAAGTCACATTTTCTCAACTTTGCATACAGCTTATGCTCCCTTAGCAATTGCATTGTCATTCTCAAATGTTCTTCATGCTCTTCTCCATTCTTAGAATAGATGAGAATGTCGTCTAGGAATACAAGAACAAACTTGTCCAAATATTTGCTAAAAACATTATTCATGAGACACATGAATGTAGCTGGTGCATTTGTGATACCGAATGGTACCACTACAAACTCATAGTGTCCATACCTTGTTCTAAAGCTGTCTTATGAATATCTTCTTCTTTGATTCTTACCTGATGGTAACCAGACCTCAAGTCAATCTTTGAAAATAACTTTGCTCCCCTCATTTGTCAAAAAGGTCATCAATTCGGGGCAATGGGTATTTGTTCTTCACAGTGACTTTGTTCAACTACCTGTAGTCAACACATAACCTGAGTGTTCCATCTTTCTTTTTCACAAATAGAACAGGTGATCCCCACAGGGACACACTTGGCCTAATATATTTCTTTTCTAGCAACTCTTGTAATTGCATCTTCAATTCTATAAATTCCGATGTACTCATCCTGTAGGGTGTCTTAAACACTGGTGCCGCTCCTGGCACAAGCTCAATTGTAAAGTCAATATCTCTCTTTGGAGGGAGTCCTGGAATCTCATCAGGAAAAACATCCCTGAATTCTTGCAATACATGATAGTCCTCCAATTTAAGAGTTTCACTCTCTGCTGCCTCTAAAATGTGGGTTGCATACAGTTGACATCCCTTCCTATAGAACTTCTTCAGCTGCATGGCTGAAACCTGTCTGACAGAAGTCACCTTTGGAATGCCTTTTACAACCCTCGGGTTTCCTTCTTCGTCCATGCATTCTAATATCTTATTGTAGCAGTCAAGTTTAACCCTGTGTGCTTCTAACCAATCCATTCCAATGAGAATATCATAGGAACCCAGTGGTAAAATATTCAGATTTGCGTAAGTGAATAGGCCATCCATATCTAATGGACATTTCTCTACTATTTCACTAACTTTTCTCTTGGTTCTAGTGGCTAGTTGAACTAACCATAATTTACTATGCTTTAATTTCTTGAAAGCACAAACCTCAAGAATTCTAGGAGTGACATAACTGTGAGTAGATCCAGGATCAATCAAAATAGAAATAGATTACTTAGCAATCTTACCTTCAACTTCAACCACAGTTGACTGATGATCTGCCTGGCGGTTGTCTAGTGCTGCATAGATTCTAGGGATTGTCCTCGCCACTTGACCCATAGTTTCAGCTCCTTGGATGTTGTGGACTTGATTTGCATTCCCATTCCGATGTGGACAGTTCCTAAGCATGTGGTCTCCTCCACAACCCCAACATTGAAGTGGTTCTCTTGGTTCCTTTGGATCTCTTGGCTTGTCTCCCATCATCCTAGTTGGCTTAGTCACAACCTGTGATGGTTGCCTTTGCTGATTCCGGAATTGAGGAGGCTTGAACCCCTTCTTCCTTTGATCAAACTTCTCATTTTTCTTATCCTTCCATTCCTTATGGAATTCTGGTTTGCTTCTATTTTGATCAAAGCAATACCTGGCCTTTCTTATGGCCTCCTCTAGAGTTCGAGGTTCATTGAACTCAATTCTGTCTTTATATGACTGGGGCAGTCCACTTAGGAAACGTTGAATTTTCACCTTATCATCTCGAATGTACTTGACATACCTCAGCAACTCGAAGAACTTGTTTGCATATTCTTCCATGGTCAATTGTCTCAATCTCAGCTCATGGAACTCTTTGATCTTATCATCATAGTACCTATTAGAGAGGTACTTCTGCTTGAAGTATTTTTTAAACTGCTTCCACACGATCTTCCTTTTGTTGATCTTCTTCACTTACCTGATGTGTTCCCACCATATAGATGCTCTTCCATTCAAGTTGAAGATGGCTACCCTTGCCTTCATATTCCCAGAGTGTCTTGGACTTGGAAATATTTTCTCATCCTAAGAAGCCAAGCTTCAGCTTCTTGACCAGACTTTACCTCTTCATCAAATGTAGGAGGTTTCGCCTTCTTAAATTCCCTATGTGAATTGTTCTTGTAGTGCTTCTTCCTCTTACTCATGCGAGATGAAGAGCTTGAACCCTCAATGGATTCTTCAGAGTCAGATGATTCATTAGAAGAGATCTCTGGAGTATATGTTCTGTCTGTAGAAACTCTTCTTGAGCTACTAGCCCTCTAACGGGAATTCCTTCTAGAGCTACTCCCACCCCTTTCTGGATTTGATGTCTGATGTCCAGAGTTTATTTGCCTTTGGATGTCTGTCAAACTCTGTAGCATGGCTGCATTCAACTGATTTTGTTCTTCCTGAGCTTTAATCATCCTTTCATTATCTTCTCTACAGCTTTGCAACTCCACCCTTAGGCTTCTCATGGTGGCTGCAATACCTGGAGGAGTCTCTTGATTTCTCCTCCCATTAGATTCTGTTTCATCATTTTCAACATGTATGTTCTCCTCCATGGCATCTGTCTCAAGCTCATAGGGATCCTGTGCATCATCCATGATGTTGATTTTCTTGGCCCAACCAAGATCCAAAACTTTCCAGCTGTACTATCTAGAGTGCTGCCTTGATGTAACTGTGATTCTGAAAAATATTATAACAAAGTAGTCCCAAGCAACTGGCTATGCAACTGCAACGTTCCACCCAACCATAGGCCAGTTGTGATTATCAATATCTCAACACACTGCCACCCCCCGAGCTGGGCATGATCTCTACAAGGAAGCAGGGAACAACAGACTCACGCATAGCCAAACATACACCAAATTCAGCCAAGCCAATCAACAGTTGGGTTTCTCAAGCTGCTAGGAGGTGGAAAGGAAGAGTGGCTAAGCTAGTGAGCTCAAGCACAGAGCCAGGGGTAACCATACAAGATCTATCTAGCTTGGCACCCACAATACCTACACACCTAGCACAAGGAAGTATTCTTTTCACTGCTGTACAATCCCTCAAACCATACCTTCTCCATCTAGTGCTCTCAGGGTGTGTATAGAAGAGTAGCCACAGCCCTCTTGATCTTCTTGAGAGGTTGTCTCCCCACTATGTTTATCAAGCCCTCTCTGTCCACTACCACTCCAATCTCTTGCTCACAGATTCAAACCAAAACAGGGATGCACATAACAACAAAACCACAAGTGCTGGGCATGAGGAAAAATGTTTCTTCAGTGGGTTTCCCAAAGAGGGGGTTCCTACCAATTCAAAAAAATGTGGGAAAGCCCAAAAACGAAATGGCAATTGGGGAACAACCCTGGAGAGCAGAAATCGTTTTCAGAAAAACGTCCATGGGCATTTTGGGGCAAAAACGACCTCTATAAACCCCCATAACGTGACTCCCTTTCTCCCAGCCACTATGCAACACAAAAACGAGCTCCCAGCTATGGAAAAATACAGGAAATTGGTAAAAAAACGTGATGAGGAAAGATCTAGTAGTTCAGACTGTGTGAGAGAGGAAAGATTGTGGGTTTAGAATGGCTTTGGGCACCATTTCGTGGGTGTTTTCTTGCCCAAGAAGCAAAAATACGAATTCCCAGGTTGATGGCTTGCCCATGCATGAAATTGGCTGCCATACCTCTTCATTCCCAAGGCATTAACTACCTCAACCAATTTCTGGAAGAATTAAATGATTGGGTCCCTAACCCAAAATGGGTAGTTGGTGGTTTATGGGTTTTCTCATTGACACATGGATTAACACCATGGCTCAAGGGTTTGAATAATTTTCCTCCCTATTCCTTGTAGAATCATGCCCCCATCTCTTTGTTGCATTGCATAGCTAGTTGTGGGTTTTTCATTAAAATTCGTATTTACATGATGTCTTAATTTACATTGTGCCTATCTAGCACAAAAACCATAGGCATCTATTTTTAATTGCCGATACATAAAATGCTAAATCAATGGTGGGGCCTTGGCCTTGAGCTCCTCACCATGATTAAATAACAATATTTACATCATTTACGATTTAATGCGAAGGGGGTCAAAATGAGGACATTACATATACCTTACTTGAATGATGAGCCTAATAAATCTATCAACGAAGAACTTGTTGATGATTTAGGAATTCTTGGCGATGACAAAGATGGATCTAATCGTTTGAGGAGAAGGAATACTTCCTCAAAACACAAATTTCAATAAAAGTGGAAAATATAACATCCTTGTGTGTATAATATTAATGTTGTAGATGGAAAGACTTGTATGAAGTGAAAATTTTGTGAGAAATACAAGACTCAAGGTCCATGAAGTATGGGAAATGGATGTAGTAAAATTCAATACGAGGTAATGATAAGTCATTCAAAAACTTATATTCATCAAACATCACTTCAAGAAAAATTATATGAAACTAAAGGTTGGTAAAACCCATTCCCGAACACATGATAGTTACTATAAATGAGACCAATAGGGAAAGGGTGATAACCACTATGAAGTTAGAATACTTTATTGCATAGAAGGATATTTAAATTGTTACTTATGAAGACCCATATCATCTTCAAATTAATTTGCAAATGCCTAGTATTCCTTCTCAAGTGGAGTATTGTTCATACATATATAGAAAAGCTTCTACTAAATTTATTCATTCTATATGAGATTACCTTAAAGAGGCACAAGTTAGAAATATGTTTGATAGTCCATTTTTCTCTATGATGTTAGATGAGAGTACAAACCATGGTTTGGAACAACACCTTGGTGAGTATTCTATGTATCTAGAGCCAAAAAGTTTGTAGCCTTCAATATCAAAATCTATGAAAACTAGTGTTCTTAATGGAAATGAAAAAACTATATATGACAATCATTAATTTAAAGGAAACAAGGTAGCTAAAAAACGAAAAAACTAATATTAGTTTCCAATGATTGTGCTTCATCAATGGTTGAACCTGACAAAATAATTTGTCTCATTGCTAAAGCATGGTCTATCTAATATTATTAATACCCATTGCATTGCACACCAAGAGGCACTTGCAACATCATCATATACTTCAAAGAAAATACCATAATTTTTGTATGTTGAGAAAATAGAAAATGAAGTGGAATGATGGCTTGGAAATTCTACAAATATAAATAATGCATTGATTTATTTATTAGAGATTGTGGAATTAGAATCCTTACATGTTCTTCAAATCCATGGGATTATATATTTATCTAGGGGTTAAGTAGTTAAAAGACTTGTTACATTGATGCATATTATTTTAAGCTTGTGGAAAAAGAAGAAATAATTTATGGTATCAAAATGAAAGGATTATCTAATTTCACTTTTGTTTGAATATGGTCATTGATGTTTGATAGAGTTAAATAACCTTATAAAATATTCCAACAAGATAATATGAATTATTTTTCAGAAGGTGCAATACATCTTATTAAATTCTTGGAAGACTCTAAATATGGATTCTTCTAAATATTGACAAAGAGAATACTACACATATGCATGATTTGTTATATATTCCAATCCATGATGAGAAAATGTCACAACCAATGGCAATTTGCATTAATGGATCCCTTGAAAGTTTCATACAAATTACAAGGAATTATGTCTAAGCATGAGTTGATAGCTTCAATTGAAGATTTCTAATTCTTCATCTCTTTAATGCAACAAGGTTATTAATCCCTTACCATTGTCCATTAAATCCTTATGTGAGAGAAACTAATGCAAAGCATTTGCTTGAAAAGTTTTTTACATTTGTAGCATAAAATAAACAATGAAGTGAAAATGTACCATTTTTTGATATTGCAACTTGTAAAAGAGAGTTGTATGAATTTATGGATGTGCTTTACTTAAATAGATAAAGATTTCCCATGAAAGATGCATTGAAAGTGTTTTCTCAAAGAAATATTTCACATTATAGGTATCACAATATGTTAAAATAATGACAAGCACTACCACATGAATGAGGCTTCTCTAGAAAAAAAACTTGATAAATAATATATTAAGAACAAGACTATCCATCATAACATTTGATGCATTAATGTATGTATCATTAATAGGTCCTACTATACGAGAGGTGGAGTGGCAACTAGTTTATACTATTTGACATCATGAAAAGGAAATAAGACTTCATGACATGTGAGAAGATTGTATAAATATGTCATTAATTTTCTTATTTATGTTGTCTTTTATAAGATATTGTAATTTTAACTATGTTTGTGTTTTTGATATATGAAACTGTAATGTTTATTGTATATTCATGAAATATGGAATAGAAGTGTTGTTAGTTAAATGAATTATTTGAAAGATATGGTTTCTCTTTGTTCCAACATTCAACAATAAAAATTTGTTCCAACACTCCACAAGAAGGGATTCTTTGCTTGCAACTTGAAAAATCAAGAGGATCAAGTCATTATTTAAAAGGGTGATGGCACATGTTTATGATTTTGTATGTCTTAACTTTATATTTTAGGTTTGCTATAAATTCATAACATGTCCCCTATAATTTTAGGTTCAAATTCTATGATCTTAACATATAAATAAGTTTTGCATGTTGTAAGTTTGACAAAATAGTAGGCAAAGGAGCACACCACAATAGAAAGAATATGCTAGGAGTAGAGAGGCTAGGAGTAGAGAGGAGACTCGCTGTATAAGGGCTAACCAAAACGCCCCGACTGGTTGGAATCCGGCAGAGCAATTCTTGTTAAAATCGTCATTTGAAATGCTCAGATCTCAATTGACAATCCCCATTACAGAAATTAAAAAATTACCAAAATAACAATTTTCAACAAGAAATTTAACCTGTTTTTATCCAAAATCACCGAAAAAGCCGGGCATTTTGGTTGTCTTTTATCCTACGCCGAGAGGACATAGGGTATACCAATGAGTAAAAAATAGACTAGGGCTCTAAAACCATTACATACATGGGAACTCCAAGCTTGATTACCTTTCATTGAAAATGAATGTCTTATTAATAAATGGAGAAGTGACATGTGGCGAGTCTCCAAAGATATGTGGCTTCTACAATGCAGTTTGATATGTGACGGGCGATCGACGGCGGACGGCGGGTGATGGACCCCTTTCACGGCGTCCTGTCGTGGTCGACATTGCGTTCTTTGATGATGGCCGGGCAGGGCCTTTAATTAAAGGCGGCCCTGCCACGCGGCGAATATTGTTCGCCGTCGACATGGCTTCGACGTGTGGCGAGAATACCCTAAATGGTTTAGGGTTTTAACTCGTTCAGGTCCGCGAAAACACTCTATTTATCAGCGCCGAATTCACAGCAATCTTTGATTGCTTTGTGATCAAGATGGCAAGGAAAGCCAGCGGTGCAAATATGGATTACGGTATCATCACAACTGTATTCTCTGATGAATACGCCGTTTTAAATACGGCAGTATTCTGCGATGAAGACCTTGGGAATTCGAGCTCGGCAAGTTACGATCCTCGAAATTTGCAGTTCACGCAGGATAGTATCAAGGATTCCTTCAGTAAAGCCCACACCGGCGTCAAATTGGAGGATACTGTGGCTGACATTAAGGGGGGAAGGCTCGATCCTTCGTCTCTGGGTCCGCTTAAAGTCCATGAAGGAGACGATGGAAGGCTCTGGTGCGAGAACAACCGAAGGCTCTGGGTGGCGCGCCAGGCCGGCCTTCCGGCAGTTGACGTGAAGATGAAGACCAATGATTTCATATCTCGCCGTCTGGGAGAAGAAACGAGGGACAAGCTCAGCAACCCTGACTTTCTTCCCAAAGTTCGGGCTCCTCGTCCATGATGGGTTACATTAATATAATGTTCAGGTGATTGTGTTGCTAGGGTATATCTTTTTGTTAATTAGCAGGCAATTACAATCACTGTATCACTGTAGACTCGCGTTTTATCTTTCTTGTTATGGACTCGCCCTGTACAAGGGTTTTGGCTTTTCCATGTTTTAGGGTTTCGCGAATATTAATATGAACATAAATATCGGTTGCATAATTTCCATGCCTTTTTGGTTGAGTATTTGTTTCCAGGCCGATTTATGGGTACTGGGTTTGCTGTGACCTGATTTTTGTATGTTCTTGTCATTGTTCTTGATTGACTTGAAAATCAAGAATTTATTCCCCTTTTATGTATATATAAAGGCTGTGTATTTTCATTTAGGTGTTTTACTTGTAATATTATTTCATAGTGGCATAGATATCTTGATGATATATGATTATGTTTTTTTTCCACTGATAAAAATTGCACTTAAGAAACACACATTTTACATGGTCCATAAATAAGCTTTTCTTCAACAGTAATGAGAGTTGTAATTCTTCAGGTCTATTGTTTTAATATTTCCCAATATTTCCTTTACTTACTGTTCTGTTAGATCTATTTATCAATCTATTCTTTTAATATTTCCTTTACATGGTCCATCAATAAACTTTTCTTCAACAGTAATGAGAGTTGTAATTCCTCAGGGCTATTGTTTTAATATTTCCCTTACTTACTGTTCTGTTATATCTATTTATCAATCTATTCTTTTAATATTTCTTTTACTTGCTGTTCTTTATATCTATTTATCATTCCTTGGCAACAATTTACTTACTGTTCTTTATATCTATTTATCATTCCTCGGCAACAATTTAGGAATTTGCGATATATCTATTTATCAATCCTTGGCGACAATTTAGGAATTTGCCATGATGTTAATGAGTTGTAATTCTTCAGGTCTATTCTTTTAATATTTCCTTTACTTACTGTTCTTTATATCTATTTATCAATCCTTGGCTGCAATTTATATCTATTTATCAATCCTTGGCTACAATTTAGGAATTTGCGATGATGTATGATTATGTCAATGAGGAATTTGCTTGTTTACAAAGTATCTATTAATCAATCCTTGGCGACAATTTAGGATTTTGCGATGATGTATGATTATGTCATTGAGGAATTTGTTGGTTTACAAAGGTTAAAGGTATGGGAAAATTGTAATACGGGTTAAGATGGCAAGCTTTATCCTATAATAATAATGTTATTATATTAATTTTTTTTAATATTATTATGTTAATTGTGTGTAATAATATTATTTGAGAGTGACATGTATATTTGAAAGGGTTTTTCATATGTAAAGTGTAAGTAACATTATTAGTTTAAGAGCATGGGAAGTCATATAAATGTTAATGTTATGTTATAATAATAATGTTATTATATTAATTTTTCTTAATATTATTATGTTAATTGTGTGTAATAATATTATTTGAGAGTGACATGTATATTTGAAAGGGTTTTTCATATGTAAAGTGTAAGTAACATTATTAGTTTAAGAGCATGGGAAGTCATATAAATGTTAATGTTATGTTATTGTAATGGAGTGAATTCAAATAATCAATTATCCTTTGAGATCTAGAAAAGTTATGTCAATGGAGTAAGTTTGGTTTGCATTTGATCTTTTATCAACTTTATGTTCATTATATAGTTTGTAATTTTCAAAGAGCCAATGAGGAGTGTCCTCAATTTGTAGAAGATGATAACAATATACAAGGGATTTGGGTAGGCTTATAGAGCCCATTGTATGGAAAATTAAACATTTATTTTGCGTTTTGCAAATAATTCAAAATTATATACGATGAGATTAGAGTGAACATATTAACTTATGCATTGTGGTATTATTATGGTCATAATAAAAAACACCTATGGTGTGGTAAACATTATCCATGACTACACAAAATGATGGGGTATGACATGTAATAATGATTTGCATTAATTTACAGTAATGTGACGGACACAATTTGTGATGTAGGTAGTGCAGATGATTATTTCATTGGATTTTTTTCTCTAGAAAGTATATGATGTTCTTAATATATTTAAAAGTTGTAAAGTAAAAAATAAAAAGATCATGATGTTCATTAATAATTAAAATTGTATAAAATTAAAACTTTCTTTACATTTTATTGGTTAAATAATGATAGTGAGATAATAAAGATGAGCTATGTGAACTTGGTTTAACAATGGTAATAAGTTTAGAAAGATGAGTCATGTTGCACACATGACTTTTTATAAATAGTTTTTGTGATTCACTTATGCCTTAAAATATTAAATTAAGTTTGTTAGTGATAATTTAGTGATATTTTCTTGTATGGAATTGCTTATAAACCAGCATAGATGTATCTTAAACCCTGATCTATTAAGCATTGAGAGGGATCTAATTTCTTGAGGTGTATTTTTTTTATCTTAAATTTTTTGCACATCAAAGAAAAATTCACCCCTCAAAAAATTGGATAAGTTATAAGTAGACATGTTACCCCTCAAGAAATTTCATAAGTTATGAGCTCACATGGAAACACTGACAAACCTTAACTTTTCCCCCATACTAGATTGTAAGCACCTTGCTACTCTCGGTGCAAAAATAGTTATAAACAAAATTTTAGGTAACTTGTTTGGATATAAAGATAAAAAATAGACACTTATGTGAGGAACTTATACACTATATAAATTCATTAAAGAAATATTTGTTTAATGTTAATAATCAATATTACTATAAATGAAATGAAGACTATGTAGGTAGAAAACTACAATTATTTATAAACACTATAATAAAATTCCATTCAAACCTAATATTACTATAAATTAAATGAAAACTATGTAGTTAGAAAACTACAATTATTTACAAACACTATAATAAAATTCCATTTGAACCTATACCAGCCTAGATCCAAATCCTATGCTCTATCAAGCGTCGAGAGGGATCAAATCTCCTGAGGTGCGAACCCCTTCCCAGGTATTACACTCAAGAAGGTTCACACCTCGGGAGATTTGATCCCTCTCGGTGCTTGATAGAGCCTAGGATTTGGATCTAGGCTGGTTTCAGTCGTGGGCGGTGACACAAAACTGGAGTTTGATCAGCATTGTAAGGAACAGGTTAAGTTGAAAATGTAGATACATTTATGAGGATTATCATAATGTAAGTAATAAGTATTAACGATTGAGTGAATTGTTAAACTGGAAAATAGAGATAATTCGCTTAACTTTTTTTTTCAATTCTATTTTTGTTGATTTGTGTTTTGTTTTGTTTGTTCTTCTCCTTGTTCTGTCGTCATTTCTTCATTTCCTACATTTTGATTTATTTGTTGTTCTACAAACTGATTTTTTTGTTCTTCCAATTGCTTCAACTTTCTCTCTCGATATGCTCTTTGTCGATCAACGTTTCGTTTTCTTTGTTTTTCTCATTCTTCTGCTGTCAATTTGTCTAATTTTTTTTCGACATTCTTCTGCCATCATTTCACCATTTCGTACATTTTGATTTATTTGTTGTTCTGCAACTTGATTTCTTTGTTCTTCCAACTGCTTCAACTTTCTCTCTCGATACACTCTTTATCGATCAATTTTCTTTGTTCCTCTTGTTCTTCTGCTATCAATTTGTCTAACTTTTTTTTTCGATATTCTTTTTGTCATTCTGCATTTCATTTTATTCATTCTTCTAGTTCTTCTACTATCATTTCATCCAACTTCCTTTTTTGAAATTCTTTTTTTTCTTCTGCTTTTTCGTTTCAAGTCTTCTTCTCGTTCTTTTGTTGTCACTGAAATCAATGCATCCATACACTAAAATCTATGTGTCCATACACTGAAAGATATGCAATAAAAAACCCCATACACTGACATCTATGCGTCCATTCATTGAAATCAATGCGTCCATACACTGAAATCAATGTGTCCACAGAATAACATCCACACTAAAAAAATGCAATAAAAAATTTCAACATTGTAAGGAACAGGTTAAGTTGAAAACACATAAAGAATTATGAGAATTATAATAATGTAAGTAATAAGTATGAGTAAATTGTTAAACTGGAAAATAGAAACAATAATTTTGTAAGGATTAAATAAATGAAAATATGGTTCACATCGTGATCATTCTCAGTCTATCTTCTTCATCTTTTTTTATCTTCACACCTAGTAGTTTTGACATCTTCTCATATCGATCATATGAGAATCTACATTGGACCTGTACTTGTATTACGTACTTGTATTCCAACATATTACTCCTGGGAGACATGACACATTTGAACTTCTGCTAATTGATCAATTCGTTCATGAAATATTCGATGTCTGGTATACATTTCTTCAGATGGTATCGATTTTGTCGGTTTTCAGATATGAACTGCAGTGCACGATTGGATGTTTCCATATCAACAAAATTAGAGTTTAAATTTTCCTTGTTATCACATTCCACGTATCCAAGTATTTCTATTTTATAGGTTGGCTACAACATATTTTTTTACATCTTTTTATTATATTTATAAATTCAATGTATAGATGTAAATAACAAAAGCCAACACATTTTTGAAATCAATGCAAGCATGTTTTTTTATTAAATTGATAAATTCAATGCATACATGTAAAAAACAATGCATTGTTGAAATCAATGCAATCAATCAAATCAATATGCATATTATTTTTTTTAACACCATTTGTGTGTGATTTATTAGTAAGTAGTGAGGTTATTGGGCTTGTCTTAACATAGAGACCAAGATTCAAATCTCCTTTTGTTTGGAGTTATATTTAGTTATCAATTCTAATTATTAGGTAGCAAATCTAACTATTATTATGGTTGTTTTTCTTTTTATGCTTTTGTTTTTTATTCTTATGTCGGCTATAATATTTTTTTTACTTCTTTGGTTTCTACTTCTTATGTCCACTAGAGTACTTTTTTTTTTTACTTATTTATTTCTTTACTTTTTATGTTTTTAGTTTTTATGTTAGCTATAATATATTTTTTTACTTCTTTATGTTTTTACACATCCACTGCCATTAAAACTATTATGTTTAAAGAGTGAGTATATTAAACAAATTTATGTTTTTACACATCCACTGCCATTAAAACTATTATTTTTAAAAAGTGAGTATATTAAACAAAATTTAAAATTCTATTTTTAGAAAAACTAAATTCAAATTTAAAGCACTACAATTAAAACTATTATTTTAAAAAGTGAATATATTAAACAAAATTTATAAACTGAGTATATTTTGATTTTAGTGGATCAATAAGATGTAAATATAATTTCAAATTTAAGAGAAATTAAAATTTTAAATTTACAACAGATTTAAAATTACCTATTCGGCGCTCAGAACACTTCGTTAAGATTTACAATTAGCTATTGCAGCTCAAAATGCTTTCTCTTCTCCTCAGAATGGCGTTTTATAAATTGGTATGAATTGTTTTATAGTATGTCTGATTTTTTGTATTATATATAGTCATCGTTTCTAAATTCACGTCATTTCTAAATGGCCGACCAAATATATTTATTACTCTGAAAATTAATTTGTTACATGAGGGACTTCACTTTTAACTTTAATTATTTTTAGTCTTTACGCTTGTTGTTTTTAAATTCTTTCTAAATGGACGACCAAATACTTTCTAAAAACAACTTTTAACTTTATTTGTTATATGAGGAACGTTACATGTTACAACATCTACACCATAATCCGCAAGTAAAAATTAATTTACATGTTACATGTGAGGAACATTACATGTTACATGTGAGGAACGTTACATGTGACAAGATCTCCCCCATCCACTTTATGAGAAACATAGGAACGTTACATGTGAGAGGATCTCCCCCATCCTTAGTTATAGAGTGCCTCTCGGCGCAATCACTACAATTATTTACAAGCACTATAATAAAATTCCATTTGAACCTATATCACTAGTAGGTAAAAGAAAGAGATCAATAATTTAGGGATGAACTACTTCAAATACAACCTTTAAAACTACTTCGTGCATCTTATATGGTACCCTTCTTCATTTTTCCCTTTGCCTTTTATAATTATTTATTATATTTTAATTTATTTCATCTTTAAAATAATTTCATTTGAATTTGAATGACTAGTGAAGTAAAAGAAAGAGACCAATAATTTTGGATAAACTACTTCAAATACAACTTTGCAAACTACTTCTCATTCTCATATAGGGTGTGATACATCGTTTCACTTTCTTTTTACTTTGTTTTATAATGAAAAGGAGATATTTTTCATAAGAAAAAGTCGATATTTTATATTAAAAAGTATTAAGTACTTATAGCCAGAAAAAAATCCAAAGGGATAGACAGGGCCAGACAGTGGGAAAACCCACCGCAGACATCCCAGTCAGTCAAAACGGTGTCCGGAAAATATATATAGAAAGAGAAAAACTCATAGACTAAATTATAACAATGTTCCAGCATTCCAAAGAAGGAGCCCTATAACCAAAAGGGGATCTACCAAGCCATAAGGGATCAAATATCCCTAGATACAAATCCATTTTTAGAGTGTAAATATTGAAGAAGTATTTTAATATATATATATATATTGTTGTAAATATATATTTTTCTAATATTTTATTATTTAAAAAAAACACGTGTTAACTCCAAAATCCAAAATGAGTAAGGAAAAAAATACACATCCCCTATAATCTATTAAGCGAATGTGCCTCTTCTAAGCAATTATTTAATATATTTTAATTTATATTATTTTTAAAATAGTAAAACAAAGTATATATATATATATAATTAATAAAGTTGATGTCATTTTGAAGTCTATTGATTTATTTTATTTTATTTAACACAGTAAAATGCAGTATTTTTTAAAACTTGTTATTTTTCTTATATATATTTTATTGTGTATATAAATTTTTGAAGTCTTTATACAACTTTACCTCTCTAGAACATAAGAATTCATATTGTGATAGAGACACCCTTATTTTTGTAGCCACATATTTTTCCTTCATATTATAGAATCGATACTTAAATTTATTGATATATTTTTATTTCTAAAATAGTTTATAATGTCTTAGTTATCTACAAACTCTTCCATTGCAAAATGACGAATGTCTTATATGTTTATGAAATTGATGAACAATTTATAATGTCTACAATTACTTCACAAGTTAAACTCTTCCATTTTATGTTTATGTATTTTTCCAAACAAAACAAAAACAGGTTATATAGATCAAATTGCTATTTCAAACCATAAATATTTGTCTTTTCATTTTAGAGTATATTTATGTTTTTATATGTTGAATTAAGGATCAATTTATATTTATATATAATCCCAACAAAATATAAAATTACAATATATATTTGTATGGAAGTTTGGTTAACTCTATTGGTTATACATAAAATCTATTTGTAATGAAGTTGATTGATTATAATAATAATAACATCCAGAGCTTTAAAAATTTAAAATTTATTTAAAAAATAAATTAATATTTTGAAAACAGTAATGTTTTATCACAATAAAAATGTTAGGTGACTTTGTTTTCTTTTACCAATTTTTGTTTCTTTTAATATGTAAATGGTTTTAAAATTCATTTGTGACTTTGTTCTTTTTACCAATTTTTGCTTCTTTTAATGTGTAAATGGTTTTAGAATTCATTTTTCTTTTAATATGTAAATAGTTTTAGAATTCATTTTTTAATCATTAGATGTGATTAACGATCAAATAAAAGTTGATTTATATCTAGATATGAATGCCTTTAATTTATCCCATATCTCCTTGTTAACTTATTCTTCTCATCTTTGTTATTATATGGAAATTAACTATATCCAGATTTAATAAATTTTTGAAAATATTTTCTTAAAAGTTCATTCAACAAATAAGCAAGCAACATATATGATTTTTCATTTCCTTAAAACATTGGTGAAATCCTTACTAACAAAGAAAAATGAGCCCTATTCCATTGATCTACTAATATTCCTCTCATTACGATGCACAACACCATCTTCCTTACCATGTTTCTAATGGATATGCACCATCTTCCTTATTGTCTTTTACATTGATATTGATGATGCTATTCATATATTTACTATTTTAAGCTTCATTCTTTTAATATGTGATTCATATGTCCAATTTACTCCACATAAGAGATTATGCTTTTTCTCTACGGAAAAAAAAGTCGCAACTCATCATATTAATAAATGAACCACATAGTTCATAGGGAAAAGAGGCCATACATATATACCATCAATATGAATGTCTCATGGAGATTATAAATCACCATATCTAGAACATAAATACTAGTTTATGCTTTTTTTTGTAGGTAAGAAGTTTTTGTATTATATCAAAGAGGAATTACAATGGAACAAGTTGTTTGAGGCACAGACTTGTTCTTCAAAACCAACCATCGAGCTACTAACTTACGAACCCAAGCATCATTAACAGTTCGGTGAATAAGAATCACAAAAGCAAATGAGATGCTTCTATACGACTGACCAGCCCTATCCTAAAAAACGTTGTGACAACAAAATTCACTACCTACCCAGAAAGTAGCCAAACCGGAGATATTCTTAACATAGGCGCACAGGCCCGAAAACAAAAAAACACCGCATATTGCTACTACACGCAAGAGGCAAGATATACAGAAGATAACAGATAACCAGCTTAACGACCGACCCATCCTGAAAACAAATATTTGGAAAAAAACAGACTCCTAACCAAGCGTCAGCAGATAATGTAAGGAGCTTCAGGAGAGTTCCCCGGATGGGAAAAGCTGGAAGACGACAAAGGACAAGGGGGAGGCCAAAGCTCCATAGCTTGCAACAGAAAATCCATCTTCCAATTCATCTCACAAGACTCCTCTAGATGCCTCTGCATCATCAGTTGCATTGTCAACTCATCTCTGAGAGTTTGACGGTCGTGAATGGCATAACCCACAAAGTTTTTCATCATCCAATATAGGGAGACCGTGCACTCATATAAGCTAAGCCGTCCAGCCATGTTGCCTGGATCCATAATCCAATTCTACAGCTGCTTGTGCTCCCCCAGAAGCATCTCCTTACTTAACCTCATCCACCATTGATGCTCATAATCATGGATATCTCTCTGAATCTCCCCAGGAACATTAAGAGTGAAAGCATTAGCCTCTCGACGAGCACTCTGACATGCTCGAGATAAGCCACCCCTCGGTTCCCCTGAGGACTCCCCACGGTTTCACTTCTTATTGCGGCTGGTATCTGCGTCAACCTCCACTTGGAAATTGGTATCCCCCAGTTCCTCCATCTTCTTACTAGAGTTTGGCTCCATAACTAAACAAACAAACAACACTTGCATGCATGCAGAGGAATAGCGATGATGATCTCGGGAGTCACCCTGCTCCTCCATATAAACATGTTTTCTACCTCTAGTCATGATGAACCTGGTACCGTCAATTAATTGAAGGAGGTACAATGAGTGACGCTCGCACTAAGGAGCATTAATTGCTCTTAAATTACATTCCATCATTCTCCCACCTGAATTATTCTTATCATCCTTGGAGAAGACAGCACCAGATCCATTAAGAAGAATGAAAAGACAAATCCAATCCCATCTTTTAAAGAACGACATGAACCAAAGAAGGAAACGAGGGTTACGTGTCCCGAAAAATTCCTCCTGGTGTCACCTCGCATGTTCGGCACGAAAAATCATCATGTCAGCGTATTGGGTAGCCCTGTAGATGTCTCGAATAGCCAAGTCTGTTAGACCCTCCCACGTATTAGCACTGGTTGTCATGTGAACACCTGTCCCAAAGTTTGTCAGCATGTCAGCTAATTTATTTCCACTGCGCTTGACATTTGAAAACGAAACCGCCATACCTTGAGAAAGTACCGAAGACAAATCATCCAATTTGCTTTCCAGATGCTAGGACGATGCTACCTTGGAGCTGGATTTGCCACAATGTATTTCAGTGGCCACTTGGAGGATGATCTGGGAGTCTCCCTCCACAATTAGAGGGGTCCAAGAGTTTTGACGAGCCAACCATATACCCTAGAGCAACCCTTCTAGTTCCGCAGCATTATTAGATTCAATTCCCAAAATGCCAGCTATAAAACCCATCATGGAGCCTTCAGGGTCACAAAAGATACAGCCATACCTCGCTAGGCTGGGATTTACCTTAGAGGCACCATCAAAGTTCATTTTGAAGAAACCGACTGGGGGAGGGGACCAAATTACCGGGATCATCACCATCTGAGGAGATCAGATAAGTTTCCCGCAGAAGGGGAGAGGACCCAAAATACCCTAGTCTCGTAGAATTCTAGTCTCAGTTTCATTTGTATCCTAATCCGCATTCTCCCAATGCTGAAGCTTGATGGTCTCCAGGATCTTATTTTGCATGGCATTCCAAGTTTTATCAGAATCATTTACTTTGTCCCTGAAGACTCTAGAGTTTCGCTCCATCCAAATTTCCCACAGAAGGAAGTACGGAAAAACTTGCCACAGTCAATTTACCACTCGGCTTTGGAATGGGTCCTTTGGCCAGTCTGTGATGGATAACATTGGGTCATTTTGTCTTGTGTCTGTGTGCCTGAAGATCGTCGCTCCACAGTACCATAGCCCCGACGCAAACGAACACAAGTCAAGGAGATGCGGCATGGTTTCGTCTACCCCGTTGCACATAACACATAGGTATGGACCCAAAAAACCCCTTCTCTGCAAATTTTCCCCAGTCAGAATATGTTTTTTCAATGTTTGCCAAATAAAGATTGATATTTTAGGCCAAATATTAGCATACCATAGTTGTTTCCATTTAGGAATGGGGTCTAGATGGTTGAAGCTCATCCTGATATCATAGGCTTCTTTAATGGTGAAACACCCTCTTGGTTTATGACCCCAGTGAAGCTTGTCTTCCCCAATTTGATTTTTTATTCTTCGGTTGTTCAGAGCCTCCTCAACCTAGTTAACCTCTTCCTCCATACCAAGAAGAGTCTACCAATTATGATCACGCAATACCTTGAAATCTTGTTCAGGTGAGTCTGCATCCCACAAGTCCCTTACCCTGATAATGTTGTTATTAATGCAACCTTGAATAACGTGAGGAGCGTTGATGGAGTTAGCAATTGGGGGTAATTGCTTCCATGAGTCGACCCAGGATAAAGCATGGCTGCCATCACAAACCTCCCAAAAACCGTGTTCTTGGACCAAGATCCTCCCTTGGGGTGTCGATTTCCATATCTGAGACCTTGGGACCATTTCTGAGAAACGAATTAGATCCTCTTTTCCCCATCCTGCTGCATATTTGGAGTGCCAAAGTCTATCCCATGGTTCCTCCCTGTGTGTTACCCGCCTCCACCAAGTCTTTGCTCCAGAGACGATGTTAACCTGCTCCGAGTCCTGAAGATTGAGGCCACCTTGATTCTTTGGAGAGCACAGCTCTTCCCATTTGACCAAAGCCCTTTTCCTGTTGTCTCCAGGGCCACTCTAAAGAAAGTGGCACTGAATTTTCTGAAGCTCTTTAAGAATAGCTTTGGGTGCTAACATAGCCAAGAACAGATAAGTAGGCATCGCCTGAAGGACAGCTTTGAGGAGAACTAAGCGGCTGGAAAAATTCAGGGGGTGGAAGGTCCAGTTTGAAAGATGTTTCCTCATTCTGTCCACTAATTCCCGCCACGACCCTTGCCGGACCTGGGAGTCCACAAGAGGAGCCCCCAGATATTTAGACGGAAGGGAGCTTTCCGAAAAACCCAATATCCTGCAGATGTTTCTTCTGGTGATTTTGGGAGTATTGAAAAGAAAAACTGAGATTTCTAATCATTAACATCAAGTCATGAGGCCTTCCCAAAGATGTCAAGACCAGGACAAACTGCCACCACCTCCTGGACAGAAGGATGACCCATAATCATGGTATCATACACGAACTGGTGGGGAGTTTGACAGTCCACTCTGGGGTGAACGACCAAACCCTGAAGCTCATGATTTCCTTGCATAGCTTTGATAGTTCTTCTGAGTCCTTCCACCATAATGAAAAAAAGAAAAGGGGAGAGGGGGTCCCCTTGACGAATCCCCCTTGAGGGTTTTAAGAGACCTGTAAGGACACCATTAAGGAGAATGGAAGAGAATGTTGAGGAGACCAAATTCATAATCCAATTGATCCACCGTTCAGAAAATCCAAAAGCATGCAACATTTCTCTCATAAATTGCCAGATTAATTTGTCATAAGCCTTGGCTATATCTAGCTTTAGCATCATCCTTGGATCTTTTATTTTTTGAGAGAGTGCAAGACCTCATGAATCAAGATGATACCATTGATAATTTGCCTACCCTCCACAAACCCAGATTGTTTAGGGAAAATGATGGAGGGGAACATTAGTTTCATGCGATTAGCAATAACCTTCGTGACAATCTTGTAGATCACATTACAAAGGGAAATCGGTCTGAACTTGTCTTGGGTATCAGGTCCATCAGTCTTGGGGTTGTGGGCAAGAAAGGTAGCATTAAAAGTAGGAAGGATTTTCCCAGAGCATCAAGAAGACTCCACAATCTGCCACACCTCCACCTTCACCAGATTCCAAAAATAATGGAAGAAGTTGGTAGTAAAACCATCAGGTCTAGGGGTTTTTCCATCTGCCATTTGAAGAACAGCTTCCTCAACTTCAATCATTGAAATAGGTCTTAGAAGGAGGTCATTCTGTTCTAGGGTCACCAGGGACATGATGTTACAAGTTATTAACTCAACATATCTTCGCCTCTCCACCACATTTTCTGTCATGACGTCCTCGAAGAAATGATCCAGTTCACCTTCAATCTCCTCCTTGGTCTCCAATCTTATCCCTTCCCTATTCTTGAGTTTGAAGATTCTCTTTTGCTGACGATGCTGAATTATAGAGCAGTGGAAGAATTTTTTATTGCATCCACCATCCTATAGCCAATTCACTCTCGCCTTCTGCCGCCATATGACCTCCTCTTGTTTTTCCCTTTCCATGATCTTGTTATGCACAAAGGTTTCCTCCCTCTGCAACTCTGGGGTATAGCCCGAGAGCATACCCATCTTTTGGATTTCCTCCCTTCGAGCCTCAAGGGCTTGTTTATCTTCAAAGATATTCCCAAATTCCTCTTTGTTCCACTTCTTGATTTTAGCTTTAAGTGCTTTCAGTTTTTGTTGGAATTTGTACATGCTTTGACCTTCTCCTGTGTCCAACTCCCCCCACCATTGAGAGACTTTCTCTTTAAAATTCGGGTGACTCAACCAAAACTGCTCAAAGTGAAAGGGTTTTTTAAATTGAGATCCCAAACCACTCCACCACAAATCAATGGACCAATGATCAGATCCCGGAGTCAGGAGAATGGAGGAGGTAATTTCACTCCTAGACTCCATCACCGATTCCGAAACCAAAAACCGGTCCAAACGAGAGGCAATGTGGCGCTCTCCCTCTCTTATTGTATCAAGTGAATTGACCATCACCCGGGACCACATCTACCAGTTTCAGCTGCTCAATAGTTTCCCTGAATCGGACACATTCTTCATCCAGATGTCTCCTTCCCCCTTTCTTTTCATCTAGTGAAGAGATGAGGTTGAAGTCCCCACCCACAATCCAATGCCTTCCCCCAGCCATTTCCTTTAGCTAGCAGAGAGAGTTGAGAAAGGAGGACTTAGATCCTTGGGTGTGGGGACCATAAACATTAGTAAGGACCCCTGAAACCCTAAACCCAATGACCTGGAACTCAGCCAAAAGGAAACACTGATTCCCAAAAAGGCCTGAAAGGCTGATTTTGTGAGGATCCTAGAGAATGCCAAGTCCACCAGGGAAACCCTTCGCATCAATCCCCATTACTTCATAGTTTCTCCAGATCTTCTTGCACTTCTCCTGCAGCTTAAGAAATGAGCACTTTGTTTCTTGAAGAAACACGACTGTAGGATCTGACTTCTTAATCTTATTCCTAAGAGTTCTAGATTTTTGCTGGCCGTTAAGCCCTCTTATATTCCAGGGAACAATCTTCATTAAAAAAGGGAGAGATTACGGACCTAGGGCCGCCCTAATAGTAGGGTATTGGCCAGATTCCACTAATTTCAAACCTACAGTAGCGATCCTTTTCCTATTAGACTTCTGGCCCAGCTTCTTGGTATTTTCCTCATGCTTTCTCTTGCAGTTCTTTTGTGATCCAGGGCTGATCCCCAGTCAATTAGGTTCTATGGCTTTTAGAGTGGCTTCCTTCAAGACAATCACCTGTTCTTGAGGGACATAACCTTTTTTAGGGTCACCACATGCATGTTCAATCCCATCGAGATCCAATTCTCCTATGTCCATTTCTTTAGTTTCCTCATCTGCAACATCCCCGATGACTGCCATAATCATCTCGTCTAATGGCCGCGCGCAAGAACTAGGGGGGTCGCCCAGGGGCATCTGGTTTTGACTGTCTAGTGGTTTCTGGGGAGGGACAAAGTTGTTTTCCTCCTCCTGTTCTCTTAACACATCAAAAGAGTTAGACGTCATGATCTTCTTGGCTCCTTCCACAGCATCTTGTTTCCTCCCACCCCGTTTTCTAGTCTGTACCTTGGAAAAAACTGGATCCTCACTCACCGCAGTCTTCTTGGGGGAGGGTTTAGGGTTTTTCATAGGGAAATCCTTGAATAAGTGGCCATGCTCATGACATCTGCGGCATTGAAATGGGATCTATTCATAATCTAGGGTTTGGACCCATTCCTCATCCTCCCACATCAACTTTATAGCCTCAGGAAGCTCCCTTGATAGATCCATATAAACGTAGATCCAGGCATAGGCCATGTATCGCTGGGCTTTTGTCTGTTCCGAGATTTTGACCAAGGTGCCAAGATTTTTACCTATATCTTCTAGAATCTTTGCTTCCCAGTATTCAGTAGGGAGAGAGTATAGTCTTATCCAAACATGGGCGATTTTCATGTCTTCTTTTTTCGGGCAGAACTTTTCTTTCCATGGCCTCAGAAACAAGCCAGCAGAATAGAAGAAATAAGGGCCCCCATCAAGAACCCTATTTCTGTCATCCAGATTTATGAATGTGACCATAAAGAAACCCTTCAAACCAAGTTGAAGGTCATAATGACCTTTAGGTTTCCAGGTGGAGTTAATCCACCAGATCAGAGATTTCTCAAAGGGTAAAACCCTAACAAACTTCCCAGTGAGAGCATGATCTTGCATCTTCTGAATCCTGTCTCTCAGTGTATTGGATATGATGACCGTTGAAGGGATAATCGAATCTTTGGGTATGCATTGACCTAGCTTACCACCCATCGGAGGAGAAACAGATCTCGCCTCCTGCGCCTTTTTTCCAACACCACCCAATCCATCTACCGGGATTTGAATCCTGCCTACATGAAAATACGCCTGAGAAGAACCTTGGGGGGCTAAGGGGATCCCCCCAACAGAAACAACCATGATTCGCGGTCAATCCTCCCACCTGCAGAAAGCTCCGAAAACCCTAGCTCCATCTCCTTTTGAGTACAATACTACAGTTTATGCTTTTACATATGCATGTTTATCTATTTTATGTACTAACAAATACATACAAAACTGTGCACAACATAAATGCAAACATCAACCAAATTGTGCACTATGAAAAAGTGATAGTAAGCATGAGAAGAGTATTCCATTTGTAGTTTGTCAGCTAAAAAGGCATCAACGAGCATGTGGTCCCAAGTCTAGCTAAGTGATAATAGTGTCATAAACTCCTTCCCACAAATGCCAAGTTCCTTCACCAACATGTAGCTCCATCTTTGAAAGTTGGTCTGTTGACATATTCCATTCCCTTTATATGTGTTGATATGATATTTCTTGAAATAAGCTTCCTATTTTTGATGAGTTATTCCTATAAAGGCTTCAACATGATGTTCTTTGGGCCTTTTTTATTTTTAACTAGTCTATAACCAACATATAATACCCAAATATTTGGAGCTTCAAAACCCCTTTTGAGACAACCAAAAGTATAACTAACTTGAGATCCATCAGTTTAGCATAGTTGTTGGTACTCCTCCCAATTCCAGCTACAAACATATACTAATGAGTATCAGATATGAACATATGCCCCCCAACTCCTCCCATGCTAGGCCTACCTTGGTAGGCACCATTGAAATAGGCCCAACAACCATTTTTGTTAATAATCTCTTCAATGACACTTCTCTACTTCAGAGGACCAAACTTTTGTGGAAAATGATCCAAGGTAGCCAAAATTTTAGTTGTATATATCTCTGGTGGGGTATGTATATCCTGAAATGCGATCGTATTCCTATCCAACCATACCTTACATATCATGAGAGCTAGAAGTGTCATGTAATAAAAGAAATATGCATTATTCATCCATGCCTGTAGATCTTTCTAGAGATGAATACCGTTCCATATAGAGAGCATAGCTTTTAACTGTGAAACATGGTTCCACATACTAACCATGTATGGATAGAAAAAAAAGACGTGATTTCTATTTTCAGATTCTTCATTACAAATAGGACACCTACTTGGTCCACAACCAATTTTTTTTATCAAATTACCCCAAATTGGGATCTTACCATATAATGCCATCCATAGAAACAATTTGGTATTGAGAGGACATTGAAGCTTCCAAATCCCCTATGTCCACCAATCAAGCTTAGGTAAGTCTCCTCTTTTCGGATCACCCTATAACCCAAACTGGGCACATAATTGCCACCAAAACATTCCTAGACCGTAGCAAGTTATCATCTTTGTCCCTCATCCTTATGTGATCACACCTCTCCCACATAATCCTTTCTTCTATCATAAATCCCATTTCATCAGCTGAAAACCATTCCAGCCTTAAAGGAGTATAATTATAAAGATATTGTATCTGACTCAAAAAGAGTAAACCCCTTTCCATAAGACTCTTCTACCATCACCCTAGGAAATATATAAAGGCCTAAGCATCCAATCCATGGATCCTAACCTATCCTAACTCTTCTCCCATTGCCTATATCCCATGCAATCCAATCCCTATTACCCCAAAATCAAAGATCAAAGTCTTCCGCATAATGGGAACATTTATTAAGGACTTTTCTCTTGATATAAACCATTCTTCAATAGTGAGGGGAAAAATGCATTTCTGGTGAACTAAATTAACCCACAACCCTTCACCTTTCAAGACTCTCCAGACCCATTTTGCTGCTAAAGCTCTATACTAACATGAATGATGCTTCAAACCCTACCCCCTAACTATTTGGGGAGAGTTATCTTTTTCCAAGATACCCAAGGATATGCTTTCTCATCAAAATTCCCTCTCCGTATAAAGTTGAAAGACAAATTCCTTATGCATTCCATGGTACATATAAGAACAAAAGCTAAGGATACCCAGTAAGTAGGTAAGGCCTCCACAATAGACTTCATCATAACTAATCTACCTCCTCTTGATTACGACTTATTACACCAGAGGTGTATCCTCTTCTCAATTTTGTTGATGATCCATACCCAATCCTTTTAGAGATAGTCATTAGGATTGATAACAAATCCCAAGTACTTTAAACTTAGATTAATGTTATCCAAAATAAAATAAAATTGAGAGGGTATCCAATCAACCACCCCTTGATTAAGAGTCATACAAAAAAAAGTAGATTTTCTTAAATTGCACATCATACATATTTCTTTAGTAAATAAATATAGAGTGATTTTTAACTTAAATATATCCCTTCTAGATCCATAAGAAAAAAAAAGATATCATCTACAAAACTTAGATGACAAACAACATCATTTGCACCTATCTTGATGCCCTTAAGAGTCCCATATGATATAGCATGGAGAATATCTCCACTTAGGCCTTGCACTATCAATAAAAAGAGAAGTGGAGATAGAGGACACCCTTGCCTCAGGCCTCTACCAGGCCTAAAAAAAATTGAAGCTGCACCATTAACCAAGGTTGCAAAAGACACTGAATGAATGCAAGAGAGGATCCAATTAACAATAGATAGATCAAAACCAGTTAGTAGCAGAACAAGTATAAGATAAGTCGAATTGACCCGGTCATATGCTTTGGAGAGGTCAACTTTAAAAATGACTACAAGTAAGCACTTCATCTTGACTGTGTAAAACTTCATTGGAAATCCCTATTGCATCATGAATCTGGTGACCTTCTAAATAAATGATCTATTTAGAGGAGACAATTGTGGACCAAATACCCCTAATCATGCTTGAAATAATATTAACAATTAGTTTAGATATGCAATTTCATAATGAAATGGGTCTGAAGTCCTCCATATGGGTTACCCTGTCAGATTTTGGCATAACTGCTAAAAAACTAGAATCGAATGCCACTAAGATTCCACCTCTAATCCTTGATTCCTCTATAATAGAGAAAAGATCTACCTCAAATAATTCCATGAATGAACAACCTCTTTAAGTTCTTCTAGAGATGCCTCTTCTTTAAGTGATAAATTTTGCTCCTCACTAACAAAATAAGGATAATGTGTTATAAGGTTCAACATTGGAGCAATAGGGGCCCTCTCTTCTTCCTTGAACAAATTGTTGAAATGACTCATTCCTACTCTAGCAATATCCCTAAAACCAAACACTATATTAACATCTTCATCTTTAATATGCCAGAGATCATTAGTATTATTTCCGTGCTTGTAAAAATTATGAAAATATTTAGAATTGTCATCTCCCTTTTGGAGCCATATAGCCCTGCTTTTCAGCTGATGGTTGATTCTAACTCATTTAAGATTTTCTTTCTCCTAGGCTCCATATCCACAATGACTTTTTTTATCAACTGATGTGAATACTTCAAGATTTTTCTCATGAAAATATGTCAGCTGACCTTCAATCCTTCTGTTATGTACCCATCCTACTTAATAAAAAATTATATTATTATTATTACTATTATTATTATTATTATTAGCTCATTCCACATTGGCACTATCACTACTCCTGAAAAACAAATATTCAGGCTTAAGTTAGAATCTTTCCAACTTATATATGTACTTGTATATCTATAAACGTACAGGTCATCCAAGATTCAAGGTCCTTTATGTTTGTTGCATAATTTATTATTCATAACACACACATATATATTCTCTTCTATTATTAATGTTGTGGTCATGCTATATCTTTGAGCCAACGATGCTAATAGAAAAACATTAGCACTAGTATTATTTACATTAATACACACACACATATAATGCTAGCCTGTAATAACTAATTAATATAATGTATGTATTAACCCATACCTGGCATGTACTAGGCTTAAAGTTGTGGACCCAATGCCTCCACGAAGCATGGGCATACTTTACCAGGGAACCACGTAGAAAATCAAGTGGGTGGGTGATCTCACAAACACATAAAGCTGGTTGATTCTTTCCATGGTAGCATCCACATTGGCTCCCATGGATGGCGGATTCCAAGCTCGACGACGACCAAGATAGCAACAACTATCCTATGTATGATTCACATCGGAATTTTTATTTACTATCATGGAAATTATTGATTTAATACACGCTATGGCCGCCTGCCAAGTTGGAGGCCATCATTACCTTGATTTATGGCCTCCTTCCCACAAACTCGTTGCTCGAATAGGCAAACAACAATTGTTCCAATCCTTTATGGAGGATTTCCATAAGCTCGACCCTCTTCCTAATTCACGCAGAGGTAGAGCATTAGTTTTGGTTTCCAGGAGGAAGGATGAACCATGGCCATGCCCAGGTGACTTTGTCACTTCATCATTGAAGCAAAGGGTTCCAAGGATCAAAGGATCACATGGGAGGGTGGCCATGGAAATAGAGTCTCCATATCTACCTGTCACAATGGTTCGCACACTCCTCTTCTAGAGATGAAGCCCTTCCCAAAGACATGGTAAGTCCATATGATCTCCACGCTAATCTTAATATACAACGTAACAAGAGCATATATTGACTATTTACATTGGTATCGTTGCTTGGGTTCTAGTAAATGCATTTATGTTTGTGTTGGACCTCTATCTCAGTCGAATATAGGGACAGTTTGCAAATCAATTGTTTGCACAATCATTGATCACCACCATGGGATCAATATTATCATCTATAGGAGAGGTCACCCCATGATTACCACTTAATCTCTTCACATAGTTTATTGTTTGTTTGTCTGCTTAGATCACCTTTCCATTAGCTCGATCCGAGGTGAAGGCATATGTCTTTTGAGTTGGGGTTTGTTTGGGCCGAGCTCAAGCCTTCTTGAGTTCAGTGGTGCTAGCAACCACGTCGTGGTTAGTTATAATATAAGTTTTCTTCCTTAGTTGGTTCTGATGCCTCTAACCCATGGGTACGAGGGCATCTCTCACCACACATGTTTATAGTCATGAAACATATGCCCTTCGAGCATCCTTCACCAATGTGAAATCTCTTATTTAAATGTATTATGAGCTCATTGAGCCAAGATGGATATAGCCTAAAAGGATTCCCATCGAATTGTTACACACACACATTAGGTTTATCTGTTTGGACCTTCATAATCATGTGCATGGAGAGAGCATGCTTTCCATCGAACTGTTACACACACACACTAGATTTATCTCTTTGCATCTTTATAATCATGCATATGGAAAGAACATGCTTATGTAAGCATCCTTTGCAACAATAGCCTATAATCCCCTTTATTAAACACAACTAGGGTTATAAATATGTAATGTATCTTAACAAATATTTTATTCTCCATGTGTTATTTGATAACTTTTATATTGTGATTGGTTTCTCTTTTATAGTCATTATCATGCAGTCTTGTTATTTGTTACTAACTCCAATCTACATGTTGTGTGTAAGTAGACTCGAAAGGGAAGCCCATGGCTCTTAAGAAATTGATGTATCTCATCTACCAATAGTGGATTATTTATTAAGCTAATAAGATTCTGAGATTCTATCCGAAACTGATAAGATATATCTGTGCAAGTCATGGATGCTCTACAGTGAGTTTCTCGCCAAGTCAGGTTCCCATTACACTATTGTTTTTCTTATGTAAGTCATGGACTAGGCTATTCTAGCTCCTCGGATTCTTTCAGTCATAAAGTTAATTGTAGAGAGTTTACCATTATTATAATGACATATTCTTACAATATCAAGGACTATTTAATGGATTGTTGATTATTATTATTGGAAGTATATGTTTCCCATTGGGGGTTGTCTTAGTTCATTTATTATAACATTATTATTGCATTTGATTATATTCAGATATGTAGTAAATTTCACATGTTTAGGATTTTTCCTTTTTTATAACTCCTATTGGGCTCCTCTATTGGGTCCTGATCTTTTCGTGATTCTCAAGTTCCTGGGGGACAAAACTATCATGTTCCTCCCTTAGGGCCACTTGATCAAGTCTTGGACCCTCCAATCCATATGGGTCTAGGAAGAAAAATTAAGTTGGATATAATTAATTAATTGGGGATAATTTTTGGTGGAGACATATAGTAGTTAAAATTTAATAATTTTAATATTTGAAGTATTTTGTAATAATTTTCATTATCATTATTAATTAATTTTTTCAAAGTGGTAATGTTCACATGGCTAGGAGGGCACACGAGGACAAGGTGGACCTCACCCACTCATTTGAAAAAGATAGAAATGGCAAGAAGGTAGCTAAAAGCAAGGTGGCAACAGAAAAAGAAGGAAACTGACAAAAGCAATAAAAAAATAGGAAAAAGCACAAAGCAGGAAAGTGAACAAGAAGGAAAGTGCAGAAAAGCATCCAATTTGAAAAAGAAGGAAACATTCAGAAAATCTAAGGAGGGAACAATTGCTAAAAGAAGAAGGAAGCGCAAAGTAAGAAAGTTGCACAAAGTAAGAGAAGTTGCTAATTCTCCTTAGGAAAGCGCACTCACCTCTCACACGTGCCAGTTACTTGATCAGGAAGTGATCTAAGCCTATAAAAGAATGTTAGTATGCACCATTCACATTTTTTGGCTAATTTGTTTTTTGTCTGAGAGCTTGCTTCTCAAGGTTGAGTGATGTGCCTCAACCAAGCTTGGGAGTTGTGCCCCAAGGCAGTGTGTGTTCTAGTGTTCATGATCTGATCCAGAGTTATGGAAGTATGATCTACATGTTAGTATCATCCCATCAGTGAAGAATCCAAGCCATCAGGAAGAGATCTTGAGTGTTAATTCAATTAGAGAGAGTTTCTGGAGGAGATCCACTTAGAGGAGAAGTTTTAGCTGGTGAATGCGCCCCCTATGAGAAGTCACTGAGACATGGTGTGCCTTCCATGAGAAACCATCTTCTCTATATTGATATTATTGCAGATCCAATGAATAACTCTTCTCTTCTTCCCTTCTTAAATATTCTACACTTCACATTGTAAGAAATTTATGTATTAGAGACTCTCTGAGAATTCTGAGAGTAAAATACATTCAATTGCTGCTCAAAATTATTAATTTCAGTTTGTTGTTGTTCATATGTTCAGGTATAAGCTATACTATATTTCATAAGAGGAGTTCGAAAGCCTTAGAGGCTGTTTGAATTCAATTTTGTCAAGATAGTTCTTTAGATATTGTTTTCCGACTAGTTTTGCAGTAATAGATATAAACAAAATTATGAGTGTTTTTTTGTTGTTCTATCAATCATATTATATTCGTAATACCATACTGATGACCCTCCAATACTTTCCCTGAGAATTCCTATCCCTCTCATCTTGTTTGGGAGAGCCTGGAAAACTACTAGCTAAGCAGTCCAATCTAGCACCCTTCCTTCTTTAGCCTCCAAACTCAACCAAAAATTCCCAAACCCTCATAAAATACTGTCCATAATCTAATAAAGGGGTTAATGACTGATATTTACCATTGGTTACCTTTAATTCTAAGTGAATAAGTATGGTATGCATATGTTGGTGTACCCAGGAATCCTTGTAGAGACTTCAGCGGTAGCTATTGTTGAAGCATAAATGGCCCCAACACATTGTGCATAGGACTCTAAAGATGGCCTTGAATATGATATATCTTCTAATGAACACTAATTAACATATTTTTCAGATCCAAAATTTTCCAACCATCAATACCTTCAAAGGTTTATTAGTGTCCAAGTCTAGTTTTGTTGACTAGTTTTAATCTGTGCTAGTTTATGTTTTGAAATTTTGAATTTGATATAATATTCCTTGAGATCAAATCAAGGATATTACAGTGGTATCATAGCATGGTCCTCTGAACCTGCTCTTGATTATTTGTGATGAGTCCCAAGAGAGTTCCACCCCCCAAAGGAAATAATCCTAAAGAACCTCATGTTGAAGAAGAGGTGGAATCTACTGGAGGAACAATGCGAGGAAATGATATGTATGACTTGGATGAAAAGGAAGAGTCCATACTCTTTTTCCAAAGTATGTTAAAGAAGTTGCATGACATATCTCAAAACATCATCCAGTCTGGGAAAGACACTAGAGAATTCTTGGCTAAGTAGCTAAGAAATAAAGACAAAGAAGGGAGCATCAATGGCTCTCAAAATGAGGAAAGAAAGGTCCCTGGTGGATCTATATTTTCAAATACTGAACCTCATAATAGGCCTAATGAGTTCAAAGAGGAAATCAAGAATCATCCCCGACATACCATGCCTGATTTCACTGAGGAACAAAAGGAATATCATGAAGTGCAGACTGAATTAGTTGCTTTATGGGAGGATCAATATGCAGAATACCAAACCCTAAGTGAAGAATGCAGAAGGACACTTCCTTTCAAATATTTTTGTGAAGTGCAGTATAAAAATCAGCCAATAGGAGGTCATAGGATGGAAAAAGAGAATTATGAGTTGGGAAATGCCATTGGTAATATCGCACTACCCTTTTTTGATGGATCTTCAAAGTGTATTGCTAGCTCTTGGGTGCAGAATCTAGACACTTACTTTCAATTGTATCCCATGGATGAAAGGGATGCCATCGGAATGGAAACTTTGAATTTGGAAGGAGAGGCCATTGATTGGTGGTTCCATGGAATGAGGACCCTATGCTGTGATCAAATAACTTCCTATGAATATTTCACCAGGAGGTTGGTAGAAATATTTGATAGGAAATACCCTGAGATCTCTTTCAGGTAGCTAGTGCATGTGAAACAAACCAAAATTCCTGAAGCACACATCTATAAGTTCCAGAATCTTGTAGTGACAGTCACTGAAATATATGAATCTCACTTGATCCTTTTGTTCATAGAATTATTAGCGGAGCCTTTGAAAGGATTGGTAAAGGCATATAGACCATCCACTTTGCAAGAGGCAGTGAGCAAAACAAGGGAACTATAAGATGCCATCCCAAGAACAAGGCATCCTCCCAAGACTAATGTGCCTGCAAAATTTCAGAATCAAAGACCACCTTTTAAGAATATGGCTGCCCCAACCAAGAAATAATACTCATACAAATACCAGGATGAAATAAGGGGGAAGAAGCTATGCTTCTATTGTCAGGAACCTTGGGTTCTAAGCCACAAATGTGCTAAGGTGAAAGAACATTACATTGAGGTATTTTTGGAAACCAAGGAGGAAGAGGTTGAGTAAGTAGCACCAGTAGATGATGGATATGAAACAACAGGGAAAGAGAAACCCCCACAAGCATACATCAAAATTGCAGTATTGAGTGGAGTTCCCTACTTCCATACCTTCATATTCAAGGGGGTAGTGCAGGGGAAAAGAGTATCAATTTTGGTCGATGGGTGTGCCAAACATAATTTCATTGATGTAGCCATGGTGGAGAGGAGAAATATGCCAACATAAACCTTTGAAGGTTTCACTATCATAGTCCTTGGAAACGACACTATGGAGTGTAATCGAGGGATTCCAAAGTTGCAAATGACTATTGGAGATTATACCGTGACTGACAGCTTTTATGTTGTCAATGTGGCTGATACCAATGTGGTGTTGGGAGTCTAGTGGTTGTACTCCATTGGGGAAAATTCAATGAATTACTAACTACCCCAAATGAGATTCAAATATGCAGATGGGAAGCAAGTGGTTTCGAAGGGTATCAACACCTACCCAAAACAAGTGGTTTATGTTCATAGTATGAGATCAATACTGAGGCATGGTGATGTTGAGTGGGATTTTGAATGTCTCATCACCACTAAAGGCACTTCCATATATGTCTCACATCATCCAGAGGACACAAAAAGGTTGCTATACAAGCACAAGAAAGTATTTGCAGATTTCCCACATGGCAGGCCTCTTGACAGAGGCATTAAACATAGAATTGAACTGGAAGTTGGCACACTTACTATCAAGATCCATCCTTACAAGCACCCAAAAAGGTTCAAGGATGAGATTGAGAAGACCATCAAGGATCTGCTTGATTTGGGATTGATAAGACCAAGCTCAAGTCCCTTTGCATCATCAGTGGTCCTAGTTAAAAAGAAGGATGGGATAATGTGCATGTGCATTGATTATAGGGCCCAGAACAAGAAGACCAGAACAGGAAGACCATCAAAAATAGATATCCTATCCCAAGTATTAATGAATTGATGGATGAGATGCATGGATAAAGTTATTTTTCCAAGATATACCTTCGCTCAAGATACCATCAAATCAGGAGGAGGGAGGAAGACATATAGACAACATCTTTCTGGTGCCATTATGGGCATTTTGAGTTTCTTGCCATTCGTTTTGGCTTGACCAATGCAACGACCACCTTCCAATCCTGCATGAATAGATTTTCCAGTAAGGAGTTGTGTAAGTATGTCCTTATATTCTTTGATAATATTCTGAATTACAGTAGGACATGGGAGGAGCATCTATACCACTTGGACAATGTTCTAACAATTTTGGCAGAACAGTCTTTTTATGCCAAACTGTCCAAGTGTGAGTTTGGCTTCACTGAGATCCTCTATATTGGTCATATAATTGGGAAATAAGGATTCAAGTTTCATATGGATAAGAGTGAGGCTATACTTGAGTGGCCAAGCCCAAATAACATCACTGAATTGAGGGGATTCATTGGTTTATGCACCTACTGCTATCACCTGATAAATTTTCAAAAGGAAATTTTGCTAAGTTTGTTTTCGGGCAAATTTCCAAAATATTCTACAACACTAGTATAAGGTATATCAATGATCAGATAATAGATCTTATGAGCAAATGGTTAGTAATGCCCAAAATCTTGTGTCTGCTATATTCTCCTTGGCATATAAAGTTACAGCTAGCCATAATTTTTATTAATGAGGATAATACCTTTTTGAGCCAACAACATTCTACAACGCATGAAGTTGTGACGAGTATGAAGACAGAGTTTATGGCGTTTGGAGATGAATTCACCACACATTATAAATGCTAATAGAGGAAAGACGACCTAAAGGCCAAATCTCCAAGCATTGAAGTTAAGTTCACGAGTTATCAGAACATCGACCTCCAACAAACAATCACACAAGTCACAAATCAAAATTCACAACATTGTGGAAGCATTTGATATACAAATAACAATGTGGAGGTAGCAGTCCCCGAGAGGAGAATTGCATGTGCCAACCGTCGGCGTATATCAAAGTATTTCAATTTTGGAATTTGAAATGCATGTGGGACATGGACGTAACACCAATCCCGATTATTGTCAATAAACAAGCTAAAATGTGAAATTTTTAGTTGTCACGCCAAATGCTACATGTTCTATCAGAATTGACACAAGGCAGGACTCAAAATGACAAATGCACAATTTCCAAGTCCACAAATCAAATACTATATTAACGTGAAATATCAAATACCAAGTCGCCAAGGGAGGAACGGGAGGAACCCATGAAAGCCATAGCTTCACTACGCATCTAGAAACCATTTTGAAAACTGCAAAAAGGTTTCGAGAGTAGTCTTGGTGTGTGTTCAACGGTTGTAAGAGGGGAATAATTGTAGATACAAAAGAAGATTGAATAGTGAATGCAATGATCGACGCTCCAGATCTTTCGCCCATGGATACGCCAGAGTTGTTTGCTTCCGGATAAAATACATCGCCCTCGCACTCTTCCAAACGGGGACTGCTTGATATTCGAACCTTCAGAGGATGGGAGCAAGACATCTTCCTGTCTCAAGTTCCTAGTATCAAATGTTGCAGCGGGATCGGTTATTGTTGAAAATTCAGATATGAAAGGGTTTTAGACGAATGCCACAAGTTCATAGTCTGAGCTTCTCACAAGTGTTGGATGTTACAAATTTGAATTCATTGGTGATGTAAAACAAATTCACATGCAACAAAATTTGCATTTTGATATTGGTGATGCATAACACCGTGATCAGTATGATTCTTTCATGGAAAATTTTTACTAATATCCTTTCATGTAAATATTAATAGAGCAGGGAAAAACATTCTAGTTGGTGCAATACAGGGACGGAGATTGGCACTCCGTGAATTAGTTCGAAAGCATGAAATCAGCTACATCATTCCAAATCTCAAGAAAATACTCTAGCATCTTCAGCAATTCGAAATAATTGGAGGTAGCTGGCAGCATGTTTTAACTTTTGAAACATATTGAAGCAGGCAGTTCTAGATTTCATCTACATTAATTTTCTGTTAAAATTGTGTTCCTAGAAGTTAGCATTATGTTGCAACTGTCATTACATCCTTGTAACTAATTATTATTTTGGGCAAAGTTTAGGAATTTCGAGTCGTTAGGGTTAAGAGGAGATGTCTTCCCTAAATATGTAAAGGGGAATAGAATTGTAAGGGGTTCGGATTTTCATTAAGGAAAAAGCCCATTCTGGGTATAAGAGTTGTTTTCAAAAATTAATAAAAGAGTTCAGAAGTTAAGCAGGTTTTTTATCAAAGATTCATGTATTGTTAGTATTTACCGTCTGTACCCTTTCTTTTCTCATATGTGCATGTTTACTTTCTTTGTTATACTGTTCATTATGTCATTTTCTTCTATGCTCAGGATGAAAGTTTAAATAGATTGAGATTCATATTCCTATGCCTCGATTTATCGCATATGAGTATCCATTTACTTATCCAAAGTTAATAGTGGACTCATCTGAAACTTGATGCCCATTGTTGATGGACTGTCTTTATTTATTTCTATATCACCTACAAAAAACCTATTGACTATATTATGACAACTACCTTTCCTTTGTACAAAACATTTGTTTATCTGCTAGTCCATATTATTCTGTTTTTGACTCCATGCCCAATGAACTATTTTCCTTGCTTGATTTAAAGCCCATTTTTAAAATCTTGTTCCTATTAATGATCTAGTCACCGTTCTTGAGTAAACAATTGATTATTGAGGTGACATTAGGTGATTGAATTGTATGAGAGAGCCCTCTCTGGATTGGAAGGGCTAGCTTCTAATCCTAAAGGTTGGTTTGAAAGAGTTACCTTGAGGTTTCCATGATATAGACCAAGGTAAAATCTAAGTGCTAACACCTACTATTGAAAATTTGTTAAAGGATTTTCTAAGCTTTCATCCCCTTTGATAGATCTCACCAAGAAGGGAGATTTATGTTGTTCAGAGGAGGTTGAACAAGCCTTCAACATAATTATGGAAGTAATGAGTAGCTTCCCAGTACTTGCACTTCATGATTTCACTGAGCCCTTCATACTTGAATGCAATGACTCGGCGGAACACATTAGAGCAGTTTTGATGAATAATAAGCATCCCATTGCCTATGAGAGCAGAAATTTACAGCCCCATGAGATCTATTATTACATATATGATAAAGAGACGTTGTAAATCATGCATGCCTTGGCCAAATTCCGAGAGTACCTAGTGGGAAGCAATTTCATAGTAAGGATTGATCACAACAATTTGAGGCACTTTCTGACCCAAAAGGATTTGAATGATAGACAACAAAAATGGGCAAGTAAGATTCATGCCTATGAGTTTGACATAGAGTATAAAAAGGGAAATATGAATGTAGTAGTTGATGCCCTCTCTAGGAAGCCTATTTTTTCTCTGTTCCAAGCCCTAACTGATTGGAAGGTACAACTAGCTATTGAATATTCTAAGAACCAGTTTGCTTGCGACATGTTGGATGGTATGATTCATGATGATGCCTACAAAGTCCTTAATGATGTCATATATTATAAGGATATAAATTTTTTAGTTCCCATCTCGAACTTAAAAGAAAAAAGATTTTGGAGTCTGCTCACAATGCACTAGTGGCAGGCCACCCTAGGTTCTTTAAAACTTATCGGAAGGTGAGAGAGAGGTTCACTTGGAAGGTACTAAAAGATGATGTGTTAAGGCATGTAAGAGAGTGTACTGCATGCAATAAGAACAAAGTTGAGGACACTCATCCTACTGGCCTCCTTGAACCCCTTCCAATTCTAGAACAAAAGTGGGAAAGTGTATCCATGGATTTCATCACCGGGCTGCCCAAAGCCCAATGTAAGGATAATATTTTTGTAGTGGTTGATAGATTGCCTAAATTTGCTCTTTTTTTGTCACATCAACCATTACAACTAGTCAAGTTTCCACACTATTCTTTAAAGAAGTGTTCAAATTGCATGGTCTACCCAAGACTACAATAAGTGACTGAGATAGAAAATTCACTAGTGCTTTCTGGAAAACCTTGTTTGAGCTGGTTGCAACTAGTTTGAACCTTATCATGAGCTAACACCCTCATATTGATGGAAAAAATGAGAGATTGAACCCATGGCTTGAAGGTTATCTCGAAAATTATGTTATCGGGTAGCAGAAAGCATGGGTCACATGGATACACTTGGGGGAATTATGATATAACACTACATTCCATGTCTCCATTGGAATGACACCATTTAAAGCTCTGTATGGGTATGAAGCCCCCACATTTGCAGATCTGATTTTTGGGGATTGCAGAGCTCAAAAAGAAAAGGATTGGCTCCAACAAAGGCAAGACATACTCAAGGCACTCAAAGAAAATTTGTAGGTTGCACAGAACCAATAGAAGGTGAATGCAGATAAGCACAGAATAGATCGAACCTTACAAGAAGGTGATTTAGTATATCTGAGGTTGCAGCCATATAAGCAATATTCTATGAAATCAAAGTGGGATTAAAAATTATAGCATAGATTCTATGGACCATACAAGATCATAAGGAAAATTGGTGAAGTTTCCTATAAACTAGAATCACCTCCAGAAAGAAGGATACACAATGTTTTCCATGTGTCATGCTTGAATAAAGTAGTAGGCCAACAAGTAAAAGTCTCGGGAGAGTTTCCCCCTCTTTATGATGAAGGACATTTGGTCCTAGATCCATAAAATATTTTGCGGTTTATAGAAAGGAAGCTGAGGAACATAACTATTAAAGAATATCTAGTGCAGTGTGAGGGACATGCAACAATTAATTGATAAAATGCACAATATATGAGATCACAGAATATTTTATTGATCGCAGGCTGCTTCGAGGGGGCAACCTAATTTGAGCAAAATCAATACAAATAACTTCACGGTCCCTTCATTGGCCTCAACACACACTTATATACTAAGTCTATGCCCAACACTATGGGTCAATACCATGGGACATATAATACTACGGGACGACTTACAAAGCATATGCGTCCAATACTGTGGGTCAATACCATGGGCTAATACAAACTATGGATCAACAAATACTACGGGATGACTTACAAAGCATATGCATCCAACAACAATATACTAACAAAGTAAAGAGAAGGGTTGAAACAGGTTCCTAACATGCCCTCTCCGTTAGAAAATGCTTTGTCCTCAAAGCTTGAGATGTGGAAATTGATGCAGAATCTGAAGGAGTGGTTCCCCTGTAGCATCCTCGGGTTGCATTCTGTGCCACTAAATTAATACCTCTGTGATAGATTGAGAGAGAAGCTGATGTCGTTTGAGTTTATGGGAGGATTGCTTTGAAGGATGTAGATGAAGAAGAACCATATCAACTGCCTGAAAAGTGCACTCAGAACGGTGCTAATCGGCTTGTTGTTTCAGTCGAATTCTTGGCATGTGAAGACTGTCCTACAGAATGAGAAGAATCTGATCATGGTTTCGAAAAACCGAGTCAATTGCCTGAACTGGTGAACTGTTGAGGGTGTATGGAAGAATAACCAGTGGTGCCTGTCCATAGACTTCTTCATATGGTGTGATTTTAGATGTGGTATTGTACCACTAGAGCGCTTCAAGGAAATCCAGAGAAATAGATGTCCAAATTTGTGTAGGGATGGGAAAGGGTTTGAGCAGTCCCGAAAGGAGTGTCGTTTCACCCTTGTTGACCAGGAAAGTATCATAGTCAGCCACCATCTATTGAATTGTCATTTTTAGTCCCTTCCAAAAGAAGTTACATTGTCCCCGGTCATACATTTTCAGGAACCTAGAGTGCCCTGCCGAGGGAGAAGCATGGAGTTCATAGAAGAGATAGTCCTATTGAACAGATTGCAACCAATTTGGAATAAGCAAAGAAATACCTGTAAGAGAAACTGGGTCATCAAATGTCCGAGAAGGAGCATCTGCCACCAGATTGTCCTTACCCTTCTTGTAAGTGATTGCATAGGCATAGCCCATGAGTTGGATAACCCATTTCAGGTGTGCTGCGTAGGAGACTTGTTGTTCCAAGAAATTTTCCAGACTCTATGGATCAGTCTTGATGCATAAATAATTCCCTAATAGGTATGGCTGTCACTTCTGTACTGCATGCAAAATAGCTATCATTTCCTTATGATATGTAGATGCATCTAAATTCTTACTGGAAAGGTCTCTTGAAGGAGGAAATCCCACTGGTTCAGCAAAGACACCTATATATCTATCCACGGAAATAGTGGAGACCATTGATGGGTGCATATGAATGGAATGGACCTGAGCCATGACACCATGTAAATTCTTCTTAAGGATCTTTTCTAGGCGATGTGAACTGATGATGCGGAGAGACCTTGGTTGTAAGCCCATAAATTTGTATTGTTTCCCATTGACTGAAAACTGCATCCACAATTCATCAAAATCCCATAAGATGGGGCCAAGAGTGCATAACCATTGAATGCCCAAAACCACATCACATGCTCCTAAGGACAAGGGAAACATGTCAAAGCACAGTTTATAATATTCCAGAGAGATACGCACATTGTGACACTTCCCCTTGCAAGGTAAGGTGCCCCCATTGGCAATCATGACTTCAAAGTTGGAGCAATGATGGACAAAACAATTAGGCTATTTGGAAATCTGATGGTCAATGAAATTATGAGTGCTACCAGAATCAATGACTATTGTAAGAGGGATATTCTTGAAGTAGCCCCTGAACCACATTGTTTGGGGGGTTGTGATTCTAGCTAAAGCATGGAGATATATCTCGGGCTGGCCATCCTGAGACAAAGGGTTAATAGGCAGCTCCTGAATGTCGACTTGCTCATCTATTGTATCTGGAGCTTCTTCACTAATTTCAGAGGCAGGTGGAGAATCCACATCCAAGAGATAGAGATTTTGCTCAACACATCTATGTCCCCGAGTGAATTTCTCATCACAATTATAACAATGCCCTTTTTCTCTGTGTTCCTGCATCTTTGTTTTAGACAAATGCTTGATAGGAGTTGGTCGAGGAGCTGGCGGGATGGGAGGTCATTGAGAACCCATATTTCTGAAGGGAAAAAAGTGGGTTTGGAGTGCTATTGGGATGAAATCTTATCTTCTTCCAACTTAGCCAACCCAAGGGCTTCCATCATTGTGTTGGGACAGAACATTTTGACCTCTGAGTAGATTTCATCCTTAAGACCATTGATAAAACAACTCCTGTACAATTCATCAGACAATCCTTCTGTGTGATTGGCTAGTTTCTCAAATTTTGTCAGATACTCTCGCACAGTGCCAAATTGGCGAAGTTTAGTGAGTTCTCCTTTGAAGTCATCAAAAGCACTAGGACCAAATCGTTGCAAAATGAGTTGGCAGAAATATGTCCATTTTGGCTCGTGATGAGCCTTGATGTACCAACAATACCATTGAAGAGCTTCCTATTCCAAATGAAAGTATGCAAGTGGAACTTTGTTGACATCAAAAGTATTATGCAGATTGAAATATTGTTCTTCCCAATAGATCCATCTAGTCGGATCAGTACCATTGAAGCAAGGAAAATCAAGCTTTGGACCATGGAAATTGCTGGAAGAAGAGAACCCATTGTCTGAAGAAGACTCTGACTATCATTTATTGTTCATGTCTAAATTCTCAAGATTGAGGCCAATAAACTTTTCATCCAAATCCTGGAGTTTGGTTTTGAGGGCTGCAAGTTCTTCCTCCATGGTTTTTGCTCCTCCGTGGGTGACAACCATAACCAGGATTTTTTTTTCCTTTCAGAAATGGATATGCAACGGCGTGGAAGGGATTGGAAACAGATGGATCTGCAATGATGCGGAAGTGATCGGCAACAGTTCTGGGAAGAGGAAATCTGCGATTTATCAACTGAAAATAGATATGGACCCCAGGTATGCTTGGATTCCTAATAGTTTGGGGGATTCACTCGACCACCAATGCTATCTAACGGCTTGCGTATTGGGGCAGTACCCCTGATTCCATGGCTCAGGTAAAATTGATAACCGCTTTGCCACAAATGACATCTCTTGGTTTACCTCACAGGTGAGAACTAGTCAATCAGGTAGGGGTCATTGCCATTTTCGCTGGCAGGTCCTCTAAATGGGCCAGCTACTTCGGGGTTCCTGTGGTATTCCTCACAATGCGTTTAAGGGCTTATGCCCAAATACTTCCCACAGTTAAGTGGAGAGGGATTATTTCCAAATTCAAACTTGTAACATATGCGAAAAAAAAAATTGGCAGAAATTTCACCAATGAGCCCAAGAAAGTGCTCTGATACCAGATGTGAGGAACCTGCAACAATTAATTGATAAAATGCACAATATATGAGATCACAGAATATTTTATTGATTGTAGGCCACTTTGAGGGGGAAACCTCCTTTGATAAAGCTCAATACAAATAACTTCACTGTCCCTTCATTGGCCTCAACACACACTTATATACTAAGTCTATGCCCAATACTATGGGTCAATACCATGGGACATATAATACTATGGGACGACTTACACAACATAAGCGTCAAATACTATGGGTCAATACCATGCGATAATACAAACTATGGATCAACATATACTACGGGACGACTTACAAAGCATATGCGTCCAACAACAATATACTAACAAAGTAAAGAGAATGGTTGACACGGGTTCCTAACATGCAACAGAAGGGGTTTCCTAGTGAAGATGCAACCTAGGAAGGTGGATAGATTCTGCAACATCCAAGATTGCTCTTTCTTGATGACAAGTAGTCTTAGGAGGGGAGGAATTTCATGTTCCTCCCTTAGGGCCACTTGGTCAAGTCTTGGACCCTCCAATCCCTAAGGGTCTAGGAAGAAAAATTAAGTTGGAGAAAATTAATTAATTGGGGATAATTTTTGGTGGAGACCTATAGTAGTTAAAATTTAATAATCTTAATATTTGAAGAATTTTGTAATAAGTTTCATTATCATGATTAGTTAATTTTTGCAAATTGGTGATGTTCACATGGCTAGGAGGCGTATGAGGACAAGGTGGACCTCACCCACTCAATTGAAAAATATAGAAACAACAAGAAGGCATCTAAAAACAAAGTGACAACATAAAAAGAAGGAAACTGACAAACGCAATAAAAAACGGGAAAAAAGCACAAAGCATGAAAGTGAACAAGAAGGAAAGTGCATAAAAGCATCTAGTTTGAAAAAGAAGGAAACATTCAGAAAATCTAAGGAGGGTACAATTGCTAAAAAGCAGAAGGAAGCATCAAGTAAGGAAGTTACACAAAGCAAACAAAGTTGCTAATTATCCTAAGGAAGGCGCACTCACGTATAACACATTCCAATTACTTGCTCAAGAATTCATATAAGCCTATAAAAGAATGTCGGTGGTGTTTCACATTTTTTTGGCTAATTTGTTTTGTGTGTGAGAGCTTGCTTCTCAAGGTTGAGTGATGTGCCTCAACCAAGATTGGGAGATGTGCCCCAAGGCAACATTTGTTCCAATGTTCATGATATGATCCAGAGTTATGGAAGTATTATCTATATGACAATATAATCCCATCAGTGAAGAATCCAACCCATCAAGAAGAGATCTTGTGTGTAAATTCAATTAGAGAGAGTTTTTGGAGGATATCCAATCAGAGGAGAAGTTTCAGTTGGTGAATGCGCCCCCTATGAGAAGTCATTGAGAAATGGTGTTCCTTCCATGAGCATCCATATGCTCTGTATTCATCTTATTACAGATCCCTTGAAGAACTCTTCTCTTCTTCCCTTCTTAAAGTCTTTTACACTTCATATTGTAAGAAATTTATGTATTAGAGACTCCCTGAGAAGTCCGAGAGTAAAATACATTCAATTACTACTCAACATTATTAATTTTTGTTTTCTTCTATTCATATGTTCATGTATGAGCCATACTATATTTCATAAGAGGAATTTGAAATCCTTAGAGGGTATTTGAATTCAATTTTGTCAAGATTAGTTCTTTAAACATTGTTTTCCGACTCGTTTTGCAGTAATAGATATGAAAATATTTATGGGTGTTAATTTTTTCTTCTATAAGTCATGTTATATTATTAATACCATTCTAATTAACCTCTAATAATTTCCCTAATAATTCCTATCCCTCTCATCCTATTTGGGAGAGCTTGGAAAACTATTAGTTGAGCAGTCCTATCTAGCACCCTTCTTCTTTTTCCTCCAAACTCAGCCAAAACCTCCACAAACCTCAAAAAATATTGTACATAATCTAATAAATGGGTCAATGACTAAAATTCACCATTTTTACCTTCAGGTGTAAGTGAATAAGTATGGTATGCATATGCCGGTGTGCCCAGGAAGCCTTGTGGAAACTTCAACGGTAGCTATTGTCGAAGCATAAATGGCCCTAGTACATTGTGCATAGGAATCTGAAGTTGGCCTTTAATCTAATATATTTTTTGCTGCACACTCATTAACACATTTTGTAGATCCAAAAGTGTCCAACCATCAAGCCCTTAAAAGGTTTATCAGTGTCCAAGTCTAGTTTGCTCTCGACTAGTTTTGTTGACTAGTTTTAATTTGTCGTAGTTTATGTTTTAAAATTTTGAATTTTATATAATATTACTTGATATCAGATCATGGATATTACAAAAACCTAGGCCTATATTTCCCGATCTAACATGAGTCTAGGAGGTCCAACAATTTACCCATCTCGAGGCATTAGAGTGGGTTGAGAACTATAGGCATGTATCCTAGGCTAGATAGCATGAATGAAATGCGAGTCTCTTTAGTATTCAATTATTATTTATGATAGATATATTAGCTCATGGTTACTTTGAATCATTGAATTATTCATTATTTCAATAGATGTATTCATACAACTATACATGCATGTCACTACTTTGTCATTTAGTCATATTTTCATTATGTTTCGCAAGTAGATTATGTGTCCCAATGCCATAGCTAGGAACTTACATTAATTTAACAGTCTGGTAATTAGATCAGTTTCCCAATGGAGTTGCTAGGACAAGAAACAATCAACCAGTTGTACTAGAGTCTGCTGCCCGATGCAATAATTAGGATTAACCATACAACCTTCTAATACAGTTGTGCTAGACTCTCCTACCCAATGCTGTGGTTAGGAATAATCACTTAACAAAATAATATTTCAACATAACAGAATAATATCCGGATCATAATCAGAATAGTCATATATTTATATTTTGTTTTCTACAATTGTAGCATAGAATTAGTAGTATAACTATTATTGCTTTCATGGGCATGCATAAGTTTATATCACCACTACAAAAAATCATTAGTCACTAAAATTTCAGATTTATAATTCACAAATCTAATCATAGGTGCATGCATAACATCATTATATCACCGACCATTGCAATTTCATATTTAACTCTAGATCATGCTTTAGATTTACACATAGATACATGCATCAATATAAACATATAAAAGCAAAATTCAGATTTACAATATCTAGGGCCACGAGTTCATCTATTCTAGGTACTATTGATCTATCTGCAACGGTTGTGGGGATTTCCCCAATCCACCAAAATATAGATATATAGGAACTCCAATCTTAGTTTCCCCATAGTCACCCCAAGCTAAGTCTCGGTCTCTCTAGGGATATATTTTAGGAATTATTACTATTCATATTTCCTTTTTGGTTACTAGATATGCTCTTTAGCTTAGGGTCTAAGCTCAACCAAATCATTTTTCTAGTGTCGGTGTTTCAATTCAGGCAGTCCCACTGCCATAAAACTAGCTAGTACTTCATCCTATATATCTAATACTGGTTCCAACCAAGGAAATTTTTAGGGGCGAAATTTCGCTAATTGGCTATTTTTTGGGATTTTTTTCAAAAAATAAATTCACTATTTGGTCATTTTTAGTCTCCAATATTGCCTATATTTACATAAAATATGTTTTTTTATCATAATATTCGCCAAAATTTACAAGTTTTAGTAGTAAATTGTTTGTTTCATATTTAATATTTGCCTACCAATCTATATATATGTTTTTTTTCAATTCAAAATAATTGCCTAGAATACTATACTTAAGTATACTTTTAGAATCCTTAAAAAATACCCTGGTTCCAACCAGCACCCAGAATGCTCACTCTATATAGACAATATCATTGTTGTCAGTACCAGGTAGTTCCCTATGAGATGGTACACAACACCTCAATGCATACACACTCTATGTCCATATATATTTTCATTCATGACTAGACTTAGTTCTTGTCATTTGCAAATAGATACGAGTGTCTAACTCCTCCCCTTCAATTGTTCCTCTTTTTGTTCACTACAGCTTCTTTCTTTCAGATCTCTCTCTCTCTGTTTTCATATGTATATTGCTCTTATTTTATTACACCAAGAGGCTTAACCCATTGAGATTCTTTTTTTCCCTCTTTTGTAGTGGAGGTGTTTACTATTCTTAGTTAATTCTTTAGGTGATGACACCTAATTAGGATTTATGATTCTAGAAGAGTTTCTTAATTTTTTTATTTTATTCTCTTATTTTCTTTATTCAATTTCTATTTTTATTCATATTTCATTTTAATTTCTTTTTATGTTTAAGTTCTTTAATTCATTTTGTTTATCTTAATTCCTTCCCTAAAGAGACCAACACCTCTCATTCATCGGCTATCCCCCACAACACAAGCATATATTTAACATAGTTCAATAAACATACCAAACACATAGATTGTCAATTACAAATTTTCACTATTTGTAATACTTAGCCACATAGAGGGGTTGGAAACCCTAGGTATTACATCCCCTCCCCCTTAAAAAAGCACCATTCCTGGTGTTCCAAAACTGCCTAGCTCAATCTTGGAATAAAGATGTGTATGCAACTTGCATTTTATCCTCCATCTCCTAGGTGGCTTCCTCATGCTCAAAGTGCTCCCACTGCACTTTTGCATGGGAAATTGCTATGTTCCGGAGCACAACTGATTTCATGTGCAAGATGCGTAATTTTTATGGCTAGAATTCCCCTTTCAGGTCCACTTGTATCACATGCCAATCCACGACATGCTTGGTATCATATACATATTTCTTTAATAATGATACATGGAACACATTATGCACTTTAACATTAACTGGTAGATCTAACTAGTAGGAAATAGGTCCCACTCTATCTAGGATTTCAAATGGTCCACAATATCGTGGAACAATTTTACAACATCTTCCTAAGTTCAATGAGCTTCTTTTTTCTTTTACTTTAAGGTAGACATGGTCTCCTACTTCAAATTCTTGTGGGATTCTACTCAAGTTTGCATAACTTTTGTGGCGATCTTGAGCCATATTCAAGTTTTGCCTAACTTTGTTAACATTATGTTCCAAATATTTTAACATGTAAGGGAAAAGCATAATTTTGTCCACTAGGTTATCCCAATTGACAAGAGTGTGGCATTTCCTCGCATTCATAATTTCAAAAAAGGATCATCTTTGTCAATGTCTGGTGTCCATTGCTGTAAGAAAATTTTGCTAGATATAGATAGTTTTCCAAGTTTTTTGGATTTTCCATTACGTACATATGAAGCATATATTCTAGAATCTAGTTCATCCTCTTAGTTTGTAAATTAGTCCGAGGGAGATAGGAAGTACTCATGTTCATTTGAGTAGCCAACTCTGTGAACAAATATTTCCAAAATTTTGATATTAACTTTGAATCTCTATCTGAAATGATGTGTTTAGGAATCCCATGCAATCAGAAAATTTCTTTTAAGAATATCTCAGCAATGTTGGTAGCCTTAGTAGTGTAATTGATGGAAATAAAGTGAGCACCCTTAATTAGTTTGTCCACGACAACCATAATGAAGTAATTCTTAGTCCTGGATTTTGGTAATCTAGTGATGAATTCCATTGAAATTGCTTCTCATTTTCATTCTGGGATAGGTAAAGGCTGCAACAATATGGATGGATGCTTATGTTCATCCTTTATTGTTGGCATTCCAAGAAGCGAGCGATGCATGCAATGATCTTTGATTTCATTCAGGGCCAAAAGTATTTTTTTTACTGTGGTTATCATCCTTTGGTACCTTGGGTGTCCATAGTACGAATTTTTATGGAATTCATTCATGATCATTTGCTTTAGCTATGGAAAATTAGGAGCATACAACCTGCCTTGGTATGTGAGCATCGATCATTGACAATACGTAAATCCTCTTTTTGTTGTTTTGTTACCTCTATTCGCAGTCCAAACCAAATATTCTAGTAGTATTCATCTTGTACATAGGTAACATTTATCCCCTCTTTGAGTTCAATCTCCACGTTACTAACCAGGGTCATTTTTAGGGGCAAAATTTCGCCAATTGACTATTTTTGGAGTTTTTTTTTCAAAAAATAAATTTGATATTTGGTCATTTTTAGTCTCTAATATCGCCTATATTTACATAAGATATGTTTCTTATCATAATATTTGTCAAAATTTATTCATTTCAGTAGTAAATTGTATGTTTCATATTTAATATTCACCTACCTATCTATATACACGTATTTTTCAATAAAAAATAATCGCCTAGGATACTATACTTAAGTATAATATTAGAGTCTTTAAAAAATACCCTAGTACTAACACTTGTTGTGTACAATACTCAAACATTCCTACTAAGAGTGTCAATAACTTTGTTCTCTTTCCATTTTATGTGCCTTATCTGAACGTCATACTCTTAGGAACCCGTGTCAACCCTTCTCTTTACTTTGTTAGTATATTGTTGTTTGACGCATATGCTTTGTAAGCCGTCCCGCAGTATTATATGTTCCATGGTATTGATCCATAGTTTGTATTAGCCCATAGTATTATATGTTCCATTGTATTGATCCATAGTATTGGACGCATATGCTTTGTAAATCATCTTGTAGTATTATATGTTCCATGGTATTGATCCATAGTACTGGTGCATAGAATTAGTATATAAGTACATGTTGAGGCCAAAGAAGGCATCCAAGAGTTATTTTGTATTGAGCTTGCTCAAGGGAGGTTGCCCCTTCGAAGTGGCTCGCGATCAATAAATCTCTTCTGTGTTATGTTATTTCTAATATATCATGCATTTTAATTAATTAATTGCTGGAGGTTCTTCACATCTGGTATCATAGCACTTTTTTGGGCTAGTTGGGTGGAATTTCTACCAATTTTTTTTCGTATCCATATTGTTCCTTTCAATTACAGGTTCAGATTTGGGAATAATCCCTATCCACTTAACTATGGGAAGTACTTGGGCATAGCCCTAAAAGTCATTGTGAGGAGTACCACAGGAACCCTGAAGTAGCTGACCCATTGAGAGGCCTGCCAGTGAAAAGGGAAACAACCCCTACCTGATTGACTCGTTCCCACCCGTGAGGTAAAACAAGAGCTGTCGTTTGTGGCAAAGCGGTTATCAGTTTTACCTAAGTCGTGGAGTGAGGGATACTTCCCTAATACGCAAGCCGTTAGACAACATTGGTGGCCAAGTGAATCCCTTGAACCGCTAGGAAGTTGAGCATACCTGGGTTCCATATCTATTTTCAGGTGATAAATCACAGATTACATCTGTCCATAACTGTTGCCGATCAATTCCAAGCCGTTTCAGATCTATTCCAAAAAAAATATATATGTTTTTTCGCCATATCTTCTTTGTTTTAACTCCGTTTCCCTTCAAAATTCACTGACACCCCTGCCATCCCATTTTGCATATTTCATCCATTCTACATATTTCATTCCTAAGGACCCTATCCCAAATTCCACATCTGTCTACTTTTAGGGTTTACCATAACTTCTTCGATTTTCACCTAATCGCCTTCAAATTTTTTCATAGTGTTCATTTCTTATTTCTGCTTCTTTGTCCCTCTATGATAAATTTTCACATTCTTTCACCCCACTTCTGAAATCCCAATTTTTTGTTTTCCTGTCCATCAGAAAGTGTCCAAAACCTAGTCAAACCCCAATTACAGTAGTCAAACATTCCTACTAAGAGCGTCAATAACTTTGATCTCTTTCCATTTTATGTGCCTTATCTCAATGTCATACTCACTGAGAAAGGCCAACCATCTTCCTTACCTGGCATTCAAGTTTTTTCAATCAAACATATATTTCAACCCAATATTGTTTGTTTTTAGCAAAAATATCTTTCCAATTAGGTGATTCCTCCACATTCTCAGGGCATGGATTATCATTGCCAACTCTAAGTCATGGATTACATAATTCCTTTCGTTGTCTTTAATATTTCTTAACTAGTAGCAGATTACATGATCATTTTGCATTAGAACTCCTCTTAATCCTTCCTTGCAAGCATCTGTGCACACCAAAAAATCATCATAGGGATCTACAATTTTTAACAAAGGGGTAGTAGTCAATAGCCACTTTAGATCCTGAAAAATGACCTCACATTTTTCTATCTAAACAAATTTTACTTCCTTTTGCTATAAGGAGGTTATGGGGTGAGATATATTTGAGAAATATGTAATAAATCTTCGGTAGTATCCGGCTACTCCCATGAATGACCTGATATCTACTACGTCTGTTGGGGTAGGCCATTCCATGATGGATCTAATCTTATTCGGGTCCACTGTGAACCCTTTCTCCTAGATTACATGTCTGAAGTGCTGAATTTGTTCTTGAAAGAGATCACAGTTACTGAAACTTACATAAAGTTGGTGTTCCCATAATATCTGTAGGACTATTCTTCGATGTTTCTTGTGCTCCTCCTTCGTCTTTGAATAAATGAGGATGCCATCTATGAATATGAACACAAAATTATCTAGATAATTACTGAAAATGTTGTTCATGAGGCACATGAATGTAGAAGGTGCATTGGTGAGGACAAAAGGCACCACCACATACTCATAGTGTCCATATTGTGTTTTGAAAACAGTTTTATGAATGTCCTGATATCTGATTCGAATCTAATGATATTCAGATCTCAAATCAATTTTAGAAAAATCTTTCTCCCCTCATACTTGATCGAATAAATCATATATTTGTTGTGGAGGATGTACCTAATCTTGATAGTTTCCTTCTTCAACTATCATTAGTCAATACATAGTCTCAAGGTTTCATCCTTGTTTCTAACAAATAGAATTAGAGCTCCCCACAGGGAAACACCTAGCCTGATATATCCTTTTTCTAACAGCTCCTACAATTGCAGTTTTAGTTCTACTGGTTACGGGGTGCTCATTTGATAAGGTGCCTTTGATATAGGTGTCGCTCCACGTACGAGGTCAATAGTGAAGTCTAGATCCCTCTTTGGAGGCAATCCAAGTACTTCTTTAGGGAACACATCTTTTGAGCTGCGAATGACTCTCCCAATGGTTTAGATATGAGATCTGTAATCTTTCTCGTCAAAGGCCTCAAGAGAGATGAATACTCCTCGGAGAATTCCCTTATAAAACAAAAAACTCTCCATGAGTCATTTAACTGAATTATGCTCAAGAACAACTATAAATAAATTAGCAGGTGCAATCCTCATTGTTGAAATAAAACCTTAAAACTATACGTCGAATGCGCACGTACAATAAGGCTGTTTTTAAATTTCCAGTAAAGAAGAGGCCTTACCTCAAGAACAAGCCATCTCTAGCCATCATTTCACATAATTCCTCGTCTCCGTCGTTCCTTGAGGATCAAGCCTCCTCCTTCACCACGAGGGAAACTCAAGCAGGTATGATCACAAATTTAGAGATCCATTACGTTGAAGTAAATAGAAAATTTATAGGGCCTCATATTTCAATAAAATTGTTTTATATGTCATATAGCACAACTCAATTCCCATCCTAATATGTGGTATGCACCGACCAATGTATCAATTTCTTCTCAATTTTGTCAATCTCCCAACTTCTTTATTTGATAATTCCCTTTTTTTGGGTAACGTCAAGCTTTTTGGGATCTGGAATTTGCATTCCAACAAGAAAACAATTTACTCTTCAAATTTACGGGATTGAAAATAATCAAATCATTAATCTTAATAAATATTCTTTACAATGGTAATAAAACCAATAAAAAATTAAACAATCTTTTTACTAAATCCAGTTAAATCTAATCATCATAAATTAAATTTATAAGTTGTAAAGCATATTGATGGTCGAAATAACTAACCCATGAATGCAGTGTTTCCATGAATTTGACAAATGTCACAGCAAATATTAATTTATACATGTATAAATTTAAAATATTACTATATACATAAATTTAAAATGATGAGTATTCTTAATCATTGAAAATAAAATCTGATGAGAAAAGAGTATTACTCAGGTTGTAAGGTTAATAATTAAAACCGAGAAAACTATATTTAATATTCTTGTTTAACAAAAACAAATATTACAACAATACTATTTGAGCTTGGATACACAGTGTGGATCGACTTTCTTATTTAGATTTTCCCATAACTTGTCAAATTGTACCCTATCGAATCCCATTTCGTGAATGTCTTTATAAACATTCATTTAATCGCCTATGAAATATTTCAACATAAATGCATAGATAATAAAAATTATTATCACAACATGGAAATTTAGACAAAATAAAAAAAATGCATTAGGACATATTAAGCATCTCCAAACAAAGAAATTGAGCATTTCCAATCATGTACAACAATGTTCAACACCTTCATCCACATAGAGAAATGATCTAACTCACTGCACCCATCAACATACAAAAACCAAATCTTTGTACAATGCACCAACCCTTGTATCCTCTTCACCTTCACACATTCAGCTACCCACAAGTCCTCTGAATATACCAATGTTTCCATACTTGGAATCTATTTTAACTGAGAGCACTCATCAACATACAGAAACTGAAGCTTTGTACAATCCACCAACACCTCTATCCTCTTCTGCTTCACACATTCACCTACCTGTAACTCTTCCAAAGATGGCAATGTTTCCATACCCGGAAGCTCTTTTAACTCACAACACCCGAAAACACATAATGCCCCAAGCCTTGTACACTACTCCAACCCTTATATCCTCTTCAGCTTCACACATCTACCTTCGTGTAGTGTTTGCAAAGGTACCAATGTTCTATAATTTTTGTTGCTATTGTATAGAATCCATCATACTATTTCCATACCATGAGCACACTAACATTAGTTTTGTGTTCTTAAATGCTTTGCTCCAAAAAAAATCTTGTATTCTTTCCCTTCTCGCTTTCCATCCTTACTATTCTATCCAACATGTGGCTCTTCCCCTATCCCACCATCTTGCCTGCATTGTCATTTGCTCATGCTCTAGCTCGTTTCATCCTTCTCTCGTCATGGACATTGCCACTTGTGACTCTTGTTTATTTTCAATTAGCCAGAAATGGGAATGGGCACATAGAAATGAATTCATAGTGCCAGCTACTTGTTCATGTTTCTCATGTGTTGGAGTTTGTATGCTTCTTAATTCTTTATTCTCACATCCTCTATTATCTATATTATTTTTTATGTGTCTTTCTGTGACAACAAATAATATACAACATGTGCTTTATTCTTTAACATCTTACTTTAGCATCTTATTTCCTCTACATTGGACTCTGATGTGCATTCCATTGTACCTTCGTACAAGGTATTCCTACAAGATTATGTTTCTATGCAATAACCATATTTTTGTATCTCGATTCGAACTATGTACTTTGATTTTAGATATTAGATCATCTTTAGTAGGAGTGGCTTTTGCTCACCAACTTTTATGGACATTCATGTATTTAAGAGTCCCATTGACCTATCTTTCATCACTAATTGAACATTCTTATCTATTGGCTTGAAGCAGTCAACCTTCTTTGACCTCCAAAACAACAAGAAGAGTAGGACTATTGGTTTTATATTAAAAAAAGCCAAGCATGTTTTACATTGCAATACTTTTAAACTATATTGATATTAAAATTTGGTAACTTAAAAAAATATTTACTATCTTCAAAAAATGATTTTATTATTGTTCTTGTTTTATGTATAGATAAATTATTTGAATAGGATTCCACCAAAGAAAGGGACAAATCCAATCTGGACAAATTTTATGGATATTCTATAATGTCAAAATCTTCCAATGTTAAGATATTTCATATATACCTTACTTGAATGATGAGCCTAATAAAGCTATGGATGAAGAACTTGTTGATGATTTAAGAATTCTTCGCCGTGACGAAGAAGATGGATCTAATGGTTTGAGGAGAAGGAATACTTTCTCAAAACACAAATTTCAGTACGAGTGGAAAATATAACATCCTTGGGTGTATAATATCAATGTTGTAGATGGAAAGAACTGTATGAAGTGATAATTTTATGAGAAATACAAGACTCAAGGTCCATGAAGTATTGGAAATGGGTGTAGTAAAATTCAATACAATGTAATGATAAGTCATTCAAAAACTTATAGTCATCAAACATCACTTCAAGAAAAATTATATGAAATTAAAGGTTGGTAAAACCCATTCTAGAACACATGATAGTGACTATAAATGAGACCGATAGGGAAAGGGTGATAACCACTATGAAGTTGGAATATTGTATTGCATAGAAGGATATTTAAATTGTTACTTATGAAGACCCATATCATCTTCAAATGAATTTGCAAATGCCTAGTATTCCTTCTCAAGTGGAGTATTGTCCATACATATATAGAAAATTTTCTACTAAATTTATTCATTCTATATGAGATTACCTTGAAGAGGCACACGTTAGAAATATTTTAGATAGTCCATTTTTCTCTATGATGTTAGATGAGAGTACAAACCATGGTTTGGAACAACACCTTGGTGAGTATTCTATGTATCTAGAGCCAAAAAGTATTTAGTCCTCAATATCAAAATCTATGAAAACTATTAGTGTTCTTAATGGAAATGAAAAGACTATATATGATATAATCGTTAATCTAAAGGAAAGGTAGCTAAAAAATGAAAAACTAATAGTAGTTTCCAATGATTGTGCTTCATCAATGGCTAAACATGAAAACATAATTTTTCTCATTGCTAAAGCATGGTCTACCTAATCTTATTGATACTCATTGCATTACACAACATGAGGCACTTGCAACAACATCGGATACTTCAAAGAAAATACCATAATTTTTGTATGTTGAGAAAATAGAAAATGTAGTGGAATGATGGCTTGGAAATTCCACAAATATAAATAATGCACTAATTTCTTTATTAGATATTGTGGAATTAGAATCCTTACATGTTCTTCAAATCCATGGGATTATATATTTATTTAGGGGTCAAGTAGTTAAAAGACTTGTTACATTGATGCATATTATTTTAAGCTTGTGGAAAAGAAGAAATAACTTATGGTATCAAAAGGAAAGGATTATCTCATTTCATGTTTGTTTGAATATGGTAATTGGTGTTTTGATAGAGTTGAATAACCTTATAAAAGATTCCAACAAGATAATACATGCATTATTTTGCAGAAGGTGTGATACATCTTACTAAATTCTTAGAAGACTCTAAATATAGATTCCTCTAAATATTGACAAAGAAAGGACTACATATATGCATGATTTGTCATATATTCCAATCCATGATGAGCAAATGTCACAACCAATGGTAATTTGCATCAATGGCTCCCTTAAGAGTTTCATTCAAATTACAAGGAATTATGTCTTTAAAGCATTAGTTGATAGCTTCAATTGAAGATTTCTAATTCTTCATCTCTTTAATGCATCTGGTTATTAATCCCTTGCCATTGTCCATTAAATCCTTATGTGAGAGAAACTAATGGAAAGCATTGGCTTGACAAGTTTTTTTACATTTGCGGCATAAAATATGCAATGAAGTGAAAATGTACCATTTTTTTACATTGCAACTTGTAAAAGAGAGTTTTATGAATTTATGGATGTGCTTTATTTAAAGAGATAAATATTCCCAATGAAAGATGCATTGAAAGTGTTTTCACAAAGAAAGATTTCACATTATAGGTATCGCCATATGTTAAAATAATGGCAAGCACTGTCACATGATTGAGGCTTCTCTAGACAAATTTGATAAATGGTATATGAAGAACAAGACTATCCGTCATAACATTTGATGCATTAATTTATGTATCATTAATAGGTCCTACTATACAAGAGGTGGAGTGGAAATTAGTTTATACTATTTGAGATAATGAAAAAGGAAAGAAGACTTCATGACATGTGAGAAGATTGTATAAATATGTGTAATTTTCTTATTTATGTTGTCTTTTATAAGACATTGTAATTTCAACTATGTTTATGCTTTTGATATATGAAACTCTAATGTTTATTGTACATTCATGGAATATGGAATAGAAGTGTTTTTAGTTAAATTGATTACTTGTCATTTCAACCTATGATTTTAGTTACATGGATGTCTTGTCATTTCAACATATAATTTTGTATATCCAATGCACTACTTGAAAGAAATGGTTTCTCTTTGTTCCAACATTCAACATTAAAAATTTGTTCCAACACTCAACAAGAAGGGATTCTTTGCTTGCAACTTGAAAAATCAAGAGGATCAAAGTCATTATTTAAAAGGGTGATGGCACATGTTTATGATTTTGTATGTCCTAACTTTATATTTTAGGTTTGCTACAAATTCATAACATGTCCCCTATAATTTTAGGTTCAAACTCTATGATCTTAACATATAAATTAGTTTTGCATGTTGTAAGTTTGACAAAATAGTAGGCAAAGGAGCACACCACAATAGAAAGAATATGCTAGGAGTAGCGAGGACACTAGTTGTATAAGGGCTAACCAAAACGCCCCCGACTCGTCGTAATCCGAGAGAGCAATTCTTGCCAAAATCACAATTTGGAATGCTCATATCGCAATTTCAACGATCGGGTAGTTTTAAAATTGGGCAATTAATCAAGAAAAGACAATCCTAATTGTAGAAATTACAAAATTACGAAAATAACAATTTTCAACCAGAAATTTAACCAGTTTTTATCCCAAAATCACCGAAAAAGTCGGGATTTTGGTTGTCTTTTATCCTATGCTGAAAGGACATAGGGCATACCAATGAGTAAAAAATAGACTAGGGCTCTAAAACCATTACATGCATGGGAACTCCAAGTCTTCGAGCTTGATTACCTTTCATTGAAAATGAATGTCTTATTAATAAATGGAGAAGTGACATGTGGCGAGTATCCAAAGATATGTGGCTTCTACAATACAGTTTGATATGTGACGGGGGATCGACGTCGGACGGCGGGTGATGGACCCCTTTCACGGCGTCCTGTCGTGGTCGACATTGCGTTCTTTGATGATGGCCGGGCAGGGCCTTTAATTAAAGGCGGCCCTGCCACGTGGCGAATATTGTTCGCCCTCGACATGGCTTCCTCGCACGTGTGGCGAGAATACCCTAAATGGTTTAGGGTTTTAACTCGTTCAGGTCCACGAAACACTCTATTTATCAGCGCCAAATTCACTGCAATCTTTTATTGCTTTGTTATCAAGATGGAAAGGAAAGCCAGTAGTGCAAATATGGATTACGGTATCATCACAACTGTATTCTTTAATGAATACGCCGTTTTAAATACGACAGTATTCTGCGATGAAGACCTTGGGAATTCGAGCTCGGTAAGTTACGATCCTCGAAATTTGCAGTTCACGCAGGATAGTATAAAGGATTCCTTCAGTAAATCCCACACCGGCGTCAAATTGGAGGAAACAGTGGCCGACATTAAGCAGGGAAGGCTCGATCCTTCATCCCTGGGTTCGCTTAAAGTCCATGAAGGAGACGATGGAAGGCTCTGGTGCGAGAACAACCGAAGGCTCTGGGTTGCACGCGAGGCCAGCCTTCCGGCAGTTGACGTGAAGATGAAGTCCAATGATTTCAAATCTCGTCGTCTGGGAGAAGAAACGAGGGACAAGCTCAGCGACCCTGACTTTCTTCCCAAAGTTCGGGCTCCTCGTCCACGATGGGTTACATTAATATAATGTTCAGGTGATTATGTTGCTAGGGTATATCTTTTTGTTAATTAGCAGGAAATTACAATCACTGTAGACTCGTGTTTTATCTTTCTTGATATGGACTCGCCCTGTATAAGGGTTTTGGATTTTCCATGTTTTAGGGTTTCGCGAATATTAATATGAACATAAATATCGGTTGCATAATTTCCATGCCTTTTGGTCAGCACTTCCAATGCAGTCATGCGGGGTGAAATTGATTCCAATGGTCATGCAGGGTGAAATGGACATGATCTTAAAATATCTTGAAATGGACATAAACTTAAAATATATCTTAAATTATCTTTTTGTTAATCAGCAGAAAATTACTTTAAACCCGTGTTTTAGATTCTCATGATTCTCATGTTATGGACTTCCTGTGTGTTATGGACTCGCCCTGTGTAAGAATTCTGGCCTTTCCATGTTTTAGGGTTTCGCGAATATTAATATTAACATATCAGTTTTGAAGGTGGGTTGCTGCCTCCAATCCGCTTAATATAGTCTACTGTTCATTTAGTTTGTTTATAATTTCTATGTCTTTTGGTGAGCACTTCCAATGGTGAAATTGATAGGAATTTAAATTACTTGATGAAATATCTTTTTTCACAATTCCTTATCCTGTATTTCACAACTCCTTATCCTATTTTCCCATTTGATCATAATCGTATTTTCTTTTGGCTTGTCACGTTTGGAGAGATTGCAGTGTAAGGGTTTACAGAAGGACTAATTATAGTAACTGTTGAGTAAGGGTTTACATAAGGGAAAATTAGCTCTCAAGTAAATGTCATTTCAGAGGTTTTCCCAGTGCTCAAACCATCGCCAAAACATATGTCAGGCACAGCTTGTAGTCGTACTGTTGCTTAGGGTTGGAAGGCCCCACGCGTAAGAACCTCTCTAGGTTTACGCTTTGGCCATTGACCTTTTGAATCCCATAAAATTTTACTACGTGAGTGTGAGTATTTGGTTCTAGGCCGATTTATGGGTACTCATAAACAGAATTATATTTTTTATGTGTTTATGCATGTTGTATATCTCTTTTAACGAGTCTATGCATGTCCTTTTTCAGCATTCAATCTATCAACCATCAAACAAAATACAATTCCATTGTCCTCAAACCTTCAGACATGTCAAAATATTTATGCAAATAATATCCTTGACATGTTCAAATATTTATGCAAATAATATCCTTGACATGTCAAAATAGTTATGCAAATAATATCCTTCTTATATAATCTTCTCTGAGAGTAAAAAATGAAATTCTGTCATTTTCCATGGTTTCATGTAGGTCAATGTCTAAGATAGATAATGAACATTCCAGTTTGCCTTGGTGGGAAATGCCTACTTTCATTGAGAGTGTATGAAGCTCAAACTATGCCCCAATGACACTGGGTTAGTGCAAGTTAACAAGGGTCACTTTTGGCATGTTAGATGCAATAGAAAACTGAAAAAGCAGGCATCCCTCAACTTACTTGGATTTTTTGAGCTACTTACGCAAAATATCTTGCATTGAGTAAAAAAGATGAAATGTAGGAAATTGAATCACATTTCTGAATATATAACTTTTATGTATTGAAAATTTGCATAGCTATGTCAAGTTTCATTTTTCCTAATAGACACTTTTTATTTTTTAGGCAAATGATAAGGTATATGTTTTTGTGGGTTGAGCCTTTGAGGGCCTAAATGATGGAATCAAGCTACAAAAATCGGCATGCATGTAGAGAATACATAGCACTTGTGTGCCATTATTTTTTGAAAATTAAATTAGTAATTTTATAATTTTTTTATAATTGTCTAAGCGATCAAACCTCGAAAATAGTACCTCTTTTGTGGATAGAGCCTTTGAAGGTCTTAATGCAAAAATCTTGACATGGGTTTTTCATAGAACGTGGAGGTTAGTGTCCTCTTGTGCACCATACAATTTTTTTTTGAAATGATTGAGAACTGAAAAAGCTATGGAAGAAACACTTACAGTGTGTTTCATGAGTTAAGGAACTAGGACAGAAAAGAAATTGAAAGAAAATAGGAAAAATTAACATTTCAAAATAAAAGTTACATATTTGGAATCTGCAGAAAAAATGCTATTTGTGTCTAAGATTTCGTCAAAAATGACTGTGTGTAGCATATTGTAACGAGTGGCTAAGCACAGGCTTCTCCAGAAACTGGAAGAAATACCCAATTAGCTTTGGGTTTTCATTAACATTGCACGGGTTTGGAATTACCGAAGCAAACTCCAAAGCATACACATAGGATTACTGTTGACATGCGAGCAAAATCCAAATTCAAAAATAGTGTCGTGCTTTTAGATGTACATAATGCGCACGCGTTATATAACTACATAACGTGTACGCGTTATATAGTTAAAAAACGCGCTTGCGTTATTTAAATCATAAAATACATGTTTAATACTTGAGAAAGAAGGGGTGTGGAAGACTCAAGGGAATTTTTGTTTAATATTTGAGAAGGGGTGGGGAAGGGTCAAGGGAATCTATGGCTAATATTTAACAGGGATGGGAAAGGGTCAAGGGCTTAGAAGGATGTTGGAAGCTTGAGTGGGGAGAGATGAAGGGAATGAGAACATGATGGGCTACAGGGGTTGAAGGGAAGTGGAGCTTGAGAGAACTATTAGGAGTAGAATAGGTTCTAAAGAGGTGTAGGGTTAGAAGTTGAAAGTGAGACTTGAGTGACAAGGGGGAATGGATGGAGGCAAGGGGGATGTGAGAGAGAAATAAAGAATACAAGGGGGGGGAGACATAGAGTGAGGGAGGGAGAGGGACAATGGGGAGGAATGGATTTAGAGGGAGTGAGAGATAGATGGGGATAGAACAAAATAAAGAGATAGGAAGGGAGGGACAGAAAGTGTTGGTGGGAGACATGTGAATATATACATAAGGTGTATACCCTCCTCGTCATCATCTTCATCACCATCACCATCTTCATCATCATCCCCATCATCATCATCATCATCAACATATTCATCATCGTTGTCATCTCTAGGTTCCTGATCAACATCTCCATCATCATCATCTTCTTCATCCTTATCATCTTCATCATCATCTTCATCACCAACACCATCATCATGAACATCTTCATCACCATAAACATCTTCATCATCATTGTCATCTCCCCCTTCCTCATCAACATATCCATCATCATAATCATCATCATCATCTTCATCACCGACACCATCATCATCAACATCTTCATCATCATCACCATCATCATCATCATCATTTTCATCTCTAGGTTCAACATCAACATCTCCATCATAATCATATTCTTCATCATCATCATCTTCATGACCATCATCGTCATCATCAACATCTTCATCATCATCACCATCATCATCATCATCTTCCTCATCGGATCAACATCTCCATCATGTCACCATCATCTTCATCATCATCATCTGAACATCACCATCACCATCATCATCAATATCATAATCATCATTACCAGCACCATCATCATCGACATCCTCATCGTCATCACCATCATCATTGGCATCTATAGGTTCCTCATCAACATCTCCATCATCATCATCTTCATCACCATCATCATCATCATCATTGGCATCTGTAGGTTCCTCATCAACATATCCATCATCGTCATCTTCTCCATCATCATCACCATCATCACCATCATGATCTTCTAAACACCATCATGATCATCATCCATCACCATCATCAACAACATCTTCATCATCATCACCATCAGCATCATCATCAAAATCTTCATCGTCATCACCATCACCATCTTCATCATCATTGTCATCTCTAGGTTCCCCATCAACACATCATCTCCATCATCATCATCTTCTTCATCATCACCATCATCATCATAATCAACATCTTCATCATCATCACCATCATCATCATCATATTCCTCATCGGATCAACATCTCCATCATGTCACCATCATCTTCATCATCATTATCATCATCATCATCTGAACATCACCATCACCATCATCATCAACATCGTCATCATCATTACCAGCAAAATCATCATCGACATCCTCATCATCATCACCATCATCATTGGCATATATAGGTTCCTCATCAACATCTCCATCATCATCATCTTCATCACCATCATCATCATCATCATTGGCATCTGTAGGTTCCTCATCAACATATCCATCATCGTCATCTTCTCCATCATCATCACCATCATCACCATCATGATCTTCTGAACATCATCATGATCATCATCTTAACATCACCATCACCATCATCGTCAACATCTTCATCATCATCACCATTAGCATCATCCTCAAAATCTTCATCGTCATCACCATCACCATCACCATCACCATCTTCATCATCATTGTCATCTCTAAGTTCCCCATCAACACATCATCTCCATCATCATCATCTTCTTCATCATCATCATCTTCATCAACATCATCATCATCATCAACATCTTCATCACCATCACCATCATCATAATCATCTTCCTCATCGGATGAACATCTCCATCATGTCACCATCATCTTCATCATCATCATCATCATTATCATCCGAACATCACCATCACCATCATCATCAACATCTTCATCATCATTACCAGCACCATCATCATCGACATCCTCATCGTCATCACCATCATCATTGGCATCTATAGGTTCCTCATCAACATTTGCATCATCATCCTCATCACCACCACCATCATCATCATTGGCATCTGTAGGTTCCTCATCAACATATCCATCATCGTCATCTTCTCCATAATCATCACGATCATCACCATCATAATCTTCTGAACATCATCATGATCATCATCTAAACATCACCATCACCATCATCGTCAACATCTTCATAATCATCACCATCAACATCATCATCAAAATCTTCATCGTCATCACCATCGCCATCACCATCACCATCTTCATAATCATTGTCATCTCTAGGTTCCCCATCAACACATCATCTCCATCATCATCATCTTCTTCATCATCATCATTTTCATCACCATCATCACCATCAACAACATCTTCATCATCATCACCATTATCATCATCATCTTCCTCATCGGATCAACATCTCCATCATGTCACCATCATCTTCATCATCATCATCATCATCATCATCATCATCATCCGAACATCACCATCACCATCATCATCAACATCTTCCTCATCATTACGAGCACCATCATCATCGACATCCTCATTGTCATCACCATCATCATTGGCATCTATAGGTTCCCCATCAACATCTCCATCATCATCATCTTCATCACCATCATCATCATCATCATTGGCATCTGTAGGTTCCTCATCAACATATCCATCATCATCATCTTATCCATCATCATCACCATCATCACCATCATCACCATCATCACCATCATGATCTTCTGAACATCATCATGATCATCATCTAAACATCACCATCACTATCACCGTCAACATCTTCATCATCATGACCATCACCATCATCATCAAAATCTTCATCGTCATCACCATCACAATCACCATCACCATCTTCATCATCATTGTCATCTCTAGGTTCCCCATCAACACAACATCTCCATCATCATCATCTTCTTCATCATCATCATGTTCATCACCATCATCATCATCATCATCAACATCTTCATCATCATCACCATTATCATCATCATCTTCCTCATCGGATCAACATCTCCATCATGTCACCATCATCTTCATCATCATCATCCGAACATCACCATCACCATCATCATCAACATCATCATCATCATTATTAGCACCATCATCATTACCAGCACCATCATCATCAACATCCTCATCGTCATCACCATCTTCATTGGCATCTATAGGTTCCTCATCAATATCTCCATCATCATCCTCTTCATCACCACCATCATCATCATCATTGGCATCTGTAGGTTCCTCATCAACATATCCATCATCGTCATCTTCTCCATCATCATCACCATCATCACCATCATGATCTTCTGAACATCATCATGATCATCATCTAAACATCACCATCACCATCATCGTCAACATCTTCATCATCATCACCATCACCATCATCATCAAAATCTTCATCGTCATCACCATCACAATCACCATCACCATCTTTATCATCATTGTCATCTCTAGGTTCCCCATCAACACATCATCTCCATCATCATCATCTTCTTCATTGTCATCATCTTCATCACCATCATCATCATCATCAACATCTTCATCATCATCACCATCATCATCATCATCTTCCTCATCGGATCAACATCTCCATCATGTCACCATCATCCGAACATCACCATCACCATCATCATCAACATCATCATCATCATTACCAACACCATCATCATAGACATCCTCATCGTCATCACCATCATCATTGGAATCTATAGTTTCCTCATCAACATCTCCATCATCATCATCTTCATCACCATCATCATCATCATCAATGGCATCGATAGGTTCCTCATCAACATATCCATCATCATCACCATCATCACCATCATGATCTTCTGAACATCGTCATGATCATCATCTAAACATCACCATCACCATCATCGTCAACATCTTCATCATCATCACCATCAGCATCATCATCAAAATCTTCATCATCATCACGATCACCATCACCATCACCATCTTCATCATCATTGTCATCTCTAGGTTCCCCATCAACACATCATCTCCATCATCATCATCTTCTTCATCATCATCATCTTCATCACCATCATCATCAACATCAACATCTTCATCATCATCACCATCATCATCATCATCTTCCTCATCTGATCAACATCTCCATCATGTCACCATCATCTTCATCATCATCATCCGAACATCACCATCACCATCATCATCAACATCATCATCATCAACATCATCATCATCATTATCAGCACCATCATCATTACCAGCACCATCCTCATCGACATCCTCATCGTTATCACCATCATCATTGGCATCTATAGGTTCCTCATCAATATCTCCATCATCATCATCTTCATCACCACCATCATCATCATCATTGGCATTTGTAGGTTCCTCATCAACATATACATCATCGTCATCTTCTCCATCATCATCACCATCATCACCATCATGAGCTTCTGAACATCATCATGATCATCATCTAAACATCACCATCACCATCATCGTCAACATCTTCATCATCATCACCATCACCATCATCATCAAAATCTTCATCGTCATCACCATCACAATCACCATCACCGTCTTCATCATCATTGTCATCTCTAGGTTCCCCATCAACACAACATCTCCATCATCATCATCTTCTTCATCATCATCATCATCTTCATCACCATCATCATCATCATCAACATCTTCATCATCATCACCATCATCATCATCATCTTCCTCATCGGATCAACATCTCCATCATGTCAGCATCATCTTTATCATCATCATCCGAACATCACCATCACCATCATCATCAACATCATCATCATCATTACCAACACCATCATCATCGACATCCTCATCGTCATCACCATCATCATTGGCATCTATAGGTTCCTCATCAACATCTCCACCATCATCATCTTCATCACCACCATCATCATCATCAATGGCATCGGTAGGTTCCTCATCAACATATCCATCATCATCATCTTATCCATCATCATCACCATCATCCCCATTATGATCTTCTGAACATCATCATGATCATCATCTAAACATCACCATCACCATCATCGTCAACATCTTCATCATCATCACCATCACCATCATCATCAAAATCTTCATCGTCATCACCATCACCATCACCATCACCATCTTCATCATCATTGTCATCTCTAGGTTCCCCATCAGCACATCATCTCCATCATCATCATCTTCTTCATCATGATCATCTTCATCACCATCATCATCATCATCAACATCTTCATCATCATCACCATCATCATCATCATCTTCCTCATCGGATCAACATGTCCATCATGTCACCATCATCTTCATAATCATCATCATCCGAACATCACCATCACCATCATCATCAACATCTTCATCATCATTACCAGCACCATCATCATCGACATCCTCATCGTCATCACCATCATCATTGGCATCTATAGGTTCCTCATCAACATCTCCATCATTGTCATCTTCATCACCATCATCATCATCATCATTGGCATCTGTAGGTTCCTCATCAACATATCCATCATCGTCATCTTCTCCATCATCATCACCATCATCACCATCATGATCTTGTGAACATCATCTAAACATCACCATCACCATCACCATCATCATCAAAATCTTCATCGTCATCACAATCACCATCTTCATCATCATTGTCATCTCTAGGTTCCCCATCAACACATCATCTCCATCATCATCATCTTCTTCATCATCATCATCTTCATCACCATCATCATCATCATCAGCATCTTTATCATCATCACTATCATCATCATCATCTTCCTCATCGGATGAACATCTCCATCATGTCACCATCATCATCATCATCATCCGAACATCACCATCACCATCACCATCATCATCAACATCTTCATCATCATTACCAACACCATCATCATCAACATCCTCATTGTCATCATCATCATCATTGGCATCTATAGGTTCCTCATCAACATCTCCATCATCATCATCTTCATCACCATCATCATCATCATCATTGGCATCTGTAGGTTCCTCATCAACATATCCATCATCGTCATCTTCTCCATCATCATCACCATCGTCACCATCATGATCTTCTGAACATCATCATGATCATCATCTAAACATCACCATCACCATCATCGTCAACATCTGCATCATCATCACCATCACCATCATCATCAAAATCTTCATCGTCATCACCATCACCATCACCATCACCATCTTCATCATCATTGTCATCTCTAGGTTCCCCATCAACACAACATCTCCATCATCATCATCTTCTTCATCATCATCATCTTCATCACCATCATCATCATCATCAACATCTTCATCATCATCACCATCATCATCATCATCTTCCTCATCGGATCAACATCTCCATCATGCCACCATCATCTTCATCATCATCATCATCATCCAAACATCACCATCACCAACATCATCAACATCTTCATCATCATCACCATCATCTTCATGAACATCATCATCTTCATGAACATCATCATCTTTATCATCTTCATCTGCATCATGATCATCTTCATTGTCATCACCCTCCTCCTCATCACCATCTTTATCATCTTCATCTGCATCATGATCATCTTCATTGTCATCACCCTCCTCCTCATCATCATTTTGTGCACTTATGCACTTAGGGATTAATGTTTAGAAGAGGGTCTAAAGGCCTTTATGGGGGAGGGGATCTAGGAACAAGGTAAGATAGAGAGGGCAGGGGGTAGGGATAAAGGCGTAGAGGGTTAGTGATTAAGGGAGAAGAAGGGAGAGAGTGCTATAGGGAGGGATAATGACGAAGATAAAGAGAAGGTGGAGAGATGGAGAGTGGGGTATGCTTGACAATGTATGTAACCATATAAAATATTAGTTTTCTTTTGATTTTGTTCGTTGCCCTAGCTGTGCACCTAACCTATTTATTGTGCTTGAAAATATCGCGTACGCATTTTTACACTCCATATCACACACGAGTTTTTGCTTTATATAACGCGTGCGCGTTTTGTAACTCTATAAATAGTGGACTATCCCTGTCCGAGAGCAACTTCACTCTGTCCGAGCCAAAACAACACTCCTGCGATTTTTTGAACATCACGAGCCTGCCATTGGAAATTCTCACATTCTACACCATCTCCATCATTATTTCTTTTATGTAGGTGCAACATTGAGGACATGTTTCATGGTTGCTCAGTGTGGTGTTGAGTTATATGGCCATATTTGAAGAAGATAATCAGCAAGCTTGAAGAATCTCCAATTGAATAACACCAAAGATAAGGTCTTTGAAAGATTCATTTGGCCTATATTTGAGGAGCACACAAGATAATATATTAAGCTTCAAGACCATTTCATGGTGATGGTGGATATACACAAGTGTAGAAGAGAATCAAAGAGCCCAAACAATTTATGATTTAACTTCCATTTGCTTATTATTGAAGAGCTTGTAATTGAGGAGCAACAAAAACAAACTATATTTAATTGATCATTGTGGTGATGGGGAATGCATGTAACCGAGTAAACAAATCAACAAGGAAGAAGAGACCTCAAGAAGTCATTGAAGAAGAGAAAGAAAAGAAAAGAATATACATGATGAATCAGATGCTTTCTTTGGAAACTAATCCACATCCAATTGTAGAGAATACCACGGTTCATCCTATTAATCCATGATAAGAGGGACCTTCAATTTCCACACTAGTTGTTGAACAAGCACCCCATGGAAGTAATCTAGAAGCAAAATGTAGGTGCTCATTAGGGGATGTTTCAATTTCTACTTCAAGTCAAAGTGATAAGTTACCATCTCAAGATGAAGCTCATGAAGAAACACAAAATTTGCTATCTGGATGTGGTTATACAAGCGATGAAGTCAGATAGGCGTTGGACATTTCGCCTATTGTTGAAGAAGAGAATGTTATCCAGACCATCGATGAGGATGTTGGACTTCCACAAGGGGATGTTGGACTTCCATAGACCATCAACGAGGATGTTGGACTTCCACCATCCAACTACCAGGAAGAGAATGAAGGACACCAAGCTACTATTGAAATGCCAGAGCGTCTTGGTGATGCGCTACTTGGTACAATTCCAACCCCCTTACCTCCTTTAGCAAGCACACGTCGAAGAACTCCGAAGCGTATACAAGTTGATGAAAGTCTCATCAATTCCATTGAAAGTACGGTATCTAAACATAGTATTGCTTATCAAACTCAACAGATACTTGATAAATATTTTGTTTCTAAATGTGACGGAGATAAATGTAGATTATTTTTATCATTGTTAAAATCTAGGAGCATGAATGTTGTTAGGAAAAAGTTAGGGATAAAGATTATAAAGAATTTTGAACCAAGTTCTCATATAGTTAAAACCCTGGTAGATGCATTTGGTAAAATTGGTAAGAACACACGTTCAAAGGACTGCAATGCTACTCGTCGTGTGTTGTTACAAGCAATTGCAAATAAGAACACCAGGGCCCTTCGTATTCTTAGGCCTACATCCGAACTAGTTAATTTGAATGTAAAAACCCTATGTAGGTATTCTATTAGAAGAGAACATCTTGACACAAACGATCAGACAGATTTTTGGGCCTTTGTTGGTTGGTTGCCACGTCGTGAAGCTATTTGATGCAGTAAAGGGACTAGTGCACAGTATTTGGCAAGATCACACGAGGCCTTCTTTAAACCGAAAGGATGTACTAAAATTGAGAAGGGGTTCAAAGGATCGTGAACCACATACTAAGTATCTTCTTGATATAACACAGACATAACTTTACGAGAAATTTAGGATTGAGCATAGACAATTGAACTTGGGGCAAAGATCTTTTGAGAAATGTAAGCCATGGTATGTTAGAATAAATACTCTTCGTAACACTTTTTGTTGTAGATACCATGTAGAATATGAATATTACTATGAAACATTTTTGTACATTCGTCGTGTGTTGCATACTAACCATGTGTAGGATTGCTCCATGACAATACCACCGACTTCATCAAGAGAATTCATTCATAGCATCATGTGCAATAGGCCCGAGGGGAAAACATACTATGCAAAATCTTGTTTAGATGGAACATGCTCCAACTGTGCTGGAATGGCATTATTGAGCCAATGTATGCACGAGAATGGAGATAGTGAATTTGGGAAAATGGTTACAGACATGAAAAGTTTCAAATATATCAACTATGATATAGTCCCAGGGAAAGAAAGAAAAAAAATACAATTGGTGACATCGCAGGTATGCATTTATATCTATAAAATTATGTTGTAACAGTTACATTTCAATCCTTACTTACAACAAAAACTGACATTGAGATCATTTTGTGTCACCAGGTACAAGTTAGTGACTTCATCAAGGAATTTATTGAAAAGACACATCAATATGTTCAGCATGTCCACGTGGCACGATGGCAGGATGAGAAGTTTAGAATATGTAGAGATACATTTCCCCTTGGTACTATACTTTCAGTTGTTGATTTTGCTGAGAACTACACTCTGCAACCTCAAAATGAGATCCAAAGTTAGTATTATCACTATGAGCAGGTTTCCTTGATGGTCCATATCACATATAGGCATGGCCCAAATAACACTAAAGAGCAAAGAGAAATTCTGAAGGAATATCACTTCTACATAAGTGATGATAGGTGCCACGACTTCCACTATGTACGTCATTGCTTCATCATGTTCTATGATAAATTGAAGGGAAGGAACATACAGATGGATCGACACTAGATTTGGTCTGATGGGTGTGCTGGCCAGTTCAAAAATGCATGCATATTTCAGTGGTTGTGTTCATTGCATAAAAATGACAAAGTGCCACATATGTGGAACTATATTGAGACTGGGCATGGTGAAGGAAAGCATGATGGAGCCGGAGCATATGTCAAAACAGCCCTACGAAGAGAGGAATTGAAAGTATCTACAAAATCTACTATTCTAAATGCTCAATGTACAGTCAGGTGGTCCACGTCAGTAATGGGAGAGGAATCAACTATGCGAGTAGAATCCACAAGAAAGAGACATGTGGAGAGATTTTTTTGGGAGGTGGTAGACATAGATCATTCACATGCATGGGAATGCAAGACTGTGCCTGGGACTCATGGCTTTCATTCGGTTCAAAGCTCTGATAACCCAGTATTTGAAATTTGGACCAGAAAACTCGCTTGTTTTTGCCCGCCTTGTTGTGATGGTGACTGGGATGGGTGTGAACCATTGGATTGGGTTGATGGATGGGATCGCATATCACTTCCACTTGATTAGCGTGAAATTGTTGAGTTAACTCTGTTGGAAGAAGACCAATCATCTATTTCTTCATATTTTGATCATGTCTCAGACCTTCTACAACTCGGTGTGATGCATTTCCTTAACATTTTTTGTTTGTTTACGTAGTCTTCAAATGCACATTAATGGCCTTGTATCGCACGAAAAATATTTTGATCATATACCTACAATCATATAATGCAAGGCACATATATGCAGTGGTTGCCTCAAAAGATACTGAATGGGGTGGTGATTACTGGTTGGCATGCTGTATAGATGGAAATCAAACCCTCATTATGTCCATGACTGACGATGAAAACAACCACTTTCCAACTGGGTCTATGGTTGTTAAAGGTGAATACTTGACACAGGACAACAATGCAAGAAAGAAGGGTGGATATGTTTACAAGGATTACAAACTAGGTGAAAGTGTGTATCACTTTACCAACTTAATCATTGGCACAAACCTCCAGGTACGAACAATGCTTAGTCGAAATACATTGAAGGTACGCTACTTCTTACCGGATACAGAGCACGAGAGACTAATGGAGACCATCGGTATAAGAGATGATCCGGAGGGCTTGGTTGTATGATAATAGGTGGGATCTAGCATGATGAGGTACATTACATACTTTTAATACTATACTATTTATACAATTTGTAATTGAATATTGATATATGCTCAATTTTCACATATATGTTTCATATGAATATGTCAATTTTGTGTTCTTGATATGCCAAATTTACGTTTACGTTATTTAAAAATATGCCAAAAGTTCTCTTGTATGTCAATTTTATGAATATGCCATTTTTTACATATAATCAGTAAACCCTAAAATTATATTATGTTCATCATGTTGGTACCATATTGGCTTCACCCAACAAAATTAATTCAATTCATGCTCACTATATTAAACAATACACTTATATTAAATTTAATTCATGTCTTGTTAAATATTTCATAATGAATTAGCTTTTTGAGAGCACCACCTTAGACCAAGCCATCATCATCAACATCTTCATCATCATCACCATCATCATCATCATGAAAATCTTCATCATGGACCTACAAAATCCTAGTTTCCAAGATGGACCTGCAAAGTGGCACATGGGCCACCGGGCCGGAGGGGAGGGGAACCCCTGGCACTATCCCGGCGTGCTGAATCCAACGGAGTCAACGGATCATCGATCGGTGCCATGGTCGTCATTCTATGGCTTGTTCCATCTCGCATCCAAAAGGCCTTCAGGGACACTTGCTAGATACCTGTCGGGGGCATAGAACTCCAACCATGCAACAAAACTGGGTTCCGGGGAGTCCTGCAGGTGTGTCTAGGCAGGTTCAGGCTAGGAACACTAGCCATACCCGCCTGGCGGATGATTTTCCAAAGTTGACCCCCGTGTGCAAAAATTGCACACTCCCACACTAAGCAAAACCCTAGTTTCCAAGATGGACCTGCAAAGTGACACATGTGCCACCGGGCCGAAGGGGAGGGGCACCCCTGACACTATCCCAGTGTGCTGAATCCAACGGAGTTGATGGTTCATCAATTCGAGCCACGGTCTTCATTCTATGGCTCGTCCCATCTCGCTGCCAGAAGGCCTTTAGGGACACCTGCTGGATACCTGCCGGGGGCATAGAACCCCAACCGTGCAACAAAACCGGGTTCCAGGGAGTCCTACAGGTGTGTCTAGGTAGGTTCAACCTGGGAACACTAGTCATACCCACCCGGTGGATGATTTTCCAAAGTTGACCCCCGTGTGCAAAAATTGCACACTCCCTCACTGAGCAAAACCCTAGTTTATGAAATGAATGCACAATGAAGCCACTGGGCCATGGGGAGATGAGGGAGAGGGCCCCCTAGAGGTAATCGCACGCTAGGAGACTAATGGAGTTGACGGTTCGTCGATCTGACGTCCGGTTTTCGAGTTATGTCGAGTTGCAAGTCGCATGAAAATGCCGTTCAGGGACACTTGGTAAATTTCCGTCCGGGAGCCAAAAAGCAAACGGAGCAGGAAGATTGCATGCTGTTGGCTCCTACAAGTGTGTGTGGGAAATGCCGACGTGGGAAAACTTTCAACACTAGCTAAGGGGAGGGTTTTGCACAGTTGACCCACTAATGCGAGATTGCATGCAATAAAACTGAGCAAAACCCTAGTTTTTGAAATGAATGCACAATGAAGCCACTGGGCCATGGGGAGATGAGGGAGAGGGCCCCCTAGAGGTAATCGCATGCCAGGAGACCAATGGAGTCGATGGTTCATTGGTCTGACATCTGATTTTCGAGTTATGTTGAGTTGCAAGTCACATGAAAATGCCTTTCACGGACACTTGGTGAATTTCCGTCCGGGAGCCAAAAAGCAAACGGAGGAGGAAGATTACGTGCCGTTGGCTCCTACAAGTGTGTGTGGGCAATGCCAACATGGGAACACTTCCAACACTGGCTCGGGGGAGGGTTTTGCAGAGTTGACCCACCAATGCGAGATTGCATGCAATAAAACTGAGCAAAACCCTAGTTTTCGAAATGAATGCACAATGAAGCCACTGGGCCATGGGGAGACGAGGGAGAGGGCCCCCTAGAGGTAATCACACGCTAGGAGACCAACGGAGTCGATGGTTCATCGGTCCGACGTCCGGTTTCTGAGTTATGTCGAGTTGCAAGTCGCATGAAAATGCCGTTCAGGGACACTTGGTGAATTTCCGCCTAGGAGACAAAAAACAAATGGAACAGGAAGATTGCGTGCCGTTGGCTCCTGCAAGTGTGTGTGGGCAATGCCGATGTGGGAACACTACCAACACTGGCTCGGGGGAGGGTTTTGCAGAGTTGACCCACCAATGTGAGATTGCATGCAATTAAACTGAGCAAAACCCTAGTTTACGAAATGAATGCACAATGAAGCCACTGGGCCATGGGGAGACGAGGGAGAGGCCCCCCTAGAGGTAATCGCATGCCAGGAGAACAACAGAGTCAATGGTTCATCAGCCCGACGTCCATTTTCTAGGCTATGTCGAGCTGCAAGTCGCATGAAAATGTTGTTCAGGGACAAGAGACACAGCATTTTATCCCGAGAAACCCTCATGGGGAAGAAAACCTAGCAACCTTTCTTAGAATAATTATATGTTTAGAAATCAAGTACAATGTAATCATGAACAAACCCTAACCTTGAAGGGTTTTACCACATGAAAAAACCTTAATGACACATGACAACAAGAGTACTTATCTACATGAAGATGACCTCCAAGCCATAAGGATAACCAAGCATATCCTTCCCAACCAACATTAGAAGGCACTTTATTTCTCGAATCCTGAGGTAATGTTTGTTCCTTTCACCAATGTTGCTTTGAGCACTTGTATGTAGTTTCTCATATGTAGTGTTGAATCTAATTGTATAATCAAATATTGGGCGTTGATGAAATGTGTAGCATGTATTGCACTTAGTTTTATTAAATTACACTTGAACATTGACTTAAGTTGTAATTTAATCATCCAAACTCACAAATTTTAATTACACCTATCCAATTAGTGTGCATGAGTGAGTTCGTTGAAAACTTGAAAAACATTGTATTGCATTTAGTTTGATTAAATTACATGAGCAAGAACTTTGACATAACTTGTAATAATCATCCAAAATCACAAATTTTAATTAGATACCAATTAGTGCACGCATGTAGTGAGTTCGTTGAAACCTTTAAATATAATAGTTTGTTCTTTTGACATAGCACATTCATGAGTAATACATAATCCACACAAATCAACATATTAGATTGACACAAGAACACATGGAAACCGAAGAACAAATACAAAGTGAAATGTCAATGTGCATGTCTCCAAAAGTACATATATATCCAAGAGTATCCAAAAGTGCATGTCTCCAAAAGTACATGCACAATAAAGTCAATGTACATGTCTCCAAAAGTGAATGTATCGAAAAGTACATATATATACAAAAGTATCCAAAAGCACATGTGTCCAAAACTATCCAAAACTATCAAAGCCACATGTACATGTATCCAAATGTACATATATCCCATAAGACACATCAAAACTCAAGCTTCCTCTTGTTCTTTCCTGACGTTGATCCTCTAGGCACATCTCTAGGATCAGTGTGCATCTCTGGATCCTGCAAATTAAATATCAATTGTTAAATTCAACTAACTATGTACACTAATACATTAGCTCAACAATTATCAACTGGTGCATGGAAAGTGCATGAAACACTTGGTCACTGAAGGACATCTCACCTCAACTGACAAAGGATATTGTGTTGCTTGTGCAGCAGATGGAGTCGTTGGTTGAACATCTAGGATGGTCGAACTAGGGGGGCCAGGAACTGCTCCTGCTGATGGTGGCTACAATGAAAAAATGTTGAAATAGTTAGAAATGCATGAATAAACAATAGACAACAATAATAAACTATGTAAAGATAATATTGAAACAATTACGTACTTGTGTGTGATCAGTTGCCATTGCAAATGCGGCACTGACTGCTGCATCAACCATCAATGCAAGGTTTTCAGTATACAACTCGGGTTCTTGATGCAGTAAACATGAAATTCAAACATTAACAAAAACGATTTATGCACTGGATTTCAAGTTAAACAACAAATATCATCGAAGGATATACGTTACCATGGTGTGAGTAAGCCCATGGTCATGGGCAGCTGGAGTCTTTCTAGGAGTAGAACGCCTCACATACACACGACCCTTGTTCACGAATGGCCTGGCGGGATATTCAAATCCAGGAAATGGTCCAGATGTCTCGGATGGTGCCTACAGTCAGCAAGTGTTCATGTAGTTAGACATGCATGATTCAACAAACAAATATGTATTTAAAAAATGTCATTTTTAATTGTTTACCTGGAGCCCAGATGTTTCATGGGACGGTACGACCATGGGTGCTACCTCCACATTACCTTTCCCTAGTGAAGGATATGCCATCTACAAGTTTAATAATTGTAAATATTAGACCGTAGATAGCATTAGTGAACTAAAATGTAAAGTATGTGGAAATTAACAAATTAACAAGTATTAAAAAACTGAAATTTTAAAATGTTTACCTCGGTGTGAGATACAGCAATAGGTTCTATATAAGATGGGCCTGCCAAATGGGTAGCATCATGCCCCCCTATAGAGTCTAGAACATCCATCTCTAGGGCTTCACTACCAACATAAAGCATCAACTGCAAGTTCACAAAATTAATATATTAGCTCAAACTATATATATGTTTACAAATACGAAAATAAATGAAGAATTTATTACAATTAACCATCAACATACCTCTCTCAAAAACCCACTGAAGGCAATATCTAAGGCAAGACCATAGTAGGGACGACCACATGATGTGCACTCGTGAGGATCAGTACTAGGATGAGGATGTGTTGATGGTCTTGCACTAGTGGATGGTCCTGATGGTCCTGCACTAGTGGATGGTCCTACATGGTGACGAGCTGGTGTATGTACCACACCAGGGACATATGTCCCTTCCTCACCCATATGCTGAACCATAGTGCCATGGCGAACAACCGCCCATGCCAAACTCAAAAATACATCACGTGTATGTGGAATAATACGATGTGCAGGTGGGACATCTGTCCCAGGAAACTGCCTACGAGGTGCAGGGATAGGGAGATCCTGGTATGAAAGCCTCGCATTGGGTCGGTTTTGGGGCATCCCCCCACCGATCCCTTGAAACTGCAAGATGTCAAAATAGTTTACGTGTTTATGTAACACGAACTCTACGTACATCTTTCGAAGGAAATACAAGGGAATTTCCCTGTTGTTGTGTGGTGGCATATCAAAAACCATGTACCATCTGTCCATCCAGTTATCAACAAATGGTTGAAATGTGCACCACTCAATGGAGATATGCGGCTTGTTTGCATTTGGGATTTCCCCCATCTGAGGGTCCCTAAACAATGCAAATATGAGATCTTTGGATATTTTCAACTTTTTTATTGCATTGTAATCTAGCCCATCAACATATTGTTGTCTTTTTCTTTCTCTATATGATGTAATATCATATAGTACATTGCTAGACTGTGAAATGGTGTCAACAATTGCATCCAATGTTGATGCAAGAGAGCGGCGAATCCTGTCACCACCACTAAAAGCTGCACTAATGCCCCTCAAGTGGGCAAGCTCAATCAGTATCTCGGCATTGGTGTCCATAGCCGCAACTGCAATAAAGACATCAATACAAAAATCATTAGAAACATATACATGGTATATAATGACGTCTCTTCAAAATTGAAAATGTATTAAATCAAACTCAAGTAAGCAATTTAATGGCATTCACTTATATACATTTAAAACTTAAAATTAAACATTTAACAATTAAAAAGTAAGTTTCGTTCAACTTCTTTCTAGAAGTTAAGGCACTTATTAACCCTCATTGGTGACTTTTCCATGCAAACTTGGGTTTAAACTTCTTAGAATTTAGGAGTGTTATTTTGACATGTTTTGGCCTTTACGTCCATTGTAGAAAACAATATTTCCATCAACTTCATAAGCTAATATTAAATTTATTGATTTCAACATATTACGCCTTATGGTTGGAGGGGAGGACAAAGTGGCATGGAATGAAATAGATATGTATGAGTTTGTCTTGCCAATATGATTACATATGTACTTGAGATGACTATCAATGATTAAGATGTTGAATAATCAACTAGAGATTGTGACTAGAATTTAACAACAATGTCAAATTCTCAAAATAGAGACAATTTATCTCTACAAAATCGATCTCTACATTGTATGGCAAGTTTAGAAAATTAAATAAAAAACATAGTGATTTTCTATATGAAGTCTTTTAGTTGAATCGACGGTCCCTAAGCATTGAGTAGATTGATCGAGGCTGTGGATAGGGCAGGCCCGAGAGACACTTTGTTAATGTGTTTTGGCATTTAGTCAAGGGTGCTTAACTAAGAGGCAATGTATAGCTACATACACTTCTGATGAAATTTTGATTATGTTCATGGAAAAATGATTGTGATGAAATTTTGAGAAATGAAGTTACTAATTTTTTTTGCATTTTTTCTATTCACACTTGTGCATGCATTTTATCTTGTTATGGCCATTACCAAGGAAAATTATTTAATTAGTATCATGGGAAATGGCCTTTGAGTGTTGGAAATTTGGGTTTCATGTGGATAGATACCTAAGTAACTAGACATGTCCAACAGGGTCCCCGTGTCATGTGGGACACGGTTTTAGATGATGGTTGGTGGGATAGGGTAGTCCTTAGCATTAAGATCATGGAGCCAATCATTTCTTTGTTGTGGTTTGCAGACATGGACCAGCCCATCCTAGGAGATGTTTATGAGGGGTGGGATTCCATGATTGAGTCCATGAGGACCATTGTTATGGAGAATGAGTGTGTTGAGTATGAGACATCGACAAAGAACTTATGGTCCATCATACAGGGCATTCTTATCTCCAGGTGGGATAAGAATTGCACACCTTTGCATTGTTTGGCCCACTCATTGAACCCCAGGTTCTACGCTCAAGATTGGCTCAGTGGTGGTTCGGGGCCCTCATCCAGAGTCCCTCCTCACATGGATGGAGAGATCTTAGAGGGGAGGAAGATATCATTTAGACGTCTACTTCAGGATAGAGACCACCTTGAGGTGGTGGGGGAGGAATTTTATGAGTTTTCTAGTGGCAATGGGAGATTTGGAGGATATGAAGTGGTTAGAGACATGGGGGTTAAGAAACCCCTTGTTTGGTGGACAACTCATGGGGCAACATGCCCTCTTCTACAAAAGATAGCCTTGTTCAGATTGGCAGAGAGGAGGAGGAGGAGGAGGATCAGGGCAGTGATGAGTTTGTTGATTCAGGCATGGAGGAGGACTATTGAGTCATTGACACATGGGATTCTTCCATCTTGATCCACCCCTTTTTTGTATTTACTATTAAACTATTAGACTATTAGTCTATTTGGCATTTTCTAGTACCCAGTGGCATTCTGACATCTATGTAATACATTTTGATTTTGATGACTTAATGAGAAATATGGTTCTCAGTCTCTGACATTCATCTATGTGTCTCAATGTCTCATTGTGATTTGTGATTGTGAATGACAAATGTGTTCTGATTTGTGAATGATCTAATTTCTATTGAATATTTCATATTTGTAATTGTAAATGTAATTTCTATTGAGTATTTGTAATTGTAAATGTTAAATTTTATTGGATCTATATGTCTATATTTTTAAATTTTAATATATTTTAAAAATATATGTATATATGTATATAAAATGTGTCCTATGTGTCCTAATTTTGGGGGTCACCGTGTCCCGTGGGGACACTCGTGTCCCATGTCCTCGTATCAGGTGACTTAGATGGATACATTGTAGAAAGGGGGGAGTTCTATTTTTTTCAAATTTTGGTTGGATTAGGAATTTTTGAGTTTTTGAAAAGGGATTCATTTTAATTATTCACTCATCTTGGTTGAGGGAGATGTGAATTTAATTAGAGATTGGGTTGTTCCCAATTTTATCAATATTACAAAACTAGGTTGTTTTAAACAATAAAAAAAAGTAATTTAGGTTAAGAAATGACAAAAAAATGGTATGGGTCAATGAATTACCTGATTAGATGACAATCCACCGGTGAATTTTCCTCCCCTCCAGCTAAATCAAGCTCCAACGATACTCCAAGGCACACAAACCGTCCTCGTCCAACCTCTATTTCGCGTTTCTGATGCGTGAAGAGCGCCGCGGGTGGTCAGGACTGTGTTTTTAAATTGATTTTAGATTTCAATAACGCGTACGCGTTTTGTAACTACATAATGCGTATGCATTTTGTAGTTCTATAACGTGTACGCGTTATGGTTACCTATCCTACATGTCCAGTGACATGTCAGGTTCGGGTCTTACCATGGCAGGTGCTAAGTATCAGAAACGCATTATGTTTTTATGTATCAGGAACGAGTTTTGAAAAAGTAGGATTGCATCTAAAGTGACCCTCATCTTCTTGCACACACCCCACTGCAAGCTCTTCTAGTGTACCTTAAAAATAGATCCATCTACAGAACATAGAATATATAATGCTCAGAAAATTGCTATCAAATATAATGAATATAACAATATAAGACAATAAGAGCCATAAAACTAATTTTTTTACAAAGCTTGCAATAGATTTGAACTCCTCTTCCAACAACTACAAATGCCAATTCTAATGACTCTGAAACATTTAGTCTAGAGTCACAGTGAGTGTGATACTTGATTTGTAAATCATCAAATGTCACCACTCTACCTCCTCCAACTTCTTCTCTATCATTTCTAAGTGAACACATTCCAGCAACTCTAAATGCCAATTCTAGTGACTTTGAGGCAAATGTCACCACTCTACCTCCTCCAACTTCGTCTCTATCATTTCTAAGTGGACACATTCTAGCAACTCTAAATGCCAATTCTAGTGACTCTGAGGCATTTAGTCTAGAGTCACAGTGAGTGTGATACTTAATTTGTAAATCATCAAGTGTCACCACGCTACCTCCTCCAACTTATGCTCTGTCATTTCTAAGTGAACACCTTCAGGGTGGATAACTTCTTCTTGATGAACCACGATACATGATAGTTTGCATGAATAACATCATAGGATTATTGACCCAAGTCACTATCAAGCCTACTTCTCTTACTTCTCAATGTGGCATCTTCAACCTCAATTTTTCAGCACCCATGTGTTCAATTATTGTCACTATCCTAGGCTTATTGTTAGGATTCGAAATTTCACATATTTTCACCAATACGGTTGGGTCCATCACTAATACATAGAGGATTAGAAACACCTCTCACTAATTCTACCTGTTATCCATCTAGTTGGTAGGTTCTCTCCCCAATCAATACCATGTGTGCAAAAAAGTCAGACCAGAGTCTCTAGAACTGTAAGCCCATAAGTTGCCCCAAGAGCTTCATCTATTTTTTGGGTGTTCCAACCTTTCCCCTTGCTCACTATGAGATGTGAAATATATATTCCACTTGGACACACCCTGCATAACCTCTTGTTGCAAGAGGCCTGGGATTATGCACGCACCATTTTATGGGGGTTGGATCTTGGCTTCAAAAAATTCATAGCCATGCGTGCGCCCTACCATCTCTTCCTATAGGTTGATGTCCTAGATGGATGCAACATAATACTTAAGGAACATTCAATATTAGAAAGATCAATTTTTTCCTTGGAAAGAAACATTGTTGATTCTGCTTGAGCCAAAGGGTCTCTTTTAACCGAGCAATATTTTTAGCAATCTTTCATTACAATGTTATTTAGGCACATAGGACATAGAACTTGTTTGAATCGTTGATAAATACCAATTAGTGTCTGTCTATTTGGGATGGAGTTAGTGCCTTCCATGTCTTCCTATAGGTCGATGTCCTAGATAAATGTAGCATAATACTTAATGAACATTCATTAATGGAAAGATTAGTTTTTTCCTTAGTAAGAAATGCTGTTGATTCTACTTGAGCCGAAGGGTCTCTTTTAGCTGAGCAATCTTTTTGGCAATCTTTCATTACAATGTTATTTAGGTGCATTTCCATAGGACATAGAAATTCTTTGATTTGTTGATAAATACGAGTTAGTGTCTCTCTATTTGGGATGGAGTTAGTGCCTTTTTGTCTTATATAGCCGTTTCTTTTTTCAATTTTTGTATGGAAACATTAATATAAGGATTTTAACAATATTTGTACATTCTCTAATTAATAAAAGGTGGTGTTACATATTTGTGAGTGTATTCAATTGAACAGCTGTGGGAATAATCACAATGGAAATTTTGCATAACGTGTTGCTATGTTTATTTCTTTAATGTTATCCTCGGCACATAGTTTGTTCATTTCCAACTTCTTCCTATCCAATTTTTTCTTAACCAGTAAATGGTTTCCTTTTCATTAAATATGAGCACTATTTCTCAAGTTATCATTTAATATGAAAAGAAAAATATTTCATCTATGGGGGAATTGAATATATAATTAATATCTTTTAAGAATTTCACATAGAACCAACTTTTTAAGAGAAAAGGAAAACTATATGTTTTTTCTTTATTTTTGTGATTGTTTCATGCATTTTCTGGCTAGAGTTATTAACATAAATATCACTAATATTCATGTACCAAAATTAGCAACAAAAAAATGCCAATGAATCAAACATGGATATTGGTTCTCTAACCAAGGGTGAGAGACCAAGTGTCAAAAATATAGCAAAAGAATCTAAGGAGAGAGAAACAACTAATGATAAGCATGTCATCTTCATCACTTACATAATCTTTAGAGAAGCACTTTATCAGTTATAGGAACCCTTACACTTGATAACAAGCACTTTATCAGTTATAGGAACCCTTACACTTGATAACAATAGAAATCATGGTCGAAAGAAATGCAATTAATCAGACTTTATTTGTGAGGAGAACACCAAATTGTTGAAAGGAGATGCAAGAATTCATGGAAATCATAGACAGAAATGATTTCAAACTTGTACATAAAGGATACAACACTACATAAAGTTAGTAAACATTGATGTAGAGAGAAATTATGAATTAGACTAACAGTTTTGAGGTCGAGTTTGGTTAACTTTTAGATAATGTTGTTCATTGTGTCAAGCCTTTTAATGTATTGCCATGAAGTTACAAGTTTTGCAAATTTTTATAGTATAGCATTAGAGAAACTCTTTTGTACCAATGCATATGGATAAAATATTCTAGAGGTAGTGAATGAAATCATAAGTTTAAGAATGAATAAGAAACATATTTAAAATGAACGGTTTTTAATAGCTCTCTTTTCTTGATATCTTTGAAACTTGTTTATATTTTTTTGTTTTCCTACCAACTTAGGGACTCAAGTTTGTTTTTATTAATCGGATAATCTTAGAGTCTTCATACTTTTTCAATTGTAGACAAAGGAGACTAATGCAATAATAATTATTTCGTATCGATGGTCTTTATGCCCTAATCAAACTACATGTGCTATGGAAAACATCACTCTTGCATAAAATATCTACACAAGTCTTTCCCTCCAATGTATGCATCTTTTTTCTTTTAAAGAGATATTGATTAGGAAAATCAATGTTACTTCTTTGTAAATAATATATTGTTTCACCTTTTGGACTTTTACTATACGTACCCAATGAATATATAGAATGTGCTTTTAATTTGGTCTCTAGTCTCTACTTCAATGTCTAGGGTTTATCCCTTCGTAATTTTTGGGTATTGGTCCTTTCACTAGTGTGGGTTCCTTTTTTTGTCTTTCTTTTCTAGGAGATGCCCTTAGGGACTGGTGCAAGCTAATGCTGGTCACTCATGATGCGTTAGTCGCAATGGACTTCTGGAGAAACATAAATATGAACGTCAAAAAGCAATATTAGAGCTACCTACACAACTTTTTGAAATATGGCATAAGAAGATCAAACATAGAAAATCGGATTACCTTCCGGAATATGTAAATATTATTTATGGAAATTAAGTATAAATCCCAAAAAATGGGGTTCTCCTAAGGTTGGTATGTTATTTTTTTAAGAAAATATAATGAATATGTTTTTGTTAGCCCTCTGGTTTAGTATTCAAATGGTGGATTTTTGTTAAAAAAATTATATACAGTCATAGATAACAGGCCATTCTTGTGCGGCGTTATTTTTCCATATTTATTTATGTTAATTTTAATTTTTTTTTAATTAAGGAAGTCAGCCCATCCCTAAAATGATTAGGCCGAGCGTTAGCCCTCGATATCATGGTCTCAACCTAATCAATCAATATATTTTTTTTTAGGATGTATGTTTTTGTGTGGGTTCTTTTTTGTTTTCAAAATAGGTGAGCCAATAAAAAGTTATAGACGGAAGAAATAACCTAGTCTTTGTGTAAGATTGACGTTAGTGCAATTGAAATTAAGTAAAAAATAGGAACAAATAATAGTTTTAATAAAAAATTACATATTCGGAATTTGCACACATAGTTCTACAAGTGTGTGCAATTTCATTAGCAGTGGACAAGTGTAGCATACGCAGAATCATGCTCGAAACAAAAGAAGTTATAGAATAAGATGTATTTTTTTATATTATTATATGTATTTTGGAAACCCAAACCTAAAACCATAGCAGCCAAGTCATCCACCACGTTGGTGGGAAACAAATTACCCGCCAAAATTTAAAAACTAAACTGGCGCATGCGCGTGTATTTACAAAAGCGCGTACGCACATAATGGCGCGTACACGCAAAATGGTGCGTGCATGTTGTTTTTACTAAAATTTGAAATTTGTCATAGTGATTAAATAATTTTATAAATTATATATTTTTTAATAATTAATAATGTTTTAAATTGAATTAAATTAAATTAATATGATGATGATGAGGAGGAGGATGGGGATGATGACGATGATGTTGATGATGATGATGATGATCATATTTGTCATCATCAGCATCATCATCTTCATCTTCATCTTCGTACTCATCTCCATCATCATCCATCATCTTCGTCATTATCATCATTATCAATGATGATGATGAAGAAGATGATGATGACGAAGATGCTGATGATGATGTTGACGATGATAATGACGATTGAAAATGATGATGATGACAAAGAATATGATGATGATGATGATGCTCACAATGATGATGATGTTGATGATGATGTTGATGATGATGATGATGATGATGATGAGGAACTGGGTGATGACGATGATGATGACGATGGAGATGATGATGATGATGATGATGACGATGATGATGATGTTGATGATGAAGATGATGACCAAGATGAGGATGATGATGATGATGATGATGATGGGGATGAGGATGAGCATGATGATGATGATGAGGAATTGGTTGATAACGACTATAATGATGATGATGATGATGATGATGATGATGAAGATGATGGATGATGATGAAGATGATGATGATGTTGATGATGAAGATGATGACCAAGATGATGATGGTGATGATGATGAGGATGGGGATAATGACGAGGAAGTGGGTGATAACGATGATGATGACGATGGAGATGATGATGATGACGTGGATGATGACGATGACGAGGGCGATGATAATGAAGATGATGACCAAGATGGTGATGATGATGATCATGGCGATGATGATGATGGGGATGAGGATGAGGATGATGATGATGATGAGTAAGTGGGTGATGATGATGATCATATTCGTCATCATCAACATCATCATCTTGATTTGCGTACTCATCTGCATCATCATCCATCATCTTCATCATCATCATCATTGATAATGATGATGATGATGTCATCATTGATAATGATGATGATGACGAAGATGATGATGATCATGATGATGAATATCATATCATCTTCGTCATCATCATCATTATCAATGATGATGATAACGAAGATGATGGATGATGATGAAGATGATGATGATGACTTTGATGATGATGATGGTGATGATGATGAGGATGGGGATGATGACGAGGATGTGGGGGATAACGATGATGATGACTATGGAGATGATGATGATGATGTGGATGATGACGATGAAGAGGATGATGATGATGAGGATGAGGATGACGAAGATGATTATGATGATGATGATGAGGAGGAGGATGATGAGGATGATGATGGTGATCATATTCGTCATCATCATCTTCATCTTCATACTCATCATCATCATCATCACCATCTTCATAATCATCATCATTATCAATGATGATGATGATGATGATGAAGATGATGGCTGATGATGCCGATGTTGATGATGAAGATGATGATGAAGATGATGACCAAGATGATGATGAGGAGGAGGAGGAGCATGAGGATGATGATGAGGAAGTGGGTGATAACGATGATGATGATGATGGTGATGATGATGATGACAAGGATGATGACGATGACGAGGATGATGATGATGAGGATGATGATGATGATGCTGGCGATGACGAAGATGATTATGATGATGATGATGAGGAGGAGGAGGAGGCTCGTTGTAGAGGGATAGTGTCATGGATTCTATGTATTATTGATGACGTGTGAGGTCTAGAATTTTCAATTAAGTCCCAGGTGGAATTCAATTGAGCTCAATATGTTTCAATAAGATCTCGAGGAACCGGTTTTCATTCTTCAATGATGTTCAATGCTTTTCAACATATCCACGTTCTTGCATGGTAGGATGAGGATGCCTTCATGGCATTTGATCTTTACAAAATATGTGTTTTGTCAAAATGAAATTCAAATTGCCTCTTTGATGAATCCTCCTCTACAAGACTTCATTTATTGCACGAATGTCACAGACTCACGAAAACTCTAAACAACACTCAATGGCATGCAACTATAACCACAAACCAAGTAGAGGTTGATTTTATGCATTGATATAGAGAGGTGGAAGTAGGCACACAATATGGAGAAACAATAAGTTAGAAAAAAAATTTGGACCAAAGTACCACAATGCTTATTAATAAAATTTAAAAAAACAATTTTTGGCTCAGGAATTGTGGTTTATCACCACGTTTCTCTTCGACACTCGCCATCAAAATACATATAAAAATAACACGTCTTTACATCCTCTTCCATTTAAATCCTCATCGCATAGTAATAAATAAGGATTATTATGCATGCACATCCTCACCTTACAATGTCAATTGGGTCAAGGCACATAGACAACCATAAATTATCAAATGTGTCAAAGAGTAAGCCCTTCCAATAAAAATTAAGACCCACCCTTCAAACTTCATCTCCGAGTCCAATTTATGCAAATATTTTCGAAGTGGGGGAAGGTTTGGCATTAAATGGTGTAAATGTTGGGGAATAAATGGTTTAAACGTTATATAGGGGCGCGTGCGCGGGTTTGGGTGCCTACGCGATCCTTACATGTACGCGTGAAAAACACGCGTGCACGGCCCTATTACTAGTTAAAAAAAATAGAGTTCTTTGTTTCCCGGGAATTCTACCAAAAACACGGGTTTCACTTCTTCCATGGGTTTCAAGCTCTCACAGGTTTCTCATTGGCTCACACTCATTGATATTTTGGACACTCTTTGATCTATTGGACACAAAATCACCCTTGGAATCTATCAAACATCTTCAGTGGTCTTGGAATCTAATGTATTCATTCAAGCTACCAATTTCCATTGCAAGTGGAGATCATTTCTATAGAGGTATGGTGAATTGTAAATGAGTCTTTTCATTCACAAGATTTGAGATGAGCCCATGCCTTTTTGTTTTTTTCATATTCCCACAACAATATCCATGCATAGACAACAATGAATTTGACAAGAAGATTTCCCAAGTTCACATCTAAAAAGACTCATATGAACACTAGACAAGATGAAGTATGCAATACCTCATTGTGTAATTAGTTCCCAAGTTAATTTTATTCTTTTCACCTCATATTATGCTAGCAAAAAAAACCACACACTCACTAGACATAACTAAAAATATCACTTCAACTCATCCACAAAACCTCAACTCTCTCATCTCTTATTCAATACCATTGTATGGAATGATGATATCTGTAAGTATATGCACCTTTCCTTTCTCTATGAATCCAAATATGATAATATTCATCCATATTTACCATCCTTACAATATCCCCTCACCTTTAATAATGATTTTTTTTCCAAAAACCAAGACTTTCCCACTTCATGCTCTATTCAACATGATGATTGTTGGTATAGTCCCTAGTTCCCCACTCTCCAACACCTCCCCACCCTAGATATTGCACATTGAAAGGTCAAATTATATTCCCCCTAATCACCCTTCCCAAGACCATGATCCTTGTTAGAAACCTTTGCATCCTCCTTAAGGTTTTGCACAAAACAAGGTATACATTCATTTTATTGTGATGCATTGTTGAATTCAACCATGGGTATTTTAAACTCAAAATCACATTCTATCATCTCAAGGTTTATAGATCTAAGGAAATAGTTTGTTGTTGTTTCTTCAACTCCTTAATGTGTTATATAACCTAGTAATTTACGATGGTAAATGACATTGCCTCAAATGGAAGGATATACCATTCCACTACGAAGACAAATCAATCAAACTAGGTGCAAAATTTAGAATTGCTAACATTAAGGGAGAAAGCAAAAAATGCAACTAATTAAGGTTACCTTATTTGATGTAGAAAAACTATCAAACTATTCCCAAGGCATCTCTAGCCATCTCTGTTGTAGGGTGTTACTACCATAATTTTTATGAATTCATGGCCAGGCAAGACACTAGTTTCTCCTCTCTACGCTTGACCAAACAACATCTATATTGATTGAAATTGTAAGGGATAATGATGCTTATTCGAACACAAATAAACCAACATAGTCTGTGGTTGTATATGTTAATTTGTAAAGTGGTAAGCTATGTTGGAATGTGTCAGGATCATTGTATAATGGCACTAATATCTTATTTGTTGTTTCTTTTGCAGGGGTAGGCCTGATAGTTGTGTTAAAGAGACTTTTGGAGATGGGAAACCCATGAAACGCAAAAAAAAAAAATAGAAGGAATCTGTCCATTGAAAATGTCAATGACTTAAGATAAAAGGCTAGGTTGTGAATGGAAATATTGAGACATGGTCCTATCATTGCCCCAGATCATGCCACTGATCCTAACACAGTTGTTGACACAACAACCTCTTGTTCAGAACCACGAGTAAAGCAGTCGTGTCCAACGGACCCAACTCAAATTCCAACATCAACACAATCTCCAACCAACAATCCATCAACGAGTCATTCTGAAGTTCCTCACGACACAAGAATTTTGGGAGATGCTGCATGTGTAGAGATGGACATACAAGCCTTGCTTAATTTGCAATATCCCCAAGAAGACCACAACCCTGTCAACCACACTCCCATTATGGCCCAATATATGAACCAAGCACCACAACAAACAAGCTCGGGTATTCATGTATCATGTCCGCCCTCCCTACCTCAACTGTCCAGTGCAAGAAGAAGAACTCCTAGGCATATTCATGTGGATGAGAGTGCTATGTCGGGGCTTGAAGGCAAGTTGCCAAAATGCACTATCGAATGGCAATGCAACAAAATTGTCAAAGAATATTTTGAATCCAAAGGTGATGCAGGTAAATGTCAATTATTGCTATGTTTGTTAAAGTCACGTTCTTTAGCTATTGTTAGGAGAATTTTGGGCATAAAGATGGTTAAAAGTTCAAAGGCCAGCAGTCATATTGTTAGAAATATTCAATCTACATTTAATGCAATTGGGAAGAACTCTCATACAAAAGATCTTTGTGCGGCTCGTCGTGTTTTAGCGGAATCAGTTGTAAGCAAGTCCACAAGGCAATGTCGCCTGCTATCACACACTTCTCACATACTCAAATTAAATAGAAAAACTATTAAAAAGTACTCTGTTATAAGAGAAAATATTGACACTCCGGGTGGAAACGATTGTTTGTAATACCCCCAATTCGACCCTTAGGATGTAATGTGTAATTGTGATTTATGTTTCCCTAGCGTGGAGCTCAAGGCCAAGGCCCCGCTAGTGAAAGCCCGAATTGGATTTAAAGGGCAAGTATTTGATATTTTGATACCATGTGCTCTTAAGCCATGGAAATTGTAATAGGATGTAAATTAGACATCATGCAATAAAATACCAAAGCTGGCTACTGAGGTAACGAATGAGAAGGGGCCACGTGTATCCACTAGGGAGTGGTGAGGGGGCTATGGGAGTGACCCATAGGTTGCCATTTGTCATTATGTGAACCCATTGACTTCCTTAGGTGACATTAATGCCAATTGTAAGGAAGTGGTTGAGATTTCAGCCCATGACTTTGATGGAGTATGGGCAGCCCTGAAATTCGTATGGGAAGGTATGGGCTCTTTTGACTTGTCCCACAAGTCACTCTACATCTTGGGGGGGTTTCTCCATCCTTATCCCCATTCCATTGTGGAAGTATGGGACATCATTCTCCATCCAAAAACGAGCTCCCAGCAGTGAGAAAACCAGAAATCGCGACTTGAAGGAAACCCACGTTTTGGGAAGCCAAAAACGTCCTGATTTGGTATTGGACAGAGAAATCCAATGGGGGGTCCATTGGTAGGAACCTTGGGGCGAATTTGGGAGCAATAGCTACCCCAAAAGCCATGGGAAAACCCAGTTTTAATGGCCCAGAAAATCAGTGACGGATTTGGGGTTGTTTGCTTGTGACAGAGTTGTGAGAAATCCAGTTGTGGATGTATGAGCAGAGGATGGGATTTCTGAGTCTAGCTTGAAGAGTATGTGGCTCTGGGATTGAGCGTAGTGGACTAGCATCCTCCTCTGTCTCCTATTACATGCTTGAGAAACCCAACCGTGTGTTGGCTTAGCATGGCTGTTTGAGTGAAACCCTGACTGTGAGTGAGCCATCTAGTTCCTCCTTAGTGGATACACAGCCCAGCTCGGGGGTGATCTCTCAGCTGAAAGAATACAGGCTGGACAGAGATCTATGGTTGGGTGGAACGTTGCTCTCACGTAGCCAGTTGTTTGGGCCATTATAATTCGAGATAAGTATTCTTGATGTTAATTCTATGCCCTGCAAGCATTTTAAATAATGATTGTTGTTTATATGTTGAATGCATGATAAAACTGTGTGCATATGTATTGTTAATTCCGCTGTGTTTATATTGAATTGAATCTGCATAGAGAAGTTTTAAAATGTTAGTTATTTATGTGCAAAAATATTGGGGCTAAGTTTATCAAAAGCCCGGTAGGTTGTTAATGTTTCCTTCCGTGTTGTTCTATGGAGAAGGGGACGTTACATTGTTGGGATTTTCTTGGTAGGTTGCCTCGTGTAGATAGGAAGCTAATTGATGCTATTAAGGAGTTAGTACAAAAGTTTTGGCATGATCATACTAGACCTTCATCAAACCAAAGAGACATGCTAAAATTGAGAAAAGGTTCTACTGAACGTGAGCCCCATGTTAAACACCTCCTTGACACCACACAGACTGAACTCTATGAGAGATTCAGGAACGAGGACACACAATTGAACCTGGGCCAAAGGTCCTTTGAGAAATGCAAACCATGGTACGTTCATATATGCATTGATCGGAACACTTGTTGTTGTAGATACCACGTAGAATATGAATATTATTATGACACATATAAACATATATTTTGTGATTTGCATACTAACATTGTGCAGGGCTGCAATGAATCCATACTACCACCGAATGCATCAAGAGACTTTATCCACAACATCATGTGTCCAAGGCCCAAAGGACAAAATTATTATGAAAAATCTTGTTTATATGGGACATGCTCTATGTGCAGTGGGTTTTCTCTTTTGAACCGTTGCATTCATGAAAGCAAGGACACAAAATTTGGCATGATGGGTGTGGAGATGCAGAGCTTCAAGTACGTGACCTATCAATTAGACAATGTTAGAGAAAGTAAAAAGATTGCATTGGTAAAGTCACAGGTACAAATGAATATTACATATTTTTCATATTACATGTACAATTTATGGCATATACATTTTTCCAAAGGACACATTGTAATATTTCCCTTGTTTACATGGTAACAGGTACTGGTATGTGACTTCTTGACGGAATTCTATGAGAAAACCGAGCAGTATGTTCAACATGTGCATGCAGTGCGATGGAAAGATGAGTAGTACAGAAAATGTAGGGACACATTTCCCATTGGAACCATAGTGTCAATTGTGAATTTTGCAGAAAATTACACCCTTAAGCCACAAAATGAAATCCATATTCAATACTACCATTCAGACCAAGTCAGCATCATGGTACATATTATGTATAGGCATGGGCCAAAGAGCAGCAATGACAAGAGGATAATACTGAAGGAGACAAACTTTTACATAAGTGATTATAGAACCCATAATCTGCATTATGTGCAACATTGTTTTCGAATTTTCTGTGATCAGTTGAAGGAGAGAGATATACAGATGGATCGGCATTGGATATGGTCGGATGGTTGTGCGGGCCAGTTCAAAAATGCCCAAGTATTCCAATGGATGAGTACTTTGCATAAGACTTATAATGTGCCGCATATTTGGAACTATTTTGAGACCGGGCATGGCAAAGGCGAGCATGATGGGGTTGGTGCATGCATCAAGACCGCACTACGAAGGGAAGAGATGAGGTTTGACAAGGAACCTCATATCTGAGATGCACGATCCATAGTTCAATGGTGCTCCGCAACAATGTTAGAACGAGCAAGAGATCAACAAACATCATCGGTGGCAGGATGTGTGGCGAGAAATTTTTGGCTAGTGGTTGACATAGATCGATCACATTCCTATAGTTGAGGCACAGTACAAGGAACACATGGATTTCATTCAGTTCGAAGCTCAAACAACCACTTATTTGAAATATGGATGTGAAATCTTGCATGCTTTTGCAACCCTTGTAGCAATGATGAATGGGATGAATGCAAATGCATGGAATGGGTTGATGAATGGGATCGTGTGTCACTTGCAGTAGACCAACGTGCAGTTGTTGAAACAACCCAGTTAGAGGAGGGCCAGTCAGCGATTTCTACAGACTACGACCATATCTCAGATCTTGTACAACCAGGACACATATACGCAGTTGTTGCACCGAAAGACAATGAATGGGGCATGGATTATTGGTTGGCACGGTGTATCCAAGGTAAGCAAACCCTCTACGGATCATTAATCGACGATGAAGGAATTGAATTTCCTACTGGCTCGATGGTGGTTAAGGGGGAATATCTTACACTAGATGGGAAGTCAAGAAATACTAGTGGGAATGTCTTCATGGATTACAGACCAGGTTCAGTGGTGTATCACTTCACAAACTTGATCGTTGGCACAGACATCCATCTTCAGACAATGTCAAGAAAGAGCTCAACCAAGGTACGCTACTACCTGCCTCATTTAGAGCACAAGAGATTGATGTAGACAATTAGCAACAGAGAGGATCCATATGGATTTATTGAATGAGGCCAGTCAACTTTACATAAGAGAAAGAATTGCATCAAAGAATGTTATGTTCTACATAGAGGTAGTTGTAGTTTTATGTTATTTTGTTGGTACATGCATTTTTTTTTATACATACATACATACATGTCTTTGCCTATGTTTTTTATTTTTCCTATATGTATTAAACTGTTCCATGCTTCTCTTTCATGTTGAATAAAATGGTGATGTGATTTGGATCAAATTTGAGTAAATTGAGTTAGTATTTTCTTAAATATATCTATTTATGTTTGTAGCATTTGAAGATAGCGGTTTTGATAGGTTCTCAAGATTAGAATTACCTAGGTTTTAGGAAATTTTTTGAAGTACATAATCTATTACAATGGTCTTGAAAATTTAACTTGGTAGATGAAACCTTCTAGGAATCGATGTATGGATAGAAGGGTCTTCCACTTGGGGTAGGGAGTTATCATAAAGTTTCAAGGGTGGTATTTTTGAGATCTATACTTGAGAAAAGCATTGGGGAACTGTGAAATTCCTTATCGATCAAATATATCTTTAATTTCTCTCTCTTTAGTTTTGTGTCCACCCAAACCTTTTTCATGCTTTGGGTACCTTGAGGTATATCCCCAACCCAAAAAACTCTTATATTATGATGATTATGTTGGTTTAGGGTTTTGGTTCCCCGTGCTCTTATAACCCAAAAAACTCTTATATCCCCAACATTTTTCATAGATTTGGTTCCCCATGCTCAATGCTCACCCAAATCTAGCTAGATTTTGAGTTTTTTCCCTTATCCAAGCATCGTGTCATCAATCTAGGGTTTCCACTAATATATTTTAAAACATGCTCATTTATGGTTGGAGATTGATGCTTTATTCCTATAGATAACCACTTAGAGGGACTTGTCATCATCATCACCAACATCATCTCTAGGCTCCTCATCAACATCTCCATCATCACCATCACCATCACCACCATCGTCAACGTCTTCATCATCACCACCATCTTCATCATCATCATTAACGCTAAATCTAACCCTAATTCAATTTCCTTCTATAACTCTAGCCCCAACCCTCACCCAAAACCTAGTACTAATCGATCTTCTTCATCATCGCCATCACCATCACCATCACCATCACCATCACCATCACCGTCACCATCACCATTGCAGAGTTGACCCCCGTGTGCAAAAATTGCACACTCCCTCACTGAGCAAAACCCTAGTTTCCAAGATGGATGTACAAGATGGAACCAGGGCCATGGGACCTGAGGTGAGGGGCGCCCCTGGCACTATCCTAGCATGTTGAATCCAACGGAGTCGATGGTTCGTCGATCAGAGCCACGGTCGTCATTCTATGGCTCGTTTTGTCTCGCATCCAAAAGGCCTTCAGGGACACTTGCTGGATACCTGCCGGGGGCATAGATGTCCAACCATGCAGCAAAACAGGGTTTCGGGGAGTTTTGTAGGTGTGTCTAGGCAGGTTCCGACTGGGAACGCTAGACATAAGAGCCCACTGGACAATTTTCCAAAGTTGACCCCAATGTGAGGGCCATCCAAATTTGCTCAAGGGGGGCATTTCTTGTCCAGATGCCCTCGGGCGTGCGTGGCCACCGTGGATAGTTCCACAATGGCCATGTGGACCTGTGGGAGGTGAGGAAATCCAAGTCCTCTCACCGGGTTGGGTTTCGTGGCCCCGAGGCAAATTCTCTAGGTGTCCCTGAACGGCCCCGGGGTGCCCGACTAGAATGCCCGTGGCACCCAAACCATGTCTCGGTTTACAAATCCGTCGATTCTGGTGGGTTCAAGATGGTGGGTTTTAGCTAGGGGACCCTTCGCAGCGTCCCCCGAAGACCCGGAAGCGGTGCTAATGAGCCATCTCTGGAGCTAGGGTTTTGCTCAGTGATGGCCATTCCAAATTCGTTGAAGGGGGCCATTTCTCATCCGGAGGCCCCTGGGCATGTGTGGCCACAGTGGATAGGTCCACAATGGCCACGTGGACCTATGGGAGGTGGTGGAATCCAAGTCCTCTCGTCGGTCTGGGTTCCGTGGCCCTGGGGAAATTCCTCCAATTGTCCCTGAATGGCCCTGGGGTGCCCGACGAGAATGCCCATAGCACCCGAACCGTGGCTCGGTTTGTGAATTCATCGATTCTGATGGGTCCTAGACGATGGGTTTTAGCTAGGGGACCCCCCGCAGCGTCCCCCGAAGACCCAAAAGCTGTGCCAACAAGCCATCTCTGGAGCTAGGGTTTTGCTAAGTGAGGGCCATCCAAATTCGCTCAATGGGTGCATTTATTGTCCGAAGGCCCCCGAGCATGTGTGGCCACCGTGGATAGGTCCAAAATGGCCACATGGACCTGTGGGAGGTGACAGAATCAAATTCCTCTTATTGGTTTGGGTTTCATGGCCCCAGGGCAAATCCTCCAAGTGTCTCTGAACGGCCTCAGGGTGCTCGACTAGAATGCCCGTAGCACCGGAACCATGGCTTGGTTCATGAATCCGTTGATTTTGGTGGGTTTGGGATGGTGGGTTTCATCTAGGGGACCCCCCACAGCATCTCCCGAAGACCCGGAAGTGGTGCCAACAAGCCATCTTCGGAGCTAGGGTTTTGCTCAGTGATGGCCATTCCAGGATTTCCATTTATAATACAGGCATATTTTTTATTGGTCTTGTTAAGAGAAAGTATCATTTTCAATAACAAGTGGAACCAGGGAATCCTTCATTATGTTCCATTAGCCCTTTGTTCAACATTTCATGCTCTAGTAAGTGGTAATTCACCTCTACCATCGAAAACTTGGGTCTATAGGTACCTTCCCTTTCATATTCCTCGTAATGCACACATAGTCCATCCTTATCTTGATAAACAAGAGTTTTATAATAGCTTGAATTTTTTGGGCCTGGTTATCTCCCTGTATTCGTTTGTCTGATTGGTTGACAAGCTTGCTTGAAAATCTGTACGTTGAACTTCTTTGTTTTATTGCTGAAAATTGGAAGGGATTTTCAAGTCACCTGCAAAATGCTTCTTTGTTGAAATATGTAAGTTCTTCCAACAACATTGATCTAGCTAGTGTATCAAATGCTGCCATCCACACCAGAATTTATCTTTCGTCAAAGGAGTCGCACATATTGTGGCTGACCAAATGGTCTGGGGAGCTTGGAAGTGTTGCCAAATATTATTCCATGCCTGAATATACCCAGAAGGCAATTATAAATTTAGATCCTTGAGAAGGTGAGAAACTGTATGAGTGGTTGAATCAGTATCCTAAAATTACAGATCTTTCTATCTCAAAGTTTGCTGAGAAGCTCCTAGATGTAGTATTAGACTCAACAGACAATAAACTTGTTATCACCACTGCACATTTTTTGCACTATTCATCTGCAAATAACTATGTCTGGCCCGAAGAGCTTACCAATCTTTAAAAGAATATTCCCCTAGTGGATGAAGGTGGCAACATCATTAGGAAACGAGGCTCTCAAAATTTTCTTTAGCCTGCATCCACGAGTAATTGGGCCAAGTCAATGGGTCAAGTTAATTGGGCCAAAGTGTCCCTGAACAACCCCGGGGTGCCCGACTAGAATTCCCGTAGCACCTGAACAGTGGCTCGGTTTGTGAATCCGTCGATTCTGGTGGGTCCGGGACAGTGGGTTTTGGCTAGGGGACCCCCCATAGTGTCCCCCGAAGACCCGGAAGTGGTGCCAATGAGCCATCTCCAGAGCTAGGGTTTTGCTCAGTGATGGCTATTCCAGATTCACTCAAGGGGTGCATTTCTCGTCCTGAGGCCCTTGGGCTTGCGTGGCCACTGTGGACAGGTCCAAAATGGCCAAGTGGACCTATGGGAGGCAACAGAATCCAATTCCTCTCACCGGGTTGGGTTCTGTGGCCTCGGGGCAATTCCTCCAAGTGTCCCTAAACGGCCCCGGGGTGCCCGACTAGAATGCCCATAGCACCCGAATCGTGGCTCGGTTTGAGAATCTGTTGATTTCGGTGGGTCCGGGACAGTTGGTTTCAACTAGGGGAACCCCCACAGCATCCCCTGAAGACCCGGAAGCAGTGCCAACGAGCCATCTTCGGAGCTAGGGTTTTGCTTAGTGATGGTCATTCAAGGACACTTGGAGGAATTTCCCCGGGGCCACGGAACCCAGACTAACGAGAGGAATTGGATTCCACTGCCTCCCATAGGTCCACATGGCCATTGTGGACCTATCCACGGTGGCCGTGCACGCCCGGGGGCCTCCGGATGAGAAATGCACCCCTTGAGTGAATTTGGAACGGCCATCACTGAGCAAAACCCTAGCTCCGGAGATGGCTCATTGGCACAGCTTCCCAGTCTTCGGGGGACGTTGTGGGGGGTCCCTTAGCTGAAACCCACCATCCCAAACCCAATGGAATCGACAGATTTGTGAACTGAGCCATGGTTCGGGTGCTACAGGCATTCTAGTTAGGCACCCTAGGGCCGTTCAAGGACACTTGGAGGAATTGCCCCGGGGCCACGGAACCCAGACCGACGAGAGGACTTGGATTTCATCGCCTCCTGCAGGTCCACATGGCCATTGTGGACCTGTCCATGGTGGCCATGCATGCCCAGGGGCCTCCAGACGATAAATGCACCCCTTAAGTGAATCTGGATGGCCCCCACTGAACAAACCCCTAGCTCCGGAGATGGCTCATTGGCACCACTTCTGGGTCTTTGGGGGACACTGTGAGGAGTCCCCTAGCTGAAACCCACCATCCTGGACCCACCGAAATCGACAGATTCATGAACCAAGCCACGGTTCGGGTGCTACGGGCATTCTAGTTAGGCACCCCAGGGCCGTTCAGGGACAATTAGAGGAATTGCCTCGGGACCACGGAACCCAAACCGACGAGAGGACTTGGATTCCGTTTCCTCCCACAGGTCCACGTGGCCATTATGGACCTGTCCACGATGGCCACACACGCCCGGGGGCCTCTAGACAAGAAATGGCCCCCTTGAGCGAATTTGGAATGGCCATCACTGAGAAAAACCCTAGCTCTGGAGATGGCTCGTCGGCACCACTTCCGAGTCTTCGGGGGACGCTGTGGGGGGTCCCCTAGCTGAAAACTGCCATCTCGGACCCACCGAAATCGATGGATTCGTGAATCGAGCCATGCTTTGGGTGCCACAAGCATTATAGTTGGGCACCTCGGGGCCGTTTAGGGACACCTGGAGGATTTTCCCCGGGACCATTTAACCCAAACCGATGAGAGGACTTGGATTTCGTTGCCTCCCACAGATCCATGTGGCCATTGTGGACCTGTCCACAGTGGCCACGCATGCCCGGGGGCCTCCGGACGAGAAATGGCCCCCTTGAGCGAATTTGGATGGCCCTCACATTGGGGTCAACTTTGGAAAATCGTCCAGCGGGCACTTATGGCTAGCGTTCCAAGTTGGAACCTACATAGACACACCTACAAGCCTCCCCAGAACCCATTTTTGCTGCACAGTTGGACTTCTATGCCCCCGACAGGTATCCAGCAAGTGTCCCTGAAGGCCTTTTGGATGCGAGATGGAACGAGCCATAGAATGACGACCATGGATCCGATCGACGAACCGTAAACTTCGTTGGATTCAGGACATCGGGATAGTGCTAGGGGTGCCCCTCTCCTCCAGTCCCGTGGTCCCGGTGCCATCTTGTACGTCCATCTGGGAAACTAGGGTTTTTCTCAGTGAGGGAGTGTGCAATTTTTGCACATGGGGGTCAACTTTGCAAAATCATCTGCCGGGCACTTACGGCCAACGTTCCTAGCCGGAACCTGCCTAGACACACCTGCATGACTCCCCGGAGCCCGGTTTTGCTACATGGTTGGAATTCTATGCCCTCGACAGGTATCCAACAGGTGTCCCTGAAGGCCTTTTGGATGCAAGATGGAACGAGCCATAGAATGACGATCGTGGCTCCAATCGATGAACCATCGACTCTGTTGGATTCAGGACGCCGAGATAGTACCAAGGGTGCCCCTCTCCTCCAGTCCCATGGACCCAGTGCCATCTTGTACATCCATCTTGGAAACTAGGGTTTTGCTCAGTGAGGGAGTGTGCAATTTTTGCACATGGGGGTCAACTCTGCAAAATCATCCACTGGGAACTTACGGCTAGCATTCCTAGCTAGAACCTGCCTAGACACACCTAGAGGACTCCATGAAGCCTGGTTTTTCTGCACGGTTGGACTTCTATGCCCCCGGCAGGTATCCAACATGTGTCCCTGAAGGCCTTTTGGATGCGAGACAGAATGAGCCATAGAATGACGACCGTGGCTCCGATTGACGAACCATTGACTTCGTTGGATTCAAGTCACCAGGATAGTGCCATGGGTGCCCCTGTCCTCTGGTCCTATGGCCCCGGTTCCATCTTGTATGTCCATCTTGGAAACTAGGGTTTTTCTCAGTGAGGGAGTGTGCAATTTTGCACATGGGGGTCAACTCTACAAAATCATCCGCCGGGCACTTACGGCCAGCGTTTCCAGTCGGAACCTGCCTAGACACACCTATAAGACTCCCCAGAGCCCAGTTTTGCTGCATGGTTGGACTTCTATGCCCCCGGCAAGTATCCAGTAGGTGTCCCTGACGGCCTTTTGGATGCGAGATGGAACGAGCCATAGAATGACGACCATGGCTCCGATCGACGAATAGTTGACTCCGTTGGATTCAGGATGTTGGGATAGTGCTAGGAGTGCCCCTCTCCTCTGGTCTCGTGGCCCCGGTTCCATCTTGAAAACTAGGGTTTTGCTCAGTGAGGGAGTGTGCAATTTTTGCACACGGGGGTCAACTCTGCAAAAGCGTTCGTCGGGCACTTATGACGATGATGATGGTGATGATGATGGTGATGGTGACGGTGATGGTCATGGTCATGGTGATGGAGATGAAGATGATGATGATGGAGAAGATGATGATGACGGAGATGTTGATGAGGTACCTAGAGTTAGAGTTAGGGTTAGATTTAGAGTTAATGATGATGATGGATATGGTGGTGATATTGAAGATGTTGATGATGATGGTTATGGTGACGGTGATGGTGATGGTGATGGTAATGGTGAGGATGAAGAAGATGGCTTAGTGCTAGGGTTTGGGTGAGGTTTAGGGCTAGAGTTATAGAAGGAAATTGAATTAAGGTTAGAGTTAGAGTTAATGATGATGATGAAGACATGACGATGATGGTGACAGTGATGGTGATGGTGATGGTGATGGTGATGGTGAGGATGAAGAAGATGGCTTAGTGCTAGGGTTTGGGTGAGGGTTAGGGCTAGAGTTATAGAAGGAAATTAAATTAGGGTTAGAGTTAGAGTTAATGATCATGATGAAGATGGTGGTGATGATGAAGACGTTGACGGTGATGGTGATGGTGATGGTGAGGATGAAGAAGATGGTTTAGTGCTAGGGTTTGGGTGAGGGTTAGGGATAGAGTTAGAGTTAATGATGATGATGAAGACATGATGATGATGGTGATGGTGACGGTGATGGTGATGGTGAGGATGAAGAAGATGGCTTAGTGCTAGGGTTTGGGTGAGGGTTAGGGCTAGAGTTATAGAAGAAAATTGAATTAGGGTTAGAGTTAGAGTTAATGATGATGATGAAGATGGCAGTGATGATGAAGACGTTGATGGTGATGGTGATGGTGATGGTGATGGTGAGGATGGAGAAGATGGTTTAGTGCTAGGTTTTGGGTGAGGGTTAGGGCTAGAGTTATAGAAGGAAATTGAATTAGGGTTAGAGTTAGAGTTAATGATGATGATGAAGACATGATGATGATGGTGACATTGATGGTGATGGTGATGGTGATGGTGAGTATGAAGAGGATGGTTTAGTGCTAGGGTTTGGGTGAGGGTTAGGGATAGAGTTATAAAAGGAAAATGAATTAGGGTTAGAGTTAGAGATGAAGATGGTGGTGACGATGAAGATGTTGATGGTGATGGTGAGGATGAAGAAGATGGTTTAGTGCTAGGGTTTTTGTATCCTAAGAGTGTAAGACTCTAACTCTAGAGCGCCTTGTTTGCATGGATAAATGGGCCAACTAAGTGCACCTGTACTAGGATTATCTGAGGCATGCAAGCATGTATCCTCCTAGAGATCTTCCCCCCTTAACCTAGACTGTAATCCTCACGTATGAGTGCCTAGGGAACCGCACTCTCTGTTGGCTTAAAATGAACCAGAGGTTTCCAATTAGACCGAGGTTCTTTGTGGTTCTCCCTTTTGACTAACAAAACCCCTTCACACCGGCCCTTTCGGCAACAACCTGTGAGCAGGTTGAGGTCTCATCCGAGGTGTATCTTATGGGGTACTGCAGAATCAGGTTTCCACAGTAAATGATGAGTTGTTTATATGAACAAGCTGTGCAGTGCAGGATAGAAGGAGTGCATTGCGGTACGCAGCAGGATCTACGCTGTGAAGGCAACACTGCGGGCCTCACTTAAAGACTTCTTACTGCTGTGAGTTCTCTATTGGAACTGCAAGTCCACCACGTTGATTCTTTACTTGGAAGATCTTGAAAATGCTAAGGCACTGACATGAATATCACTCGTCCATTCATTCAGGCACTTACTGGTTATCTTTCTAGAATTCATTCAAGAACTTGGATCTATACAACGTGAACTGAAATGATAGACATGAATAACTGTGCTGCGTTCCTTCACTGTGTTTAAGAAAGTATTAAGCTTAAATGACTGATTCACGATCTTAACATATAATTAAAATGTTCGCCATTCATCTGTTCACATGGAACTTAGCATATCATTCCCAAACTTCTCCTATTGGTAAATGCATATCAAAGTTCTCCTACTATATCATGCAAGGAAACATTCAAACATTCATTCTACAAGTAATATAGACAGTCATTCATTCATAAACATCATCGCATAACACAGGATTTAATGTGGTTCACTTCCCCGGATGGAAAGCTACATCGACAAGAACGGTTGGTAATATATTTCTTTCAAAAAGGGATGGCGCAACCATTCTTAGTCTGTGCACTCAGCTGCAGACTCTCCTTTCTCTTGGCTAGGTCTCTGTGCACACAGCTGCAGAGCCTTTACAATATTCTCAGCTCAGAGAAATTTTTCAATACAAAAGGTTATCTCAAGATTACTCTAACAACTATCATCTAGCCCCCAAAAATAGAGCAACCCCATCCCATACAAAATTTTCTTCTTAAATAGATCATGCCCGAAGGTCATGTCTATACAATGTCGAAGACCTAGAACCCAAAACCCTAAGGGTTTCCAAAACTGCACCGATTTTCCAAACCGGCTTGCTGGATCCTGGTAGCGTCTGTTTGATCCTGGTGGATCTCCATGTCCTCATCCTATCGCTATTGGCCTTCCTGTCGCACGTGTGCCTACAGGATGCTTCTGTCGAACCATTTCTCTCTAACGGTTTTACCTTCTTAGCGTGCCAAATATCGCTTTCCTTAACAATCCACGCATGGTTTCCTTCCTGATTTGCCTATATCCACCACTCGAAAATCCTGGAATATCTTTCCAAAAATGGCTGGTACCGTTCCTGCCGGTACCTGCACTTGATACTTATCCAGAACACCACTTTGCTGGCTTCATGTGGCCTCCTAAATCCGTAGCACTGGTCTTTGCATCACGGCCAAAAATTTGATGCTGCGCATAACTCCGCAGTCTGGTCCAAAGTTGGATGTTGCGCGCAACTTCGCAACATCCTCAATACTTAGCCAAAATTATATTTTCGAGCTGTTCTCAGCTCATCTTTCCTTGCATGTCTCAAAAAGGTGTTTCCAAAACTTTGTCTCAACCTGGGCCCAAGATGCCCCTAACAGTTACATGTGTCTCGTCCCTGAGCCACTGATTGTTTCAGTTGTCTCATTCTGTGCCATGACCAGTGGAACAAACTTGGCCGCGAACTCGTCATATGTACCGCACAACTGCTCCATGTAATGTCCCCATTCAAATAAGTGCATAGTAAGACAATCCCATCAATCCTACTAGTTTCCTAGGTTGGATGGGCACATGTGGGATGGTAATAAGGAAGATAATAAATGATATTTAGACATTAGAGGGGTTCAAGCATTTAATAAATATGGTGAATAAATAAATTCAAGATAAATTCTAAGTGGCAAGTGGTTTTGGAGACATATGGAGGTGGTGGGACCCACACTAGCTTGATTTTTCATAATAAATGGTATCTCTCTTTTGCAAATTCGAATTAATGGGAATGTGAACACTCTTGGGTGATTTGGTAAGTCATAACACATGTCATTGAGCATCTTAGGTCGAATTGGGAAGGATTGGTAACCTCCATGGAAGATAAAGAGTCAAAGTAGAAGTTTGTGGACACTTGGGCTAGATTCCCTAGCCCCTATGACACCAATGATGGAGCATCTATGACAACTATGACAAATTGCAGACTTCACCTCTGACATCTGACCACTATGACATGTCAACACCAAAAATAGGCTCAAGGAAGGCGAATTTGGGAGTTGGAGAAGCCAAAGAGACTCAAAATCGAATTTGGGAGAAGATGGAAGGTTGGAACTAGGAGACAAGTGGCAAATGTGGAATATTTCCTAAATGGAAATCTATTGAATCTATTGAGAGGATTTCGACCCTTAGAAGGCTAATGTTTGTTATAAAATGTAGAAATGAAGAATGAGAATGGCTTTTGATGATTTGATAAAAATTGCATTTGTGAAGAGAGAGCTAGTGGATGACTAGTTTCTTGCCTTAGCCAATTTTGAGGGTGAAAGATTCCCATCCAAGTTGGTGTTTGGAGAGGCCACTCACATCTTTCATGGTGCTTTAATGGAGTTTGTATTTGTAGGTAGAAGATACAGGAAGTTTCATGGTTTGGTTTAGTGCATCACTTTCTCTCCACCGTTTCCAGTTTTGAAGGTATATTCATGCTCCTTGAGGAAGGGCGTTTTTGGTGAGCACTTGTGCTTCTTGAGAGAGATTCTCATTATATATTTCTGATTGTAATAGCTTCATATCCTCTGTTATTAATATTCAGAAAGCCTCAGGTCGAAATACCCACTGGTTGTATGCAAAACTATTGATTAATGAGCAAACAATGTCCATTTCCCCAATGCATTGATGTATGACACCATAATGTTGATTATTTCGAATGGGTGGATGATTCTCTGATATATTTGTGATCAATATACTGCCATGGATGTATTCTACAAGTTTCATGTACTGTACTTGAGCATTTGAAGCATTTTTACTCAGTTTAGTTGTATTGGGAGGTGAAATAGTGCCATTTCCCCAAGGGTCGAATTGGGGGTTTTTGATGTTGAATGTGAGAGAGTTAGAACAGTAGTAAAAATCAATTAATGGTGCATATGAGACCTTAATCACATACGTAACACATTATATACCTATTTTCATAAATTTTTGGGATTTTGGAGGCATTTGGAAGGCCATTTTCAGTGTTACCCGGGGGGATTTGATGCACAAATTACTAGTCAAAATTACCTATATTGATCAGAATACAAATCAAGTTTGCAGCAATATTTGGAGGGCCATAAAACATCCCTGAACCTGATATTCAATTATAAATACCATTCATACACTCCTACAGAATATTTGGGAGCATTTGGGTTGATTTGGAGGTCAAAACAGTTAAACTAGTCAAAGGTCAAAATTGGGGAAAAAGTGGAAAAATTGGCATTTTAATAGAATTTTGAAAAAGGCTCATTACAAGTGGTATCAGAGGATGGTCTTGGCACCTGATGGTATTGACAAGAATCCAAACAAATAAAACACCACCCTTTGAATCAGTAGTTGAAGAAGTTTTGGTTGAAGAAGAGATAGTAGCAGAAAAAGAGTTTTTTTCTAAAACAATGGGTAGAGAGGAGGAGGAAAAATTAAGACATAAGGAGGAATTTATTGAAGCCTTAAAACCATGTTTTGAAGGAATTACCATGGTTATGCTATATATGAATAAACAAATGATGAAAGGTTTCGAATTGTTGGGTATCCAACTTTCAGGCAAAGGGATGATAGGAGATAATAATGGTTCACACTCAGGGGAAAAGATGAAAGGGAATGAGCATATTTTCTCAAGTACAGGACCTCATAATATACCTGATGAATTTCAAAGCACACAAAGGCATATTGGACCTAAATTTCTCACACCCAAAGAAGAGCCCAATCTTGAATTGGATTACAAGAAACTAGTAAATGATTGGAATGATTTGAATGAAGAGTGTAAAAGAGGTGTACCACTCAGTGACTACATTGATGCTATGCAAAAGATTAAAATGAAGGGAGACAATAGGAGTCCATTCCAAAACAAAGAATTGAATAGTTCTATTGGAAAAATGTCACTTCCTACTTTTGATGGTTCTTCTCAAAATTCTGCTAACACTTGGGTCCAAAAATTGGATGTATATTTTCAGCTGAATCCTATGTTGGAAGAGGATGCATTAAAAATGGCCATTTTGCATTTGGAAGGAGATGCCAATGAATGGTGGTTTCATGGGCTAAAAACCTTGGTTCATAATCAGGTTAAAACATATGGATAATTTGTTGACAGGGTACTAGAAAGATTTGAACAAAAAGATCCAAAATTGCCTTTCAAAGAACTAGCTCAATTGAAGCAAACTGGGTCCCCTACCGAATATATGTTGGACTTTCAAAAATTATCAGTCAAGGTGGCTGATGTATCTATGGGAAGATTAGTATTGTTGTTCACTGAAGGTTTGGCTGAACCCTTAAGAGTTTTGGTCAAATCCCACAAGCCAACTACATTAAAAGATGCAATGAGCTTGACTAGGGATCTCTAAAATGTGCTTCCTAGAACGAGATTTCCTCCTAAGCCTAGCTACAAATTTGAAAAGAAACCTTGGAAAAGGGATGGATATGATAAGAAACCTTGGCAAAGAGAGTCATTTGAGAGGAATAAAAAAGAGGGACTAAACATGGATGAACTTAGAAAAAAGAAATTGTGCTTCACATGCTTCCAACCATGGACACCGGGGCACAAATGTACCAAAGGAAAGGCTCAATACATAGAAGTATTTTCTGACAATGAGGGGTATGATGGGGGCATGGATGAAGATGGACATATTTTAGATCAAGAAGAGGCATATGAGACAGCAGTAGAAGAGGAAAGACAAGAAGAAAATCAGCCTTCATCGGACAAAGCAAGAATGGCAGTGCTTTCAGCAGTGCCTTGCTATCATACTATCCGATGCAAAGGTGTGGTACAAGGACAAAGAACTTCAGTTTTGGTAGATGGAGGAGCCACTCATAAATTAATTGATGCATAGATGGTAGAGAAAAGAAATATACCTATTGAACCATCTGATGGCTTCACAGTTGTCATTCCCGGTCACAACACAATGCAACGCAAAACATGGGTTCCAAAGCTGCAAGTCACCGTAGGTAACTATACTTTTGTTGATAGTTTTTATGTGGTTGATGTTGCTGATACTAAGGTGGTTTTGGGAGTGCAATGGCTGTATTCAATAGGAGATCATACATTAAATTATCAAATTCCCGAAATGAAATTCCAAGATTCAAAAGGAGTACAAAGAATTGTGAGAGGGCAACACACTTATCCAAATCAAGTAGTAACTTGCAATAGTATGAGATCTATATTGAGGCATGGGGATATAGAATGGGCTGCTGAATGTCATATTACATCTCCCAAGACAACTATACATATTGTCAAACACCCAAAGGAGATAGAGAGACTTTTGCAAAAATATGAAAAGGTTTTTAGAGGCCTTCCACATGGTAGGCCACCGGATAGGGGGGTTGAGCACAGTATTATTTTGGAGGAGGGCACTTCACCCATTCAGATACCACCTTATAGACATCCTAAAAAGTTCAGAGATGAGATTGAAAAATCTATCCAAGAACTCCTAGAGTTGGGACTCATTAGACCAAGCTCTAGCCCTTATGCTTCTTCAGTAGTGCTAGTGAAGAAAAAAGATGGAACATTGAGAATGTGCATAGATTTTAGAGCCTTGAACAAAAAGACTATCAAGAATAGGTATCCTATTCCTAGGATTGATGAGCTCATGGATGAGATACATGGGGCCAAATACTTCTAAAAAATTGACCTTAGATCAGGGTATCACCAAATTCGAATGAAAGATGAAGATGTGCAAAAGACCGCTTTTCGATGTCATTTTGGCCACTTTGAATTTCTTGTCATGCCTTTTGGGTTAACTAATGCTCTAGCCACCTTTCAAGCATGTATGAATAGGATATTTTGCAAGCAACTAAGAAGGTTTGTTTTGGTTTTCTTTGATGATATTCTCATTTACAGTAAAACATGGGAAGAGCATTTGCAACAGTTAGAGATTGTGTTGAAAATATTGCAAGAAGAGTCCTTATTTGCTAAATTATCAAAATGTGAGTTTGGGATGAAAGAACTACTGTATCTTGGGCACATTATTGGGCAAGAAGGAGTGAAGGTACACATGGAAAAAATCAGGGCTATCTTGGAATGGCCATCACCAAAAAATATTACCGAATTGAGAGGCTTTATTGGCATATGCACCTACTACAGAAAATTTGTGAAAGGGTTCTCCAAGTTGACTTCTCCACTCACTGATTTGACTAAGAAGGATGCTTTCAAGTGGGATGAAGAGGCTGAAAAGGCCTTCCAAAAAATGAAAGAGGTAATGAGTAGTTGTCCCATACTTTCACTTCCTGATTTTGCTAAACCTTTTGTTGTGGAATGTGATGCTTCAGGTGGAGGAATAGGGGCTGTCCTAAAGCAAGGCCAACACCCCATAGCCTTTGAGAGCAGAAAGTTGCAGCCTCATGAAAAACTTTACTCCATCTATGATAAAGAAATGCTAGCCATTATGCATGCATTGGCCAAATTCAGACAATACTTGGTGGGTAGCAAGTTTGTGGTGAAAACTGACCACAATAGTCTAAGACACTTTCTCACCCAAAAAGATCTAAATGAAAGGCAACAAAAGTGGGTAAGCAAGATTCAAGCTGATGATTTTGATATTGAATATGTCAAAGGAAAGAATAATATAGTAGCAGATGCTTTGTCAAGAAGGCCTTCTTTTTCTCTCATGGATATTGCCAAGGATTGGAAAAACATGCTACTAGTTGAATATGCCAAAGACAAATTTGCTTGTGATGTGTTGGATGGAATCAAAGGGGATGATAATTATAGGATTTTGAATGGGCTGATATATTATAAGGGAAGAATTTATTTAGTTCATAACTCCAAGCTCAAGTACCGAATTTTGCAAGAAGCACATGATTCCCCACTAGCGGGCCATCCGGGGGTCTTCGAAACTTATAGACAGTTGAGGCAAAGATTTTTTTGGAAGGGGCTGAAGGAAGATGTTCAGAAGTATGTGAATGAATGTAAAGCATGTAAACAAAACAAATCAGAACTTACATGTCCAGCCGGCCTATTACAACCATTGCCCATTCCGGAGCAAAAATGGAACAGTATTTCCATGGATTTCATCACCGGATTGCCTAAATCCTTGGATAAGGATTGCATCTATGTGGTAGTTGATAGGTTGACAAAATTTGCTCATTTCTTTGCTGTTACATCATCTTTTAGTGCTGCACAAGTGGCTGATATTTTTTTCAAAGAAATATTCAGATTGCATGGGCTCCCCAAGAGCATTGTCAGTGATAGAGATAGTAGATTCATGGGTGCTTTTAGGAAAGAAATTTTTAGATTGGTAGGCACTCAATTGACTCCAAGTAGCAGCTGTCATCCACAAATTGATGGACAAACAGAGAGGGTAAACCAATGGTTGGAAGGATACCTAAGAAACTATGTGGGAGGCCAGCAAAAAGCATGGGCAAAATGGCTACACTTGGGTGAGTTTTGCTACAACACCACTTATCATATGTCAATAGGAATGTATCCTTTCAAAGCATTATATGGTTATGATGCACTTACATTTGCTGTCATTATATTTGGTGATAGTAGAGCCCCAAAGGATAAAGATTGGGTGGAAGAGAGCCAAGAAATTTTAAAGCTTTTGAAAGACAATTTGTAGGTTGCTCAAAATCAACAAAAACAATATGCTGATAGGCATATAGAAGAAAGAACCTTTCAAGTCAATGATTTAGTATATTTAAGGTTGTAGCCTTATAAACAAACATCTCTAAAAAAGAATGGAGCAGAAAAATTAAAACCAAGGTACTATGGGCCATGCAAGGTAGTGCGGAAGGTTGGAGAAGTAGCATATGAACTAGAACTTCTGGAAGGGTGTAAAATCTACAATGTATTTCATGTTTCTTGTCTCAAGAAAGATCTTGGTCAGCAAATCATCACTTCAAAAATACTTCCTCCTTTGGATGATGAAGGTCAGCTCACACTTGTTCCAGAAAATATTTTGAAGACGCGGGAAAGAAGGTTGAGGAGTAGAATCATCAAAGAATATTTAGTGCAATGGAAGGACTTACCAAATGAAGATGCCACATGGGAAGAGGAGAATATTTTGTAGCATCCAAATCTGAAATTGCTTGAGGACAAACAATCTTGGCTGGGGAGGACTGTAATGTCCCCATTCAAATAAGTGCATAGTAAGACAATCCCATCAATCCTACTAGTTTCCTAGGTTGGATGGGCCCATGTGGGATGGTAATAAGGAAGCTAATAAATGATATTTAGACATTAGAGGGGTTCAAGCATTTAATAAATATGGTGAATAAATAAATTCAAGATAAATTCTAAGGGGCAAGTGGTTTTGGAGACATATGGAGGTGGTGGGACCCACACTAGCTTGATTTTTCATAATACATGGTATCTCTCTTTTGCAAATTCGAATTAATGGGAATGCGAACACTCTTGGGTGAGTTGGTAAGTCATAACACATGTCATTGAGCATCTTAGGTCGAATTGGGAAGGATTGGTAACCTCCATGGAAGATAAAGAGTCAAAGTAGAAGTTTGTGGACACTTGGGCTAGATTCCCTAGCCCCTATGACACCAATGATGGAGCATCTATGACAACTATGACAAATTTCAGACCTGACCTCTGACATCTGACCACTATGACATGTCAGCACCAAAAATAGGCTCAAGGAAGGCGAATTTGGGAGTTGGAGAAGCCAAAGAGACTCAAAATCAAATTTGGGAGAAGATGGAAGGTTGGAACTAGGAGACAAGTGGCAAATGTGGAATATTTCCTCGATGGAAATCTATTGAATCTATTGAGAGGATTTCGACCCTTAGAAGGCTAATTTTGGTTATAAAATGTAGAAATGAAGAATGAGAATGGATTTTGATGATTTGAGAAAAATTGCATTTGTGAAGAGAGAGCTAGTGGATGACTAGTTTCTTGCCTTAGCCAATTTCGAGGGTGAAAGATTCCCATCCAAGTTGGTGTTTGGAGAGGCCACTCAGGTCTTTCATGGTGCTTTAATGGAGTTTTTATTTGCAGGTAGCAGCTACAGGAAGTTTCATGGTTTAGTTTAGTGCATCACTTTCTCTCCACCGTTTCCAGTTTTGAAGGCATATTCATGCTCCTTGAGGGAGGGCGTTTTTGGTGAGCACTTGTGCTTCTTGAGAGAGCTTCTCATTATATATTTCTGATTTTAATAGATTCATATCCTCTATTATTAATATTCATAAAGTCTCAGGTCGAAATACCCACTGGTTGTATGCAAAACTATTGATTAATGAGCAAACAATGTCCATTTCCCCAATGCATTGATGTATGACACTATAATATTGATTATTTCGAATGGATGGATGATTCTATAATATATTTGTGATCAATATACTGCCATGGATGTTTTCTACAAGTTTCATGTACTGTACTTGAGCATTTGAAGCATTTTTACTTAGTTTAGTTGTATTGGGAGGTGAAATAGTGCCATTTCCCCAAGGGTCGAATTGGGGGTTTTGCTGTTGAATGTGAGAGAGTTAGAACAGTATTAAAAATCAATTAATGGTGCATATGAGACCTTAATCAAATAATTAACACATTATATGCCTCTGTTCATAAATTTTTGGGATTTTGGAGGCATTTGGAAGGCCATTTTCAGTGTTACCCGGGGGCGATTTGATGCACAAATTACTAGTCAAAATTACCTATATTGATCAGAATACAAATCAAGTTTGCAGTAGTATTTGGAGGGCCATAAAACATCCCTAAACCTGATATTCAAGTATAAATACCATTCATACACTCCTACAGAATATTTGGGAGCATTTGGGTTGATTTGGAGGTCAAAATAGTTAAACTAGTCAAAGGTCGAAATTGGGGAAAAAGTGGAAAAATTGGCATTTTAATAGAATTTTGAAAAAGGGTCATTACACTCCACTGCTTCTCTTGTATCCTGCTCAACCTGTTTAACTATCTCAAGTAGTGTTGGAGTTATTTCTTGTCCAATTTGGTCTTGTACCTACTCCTGGTTATCGCGTAGTTCTGCTAACTTGTCTTGAATCTGCCGCGATACCGCCATGACATTCTCCAAGAGCTACTGCGACTGATTATCTATCTCAGTCTCTTTTTGTCATAATTCCTGTACTTCTCGATATCTCCTTGTATCTTGGAAGCCTCTCTCTAGGTGGTAGAGCTTTAACCTCTGCGTTCAACTTGTCCAGCGCAGTCTGTTTTTCTTCTATCACGGTCTTGACCTGTAGCAACCCTTGATCCTCTTCAAGGGTAGTGATTGCCTGTGAAACCTTATCCAGGAGAGATTGGCACTGAGCCATCTCACTTGTAATGCTTTTTGAGGAGATGCTTACTGCTTGCTCTCTGACTTGCTGTTCAGTTAATGGTGCTTGTATGTTCATTTGTGCCTTCAACGAGGTAATATCAACTTGATAAAAAAATTCCTTATCTTGCATCTCCGACTGCAAAGATCTTACCCTGTCCCTGATCCTCATAACTATGTCTGCAAGATCATCTTGGAGTTCTATACCTTCAATATCCTGCGCAACATTGGATATGGTAGTCCCCAAATTTTGTCGGCGGTCTAGTTCATTCTGCAGCTGCATTTCTGCTTGTAGCTGGATTTGCTTGTTTGATGCGGTGAGCTCTGCTTGTGACTTCATTGACTCCACCATCCGATCATGCATGTCCTCAACGATCTGCATGTGGATGAAGTGCAATACTGGTAAGGGGATTTTGGCTAAATTGAGCTCTACCCTCTCGACTCCCTTTGTGTCCAACACAACTTGTTCTGCCATTGGCAATGCAACAGCCAATGGGTCCACATGGACAATTCTAGTCTTTGATGGCAGCATTATTGCTAACTGCGGCAGCATTTGTTGCGAGGTTCCTGCTGAACTCCCTTCTACTCCTGTGTCACGTGGCAATCTCAAGATTTTCTTGACATCGTCCATTTTCTTCATAAGACCTTGCATTGAGAGCCACGTCTTCTGCAGGTCATCCTGGATGACCTTATCCTTTTTATCTTTATCTGCCATGAGCTCCTTCATCTACTCTGAGACTGTTTCGGCTATCATCTCATAGTCATCATCATTGAGGACTGCCTCCGATTGAATCTTTGTGGCCTTCACCTTCTTCCTCGACTTTGGCTTTTGCGAAGTCTCAGGTTCTTTTCTCTTTCATGTTTCTTCAGTGATTGGGCATGAGAGCGGGATTGGATCATCCTCTGCTAAATCTGTCTCCACGTCCATAATTTCTACGCAGAACTCTAGTGGCCAATCTTTCATGAGGTCTTCAACGTTCTGCTCATACATGATGTAGTTCCCTGGGAACCACACTGGTTTCTTCGTTTGTGCTTTCGGCGATATGAAGATACATTTCATATCCACCTCAAAGTCGATGACGCGGATATACTTCACCGTGACCTGCTTTGTAATGTAGGATGTCTTCGTGATTGCATCGCACAGCTGAATATAGTACTGGTAAAAGACTTATGTTTTCACATGCTGGCATTCTGCATTTGTGTTCACCCAAAGGTTGACAAACTTAAACCCTCTAGGATCATTGGTGTCCATAATGATGCCCACATAATCTCTCGGCTCCTTCCATCCACAAAAATCAATCAAGACGATGAGCCAGGTGAAATGGAACTGGCCGCCATTCACCTGCGTGTCATTGAGTTTTTCAAGGAACTCATTCAATATAAACTGACACCAATTAAAGTTGGTGCTTTCAGCTGTTGCGGCACCCAGGAGTATTGCGCCCACAGGCACCTCCGAAGGCCTAGCTATTTTGAGTATCTTGCCTGCAAGCAACTGTGTTACGAATCTTGTTGCTCTGTCCTCTATATCTTCCATTGGGAAACCTCTTTTTCCCTTCACCACCGGGTGGGTTTTCTTCATCTTCTCAACAGCCTCTTTATCTTTGCTCTTCCCCTCGAAGAATTGCTTAGGATCCTTACCACGCTTGCTTAGCCCGGTGATGCAGTGGATCAAGTTGATGTTAATATCGATGCTCTTGTCCAACCACAGATAACCTTGGTGGATTCGCGCCATGAGTGTGCAAACCACGATATTAAGTTCTGGAGAGCGGCCAAATATGGCAATCTTAGCAAGTTTAGTAGCCTCGACTGAACGACAAGTGTTAGCCAACTCTTAGCAACCAGGTTAAGAGTTCCCTTGGCATCCTTTTTCCAGCACATATACTAGTCTGGTTGAAAATCTGGGTACTTAGGAACATCTGGCTCGTCCTTCTTCATTCCCAAGAGGTCATAATCCTCCCATTTACATTCTGCTATCTTTCCCAGCAGATTCTTAGCAGCCATTACATGCTTGGAGATAGGTGACAAAGGAATGTCATATCTCACATTCTTGGACAATTTAAACACAGGGGCATTCAGTGCTCGCGGGGAGATATATTCGGGTGTCATCTTCAAGGTTTCTTTCTGATAGACTGGCGATTTTTGTGCCGAGGAGCCCATATTTATGACCTTGCTTTGAAGTCCTGTTACGTGTTTTCCTTTATCTTTCACTTTTTCCTGCATTGTCGGATTAATTCTTGGTGATCTGCGGGATCCTTCACCTTGTTCTACAGTGACCTTCTTAACAGGAGTTTTCATTAACTGTTGAATCCCTCCATGCTGAAAGATCCACAGTGCTTCTTCAATGGTCAGTTCTTCTTCTCTATAGGAAGGTTCGGACATTCATTAATGAGATAGCGTCTAAGGTAGACAAAATACAGATGGCTACTAGCTCAGAGAGGTTAATCACAAGAAAATTCTAAGTGCTCGGTAATGCCCGCAAGTCTCCCAACAATGTTATTTATAGGTGCAGCAGACCCCCTACCACGCCCTTCAATAGCTAGATAGGCATTTAATGTGGTGTCCATTGGCGAATTTGAGCGGATCCTTTGGTCTTTTCTGTCATCAGTGTGCTCAGAATGGCTATCTTTTCTTTAAATCATGAAGCAGTTACTGTAACGGTCATCAAACGGCTATTTTTCTGAAAAGCCATGCAATGGCTATTTTTCTATGAGTGCCACGCCGAACTGCGCGGCAATCCATCTGCAACCCTGCGCGACTACTTCGCAGTGCCAACATTTTCCAACTACCCGGCTTCCACTTTTTTTTTTCTTCCGCGCAGCTTCAACAGTGTTGCGCGGTACATAGATTATTCTTCTTATAATACCTTCTTCCTTTTATCATACATGTACAGACTTGTTTATATTTCTAGTGTCCAATTTCAACTGTACTTAACACTTAGAACTTTTTTCCTTTTCTTATTATTCAGGGTTCTGCAAAGCAGTGCTATCATGGTATAGCTTTATCCTACTTCCATTTATCAAGGTTGGCAAGGTATCACCAACTAAATTGGCTAATTGGACTGCACCAGTGTTAGTAACATGTATCACAGTATATGGGCCAAGCCAATGCATCTTAAATTTACCAGGGAATTTCATAAATTTGCTATCATACAGGAGGACTAGATCACCTACCTGAAAACACTTGCTCTTTATATGGCGATCATGCCATGCTTTCTCGCGGTCCTTCTGTGCTTGCTGGTGGAAGCCTGCGATGAAGCGATCTTCCTCCAAGCCCCAGTAACTGTAGCAATATTTCTTCTAGAGCTTTGCAATCTGCCATCCCTATAAATGCATCGATTCTTAAACTAGGGACAATATATTCCATAGGCATTATAGCCTCCTACCCATAAACCAAGCGAAAGGGTGTATGTCCTGTCAATTTCTTGCATGTGGTCCTGTATGCCCATAACATAGAAGAGACGCGCAGGTCCCAATCGTCTCTATTTACATTGCATACCTTAGTAAGTGCGTTCTCCAATATTTTATTGAAAGCCTCTACAGTACCATTCGCCTATGGATGATATGGAGTACTGCACTGATGACGAATGTGGAGTTCCTCTGTAAGTGCCTCAATAGTCTTGTTCAAGAAGTGAGTACCTTGGTCACTCATCAAAATCTTCGGACAGCCAAATCTGGTGAGTATTTCTTCAAAACTAAACTACGCAGCAGTACTGGCGCTGCAATCCTTAACTAGTTTTGCTTCCGACCATCTAGTGAGGTAATCAGTAGTAGTAATAATATACCTTGCAACCGTTCTTCTTCCTAGTGGGTTTATAGGACCCACAAAGTCTATTGCCCATTTTTCACATGGCTGCAGTGTCAACTGTGGATTTAGTGGCATCTCATCTCGACGTGATGGTTTTCCTGTCCTCTGATAGACGTCATAGTTCCTACAATATTCTTTGGCATCTTTATGGAGCATAGGCCACCATAGCCCTGAACGCAATATCTTCTGCGTGGTAGCCCTTCCTACATAGTGACCTCCCACGATTCCTGAGTGTGCATCTACTAGAATAAATGGCTTCTCATGATCGAGTACGCACCTACGCAGGACTTCATCCGACCAAAGTTTGTATAACTGACATGCAATTATAGTGAAGTCTGCGGTGCGCACCACTAACTGTTTTTTTTGCTAGATAGAGAATTCCTGGGGTGTTAGCCCTGTGGTTAGGATATCAATGATATCATTGTAATAATCATCGGCAACTTGTATTCTAAATAACTGCGCATCAGGCAGACTATCTTCAATATTCGTCGGCTCCTCTCCTGACTCAATCCTTGACAGATGATCAGGTCCCAAGTTCAGTCTACCTGGCTTGACAATAATATCAAAGTCATATTCCTGGAATAGCAATAGCCATCTGCATATGCGTCCCACTAGCACTGGCTTGTTGACCAAGTATTTCAATGTAGAATGGTTAGTAAACATAAGGAAGTGCGATCCTAGCAAGTAGTGTCTAAATTTCTGTAGGGCATATACCATCGCAAGGCCTTCCCTCTCAGTAGTAGTATAGTTCTTCTCTGCTGTTGAAATCTTTCTGCTAGAAAATGCAATAGGGTGGTCAATACCTCCCTCTCCTGGTTGAGCTAGCATGATCCCCAAGGCAATACACGATGCATCAACATGGACATGGAATGGCTTTGTCTAGTCTGGAAAGACTAGAATTGGTGTAGTGACCATCTTTTTTTTTAATGTATCAAAACCCTGTTCGCATTCTGCATTCCAAATGAATGGTGTGTCCTTCTTCAACAACTTTTCCATTGTTGTGGTTATCTGTGCATAACCCTTTATAAATTTCCTGTAGTATCCGGTATGGCCTAAGGTAGATCGCAACATCTTGACTGAATTTGGCGTTGGTAAGTTTGCAATAACTGCAATCTTTGTAGGGTCTACCATCAATCCTTGCTTACAGACAATGTGGCCAAGTAAAATCCCATAGGGCACACAGAAAATACATTTCTTCAAATTCAAAGATATTTGATGCTGTCGACACTTTTCTAGCATCATACGGAGGTTCGCACAATGATTTTTCAATAGACCAAATATAGTCCAATCATCAAAGTATGCTTCTAGAAACTTGTGCATAAAATCTTTAAATGCTGCGATGACGACTCTGGAGAATATGGCAGGTGCGTTCTTTAGCCCAAAGGCATGATGGTGTACTAGAATGACCCCCATTCTATAGCAAATGTCATCTTATGCCTATCCGTAGGATGAATCTTGATCTGATGGTAACCAGAGAAACCATCAGTGAAAGAATATGCCTCATTTCCTCCAACGTTATCAAGCACTTCGTCTGTGAATGGAGTAGGAAATGGGTCGTGCATGGAAGCATCATTCAGTTTTTTGAGAACCACACAAATCCTGATCTCGCCTTTTGCTTTCTTGTCTTGAACAACCATGGGGCTAATCCATTCGGATTCTTCGACCGGTTCAATGATTCCTGCCTCTAGCCTCTTATCTAGCTCTGCGCGGACTTTTTCCTTGTAGCGCGGATTCAATCTGTATGGCCTCTGCTTGACAGGCTTAGCACCTCGCTTTAAAGGTATTTTCATGACCCCTAGGTCTCCAAAAATTCCTTTCATCTCTGTAAATTTTGTCGAAAACAGTTCCTGATACTCATGTAAGGTATCTGCGATCTCTACAACAGTCTTATCATCCCAATAATCTCCTATTGATGCGAACTTCGACTCTTTGTCTGTGCCAATGTTCACTTTTTGTGTTTTTACTGGTCCAGTCATATCTGGGATTTCCAACGGAGGTCCTTCTACCTCGCGCATGCCTTCTGACTCTGGTATATCTATGTTGCGCGGGTCGTCCTCATCGTCTTCATTTGTATCATTGGTATCTTTAGCTAAGTTGTAACACTTGACAAAGTGCTCTTCATGTTCCTTCCATTTTGATTGTAGGTGCGCAGGAACGCACTCTATCCCAAAAAACTCCTGCAATGTCATTCTTTGATGAGGAAAGTCATCCTGGAATATGTGCTTCTTGATTAGTTGTAATGCTTCATGGATTAGTGGATTCTCATCTTCAAAACTGAAGTCCTTCTGGAAGTTCGCAGTGAGCAGCTCCCAATTAGTGAGTTCACTGCGCAACTCCAGGTCTAGGTACCATTTCTCTGGGATACCTACATCCAATGTGTATACAAATAAATGTAGCCATTCTATAGGTGGTCTTTCCACCCATGCCTTTGAACAGATTTCGATGTGCTGGCTAGGGTCTGTCTGTCCATTATACTTTTTGAAGGGTAAAGTAACTCTTTCGGTGAACCGAATCTGCATCTTAGTTCTGCATTGATCCCAAGTGGTCAATGTTTTCTTATGTGCATTCCACCATCTAGCAGGTGTGTCGTTCAATGCCATATATAAATCCGATAGTCTATGCTCATCTGGTTAGCTGCAGTATATTCCCTTATGAAACTGTAAGCATTAGCAGAGCCATCATATGTGGGAATAGGACTCACCTGTTTTCCGATCTAGCGCAGTGATTTCGTAACCTGCATACATCTTCTTGCTAATACTTCATGCATGCGGCTTTTCCAATTCTCCAGTCCTGTATCCGAGTCAAAGATACAAGAAGTGTCACATCGCCAGCTGAGCATACCATCCGTAGTAGAATTAATGTAGTCTTCCTTGTTCGCAGTCAGCTGGTATAGTCGGTCTAAATCTTGAGCTTGGGATTCCTCCTGAATCGGCTCACTGTATCTGTCACCATATTTAGGATCCAATGGTGCGATGACTCTAAGATGCTTCCCTTCAAAGATCATCTTCTTTGTCTTCAATTTTATGAGAGCCAAGTTATCCATAGCCCAATCAATTCCCAATATTGCTGGAAAAGGTTGACTATCATCCACAATTTCAATAACTTCAAAGTCTGCATGACTCTGTACTCCGTCAATGTCAACTACTACATTAGCTAAGTGGCCAAAAGGTATGACCTTCTCTTGATTAGCCATTCGTAACTAGATAGGTGACCAGAACAACTTTGGTCGACCCATCTGTTGCCATGTCTGCTTAGTCAAGACATTCACTTCTGATCCCAGATCAAGGATGACTTCATCCATTTCAAAATCTCCTATCTACGCAGTAAGCCTCATCTCTTGGCCTATTCTTTTATGTTTCCTTATATGATGTACAGTGCTATCTGAAGTCTCTCTTGCAATCTGAGGTTCATACTGGCTGATGAGCTTCTGGAGCTCTACTATGGCTTTCTCGCTTTTTAGTAACTGCATGCAGTTTCGCAAGAACTGCGCAACAGAAGTATGGACATTTGTCGCAGTACTTGTCTTATCATAAGGAGCCAGCATGTCTTCAACATGCGGTGTTTCACTGCGCAACAGGATCCTTGATCACTTATCTATTGGTTCTCTAAAGGTATCCCACGCGTCAATGAAGATCTCCTTCTTCTTCTGTAAATTAAGAGGGGGTGCTTTTCCTAGAGATTTCCTTATCCATACTGTTTCAAGGGGATCCTTCTTTGTATGTGCCTCCCCTGATGTTGAAGCTTCCGCTCCTCTGTCACGGCCTGTCTCAACACCACTGCATGTGACCACATTGATGCTCGGATCCACTGGTCTATTTTCTACTGCGATCCACTGGACATTCGTGTTCGGTGCATCCGTCTGTCTTCTTTTCTACATTTTGACCTTTAGCACTGGGCAATCTTCAATAACATGGTCAAATGATTTACAATAATTGCACGTAGTGCATGGGTTAACACACTCTCTGGATACGTGATCTGGCTAGCCACAATTATAACAAATGACCTAGCCGTGGCCTCTTCCCTGCGCGGGGCGAGCATTTCTTCCTCTGCCGTGGTATCCACCACCACGACCTCTGTATCCTCCTTGGTCATATTGTGCATTTTCTTATTTCGGCTGGGCATATTCTTGTACGCGGTACAAGCCAGCGCCTCGCATTGAGTCCATATCCCTTTTTCTTTCATTCATTAATTCATATGCATGGCAGTTGGATTCATCATGTCCAACTGATTTACAGAAACTGCAATATAAATTTTTAGGCGTTTTCACATATTTCTGTATAAGATAATAGTCTTCAGGTCTGTGTCCTGTGGTTCTATAGATTTCACACCATGGGGCCTGATTCTGATTCAATGGGTTTGGTGCACCACTGTTAAGATAGTCGCGGAATAGAGGGCAATGCTCTCTGTCATGGCCTTCTCCTTTACAAGCTGTACACCAGACCTCGTGTCTAGGTTCATACCTTTGTTCTTCGCCATTTTTCATGCTTTGCAACTCTAGTGTCAAGGTGGTCAGCTGGTTTTGGATCTAAGACATCCCAGAACTAGTCTCACCAATCGGTGAAGCCTCTAGCTTCATTGCGATCTCCAAGGCCTCTGCCTGGGACTCAACCTTCTGTTGCATCAATGGTAACCGAATATGGGGCAACAACATAGCAATGAACCATTCCTTGTGCTGTTCTGGAGCTATATCAAAGCTCACTTGGTCTAATAGGGTCTTGAACTTCTGATCAAACTCCCAAACCGTTTCAGTCGGTTTCTGCTTTATTTATTTCAACTTGGTTATACACTGAGATTCAGATTTAGGTTTCTTAAATTCTGCTATGAGCGTAGCTTTAATTTCTGCGAGAGTTCTCGGCTATATGGTAGAGTATTTCATAAGCCAATGTAAAGCTCTGTCTCTAAAGGTGGTGATGAGCTGTGCTTGCTTCACTGCATCATCCTGGATTTGTCTTACACTCCATATGGCTTCACAAAGAAACCAATGTTGGTCAGGGTCTTCTAAGCCAGTTCCTCTGTATATTGGTAGTTTCATATCTATGTTTGCCATTGTGCTACTACGTGGTGGAGCGCCGGGATTAGTGTGCGGCTGCTGTAAAGGGATCTGCACAGTAAATACAAATGGGACTATCGGGAGAGATGGACTAGGCTGAGTCTTCTGCGGGGTGGGCTGAGTAGCAGGTGGTTTTTGAGATAAAGGTGGTGCGGTCTTTGTAGCCGGTGCGTTCTCAGGCGTAAATGGTGGTACAACTTCGTTGTCAATGTTACATGGGATCTTAGTATTAATATGGAGTCCAGGGCCTCCCAAATTCTTATTAATTTTATATCTCTTACCACTTCTAAGAGTATGTGTTTCTTCGTCAGAATCAATATATGTACTGTTTATCATGACAAGCTTCAAGAATATTATTGCATTCTTAAAACACCTTTCTCAGCTAACAACATCTTAATGTAGAGACTGAGATTGTTCAGGAACTTACCTTGAAATCCTCCGAAAAAGTTTGCTTCTGCTTGGCTGTAGGATTTGAGTGTGTCTACAGCAAATTCTGTTACAAAGCCTTCTAACATATGATCGACCCAATAGTCAATTGCACGTGACAATGGGATATCTAGCACTTTGAGCTGTGCTGTGAGCTCAAGATTCCATTCCGTGGGTACTCCTCCCTGGAAATAGTTTTTCTTCTCTGCGAGCCGCGAGATCCATGCATGCAGCTCGTTTGGAAATGATTCCCAAAAAATCTCATGAATGTCATCCAACAGATATCTATCTGACCACTATGTGTCACTTAGATGCGGATGTCTGTTCTCTTGTCTGTTAAAATCTCTTATGGTATTATCCCACCAAGCCTGGATTTATATCTTTTCAGGATGCCAATAGTTAGATCCTTCGGGGAACTGATATTCTTCTTCACACATCGTGATTGCAACTCATCATGGATTCTAGCACTGCAACAGAACCATTTTTTGGCTTAAACTGACCCAAAGGTTTCCAATTAGACCTAGGTTCTTTACAGTTCTCCCTTTTGACTAACAAAACCCCTTCACATCGGCCCTTTCGGCAACAACTTGCGAGCAGGTTGAGGTCTCACCCGAGGTGTATCTTATGGGGTACTGCGGAATCAGGTTTCCAAAGTAAATGATGAGTTGTTTATATGAACAAGCTGCGCAACGCAGGACAGAAGGAGTGCACTGCAGGGCAAAGCGATGCGGTACGCAGCAGGATCTATGCTATGAAGTAAACACTGTGGGCCTCACTTAAAGAATTCTTACTGCTACGAGTTCTCTACTGGAACTGCGAGTCCACCACGCTGATTCTTTACTTGGAATATCTTGAAAATGCTAAGGCACTAACATGAATATCACTTGTCCATTCATTCAGGCAATTACTGGTTATCTTTCTAGCATTCATTCAAGAACTTGGATCTGTACAACGTGAATTGAAATGATAGACATGACTAACTGTGTTGCATTCCTTCACTGCGTTTAAGAAAGTATTAAGCTTAAATGACTGATTCACTATCTTAACATATAATTAAAATGTTCGCCATTCATCTATTCACATGGAACTTAGCATATCATTCCCAAACTTCTCCTATTGGTAAATGCGTATTAAAGTTCTCCTACGACAGCATGCAAGGAAACATTCAAACATTCATTCTACAAGTAATACAAACAGTCATTCATTTATAAACATCATTGCATAACACAGGATTTAACGTGGTTCACTTCCCTGGATGGAAAGCTACGTCCACAAGAACGGTTGGTAATATATTTATTTCAAAAAGGGATGGGGCAACCGTTCTTAATCTGCACACTCAGCTGCAAACTCTCCTTTCTCTCGGCTAGGTCTCTGCGCACACAGCTACAGAGCCTTTACAATATTCTCAGCTCAGAGAGATTTTTCAATACAAAAGGTTATCTCAAGATTACTCTAACAACTAGTATCTAGCCCCCCAAAATAGAGCAAACCCATCCCATACAAAATTGTCTTCTTAAATAGATCATGCCCGAAGGTCATGTCTATACAATGTCGAAGACCTAGAACCTAAAACCCTAAGGGTTTCCAAAACTGCATCGATTTTCCAAACCGGCTTGCTGGCTCTTGGTAGCATTTGTTTGATCTTGGCGGATCTCCATGTCCTCATCCTGTCGCTATCGGCCTTCCTGTTGCATGCGTGCCTATAGGCTGCTTCTGCCGAACTGTTTCTCTCTAACGGTTTTACCTTCTCAGCGTGCCAAATGTCACTTTCCTTAACAATCCATGCGTGGTCGCCTTCCTGATTTGCCTATATCCGTCGCTTGGCAATCCTGGAATATATTTCCAAAAATGGCTGCTACCAATCCAACCGTTACCTGCACTTGATACTTGTCCAACACACCACTTTGTTGGCTCCGCGTGGCCTCCTAACTCTGTAGCACTACTTCGGTGCAGTACTGGTCTTCTCATCACGGCCAAAACTTCGATGCTGCGCGCAACTCCGCAGTCTAGTCCAAAGTTGGATGCTGCGCGCAACTTCGCAGCATCCTCAATACTTAGCCAAAATTGTATTTCCGAGCTGTGCTTAGCTCAGCTTTCCCTGCATGTCTCAAAAAGGTGTTTCCAAAACTTTGTCTCAACCTGGGCCCAACACTCTCTCACTGTGCATGCAAAACTAAATAAAACAAAAATTGCAGAATTAGAACTGAACTTCTAATTTAGGAAAAACATCTAAACTGGAAATTAATGGAGGATGGCGCATGCATGCGCTCCCTATCTCTCTCATCCATAAATGCTAGTGCATCCTGTTACATCTTGTTTTCACACCCAAGTGACAAAATCCTAATCCTCTAATGCTACAAGTGCGACTTTCGAAGATGATTGCCACTGTCACCTCAACAAAGATTTTCCCAAGTTTTAGGCCTACTTTAAAGGCCAAGGGAGGCTTCTAGATCAAGGTTGGAGAAAAGGTCTTAGGATTTCAAACTTGTTTGAAGATTAAGATGTGTTTTCCATTAAGTTAAAGTCCCATGTGAGTGCTTAATTCAGAAAGTTGCAAGTGAATTAATCCAATAGACACCTTTCAAAAATAAATATTTGCTTATGTGTAAAATGAAAGATCATTCATGGATAAATAAAGATATTCACAAAACTTAAATCAACAATGAACCATAATGTTGTAGAATCAAAATTCACATTAAAACATGTTGGCTTATTTCCCAAAATCATCCACAAATGATATTATCTAATAATTCCAAGGTTATAGTTATTAGTTTACGAGTGATTATTGAATGAGACCCTCTTGGAGAGAGTAAAATCTTTGCAAGAGGGTGTTACCCAATCTATTAAGGGTCCAACTAGGTTGTAGTGATTTGAATCACTTCAATAAAGATGGCTGAAATCTCAATAAAGATGGCTGAAATCTTGTCTTGACAAAATTAATTAATTAAATGTTTTTCCATATGATCCATGAGCATATAAATATAAAAAGATGTGCTGGAAATAAAATCAGTAAACCACTTGTGCAGGTTTGGTAACTTCTAGAATGTAAATGATTAGATGATTGTAAACATTCATTCAATAAAGCATAAACATTTAGGATATGTTGTGTGTAATTGCTTAAGAAAAATTTGTGAAATAATAACCATTCAAATAACATGCAATTAACACTATGATCCATAGATGAGAGTTGTGAATCAAAGACAAAATCATGTATGCAAAAATGTAATCAAAGACAAACTCATATACACAAGTGCAGATCCATCTATTAATATGCAAAAATGATCCAATCATGTACACTTTTTGGAAAAATGGAACATCTTTCCCAGCGTCTATATAATGGCAACTTGTGCCCCGTACAAAAAAAGGCAACTCGTGCCCTATACAAAATATGGCCCATGGTTCCCTGTACAAAATATGGCAACTCATGCTGAAAATGCCACATCGTGGCTACTGTACATAGGAGGGTCTCTCAATCCTCCTACCCACCCTCGGAGCTCCCAGGTGCATCTCCAAAATCAATATTCCTCTTCTTCATGCTAGAGGAAGCTAGGTCCTTTCGGCATCTTTGAGCACGTCCCCCTGAGCCCTGAAACGACAACAATAATATGTCAACTTTTCCTGGCAATTATACAAGTATAAAACATAATTTCAAAATATAAATAGTTTTCAAATCTTGGATAACTCACTGCATGTGAGACTGTAAGTCGTGAGGGGGTCTCCCTCATCCATGATCCAAGTCTATCGGTAATGCCACCCTGCATCATTTAGAACAATCAGATCAATGTTGAAACTAGATGCATATAGTAATTTCCGTTAAGATTGAATGAGATTTTGATAAACTAGTCAATCTCACTGTGAACAAAATTGACTGGTCTTTGGGGCTGGCGGATGGAGCAGTCGGCTGGACAGCCTGCTCCGATGCTAGGGTGGACTGTAAAGGGATGGATGTAGCCACATCAACGGTGGCTACACCACTGGGGGTAACAATGGAAGAAGGGGGGGTGGCAGGAGGAGGCATGGACTAGGGTGGGCGAAGTGGAGATGTACGTCTAGGCCTATAAACCCCAACTGGCTATAGTATGGATGGGCGCACCTTGGAAGGGGAAGCGAGTGTGATGGGGGAATGTTGCGGGGGGGGAGAGGTTTGCGTTGCAGTAGAGGGATGGGTGACTGTGGATGGGTGGTGTGCCGTGGTCAGATGGGGGAGGGTGGGAATATGGGAAACTGATACGGAGGTGGAGTTGGATATGATGCGTAAGGGGGATCTGGATGGAATTGTGGTGCTATATAGGAGGGGGGGATGGATGAAAGGGGTTGGGGAATGGGGCATGTATTACTGGGGATACAACTGGCATATAGGTTGGCTGAAAGGTCGGGGAGGGAGGAATAACAACACTAGCAGGTCGAGGTGCTCGCACCTGCATACAAATTTACAACCTCATAGTTTAATATACAAAAATATAAATATACACAGACAAGTCATTGTATTTGAAATAAAATTTATGCTTTAATACACATGATACCTGTGCACAAGGAGAACTGTTGGTCCCCAGTGGCGGTGGCTGGTCGCTGGAGCCCATGAACACCTGTGCGAACACTACAATTTTTAGACTTAATTTATAAAAACAATATTAACAATATTAAACACAATGAAAATGAGAATGACAATGATGGTACTTAAAAAACATGACTGCAATAAATTTATATTCAAGTTAGATGATATTCAATATTCTGAAAGGATAGAAGGTGGCATGGCATGAAATTAAAATTAAATAAGGTGAGAGGGCATAGAAGGTGACATGGTGAGCTTTTCCTTTTCTAGAGTCATCCCCATGAGTAGGTGAGCTTTTCCTTTGGCCCTAGAGAGATGTGCAGTGTCTCATAAGTGAATGGAATTCATGTCCATTTACAAATTTGAATTGGAAACCTATGTAATGTGTTTGGGTTCTTGATGAAGAGTTCCTAGGTTTTGATGTCTTCTTATAGATTTGTAGTTTCCTACAAGCTTGATTCACCCAATGGAAAAGTATTTGCATCCCTAGAGTGAGGATCTTGAGTCCCTTTATTTCCATAATATTTACATCATCAAATAAAATGGCATCTCATTGTTTAAATTTGCAAAGAGGTGCTAAATAGCAGTTAAGTTAGTGTGCATGTTATTTAATACAATTTAGAGTGTTGATCGTTAGAAAAAGGAAGACAGAGAAATCTTTTTCATGATTAACTTACTTACAAGCTTGAATGTGCCATGTTCTTTTGCATTGAATGAGTAATTATGTGTTCTTGATTGAATAGCTATGTTGTCAGAATGATATCACTTGATTGAAATCAAAGAAATCTTGAGTGAAATGAGTTAAATGAGTATTCTTGATGCCAAATATTTTACCAAGTTGAATTTGAATCAAGATAATGGCAAGGCCCCATAGACCATATTTGTAAGATTATTGCTCTTCCTTATGGGCCTTACATCATTTTCAAAAAATTTAGTGACAATACATGTGATAAGTTGTTTTACGTTGTTTATATGTCTTTCCCAATAGCATGTTCTAGGAGTAGTAGTATGATTACTTTCAGTCTCAAGTATTAGAATAAATTGGAAATCCCATGATAATAAACTAGGGTAATAAGGACATGAGAAACATCAGGTTCTTGAATTTCTAGAAGCTTGTCCACTATGATTCTCTTTTGGCCACTATGAAGACGTTGACAGTGATGGTGATGGTGGTGACAACATTAATGACAAAGGCTTGAGGAATGGCAAAGAAGATGCTGATGTGGATGGCTTGAAGAACACACATGGCATGAAGAACCATGGAGGTGGGCATTGGAGCCATTGGAACACCTAATGAGCCAAATGACCCATTCTATGGTCATTTGTGGTTTGATGGGGCAATGGAACCCTTGGTGATGGTCCATGCTCCCATTTGATGATGGGCTTGATGTCCATTGAAAGCATGTTGATTAAATACTAAATGATTGACTCTTGATGGTAGAACCCACATTGAAACCCACATACAAATTGAATATGCCCTTATCTAATGGCACTTATGATGGATGTTGAATCCCTTGAACCTTGAATATGTCCATATGCGGAATCCTTGATGTATGGTGATGAAGACATAATGTATTGTTGCCT